>CM057455.1:1631550833-1633009166 GCA_016271365.2 Neoceratodus forsteri
TACTTTTAAACTGCAGTTTAATATTTTTTGACAGGAAATACTGTGAGAGGCTGTTCTTATCTTTCCCTGAACGTTATTAAAATCTGTTTAGATTAATATACTGATTTGGGTGTGATACACTTTTGGTGTATACACTTACTGGAACATTTTGTTTGCTACTTAAAATTAGAGTTTAGAAAATAATAGGAAAGAGGGCAAGTAGTGTGCTTGGTGGACATGGACGTGGCAATTCAGTGGTTCCTTTGACTTGTAACTCTCCTCCTGAAGCTCCTGCTGAGATTTCTCGTGATATGGATATGGAATTTGATTTTGGTGCAGGTTCTTCCAGCACCATCACTGTAGGTCCTGTGGTTGGCAGTACAGTGAATGCAGGTACTGTAGTAGCCAGTTAGGTACAAAATTGTCTCAGATAGCTCAGTCTTCTTCTGGTGATGCAGTAGGTAAGGGCCGAATCAGTATCAGTTACTTTCTTCAGAGTGCAGGTAATAGAAACATAGAAACATAGACTTTGACGGCAGATAAGGACCACTTGGCCCGCCCAGTCTGCCCATTTCCCTTCCTATTGGATAAGCTGCAGATTCTAGTTAACCAACAGCCTACATCCTGCAACCCCCCACTACAATTGCCTTATGTCTGTCCCATGCATGTTCGAATTCTGCCACTGTTTTAGACCCAACAACCTCCCCAGGAAGGCAGTTCCATGCATCCACCACTCTCTCTGTGAAAAAATATTTCCTCACATTACCCCTGAGCCGTCCCCCCTCTATCTTTAAATTGTGCCCCCTTGTTCTTACACATCCCTTTTTCTGAAAGATGTACCCTCCTGGACTTTGTTGATTCCCTTGAGGTACTTGAAAGTTTCTATCATGTTCCCTCCGCCGCCTCATCAAGGGTATACATATTAAGCTCTCGCAGTCTTCATATGGTTTCTGATGCAGACCTCGACCATTTTAGTTGCCCTCCTCTGACTGCTTCCATCCTGTGTATGTCCTTGCATAGATGGGGTCTCCAAACTGCACACAGTATTCCAGATGGGTCTCACCAACTGTCTGTACAGAGGGATAACCACTTCCTTTTTCTACTTGTGATGCCCCTTCCTGTGCATCCCAGTATCCCCCTGGCTCTCCTTACTGACTTCTCACATTGCTTACCCACCTTTAGGTCATCTGATATGACTACCCCCAAGTCCCTTTCCATTTTTGTTGTTGCTAGTACCTCCCCTGCTATTGTGTACTCTTCTCCTGGGTTTTTGTTTCCCAGGTGCATTACATTGCACTTCTTTGCCTTGAATCTAAGTTGCCATATGTCTGACCATTCCTCCACCCTTGCCAAGTCGCTTCTCATCCTTTCTACCCCCCCCTTGTGTATCAACTCTGTTACAGATCTTTGTGTCATCTACAAAGAGGCATATCTTTCCCTCCAGACCCTCTGCAATGTCACCTATAAAGATGTTAAAGAGGACTGGACCCAGTACTGAGCCCTGAGGTACTCCACTAGTAACCCCCCTTTCTTCGGAATGTGTTCCATTCACTATTACCTTTTGTGTCCTGTTGTGCAGCCAGTTTGCTACCCAGGTTACCACCCTGGAACCCACTCCCAGGCTGGCTAACTTAATTATTTGTCTTTTGTGCAGGACTGTGTCAAATGCCTTGCTAAAGTCTAGGTAGGCCATATCCACAGCCCCTGCCTGGTCTATTACTTTGATCACCCAGTCAAAGAAATCAATTAGATTCATCTGGCATGACCTTCCTGCTGTAAATCCATGCTGCTTTGGGTCCTGTGCCCCACTGGTCTCTAGGTACTCAACAATTCTTTCTTTCAGAAGTGATTCCATCATTTTCCCTACCACTGAGGTCAAACTTACAGGTCTGTAGTTTCCTGCTTCTGCCTTGCTCCCACTTTTGTGAAGGGGATTCACATTTGCCCTCCTCCAGTCCTCAGGTACCACCCCATCCTCCCATGATTTGTTAAAAAGTGTGGTCAGTGGTGCCACTAGGTCCTCCCTTAGTTCTTTTAGAATTTTGGGGTGAATCCCATCAAGACCCATTTCTTTGTCCACCTTGAGTTTTAGGAGTTCTTTCAGGACTCTTTCTTCTGTAAATGGACTGGTGTCAACGCCCCTACCCAGAGTGCTTCTGGTTTCTGGTTTAGGTAACTCCTCCTCATCTTCTTTTGTGAATACTGAGCAAAAGTATTCATTCAGTATCTCTGCCTTTCCCCTGTCTCCCTCTGCCTACCTCCCCTCTCCTTTATTAATCTTCACTATTCCTCCCTTAACCTTTCTATGCTCCCTAATGTACCTATAAAAGGTTTTATCCCCCTTCTTAACTGAGTTTGCTATTTTTTCCTCGGTATGGGTCTTTGCTATTCTGACTGCCTTCCCCACTTCTTTCTGCTTTAATTGATACAGTTCCCTGTTGTGCTCCTTCTGTGATTCCTTATACTTTCTGAATGCAGCCTTTTTCTCCTTAACCTTCCCTGTCACCTCTTTTGAAAACCATAGAGGTTTTTTACTCTGCTTTGTTTTCTTTATTTGTTTCACACAAAGGCTTGTTGCCTCTATGATAGCAGTTTTGATTTTTCTCCATTGTTCTTCCACCCCTCCTTTTTGGCCATTTGCTAGTGCATTCCTCAGGTATTCACCCATTTTGCCAAAGTCAGCCCTTCTAAAGTCCAGTATCCTTGTTCTTGTATGGCTTGTCTCCATGGTTGTGCTTATTGTGAAGCACACAGTGCAGTGGTCACTTGTTCCCAGATGTCTACTGACTTCTAAATTTGTGATCCTCTCTCCATTTGAGAGTACCAGGTCTAGTATTGCTCCCTCCAGAGTGGGTTCCAACGCTAGCTGTCTAAGACCTGCCCCCTGCAGGGCATCGAGAATTACCCTGCTCTAGGATGTGGCTGCAGTACATGTCATCCAGTTAACATCTGGCATATTCAGGTCCCCCATCAACAGTATCTCCCCTTTTTCAGCCATTTTGAGAATGTCCTCTATCATTTTCTTGTCCATTTCTTCCCCTTGAGACGGGGGTCTGTATACAACCCCTGAGTGAACTGTGATGCCATTCCCTGTCCCCAAGGTGACCCAGAGTGCCTCTTATCCTCCCCTTTTACTTTTTAGTTCTGTAGCTTTGATCCCTTCCCTTATGTATAGAGCTATTCCACCTCCTCTTTTACCCTTCCTGTCCCTTCTGGAGACTGTGTACCCAGGTATGTTGATATCCCAGTCATGGTTCTCTGTGTATCATGTTTCCGTAACTGCCACAATATCCAATTGTTCATCTTCCATCAGGGCTACTAGCTCAGGAAGCTTGTTTCCCAGACTATGGGCATTGGTACTCATTGCCCTCCATTTAATGTTGGCTTTATCCTTTTTTCCCCATCCCTGCTCTTATTGCCCTTGTCTATTTTTCCATTTACCCCTGTCCTGCCCTCTGTTGAGCTCTGTACCTCAGTGTTTACCTTACTACCTGCCATGTTTTGTGGGGGGAGGCTTAAAATTTCCTGCCTCTTATCAGCACCTCTCCCCCTTGGCTAATTTAAAAGCTTGCCAAGGAAGCATTTAAACCTGTCACTTAGGAGCTTGGTTCCCTTCGTGGACAGATGCACCATCGTGCCAGTATAGACCTTCATCTCTCCAGGTGTACCCTCAGTCCCCAATGAAGCCAAAGCCCTGTGCTCTGCGCCAGTTTTGCAACCATTCATTAAACTGCATGGTGTGCAGTACCCTAGCCTCACCCCTGCCATGGACTGGCAGCACCTCTGAGAAGGTAACCGTGCTTGCTACCTGTCTGAGGCCCCTCCACAACTCCACAAATTCATATATTCAAATATTGTCAGGTCTGAAGGCACTTAGGGTGGATAAGGCACCAGGTCCTGATGGCATTCACCCTAGGGTGTTGAGGGAGATGGTGGAGGTGTTGGTTGGGGCCTGTTCAACACCTCCCTGGACACGGGGTGCATGCCACAGGACTTGAGGTTGGCTCAAGTGGTGCCTATCCACAATAGCGACCCAAAGGATGAGTGGGTAATTACACACCTGTCAGTCTCACTTCCATAGTGGACAAACTCATGGAAGCAATCCTGAAGGAGAGACTGGCAATCTTCCTGGAGGTCAGCATGGGTAAGTCACTGGGAGATCATTCCAGACCAACCTAACAGAGTACTATGACTGGGTAACAACGGAGTTAGACAAGGGCCATGCAGTGGATGTCCTATATTTGGATTTCAGCAAGGCCTTTGATTCAGTCCCTCACAGGCAGCAGGAGCCAAAGCTGAAATATGTAGGGGTGGGGGCTAAGGTGGCTAACTGGATCAGAAACTTGCTGCAAGGTAGACTGCAACAGGTTGTTGAGGGGGGGAGACTCATATCCTAGGCCAGTGACCAGTGGTGTACCGCAGGGCTCTGTGCTGGGGCTGGTGTTGTTTGGTTTGTTCATATCGGATATTACACACAAGGTTAGGAGCAGGAGCAGTTTGTTTGCAGATGACATCAAGATGGGGGCAGTTGTGGATGACATAGAGGGGTGGCAGAAGCTACAGGGTGATCTAACCAGACCTGAGGAGTGGTCAGCGAGGTGGCAATTGGGTTTCAATGCAAAGAAGTGCAAAGTTATGCACTACGGGGCGAAGAACCAGAGGAGGGAATATTGGTTGGGTGGGGTGCAGTTGGCAGTCACTGAGGAGGAGAAGGATCTAGGGGTGGTAGTAATGGACAGCATGAACAACTCTGCACAGTGAGGCCGGCCTGCCAGTGCAGTGGTTGGATTTCCACTTGCGACGCCGGTGACCCGGCTTCAGGAACGGACCCAGGGAGTCGGAGGGCCGGCTGGGGATGAAAGATCGAGCATCCTATGGATTGCTTTCCTTCTCTAGGGGAGGGAGGGGTGGAGCATCTGACACCCGAGGAACCCCTGGTGGAGGCTGGGGAAACCACAGGTGACTGATACCTGCACGCAAGAGGGGCGGGGTGGATGCTGGACGTCATTGCACATCCCCGTCCCTGGGACAGTCTAGAAAAGCACTGCCGGCTGCCTTTGATGAAGCCCACCGGCTTCAATTACCTCTCAGGCCAGGTCCCTGACCCATCACATCGATGCGGCACTTAGGGCTGGTGTCGCACCCCGCCCTGGGGTGTTAGTGGGGTATCAGGAGTCGCAGCCAATGTGGAGAGTGGAAGTCACAGGGTCCGTGACTGGGTTGAGGTACCGGTCGGTTAGTAGCAAAAAAAAAAAAAACCTCTGCCCAGTAAAGGAAGTCTGCGGCTAAGGCAAATGAGATGCTGGGGCGCATTGCATGGGGGTTCTCATCCAGGCACAAGGATGTGATCATGCCCCTGTACAAGTCCTTGGTCAGGCTGCATTTGGAGTTCCACGGGCAGTATTGGTGTCTGTATATAATGAAGAATATCAGGCTGCTCAAGGGGGTGCAGGGTAGGGCGACAAAAATGATACAGGGGATGGAAGGTGGTAAGGCGACAAAAATGATACAGGGGATGGAAGGTGGTAGGGCAACAAAAATGATACAGGGGATGGAAGGCAGAACCTATGAAGAGAGACTGAGACACTTGAGTCTGTACACCCTGGAGAAGAAAAGGGATTGGGGGGATATGACTGAAACTTTCAAATACTTGGGGGATCAACAAATCTGGTACAGATGGGTTGTTTAAGCTGAGGAAGCAAAGGGACACGAGAGGGCATGGACTAAGATTGGAGGGCAGATTCAGGAGGGAGATAATAATAATCTTTATTTGATTTAGCGCCTTTAGATTTACCAAAGCGCTTTACAAAAAGTGACTAAACAGTAGCATAAAAACAACAGAGGGGTGGAAGAACAATGGAGAAAAATCAAAACTGCTATCATAGATTTTATTGCTTATCTTTTATACTGTGCATTCCTCAGGTATTCACCCATTTTGCCAAAGTCAGCCCTTCTAAAGTCCAGTATCCTTGTTCTTGTATAACTTGTCTCCATGGTTGTGCTTATTGTGAAGTACACAGTGCAGTGGTCACTTGTTCCCAGATGTCTACTGACTTCTAAATTTGTGATCCTCTCTCCATTTGAGAGTACCAGGTCTAGTATTGCTCCCTCCAGAGTGGGTTCCAACACTAGCTGTCTAAGGCCTGCCCCCTGCAGGGCATCGAGAATGACCCTGCTCTTGGATGTGGCTGCAGTACATGTCATCCAGTTAATATCTGGCATATTCAGGTTCCCCATCAACAGTATCTCCCCATTTTCAGCCATTTTGAGAATGTCCTCTATCATTTTCTTGTCCATTTCCTCCCCTTGAGACGGGGGTCTGTATACAACCCCTGAGCGGACTGTGATGCCATTCCCTGTCTCCAAGGTAACCCAGAGTGCCTCTTGTCCTCCCCCTTTACTTTTTAGTTCTGTAGCTTTGATCTCTTCCCTTATGTATAGAGCTACTCCACCTCTTCTTTTACCCTCCCTGTCCCTTCTGGAGACTGTGTACCCTGGTATGTTAACATCCCAGTCATGGTTCTCCATGTACCATGTTTCCATGACTGCGCTGAAGACAACATTGGCATAGTCAAAAGCTGGGAGTACCCATTTGACCAGCAGGTCACGTCTGACTGGGATGGAAAGGGTACCCTTATGGGGCTAGAGTAGATCCAGTTTGGGATGTCATTTGGAGTAAAGGGCCTTAAAGTGGGAGGAGAAGTCAAGCAAGGGATCAAACCACACTCCTAGGTAATTGTAGGCCAGGACAGGTCTGGCAAGTTTACATTTGGAGCCAAATGTCATGGCTATGGACTTTTTGGTATTCATTTTTAGGCAGTTATCATTGAACCAGTAAAATTCTGTGGTAAAGTTGTGTTGAAGTGGAGTTTGGATGGCAGGTGTAGAGGGACCAGATAGGAACAGGACAGTGTCGTCTGCGTACATATGGATCTTGGCATGGGTGTATACAGAAGGGAGGTCATTAACAAACAGGGAAAAGAGAACAGGTCTGAGAATCGAGCCCTGGGGGATGTCTGTGTAAGAGGTCTAAACCTCGCTTTCAGATTCTTGACGATATTGGGAATGCAAGTAATTACAGACAAGTTGCATTTGAGTAATAAACAAGTTTATTACTACAAAAGGGATAAATCACAATTGCCCTAAGCAGTTCTTACCAATATGAACCGGGAGCCAGTGCTAAGCGTTCCCTACACCTCGAGGTTTCTCTGTAGTCTCTTGGGATCTCTCGGGTCTCCGAGGTGTAAAGCCTGTGCATTACATTGTATACCTGTGATAATTACTATGGTTACTAAAAGATAGAAACATTTCTAGTTACAGAGATGAGCCCTATTGGCTAAATTAGAGGTAGCTCCACGGTCCAACATAACATTATATAATTCTGTAAAGTCATCAGTTTTAGAACAAAGAAGTTCTTATACAGAGTCTTACATAACTAAGTGTAGTGGTGCACATCACCAAAGGATGGCAATGTTGCCTTACATATTATAATTACTTCAAGGACAGGTGTCTTGGCATCTGACAAGTAAGAAATAGACAGAAAATACATGGTATAATATGTGTGCATTAGCAAGCAAAGTGGATTACAACAATATGCATTCATATCCTGACACCTACTCTTGTACGGTAGATGCCCTTAGCCCTATGTATTAGTATAACCTATGCCTAAGCATTAGCTGTCTACGGTGTACCTCTGAGGGTATCAATTAGGGTGCAGGGACCTCATGTAACATCTGCAAGGATGGGGAGGGAGGGAGACAGGACGCTACTGAATTTAACTGACTGGGACCAGCCAGTTAAGTTGGAGCTAAACTAGGAGACAGAAGCTGGGGAAAGGTCGGTGGCACTTGACATAGTTTGAAGGACAGGGTGAGAGATGGTGTCAAAGGTTTTTGCAAGGTCAATGAAAATAGTCAAGGTGATCTGCCCTTGATCCGTAGCAGAGTGAATGGCATCTGTAAAGTGAAGAAGGGAGGAGGTGATTAAGTGGAGTTTTCTAAAACCTGATTGGACAGGGGAAAGAGTGTTGGAAGTAGAGAGGAAGTCATTTAGCCTTGAGAGGACAAGTGATTCTTTGACCTTGGCAAGTGAGGAGAGAAGTGATATGGGGTGGTAGTTGCCAGGGACAGTGGGATCACCACCTTTATGAAGGGGCATGACCATAGCTGACATCCAGGCTGAAGAGAAGGTAGAGGAGGAGAGAGGCAGATTGAGAAGGTAAGTTAGAGGGGTCAAAATAGAGGGTGCAGAGATTTTGAGGAGTCTAGCATATAAGCCGTCAGGGCTGGATTAAGTGGAATTTAGGGAGCCTAGTGCTCTAAGAACTTCAGCTGGGGATACCAGATGCAGTTGAAAGCCAGGGGGCTACATGGAGGGGGGGCAGAAGGGAATGAGTGGAAGGTCTTCCAGGAGGGCACAGGTAGAAAAGAACTTACTTAGGACATCTGCGACAGAGGTAGTGTCTGGAACTAGGGAACCTGCTACACAAAGAGTGGGTGGGGGGTGCTGGGGAGGGGTGCAGAAGTGAACAAAGTTCATTCCAGAAGGAGGATGGAGAGTTGTTGGAGGTGTGGAATCAAGTTTTGAAATAATCCAGTTTTGCCTGCTGAATATGCTTGGTACAGCTATTTTGGAGGGTTCGGTAGTTCTGCAGGTCAGTTTGGTGGCATGTGGTTTTGAAGCATCTCCAAGTGAGGTCCTGGGTTTTGCACATGGATAGGATTTCTGGGGAGATCCAGGGATTGTGATGCTGTTTTACCCTGGCTGATTTCAGTGGAGCATGGACATCCCACACTTTTAGCAAGGTTGTTGTGAAATGGGTGAGAGCAGCATCAACAGAGGAGGTGGAGAGGACTGGTGACCAGTTAGCCATGGCCAGCTCAAGGAGTTTATTAGAGTCGAGGATTTTAAGGGGTCAACACTGGATATATTTGGAGGGGTATGGAGGAGGACATATCTTTCTGATGCAAAAGGTGGGGCAGTGATCACTGAGCACATTGGGAAGTATACCTGCAGAGCTGATGCGGTGAGCATGGATTGATGGCACCTAGTCAAGCAGGGTATGGGACTGGTAGTGATGACTGAGAAAAGCTGTCTCCTTGATCAACTGGTTTAGTGCTTCAGTCTGGAGGCATGCATTCTGCAGTGAGGGGGAGTGCCAGTTCAGATTGAGGTCACCAAGAAGGATCACTTTGCCTGCAGATGCAAGGGTGGTAATAGAGGTGACGCAGGAGATAAGGGAGGAGGGAGGGGAGGAAGTTTGGGGGAGGCATACAAAACTCCACAAAAAGTGGCATTGAGGATGGAAATGTGAGCTTTGCCATGACGAGTTCATGATATTGTGGGACAGCTTAACAGTGGATGGCAGTACAAGAAATAGAGTTACGGGAGTTAATAACAAACCCTCCTCCCCCCTTTTTCCACAGTCCTGCAGGTGGAGGTTATAGTCAGGGAGGGCAGGCTGATCATCTGGGATACATGCAGACATCCACATTTCTGTGATGCATAGAATGTCAGGGGAGTATTGAGTGACCTAGACTTTACATCATCCAGTTTAGTAAGTAGGCTACAGGCATTTATATGGAAGAACCTCAAGCCCTTTGGGAGGTCCTGAGGAAAGGACCTCCTTCTGACCCAAGATAAGAACAATGAGTCAAGGCATATTTCATTCAGCAATTTTAGCAAAAGACTATACTGTAGTCTATAAAACTGGAAGCCTTGCTCAAGTCTGCAAAACCAGCATCAGCCACAATCCCCTGTTCAAGATGTCACATATAAACTTGACTAAGGCCATTGAAGTGCCAGAGTTTCTTTGAAGGCCATCTTAAAACCCATCAGTAAACCATGTAGCTCCAAGTAGACCATAATTGAGCATGGAATAATCTGTCCTGAATTTTACCTAAAATGGGTAATATCTATCTATCTATCTATCTATCTATCTATCTATCTATCTATCTATCTATCTATCTATCTATCTATCTATCTATCTATCTATCTATCTATCTATCTTTTACATCTATCTATCCATCTATCTATCTATCTATCTATCTAGCTAGCTTTACATCATCTATCTATCTATCTATCTATCTATCTATCTATCTATTCATTGCAAAATACTTTGTTAATGCATCAGTTAGGGTTGTTAGTAAAGAGATAAAAGCGGGAAAATGTGGCATTAGGGTTTCCAACACTAATGCCCCACCCCCACCCTACAGACACAGACAGACATTGGGTGTGCCTTGGGGTCTTCAGCCCTAACACACACCCCATTCCATAAGTAAATAAGCTGAGATGGGTACAGTAAAGGAGAATGTAAATCATTTTATTCATTCAGTTGAATCAGGATGACTCCATTGAGCATAGCTCATTTTCAATGAGAATGGGGTGAGCGTTACGGGAGACAACCACAAGGCACACCTACAATGCCTGTCATTTCCCTGCTTTTATCACTTTAGTAACAATCCTAACTGATGTATTAACAAAGTTTTTTTTACAAGGAATTTCCATACTTTTTTGGATAGTTTACTTGCATCTTTATGTGCCTGTGGGAGCGCACCCTCCATAACTGTCCTTGTGTCAGAGTGGGAGTGCAGGACCCAAATGTTTTTCCTTATTTTACCCAGGTTTTCTGGTGCCCAGAAAAGGTGTTTCTTGGCACAATTTAAACAAACAGTGAACAGTTCCAAAGTTATTAAAGTTAAAAAATGTGGCTTTAACATAGAAATGATCACTCAACCCTAGCTATAGTGACGCTACTGCACCAGTATAATATATATATATATATGTATATAAAGAGAGAGAGAGAGAGATGTAATAGATAACTCACTCTAAGGTGTGCAGTCACGCTCTGATATATGCATGCCTTGGTGTGCATTGTTATGCACGAGGCCGCTGGCCGACCATCAATCACGCGAAAGGATGACATCGAGTGCACCGCACATCCTAGAGTGATATCTATCATATAAAATGGCGGAATTGTTTTGGAGGGGGTGAAAGCGCAGGTGTGCGTTGAGCTCTGATATACGCACAGTCATGTGATGTGCTGCAACCAATCAGCAAACATAATTTTTCCTACCCATTTTATAAATATATTTATAATATAGGTCATATATATATATATATATATATATATATATATATATATATATATATATATATATATATATATATAGGATATAATAGAGTTGTCAGATAAATGATTTATCTACACAAGTGCTGTTTGACCTTGGGTAGCTCACAAGTGGCTTAAGCCACGAGTGAAGTGTCCGAGGTCAAATAGCACAAGTGTAGATAAATCATTTATCTGACAGCTCACCATTGTATATTTCATTTATGCAATAGGGATACTTCCTATCAGTGCAGAAACATTTGGTTTTGACTGTTTATCTTTATTTTAAATTATCATTTCTGGGAGTTTTGGTTAACTTTCCTAGAGTATGTCCACCTAGCATAGTGGCTGCTATTAAATGGAACACCACTCATTTTGTAGAAAACGTCTTACTGAACAAATGTCATGCTCACAGTACTATGCTACCTTTTTCATTTTAAAGTTGTTCACATTTGTTTGTCAAAAAAGGGAAAAGAAAATTGAATTTGATGCTGTTTTTTGATAATTATAAAATTTGTGCTGAACATTTTTCGTGCTCACAGTACCATGCCATCATTTTTTGTTTTAAAGTTATTCACATTTGTTTGTCAAAAAAGTGAACAAAAAATTTAATTTTCTTCTGCTTTTTTGCTAATTGTAAAAAATCTATACGGTATCTATACATGAAACACCACTCATTCTGTAGATAATTTTGTGCTGAACAATTTTCGTTCTCACAGTACCATGCTATCTTTTTTCGTTTTAAAGTTATTCCCATTTGAATATGCTTAGTACTGCTTCTGAGGCCAAACATTCTAAATGAATTCTAAAGAGATTTGTGACATAGCAACTGTGTGTATAAATGGTCAATATATGTCCACCCCTATTTCATAAATATATATATGTGTATATATATATATATATATACATACACACAATATGGGTGGAGATAAATGGAGTGTGATAAATCCATTTATCTGAGTGTGTATAAATTTCATTTATACACACAGTTACTCATTTATACACACAGTTAAAATGTCACATTCCATTTATCCACACACTTCCTACATCATAAATGCCCCCTCCACCCTGTCGGCCAGCACTACATCAACTCACTTTCACTTTCACACACACACGCACACACATGCACACACACACACACACACACACACACACACACACACACTCTCTCTCTCCCCACCAATGTCTACAGAAATTGTCCCATCCGCAGTAAGAAACACATTTCACAAATCTTTTTTTCTTATTAATCCATTTTAAATCTCTCCCCAGTATCATTCATCTGCATTCAACTCTCGCTGCCAAAAACATCATCTGATTACAGACCACGGAGCAGCTCCTCATGCTTGCAGTCTGCATTCACTCCCACCACAGAGCCAGTTTCTCTTTCCCAACCACATCCCAAACTGCCCTAGCTGCCGACACCCCAAAGAACTTTCCCAAGTGTAAAACCGCACCTTTTTTTTTACAAATCTCTCCCCTGCTCCATGACTCACAAAGAACAGAATTGCTCACCAGAAAAGTTAAAGAACTGCTTCTGCTCCAAGATTGCTCTGCCTTTTTCTTTTACTTTCTGCCTGTCAACATAAAACTGCAACCCCAGTCACTCTCATTGCCACTACAGTAAAGCCACATATGCTTACTTCTCCATACCACTACTGTCCACCTTACCACTAAACCACAAAGTAAAACCAATAAAAAATCATTTTTGAAGGCTGAGTCCAAACTGCCACATTTAAAAACAATCTCCCTCCTCTCTAGTTTACCTTGCTTCCCCACTTGCTTGATTTTAACTTGTGTTCTGTCTTTACTTTCTATTGCTGGTATAGTCCCGCTCACTTCATTCCATCTCCTCTTCCTCCCAATGCCACTCACTCCAGTCCCAGTTCCCAGTCTCCATAAAAATATAACAACCCAAAAAAACCCACTTCATAACAATTACTGCTGCTTCCTTACTCCCTTGACAAGCGCTAGCTAAACTCTGCCACCATTTTTCCTTTAAAAAAACTGTTGAAGACTACTTTCAGCCAATCAGCAGGGACACTGGTTTACCGGGATTGAGAAAGGGCATATTCCGGTTTGCACATTGTAAAAAATGGTATTGGCACCGGTGTCTGTTAAGCCAAAATCTGGTTTTACCGGTGTTTGGTTTTGTGTACTTTATTTAACAATTTTTAACTCTACTAACATGCATTTTAGCAATTTTGACCTCCACTATTACACATCCTTCTATACTTGTACCAATTTAAAGTTATTTTAGGTACAAGATGTGATGGCAGCAGCAACACTACAGCCCCCATCCCTAAGGTGTGATGGAAGCAGCATTACGACCCCATCCCTCAGGTGCGATGGCAGCACCAACAGCACTGTGGCCCCATCCCTTAGGTGTGATGACAGCAGTACTACGTTCACCATTCCTCAGGTGTGACAAAAGTAGCAGCACTGCGGCCCCTATCCCTTAGGTGTGATGGCAGCAGTACTACGTTCCCCATCCATCAGTGGTGATGGCAGAAGCACTACAGCCCCCACCCCTTTGGTGTAATGGTAGTAGCAACAATGCAGTCCACATCCCTCTGGGGTGATGGCAGTAGTGACAGCACTATGATCACCTTTCTTCAACACCCACACCCGACATGCACAAGTTACAAATGACTTGGTCTTTTGCTTGTAGAACTCAGATGTGAATTAATCAGAAGCATCACCGCTAAGGTGGACTACTTTTGTTTTTTCCTATCTATAATTTAACTGCCTGAATTGCATTTCTGCCTGTGACACTGCTGACCAGGTTTAAGGAACAGACTTGGGTGTTGGAGGGCCAGCTGGTGGGTGAAGGCTTGAGTGTCCAATGACCACCACCTTCTCCTGGGAGAGAGGGTGGGTTCACAGCTCAGCATTTGCTGGCCCTGATGGAGGCCAGAGGCATGACATGTTAACCCTCACTGCAGGAGTGAGCGTGATGGACGTCGGCTTGTGCCTTAACATCATGTGGCCTGTCACACTCCCAAGAAAATGGGAAAACACCTGCTGACCAACCGAAGGACAGCTGTTGGTCCCTCCATAAGCCAGAAGCCTCAGACATGTGTCTGTTCTGACCCCTGCCATGCCCAGGATACACTGGAAGCTCTTTAGGGCAATTCTCCTCCTATTGATAGCCTCCCACAGGGGTAGGGGCCCACTCAATGAAGGGTTACTTTGGGTTATCTGGTAGCACAGCAGTAAGGGGCAGTGGATGGTGGTTGGGACTCACCAGCGGTGGTAGGGGTCCTTGGCAGGCATGAAGGAGTGAATGGCCAGGGGGTAGGAGAAGCAAAAAAAATTGCTTGAATTTGCTTCTTTGAAATACAGTGTCTTCACCTAAAAAATCCATAAGTGATTAGTGGAGGACGTTCAAATGGATTTATGCATCTCCCAGACATGTGGATGCTTTTTTTTTTTTACTCGGTGTCCATGAAAAGGGTGTCTCCCAGTTTTCATGTCTTTGTTTAGATGTGAATTGAGCACTACTCTGCCCACCAGCATCATATATTGGTCCCTTGGGCCCACTTTCTATATGTCATTGACTGTGTCAAACCACTGGCCAAACATAAATACACTTAAATACTTAACATTTGCTTTTGTTGAAGCAGTCTATCAGAAAACTTTTGTTGTCACAGAGACTGAAACAGCAGGTGGGAGAAAAGATGCAAATGATCCAATTCACCTAAATGGGGTGCTAACTGGAAGTCTTTTCATAAGTAGTAAGGCAGTTTCTTCTTTGTGAACATACTTTCATTCAGACTAGTTTTCATTCAAACAACTGAGGATTTTGATGGCCCTACTGATTATAAACTTGAATAAGCTAGTTGGTAATAGTGATCCTGCGTTTAGCAATCTACAACCTAGATGCTTATATGCAAAGAATACAATAAAACCTGACAAAATCTAAAACAAGCTTATAAAACACATAAAATGTATCTGAACATTTATCTTTACCTATACAAAATCATTGCAGCCCAAGTAAAACTCAGGTAAATTACATGGTACCCTGACTACTATTCTATGATGTAGTAAACATATATTGGTATTTTTTTAATATTCTTTGTAAAGCAGGTAAGACCCACTAGGCAGAACTGTCTGTTTTTAGGAGTGACCTAGAAGCACTGGAGAGGTTAAGTGACTTGCTTGGAGTCACACAGGTATGCAAGTGGAGGTTGTGGGAATCAAACCCAGGTCTGCTGGATGTACCCAGTTCATTCACTGTTTGTTACTCTAACCACTAGGCATGGGTGGTTAAACTGAATGGCTGATTATAACAAAGCAGTGCGGGTGATTTCCTTACTGACTCTATACGCAGCAAAGCAGAAAGAATGTGAAGCACAGCAGCATTCATTTTAAGATGCTGAAATCTGGGCTGGCGCTGTGGTAGCACTATTGCTTGCAATGCCAGTGACCCAGGGTTAGAAGCAAACTCGAGTTGCAGCAGGTCTGGCCAGGGGAGTAGGATCGAGCACCTGGGGGACTGCCCTCCTCCTCCAGGGAAGGTGGGCTGCAGGTCCTGCTGCTTTACCACTACCTGTGTGACCAAGGGGGGTGATGCAATGGTGCTGCAGAGTGATCAGGAGGGGAGGATGCTAGCCAGGATCTGGAGCAGTGGCATGTTTCTATGTGACCTACCTCCTTGGGATCTTCTGTAGTGCCGGTGCCCTCAGGGACAAAGACCAGAAAACCAGGAGCAATCACCCCACATTGACCACTGGAAGAAGGGACCCAGGTGCCCCAGACTTCATAACCAGGCTCCATGAGGGACCCACTGAGCTGCCCGACACACACTAAGGGAGTGTGGAGGGGTGACCTGGGGTCCCCTCCCTTCCCACCTGTGGGGGGGTACAATCCAGGCAGGATAGGGGCAGGACCACAGGAGCTCCTGAGCATTAGCTGGGGTGAAGCTAAGGATAGCCAGCCTAGGGATCTCTGAAAAGTGGAGACATGCTGAGAGAAGGGGTCATAGAAAGAGAAAATAAAAAAAATTTAAAAAGATGCTGAAATCTTAGATTCTGTGCAGTGACATGCAATTTCCATGAGGCACCGGTACAAGAATTCAAAATCCGCAAACCAAGCAGGATTCTGTGATCGTTACCAGTGTTACCGGTAAAAATGGAAAACCAGGGTCCCTGCCAATCAGCTATGATGTCAGGAATCACACAGGACATCATAGCAGCACGTACATAGTTAGTAATTACACTTCATAGGTGCAGTAACCTGGCAAATCACAAAATAAACCCACACACTTTTTTATATTTCTTTATTTTACAAAACAGTCTCACTCAGCTACACATATTCGCAAGGTCTATCCCTATTGCATAAATGAAATATGCAGTGGGGAGCTTGAGTGATACATGATTTATCTACACTCATGGTGTTTGACCTTGGCCACCACACTTGTGGCTTACGCTACTTGTGAGGTTACCCGAGGTCAAATACCACTTGTATGGGGTAAAACCTGTATCACACAGGTCCCCTGCATATCTATACACATATATATATATATATATATATATATATATATATATATATATATGGATATACAATGGTGAGCTGTCAGATAATGATTTATCTACAAGTGCTGTTTGACCTCGGATAACTTACTCTAGTAGTGTAAGCCAATTAGTGAGGTGTCCAAGGTCAAACAGCACAAGTGTAGATAAATTATTTATCTGACAGCTCACCATTGTATATTTCGTTTATGCAATATGGATGCTTCTTATCAGTACAGGAACATTTGATTTTGACTGTTTATCTTCTTTTTTTTAAATGATAATTTCTGGGACTTTCTGGGACTTTCAGTTAACTTTCCTAGTGTATGTCCGCCTAGCATGGTGGTTGCTATTAAATGAAACACCACTCATTTTGTAGAGAACTTCTTGCTGAACAAATGTCATGGTCACAGTATCATGTTACCTTTTTTGTTTTAAAGTTATTCACATTTGTCTGTCAAAAAAGTGAAACAAAAATTGAATTTTATGCTGTGTTTTGCTAATTATAAAAAAACTAAAAGGTATTTATTAATGAAACACCACTCATTTTGTAAATATTTTTATGCTGAACATTTTTCGTGCTCACAGTACCATGCTATCCTTTTTAGTTTTAAAGTTATTCACATTTGTTTGTCTAAAAAGTGAAAAGAAAATGGGAATTTATGCTGTTTTTTGCTTATTATGAAAAAACTAAAAGGTATCTATGAATGAAACACCACTCATTTTGTAGATATTTTTGTGCTGAACATTTTTTGTATTCACAGTACCATGCTATTGTTTTTCATTTTAAAGTTATTTACATTTGTGTGTCTGAAAAGTGAAAAGAAAATTGGATTTTATGCTGTTTTTTGCCAATTATAAAAAAACTAATTGGTATCTATAAATGAAACACCACTCATTTTGTAGATATTTTTGTCCTGAACATTTTTCGTGCTCACAGTACTATGCTATCATTTTTCATTTTAAAGTTATTCACCTTTGTTTGTCAAAGAAGTGAACAAAAAAGCTTTGATTGACAGTTTGCATTTATCCCACATATGTGGGATAAATCTAGTGTGGTTAGATTTATCCCACATATCTGGAAATAAATGGATTCATGCAATTGCTTTTGGTTCCACACCTATTGCATAAATATAAATAGGGGATACATGATGGGCAGGAGTGTGATATGGGAAATATTCTCATTCCTGCAGAGTGAGCTCTGGATATGTCATGAGTGCCGAAGGAATGAGTGAGATATCCAGAGCTCACGATGCAGGAGTGAGAATATTTTCCATAGCATATGATCTGCACATCATGTGTGCGATTTATTCAATAGGGGTTAGTGGTAAATGAGTGAAAGGGTTTTCTGTATTTAGTTTGTGGATGGGTTTTTGGGCTTCGGAGTTTTCTTTTGTTATTGGGGCTGGGTGTATGTTTTGTACTGTTCTGAGTGGTTGATGTGTGTGTTGCTGATGTGTACTTGGCTACATGTTGTCTATGTGTTATGTTTCATTGGATGTTGTGCCTTGGTGGGTGGGACTTAGGTTGGCATCAGGGAATGGGGTTTCATCAAAACCTTCTTTTATTTTCTTAGATTTCTGTGTTTGTGAGCATTTTCATTTAGTTTGTTTATTACAGCATTAGTGTACTGCTTGTGTGACTGTTTTAACTTATTTTTGTCCTACTCGTGTCGGTTCCATTCAGCCAAACTGTGGATGTTTCACTTTCTAGTTACAGAAGCGGTTTCGCTTCTGCTGCTTATGGTGTTTTGCAATGTATAATATACAGTAAGGTAACTAAAGTTATTTTTTAGTGATTTTACAAGTTGAACTGTTATAAAGTTTGCTCTTCACAATGATATGTTTAAGCAGTATATCACAAGAGACTGTGGGTGATGCCAGGATTTACCCATGCCTGGTGTGTTGTTCGGTCATGAGGTACAGCCGAGTTACCAACAACACACCAGAAGTGGAGAAACCTTGGCATCACCCATACTCTCAAGTAGAATATTGCGAAGATACGTCTCTCTTTTTTGTGTGTGTGATTAAAAAAATAATTAAATTTTTTTTTTTTACATTTAAGTTGAATTAGCCCACTTTATGTAGCAAGAGTTTGAACGGTGCCAGTCGGGTGCTTGTAGTGATACAGCACGGGGATCAGGTGGGCATTCAGCTGGCACTTTTTCTCGTCGGATACTATCAGGATTTACACAATGTAAATCCTGATAGCTAGCCAATCAGAAGCCAGGATTTAACTTGCCCATTGTATAATGCTTGTTTGATGTGCTTCATTTTACTCTGTGCTGGAGTCTGATTCAAGCACTCTGGCCCACTTTCTGTGCATCTGATTGCACTGGGTACCTGAAGGAAGAGACACAACACAGTACAGAGTTATCTTTTCTTTTGTAACTTGTTACTTTGTGTCTATTTTGTGAAGGAGTCCTTGATGGCAAAACATGCTTTCTTAGGAGCAGCAGCTGTGTTTTAGGTGAAAGCATTGTACTTCTGTTTTTGTTTCTATGGTAACAGCACAGGTTTTTCTTGTATGCTGAGGGGAATGCTGCATAGAGCGATGATATCAGTGACCTTTGTGTGCACTGTGTGTGTAAATGGCTGCTATCATCACAGTAGAGCAGAGGGTAAAAATATCACACTGCGGTGGATGATACACTGTTTTATCTCACTCATTTACCACTCACCCCTATTGTATAAATATATTTATGCAACAGGTGTCAGGATAAATTCTGCTGCATAAAGGCATTTAACACACTGTACAGATAAATGACCATGACGTAATCACTATGAGAATAACCTGAAGTTATTCCCATAGTGATTACATCACAGCCCATTTATCTGTACAGTGACTACGTCATAGATCACCCTCCTTCTTCCACCTGATGGCACTACATTCCTACAAGCAGTACTTGCTGGTCCTTACTTTAGTTTCACCTTCTCCCCTCCCACCTGTCTTTCATAACCCTACCACCTCGCTACATAGCACTTCATTTAATTAAATTTTACTAGCCTTGTTATATTTTTAGTACCTCTCTCACTTCTTTGCCCAAAGTCATGCTGCAGCAGAACTCGCTTGCTCTACAGTCTTCCTCCCGTCTACATAATTTCCTCAGACTCATTGTTACTAGGCGCAAACCACCGAGAGAGACGACTGCTCTTCTCCCCCATCCACAGCTACTAACACTCCCGCACATCGCATCCTCCTCACACTTTTAGCAATGGCAGACCAAAACAAAAAATAAAATCATGGACCCGCAATTCACCACCAACCGAACACATTCACTGCCATGTTTTAGAAGCTGTTCAACCCACCCCCACACAAATTCGCAGCCAATGAAATACTGAACTGAAATGCTACACCAATCAGTGGCTACTACCACACAGCTGTAACCAATACAAATACACAGACCAAGCCAACCAACTGAAACATCAGCTCACCATCCTGTTCAGAAACTAAAGCACCACAGAAGAAAATTACCAGAAATTAAAGCGTGCCACATAAAACTAACACAAAAAAAATCTCACAAACACAAACAACATTAAAAATGCCTGTTGCATAAATGTAATATGAGGCGGCTTGTTGATACTGTTAGGATAGCCTGTCACCTCTTAGAACCTCGTCATGGCTTCTGCCACTGTGAGGTTACCTCGAGGTCACAGGCTACTGTACAAATAACTCGTATCCAAAAGGCACCCCTCAAGATATCCCTTTATATATATATATATATATATATATATATATATACACACACATATTATGTGGTCATTTTCAACCTTGTTTTTGGCCCATGTTTATGAATAGGCATCACCCTACAGCAATAAAGGACAGATCTATTAAGGAATGACAATTTGTTTTGCTCTTGGAGCTTATTGTAAATTGTTGGAGCAGTTAGCTTCTCTTGTCTTGCCTCCAAGCCATCACACCTAGCAGGGTATATCTTCTAATTTGATTAAACACACCCAGAACCTCTCTTTCTGTCACCAGTTCAAATGCTTGTTGGAAATAGTGAGATCCCTGCTGACCTTGTTCTTTAAAGTTAAATCTGGAGAAACTTAAAAATAATTTCTAAACTGTGCATACAGCACTCAGATTAGCAAAGGTCAGAGGAATATGTTTGCCATATACAATGAGTCATTGTGAACTACATCACCCTTTACAAAATTATCCACAGTTCCATACTGGACAATGTGGGGCACTTCAGCATTACATTTATATTGTCCCCAAAAGCTCTGCAGGTTCTTATAGTTGTTAATTTGGTGTTGCTTGACATAGTCCATTTTTGCTATCTTTAGAGAAGTCTTATTCCTCTGACAAGAAATAACCTAGTCTGATTGATTTCTTGTTTTTTAAACTCCTCCCTGTTTTTTTTCCAGGGATTTCTTTAAGGCAGATGTGTTGAATATGATCAATTTTACTCTAGTATCCTCAAGATGATGCTTCACAAGTGGAGCATACGCCTGGAGTTTTAGAAAATTAGGCCAAAAAATGATTCGGAGCACTATTTACATCAGAAAATGTATTAAGAAGCAACCAGGTTACTGCAGTTTATTCTTCCACAATCTCGGCCAAATTTAGCTTTGAGTAATCCCTGAACATAACAACTTTGTGTGGCCTCCTTGGATCTCTATTGCTCCACACAAAAAGTGGTGCAAGATAGCTTAAAATATCTGCAAATTGTTCCACAGCTAACAATCTTTCTTCTGTTTATAACAAAACCCAATCCAGTGGAATATAGTGCTCATTTTATGGTTAAGTCTAATTGGCTGTGAAATAGCCTGCCTCAGGTTCAACTCACCCAGTTTGATTAAATACAGTAGTGCATCTTTCCCAGACTAATTTAGGTTCAGATGACACAGAACTATTAACTCAGAAGTCTTCAATTTGTTTAAAGATTTGAACAATTCATCATGTCCTTTCTAGCCACCCTGTGGAGGGTTATAAACACAGATAACCACAAACTTCTTATCACAACCAGTGAGGATTTGACATACTAGACATTCACAAGAGGACCCCTCAGGTAAAACGAGCAATAAATTAAATGCCTGTAGTTCCACCCAAGCATAGATTAAGCCCATATCAATCTATCTCTGTGAAAAATCAATATAATTGGGTATGTCTATTTCAAAATCAGCAGTACTAGGTTTATGTCAAGATTCACTGATGTCTAGTGCATCAAAAGAGTACTGTGTGGGGGCCGGCCCAGTGGCGCTGAGGGTTGAGGCGCTGGATGCCTTACCTCACGCCATGCCAGCGACCTGGGTTCAGGAGCAATCTCGGGCTGCTGGGGGGTTGGCAGGGGAAGGAGTGGATCAAGCATCCTATGGACTGCTCTCTTCTCCTGGGGTGGGTCTGGGTTCAGTGTCTGGCATAAGTCTGACACCTAGCGGAGGACAGGTGTCAGCACATCTGGCCTGGTAGAATGGGGTGGTAGGCGGGGCAGCCGGCGGGCACACTGCGTGCAGACACGTGCACAGGGAGCCCTTGTTGGCATTGTATGCCCTGCCTCCAACAGAACACAGAAAAAGGGGAGTGCCCAGCTGTTGCGGCTTGATGGCCATCCACGATGTCCTGCGCCACTCCAAAGGACCACCGTGAGCAGATCCTTTGTGCGGTGGGGGAGTTGATTGACCCCCATGGGGGGGTAAGCCATGGGGAATCGGTGGTTGCCCTCAGATGGAGATGGCGCAGGTCGCAATGGCTGCCGGATCACAGGGGATGCAAGGACCATGAGGCTGGCTGGGACCCCCATGGGAGAAAAAAGTAACACAAAAAAAAAAAAAAGAGTACTGTGCTAGCCACCATCTCACTAGCTCCTGTTGTTTAGAAACATGGCTGTGGATCTTTAAGTGAGCAATCTTTAATCCCTTGGAGAGGTTCTACGTGGGATCCCCAGTAGGTATATTTGTGTTTGGTAGTGCATTTTCAGGTACCATTCAATAATGATTTGTCTCCACACCTCTTGAGAGATGAAGTAGACATAAACTTCCAAACAGCCATCACTTGCAGTAACCTGAAATGTATTTAAACCTGTTCTAGATTTGTTCATATTTGTTTGTTTATTTCTTGACTGGATCTGTGCACTGGTCCAATGGACTCTTTTTAAGAATAATCAGGCCCGGAAGGTTAGTACAGAAATAGAGTAAGAGGACCGGTCCTCTTCAATGTCTTTATTAGCGACATTGCAGAGGGTCTGGAAGGAAAAGTATGTCTCTTTGCAGATGACACAAAGATCTGCAACAGAGTTGATGCACAAGGTGGGATGGAAAGGATGAGAAGGGACTTGGCAAGGTTAGAGAAATGGTCAAATGTATGGCAGCTTAGATTCAATGCTAAGAAGTGCAAGGTAATGCACCTGGGAAACAAAAACCTAGGGGAAGAGTACACAATGGGGGGTGAGATACTAACAACAACAAAAATGGAAAAGGACCTGGAGGTAGTCATATCAGATGACTTAAGGTGGGCAAGCAATGTGAGAGGGCAGTAAGGAGGGCTGGGAGGATATTGGGATGCATAGGGAGAGGCATCACCAGTAGAAAACAGGAAGTTGTTATCCCTCTGTACAGACAGCTGGTGAGACCCCATCTGGAGTACTGTGTGCAGTTCTGGAGACCCAATCTCCACAAGGACATAGACAAGATGGAAGCTGTCCAAAGGAGGGCAACTAAAATGGTGCAGGTTCTGCACCAGAAGACATATGGAGAGAGACTAAAGGAGCTTAATATGTATAGCCTCAAGGAAAGGAGGGAGAGGGAGGACATGATAGAAACTTTCAAGTACTTCAAGGGAAGCAACAAAGTCCAAGAGGGTAGCATCCTTCAAAAAAAGAGGTGTGCAAGAACAAGGGGGCACAATTTGAAGATAGAGGGAGGGCGACTCAGAGGTAATGTAAGGAAGTATTTTTTCACAGAGAGGGTTGTGGATGCATGGAACAGCCTTCCGGAGGAGGTTGTGGAGTCAAAAACAGTGGTTGAATTCAAGCATGCATGGGACAGTCATAAGGCAATTCTAGGGGGTTGGGGTAGAAAGAAGTAGGCTGCTGGTTAACTAGGATCTGCAGCTTATCCATTAGGTAGGGAAATGGGCAGACTGGGTGGGCCAAGCAATCCTTATCTACCGTCAAATTCTATGTTTCTATGCAGCACAGCACACAGAACAGTAATACTAGTACATTAGCAACAATTAGATATAAATGTCCACAAAGTGCCCCATCCTTTAAAGTAAGTTTCTAGTTTTCTACAAACCACTGACAGCTGGCATCAGCACAACTCAGATCTCATAAAATTCCAAACATAATTGAGTTTCAGGCATTCCATTCATTATTACTAAACACATCTCCAAGAAATCCTGCTCTTGTCTTTGACTCTGTGTCTTCATCTGTCCTTACTGCTTTTCCTGCTTTATAGTCATAATCCTCTGCTGTGACATCACAATATGTTGTCATGGATTTTATGCTGATCTCACAAGCAGAGGACTGTGACTTCAAAGCAGGAAAATTAGCAGGAACAGATAACGTCTACAGGCCTAAAAGACAGGTTTCATTCAAAACATCTTCAGTATTAAAAACTGGACAGTCCAGAAATTCAGATTTTTGGAACATTTGTCTAACTGATTGCTGCTAATGCCAGCTATGAACTTGTTGCCTGAAAAGCAGAAAGTACTTTTACTGACTAGTACAACAACTACCTGGACTGAATTAATTGTGATCCACTGATCAATATGATTTATAATTTTGCCCCAATTTTCATCAACAAATTCCAGTACAACATTGTACAAAAACATTTTTGTAGTTTCTACAACTTTTCCTCTCACACACAAAGGCTGTTGCAGGCACATACAAAATTAGTAGGGATATACTATGCAAATAGCCTACAGACTCAATCACATTCCATAGTTCCTAGCTCCAGGTCACAGGACTATGAGCCAATACAGCTGGCTAATTATTAGTCACGGAGTCAGACACTGTTAAAGAGATTAGTGGACTGCCATGGAATGCATGGAGTAGGGTTGTGGGAGGAGGGAAACTCTGGACCAGTAGGGTGCATGATCATGTGAGTGCGGGAGGAGGAACCTATGAACCACCAGGATAATGTAAAATTAGGAAGTCTGGAGGGTGTACCCCTGATCAACTAGGACACCCTTTACTAAGTGGTGTGGGGGGGGGGGATTTGTCTGGACTGGCACAATCACTGTGTTGCAACATTGTGCATCTTGATATGCACCATGTGCTTGTTGCAACACCATGACTGAGTTTGCAAGTGCACAGGGAGTTTTGAGGAGAAAATCCCCAATTGCATCTGTCAACCTCTGGAAATGGTGCACTGTTCTGCCCAGTGTGAATAGCAGTTTTTAAGAGGGCAGCATAATGGTGCAGATGCAAACAGACGATTTTGCCCCACTCTTGACTGGGCCAGAGAAAGAGGCCAAAAATATTTTTTACTTACTGAATATGAGAACCAGTAGACAATCTTATTCATTTAGCAGGAGTATAAGTATCTCACAGACAAAAGCTAAATCTTACATCATCTGCCTATCTTCTTTGCTGTTTGTCTCTGCTGAGTAGTCATGAGACTATGCCAAAATTCTGTACCCATTATGGAAATGTTGTAATTCAATATACTATTCCATCCACCTGGAACAAACTCCAATCATCACTCAAGCTCAATCACTTAGTATCTCTCAGTCTCTTGAAATCCTCAGCCAGAATAGCTGCCCATAAATCTTGCCAGTGCTTTACCAGCTAGTGCTGCTTCCCTGTGGTTTCCTCTTTTTCATACGAGCACTTATGTACCTTAACTGTTCCCCCTCCTTAATGCTTGAATGTCTTCTGTACCCCTTATGTATTGTGTAAATGCTGTGTTACCTATTTACTTGACTGCATGCTAAGCCTGTAATGAAATACCACTGTACATTCCCTTTTTGCCATACATGAACCTTTGCCTTATGTTAATTTTTGTGCTACACTGCCTTTCTTGAACTTTGAGTGTGTATTGCATTGTACATACTAACATACTAAGAAACCAGCAGAGTAGGCCCTATGGTCTATTGAGTCTGCTCGGGGATCAGTGCCTGGTCAGGGCACTGTTATGGCCTCCTCCACCCTCCCCACGAGGTCCCCTACCCATCCCCCAACAGGGTTCTGAGATGCACTCTCCCCATACCTATCCCAGCCTCTCTTAAACCTATACACAGTTGTAACAGCCACCAGCTCTGTGGGAAGAGCATTCCAGGGTTCCACCACCCTCTCAGTGAAGTAGGACTCACATTTCAGCTGATGTTGTACTTTTATCACTGTTGATTGTCCTGCCTTCGCACTTGTAGTTTGCTGTTTTGCCTCGATGCACTTTTGTTATCTGCTTATGTTGAATGCTTATGCCTTTTAGCCCTGGTCATGCCTGCAAGTGGTCCTCTGGATCAGTGTACTTACCCAGTTAACAAAGACATATATGGTTCTGTATCATAAAGGCGATTGCCGAAAGGCGATCATCCTTATGGTGAGTGTACATCGCTGAAATTCAATTTCGGCAATGTACACCCCCAGTGCAAAACAGAATGGTGCAACGGACACAGAATTCTTATGTCATGTTGTGGGCTGTGCCCTCCCACACCCCCACCGGGACTTCACCCTCGCACTCTACTTTAGGATTCTCCAATCCAGGGGGTGCATGTTGGGGTGCAAATTCTACAACAACAAACACTACTCAGGCGGGCACATAATAAATACACACCCATGCCCGGATCCGAACCCAGCATCCTGGCCACCCCACCCCAGCCCAACACCCACCCACCCACCATGCCACTGAGCCAGCTTGGCAGTCACCACAGCACCACCCCTGACAAACCCTCCCTCCCCATCAGCCCCTTGCTCAGTGTGTTCACCCCCCGTGTGCATGTACATACAGCAACATCCTGTCTCCATTTGCATGCCCCCCATCCAGTTGCCTTCCCTGTGCCATCACCCTGTCGACATGCTCCGAAAGTGGGTCACTGTTTCGGTAGGGGCCCACTTTCCAATAACACATGTCACAGGACACCAACATAAACAAATAAATAAAGTAGCGTCTCCTTGTCTCCCCCCTTAGTCTCCTGCCAACCATCCTCATTGGGTGCCCCCTGGTGGTCCCCACCTCCCTCAGCTGAAACATGCTATCTTTGCTTACCCTATTTACTCCCTTAAGATATTTTAAGACCTCAGTTATATCCCCTCTGTCCCTCCTCTCTTCCAGGGAGTACAGGTTGAGCTCCTCGAGTCTCTTCCCATAGGCCTGACCCTGGAGACAGGAAATGGCACCACAATCTGCATGGGGGTTGTGTACAGACCCCCATCTCAGGGGGAGGAAATGGACAAGGAAATGATAGAAGGCATCCTTAAAATGGCAGAAAAAGGGGGGATATTGTTGATGGGCGATCTGAATATGCCAGACGTTAACTGGAGTACCTTTGCTGCAGGCACATCCAAGAGCAGGGTCATTCTTGATGCCCTACAGGGGGCATGCCTCAGATAGCTAGTGTTGGAACCCATTCGGGAGGGAGCAATCTTAGACCTGGTACTCTCAAATGGGGAAGGAGAAAGGATCTCAGATTTAGAAGTGGGTAGCCATCTGGGAACAAGTAACCACCAAACAGTGTGGTTCACAATAAGCACAGACATAGAGTCAAGTCATACAAAAACAAGAGTACTGGACTTTAGGAGGGCTGACTTTGGGAAAATGAGAGAGTGCCTCAGAAAAACACTAGCAAATGGGCAACAAGGTGGGGTGGAGGAACAATGGGGAATAATCAAAACAGCCATCACAGAGGCAACAAGCCTTTGTGTGAAGCAAATAAACCAAAATGAAGGAAAAAAACACTATGGTTCTCAAAAGAAGGTGGAAGGGAAGGTGAAGGAGAAAAGGATAGCATTCAGGAAATATAAGGAAACACAGAAGGAGCAGGACAGAGAACTTTATCAGTTAAAGCAGAAGGAGGCAGGGAAGGCAATCAGAATAGCAAAGGCACAAACTGAGGAAAAGATAGCCAACTCTGTTAAGAAGGGGGATAAAACCTTTTTATAGGTACATTAGGGAGAGAAGAAAGACCAAGGGAGGGATACAGAGACTCAATAAAGGAAAGGGAATGTGGGCAGAGGGTGACAGTGAAAAAGCAGGGATACTGAACGAATATTTCTGCTCAGTATTCATAATGGAAGAGGAGAGGAAGGTACCTAAACCAAACAAAGAAACACTCAATAGGGGAGATGATACCAGTCCATTCACAGAAGAAAGGGTTTTGAAGGAACTTTTGAAACTGAGGGTGGACAAAGCAATGGGACCTAATGGGATTCACCCCAGAATTCTAAAAGAACTAAGGGTAGAACTAGTAACGCCACTGACTACTCTCTTTAACAAACCATGGGAGGATGGAGTGGTACCTGAGGACTGGCGGAGGGTAAATGTGATTCCACTTCACAAAAGTGGGAGCAGGGCAGAGGCAGGAAACTATAGACCAGTTAGTTTGACCTCAGTGGTAGGGAAATGATGGAATCACTCTGAAGGAAAGAATTGTTGAGTACCTAGAGGCCAGTGGCACAGGACCCAAGGCAGCATGGTTTCACAGCAGGAAGGTCATATCAGATGAACCTAATAGATTTTTTTGACTGGGTGACTAAAGTAGTAGACCAGGGAGGGGCTGTGGATATGGCCTACCTAGATTTTAGGAAGGCATTTGACACAGTCTCACACAAAAGATTAATATACAATTTAGCCAGCCTTGGAGTGGGTCCCAAGGTGGTAGCCTGGATAAAAAACTGGCTGGACAACAGGATGCAAAGGGTAACAGTAAACAGAGTCCACATTGAAGAAAGGAGGGTAACTAGCGGGGTACCGCAGGGTTCGGTACTGGGACCGGTCCTCTTTAATGTCTTTATAGGTGACATTGGAGATCACCTGGAAGGAAAAGTATGTCTCTTTGCAGATGACAAAAAGATCTACAACAGGGTTGATACACAAGGTGGGGTGGAAAGGATGAAAAGGGACTTGGCAAGGTTGGAGGAATGGTCAAATACATGGTAGCTCAGATTCAATGCAAAGAAGTGCAAGGTAATGCATCTGGGAAACAAAAACCCAGGGGAAGAGTATACAATGGGGGGTGAGGTAACAACAACAACAAAAATCGAAAAAGACCTAGGAGTAATTATATCAGATGACTTAGAGGTGGGTAAGCAATGTGAGAAGGCAGTAAGGAGGGCTGGGGGGATACTGGGATGCATAGGGAGAGGCATCAACAGTAGAAAGCATGAAGTTGTTATCCCTCTGTACAGACAGTTGGTGAGACCCCATCTAGAGTACTGCATGCAATTCTGGAGACACCATCTCTGCAAAGACATAGACAGAGTGGTGGCTGCTCAGAGGAGGGCAACCAAAATGGTGCAGGGTCTACATCAGAAGACATATGAGGAGAGACTAAAGCAGCTTAATATGTATACCCTTGAGGAAAGGAGGGAGAAGGGGGGCATGATAGAAACTTTCAAGTATCTCAAGGGAATTAACAAAGTACAAGAGGGTAGCATCATTCCAGAAGAAGAAATGTGCAAGAACAAGGGGGCACAATTTGAAGATAGAGGGGGGACGGCTCAGAGGTAATGCTAGAAAGTATTTTTTTCACAGAGAGGGTTGTGGATGCATGGAACAGCCTTTCTGAGGAGGTTGTGGAGTCAGGAACAGTGGGACAATTCCAGAATGCATGGGACAGGCATAAGGCAATTCTAGTGGGGGGTAGACGGAACTAAACTGTTGATTAACTAGAATCTGCAGCTTATCCATCAGGTATGGAAATGGGCAGACTGGGTGGGCCAAGCGGTCCTTATCTGCCATCAAATTCTATGTTTCTATGTCCCCCTAGACCCTGTATCATCCTGATTGCCCTCCTCTGGACCCTCTCCAGAAGAGCAATATCCCTTTTTAAGTATGAATGCCAAAGCTGCATGCAGTATTTAAGGTGTGGTCTAACCAGGCAATTGTACAGCCAGGCATGATCTAACCAGGCAATTGTATCTTGTTGTTTCATGTTGTCCTTGACAGGACCTCCCTGAAAAAGAACATGCTCAATGGGGTCTTCCTGCTAATAAATTTGAACTTGAAACTACACATGCCTGATAGTGGCTCATCACCATAGCTCTGAAGTCAGTTTGTGTGCAGTAGCTCATGCAAGACTGCTATTTGTTTGTTTACTTAGTTATTAGAAAGTTGCATCAAATAGCTCATGGAATGGCCCAAGAGATACACCCTTGATGAGTCCCCTTAATGGAAAAGGGGATCAGATCCAGGAACTAGACCCAATGTGCCTCAACATTGCCTGCACATCTGAAGTCTAATTACTGCTGTTAGCTGAAGTAAGAGGGTGAAGCATTTTTGAATTAACATTCATTGCTGGCTATCCACAGGATCTTTATTTAACATACTAATATACCAACATATTAATTGCCAGCAGATTAGGCCTTATGGTCTATCGAGTCTGCTCGAACCTCAGCTCCCCTGTTGGGAACCAAGGCCCTCCCCACCCATGTTCCAATACCTCTTTCTATAACTGTCCCACCCTCTCTTGAAGCCCTCCACATTGGAAATCTGGACCAGCTCACCAGGCAGCACATTCCAAGGATCCACCACCCTCTCCGTGAAAAACCTCCTCCTCTTTTCCCCCTTCCTCCTTCCAACTTCAAACTATGCCCTCTGGTGATACCTCCCTCCTTTAGTCTAAAGATCCTCTCTGTGTTTACCCTATTTATTCCCGTGCAATACTTGAAGACCTCAATCATGTCCCCATCTCTCCTCTCCTCCAAAGTATACAGGCCGAGCTCCTCAAGTCTGTCCTCGTACGTCAACTCCCCCAGTCCTCGAATCATCCTGGTAGCCCTCCTCTGTACCCTCTCCAGGAACTGTATGTCCCTCTTTAAGTGTAGTCTCCAGTACTGTACACAGTACTCGAGGTGTGGCCTCACCAGCCCATTGTACAGTGGCAGAATCACTTCCCTGCTCCTAGAGGTGATCCCCCTTACAATGCATCCCATATCTTGTTTGCTTTGCTAGCCGCTGTTCTGCATTGCTCAGAGTTATTCATACACACATCCACCATGACCACTAGGTCTTTTTTACCCAGATGAGGCCTCCAGCACCACCACTTCCAGGGTTTACCTGTGTTTGGGGTTTGCCCACCCAAGATGTAACACCTTGCACTTTGTTGTATTGAAATTTAACTTCCATGTGAGGGCCCAACTTTCCAGGATGTCCAGGTCCCCTTGCAGGCCCAACCTCCCCTATTCCCCCTCAACTACTGCTCTCACCTTGGAATCGTCAGCAAAGAGACTCATCTCACATCCTATACCCACCCTGATGTCAGATATGTATGCAGTAAACAGGATCAGCCCCAGGACCAAGCCCTAAAGAACTCCACTACTGACCTCTTTAGGGTTTGAGAGCTCCCCACCGATCACCATTCTCTGTGTGCATCCATCTAGCCAGTCTCCTATCCATCTGACCATCAAAGGGCACACTTCCAACCCCGTCAGTTTCTCCACCAGCCCATTGTGGGGACCGAGTCAAACACCTTGCTGAAGTCCAGGAATATTACATCCACAGGCTTCCCCTTGTCCAGTTCTGATGTTAGCCATTTGTAGAACTCCACAAGGCTGGTTTGACGTGATCTACTTGGCAAGAACCCATGTTGTCTACTGTCCAGCCCTCCCTCCTCCTCCAGGAACACCACCCAGTCATTCCTTCAGTATACTCTCCATTACTTTTCCCATTACTGAGGTCAAACTGATGGGTCTATAGTTACCTGGTGCTTCCCTCAACCCCCCCTTTATGGATTGGCACCACATGTGCCTCATGCCAATCCCTAGGTACCGTCTCTGTCTCAAGCGACCTGCTGAAGAGATCTGCCAGGGGTGCAGCCAGTATGTCTGCCAACTCCCATTGTACCCTCGGATTAATGCCATCCGGCCCAGAAGATTTATCTTTCTTCAGGGCCTTCAGGGCTTGCCACACCTGTTCGGTGGAGATAGCTTCATCCATCCCCCACTCCTTGTTGGCCTTTCTATCATTGTCCTGATGTGAAACCCCAGGGTGCCTCTAACTCCCTTATGCTCCCTTTCTGTTGCTCCTCCTATCCCACTCAATTTTGCTTCTATCCCCTTCGTACCTTGCTTAGCAAATATCCCCTTCCCCTCCCTAGTGAACACCAAGGCAAAGTGCTCATTTAATACCTCCACCTGCTCCCTCGCCTCTTCCACCCATCCACCATCTGTTCTTAGTCTGCCAAGCTTTCCCTTAGTTGTCCTCTGCTCCCCGATGTACCAGAAAACCCCCTTTTCCCCTCCCCGAATCCCCTGTGCTGGCCACTGCGTTTTACTGGACTTTGCCCCCCGCACCATCTAAGTGGCTTTTCTAGATGCAAGATGGTATGTTTCCCTTTCCATTTCCCCTCTCGATGTTTTGTATTTTTTGTAGGCAGCCTTCTTCTTCCTGACCGCTCCCTGAACTTCACTGGTCCACCAGCACGGTTTATGTGACCTTGCTTCCGTGGGCTTCACCTTGGCACAGGTCCTGACTGCCTCATGAAGTCCCCGTCTTATGACCTTCCATCTCTTTTCCATGTCTGTCATTGTTGTAATCCCTTTCATGTGATCATTTAGAATATTTCCCATTCCCATAAAGTCTGCTGCCCTGAAATCCGCTGCCAGTGTCCTAGATCTCTCGCCCCCTCTCCCCATGTTAATTTGAAACCAGACAGTGTCATGGTTGATCCCAGTCAGGGGATTCTCTACAACCAGGTCCCTTACCAGGTCCCCATCTGCCAAAACCATGTCCAGAACATGACCCTCCCTTTTGGGCTCTTTCACATGCTGTGTTAAGAACACATCCTGGAAACCGTCTAGCAGCCTCTGCTCCTTGGCCACCTTAGGGGACATGGTTCCCCAGTTTGTCCCTGGCATAGTAAGATCCCCCATCAGCACCACTCTCTCCCCTTTTGGTCCACACTGGGCAAAAATGTTGTCCAGTAAACCATCCTCAGAACATCACCCATCCTGGGGGGCCTATATACTATACTTAGCTTAACCTTACCTCCTGTCGGGGTTCGTAAGGTGGCCCATAAGGCTTCCATGTTTCCCGCTGCCTCCTCTCTCTGGGGAGGGATCCAGTGAATGTCCAGTGCAACAGCATCACCCAGTGGTGACCGGTGGATGTGCTCACATATGGCTTTGAGTAGAGGGAGCGGAGTTGAGGCGGATGTCATGACGTCATTGCATGACCGAACTCCGGGGGGGGGATAAGGGAGGTAAAAAGGGAAAAAATCCCCAGCCTGTAGATAGGCAATGGCACCTGCATCCACCCGACCACACTCCAATGCCAGTGGCACTCCTTACCTGGGCCGAGCCCAGCCCGGCCCAAATTATAGATAGAGCGCCCTGGGTGGTTAGGGCGGCCCTACCTTGGGGAGCTCAGAGCCAGGGAATAGCAGGCTGTTGCAGGACCAGGAGGCCTCTCAGGCATGGAGGTAGAGTTGTGGGCACTGCAGGATGCCTGAGAGAGTTCCACAAGCTGGGCAGAAAATAGAGTTTGAAAAAAGTCTATTTAAAGGGTGGTGGGGTGGGGTGGGTGGAGGAGAAAATTTCCATTAAATAGGGCAGCAAGCCTGCAGTGTTTTGGCACCAAAAATTAAATTCAAAAGTTCAGTCCCAGTCACTGAGCTCTGATGAGCTCCCTCTCTCACTCTCCAGCACTGCTGCAGGCCACCCGTTAAATGGGGCAGCAAGCCTGCAGCATTTTGATGCTGAAAAATTTAATTCAAAAGTTCAGTCCCAGTCCCTGAGCTCTGATGAGCTCCCTCTTGCAGGTCGGTCCCTCTCTTTCCTATAAGCACAGATGGGATATGCCTATTTAAAAATATGGTCCTGAGACAGTAATGGAAAAAAATGTTACACCCATCAAAAAATCAACCATGTTCTTGTTGCTGGAGCAGAATTACTGTCTTAGAGCCCAGGGAAATTGAAAACGACAGCAAAAGATCACACAGGGTGAAAATTAATGAGAAAAGAGAGAAAGCCTAGATGCAGATAAATTAAAGGTTGGAGGGATATAAATCATAAAGACTGTAAAAACAAGGCAGAGGATAAGGTAAAAAGTCCAATTAAAGTGCATAAAAGCAGAAAGGTGCATTAGAGCAATAAGAATGGAAATATTGAGAGATAATATAGACATCAACAGGAATGATACAGACAAGTTATGATAAAAGAAAATGAAAAATTAAAGGAAATAAAAGAAACATAAAACCAAAAGATGTACAACAAAAGCCGAATAGAAGCAAATTAATACCACTACTAAAGTCCTAGAACTTCTGGGGTCCTAGGAACCCCTCGCCTGCCCCCAAGCTTTTGACTTTGTGCATGCTTGAAGCTGCCTTTAGTAGTTAAGGTAGGAACTGGAAGACATAATAGGCTAACAGACCTTTCTCTGCTGACAGATTCTATATCTCTGTGTCTCCCTAACGGACCCAGCTGCCTTTCTCCAACCCTGGGCATACAATTATCAGGCCTTATATGTAAACAAATCAAAATAAATTAGGTAAGTGAGGAAAGGTCCGAAAGAATCATGAGGTGTCAGCATGGCTTAATTAGTAGCACATTCATCTCTGGGCCAGACGGGTGTGGGTTCTAGTCCCACACCAGAATTGAACTCATACCATAAATGTTGGTACCTGAGAGCAGTACTAGGGGAATGCTGTATTGTTGTGGTGTGCCATCCTTTGGATGAGAAGTTAAACCAGGGTCCCTTCTCTATGTCTTTGGTGCTGTCCTCATAGGCACTCAGCTGGAAATAAAAGAATAAGAAGGAACAATTCCCAGTTTACAAAAGAGGCAAACATTGGCACTAGATACCACTTTAGTGAAAAGTATATTTAAACTTTTATTGAGGTACTAAAAACATTCAAAACCATCCGCAATGGCAGGAGAGTGCATCTTTGTACACTCCTGCCATCGAGGATGGCTTGGTATATTTAACTGTCTTAATAAAAGTTTAAATGTACTTTCACTAATAGGCATCTGGTGCCATTTTTTCTGTCTGCTGGAAATAAATAAATCCAAGGAATTTTTCACAGCAGTAAGGGAATTTATTTATTTGATCAAAATGTATACAAAAAACAATCAAAAACATGAATACTCAAATGTCATACAAAATATAACCCATTACTGTTAGAACAAAATTACAAAATTAAAACAGCAAAAGAAAAGAAAAGAAACACATATGATAAACATTTTCCTACCCCTGTTTTGGAAATGTCTTGAATGATCACCCCAAAACCTCTCCTCAACTGAACAAACTTCTATGACTCTGCTAACTTAAACTCATATTTAGTGACAGCTGCAATTTCAAATTCAATGGTACCTAAAAGTTTATTCAGGCTTGCTTGTTCTTTAGGAGAAGGGGAATTTTTATTGTAGAAGAAACCTTGCAAGTCACGTACAAACTATACAAAAGTAGGCCACAAAAATGAACATGAGAAACAAAACAAAAATGAACTATTACAGTGTAGTACTAATAACTGGAAAAGAAAAGCTAAGCCAGAAAACAAAATACCAAAATAAAGAACAGCAACAATAATTTAGGGGACTCCATACATTCTTGAAGCAATATAAAAGAAAAGGGATACAAGAGTCCCATAAACAGTGGAATTTACCAGGCGAGTAAGACAGCTTTTCTCTATTATAGACTTTGTAGAATTCCAGCTGAATATTTGTAAACAATTCTTGATGGGGAACTATCTTTTGCTGAAGGATCAAAGAGCATCTTTCTTGCCAGATATAATACTTACATAAGGCCAACATAATTTGCAATGTGGAAAAATCATATGACTTCCACAAAGGGGAAAAACACCCAATGCCAATTCTTGATAAGTAAGGGAAAGAAAATGAGGGTCACTCCATTAAGCAGTGATGTACAGTAGGACCAGAACTGTTGGGCATAAAGGCAAGCAAAAACAGGTGTTCTTGGATTTCCAACGTAGAGTCACAATCAGACCTGAGGCAAAAATGATCATTTAAAGGTTTGTGCTTATGTGAATTTCTGACTCCCAACTTATTATGACAGCTCAGCCAAACCAGGTCCCAGACAAACAGGGTGGTGGGGAGGGGGGTAACCTGGGGTTATTGAAATGTTGAAGAACTGTGTTCAAGGCCAACACTGGACACTGTAAATTTGAAAATCAGGGCGAAAGTGTTCCATCAGCATAAACTGATAGAACAACTTTCTAATAGCTGTCAATATTATGCCATGCAAAAGCCACCATTTTTTGACTTTCTGGAAGGCCTCAGTCATGTATTCAGGGAGAAAAAGAGGTTTTCGAATGATACACAGACCAGTGGTTTGTCAGTCAGGGAGATACACCACTATCCACACCTGAACAGCTGGGGACCAAAGGGACAAGGATTGTTGCAATTCAGCTGTCACATTGGTTATAATAAAAAAAATGAAGAAAACTACAAGAGGGTTCATCATGCCTAGACTACTCCGTTGATTGGGCCTATATGTAATTTCCCACCTGACAGGGTTAAGTCTGCTACCCCAGACTACCTGAAAGAAGACACTATAAAGTCTGGGCTCGAGGCTAGGCTGGGGGGAACATAACTGACAAATAAAAATACTGGTACCAGGAACATTTTAATCAGTAAAATCCTCTTCAGTTTAGAAATGTGTGTTTCATTCCATCTATTGAGTTTAATCATTGCTTTTTGTAAGCAACTGTCCCAGTTAAGAACAGCCATGTCCAAAGCACCATACAGTATACCAAGAATATTGATTTTAGAGTTATGAACTGGGACAGAGGCGATGTCTGGAGGAGGATAAAGAACAGCTCCAACCAGTGGATACCCTCTATTTTTTCATCATTTATACTAGAAGTTGACAAATCCGAGTAAGTGTCCAAGATTTGTCACAGGGCCAGCCCTGCATGCACAGATCAACAGAAAACAACAATGTCATCTGCATAAGCCAAAACCTTCAGGGGAGCCTCCTGAGGAGTCAGGCGCAGTCCCTGGGTGGAATTGCAGGTGTGAATGTTCTGGAGTAGAAGGTCCAACAAAAAACACAAAGGAGAGGGCTCAGGAGGCAGCCTTGTCAAACTCCTCTTCTTAAGGTGCAGGAAGAGCCAAACCATCTATTGATCAAGGGGTAAACCAATGCCTGACTATATTAGCCATGTATACAACTCACAAATGTAGGTGGCGAACCAAAAAGTTCCAACACCCTGAAAGGATATTCTTGGGAGACCCTGTCAAAGGCTTTCTCTTGGTCTAAACTGAGTACAAATCTGTCTAGCATGTTCTCTGCCCCTTGCATGACAAGTTCTCACAGAGTGACCAAATTATCTTGTATGTTTTTATTTGGTATCGAGCACATCTGAATCGGTCTGATCAACAAAGTAGCTCTCCTATCAATGGGCAGCAAGAATCATTGTCAGAATCTTGTAGTTTATGTTCAGAAGGCTCAGAGGTCTCCAATTACAGAGATCTGCTTTATAGTCTCATTTTTTAGTCTACTAAGGTAAATAAAGATCATGTAACCCTCTGTCCAATTTTTGTATTGACAATCCTGTGAAAAAATTGGGAGGTTGCACTTCATTTGCATTTGTAAGGAGTTTATTTGGAAATATTTCTTTTTTTTTTTAATTTTCTTTATCTCCTCTGAACCTCCCGGGCATTCTTCAGGAGTGCCCTCTCGGATGTGCCTCTACTACCGGCCTGAAACCCCACATTCACCCAGTTCTCCCCCAGATGACATCAGCAAGTCCGACCCCCGGATCACCTCCGGGCTGGGCACCTCCCTTGGTGGCTCTTTTGTAGCCACGCGGTGAAGGATCTACCTTGTTGCCGGGTCGGCCCGTGGAGAAACCCTGGGTGTGCTGGGTCAAGGGATGTGGGTGTTCCACCGGGTCCTCCGTCATCTCACCGGTGCCAGAGTTTTTTTCCATTTTTTTCCTTCCTCTCGGAGGCGGCATCAAAGGAACGCCATGTCGCAACTCCGCCTATGTCCACTAGGCCGCCATGCTGGGCACCCCGATTTCCACCAGAGGCCGCTCCAGGAGTGGTCGCTTCTCCCCACCCTCCCCGGGAAGAGACTGCAGTCCTCCGGACACTCGATCTCTTCCCCCCTGCCGACCCCCAGCAGCCCGGGCTCGTTCCCGAACCCAGGTCACTGGCCTGGCGTGAGGTGTGGCGTCCAGTGCCTCAACCCTCAGCACCACCGGGCCGGATTTGGAAATACTTCTTGATTGATAATAAAACTGACAGTTTTATTGGTGCCCATGTCCAATGGCTACCTTCTCTCTGGGACTTGCAAGGTACTGTAAGCTCTAATGGTGCTGGTGGGTGAGAGGTAGTGCAGGGGGTAGTGAGGCTTCAGTTAGGTTTTCTTCTTTTAGACAGATTCTCCTCTATTTAGCACTACAAGAAAACATGCAAACATTAAGATAGAGCAACTATGACATTAAACTGGGATTACACTTAGCTGATACCTGCCCTATGGTGGTGCCTAATTGTGCACTTGCGATAGCACAGACCCTGGAGTTGAGTGCATTGCTCTGCTTTGACTTGTCATATTGTCTCCGACATATCTACTTCTGTGATATTTTTCTATTTGTATTAAATGAAGCATTTGGCTGACATGGTAATGCCATGTATGTTTTGCTGCACACACAAACAAACATATGTCAGTGTAAACATGTTTGCTTTCATTCTGTTACAAATTAGAACAATAGTATCTTGAGGCTTCAGGCAGGCCTTTCTTACTCCCATGAGCCATTGTTTCATGGACTTTGGGTGCCACTGGATTAAGGAGTATAGAGCCCCATATTCAGAGCTGGCCATGTGCTGTCTGTGGCAATTTGTGTACAGCCTACCTGAGGGGCAATATTCAAACAACTAGCTCACTGCAAATGGAGCATGCAAACTAACTAAATATGGGGCCACATCGGTACAGTTCATAGGGATTATGTGCCATGCTGACACAGGCCCAGGCTGAGTATGACTTACAGGAGCACAATGGAGGTAGTGTGGATCAAATGGGATTGCAGCAGGGCTCCTGTGGACCATGTTTATCCCCAACATGCTAATGACCCCTTTGGGCATGGAAGGCACTATAGCCCATTTTCATGCCCATTATGGGCCCATTAACATGTGTGTGTGGCCCCAATTATGTAGCTGTCTTACATATTCCTTGTGATCTAATGGTCCCCCCAACCCCCTTTCACCTGTCCTGTAGCTATCTTGAATATTCATGGTGGTGTAATGGTTACTGTACTCCCGAATGACTGTCCTCTAGCTGTCTTGAATATTCCTGGTGGTCTAGTGGTCCCCCCCCGATCAGCTGTCCTGTAGCTATCTCGAATAGTCCTGGTGGTGTAGTGGTTCCTGCACCCCCCAATTGACTGTCCTTTAGCTGTCTTGAATATTCCTGGTAGTCCAGTGGTCTCCCTCCCATAAGGGCATCTGATCCTCTGTTGACCCAGCTGCTCACCTTCTCCCCCCACACACACACACACCCACCTTTGCTCAAATCACCCAAGCTGATGTATGGCAATAGTGACAGTGACCTTCAGAGCCCTCCACTCACCACCATCTGACTGTCAGTGAGCAATCATGATTACAGTAGAAAGAGATGTTTGTATAATACCTGTGATTGCTCATGGACCGTCAGATGGAAGCCAGCTGAGGTGGTGAGTGGAGGGCCATGACAGGCATCACTATTGCTGTAGTTCACCTTATGTGACTGGGGGGGGCCTGAGAGGGTGAGTTGGGAAGAGGTCAGATGCCCTTATGAGGGGGACCAATAGACCATCAGGAATATACCAGACAGCTACAAGATGGGTGATCTGGATGCTTTTACAACATATTTTTTCTGGACAGATCAGCTTAAATGCAACATCTGCTTTTCAGTGGGGTTCTGCTGTAGGGTCCCGCTTTTACACAGTTTTACAATTCATTTACACAGGGTAGCCCAGCTAAGATGTAATATCTTTATTGCAGCGGGGTTCTATTTGACCCAGTTTTTACACTGTATTTACCCAGGATAACACAGCAGAGATGAAAGATCTTGTTTTCAGTGGGGTCCTCTTTTTATCCATTTTTTGAATGCATTTACCCAAGAGAGCCCAAGCGAGAGGCAACTTCTCATTTTCAGTGGGGTCCAGCTTTTATTATGTATTTTTTCAGGACAGAGCAGTATAGTGGGCTTATTTATTTAATTAACTTATTTAATGTGGCAAAGCTGTAGTGCATGTTTTTTTTTCAGCTTTCTTTATCCGCCGTGGAGGATTGCTTCTGTCCTCTGCAACCCTTCCCTGACTCGGGGTCTTTTGGGATCTTCCATGTGCTATGTGCATCTAGTGGAGCTCCCAAGCAGGCCTGGAGGCCTCATCGTGCGGTGACCCCCAATTTTCCACCTGTGTTTTCTCCCTCCCCTTTGGTTCTACCTGGGGCACTGGAAGAAGTATTGTATGTGCGTGGAGGCCACACACATGCTACAGCCCCATACTGGTCCCATCTACCCTCCCTCATGGTCTAGGACCGAGCTTCTTGGAAGAGGCACCACCACCCAGCTTCCACTGGGCGACAGCCAAGCACCGAGAGGCCCTCTTACATCCTCCCAAGGAGGAGAGCTGCCTGCTGTTAGCCTACTCAAAGTCCTCTCCCTTCCCTCCACCAAGCCCCGATGACCCAGGCTCATTCCCGAACTCAGGTCACTGGCGCAAGGTGTGGCAACCCACTCCTCAACCCTCTGCACCACTGGGCCAATACTGTAGTGCATGTTTAAATGTCTTCTCCATGAAGGATTAGTAATTTAATAACCTGGCACTGATAACTGTTCTTTTCTTGAAGTTGGTACTTTTTGTTCATGTGAAAGATGGATCTGCAATCCGGGGAATGTCCTGCAGAAATCCTCTAACCCAATGAGCTGCTAACTGTACCTGTTTGACTGGAGGTGCTGCTGGTAATATGCGGAGTGTGAGCGGGGAGCAGCCAGCTAATTCTCACAAGTCAGTTGTTGGGATTCGGCAGGGACAGGGTGAGTTAGACAGTTGGTGCTAACAAAACAGTCTGAAATAATAGCCAGCCTGGCTATATTATAAAAGGAGCAACGAGGTAAGTGTGCTGTTTTGCAGCAATAATTTTGTTTATATTGAATAACCTTATCTGACAGTGAAGGGATGGACTTGGCTCTGTCCAGCGACTCAAGTGATCTCCCTTTCCTTCAAGCTTGCCCCTTGTTGTCAGCCTCCCATCTGCCCACTGTGAGTGAGCATAGAGCCCATGAAGTGATGTCCACATGCATCTGATGGTGGATGGCAGTTCTTCAGCATTAAAGCCTGTACTACATTCGGATGAGGCATTGGGTCAAGTGTGTTTTTTGGCATTGGTGTCTGGGATGACTTCTGAGTGGGTGTTTAAGGTGGGATGAGCCTACTACTGGCATTGCCCTTGCCATGTGACTGGGCTGTCTGCATGCCACAGGATGTGCTTGGCATTAAGTCAACACCTGTTACAGTTGGCTGTGCACCCCTGCAGGTTGGCTGTCATGCGTGGGTTGTGCGGGAGTGCTTGATGGTGTTGTGGTGCCTGTGTGACATATGGGGATTTTGGGGTTGGCTGCTATGTACTGAATGAATGTTATTGTTCAACCATTCAGGTCATTACAATTAGACAAAACAAAATGTGTACAATGTACAATACTATAGCTAAACATTTCCAGTCTACAAACTGCAATAAAAGTAAACATAACAATAAAATAATACATACATCAAACGCAGCAATAAATTAAAAATATATACAGTCCTAATAAATGTTCATGATTTTCCTTTACCTAGTCGTTATCTTATTTACAAACAATAAATTATATTTCATCATATCCTCATATAACATCTTAAATCCAGTTCAGTTTCCCATTATTCATGCTGAACATTTATCCTGAAGCTCCTAACACATTTTCCTACGAGATTTCCAATAGCAGCTGCAGACAATCAACATGATTATAGTTATAATTTGCCATTATTTATAATGAATCTCTATTTGTTCAATACTTCATAGAAATGTCTAAGTTTCCTTAGTTAGTACCAGCTTATTTATTGTTTATTAGGCAAATAGTTAATCTATATTAAAGATGTCCATATGAACTGGAAGCTTAACACTTGCATCTCTGCTTTCCATCTAACTTCTACATTTGTCGGTCCTAGTTTGGTTTAAACTCCATAGCGGGATCCTTTATCTCTTTCTCTATATTGTTCTATTATAAAATGGCAGCGTTTATCAAATATTATAAATACTTCAAATGCATGTAAAATAAAACCTAAAAATAATATAAAATCATAAAAAATTAAGGAGCTATGGGCTGCTTACATATGCAAGCACTTATGACCACCATGTTGTAGCTCATGGACGCTGATGCAAAATTATTCATGAATCTTCTTACAAAGCCCAGATCCTTGAAAACCTAGCCAGTTACTGCAAATTTTCAAACTCCTTATGAGGCACAAAAATTTAGCAGAGACAGCAATTTAGAGTATACAAATTTGAAAGACATAAGCTGTTTCATGTAAACCAGCACTTGTAGGAATCAATCTACAGATCACGTCCAACTATGAAGAAGCAATTTTATTGGGACAGACTCCTAGACAATACTAAATCGTATATTACAACCCCATCAAATAAATAATGAGATTCAAACAGAATTCAAGCTGAGTTCAGAAACTGAAAACTGAATAAGGATTTCTTTGAGTCAAGTGCTTATCAGAGAATTCAAAAGCTACTTTATTTAGTTCCCTGTGGTTCAAAGTATTTTCCAAAAACAGATAGCCCTGAAAGTATAGAGACCAGGGACTCCAAGACAAACCAAACTAATAACATGGATCATCATTGTTCTCAGAGGTATACAAGCTCCCTTGTTAATTTTAATGCACTGTCTCTCAAATTAATAAGGTTCCATTATGGCCAATTAGGAAGCTTTCAAGTTTAAACGTTTTACTGCATAGAATTTGGTGAAGCCCTAATTTCCCTTTTATGTAGAACAATACTAGGGCCATGTTTCACAGATTTCTAGGGCTAATATATTGCTTCATTGAACAAGTTGAAAATTAAATTGACATCCATGACGGGAAAACTGAACGAGTACCTTTTCAGGGACTTTTACCCCACAGTCAGCTTCCACTACTCACCAAATGGCATCCTTGTGAAAAAAGCTAAAAAGAACTGCCAAACTAAGCTCATTTCTCCTGTTCTAGGAGTCCATGGTGTCAGCAGAATTTTATTTTGTGGATTCCTTTTGCGTTCTAGACTTGTCAGTGATACTGACCCCTGAGGTCTCTATGAGCTGCCACAATTACATTTCTCAGGTCTAAGATCCTCTTGAGTAGTCTGCAGCATATCGGGCTCACCTGAGGAGAAAAAGGAGAATAACACTCCACTGAGCATAGTAAATTCAATACATCTGGCATGATACTAAAACCCCAGTCCCTTAGGCAACAGTATCATACTTTTTTTCAGTACAAAGGGGCCTTTCTACACATATAGTGCTCCTGCTATCCTCCTCATCCCTAGAGCCACTCTCCTGGTTCACAGCATATAGCTGGCATATTCTATCTCCAGTGGCCCTATCAGACTGGACTCCACAACTGGCTGAGAACCACAGTTCAGGAGACCAAAAGCTACCCTGTTACCAATCCACAGGTGTAAAGGTGCTGGTTTAGGCTGATCAGCAAACAATATCTGTACCAAGCAGACCATGACTCTCTGTCCACAAGCTAATAAAAATTCATTGCTGCACACTGTTAACTAAGATGGCATAAATTTCAATCAAAAAATTTTAAAGTAGCAAAAATAAGAGTGTTTTTAGTAAAAATTGCTGACTCCCCAACAAATGCTAAGCGGCAGGGAGCAGAGCGGCACTGCAGCCAACTTGCTGCCCCTGCACCCCTCCTGCCATTTATTGGACATGAATGGGAAATACCATCCTGCTGTAGAGCAGTGACAATTATGCTCATGCCATTGCCCGAGGTCTCACACAGGTTGTGGAACCCTTGTTGCATGTCAAGACTGTGGGCTGTGATGTCACTGTATATGCCCTGTACTTCATGCAGCTGTCCCTGCTGAGCCTTACCCTCCCTGCTCCAACCATCTCAGTTCAGGGTACATGCAGATAAAGCAGTCATGACCTGGTGTACATCCTGTGTCAATGTTGAGCCTTGAGGGACCCTCCAGTGGCTCCTGTGTATCAGTTCCATTCTCTGGTATGGATGGCCTGTGTAAGTGTCTGCTGTGTGACAGACACATGCACCTCCAGGCTGGTGTTTCATGTGCCATTCTCCCTGCATTGAATGTCTGACTATGTGGTGCACTGTTGGGGGGGCAGAATCTGTTGTTCAGGTTGCAAGGTAACAAGTGTAATGCCTGCTGCAGTGATAGCTGACTATACTCAAGAGAAGTGGTACATAGTCTGGTGTTTGAAGGGTAACTGGAGTGGGATTTTTTGCTCTAGTTTGACATTATTTTTTTAAAGAAAATAAAAAGTAGCTATTTTGATAGTAATGTTGGTTATCTGAAACAAGTCAAAGAAGGCTTTAAAAGAAGCCAAATAGTGTTAAAATGACCATTAAAATGCACCAGAATGTATCTAAAACCTGATAGGTTTGCCAGCCTGTGGGGGGGTTGGGGAGATTGTGGTTTGTGGGCACCCACACTTCTAAATTTAGCACTACACCACTGCTTCTGCCTGCAGCAGCACTCGATGAGTTTCAGTATGAATTCCCTTTTGTGTTTGGTGTGATATACTATAAATTCCAGAGGAAAACAGAAATCAATTACCTGTTTCATTTTCTCAGTTTCAATACTTTTATCCACCATGCTTTACATCTACAGTTCATGATGCTGACTTAGCTATTTCTAGGTAGTGTGTAGCAGAATTTGCAGTACATTCAGCACTGAGCTACAGTACTACAGCTGAAGATAACAGAAGTGTTTTCTCAAATGAAACGCTGATGCATGTTTGGAAAGCAGTATACATAAATCACAGTTTGCAACTGAGGTCAAGAACCTCTTCTGGCAAATAAATCACTTTTTTCTTTAAATCCAAATTTTCTAGCACAGAAGGAGCATTTGTTTTTTCAGGGACATGCTACTCTAAACAATTTCAGTGAGCTAAAGAAATTGCAGCTTCACTGTTTTCATACTTTTCTTGCTTGCCATTACTAGAATAACTTTAAGGTTAATTGTGCATTACTAATTAATTAGTGAGGTTCAGTGCATAAGCATGGATAGATGGTGGCATGCATGCACAAATCTGCATCCAGCTTTAGAGCTACAGATTCCTGACCCAAGATGTAGACTTCAGTTGCTGCATTCGGGCTGTCTAGCACTTTTGGATATCTCATAGATATAAGCTTTTTAAGATTCTGTGGCCCCCACATTCAGCAAGTAGACAGTGCCACACAGCCGGTAGTGCTGCATGGCAAATAGCACATGGCTAGCTCTGAGCAACTTTCAGACAGTAGGATGCTTTGATGGACCACGCTAACTGTCTGAATATGGGCCATGTAAGGACAGCACATTGTGATGATGCACTACACTGACATGGCCCATGGCTGAGTATGACCCACAGGGGAACCCACTGGACATGGTGCTCCCAAAATGGGATAGCACCAACACTCCTGTGGGCCATATTCATCCGTAACAGGCTAATGAGATGATTGGGCATGCTAGGCATTAGGGGCCATTTGCATGCCCGTTATAGGCTTATTAACATGCAATGCAGCCCCTTAGCACCCATCCTGTGCATTACTTGTAGTATCCGTCCTTGGTGTCTAGTCATCACCCCATCCCCTGATCACCCATTAGAGTTGCAACCATAGACATGATCAGATAGTTCAAGATATTTTGTGATATTTCTAAAGAGATTCTCTTTAGTGGCACTTGTGTTTAACTACAGGCAGGCAGGAAATTTATCTTGAAATATCCCAGAAACTTCATGGAATATGTTATCATGTCTTTTGCTGTAACTGTGGCTCAATATGTAACAGACCCTTCAGTCTAGTGGTTTCCCCACTTTCTGAACATTCGTGCCATCTGTCCTGGAAACAACCCTGGTGTCTAGTGGTACCCCTCCTCCCGATCACCCGTATTGTAAAATAAATACCCTTTTCCTGATAGTTTAGTGAACACCCCTACCAGTGATCACCTGAGAGATATAATAAATACCCTTTTTCAGGTAGTCTAGTGGACCACCTTCTCCCAGTCACCCATGTTGTAAAATAAATACCCTTTCCTGGTTGTCTAGAAGATCCGCACCCCCCTGATTGAGAGCCATCCCTCCACCTGCTGAGGATCCCCCACCCCACATCCTCCCTCCCCCGGTCACTGAATGTATATCCAATGATAGATGACCATTATTTTAAACACTAATATTTAAATTAAGTCTGATGATGTGATGCCTAAAAGCTCTGGAAAGACTGTTTTTGCACACCATTTCACATATAGTTTTACTGAGTCTTCAAAAGTAAAGCGTACAGAACATTTTAATCTGGAAAAGTTCTATTTATGGAAAACATCCCACTTCCAGGAACGTATTTTTATCTGTATTTGATCTGTAACACTGCAAATGTAGTTGATGCAATTGTTTTTTCTTCAATACTGGTGCACAGGTTATAGGGGCATCCAGTGAACAAGGCGACCGCAGTTGGGCACCTACAAAAACAGTGACTCAATTAAAGTGCCTGTGTTCAGGGCTACCTAGTAGGGAGTGACTGGATACTGGGCTGGGTGACATATGGAGATGGGAAGTACTCACGCATATGAGCATGCGCACACACACACCGGGTGGAGAGGCAAGGGAGGGATGGTATGTGGGAAGGGGTGTGGTGGGTAGCTACTTAGCTGGTCCACTAGTGTGATGGGGAGGGTGGTTGACTGGGAGGTACAGGGTTCAGGGTTCGGGTCCAGCGCAGTGCGTTTTTTTTTTTTTTTTTGCTGGTAGGCGGCTTTCAATTTTTTATGTTTTTCACTCCCCCGACATGCACCACCCTGGAGCTGAGAATCCATAAGTAGGGAGGTGCGGGGACAAAGCTCCCCACATTAAAAACAAAACCTGTAGGTCTCAGTTGCCCTTTTTCTCTTTGCCATGAGTGTGCATCATCAAAATTCTTTTTTGGTGATGTATGCTCGCCATAACTTTGATCGTTATTCTGTAACTGCCATTATGACATGGAATCAGTTATAGGTAACTAACATTTATTTTTCAAATTCTAAGTATAATATTATGACTAATTTTTATTAATAATCACAGCATCTTTATTGCCAATCAGTATGGATTCTTTCAAAACATTGTAGGATCTCTTATAACCCGGAGAGTATAGTAACATAGTGACAGTGACAGCCTCAACACTCTAAAGTTTTAAGCTCCAAAGGAATAACTAATTTGTCTTAGAAAGATGTTGCTGTTTTTAAGAAGTAAAGTACTGTATATGTGCAGTTACTGTTTCTCGTATGATTTTAACTGCCTCATTTCAGAACTTCTATGGGCCAGAACTGCTTGACTTTCAGTGTTCTCACACAAAGAAGACTCATATTAGAGATCCCATTGAACTACAATACTGTTCAATCATATGCAGTGGCATACATACAAAAACACCCCCAAATAGTTTGGAATTGGGAAAAGATGGCTTAACATAAGAAACAAATGTATAATTATGTAATTTAAGAGCAATTAATAAAGGAAGAGCAGAGAGATTCAAATCAGAAAAAGCTATGCGAATTGTGCTACAAGCTGTGATGTAGGTAAGTGAGAAATGATTAAATAAACAATATTTGGCAATGCTATTGATTACCATTTGACAAAAAGAAAACAGATACAATTAATTGGGAGCTCTGGACCTATTAGCAAAGGAAAAGAGGATTGTGAGGTGGGATCTTATGATTAATGGGGAATCAGTTTGGAGGAGAGGAGGAGGGAGGTTTCTCCAGACTGTAGGGACAGAGATGCTAGAGGAATGACTACCGATGATTGTGAGGGATATATGAGCTATACAGAGTGTAGAGTTGGAGGAACAGAGAAAATGGTGTGTAGTATAAGTAGCAATGAGGTCAGAGACATATTGTAGGGAGAGAAATAAAAGTAGGGAGCCAGTGGAGGAATGGAGAATAGAAATGATGTGATCCCGATTCCACAATTTGGGTGTCAGCAGAGCAACTGCATTCTGAACAGTTTTGTTGTGTATAGGGGGACATGGGAAGTTTATAGTGTATGGAACTGGAGCAGGCAAGGTTAGAGGAGGTGAACACATGAATAAAAGTTTTAGCAGAGAAAGGGTATAGAAAATTTCAGAAGCAGGAAATATTGTGGAGATCATAGCCGGTGAATAAGTAGACCATAGAGATATAGGGTGCAAATGTGAGCCTTAGATCATGGAGGATAGCTACATTCTGTGAAACAAAGTATATACAGGAGTACATGTCAGTGACAGAAGAAGCCAGAATGCTGCAAGAATAACTTTCTTACTGCAGTGGAGGTTCCCATTTTAACCACATTAAGATGACGTGCACTAAGTTAGAACCAAGAACTGATTTTGCCAAGATAGGAGAGGGTAGATAAGGCAGGTCAGAGACATATTTGAAATAAATATATACTTGGAGCTCAGTGGCGTACAAGTGATATCTGAGGTTCATGTTAGAGGTGATGTGTCCCAGCATGAGAAGGTAGACAGAGAAGTATGCTAAGAACAATGCCTTGAAGGACACTGTAAAGATGCGGAGGAAGAAAAAAAAAACACTACAAAGACAAAGGTGGTACAGTTGGAAAGGTAGGAGAAAAGCCAGGAAAGAAGAGTGCCAGAGACCCAAGTACAGGGGTTGACAGTATCAAGGATGGAGTGGTGGGCAACTGTGTCGAACACTGAGCTCAGGTCCAAAAGAAAAAGAATAGAAAAGGAGCCATCTTCAGAGACAATGAGAAGGTCATTGCCAACCCACAGAAAAGCAGTGAGGGTGCTATGGAAAGAGCAAAACCCTGATTGAATGGAGTTAGGGAGATTGTAAAGGAGAGGAGATTTATGTGCAAGTTGGTCACCAAGAAAAGCACACTAAGCCTGGGTTCATTTCCAGGTGCAGCCTAGGGTGGGGTAACAAGGGAAGTGAAGTAAAAGATAAACAAAATGGGTACAATGTGATCATAAAAACAGCAGATCACATAAGAATTATTGTTAAATGTAAAATTAAGGTGCAGGTAGTATATAACTGGCAAGGCTGAAATAAGGACAAAAAAGGTTGCAGCTTATACAGTTACATCTGCAACTACAGCAGGGGTGAGGTCATGACCATATGCACAAACAAATAATATACAAAAATGTGCAACAATAACATAGAAGTATGGAATTTGACAGCAGAAGGAGATAGACATCCATTGAGTCTTCCTTGCTATATTTCCTCACTCTACCAACCGACTGCCCTGGTGGACTGTATCTCCCCCACTACCCCACCCCTCAAACCTTTGCTACACTCCTCTGGGACTATGAGTTCCTTTTGACCTGTCACAACCATGTTAGAAGCCGTTAAGGGTATCTGACCCCACTGCTTCTGCCAGCAGTCTTTTCCATGGTTCCACCACCCTCTCAGTGAAATAGAACTTCCTCAAGTTTTTTCCTGAATTTGCCCTGCACCGACCTCCAGTCATGCTCCCTAGTAACCGCATCTCAGTTTTTTGCAAATAGGTCCTCACTGTTTACCTTGCATATATCCTTAAGAAACATATATGTTTCAACTCAGCCCCTTCCCCGCTCCTGTCTATCCTCCAGAGAACACATGTTTAGGGCCTCCAGCCATTCCTCATAGAATCTGCTCTGCTGGGCCTGAATCATCTTGGTGACCCTTCGCTGTACCAACTTTAATCTGTCAATGTCCTTTCTCAGGTATGGGCTCCAGAACTGGGAACAGCACTCTAGATAATGCCTTATCATGGATCTGTAGAATGACACGATCAACTCACTTCTACTACTGTCAAAATCCCACCCTATACAACACAGCATCATTGATGCCTTGCTGTATGCTTTATTGCACTGACTTGTCCACTGATGATGCCCCAAAGATCTCGCTCCTCTGCTGAAGTAGCCACTCTGACTCCTCTCATCTGGTATTATTTGCATGGATTTCATTTAAGTGCATTAGTCTGCATTTCTTCGAACTGAAACTCAAGTGACAGATCATAGACTAGTTCTCTAATATCTCTAGATCCTTCACGAGCTCCTGCACCCCTTCCTCATAATCCACCCTGCCATAGTACCTTGTTTTTTAATGACATTTTATTGATTGTTAAGAATAAATTCTACATACAGTAAAACAGAAACTAAGTTCTAATGCTCATAAACATAAGCACTAGTCCATACCTGAAAGTAGACAAAACTGGTACATTTCCTGAAACTTAAAAGACATTTATGTAATACCTAGTGCTGCTCTGTCTACGTTTACTGGAATACAAGCAAATTTATTAGCTTTAGGAAACAAAAATACACTCCAAGGATCTATGTACTTGACAACTAATACATATAAAAAAACGTATATACAGTGCCGGCCACCAGGATCAATCAGAGTAACACAGCATTTTGCATGAAGAAGGTTGCATTAATATGCCCAGAAAATCGAGTTTCACTTCAGCAAGTCAACACTTTTTTCCATGAATTAGCCCTGCAGAGCTCTACTCAGACAGCAGATGGCATATTCACAATGTTTTTTTTTTCATATATGGGATCAATCAAATATACTTCACTGCTGTGGCTCTAAGATCCCCGAGTCCATTCAGACCATGTCAGTGGAGTGATGTCCAACAGCCATGTGCGTGAAACTCTCCAGGAGGTGTGCCAGTAAATTTACTCCCTTAGTAGCTGCAGAAGTATTTTTTCTAATCTGTCTTCTGACTGACAATCTTTTTTTTTGTTGTTAACAAAATACTGTTCATTTCAAAATGAGTCTATGTACTTGGAAAATAGTTTAGTGTGCCATATGATCCCCAAAGTATTCAAGTAACCAGGAGGTTTGCCAAGTGTCTTTTGAATATTTGGAGTAATGTATACAGTGGGAATTACTGGTTTATCAACAGTCAAATATGTTCATGAATCAGGAGCAAAGCTAAAAGCAAACTTCATGTGGTATTTACAGTATCACAGAAGAAAAGTTGTAACAGCTATCTTTTTCTGCAATTGTCAAAAAAGTGTCATGGACCTGAGTGAATGGAGTAAAATGCAACTGAATGTGATATGAACAATTTACTACAGATAGCACTTTGTATCTTGTATGAAAATTAGGGCTGTGTGAATACCATTTCCTGAATATTCGTCCTAGTATTCGGTATTCGGGTCCCAGGTATTCGTTATTCATTCTTCAGTATTCGTTATTTGGGTAGATAAGTTGCCTTAATGGAGAACTGCTATAGAACTCCTTAAAATGATTTCAGCAGGAGGTGGATGAGAGGTAATGGCACTTTAGCTTGCACAATGGTGCCAAAGGCTGTCTTGTGCTGCTGGTGCTTCAGGAGGAGGAGGATGAAGAGGTCACAGCAGTTTGTCTTGTACACTGGTGCCAGTATTGCACACTTGATAGCACATCTGCCTCTGGACCAGAAGGTCATGGGTTCTCATCCCACACTGGGATTGGACTCATCCCTAAAACACTGACATCTGAGTGCAATATTCAGGGGGTGCTGTACTGCTGGGTTGTGCCGTCCTTTGGATGAGGCATTAAACCGAGGTCCCTTCTAACCATCCTGGTGCTATCCTGGTGGGTGTCCAGGTGGAAGTAAAAGAATCCAGACCACTCTTTGCAAAGAGTAGGGGACATTCCCAGTGTCCTGGCCAAAATTCCCCTTCCCATAAAAAAAAATGGATCATGCAATTGTCTAGGCTGTGTGTGTGGGTGTTGATGTGCGATATAGCCACCACTACACATTCATTCACTTCACTACCAGTCTAGCATTGCTTGTAAAGTGCTTTGGGATACACTGTGTATGAAAAGTACTACATAAAAGCTGATTCTTCTTCTTCTTCTGCCGCTGGTGCTTCAGGAGGAGGATGAAGAGGTCACAGCAATTTGGCTTGCACACTGGTGCCAGAGGCTGTCTTGTGCTGCTAGTGCTTCAGGAGGAGGATGATGAAGAGGTCACGGCACTTTGGCTTTTACACTGGTGCCAGAGGCTGTCATATGCTGCTGGTGCTTCAAATACTGAGACTGGTGATGCCACACTGGTAAGTGCCATATTTTACGCATGTGAAATACTTGAGACTGGTGATGTCACACTGGTAACTGCCATATTTCAGGCATGGGAAATACTGAGACTGGTGATGCCTCACTGTTAATTTTCATATTCCGGGCATGTGATATACTAAGACTGGTAATGCCACATTGATAACGGCCATTTTTCAGGCATGGGAAATACTGAGACTAGAGATGCCACACTGTTAACTGCCATATTTTTTGGATGTGAAATACTTGAGACTGGTGATGCCAGACCATTAACAGCCATATTTCTGGCATGGGAAATGCAGAGACTGGAGATGCTATACTGTTAACACTTGCAGGGCCGCGGACTGATATATCAGTCCAATATTCCTATACATTCTAACTCTGTCAGCAACCTAAGGGTTAACTGCCATATTTTATGCATGCAAAATACTTGACACAGGTGATGCCACACTTGTAACTGCCATATTTCAGGCATGGGAAATACTGAGACTTAGATGCCACACTGTTAACTGCCATATTTTATGCATGCGGAATACTTGAGACTGGTGATGCCACACTGATAACTGCCATATTTCAGGCATGGGAAATACTGAGACTGGTGATGCCACACTGTTAACTGCCATATTTTATGCAGGTGAAATACTTGAGACGACTGGTGATGCCACACTGATAACTGCCATATTTCAGGTATGGGAAATACTGAGACTGGTGATGCCACACTGTTAACTGCCATATTTTATACATGTGAAATACTTGAGACTGGTGATGCCACACTTGTAACTGCCATATTTCAGGCATGGGAATCACGGAGACTGGTGATGCCACACTGGTAGCCATCATATTTCATGCATGGGAAATACTGAGACTAGAGATGCCACACTGATAACTACCATATTTTATGCATGTGAAATGCTTGAGACTGGTGATGCCACACTGGTAGTTGCCATATTTCAGGCATGCAAAATACTTGAGATGGGTGATGCCACACTGGTAACTGCTATATTTTATGCACATGAAATACTTGAGACTGGTGATGCCACACTGGTAACTGGCATCTGGAAAGCTGTTAAAGGGATGGATGGAATAAGGGCACCAACAACACAGGGGATGACAGATGTAGTAACACCAGGGGAGGATTTTTTATTAGGAACAGCAGTCAATAGGTGGGTGATAGTTTTGGGCACTGGGAACTGTAAGGCATGCACTTTCAAAAGAATACATCATGACAGTGCAAGTAATAAAGAAAAAGGGTGCTGGCTACAGATTTGTGTTAGTATGAATAGGAATATGAACATGTTTGACTAAATGTTAACATGATGTGCTTATTTGCTAACAGAACAATGATGGTTAAAACAGAATGGATTGTGTATGTGTCCATGCTACAACACACAAATGTTATATCCAGTACAGTACAATTATTTAATGCATTTTTAGTGGCCATATGTGTACCCAAGGTAAGGTAGATTTATTTTATATACACAAGTTGTTCCACATGTGCTGGGTCAAGTGAGAATCAATGAGGTTCCACCACATCCCCAGTAGTGCTGAACAATCGTTCAGATGGTATGCTGGTAGGGGGGCAACATATATATTTAAAGGGCCACTGTGCCGAGTGCAGAGATGCTTTCATCCTTTTGATCCAATACATCACTGGATGTATGGAGAATGACTCCAGAGGCTCATTGAAATAATAGTTCAGCAGATTGGGGGCTGACTGTTGCTCCTGTTCTGTTCTCTTCTGCTGCTCAGCCTGTAATGATGAGCTGAGTTCAGCCTAACAGTCACCCTCCTTCTCAAGGTTTTCCATACTGCTTTCAGTTTGTGATTCTGACACTGGCTCATTGATAGGGTTACCTGCTGGTTTCATTGACCCAAGCATGCAGAAGCTAAGTTCTGAGCACATCTGCTTTTGAAGTTCTGTAACCCTGTGAGTGGGCATTATAAGGTGTAGTACCTCACACTTGAAACGTGGATTCAACAGAGTGGCAAATATGTGCTTTTTATTGGAACAGAGATCAGAAAATCTAACTTCTAGTTCTGTGGTGAGATTTTCTGCAAGGGATATCACTGGTCCTGGGGTCTGGTTTGCATCTTTCTCAGCATTTTCACTGAATCTCCTCATGGTTTTTTTCAGGATCTGTACAGCCTGACTTAGCAGTGCAGAATCAGAGCTAAGGTCACAAGTGTGCCTTTCAAATGGGGCTAAAACCCTTCCCAAGCCCTCAATCACAGCCCAGTCCTGATGTATGAGGACTCCCCCATGTCAGTTTCCATGCTCATAGCATGACGGCCCACTTCTGCTCCAGAAGCATTTGCAGCACGTAGTAGGTGGAATTCCACTGGGCCTGTACATCCTGGGTGAGATGATGCTGTGGCATTTGAAGATGCTCTTGTATATGCTGCAGGCTGGCACAAGGCATTAAGAAGGGGGAGAAGGACTTCTTTAAGTACATCAGGGAGAAAAGGAGCTGTAAGGACCACATAGTAAGGATTAGGAAGGAGGGGGGGTTGGGTGGAAGCAGGGTACGATAAGGCGGAAGCACTAAATGAGTACTTCTGCTCAGTATTTACTAAAGAGAAGAGGGGTGACACCCAAGGTAGGAGAAATGGAAGAAGGGGGAAGTGGTGACAGATGGGAAATCATGGAGGGCAGAGTTCGAGAGGGTTTGAAGGCACTGAGGTGGACAAGGCGCCAGGTCCAGATGGCATCCACCCCAGGGTACTGAAGGAGCTGGCAGAGGTCCTTGCAGGACCTTTGGCAGACCTATTTAATGCCTCACTACATTCGGGGTGTGTACCTCAGGACTGGAGGATGGCTCATGTGGTGCCCCTCCACAAGAGTGGCCCCAAGGATGAACCGGGAAACTACAGACCAGTGAGCCCACATCCATCGTGGGTAAGCTAATGGAGACTATCCTGAAGGAGAGGCTGCTGGCCCTCCTAGAGGCCAAAGGACTACAGGACAGCAGACAGCATGGCTTCATATGTGGCAGATCCTGCCAAACCAACCTGGTCGAGTTCTATGACTGGGTAACTAGGCAACTGGACAGGGGCCATGCAGTGGATGTCCTGTATCTGGACTTCAGTAAGGCATTTGACTCAGTGCCACATGGAAGGCTGGGAAGGAAGTTAGTAGGCACAGGGGCGGGTGCAAAGCTGGTGAGATGGGTAGGAAACTGGCTGCAGGGAAGGCAACAGAGGGTGGTGATGGGTGGGGAGCTCTCACACCCAAGGGCAGTGACGAGCGGTGTCCCACAGGGCTCGGTGTTGAGACCAGTGTTGTTTGGGATATTCATTGCAGACATATCATGGGACATCAAGAGCAAGATCAGTCTGTTTGCTGATGATACCAAGATTGGCATGGTGGTAGATGACCTAGGAGGATGGCAGGGGTTGCAGGATGATCTGGCAAAACTTGAGACCTGGTCAGACACCTGGCAACTGGGGTTTAATGCCAAAAAGTGCAAGGTGCTGCATTTTGGGATGAAGAACCCAAGGAGGAGTTACCAGCTAGGGGGAGTGCAGCTAGCCCAGACAGAGGAGGAGAAGGATCTGGGTGTGCTCATTACAGGGTCAATGAACAACTCGGCAGAATGTAGGAAAGCAGCTGCAAAGGCCAACAAAATGCTGGGTTGTATTGCAAGGGGTATATCCTCGAGGAGGGAGGAGGTGATTCTGCCACTGTATAGGTCATTAGTTAGACCACACCTGGAGTACTGTGCAGTACTGGCGTCCGTATCTGAAGAGGGACATTAAGTTACTGGAGGGGGTGCAGCGCAGGGTGACAAAGATGATCAAGGGGCTGGGGACTTATCATACGAGAGGAGGTTGAAGGAGTTGAACATGTACTCACTGGAGGAGAGGAGAGACAGGGGTGACATGATTGAAACCTTTAAATACATGAAAGGAATAAACAAGATGGGTACAGAGGGGCTGTTCAAAGTAAGGGAGGGGAGGGCCACCAGGAGCCATGATATGAGACTGGAGCGAGGAAGGTTCAGGAGGGAGATGAGGAGACACTTTTTTACAGAGAGGGTGGTGGCTAGGTGGAATGCGTTACCTGCAGAAGTGGTATGCAGTAGAACAGTGGACTGCTTCAATCAAGGATGGGACAGGACAAGGGGGAGGGTTAATGAAGGGGAAGGGTGGAAGGGAGGGGCAGCTGCAGAATAGGGGGTGCTAGCTGCACATTCGAGCAGACTTGATAGACCTCTAGGCCTTTATCTGCTGGCAAATTTCATATGTTCGTATGTTCGTATATGATGCAGACAGTTTGTGGCTTTCACAGAGTGATGGAAGTGGCTACATATGCTTCTGGCTACTCTGACTGAGTGATTTGCATCTGCTGTGTTTGCCAAAGCCTTTGTTACCACCAAATTTAGTGCATGAGCAAAGCAGCGTAACCCCTCAAAATTGGCATCTCTAAGTGCTTTTATCATATTTGTGGCATTATCTGAGACCACAAACCCTACCTGCAAGTTGTTACCATCAGTCCATGAGCTCAACAACTCTTGCAGGAATGACAGTATGTTTATAGCCCGATGATCCTTTTCCATAACACTAACATTTAGCAAAGCAGACCAGCAGGGAGAGGGAGAAGAGACAGAACCAGCACCAGTACCACCATCACCACCAGTGACTATCACATCTGCAACACACCAGTGTGCTATCAGTGACACATATGCATGATTTGAATTCATGCTGGTCCATATGTCAGTTGTGCAGTGGAAAACTCCACCAACAGCCTGTGCTAGTAGTCTGGCCACTTCTTTTCTGAAATCATGCTAAATGTTGGGTATTACAGTATGTGAAAATGTGGTCCGTGATGACATATTATACCTGGGGTGCAAAGGCTGCAGCAGCCTACAGAAACCTGTGTTTTCTACAATTGAAAATGGCTGCAGATCCAAGGCCATCATCTCACCAATTAAATTTATGATATGCTGTGCTGTTGGGTGTGACGCCTGGTATTTGGTGTAGGCATGGAATGCTTGCATGATGGGTGTTGTCAAAGCGGGAACACATCACATAGATTTTGACTTTGAACTCATGGTGGAGGGTGTTACAGTAATAGACGATTGAGCAGAAGAAGGCAGAATGGTGGATGATCCTGTAAGGGGATGTGCTACAAGTGGTGCAGGGGGAGTAGAGGGCACACTATCTGTCTCAGAATCACTTCCAATATTTTGTGCATCTACTGGACCAGTACCAGAAGAGGAGCTGACAGGCACATGTTGTGGAGGGGGAGGAACTGCTGTGGATCTTAGAAACACATGGGGATGTTTCATTCGGAGGTGGTTCATCATTGATGCTGTTGTGAGAGCTGAAAGGTTTTTACCATGACTTATGGTACTGTTGCACACAGAACATACTGCCTTTGCTGCATCATCTTTCACAACACTAAAGTATAGCCACACCGCACTTACACCCCCACTGACAGTGGAAGTACTGGCCCCAATACGGTGACCATGGCCATGTTTTGCCCCTTTCCCCATATCAGACCTGGGTGCAGTGGATGCAGTTGTTCTGCCCCTTTCTTTCTCCACAACAGATGTAGTTGCAGAACTACTCTGTGCATCAGATGGAGTTGACACAACTCTTTGAAAGGACAGGGTGGACTGTTTGTTTTTTTCAGGAGGAGGAGGAGGGTGACCCTGACTGGCCTGCTTGCTATGACAAGCAGCAAAGCATATTTTGGCAGCTTCATGTTCACACTTCTCACACAGATATGCTGCATATTCAGCCTCATCGCCAAATTCGCTTAGGTTGGTATCACTGTCAGATGATGTATTGAGCAAGTCTTGTGGCTCTGGTAAATATTCAGAACCAGATTAATGCTCTTCTTCTGAATCCTCCACATCAACAAAAGGAAATGTGGTGAGAGGAAACTTATGAAGCTGAGCAACAGTACATTTTGACAACACAATTGGTGCGATCATTGTACCAGTCTCGTGGTCAGTACTAGTCACAGTACCTATGGTCATGGGCACAGTTGGCAAGGTAATAGCAGTGTCAACAGTAGTCCTGGTGCCATAATTACTATCAGGAATTACAGTCAAAGAAATTGGCATCATATTACAGTTAGTTGTAATACTGGCAGCAGTAGTCATGGTGATAGCAGAACACTCAGGAATACTAATCGAGGCTAAGGTTGCGGTGACAGTGGCTGCACAAGGAGCACAAATAACAGTGCACACTGTTATGGCAGTGGTGGTGTCAATAGTACACAAAGGATTTGCTCTGTTTGCTGAAATCACGGCACTGGTGGTGGTGGGGGGGGGAGCACACTGATAGGCAATGTTGCCTCTATGATGGCAGTTGTGTGAATAGCACTACCTCTGGTAGTGGAAGTGGGTTCTTGGTCTTGTATGACTGGAGATGTCAGTTGTAAAGCCCTCCTACTTTTATAAAATGAAGGTGCTGCAAATGCAGTACTAGTAGTAGTAGTGGTAGCAGCTGTGGTTATAGTAGCACTAGTACTACCCTCAATTCTACTGATACCATAACCTGAAGGCTTATCAGGGGAGAAAACTATTTTAGAGTGGCAAATACCAACAGACCTTCTCTCACGCTGTTCCTCACTACTTACGACTGGTGGTGAAGATGGCTTGCTTGGTCTGGACCATGCACATTTATGGGATTGATGAGACATGGGGCCCGATTCTAAATGAGTTACACCTGGCGTAACTGCACTTGCGCCAAAAAGAATGGCGCAAGTAGCAAGTTACACCAGCAGTTGCGACATGCAGGATTCTATAATGTGGCCTGCTACATGCCGCAGACCACTTGCACCAAAGTGCAGCTATGCCAGCAATTGCACCCTAAACCCCCTGCAACATGGCACTAGGGGGTTTACGGCAGCAGTTGTGTCCTATTCTACAAGGGTAGCAACAAAGTCCCCAATATCGGGATTCTACAAGAACCCCCGGAGGAGAACCGGCAATGTATGTTCCAGTATTTAGCTGGTGTAAAGGTACATATGCCCTCCAGGGGTTCTGTAGACCCAATGTACCCACTCCATGATGTGCACCCTCATGGCCAGAACACCCCACTTTTTGCCCCACAGGGCATCCCACAACCCTCCCCAGCCCTCGATCTCCCATAGCAGAGGTGCCCAGCAGGGCAACTCACACCCCCAGCCCCCAGAACCCCCAAACTGTAAATGCCCTACAGGGCAGCCCACACAAATCATGCCCTCAAACCCCACACTGCTATCAGCCCCGCAGGACAGCTCTGTCACCCCCCCCAAGCACAGGTCCTTCAGTGCCACAAACCTTTACAATAATTAGTGCTCCATACTCCCTGGTAGTCTAGTGGCCCCCACCCCCCAGCAGTGCCAATACACCCCGTCACCCTGACCCATCCCAGCCAGCAACTGGAACAACCCTCCTCTAGCCACCACAGCCAGCTGCTGACTGAGCTCCTTCTGAGCGCATACTATAGGCAGCGCTCAGAAATGAATGCTCATTCATTTTTGAGCATGTCTATACAGTAAGCGCTCAGAAGGAGCTCAGTCGGCGGCTGGCCATGGTGGTGAGAGGAGGGTTGTGCCAGTTGCCAGCTGGGGATAAGTCAGGGGGCATGGGCTGTATTGGCACTGCTGGGGGGTGGGATGCCACAGGACTACCTGGTACATTATTGCGGTTCCGACTGTATTGCACACATTGCAGACTGCCTGTACTGTACAGGACACCAGTCGCATGGGGATCAGGATTGGTGTTGGGGACCCTTGGTGGCATAACAGTGGATGGGGGCCTCTAGCCCTGTGGGGCTCAGCCAGGGATCAGGCATGGAGGGGGCACCTGCGTCTTGTGGGATAGTGGTTGCAGCTTGCAACATCCTCACCAGTCACGCCCTCTCTTCGGCATACCTGGCTGTATGTCACAAGTCATAGGACTTAGACACAGGGACCCTGCCCCTTCTAGAATAGGGCACAGGGTCAATGTCACAGCTGCGTTTGGTGCAAGTCGCGTTTTGCGGCGACTTGCTCCAAACTTCTAGAATCCTGCTCCTGGTCTGTAACTTACTGTATATTTGTGATTAGTGTTTTTGTTTATGTTGGTGCTTCTTGCAGAAAACAATAATACCCACACTGCTCAAGTAACAGCTAATAAACACAGGCTGATACTAGAGAGAGAGAGAGATGGAGTAAGCAAACGACTTCTTACTCATACGGTGTCAGTTGTGCAGTCATACAGTACAGTAATTCAAGCTTTGAAGGTGCACCACACAACTTACAACACACAGAACCCAGTGAGTCACGCTGGACACACACAGAAATACTAAAGCAGTTTACAGAAAATTTACGTGTACATACTCACAACCATGCACACACAGGGGGTGGAGACACACAAAAAAGAAAAACCTCACATGCACAGGAGGCTACTCACGTGCAGTAAGCGGTGGAGGAAGGAGTCACTAGTGACATCCTCCTCACTCAGTTGTACAGGGAACTAAGCCAAGAACCAGACCACAGTCAGCAACAATTTAATGTGCCAAATCTGACCCAGAGAGAAAAAAATACAATGTTTTATAAATCACAAAACAATGCATGCAGACAACTGTGCGTGTACTTGCAGGACACAGATTATAAGAACAACAATACAACATATGCACAGACAGTGTGTGCATCGTGGTGAGCTTTGACGCAGACAAGAGGGAGTGGGATGACAATCACACCTCAGTTATGCAGGGAACCAAGCCCAGAACCTGAAGACAGTAAAATACACATTTGCTTCACAAAAGAAATAGAAAATAACACTGGGGCTGTGTGTGGATTTGCAAGAAAAAGATAAGCAAGCACAGCAGTGAGGATGGGGCAGTCAGCAAAAACTTGAACTACTCACTGTTACTGAGCCCAGTAACAGTTACTCACTACATACAAAAGCCAAGCTTGATTTTGTTGACAAAAAAAAATCCTGATAAGAACTAATAATAGAACAGAAAGGTTATTAAGTAAAAAATAAAATCACACTACTTCAACTGAGATGTGAAACTGTAAGCAGCGGGGGAAGGGAGTCAGCAGCAGCACACACAGATTCACTCACACACACACAGAATCTCCTTTTAACCTTGTAACTGAGCACAGTTTCAAGGATGAAAAACAAAACTGCAGTCAGAAGGTGATCAGATGTCAAAACCGGAGCACACACAAAATGTTAACAGTTACAAAAGTCACAAGTGGTAACTAAACAAAGCTAGCTCTCTCAGAAACAACTACCCCCTCTCATCTACACACTCAGAGTGAGGAGATCACATGGTGTTCCAGGCTGTGAGCTCCAAAAACAGCCTCTGATTGGCCAGCGAAGCTCTGTGAGATTTTAAAATCTCACCCACCGAATAGTACACGCTGAATAGTGGCTGAATAGTAGACTATTCGGGACATCCATCCCAACATTTGGCAAGTCCACTATTCATGGTATTCAGGAAATACTATTCAGACCATGCACAGCCCTAATGAAACTATGCCAGATAATATTTAAAAGATGACACCTGCTGATATTTGTCTAATGCTTGACAAGCATTCAGTCACAATATATTGTGGTTTGGTGTCTATGAAACAGTATGTTATATATGGCTACAGTGATAATATCTAATTCTAGAGCTACTATCCCTGCAGAGTCTAACACACTACATTTCCTAAAAAATATAGTTACTAAATCAACTTTTCACTGTGAGTGAAGTGTGGCAGGAATATATAGGGAGGGAGAAATAATTAAAGAAATAACCTACCTGAAGTGTTTTTCGGGGGGGGGAGGCACTCGGTGCAAGTCTTTCAATGTCATTGTGAAAAACCCTTAGTATGTGGCTGGGCAGCCAAATGTTGCATTTTTCTTTTAAAGTGGAGGTAGACACCGTGGCGAACCGCAGCATCCCATAGCCCAGCCACATACTAAGGGTTTTCCACAATGACATTAGAAGAGCTAAGCTGAGTGCCCCGTCACCCCCCCGACCGAAAAACACCTCCAGCCCTGTGTTTTTTTAATTAATTCTCTCTCCCTATCTGTTCCTGCCACACTTCAGTCACTGTGAAAAGTTAATTTAGTAACTGTTATTTGGGGAAATGTAGTGTGTTAGACTCTGCAGGGATATTACAGTAGCTTGAGAATTAGATATCATTTCATCCATACAGTATACTACTGTATATATACATATAGCATTCTGTTTCATAGACACTACGCCACAATATATTCAAGTCCAGCTGAAGCTGTGAAGTACGATCACGAGAAGAGGAGACAGATGCAAAAATAATTGTATCACCAGCATACATATGTATGGACACATAGGAACAGACAGAGGGAAGGTCATTCAAGAATATGGAAAAAAGAATAGGAACCTGGACAGGCCCCTGGGACACACCTGAGCAGATAGGCAGGTGTGAGGAAATGGAGCAGCCTATCTGGGCAGATGGTCATCTACCTCCAGGTAAGAGCCAAACCAGTTGACTGCAGAGTCAGAAATACCTGCCACTTTTAGCTTATCAAGAAGTAGGGGATGTGACACTGTGTCAAAAGCTTTACCAAGATCAATAAAAATGGCACACATGATCAGTCCCTGATCCATACCAGTAAGGATGGAATCAGAAAGCCATAGTAGGAAATGGAGGTGGAGTAGGATTTTCTAAAACCAGACTGAAATGGAGTGAAGAAGGAGAAGGAGTAAAGGAAGGTAGAAAGTTGCAATAGTATAAGGAGTTCCTGTAATTTATCAAGGGCAGGGAGGCATGAGATGGGATGATAACTACCTGGAGAGGATGGATCACCACTTTTAGAGATAGGAATGACTATTACCTGTTTCCATGCATCTGGAACAGTTGAAGAGGAAAAATACTTTTTTTCTAACTCTGCAGTCAACTGTTTTTGCTCTTACCTGGGCGGTAGATCACAATCTGTCTGGATAGGTTGCTCCACTTCATCATCACTCCCTATCTGCTCAGGTGTGCCCCAAGGGTCTGTCCTGGGTCCTCTCCTTTTTTCCATATTCTTGAATGACCTTCCCTCTGTCTGTTTCTATGTGTCCACTCATGTATGGTGATGATATAGTTAATTTTGCATCTGGCTCCTCTTCACCTTTGCTAGACTAGATCCTCTTCTCCCCACCTCAATATGTACACCCTGGAGGAAAGGAGGGAAAAGGAGATATGATTGAGAATTTCAAATACCTCACAGGTATAAATAAGGTTCAAGAGGGAAGCATTTTTCAGAAGAAAAGATGCTCAAGAACAAGGGGTCATGCTATGAAGTTGGAGGGGGTAGACTCGGGGGGGGGGGATGTGAGGAAGTGCTTCTTCACAGAAAGAGTGGTGGATGCCTGGAACAGCCTCCCAGTAGATGTGGTGGGGGCAAAAACTGTAAAAGGATTCAAGAATGTTTGGGATAGACATAAGAGAACAATAGTGGTGAGGAAAGGGGTTGAAGCTGGAGATCAAGTATGGTCTGCAGTGTTACACTAGGTTGGGAGAATGGGCAGGCTAGGTGGACCAAGCGTTCCTTATCAGTGGTCAAATTCTATGTTTCATGATCTTACTTTACAGCTTTAGCTGGACTTTGACAATGTTCAGCGTTGGTTTAAGTCTAACCAATTTTCCCTCAATGCCAAAAAAAAAATGTCTTCTTGACTTTTGCTACTCACTTTCTAGACTTGTCCCTCTCACTCCTTTTCACATCCTTGATGGTGCTGTTATTGAGGATGTTTCCTTTTTTAAGTACCTTGGTGCCTGGCTTGACTGTCATCTTGATTTCGATGTTCATATTGATGCCATTCACCAAAAGCTTTACCCCAAGCTTAATGCACTTCACAGAAACAAAGTGAGCATCTCGGTTCCTATATGCTGTATGAGTGTTTTAAAAATTATCCTCCCTATTTTTGATAATGGTGATATAGAGGGAGATATTCAGAGGAGTTGCACAATGCGCAACAGGGTTGCGAATGCGTAACCACAGTCATGCGCCCTGGAGCCTTATTCAATGAACACGACGACACAGCGCAAAGTGAACTGAGCAGCAGTGTAACAGTAAAGTATACGGCGCATGTACAAGGGAGAGTAACCATGAATAAGCAGTACAATGGCATATTCAGAGGAACAGCATGGTGCAAGTCAGGAGCAACAGGCAGAATGCACCACACAGAATTGAGCCTATAAAAGCAGGGTCAAACACACACACAGCAGATGCGCAAGGTACAGATCCTAGTGCAACATGGATGCTGGGCCATTCATCATGGAGGCAATGATGAAGGGTGTGAGGTGGAGGGAGGAGGAACAGCAACATGGCTGAGGAAGGGCCCATTGGTAGTATGCCATACATAGACAGTACAGTGCCCGCCTCACCTTTGAGGAATTTGGGAATGCAGAGATCGTGGGATGGTACCAGCTGAACAGGACAATTCTAAGGCAGCTCTGATAGCTGTGCCATGATGGGTTGCAGACATCCACCAGGAGGAGCCACACAATGACAGTGGAGACCAAGGTGACAGCAGCAATGTGCCTGTTCACCATGGGACTTTCCAGAAACCAACAGGGTCAACCACAGGCATCACCCAGTTGACCATGTCCCACCTCCTCACACAGTTCCTCAACGCTCTGCTGCCACATGCTTTGGAGTTCATCTGATTCCCAAGCACACAGGCAGAGCATACAGCAAACATGCAGGGCTTCCAGAGGGTGGCATGCATGATCGGGGTGATAGACTGCACTCACATGGCTATATGTGCACCACCTGGCCCAGAGGGCGCTGCCTACATCAACTGGAAGGGCTGCCCATCAGTCAACTGCCAGGTGGTGTGCAATGCCATGGGGCACATCAACAATGTCTGCATCACACACCCTGGGAATGCACATGATGCATTCATCTGGCACAGCTCCATGCTGTGCCAGAGACTTGAGCATGGGGATATCCCCATGGGCCACTTGGTAGGTGAGTATGGCATGGGATGGGGAGTGGGGGAGGCTGCTCATGGGAAGGATGCCCAGGCCACATGTGGCAGGTGCCGACAGCATGGCCAAAGGGTGCATGGGAGAAGGGGGGGTGAAAAGCATGGTAACATGCTAACCTGTATGTCTTACCCACACAGGAGACAGCGCATACCCCCTGTGACCCTGGCTGTTCACCTCCATCCGGCACCCATCCAACCCGCTAAGGAACAATACAACTAGGCCCACATCATGACATGCAACATCATAGAGCAAGTCTTTGGCATGCTCAAGATGTGGTTCCATTGCCTAGACAGGCCTGGTGGTGCCCTACAATATAGCCATGCAAAAGCTGTGGACTACACCTGGCCTGCTGCACAACATGGCCAATGACCATGAGATAGCTGTCCTGGTGGATGAGGGCAACAGCAGTGATGATGATGGGGAGGATGGCCCAGATGGGGAGGAGCAGCCACCCATGCCACAGAGGGACCTGAGGATCACTGCACGGGTCAGGATGTACAGGCAACCATCGTACAGGAGCACTTCGGGATCCACAGGTGAGTAGGAGCTATGGCAGCCACACAGGCATGGAACAGACACCCACACACTCACACAGAGGTGCATGACCACACAGGGAGGCATGCAGGGACACCAGCACACACACAGATGGCACAGGGACAGCACTGACACACAGCCACACACACACACAGCACGACACACAGGTATGGGCGCACATGCGCACACAGGTGTGCACTGTGCTAGACATAGGCCAACCATCACACGATGGGCACAGACAGCAACAGCATCACACCAGGCACACAGCTGGGAAGCAGCAGCTGTGGTGGCATGCCACATATACATGCTGGCTGCTGGAGGTGGTATGGATCAGATAGATGGCACCAGCACACTGGCAAGGCCGGCACAGTGCTGCTTCATCACGCCCATGCCACACGGCTCTGCAGCACAACACACACACAGGGAGGCCACACCGCATGCCACAGATATGTGACAACACACACACATGGGCATGCACAGAGGAATGTGCAGAAGGCCACAGTGGCAGGCATTGGGATGGGATGACACAACCAACGTGCCTACCATGTGGAAGCATGCCCACCACAGCCACGTGGGTGGCCACACCCTGGCCGTACGGCAGCCACAGGCTGCTCAATGGCCACTGGAGGTGTACTCAACACACTCGTGGGGTAGAGGCATGGGAACATGACCAGGTCCACACTGGCATGAACAGATCGGAAAACAGAGACCCACCAGGGATGGCAGGGATGGGCATGTTGGAGCCCGGCATCAGCCATACTGGGGTCACCAGATTCCTGGTCTGCAGAGTGGATGCCACACTACGGGGAGTCCTACACACCCTGCCATGCCCACTGGATGCCACCGATGCAAGTCCAGCAGTGATGGCACCGGCAATGCAGTCCAGCAAGGCGGTCATGGCCTCCTGCAGTTTCCATACCTCACCCATCAGCTGTGTGCATCCAATGTCCACATGCTCAGACTGGTGGTGCAGCTCCACCCACAGCACATGCAACTGTGCTCCAAGCATTGCCTGGTTGTCCACAGAGGCCTGCAGCAGCCCGGTGTGCTCGGCCAGCCTGTCAGCAATGTGAGCATCCTGGGGATGGTGCTGACCAGCTGGGGGAGTGGCGGCATGCCCGACGGCATCCCCTGCTGGGGGCTGCCACACAGGGTTCCACACAGGGGAGGTAGTTGTGGGCATGCCCTGTTGGTGGTCCCTGTGGTGTGCTGCATGGTTGCTACTGCTGCCCACTGCCGCTATCCTGCTGCCTGCTGCACAGTCCCTGTGGCCTCAGTGTCCACGGCACCTGCCCCATCATGGCCTGCATCGGTGGTGTTGCCACCCACCACCACAGGGCCATGGACAGGGGGTGCCTGCACGGGTGCTGTACTGCCGCCTCTGGCGACAGCCGCCAGTGTGCAGGACTGTACTCTGGGTGGTGTGCCCAGTCCAGTGCCACCCATGCTCAGCACCAGATCATCATCTGTGTCAGACTCACCACTCACCTGCGTGTCAGGTACGAGGGCGGGCAGCTCCTCCATGAGCAGTAGGTCTGACAGGGGGTCATCATCACCCAGACCTAGGAAGGCAAACAGACCCACACTGCTGTGTCACTGTTGGTCTGTGGCTCTGATGCCGGTTGATGTGGATGGCTCACCTTCAGTGGATCCAGTGTCTACAAGTGCATCATGCATCCCACCCCTGAGGTGTGATGATACCGAAACACACAACAGTGGTACACATGAGTAGAATGGCAGTGTGCTCTCCGAGCCACAACCAGTGGGGGGGAGCATGCACACACATGAAAGGCCAACATGGGACAGGGTGTGTATGCTGCGCAACACAGCAGGCTGGGCACACCATGCATGGGGCACATGCAGGGCTGGCCATGCACAGAGGTTGGCACACATGGTGCAGCACCACATGATGGTTGGCATGCCATGGCTGCACACTGCCAAATGGTCACTCCATCTGTGGTGTGCTTTGCATCTGCCTGTGCCCCTGTGGGCCATGCTGTGCACTGTGGGCGCTGGGAATGCACCCCCGTGGTGCTGCCTGGTTGTGCTGGGCACCCTTGTGCCAGGGGTACAGTTGGTGTCCAGTGCCCACACGGCCCACTGAATGTGCATGGGGCCCACGGCATGGCTGCACACATGCCAGCATGCCACCATGCAGCACACTCTCCCATGGCACCTGGTGACTCACAGTGCTGTGGGTGGTTGCCACCCATCTGGAATCCACCTCCTGGTATGCCCTCAATGGCTGCATGACTGATGGTCACTGCACCATTTCCTACCCTGCCATGAGGACAGGGGCGGCTCCTGGGTCCCCGCCAGTTCTATTGGGGGACACCCTGATGGTGGCCACCTTCTCTTTGATGCACTGCCTGTCAGTTCCCATCTTTTTCTTGCACTCCTGTGCACTCCACTGATGTCCGTGGGCATTGACATACATTGCCACCTCTTCCCACCCTGTAGCATGCTCCTGTGGTGTGCCCATGGCCCCACTGAGCAGCTCCTCCCTGTCAATGTAGGCCTTGAACAGGACCTGCTGCTTGTCCTCTGTAAAATTGGACCTGCTTTTACGTGCAGGCCCTGCTCTTCTGCTCCCTCATGCTCTGACATGATACTTCCTGTGGATGGAAAACGGTAAACAATGGCACAATCAGTGGACTGTCAGGCCAGCATGGAACACTGCAGCACAAAAGGCAAACCCAGTACCATCCCATTGTATGTAGCTCCATACTGATATGACTGCAATACCTGTCAGTGCCCAGTACTGTGTTGTGGCACTTTTATGGCCCCTCTCATGCAAATGAGCAGAAGTGCAATTGTAATGGTATGCTAATGTGCCTGACTGTGCCATTCATAGGCTCAGTAAGCTATTTGCATACCACTGCTGAATATCACTGTGTTGCGCTGTGTGCATTCAGAATGCACCAGGGAGGGTCACTGGGCGCACTTCCTGCACATGCACTGTGCACGGTGGTGCTTCTGTCATGTGCATTGTGGCCACCACGTGTGGTCTTTGGTGCACCAGTGTGCATAGCGCAGTGTTCCCCCACTGCACATGCAGCCATGTGCACATGACATGCATGCTGCTGCCCTGCATTGTAAGGCCCTATTGCGCACCCTTGCCACATGCACCATACCCCCTACCATGCTGTGGCAGCTGCTGCATGCATGTGAGGGTGGACACTCTGCAGTGTGGAGTCATGCTTTGCATCTGTGGGGTCACTACCTTAACCCCTGACTCCCACTCGATGGTGCTGCACTGCGCATGTGTGTAGATGCGCGATTGGTGCTGGCTGCTCATCCTACTCGGACAGAACTGTGCTGCGCAGCCATAATACAGGAACCCTATTGTGCATCTGGTACTGCTGGGCTACACGTGCTGGCAGAGCAGGCACATGTGGTCAGACAGTGCATTGGTCAGCATCTATGGCAGTCTCAGGGAAGCATGTTTGTAGGGTGGTTAACTGGTCAGACTCGGAGCTGGCCAACCTTGTGGCCCTTGTCCTGCCCATGGAGGGACCACCTCTTCAATTTGACAGAGCTCCAGGAGTCATGCACAGCAGTGTGGCAGGGAGTGGCAACTGGACTGGAGCGGCGGAAAGGGTGCCATGTGCCATTCACTGTAGAGCAGTGCAGGAACCAGTACGGTGACCTCCGCAGGTGGGATCTTGGATGGCTCAGGCAGCTACAGGAGTGGCCACATGGGAGATCAGTGCCACAGCCTGGTAGGTGTCACATTGCTCTGTGCATGCATCCTCTCTCCACATCCTGTGCTGTGCTGTGCCCACCTATGCGGCTGCAGGGGGGGCCCATGCTGGTGGCTGGTGTATGTCCTCCATTGCTGCACTGCATGCCTGTTCAATGCACGTCGATGGTGGGTCATGCCCCATGCCCCAGACATGGGCCTGTGCACATGCCCGTGCCTTGCCAGTGCTGTGTACTGTGTCAGTGGTGGGTGGCTGTATGCTTGCAATGGCACTCATGTCCATTGTCTCTCTCTCCCTGTTCCTTCCACAGGTCTGGAGGACCACAGGAGGGCCAGGATGACCACAGAGCAGGACAGGTGCCATGGTAATGGTGGCAATGTGGCTGCACTGGCACCTGTGTAGGCAGGTGAGTGTGTGTGGCATGGTGTGTGGGGGCATTGTTGGCTGTGGGGTAGCTGTGTGTTGTTGCACGGGGCAGTGTAGCCTTGCATACCCACTGCGATGGGTAGAACCTGGCACCACTACATGCACTGTGCTGCACCTGGGGTGGGCCTTGCACATGGCCTGTGTGTGTGGTGGTGGGCCATTGCCGCATCAGGTAGGGTGGGAGGGTGCGCATGTCCCATGGTATGCGTTTGTTGCATGGGACACAACTGTACTGACTGGGGGGCCCTTGCGCCAGGTCTATGTGGTCCACTGCTCAAGTGTTTGGGCGGGTCTGTCACAGGCATCCACGCAGTCGGTCCATGGGGCATGACAGTGTCGGCTGCTGCTGTTGTCCACTGTGCATGTGCCGGGTCCATTTCTGTCCACCCGTGGGTGCAGCAGCTGTCCCATGTAGACCTGTGGGTGGGACTGGGCTACTTGTGCTCTGTCACTCATTGCCTGTCTTGTTTCTCCTCCTGTAGGTCAGGCCAGGCTACGAAGATGGCACCACTGGCAGACCATGGGTATGGGGATCCATGTGCCACGTGGTGTGGTGCGGTTGCTATCCACAAGGCTTGACAATCTCCTCCACATATGCCGCAGGCAGCTATGCACCACCTGGGCACTAATCAGAGAGGTGCGCCAGCTGCAGGAGGCGCAGGGGCAGGCACGCCACTGAGGCTGTCCCTGCACATCACTGTGCCCTGGACTGTTACCCCCCTCCTGCTTTGCTTTCCCCTACCTGTTCCTGTCACCTTGCTCCTGACCCCATTCCCCTTGTTGCCATCCATTCCCACCCTTCCTCTTCACATCCAGTTCTAGTGTTGTTTTGCCCTGTTGGCTCACCCCTGTTGGATTTGTACAGTAAAGTGTTTTGTTCATACAACTCTGTGTCCGTGTCTCCTTTGCCAGCACAGTGCTGCACTGTGCCTCCATTGCTTTGTGCTGCTCTTGGTTGTGCCCATTGTGTTCCACAGATGTGTCCTTTCTGGTGTGCTCCCATGTGCAGTGGCTGCTGTGTGCCACTTGCCACTGTGGCTCTGGCCCTTGGGCTGTGGGTGTGCCTCTGGCCTGTCTGCAGTCCAAGGTGGCATATCCCTGTTTGGTGGTGTTGGCCTGCCCTTCACCTGCACCATTACCCTAGCCAGTGCAGGTGTGTGGTGTGGTGCTGGGCCATGTGTGGTTGCTTGGTGGCATGGCTTGTGTACCCTGTTTCCCTGTACCTGTGTGGCTCTTGTGCCCCTGCATGCTATGCAGGTCCTATTCTCACATGGCATGCCTGTTGCATTGTCCCATGCTGTGTGGCCTGTCGGGGTTGTGGTGGTGCTGTGCCATGGGTTGCTGCCTGTTCTGTCCTCTGGGTGGGTGGCTGGATGTGTTTGTTGGCCTGTGTGCTTCTGTTGTGTGGACTACAGCCCCTGTGGTTCATTGGCTGTGTGCTTGTGTTGTACACTGTGGTTCTGCTCCCTGTGTGGCCTGGGACTGTGGGGCTGGCCTGCCGATCTGCTATTGTGCTGCCCTGCCTGTGTGCCCCTTTGCCTGTTGTGCTTGCTCTGCATGCCTGTTGCTGCCTCCTGTCATGCTCCTGCACAGTCCTAGTTGCTCCGGCACATGTCTGGTTGCACAGTGGCACATCTGTGCTATATTCAGTGTCACTTGCACCTATGCATGTCTATGGCGCATGTTCTGAATATGGCTTGTGTTTTCCATGGTGCATCTGCATTGTGCTGTGCATTCCATTGCGCTTCCTCTGGGTGCACTGTCAGTGTCAGTGGCTCAGCAGGTAGCATGCTCGCCTCTGAGGCCAGGAGATCAGTAGGCTGTGGGTTCTATCCCCACACCAGGCACTTGGGTTAATATCCCAATACTGACACTGTAGTGCAGCATGGGGGGGGTGCTGCACCCCTGAGGTGCCGTCTTTTGGATCAGACATTAAACCGAGGTCCCATCTGCCTGTTTTGGTGGTAGTTCAGGTGGATGTTAAAGATCCCATGGCTCTTCACGAAAAAGAGCAGGGGAATTTCCCCGGTGCCCTGGCCAAATTTCCCCCATTCACGAAAAATGCCACTGACAGCTTAATCTCGTTCAAGGTCAGTTGGCTTTCATCTGCATCCCCCTTCCCCAGGTCGTGCCTGAAAATAGGCAGGATTTGTCTAGTGCACTTACCTGGTCAACAAAAACTAAATAAAATAAATAAAAATCTACCCTCATTAGACTGGACCCTCTTTTAAATTATTTTTATAGCTTTGCTTTAAATTGTCCCTCACATACTCACCACTGTTCATTCTATTATGCTCTTTCACTCCCCTCTCTTGATGCCAGGTGCCTTTTCTATTGTGCCTCCTTTATATCTAAGTACTGTTTTGGCTCCCATCCTTCCTACTTTACTTCCCTCTTACATCTTCCTCAACTTCCTGCTATCCTTTATGTAGTATTGCTTCTCATTCCCTCGCTATTCCTTCTAGGAAATCTACAGCTAGTCAATCTGCCTTTTCTTATTGTTTTGCTGAACTTCAATCCTCCCTTCCCTTGTGTATTCACTCTGCCTCTTCATCTTTCTCCTTTAAGTCTTTACTTTTGACTTTTTTTCTCCCTCCTGCACCTGTTCTTGATCCTCTGCCATTTACCTCTCACTAGCTTTACCCTGGCTATCTGTTTTCCCCTCACCTATGCATATGTTATTCTGAATTGTATTTAAAATGTTATTATTTCTTAATTTAAATTGTATTACTATATTTGATATACATTTATTATTAATTGCTTTATATGATGTTCCCCATCCCCTTCCCCCAGGATGCATCTGGAAATTAGCTGTTACCAGCCCAGTATGCCTTTCCTGGTGAAAACTTTTGAAATAAATATACAAGACAGGTTGAACAGTAGGGTAATTAGCAGTGCAATGGCAGTAGCACAGAAAAGTAGAAGCTAGGGTTTAAGGAAATCAGGGCAACATTTGTGAGGATTAAGAGCAAGCAATGTCTTAAGTGTAGCCATGGTAGTGGTAGCAGAGAAGGAAAAAGATGGATAAGCAAGAGAAGAAGGTAGAGGGAAGGAGGGAGGGAGGGAAGGAGGGTGGGAGGGAAGGAGGGTAGAGGAGGAGGAAGAAGTGATAAGAGAGTGGGCACAAGTGATAAAGTAGGAGTTACAGGAACAGGCAACAACAGAGGAGTCAGAGATGAGTGAATCACCAATTTTGAGAACATCAGCAGCAGACTGGTTAGGAGTGGAGAACAAGGAATGAATAACCTTCCAGAATTTAGAAGGAGGATTAATATTGTTCTGGAGTGTGGATGCAAAATATTATAACTTTGCAAGTTTAATGACTTTGGTACAAATGTTATAAATTTGACGATAGTTTGTCAGAGCATCTGGAACATCTGTGATCCTAAAGAAATGCTAGGCAAGATCTCAAGTACATAGGCACGCCGTAACCTCAGCTGTAATCCAGGGAAGGTGACAGCCTTGTAGTCTGTTTTTTCTCAGGGCAGCATAATGATCCCAAACAGCCATGAATTTGGAGTGAAAGTACTCCAGAGCCAGATTTGTATTATTGGTTGAAGAAAACCGGGACCAATCAGTTGCCCCTAAGTTAGCAAGGAGAGAGTGTAAGTCTATTGACCTAAAGGATCAGAGATTAATAAATGTGGGCGGGGGGGGCCTTAGGACAATGTATTTTGCACACACAGTAAACCATATGGTGGTTACTGAGGGCATCAGGAAGGATTCCAGCATCAACAATACAATGGTGATGAGAAGAGAGAATCCAGTTTAACAGTGAGTGATTTAAGGATTTATAGTTTAGGTGAGTGGGTTCAGAGATCAACTGAGTCAAATGTAATAACTTTGTTAGTGCTGGGAGAGAGCCATTTATATTAAAGTTAACAAGAAAATAAAGTTGACTTTTGAAAGAGTTAGAACAGATTGTAGAAAAGAGCTCAGTAAGTGAAGAAGAGGAAATACGAGGACAGCAATAGACACCAGCAATAAAGATGAGGACAGAAAAAGGAAGAGAGAGTATTAGAAAAAGTAACTCATAGGAAGATGGGTGTGGGTTGGGCGCGTGTGACTGGCTGAGCAACATGGCAGACATGAACTAGCCAAGCTACTCAAGGCATAGAGTCTAACAGCATAAATAGATGTGTAATTGGTGAACCAACTGAAGAAAATTACTTCCAGCCTCCTCCTAATGCCCCATAGCAACAGGCAAGCAGCAAAAATGGCATCTCAAGCTTCCCTTCAAGCTGGTAAGAGTGTTAATTGAACAACATCCACAACATGAGATGCAGACCCACTCACAGGCCTCAGTCATGCAAGATGTGCTTGCGATGCCCCTTGCAGGGATTCTGGCAACCTTGGCAAACATGCAGAATGAAATGCAGGCTGGATTCACCAACCTGTCTTCCCAGATTAGTCACATCCATGGCACTGTAACAGCTTCTCAGGACAACAGATGCACATGCTTCCCGCATTGAGGAACTCAAAAAGACAGTGAGTGAGCTTGAAGATACAGTCAGTGATGAGTGATGAGACCAACCATAACAATCTCAAAAGTGCCCTGGAGGAGCTCCATTTTGTGTCAACAACCCAGAGAACAGAACACAGAGGATGAATCTCCAAATTTTTGGTCTACCAAAGGGGTTGGAGGGTAAAAATCTGGAGAGGGAGTTACACAAATGGCTGGTTATCCATTTATACTAGACTTGGTGGCTCTGGACTATGAAGTGGAAAGAGCTCACAGGACAGGGACCAAACCCAAGCCTGGGGACAGGCAACAATATTGTCTGACCAAAGATTTGTGGTATACAAACAAGGAGAAGATCCTCAAAGCTGCCACAGCTCATGGTGCCATATGACTTGAAGGAGGAATGGTATCAATATATCAAGGCATTAGTAGGGAGCTACAATACAAGTGCCAGCAATTTAGTGGTGTGAAAACTAAGCTATACCACTGCACATGGGGGTTTGCATTCCTGTACTCTGCACACCTTACAATCAACACACCTAGAAAGACAGTGAGATTTTTTTGCTTACCCAGTTGCTGCAGAGAGATATTTGGAGCAGGAGGATGCAGCCACTGAGGGGAGATCTTGTGCCAAGAAATGACACTGGCTACTTGATGAGATATGTCTCTTTGCACTGACTGAAGGAACTGTCCCTCCCTTTCAGAAGCTTTCATAGCCTAACCATTCCTAGGCAAATGTGCAACAAGTGATGAGTGGTATAGTTATAAAATACTGCCCTCAAGTAATGGCTACCTGTGTTTGATTGTATTTGTTTAAAATCTGACTACAAAAGGAGGAAAGCCTAACACCTAGTGTACTCAGCGCTTCACAGACACAGAGCTGGGGGCTGTCACAGGTGGACAGGAGGGTTCAGTCTTGCTTCCTACAACTCTTACAGCTTTCATATTTATGGTTCGGGAGTATCATTACCATACTGGGGTGTTTTCAGCCTGTTTCACTTCTTTAGGTGCTGCCCCATCTCTATGGCTTGCACAAGGTTTTATCTAAGATGGTGCCAGAGGCTCAACTGCACCAAGGGGGCACATGTCTCGGTAAGTCCTCAGGGCAGGAAAACCTTCACTAACTTCTTGGCTTCTCGAATGGTCCTGCTTCACTGCAGTGCAAACTCTGATGCAGTCTGACTGAAAGTTGCTGAACACTTAGGTCTGCAGTCCTCATAACTAGTTCCACACTCTGTATTAACCATGCCAGGATCTGTCAACACCTTAGTGGCATAATAAACTTTAATGATATTACTCCTGGTCTCCTTCCTTGGGTGCCCCCCCACTGCACTGTAGGGTGCAAGTATCAATGGGGGAAGGACCCGTTGGGGACACAAATGTGTTTTGAAGCTTATGGGTGCCATGCTTTCCCAAAACTGTAGTCTTCCCTGCTATCCCCATGGGCTGTAGCAAGATGGTTCCTCATAATCTAAGTAAGCTGTTGGTCATACTTTTTTAGGAACCCTCGCTGCAAGAGTTGCTGGCTCAGCCACTTGAAGGCATCTTCACCTTGTGTGTCTCAGACTGACAATAATGGAATAAGAACCCCCATTACAAAGTGGCTTGGTGGCATTGGCATGCAATGGTGTCAATCCTCTCCCTGCCACCAGTTACATGTCCTGTGTTCCAATCCTGCCATACTGATTAATAGCTGCATGTTCACCACACTGGACAGTACCATGGCCCCAACATATGCGGACCTTTACTGTACATGTTCTGGTTTTAATCCATCTTTGTGCTGAACCCTATGTGCAACCCCTTTTATGCTAAAATACACACTTATAGGAAGTACATAGATGACTTGTTCATCATTTGCAAGGACACAGGTGATGACCTCCTGTTATTTTTTGAACATCTAAACTCCCTAACAGATAATCTAAGATTTACTTTATCTTACAGTAACAAGTAAGTGGCTTTCCTAGATTTTCTGATTTATAAAGACAATGAGAGATTGGAAACTAAAATTTATGGAAAGGTCACGGATAGAAATACACTGTTACACAGTAGCAGTTTCCATCCGAAACAACTGATTGATGGTGTACCATACTCACAGATGCTACAGGTATACAAAAACTGTAGTAATTTACAAGAAATGGAACATGAGCGGAATGTGATGGCAGATAGTTTCATATCAAGGGTATATAGCCACACTGTTGTAAATAAAGCAATTGCCAAAACTAAACTGTGAGTAACAGTGCTAAACAAATAGGGGGTCCAGCAGGGGGCAGATCAAACCATAGACATAATTGTTGTCTCATTGCAATACTTAGCATACACTGAACCCATTAAGAGAATTGTGCACAAACACTGGGAGACATTAAGACCACTAGGAATAAGACAGTTCACTAAGCCACTGATGGAGGCATCTAAGAAAGTAGGAAATCTGAGGGACAAATTAGTCCATTCTGAACACAAATGCATAATCCATACAAAGCAGCAGTTATTGTTAGGCCCACTGAACCCAGAGATGTATCCATATGGCAGGTGTGCCCAACGTGGGATCACACATAAAAAACAGATCAAACACCCTACAGGTAATGGAAAGTTTCCAATAAAAACATTCATAGATTGTGAATCTGATCAAGTGATTTGTGTTTTGAATTGCCCTTGTGCAATCTCTCTGGTGATTTTCTCAAATGGCTGGAGGAGTAAAATTAGAAACTCCAGCGTGGCCAACTGTGGTGGAGTAATATAGACTTCTGCATCACCAAGTTTATTTTCCAAGGTGTACTGTTTGACAGCTTTCTTTTGTTCCAGCAGCCTTTGGAACATAAGAAAGGTCAAATTCCATCAAGTAGAAATGTCTTAGATCAGTCTGTAGAAAGGTAAATTGTGCTCCTGTTATATTTTTTTAAACAAGTGACGGGCTTTACATGAGTGACTGAAATGAGTGCATATTCTTTTAGCAGCATTAACAAGAGCCTTAATGTCCCTGTCTTCATCAGGTAAACTTTGAACTATTAACTTTAAGCAATGGACAAAGCAGCAGATGTGAACAAAGCCCCCCCAAGGCCTTCCTAATGTTGGTCCATTATCTGCAACTATAAAGCCAACTGACCGTCCCTGTGAAGTGTGCCATTGTTGTATTGGTTTCTGGAGCTCTTCACTGATGTTTTCTGAGGTACGTATTTTCAGATGGAAAACAAAACATTCTTAGAACAGCAAACTGCATTTCACTGTCCCCACAAGAATCATTAAAAACAAGCCCAATGTGCAGTGACAGACATGAAGGGTTCAGGCTGACAGCTTGTCCGGATATCTGTTGTGAGATGCATCACCCTCCCAAAAGCACTGCACAAAACTCATCTCAGTTTTTTACATACAACATCATAGAGTTCTGGAATCCCTGTTGAGGAGAAGTATTTTCTCGATGTTATGCTATATTGAGATTTGAGGTACTTGAGCAGTCTCCTGAATCCTACATGTTCAACCACGTTATATGGTAGCAAATCAACAGCTATCACTTCTGACATTTTCTTGGTGTTTGTAACAGCAGCCGGGTGGGGTGAGGCATATTTGGCTTTATGTTCATATGTTTCTGAGATGGTAAGCTGTCTCCTTGAAGGAGGGGGCTTTTGAACACATGATCATCTTTCGGATGAGACGTTAAACCGAGGTCCCATCTGCCTGGATTGGTGGTAGTTCAGGTGGATGTTAAAGATCCCATGGCACTTATCGAAAAGAGCAGGGGAATTTTTTTATTAAAAACTGAAAACGAAATATACAGATCACATGACTGCATACAAAAGCATAAGAAAAGAATTCAAAAACAGAAATAAGTATTACTGCATACATGGAGTACAAACAAAAATAATCCATATGGGCACATAACCCCCATTCCATTCCCACTAAAAGAGTAGGGGAAGTTGCAGTGAAAACAAGTTATACTAAAACGTATTGCTTCATCCAAAACCATAATGGAGGAGGTCAAAAAACCAAAATAAGTACCACAGCGTACTTGAACTACAAACATAAATAACCCATGGTTGTACATAACCCCCATCCCATCCCCACTATAAGAGTAGGGGAATCTTCCATTAAAAACTTAAGAGAAAATATACAAAAGTGTATGGCATCAGACAAAACCATAATAAATGAAATAAAAAACCAAAGGAAGTATTACAGCATACATGAATAACAAGCAGTGAGAATCCGTAGTAGTATATAACCCCCATTCCATCCCCACTAAAAGATTAGGGGAATATTGTATGGTATACAAACATTGCAAGAACAGTAGTACATCATACAAAATTATAATGAAGAAAAGCAAAGAAAACACAAAAAATACTGCATCATTAGGAAAAAATCCAGGAACAGAAGCCCCAACAGTGCCGAAAAACTTCAAGCGATACGGAGGTTTTCTCAGAACTATAAACAGTCTGTAAGCCCTGTAAACTCTGAGTGACAATCTGAGTAGGACTACACACTTTCTGTTGTAATAAAAATGCACATCTGGCCTGCCACAAATAGAAGTGACAAAATGCAAAAATTAAACATAAAGTACTAGGATGGTAATGAACCAAAGTAGGGGGATAAATACCATAAATCAAAATATTATATGTGAGAAAAGGAAGGGCCTTTTCCTTCCATTTATCGAAGAGAAACGTCCATACCAGTTGTGAATAGGGGCAATGAAGAAAGAAATGCATCATGGTCTCTGGAATGGAAAGGCATGTATTCCGGGGACAAGTCCTTTCTTCATGAGCCTTATGCTTCATATTACCACAAACACCTAGTCTGCCATGACAAGAAAGCCAGGTTATATTCCAAACCCTATGGGGGATCCATGGATCAGTCAGTTGGCGAAAAACTCCAGAAGAGTCCAGTTGAACACCAAGGGAATCTCGTAGCACCGGAAGGTCCAAAAAGGATGTTCCCAAAACAGACCGATATAAGTACTTCCTTGAGGAAGAGAGAATCACCGTAGGGGTCAGAGACCACTGAAGAAATTTTTAAAAAGGTGGGGATGATAAAATGGGGGAGCTTAAACTTACGAAAATGCTGAGGAATTTCGAAAGGGGGGAGACACCAGATGACGCACAATGGAGCAACATGATGATGAAGAAGAGAAATCCAGAAGACCGGGGGTATGTTCAATAGATAGGGGATAACAGTCTTAAGAAACAAACAGTGAAAAAACACCAAGGGGTTCAACATCTGAACCCCACCAAGACAATAATCAAGATATGTGTAAGAACGTTTCACCGGATTTAAATGGCAGCCCCAGAATCCCTGAAAGAAAACATTATACAAGCAAGCCTCCAAGGAAAAGGGGACCAGAAAAACTGAAGCCACATGAAGAAATAAAGAAAGAACTAAGGTTTTCAACAACAAAACCAGCTTTCTCTTTGCAATAGTATGACCCTTCCAGGATGCAACCAAATGAATGGCCTTGTCCAAAACAACAGTCCAGTTTGAGTGGGCATCATCAGGGGACCCAAAGGTCAATCCTAAAACTTTAACTGTGGAAAATTGTACAGGCACTCCCATAACGTAGCGAAGTGAATGTGGGGGTGGTGGAATTGGGAGGTACAATGCTGCACTCTTATTATAACTAAGCTTAGAACCAGATACACGTTCGAAATCCGTTAAAAGGAGGACCAAGTCCGCCTCTTGTAGGTGCAGGGTGGTGAGAATGCAGAGATAGTCCACGTAAGCCAATACTGTAGGGACAGAGCACCCGGAAGGAAAGGACAAATGAGGGATCGATGGGTGACATAAGAGTCTACGAAGTAATGGATCTATATGAAAAACATAAAGAAAAGGACTGAGAGGGCAGCCCTGCCGAACCCTGGTATGACTCAAAAAGGGGGGGCAAGTGGCGCCATTCACGTAAGGATGGATCCAGGCAGTGGAATAGAGCAATCTAATCCATTGAATAAAGCGCTGTGGAATACCATAATGAGACAAGACTTGAAAGAGGTAGTCATGATTCACTCTATCAAATGCCTTCTCCTGATCCAGTGAAAAAAGAAGTGAAGGAGAAGAAGAAGAGCTAAAGGCAGAGACATCTCTAAGCAGGGAAAGATTGGAAACAATAGTGCGTTGAGGAATAGCACAGGTCTGTACTTCTGAAATAACGTGGGATGTGACAGGAAGAAGATGATGAAACAGGATGGATGTAAAAATCTTATAGTCCACATTCAAGAGACTCAAAGGCCTCCAATTCCGTATGTCAGACCTATCTCCTTTCTTGAACAACATAAACACGATTGCGTCTGAAAAATTCAGAGGAACAGAATGAGTAACAATGATCGTATTAAAGAGCAAGGTAAGAATGGATGAAAAAACATCCGAAAAAGCTTGATAAAGTTCAGTAGTAAGGCCGTCCTGCCCTGGAGAAGTACATCGCTTTTGTTTCTTAATAGCCGTCTGCACCTCTAACAAGGAAATTGGGGCTGTCAACTTGGTGCAAAGATCAGGAGGAGGAGAAGGGGTCAGGAAATCAAAAAAGGAAACAGCAGTGGATGTAGCCATTGAAGGAGTCCCAAAAACACTGGCTAAATGGGAAGAGACCTTTAGCTGGAGAGAGGTTATAGTATCATAAACCTTAGAAGAGTCAGGGTCAATAAGACATTCAATGTGTGTGGCTGCCACCCTGTCAGAACAGCGGTTGTATATATCAAAAGAGGTCTTAGAAGAGTGGGTGCCACAAGTAGCCTCAAGATGCAATGAGCGGGCCCTGTTATATTGATAATCTTCCATCTGGGTCTTCAAGGAAGCAATAAGAGGGGAGCAGTCTTGAGCCATCTCAGCAGCCCTAGAGATTACATCCTGTAAATGTCGCCATAATAACAAATACTGATGATAAGAGGAAACAGATTTACCCTGGCATACCTAAGAAAAAAGTGTTTAAAGATCCGATTTGGTATACGTCCACCAATGTAAAGCGGAGTGTTAGCATCAGGGCCGGAAATTCGGGCTAACGGAAATTCCTGACAGTCTCGAATAATGCTGCCATCAGACAATAGGGAGCTATTCAACTTCCAGCGTGAAGAAACAAGAAGAGGATGAGAAGCCGTAGAAGGAAAACAAAGCAATGATATGGCCATGTGATCCAAGGTCTCGCAAGGAATGACCTTCGCCTGTTGTACAATAACATTCTGGGAGAGAAAAATAAAATCAATATGGGTGGCCAGAAGGCCTCTATGGTAGGACATTATTCCTTTGGGATACACCTCGCAATAACCGTCCTTAAGAGAGGCGTATTTGAGAATAGTACATAATGCAGTAGAGTCCCCGAAAAGCTTCTGTATGGAGCCTCCTCTGTCAGTGAGAGTGAGACCACAATTGAAGTCTCCTCCCATATGAAGATGTCTAGAGGTGTGTAAATAAGGCTGCAACAACTGAAAAAAGTCAGAACGAGCAGCAATACCCTGAAGTGCATAAACATTCAGAATCCTGAGCTGGAGGTGACGGTAAGTGCAATCAAGCAATAAGGCGCGGCCAGGGACAATATCAAACAAGCCAAAACCAGAAAACAAAACACCCAACCCATCACATGTATCCTCACCAGAAGACCAATAGGAAGGGCCTCTAGTCCAGCCAGCAGAAGCCTGGGTCAGCTCATATCGAGTCTTCAGCCTAGTATCCTGAAGTAAGTAAAGATTATGCAGGAGATCCAAAAGATACTGTAGAGAGAGGCAAGACCTTTTCCATGGGATTTCATGCTGCACAAATTAAGTGTGAGGCAGCGAAGACCCAAACCCACAGGCATAAGAAGAAAGAAAAAGATTGAAAACCTGCAGAAAAACATGAAGAATTAGGCAAAGAGGCATCAAGTAACCGCCGATTGCCGCCTGGTGTCAGATGTAGTAGGGGAGAGATCTTGTTGGGAATCAGAAGAAGAAGAATCAGCATTTATGTAGTGCTTTTCATACACAGTATCCCAAAGCGCTTTACAAGCAATGCTAGACTGGTAGTGAAGTGACTGAATGTGTGGTGGCGGCCATATCGCACATCATCACCCACACACAGCCTGGATAATTGCATGAACTGGTTTATGGGAAGGGGAATGTTGGCCAGGACACCGGGAATGTTCCCTGCTCTTTTACGAAGAGTGCCCTGGGTTCTTTTACTTCCACCTGTACACCCACCAGGACAACACCAGGATGGGCAGAAGGGACCTCGGTTTAACGTCTCTTCTGAAGGATGGCACACCCCAGCAGTACAGCACCCCCCAATACTGCACTCAGATGCCAACGATTTTTAGGTGCAAGTCCAATCCCAGTGTGGGAAGAGAACCCATGACCTTCTGGTCCAGAGGCGGATGTGCTACCAACTGAGCCACGCTGACACATCAGAGGAGTAGTCTAATGGAGGGAAGAGGCCTGGGAAGATTCAGTTATTTTCCTCGTCCATTATATCACTCGACTGCTTCCATTTGGACAGGGCTTGATAGCGATTCCTGGTCAAAATGGATTGTCCGGGGGAAGGGCTGGGAGCCTTATGCTTACCTTTGGACTTACCCTTTTTCCCTGAGAAACCTCAGTGAAGGGGTCCAAAGCAGGAGGGGGAAGGGGTGGCATGGGGTCAGAGGGGGCAACAACCCCAGGCACCGGGTCCGTGCCGGGAGGGGTTGGGTCTTGTAACACAGGATCTGCCACTGGAAGAGCAGGAAAAGCAGAGGGAAGATCCTCACTGGGGGGGGCACTACGACCTGACCGTCCCCTTCATGCTGGCGAAGAACCTGAGTCTGTGAGTCCGTGATAAGGGCTACCTGATCCTGAGGGGGATGGTCCAACCGATTATGGTCAGCCCATGGACATTGATGGTAAGTATGGCCAGTCTCATCACAGAGATTACACCTTCATGGGTTAGGGCAACTGAGACTCACATGACCATAGGCCAAGCAAATAGTGCACCTTGGCTCGTTGCAGGTATGGCTCAAATGCATCTGAGAACCGCATTTATGGCAGGTGCAGGGTTGACCGGGATAAAAACACAAACCTCTATCCCTACCTATATAAAAACTATCTGGCAGACGAGCTATACCCCTGTCATCCTGCTTCAATTGCACCTTAGCCTTCCAACTCCCTGTCCAGACAAGGTCCTCGTCCAAAATAGGACGAGGAGCCTCGAGACTGTCGCAGCGCTACTTAAGCCAGTATTGAACGTCCGCTATGTTCACTCCTTCATTACAAAAAAGAAGAGTAATCAATTTTACCATAGGTTTAGTAAGAGGAATGAGCACAATGGGGGTCCATAAAGGCTGTGACTTCACCACATCATATTTGATCAAAAACTTTTCTAGAGTAGAAACATTCTTAAAACTTAAATCATAAACTGATTCCCCTTTAACATGTATGAAAGCAAACAGTTCACTTGCAGAAATACCCATAGAGTCATGCAACAGGGAATGCAAAACAGTTTTCCTATCAGGTGCAGTAGAGAGGTCACCAAAATATTTCAGACGAACTGCATTCCTACATCGGGTTGGTTGGCCCAAGTTCTGAAACAGGTCACTGAGGCGAAAGGGACGGTCAGTCAAAGCCCCACCTGTACTTAGAGTAGGCAAAGGAAGATTACCCAAGTGGGGAATAGAATCAGCTGTCGAAGAAGAGAGTACTGCCAGTGGAGGATGCGGTACCAAAGCAGAATTCTTAGCTTGCATAGAACCCCGAAGTTTCAGGAGTTGGTTGGCCAACAGCAGAAATTTGTGTCGAAGTGGAAGGGCATAGGAGCAACGAAGCCACTGAGGATGAATGAGGGAAGGAAGTGGATTCAGCAGGCTGTTCAGTGACTGTGTTTCCCTGCATAATGTCCAGTGTGCTTACCGCTTGGGGAGAAGACCAGGGTGCACCAGGAAGCAGTTGAGTCCAACCTGCAGCATGCAGAGTGGAAGCAGGGACCATGCAGAGTCTGGAAATCAAGCACCTCCGTGAGTAGTCGTAAGAGGAGAGCCTGTCTGCAGTAGCTGAAGTGGTACTGATAGGAGCTGTAAGTAAGTCCGTTGTTGATGTGTGCGATAGCCCAGAGTGTAATTCAGCCTGGTCAGAGATAGTAGGCAGGGCGGAGTGCAGTGCGTTGTCCTCCTGCATGAAGCACCATAAGAGAGAACAATTTTGTTCATATAACAGTCTCAAATGCGATGGAGACATAGTGTTAGTATGGGTCCCAAGAACTGTAGGAGAATGCTGGTCCAAAATCTGAGTGAGAGTTCCAAACTCAGGAGGAGCATCAGGAGGTGTACGAACAACTAGTTGTGGCGCAGAGTTCGATTGATTATTACTGCAAGCACTAGGCAAACCAACAGGCATAGTACGCTGAAGATCTGGAGCAGAAACCACAAAACAGAGAGCTGCATCACCTCCACCTCCTCCAGGGTCTGGGACAGCAGCCATCATAGTCCCGCAGGAAAAAGAGTCTCCCCTGCTCACAGGAAGCAAGAGTAGGGAAATTTCCCCGGGGTGTCCTGGACAAATTTCCCTCATTCACTATAAATACCACCAACAGCTTAATCTGGTTCAAAGTAAGTTGGCATTCATCTTAATCCCCCTTCCCCGGGTCGTACCTGAAAATAGGCAAGATTTGTCTAGTGCACTTAACCAGTCAACAAAAACTAAAATAAATAAATAAATCACTCTCATTAACACTAGAAGTCCTTTGAATGGGAGGAAGTACTGGAGGTGTTTCTGTATCATTGCAGGGACTGCCACTGCTTTCATCTATTAGAGTTACCTCTGAGTGCAGTGAGCTATCACTGTCACTTTCTGTTGAGCCTCACAAATGGATTTCTCATTAATGTTATGACATCTGTCTGGTGCCTTTTCAGTGCTGAAGGTCCCATGCTCCTTTCTTTTCACCCCTGCTGACTGGCCATTTACAAATAGTGCATGTTGCCACCAACTCATTAGAAGCACCAATGGAGAAGTATGACCAAACAAAAGATGATATCTTTTTAGTTTTTTTTCCCAGGAAGGCATTGCACCTCAGTCACCTTTTCAGGGTTTTTTCCCTTGGACTTTTCTTGGGCCTGTTCCTGTTGTGATTAATTCCCTTCCTTTAACCCACTACCCTTCCCCTCAACCAAAACATTTCTTTCTGTTTCTTCCTCATTTGCAAATTCCATCCCCTCCAGTAACCCATGAGCCTAATCATTGTCTTCATCATCTTCATCTTTCTTACTATTATCAGGTTCAACCTCAGAAGAATTGAATGGCTGTGAAGGACTGGCAGTAGCATAGTAAGCAATTGTGCCATATCTTGGGGTGCCTCTGTGAGCGGTACCCACCAACCCTTTGGTTTTAACTGCAAAACTTTTTTTTATTGGGACTGACCCGACAGATGCACCTTTTCTGTATTCAAGCATTCACTTGGAAGGCAAAACTTTAGAGTTATCAGAATCACTTTTTGGGGTTTGATTTTATTGTCCCTGCGCAGGCTGACTGCTGTCCTTTGGCCCTGAAACTGCATTGCCACTGTCTACCTGAGAATGTGCCTCAACACTTTGATCCATTTTTTCTTATTTTTAATTCTAACCTGTAAAAAGTTCCCTCCTATTAAGTACCTAGCATCATCTGACTCCCACACCATACGGGCAGAATTTAGTACACAGCACGCGGACAGCACCATCACTTTCTACAGAGCTTAGCTCACTGAGTGACTCCTACTATTACTGTTCAGTGACCAACTGTATTCAACAACTCTTACTCAACAGTGTGTGCTTCCACAGTCTCAAAATTTAAATTGGTAATGCAGACACTTCTGGCCCACACTGGTATGGTGTGGCTGGTTATATGATAAAAATAAGAAGGATAAGGCATAATGGCTGGAATGAGTGATGATGACACTTGTATACTTGTGTTGTTGTGTCTATTTGCTATAGTTGCAATAAATTAATGAATTAAAACACCTTGTGGCTTTTGCTTTCTCGTTCTCTGATTTAAACAAAAAAAATTAAAACAAAATAGACTGTTATGAGTCACAATGTCCCATGGGTCCCCCACAGCCAGTAGCACAGGCTCAGCAACTTCTTTGTTTTTGTCAGACAAGCATTTCTTTAATGTGTGAACATTAACATGATGACCCACAGCAGACAGCACCCAGCCTCTCTGCCACCGAGCAGCACCAGTCTGTCACTTTGCCCTCCACAGGGCCACCCCAGCCAACAGCAGTGTGACTGCCCTGCAACACGGTCAGCCTTTGGCTCAGAATAATAGGATTTTTCTTTTTCTTTTATGGCCCCCAGTGCATCTCTCTTTCTGTCTCTTGGAGTCGTAACTCGTCTCAATGGAACAAAAAGAATAAAGATTTATTTTATTTGTGATTTGTGACTGTAATATATTTAAGGGTCCCCAGCAAATCTCTTTCTTTCTCTCTGTCTTTCTGTCTCTCTCTCTCTCTCTCTCTCATATGACTCCTCTTGATGGAGCAACAAGAGTAAGGTCAAAGGTTTATTTTATTTGTGATTTGTGACTGTAATCTATTATGGCCCCCAGGCCAGTAAGTATCTCTGTCTCTTTCCGTCTCTGTCTCGTAGCCCCTCTTGATGGACCAATAAGAATAATAAAGATGTCTTTTATTTTATTTGTGATTTGTGACTGTAATCTATTTAAGGCCCCCAGTAAGGCTCTGTCTCTATCTGTTTCTCTCTCCTGGTTCCTCTTGATGGAACAACAAGAATAATAAAGATTTGTTTTATTTGTGATTGGTAACTGTAATTCTATTTATTGCCCCCACTAGGTCTCTTTCTGTCTCTCTCTCTCTCTCTCTCTCTCATGACTCCTCTCAATGGAACAACAACAGTAAGATCAAAGATTTATTTTATTTGTGATTTGTGACTGTAATTTATGGCCCCTGGTAAGTGTCTTTCTCTTTTGGTCTCTCTCTCTCTCTCGATGGAACAACAAGAATAATAAAGGTTTATTTTATTTGTGATTTCTGACTGTAATTCTATTTATGGCCCCCACTAATTCTCTCTGTCTTTCTGTCTGTCTCTCTCTCTGTCTCTGTCTCTCTCTCTCTCTCTCACTCTCTCATGTGACTCCTCTCAATGAAACAACAAGAATAAAGTCAAAGATTTATTTTATTTATTTGTGCCTGCCCTGTAATCGATTACAGCCCCAGGCCACTAGGCCAGTAAGTCTCTTTCTCTTTCTGTCTCTCACACTCTTGTGGCTTCTCTCAATGGACCAACAAGAATAATAAAGAGATGTATTTTATATGTGGTTTCTGTGAATGTAATTCTATTTATAGTCCCCACTAAACGTCTCTCTCTCTCTTTCTCTTTCTGTCTTTCTCTCATGGTGATTCCTCTTGATGGAACAAGAATAAAGAATATGATTTGTTTTCTGCCCCCAGTAAGTCTCTTTCTCTCCTGACTCACAAAGAACTGAAAGATTTACGTGATTTTTTTCCACTAAAGCTTTCTCCATGTGGCACTGTGCTCAACACACTCCCTTGCATCTCACTTGCTGTCTAATTCACCTCTCAGCTGCATTGAGCACTCACCACAGTTATATAACATGAGTGAGTGCATCACATGACATCAGTTGGGAGCTGTTGCCTGACTGGATGCAGCCGACTACATATACGTGAAGTGTATTGTGCCAATGGCATCCCTATGGCAACAGTAAACTAAAGCATGAAAAGACACACTCCATGGCTTACCATGGACCTGGAACTGGACTTCTGCAGTGACGTCAGGATTTATCCGAGTCTGTGAGTAAGCGCTTGGCTCTGTGGGTTCTGATTTCGAGCAGAACAGTCCTCACAGCCCTATTCTGGAATCAAATAATTATTATATATCTTGGAATGTTTGAATTCAGATTTCCGTCCCTGACGAAATGCAATGGAATAGGTGAAATGTTGGACAGTGGGTGGGGAACCTGTTCTAAATAATATGCATTACAATAAAGTCTGAAAAAGAGTTTACTGACTTTGGTCATGTGCATGGCTGGTTCTTTTGAAGATTGATAAGTTATCTAACCTTAATCAGCCCGCAATGAAAGACACTAGAAAGTATGCAGAAAGGGACCCACCTGATCAGTGTGTTGGGTACATAAACATTAGCCATGGCATTTCAACATGTTAACCTGCACTGTCTAACTGTACAATTGATTCCTGACTAGTATAAGCAATCAATAAATCTTAGTCTAGACAAAGGCGACTATCTAGCAACATCAGGAACATTTACTAAAAGGACTTTTAGATTTATAGACAGTTGTCATAACATTAGTTGGTATACCATAACATTAATTACTTTTTTAGAAATCTATTAAATGCCAGTTTTGGAACAATACCATAAGTACATGTTTCAACCTCCCCTTTTATTCTTTTTATCTTCATCCGCTCTGGGTGGTTTGGCTTTAGGTGGGCACATAACAATTCTGGGTAGAGACCTTGGGGTGACATAGACACCCTGGTGAACTATGTGCATGGGCAAATCAGTAGGAGCACCTGGAGAGTTATAGGTGAATTTTAACAAGAATTTACAGATATTTTAGAGAGGTGTAATGGCACGGACACTTCTTTGACATTTGGGATCATGACGCTTGGTTCATTGTCCATGAATGAAGTATTCTCAGGCAAATTGGGTGCCATGATTTCCTCTGGAACTTGAGCTATCTCCTTAGATATTTCTACTATGTCTTCGGACTCTGCGGGCTCTCCACTTTCTTTCTCTGTAACCTCCTCGGTTGTGGGCCTTTCATCCAAAGAGACAGTCTCTACAGCTGGTTCAGAGTTTGTAGTTGGAGTTGGTGGCTCTGTAACAGGCATGTTTGTCACATCATCGCTCACCTCAGGTGTCCCTTCAAGCAGTGGAGCAAGTTCGGGTGTGAGATAATAATAGGCTGGATAAAAAAATTACTTCTCCCTCTGACTCTGTATCTGAATTGTCTTGTTCTGGTTGCATATCAGGAGGTGCTGGGACTGTTGTAGATTGTGCCTTCTGCCTGTTTTTCCTTCTGCATGTAGTGTAGTAGGTTCTGGCTGATCTGGGCTGTCACTTGTAACCATTTGTCTGATGGGCAGCAAGTGGTTGCGGTGTATGGTGTGGTAGCCACTTGTATGTCCTTTTGGATGGATTTTGTAAACAGGTGGGTCTTGCAGTTTTTCAATGACATCATAAGGGGTACTGCCCCATTGGTTGGCAATCTTATACTTTCCAGGGATTCCTATGTTCCTTAGTAACACATAGTCACCTGGTAGCAATTTGTGAGCCTTTACTCTTTTATCACTCCTTTCTTTGTTCACTTTGTTTGTTATATCTGCAGCTCCAGTAGCCAGCTTGTAGGCTGAATTTAACAGTTATTGGGAGTGGGTCCCAAGATGACAGCCTGGGTAAAGAATTGGCTGGAGAATAGGACACAGAGAGTAATAGTAAATGGAGTCCACTAAGAAGAAAGGAAGGTTACTAGTGGGGTACCGCAGGGTTCAGTATTAGGACCGGTCCTCTTCAATGTCTATAAAAGTGACATTGCAGAAGGACTGGAAGGAAAAGTATGTCTCTTTGCAGATGACACAAAGATCTGCAACAGAGTTGATGCACAGGGTGGGGTGGAAAGGATGAGAAGGGACTTGGCAAGGTTAGAGGAATGGTCAAATGTATGGCAGCTTAGATTCAATGCTAAGAAGTGCAAGGTAATGCACCTGAGAAACAAAAACCCAAGGGAAGAGTACACAATGGGGGGTGAGATACTAACAACAACAAAAATGGAAAGGGACCTGGGGGTAGTCATATCAGATGACCTAAAGGTGGGCAAGCAATGTGAGAGGGCAGCAAGGAGGGCTGGGGGGATACTGGGATGCATAGGGAGAGGCATCACCAGTAGAAAACAGGAAGTTATTATCCCTCTCTACAGACAGCTGGTGAGACCCCATCTGGAGTACTGTGTGCAGTTCTGGAGACCCAATCTCCGCAAAGACATAGACAGGATGGAAGCTGTCCAGAGGAGGGCAACTAAAATGGTGCAGGGTCTGCACCAGAAGACTTATGAAGAGAGATGAAAGGAGCTTAATATGTATAGCCTCGAGGAAAGGAGGGAGAGGGGGGACATGATAGAAACGTTCAAGTACCTCAAGGGAATCAACAAAGTCCAAGAGGGTAGCATCTTTCAAAAAAAGAGGTGTGCAAGAACAAGAGGGCACAATTTGAAGATAGAGGGGGGATGGCTCAGAGGTAATTTAAGGAAGTATTTTTTCACAGAGAGGGTTGTGGATACATGGAACGGCCTTCCAGAGGAGGTTGTGGAGTCAAAATCAGTGGTGGAATTCATGCATGCATGGGACAGTCATAAGGCAATTCTAGGGGGTTGGGGTAGGAAGAAGTAGGCTGCTGGTTAACTAGGATCTGCAGCTTATCCAGTAGGTAGGGAAATGGGCAGACTGGGTGGGCCAAGCGGTCCTTATCTGCCATCAAATTCTATGTTTCTATATTTTAGCTTCTGCACATATGGAGGTAATTCTTTGTCCTGGCCCTATCAGCAGAGATGCCAAACCAAATGTCTACTGATAACCTTGCTTCTCGGCTGAACATTAAACTGTACAGGGAAAATCCAGAAGCATAATTCTTGGTGCAATTATATGCATGAACCAAAGCACTTACTTGTTTGCTCCATTTACTTTTATCTTTTGAGTTCAGGGTGTCCAGCTTGTATAGAGAGTCATGTTAAAACTTTCAGGCTGAAGGTCACTTTGTAGGTGGTAGGGAGTGGTTCTAGACTTAGTGGTACCCCACAAAGACAACAATTCCTTTATCAAGTGGCTCTCAAAATTCCACCCCTGATCAGAATGGGTCCAATGGGGAGTTTCATAATGGACAAAAAACGTTCCTAAATGATCTCGGCAACTGTAGAGGCTTTTTTGTCCTTAGCTGGATAAGTTTGGGCATATCTCGAGAAATGGTCTGTGATGACTACAAGAATATTTGCTGCATTCTTGGAGCCCAGTTACAGACTCAAAAGTCAATACATACAAGCTCCATGGGTACACTGGTCACAATATTAACTAGGGAGGTGGCCCGCTGCGGCAACGCTTTTCTTTTGAACACATTGGTTGCATCTTTTGCAGTATTGCTCAATATCATGCCCCATCCAGGGCCAGTAGAACTGGGTGTAAGCCAAATCTAGTGTGCGCTCACTTCCCAAATGGCCATGTCATCCTGTAGAGCTCAGAGTACATCTTGAATTTTGAAGGTAACACTAGCTGCACACAACCCGGTCCCTTCTGGGTTTTGAATTTCCTGGTAAAGTAAATTATCTTTCAGTTTAAATTCTGACTACTCTCGTTGTGTATACAGCTGCGAGAAGCACTTTTTATTCAGTTCACACAAAGGAACTCAGACAAGCAGCTTGCAATCAACACCATCTCTTTACTTCCACTTCCTCTTGAACATATCACATGACACAGTAATACAATGACACACTGAAGCCACTAGAGGGCACCCCAACATCATACATAACATTTCCTCTCCCCTTACTGAAAACATCCCCATAATGAACAAGAGCATGCAATATTCATTAGAAAAACAATTCCTAACTAGGGAATGAGGGCAGACTGCCTCAAGTCCCAGCTGACCCTAGAGATTATTCTGCCCCAATAGTTCTGTGTGTGCCACTAAATACAAATACAAATGATGAGGTGGTCTTTGCACTCTGGTAGATCTTCCTGGAACCTCAGGCATACTAGCTTTGGTGCTGTCACCCCGAGGTGGTGGCCTAGCAACTGTTGTTGGAGCCAGAGAGGTCTGCACAAGCTCTTGCATTGCTTCAGTAATAGCTGGGGGGTGCAGTCCCTTCGGTAAATCTAACATGTGGAGAAGAATCTGGAGTGACTAACTATGGAACTGGGGTGCTTTCTGGAATCATATTCGAGTCTAAACCTTCAAAATTTCCAGCAGATGACACTGTGGAAGACACAGTAACACTTGACAAAAGGTGATCCACATGTCTCCTCCAGACAAGATCGTTTTCAGTAATAACAGTGTATGGCACAGATCCAGTCTGTGCAATCAATGTGGCTGAAATCCATTTTTCCCCAGCTGCAAAATTATGAGCTAGCACAGGCTGTCCAGGCTGAAAGGTTTTATCCTTGGCCCTTGGTTCACGCCTGTTCACTTGTGCTTGTTGTTGATGGTGCACCACTTTTGCTGCTACAGGTGGTTTCAACAGGTCAAAACAAGTGCACAATTGTCAACCCATCATTAAGAATACTGGAGACACTTTTGAAGTTGCACGAGTGGTGTTTCTATAAAATAGCAAAAAGGTGTCCAAGTGTTTTTGCAGACAGGCTTGTCCTCTGGCTGATCTAAAAGCCTGTTTCAAGGTCTGGACAAGTCTTTCAGCTAGCCCATTAGTAACTGGATGATACGGTGCCAACTTAATATGATGAATGCCATTCAACTGCATAAACATGGCAAACTCCTTGCACACAGATTGCGGTCCGTTGTCACTTACTAGTTGTTCAGGTAGGCCATAGCGAGCAAGCAGTCTTCGGAGTTTTTGAATTGTGCTTTCTGCTGAAGTAGAGGTATTTATAATGACTTCAGGCCATTTTGAGTGAGCATCAACCACAACCAGAAGCATGTGTCCCTCAAAGGGTCCAGCAAAATCATGAATACGTTGCCCAGGATGTTCAGGCCAATCCCAGAAATATAAAGGTGCTAACTGAGGCATATTCTGCACACTCTGTCATGAAGGACAAGACTTGGCTTTTTCTTCAATGGCACTGTCAAAACCAGGCCACTAGAAGTAGCTTCTAGCAATTTCCTTCATACACGCAATCCCACAATGACCTGAATGTAACTATTGCAATATCTGTTGTCGCAGCGGTGGTGGAATAATAACTCACATTCCCCATAGCAAACAACCAGACTGAACGGATGACTCTGTCTTCCTAGTAACATAGAGCATCAACTTGGAAAACTCTTTTTTAAGTTTCCTGGAAACTTGCCATGCAGCACCAAGTCCATGACTTTGGACAGTAGCGGATCCACTTGTGTATACTTTTTCACTTGAGCAGCTGTAAGGGGTGTATTTTCCACCTGTTCGAAATAGAACATTTTTCCTTGTGAACTGTCTACATGATCAGTTGGCAATGGCAATCTGGAGGGTCCATCTGCATTGCCATGCAGTCCTGACTTCCTATATTTGATATCATAGGTATGAGCAGACAATAGCAGAGCCCAACATTGCATTCTACTTGCAGCAAATGATGGAATACCTGTATGTGGGCCAAAAATGGAAGTCAAGGGATGGTGATCAGTCAGAAGTGTGAATTTCTGGCCAAACAAGTACTGGTGAAACTTGCAGATGCCAAAGATAATTCCCAATGCTTCACATTCTATTTGGGAATAGTTAGTCTCCACCTTGCTCAATGTTCTGGAGGAAAATGAAATCTATCTCTCTTCTCCCAATTGCACGATGTGAGACCCTGCAGCCCCTACCCCATAAGGAGATGCATCACAAGCCAGCTGTAATGGCAATGCAGGATCAAAATGTGTCAGAACCTGGGAATTTGATAACAATTCTTTAGTTTGAGCAAATGCTGAATCACAGTCTGCTGTCCAGTTTCTCTTCTTGTTCTGATAAAGAAGGACATGCAAGGGTTTTAAAATTGTCAGGTTAGAAATAAACCATCAATAATAGTTAAGCAGTCCAAGGAAAGAATGCACATGGTTCATATTCTGAGGGGTAGGAGCTTCCACGATGAACTTGACCTTGGAAGGAGCTGTGTGGAGGCCTGTTGCATCAATCACATGTCCCAGATATTAGACAGAGGGCTGAACGAATGCACACTTGTTCTTTCGAGCTCTAAGACCATACTCCTCCAGACTCTGTAAAGTGACATCAAGGTTCTTGAGGTGTTCCTCCTCATTTCTTCCCATTACAAGAATATCATCCAGGTAGCATTGTTCTCCTGGAAGTCCACACAAGACCTGGTTCATAGCTCTTTGAAACAAAGCTGGAGCTGACATTATTCTGAAAGGCAAACGACAATAGCAGAAATGTCCTTTATGCATCACAATAGTTAACAGTTCCTGTGAATCCTCATGGACATGCATCTGTAGATAAGCTTTGTTCAAATCTATCTTGCTGAACTTTTGTCCACCAGTGAGACGAGACAACAGGTCCTCTATGTGAGGAAGTGGATATTGCTCCACACATACTGTAGCACCGGATTGATAGTGACCTTAAAATCCCCACAAATTCTTACTGAGCCATCCTTTTTCAGGACTGGCACAATAGGTGTCACCCACTCACTATGCGTGACTGGCATTAGGACTCCCGCCTTCACTAGACACTGCAAGTCAGCGTCTACCTTTGGCCTAAGGGTGTATAGCACTATTCTGGCCTTCAAACACTTTGGATTAATGTTAGGCTTAATGGTCAGTTTAAAAGTAATGCCTTTCATAGAAACATAGAAACAGAATTTGATGGCAGATCAGGACTGCTTGGCCCACCCAGTCTGCCCATTTCCCTACCTAATGGATAAGCTGCAGATCCTAGTTAACCAACAGCCTACTTTTCCTACCCCCATGCCCTATAATTGCCTTACGACTGTCCCATGCATTCTTGAATTCCACTACTGTTTTTGACTCCACAACCTCCTCAGGAAGGCTGTTCCATGCATCCATAACCCTCTCCATGAAAAAATACTTCCTCACATTACCTCTAAGCCATCTCCCCTCTATCTTCAAATTGTGCCCCCTGGTTCTTGCACACCTCTTTTTCTGAAAGATGCTACCCTCTTGGACTTTGTTGAGTCCCTTGAGGTATTTGAAAGTTTCTATCATGTCCCCCCCTCTCCCTTTCCCTTCTTTCCTCGAGGCTATACATATTAAGCTCCTCAAGTCTCTCTTCATATGTCTTCTGGTGCAGACCCTGCACCATTTTAGTTGTCCTCCTCTGGACTGCCTCCATCCTGTCTATGTCTTTGCAGAGACTGGGTCTCCAGAACTGCACACAGTACTCCAGATGGGGTCTCACCAGCTGTCTGTACAGAGGGATAACAACTTCCTGTTTTCTACTGGTGATGCCTCTCCCTATGCATCCCAGTATCCCTCAGCCTTCCTTACTACCCTCTCACATTGCTTGCCCACCTTTAGATCATCTAATATGACTACCCCCAGATCTCTTTCCATTTTTGTTGCTGTTAGTATCTCACCCCCCATTGTGTACTCTTTCCCTGGGTTTTTGTTTCCCAGGTGCATTACTTTGCACTTCTTAGCATTGAATCTAAGCTGAGATACATTTGACCATTCCTCCAACCTTGCCAAGTCCCTTCTCATCCTTTCCATCCCACCTTGTATATCAACTCTGCTGCAGATCTTTGTGTCGTCTGCAGAGAGACATGATTCTCCTTCTAGTCCCTCTGCAATGTTGCTTATAAAGACATTAAAGAGGACCGGTCCTAGTACTAAACCCTGCAGTACACCACTAGTAACCCCCTATCTTCAGAGTGGACTCCATTTACTATTACCCTCTGTGTCTTGTTCTTCTGCCAATTCTTTACCCAGGCTACCATCTTGGGACCCACTCCCAGGCTGGCCAACTTGTATATTTATCTTTTGTGTGTGACTGTGTCAAATGCCTTGCTAAAGTCTAGGTAGGCCATGTCCACAGCCCCTTCCTGATCTACTACTTTGGTCACCCAGTCAAAGAAATCTATTAGATTCATCTGATATGACCTTCCCGCTGTGAATCCATGCTGCCTTGGGTCCTGTGCCCCTCTGGTCTTTAGGTACTCAACAGTTCTTTCCTTCAGAAGTAAGTCCATCAGTTTCCAAATCACTGTAGTTAAACTAACATGTCTGTAGTTTCCTGCTTCTGCCCTGCTCCCACTTTTGTGAAGTGGAATAACATCTGCCCTCCTCCAGTCCTCAGGTACCACCCTATCCACCCATGATTTGTTAAAGAGAGTAGTCAATGGTGTCACTAGTTCTACTCTTAGTTCTTTTAGAATTCTGGGATAATTCCCATTAGGCCCCATTGCTTTGTCCACCTTCACTTTTAAGAGTTCTTTCAGAACCCTTTTTTCTGGAAATGGGCTGGTATCAACCTCCATATCCAGAATGTTTCTACTGTTTGGTTTAGGTACCTCCCCCTCTTCATTTGTGAATACTGAGCAAAAATATTTGTTTAGTATCTCTGCCTTTTCACAGTCACTCTCTGTCCACCCCCTTCCCTTTATTAAGCCTCATTATCCCTCCCTTGGTCTTCATTCACTCCCTGATGTACCTATAAAAGGTTTTATCCCCCTTAACTGAGTTGACTATCTTTTCCTTGGTTTGGGCCTTTGCTGTTCTGACTGCCTTCCCTGCTTCTGTTTGCTTTAACTGATACAATTCTCTGTCCTGCCCCTTCTGTGATTCCTTGGACTTCCTGAATGCTTTCTTTTTCTCCCTAACCTTCCTTGCCACCTCCTTTGAGAACCATAGTGGTTTCTTAAATTGTTTTGTTTTCTTTATTTGTTTCACACAAAGGCTTGCTGCCTCTGTGATGGCAGTTTTGATTATTCCCCATTGTTCTTCCACCCCTCCTTCCTGCCCATTTGCTAGTGCATTCCTTAGGCACTCACCCATTTTGGCAAAGTCAGCCCTCCTGAAGTCCAGTACCTTTGCCTTTGTATGGCTTGACTCTACTGCTGTGTTTATCATGACCCATACTGTTTGATGGTCACTAGTTCTCAGATGGCTACCCACTTTTAAATCTCTGATCCTCTTGCCCTCTCCATTTGAGAGTACCAGGTCTAAGATTGCTCCCCCTCGAGTGGGTTCCAATACTAGTTGTCTAAGGCATGCCCCCTGTAGGGCATCTAGAATGACCCCACTCTTAGGAGTGGCTGCTGCAAATGCACTCCAGTAAACATCTGGCATATTCAGATCAGATCATGTTCCCCAACTCCTCTTTAAAAACGGAAGCATGTTTCTTCAATATGGCAGCTGGACCTGCTTCACTGTTGCTCATCATACATATCTCAGGCCAAGTTTAGTCAGATTTTCTCAAGCCATGACTGACTCAGCTAAGCTAGGTAGCCGCCGTTTACCACAAACAATGAGAATTTTACAGATTGTCCATGAAGTTCCATATGGACATCAATGGTGCCCATCATCCATACAGGTTCCCCTGTGTAGGTCTTCAGAGCAACCTTCGTTGGCTGCAGAGGCAGATGTTGCAGTTTTTCTCAATATACAGCATCAGGCACCAGTGATACAGCAGCTCCTGTATCCACCTCCATCCACAGTGGCTTCCCTTCCAGCAATGGGGTCACCCAGTACCCCTGTGGAACACCCATCATAGCCAAAATATATGTCTGTGCATCCTCTTTGGACTGACTTTCACTCTCTGTATCCTGACCCTGCTGTACAGAATGCAGATTGGATTTCTTTTTCCGCCACCCGGTGATCTCTTTTGATCAGATTTATCTTTCTGATCTGGCTTATCTTTTTCATATATTGTATCTTTCATATTTTTGTGAGCACGTGCAGTGTGTCCTCTTTTATTACAGTTCTGGCATATCAGGTCTTTGCACCAACATTCATATGCAAAATGACCAGTCTTTCCACATCAGTAGCAAATTTTGCTGCCTGTCATCTTATTCATACTCTCGACATTCATTTTATGCACTTTGGTAGATGCACACAACTCCCGAGCTTCCTTTTCAGCTACTTCCATAGAAACTGCCATTTCCAAAGCCTTTTGTAGTGTAAGTTTAGCCTCCATCAGCAAACATTTCTGAATTGCTTCACTTCACAACCCACAGACCAGCCTGCCTTGCAGCCTATCATTTAGCACATTGCCAAAATCACAGTGCTCAGCCAGCTTTTTTAACACTGCCACAAATTGGAAGATTGTTTCTTCTTCTTCTGCTTGGTTCCATTTATGAAAGCGAACCCTCTCTGCCACCACTAATGACTTTAGGGAAAAGTGTGCTTGTAATACTTGCGCTATCTCTGCATAAGATTTTGTGCCAGGTTTATCAGGCTGCACCAGACTGCGCAATAAATTGAAGGTTTTTCCACCCATCACACTCAGAAAAATAGCTACCTTCTTATCCTCTGTATTATCATTTGCAGTCACAAAATATTGAAACCTGTCTGTATAAGAGTTCCAGTGTTCTACAGTGTCATCAAAAGGTCCCATAGGTCCTGTTATCATAGCCATTTTGCACCTTCAATTCGATTGCTCAATATTGAACTGATAACTCAGTCTTTTCTAAGTTCTATTAGGTGTCAGCGTGGCTCAGTTGGTAGCACATTCGCCCCACACCAGGATTAGACTTGCACCTAAAAAATCGCTGGCATCCGAGTACAGTATTGGGGGGTGCTGTACTGCTGGAGTGTGCTGTCCTTCGGATGAGACGTTAAACCGAGGTCCCTTCTACCCATCCTGGTGGGTGTCCAGGTGGAAGTAAAAGAACCCAGGGCACTCTTTGCAAAGAGTAGGGAACATTCCTGGTGTCCTGGCCAACATTCCCCTTCCCATAAGCCGGTTCATGCAATTATCCAGGCTGTGTGTGGGTGATGATGTGTGATATGGCTGCCACCACACATTCAGTCACTTCACTACCAGTCTAGCATTGCTTGTAAAGTGCTTTGGATGTAAGGAAAGCACTATATAAATGCAGGTTCTTCTTCTTCTTCTAAGTTTGACAGGCACACAGGGTTGCTATGCTCTCCCCTTCCAAATTTGCACACACACACTGAGACCTTCCTGGCAGCTTGCTTTCACTTTCTCTTTTATTTATTTATTTAGCTTTTGTTGACCAGGCAAGTACACTAGACAAGACATTTGCCTATTTTCAGGTACAACCCGGGACAGTACAATGAAATACAAGATCATACAGAGGACAACATGATACAAGTTGGCATTACACAGAATCAGGTAGAATCAGATGAACGTAACACAAGCTGTCAGTAAACACAGTTAGAATAGGAACAAAATATATACATAGTCTCCAAGGCTATGAACAGTGCATTATTTGCAGAAAACAGTCCCAAACAAATATTAAAGATAGCTCTTACTTTGATATCTTTGAAGCAGTGGGTGCAGCAGAGGTTTACCATCCATGTCGCTAGTTTTGTTGTATATGTGGCTGCGAGAAGCACTTTTTATTTGGTTCATACAAAGGAGCTCAGACAAGCAGCTTGCAATCAACACCATCTCTTTACTTCCACTTCCTCTAGAACGTATCACATGACACAGTAATACAATGACACACACAAGCCACTAGAGGGCACCCCAATGCCATGCATAACAACTCTCTTAACAACAATTTTGCATCTGGATCACTGGTAATTACTTGGGTAGCATTGCCCCCATTCTGCTGGATGCTGAGTATGTCACATATACAGTATTTGAATCCAACTTTTGCCTCTCTGAAAGTTGTGGTTGGACAATTGGGGCAATCATTTCAAGTCCAAGGTGGTCAAATTGAAATAGGCCTTCAGCTTGCAATCACTTGTTGAGTTTCTCCATGAAGCCTTTGGTCTTGGGTAGCCAGGCTTCCCTTGAGGCAGTCCAACTAGCCTGAGTTACTATAAACCATGCTACACTGAAACCTTCTGGGGTCAGTACATGAGGCACTCTAGTGGAGTCAGCTACATAGCAGCACTCAGTTAACACAGTTAGCATCTCTGTGACAGGGTCCCTTAGCCGCCCTCAAACAGTAATCCAGCCCAGGCACTGGACTACTGACAGGGCCTCCGCTAGTTTTTTTGTCTCAAGGGGAACCCCCAGGAGCATGATGGTTTTTTGAGGGTCCAAGTCTTCACCCTCGCACCAGTCAATAAGTCTAGGGTCAGCCATGATATCACCAAAAATTCTAGACTTGGGGGCACAATGCAGTCCTTGTGAGCACAGACCTCCATGTGGGCATGACTGATAAACAGGAGATCTCAGTGGTGCCTCCAAAGATGTAACCTGGGTGCCATGTACCAAAGGGCTACTACCCCTGTCTGTTGACCTCCCAACAGGTTGAGGGGCCTAGGCTCTGTTTTGATGGTAACAGGGAGTTTCTTTCCCAGATAAAAAGCTAAATAATGTGGTGCCTCCACCCAGAGCAAAATATAGTGGCCAGATGTTTGCATAGCACAACTCCCTGGGATGCTGTACTTACCCACCTCCCCTTCCAGTCATCCCACACATGGAATACCATTTGCAGTTGTAATACTTTACTTTGCATGCAATTATTTACTATACCTAATAATATGCTCACAGGCAGTATTGAACATTAACAATAAAAGATGTATTAATAGGGGAAGTGGTACTGGGAATGCAAAGAACAAATGACAATTTGAGTATTTGATGAACTGGTAAAACATGTTCATTCACTTGACAGCTCAGTGGGCAGCCGGCCATGGCAGAGAGAGGATGGCTGTGCCAGTCACCCATTGGGGTTCACGATGGGGGTGGGAGCAGGGTGGTGGGACACCTGCTGAGGAGGGGGGGCACTAGACCACCAGGAAATAAGAATTTTTTCAGGGACTGAGGATCGAGGATGGGGATGGGGGTTGAAATAAACTACTAGACCACCAGGGATTATTTTTTAAACAATACAGATGGAGATAGGGATGGGGGTGTTACTGTACATTTCATGGTCAGGCTGTTGACTGGGTGGAGAGGAGGAACCACTAGCCACCAGGGAATTTGTCGTGCTGGGCAATGTGGGGCAGGGGGATGAGGAGGGTTCAGTATTGGAATCGGCATTTTTTTGTACAAGTTGGGTGGGTGATCTGGTGGGGGGAGGGACCGCTAGCTACCAGGGATATTTGGTTTACTTGTGGGGTAGGTGGGGGGAGGGACCACTAGCCACCAGGGCTTTTTTTGGGCAATTGGGTTGGGGGCAATCGCAGGCAGAATTTCTGTGAAAGTTTGGAAATGGATTTCTGAACTTTTGTGGAAGCAAAAGTCAGACTTTCGCTTGAATTCCACCTGTGAAAATGTATTTTTCACACATGTCTAGCAGCTTGTCACCTTCTGGCTTGCTTGCATAGTCTAGTATCTTGTCACCTACTGGCAGCCTTCTCAGGATCATTGGACCAGATCAGTACTGAGGACCAGAGCCAACACACCACCAGAGGTGGTGATAGTTAGTTCCTAGTGGAAGCACCACCTGGCTGATTCCCCAGATTGTCCTAGCTGGCAGTTGTGTCTGTCCTGGAGCTCAGAAAATCACACAGTCTTCTCTTCTTTCTGGCAGCGGTGGATACCTATGGGAATAACAAACTCACTCCCTAGGGCTAGGAGTGGCACCCAGTCATTATTCAGGCTCCAAACCAGACTCACACCTCCACAGGCTTCTCTTGCTTTGCTGGAATTCCCAGGCAATGGTAATTCATTAAGCAGCTTCTTGATTCTGGCAGTTTAACCCAGGCAACACTGCAAGCATTAGGCGGGATACAGTGCAATCCTCTTCTCAGGCTGAGGGCTTTCTCAGATGCTTCAAAGTTTTAGTTGTAATGAACTCTGCAGACACACTCTGTAGCTTCCCAGTTAGTAGGAAACTGTATGGAAAGTCTCTTGGACTTGGCTGTGGAAGCTTTAGATTAGCTTCCAAACTTTTCTGTCACTAGCTAGATGCCCTGCTCACTCATGGAGAGCCTCAAGTAAACTGCCCTGAGCTGCAACTGCCTTTGGGGTCTCAAGGAAGAATGGCAGCTTCCAACTTGCTGAACACAGCTGGCCATCTTTAAAATTAATAAACATTAAGTCCCCTCGATGCCTGATTGGTTGACTATTTGGGCACCAAGGACATTGTTCATTCCCACTTCCCAGGAGCCTTTGCTGCAGTTCCTTTAAGCTCCTTGACTGCTGATCAGAGAATATAGGGGTCAGAGGTGACAAAAATGGCTGCTGCATAACAGTTTACTCATAGCTCTAACTTTAAAGTCTTTGTGCAAGCAAACTAAATACTTTTAATAAAATGAATGCCCCACAGTTCATTAGCTGACCCTCTGCCTTACTGTCCGGTAGCAGAGTGTGACATGGTAGAGTCTTACCCTGCCTGTTGCAAGTGCCATAGCACTGTCCCTCCAAGGTGACAGTCCAATCCATAGAATGCATAGCAGTCTCAGCTGCTTTTAAAGTGACAGTGCTCCCTGTAATATAATAGCACTTAAAAGAGTTCCTTCAAAGTTTTATTTTTTCCCCTTACTTGGTGCCTCCGGACCCCCCTTTACCACTTTTCTTATGTCCACAGGGCCAGAGTACCAAAGGGGGAGTGATCAGAAGTTGCCCATGCAGCTTCTGTGCTGAGTACCATAGCACTACAACACTCAAGTTGGCTTCCAGTGTAGATGCTTGCACACTGTGCTGTGACATTTGGCGAACCCTCAAGCAGAGGTTTTACTTTCCTTTGCTCCTCCAGCCACCCACAGGATTTGTAGTCACAACAGGACAGGCAGGAGCATCTAGAGGCCCATGCAGGATTGGGACTGGTAGGACAAGAGGTCAAGAGGCAAAACTAAGGTAAGCCACACCCATGGGGGAGGGGGAAGTTACACAAGAAAAGCAGAAAAAAAACCAAAGATGGCAATACTCTGTGCTGAATTTTTGGCTGATGAGGAGGGATATAAAGTGTAGCAAAGTGGGAAATTTAAAATCAATATCATATAGTTTGTTAAGTCAGGCAATTTTCTACCCTCACAGCAATAAAAATGTCAAGCTTTTGTAGAGAAAGTGTTATACCATTCAAGGAAGTACTTTAGATCTTCTTATGATACTGTTAAGTTGAATTTGTAGGACTGACCACTTCAGTTTAGGTCAGAAGCACTGCATGCCCCCCCATGTTTAAAACACATTTTGAAAACTGTTATTTATAAGCATCACTGGCATACCACTGATAGGTGTGATTGCAAAAAAGACCTTAGTAAAGCCAAGCCTGAGGAACATAAATTCGTATGACATCACCTGCACTTGGGAGCAGGTGCTCAGTTTACTTAATGCAGCTGTGGAAACATGGGAGGCTTTGACTTCAAGTACATAGTTCTGTGTACCAGTTTCTCTAGCTCTTCCTGGGATTTTCAGCTGAATGGCTTATTGCAACGTTTATGAACTAAAACTTTGAAAACAGTATGTTAAAAGGTTATATTCTGTGCAGTTTTGAGAATGTAGGCCCACATAATCAGAAGAGATGTGCTGTACATCTATGCACTTCCGTGGCCCATCATGGTCGTGGCAATATTCAGAAGCCTCCAATGCACCCCACAAACCCGACTGCGCCACCTAGAATACTGCAATGAGTGAATGCAAATGAGGGGTTCCTCATACATATTCAGCACATCGCAGTATTCAAACCCCCCAGGTGTAGCTATAGCCAACTGCACTGGTACATAGTTACACTTTTCAGACCCTACTTTAACTATATGCAGGGCCGGCAGGTGCCCTGCTCATAGTCCAGGGCAGGGTACACCATCCCACCCAAGCCCCGAACGCAACTTGTGCAATGCACAGAACAATCCCCAGTGGTCCAGTGTACTAGGGATGGCACAATCACCCCAGCACCGACCTGACAACCACCCTTCCATACCCTGATCACTGTGTCCATGTACATACAATCCCACCCACCCAGTTCCGATTACCAGCAAATAATATAATCATAAAGAACCCCATTTCCATAGTGTAGTGACCCCCTCCCCATTTCCCAATTGCCTGTTCATGTTATCCTACAGCCACCACCCTCTGCCCCCTCTCTGCTCCCTGATCACCTGAATATATACTCTTACAGCCACCACCCTGCTGTTGCAGTAGTGCCCCCCTCCCTGGTCACTGATTGCCTGTTCAAAACAACATATAACTCCCATCTCCTAGAAGTGCAGACACCCCCCCACCATAATCATGACAAAAAGGACACATGCCGATGAATACCCTGGTAGTGTAGTATTCCCCTCACCCTGGTAGGGAGAGACCCACCAACCCACTCCACCCATCCTGTCCTGCGTCGGTGACTGGCACATCCCTCCTCACCCTTCCATGGCCAGCCACCAACTGCATTGTACAGGATCACATACAGTATATATAGCATGTGCCCATTGGTCAACCATCCGCTTAGCGCATACTATATACTGTATGCACTCAGGTGCTGTTCAGTTGGTGGTTGGCTGCAGAAGTCTGAGGAGGGCTGTCCCAGTCACTGACCCAGGATGAGATGGGGAACAGGTGTGGTAGGTCTCTCCCTACCAGGGCAGGTGGGTGGGTGATTGGGGAGGAATGCTAGACCACCAGGGCATTTGTCGGCATGTGTCCTTTTGCCATGATTGGGGATGGGGTGGGGGTGCATCTGCACTACTGGGGTACAGGGGTTATATGTTGTTTTGAACAGATGATCGGTGACCAGGGAGAGAGGCACTACTGCAAGAGCAGGGTGGTAGCCATAGGAGTACATATTCAGGTGATCAGAGTGCGATGCACTAATGCAACAGAAGGTTAGTGGCCATAGGATAGCATGAACAGGTGATTGGGGAATGGGGAGGGGGCTACTACACTATGGAAATTGGGTCCTTTATGATTATATTATTTGCGGGTGATCAGAGCTGGGTGGGGGAGATTGTATGCACATGGGCATGGTGATTGGGGCATGGGAGGGGGGTTGCCAGGTCAGTGTTAGGGTGCTCTTGCCATGCCTAGTACACTGGACCACCAGGTATTGCACTGTGCTTTACACTACTTGCAGTCGGGGCTTGGGGGATGAAGGCTGGCCAGGCACATTCTACCTGGCCCAGCCATGCAAATGAATGGGCATGCATGAGGTCTCTTTGCATCTTGCATGCCTAATGGGCTCATTTGCATGCTTGGGCTGAATATCACTCATGGGGGACATGGCGCATCCATGGTTGCACCACACATTCACCTGTGGGTGGTCTTCAGCCCTACACCCCAGATGGGCCGCACCATACATGGTGGCCACTTGCTATGCGACGCACATCCAGGGACCGATATTCAAACAGAATGCATGATCTGTTCCCATCGTGCAGTCTGTTTGAATATCACAACAGAGTCATCTGGTGCAACATTTTTGCACAAAGCACTGTTAAGCGCATGTATCCAGCCAGCTCTGAATATGTCCCCCCCCCCATAATCTGTAGGTTAGCCCCAAAATGCTATAAATGCATGTACTGATATTATGGAAGAAAGTGATCAACTGTTACATTCAATATGGAATCAAATCCCCGGTGGCAGGCAGTCTCAAAAAGAACATTTATATATTTATATATATATATATATATATGTGTGTGTGTGTATTAGAGGCAAAATACTCCATTTAATGCATTAGTTAGGGTTGCTCCACAGTGGCAAAAGTGAGGAAATTCAGTGTTAGGGTTGAAAGCCCCCCCTTGGACCACACCCCCAACCGGCATTGGGGTGCACGTTGGGGTTGCCAGCTCTAACTCTCACCCCATCCAATGTGTAAAGAAGCAGAGGTATAGGAGAATGGGGTGAGAGTTAGAACCAACAACCCCAACGCGCACCCCGATGCCTGTTGGGGGTGTGGGCGAGGGGTCCAAGGGAGGCTTTCAACCTTAACACCGAATTCCCTCACTTTTGTCACTGTGGAACAACCCTAACTAATGCATTAAACAGAGTTTTTTTCCTCTAATTTCCCTTCTTTTTGAGAAGGATAATGAGAAATAGTGAATGTAATGCGGAGGTGGGAGCGCGGGGCCCTTTGGGCCCCACACTCCTGCCACGTGATGTCTTGTCACATAGTAACACGGTGCCTGCAAACGCAAATGGTAATGCGCATGGTGACGCAAAGTGAAACAGAAAGATAAACAGTACAGTAGACACAAATGGTTAAAATAATGCAAACGCAAGCGCAAATGAAAATACGAAGGGTAATGCATATGGTGCCGTAGACAGGAACAGTAAGTGAAACAGTTACGGAACCGCAAGCAGAAGCAGTAAGGGTAACAGTAATGTAAGCGCACAGGCTGGTTTTCCCCAAAAGCTGCATAGAGAAAGACAGTGAGTACAAAGAATGTATGCATAATAATGGGTCTCGGAGCAGAAAATGAGGAGTTGGAATGCTAAATTGCTTATATTTCAGGAACCGTACGACACACAAAAAAAATGTAAAAGTCATATGATTTATGACTTTCCTGGCTAGTTTTATAAAGGGGGCTAGGTATTTTTCTGACAAAAAGTCTGTATCTCGCACCGTTTCCGAGATACGGGCCCTGAAAGGCGTGGAGAATGACATAATGTTATTCTATGGGAAAAAAGAGAAGTTCGGAGTGCCATAGCTTTGGCTCCCTGTAATATTTTTTCACCAAACCACTAAAAACACATCTGTGGGATGTTGGCTTTCTTCTCTCCAAATTTCAGCCCAAAATACCAAGCCGTTATTTTGCAGCAGGGCGGCAAAGGATTCCTGTAATGTTATCCTATGGGAAAAAGTGTCAACTTTGGACTGCCGTAACTTTGCTGCCCTGTAATATTTTTTCACCAAAACACTGAAAGGCACATCTGTGAGATTTTGGCTGCATTCCCTCCAAATTTCAGCCCAAAAAAACAAACCGTTCTTTTGCAGCAGGGTGGCAATGAATTGCTGTAATTTTCCCAGAGCCTGGAAAAGTACTGTCGAACTTTGCAAAAGCTTTCGGAAATTCATGTGACAGTGTCGCAAATGCAAAAGTACTGTGTGAAAGTACTTTTTCCAGAAATTTGAAAAACATATTTCTGGGGTGTTTTATCCCAAAATAAAGACATGCCTAGCATCCTCAGGGTCTGACTAGGTGAATAGAAAAAGAATTAGGTTGCGAAAGGGTCCCAAATTTAAATGCCAAGCATTTTTCTGATGACCAACTGAAAACAAAATGGCGGATTTGCGACAGAAAAAGGGTCATTTGCGAAAGTAAAAACTACATTTGCAACAGTGTTGAACTTTTTGTTAACTTTTCCCATTGACTTACAATGGGAAATTGTTTTTTGAATAACTTTTGAACCGTTTAATATTTTTTCATGAAATCTTCAAAAGACACATTGGGGACCCTGGCTGCACATTCTCTGAAGATTTTGGACTGGTCATGAAAACTGTGCAACCTGTAGAGATGAGAAAAAGAATTCCAAAAAAGTGTAAACGCATGTGCAGATCACGCTTAATAACTCCGCAGCTGTACTGTATATCTGAACAGTACTAAAGTTGGCAGATCCCAAGATGCATGGTTCTTGATCATGTATTCCAAATTTCAGGCAAATCTGTTGCATGGTTGCAAAGTTATTAAGGTGCAAACTTTTAGGTTTAACATGTAAATGGCTCCTCAACCCTAACTATGGTAGCACTACCATGCTACCATAATATATATATATATATATATATATATATATATATATATATACACACATATATATATATATATATATATATATATATATATATATATATATATATATATATATATATATATATATATATATATATATATATATATATATATATATATATATATATAACTATATAAGTTAAAAAACTTTGTTAATGCTCCAGTTAAGTAAAAGTGACAAAGTTGGGAAATGAGGTGTTAGGGTTTCCTTAACACCCCACCCTCCCATACCAGGCAGGAGACCAGGTGTGGGGTGTGCCTTGGGCTAATCAAGCCTAACACTCACCCCATTCCATCTGTAAATAATGTCAGATGTGTAGACTTGATGAGACTAGGGTGAGTCTTAGGCTTGATAAGCACAAGGCATACCTTATATCTCCTCTTCTGTCTGGATTGGGAGGAAGGGGTGTTAGGGAAACCCAAACAACTCATTTCCCAACTTTTGTCACTTTGACCTTAACTGGAGCATTAACAAAGTTTTTTGCAACTTATTTCCTTACTTTTTTTAAGTAGTATAATAGTATTCTTATTTTTCTGTGGAGCACTCCATCCCTCAGTAGATGCATATATGTACAGTGGCATCCTCCAGGATGAAATGCACTTTTAACGCACTCTGCAGTATGCTGCAGCAGACCTACTGAATAAAGCAATGTAATTTCAAAGGTAACTAGTCCCCTTTGTCATGTAGGAAACTGTGGCATTCACTTCATCCTGGCAGTGTCACATTTTCCTGAATGACAAAGGGGACTAATTACCATTGAAATTACATTGCTTTATTGAGTAGGTCATTTGCAGCATTCTGTGGAGTGCTGCAAAATGCTGCAGAATTGTGTTTCATCCTGGGGGACACCACTGTATGTAGCTGTGGAAGCACAGGGCCCTCTGGGTCCTGCGCCTCCATTTATAAGACAACAGTGATCAAATTGTCAACATAGCCATCTTATTACCCCACCTCATGTACCCAGTACAGAAAATTTTTGAATCCCCACCAAAACATAATTCTGCACAACTGCAATGCCATTCCGTGAAGTACAAAAACACATTTTGGCCAGGATTTAAAAAATGACAGCTGTTACATATATGAGGTTAGGTAATAAGAAGGCTATGTTGAAAATGTGGGGTATAAAGATTTAACATTTCCAGAGTTATGAGCGGGCGTAGCAAAATTGCAATGAATGGTCATAACTGGCATTTCTTCATATTTTGACCCCAAATTTTCAACATAGTCTTCTTATGACCCCACCTCATAAACCCCATAGGTGAAAATCTTCAAATACGTGCCAAAACATCATTCCATGTCACAGGTGCGAAAACATGTTTGGGACAGGATGGGGGAAAAAATGACAGCTATACTGTTTATGAGGTGGTGTGAAAAAATGGCTATGTTGAAAATTAGGAGTAATTACACCATAGTTACATATTTTGTGGATGAAACTACATCACAATGGCAATACAGTTACAGCAAAATTATACTGCAACTACTGTATAGTTACTTGTGTGTCTGAATCTCCTGGACTATATATACTGCATTATAGTGATGCAGTCGCAGTAGGGGTTTCTATGTTAAACCTCAAATTTTGCACTTTTATATCTTCACAACAGTTCAAAAGATTTGCAAGACATTTTGCAAGCACACTCTTGTGGGGTAGATCTCTTGACATTCCAAGTTTTGTTCTGGTCGGATGTGCAGATTCTGAGATACAAATAGTGAATAAACTTACAAAGATTACTGTTTTTTGCTGTTTTTATGTCATCACCTTGCACCCAGATGGCTTAGAATGTTGGTCTGAAATTGTCAGGGTAGAAAGGGCTTGGCTAACAGAGGTGCCTTTCCTTGGTTTGGTGAAAAAAATATTTGTAATCTGTTTCAAAGTTATTGCATTTTAAAGTTTGGTTCTGAGCATGCTCGGTAAGTTCATTTGGAAAAAAAATCCTTTTTCATTTGCTGCCTTCTTGTTTCTGTTCTTTTACATAAAAAAAAAAAAAAGTGACATCATGCATAGAGACCAAGACATGCATCTTGCTCATCAGGACCCCATTAGGTGAAATCTGCATGTAACTGTTGGAAAAATGAGCCCCAAACGTGTTTTTTATTTTCATTTGTTCATCCTTTTTTGTTAATTGCTTCTGCTTTTTTGTATGCCCTTTTTTGTTCATATGAGAAAGGATCCCTTCATACAGAAAATATTTTTTTCTGGTGTCTAATGATGCCACCCACCCTCCAATCACTGTCCCCACAATGATTTAATGTTTCCCTAGTGTCGAGTGGCACCTGCACCCTCCAATCACCATTCCCGTAATTATTTAATTTTTTTCATGGTGTCTAGTAGCACACCGCCACCCTCTGATCACCATCCCCATAATGATTTAATGTTTCCCTGGTGTCTAGTGGCACCTCCCACCCTATGATCATTGTCCATGTAGTTGTTTTATCTTTCCCTGGTGTCTAGTGGCACCTCCCATCCTCTGATCACCATCCCCATAATGATTTATACTTGGTGTCGAGTGGCACCTGCACCCTATGATTGCCATTCCCATAATTATTTCATTTTTCTCTGGTGTCTAGTGGCACCCCCACCACCCTATGATTATCATCCCCATAATGATTTAATGTTTCCATGGTATCTAGTGGCACCCCCCACCCTATGATCATTGTCCATGTAGTTGTTTTATCTTTCTCTGGTGTCTAGTGGCATCCCCCAACCTCCAGTTGCAGTCCCCATAATTTAGTTATCTTTTCCTAGCACCTACTGACACCCAGCACCTTCTGATCACTGTCCCCATTATTGTTTTTTCTTCCCCTTGAGATGCACTCCCCACCCTCTGATCATCATACTCATAATTGTTTTATCTCTCCCTGGTTTCTAGTGGCATCCCCCAGCCTCTGATCACCATCACCATAATTGTTTTATCTTTGCTGGTGTCTAATGACACCCCCCACCCTCCAGTCATGGTCTCCATTGATTTATGGTCTTTCCCTGGTATCTAGTGGCATCCCCCACCCTCTGATCACCAGCCTGGTCTGAAATGCAAAAAACATCCCTCTGTTTCTATTCTTTTATTTTAACCTGAAAAAAAAAGAGTCACTAACTGATCTGACCCCCACCTTCCAATCAGCACCCACCACCCGCCCCCGAGTACACTGCCACACACCATCACTCACCTGAACAGGTCACAGAGTGAAGATCCACTCTCCAACTGAAGACACATCTTGCTGCAGGAACCAGCAACTGCAATGTGAAAAACTTCAGTAAGGTAAGTGCAGTTCAATGTATTTCAATGAGGTTTTCAACTTTGATGCATAACTTAGCCATTTTTGTATATTGTGACACCAAATTGTCAACATGGCTTTTTGGGGACCCCACCTCATCAACAATTGCTGTGCAATTCCAAAAATCTGGCCCAAAAGGTGATTTCACTGTCACTTGGCAAAATAACCTTTTGGGTATAATTTGAAAATTTTCATCACCCTTGTTCATGAGGTGGTGTCATGAGAAGGCTATGTTAGAAATTTGGAGTCAAAGTACGTGAAAATGACAAAGTTATGTGCATATGTTGAAATTTTTCTATGCTCGCTCGTAACTTTAGTAATTTTAAATATTTTCACCCAAATTTCCAACATAATAATTTTTTTTACATCACCTCATAAATGTGACAGCTGTCATTTTTCAAATCCTGGCCAAAATGTGTTTTCACACCTGTGGTGTGGAATGATGTTGCAGTGGAGAGGAATGACATTTTAGCAGGGATTTGAAAATTCTAAGCATGGCATTCATGAAGTGGGGTAAAAACAAGGCTATGTTGACAATTTGGTTGCTGTTTTGACTGAAATGCAAGCGCACAGCAAACATACAGATGCATAGGAGGCAGTATAGTGCAGTGGTTTAAGGCTCTGAGCAGAAAATCTGGTGACATCCTGCAGACCAGACCTGGGTTTGAATCCCACAGTTCCACTTGCATACTGTGTGACCCTGAGCAAGTCACTTAACTTCCCTGTGCTCCCAGGTCACACCTGTAAAAAAGCTTTCAGCTTAGTGTGCTACTCCTGGTTAAACAACAAAAATAAATACACAAACACATCTACATACACACAGGGAAATGAGAATATGATTATAGTGTCTCAAAAAGTAAGGAAATTCTTTGCAAAACAACTGCATTGATGCACCAGTTAGGGTAACTCAATGCTACAAAAGTAGGGAAAAGTGGCGTTAGGGTTTCCAACCCTAATACTCTCCCCCACTCCCTAAGCAGCAACAGGAAAAAAAATATGGTTTTGGGTCTCCAGAGTCTCGGAGAATCAGTGGTGGGGTCTTCCCTGTGGGTTGTCAACCCTAATGCTCCCATCTCCCCCCAAGGGCCCTGTGTGAAGAAAGGAGATCAGGTGTGATGTTGTTTGCTGATGGAATGGGTGGGCATTAGGGTTGACAACCCCAAGGAAAACCCCACCACTGATTCGCCAAGACTCCAGAGACCAAAAACCATAATGTATTTTTTCTTTTGCTGCTTGGGGAGTGGGGGCATTAGCGTTGGAAACCCTAACACCACAGTTCCCTACTTTTGTGGTACTAAGTTACCCTAACTGGTGCATTAATGCAGTTTTTTTGCAATGAAAACCTTCCCAGTCTCCCTGGATCTAGGATAGATAGATAGATAGATAGATAGATAGATAGATAGATAGATAGACAGACAGACAGACAGATACTATAGGGCATAATAGCACCCCATGGTTAAGGCTGAGTAGGGTGTTCAATGTTGAACCCCTAACTTTTTGCCTTGATAGCTTTGGCAGCATTTGACAAAATCAGCTGAAATTGTGTATGTGTTGTCTAGGAGGCAAGATCTAAATCTATATAAAGTTTTGTTACAGCAGCTTGTGTGGTTTCTGAGATCTAATATGTAATGTTTCTGTAGATGTTTAATTTTTTCCTATACTTAACATATATTTTATTTAGTTTACTCTTTGGTAACCAGGTAAGGCCCACTAGGCAAAGGTGCCTGTTTTCAGGGGTGACCCAGGAGCACTGAGGAGGTTAAGTGACTTGCTTAGAGTCACACAGTATGCAAGTGAATGTTATAGGAATTAAATCCAGGTCTGCCTTCTGGATGCACCAAGCTCATTCACAACTCATTACTCTAACCTCTAGGCCATACTGCCATCCCCAACATGGGATTTCTTCTTTTGCTCTCACCTACAGCCTACATAGAGTGGAATTTTTTCCACAAACATTCAGGGTGCAGGCATGATGTTCTAAGGTAGTGACTTTGAAAGGTTTAGTGAAAAAAAAAATTAAATAGTTTCAGAGTCATAAGGCTTTAAAATGGTCTGTTTTTCTGTTCTGAGCATGCTCAGTAGGGTTCTTGGTATAATGTTCTGATAGGACACCAACAATTCTGAGTTGCAAGACTGTTTTTGGTTTATCATCACTTCCTTCTCACAGCAGGGAAACATTTTTATGTGCCATGACAGCCATCGTCTTGTTTCTTTTCCCCTTGAAATAAAAAACATGGACAATACATAAAATGGTGTAATTTTAAAAAACAAACACCTAAACATAGTAAATGGGACCTATGTAGTTAGATCCTGGTATTTGTTTGTTTTTTTAAATTTGCCAGAAATACCTTTACAGGGCACACCAAAATCCAGTGTGCCCAGCTTAGTGAGAGGAGCCATTTGCCCACATTCTCTGTATGAGAACAGTGGAATTTTGCTGAGTTCTGCAGCTGCATCTGAAGTCCTGCTGTGGGCTGCAGTGAGAGAAGTGAGCTGCTGATCAACTGTTCTGTCTTTTTGTTTATCTATCTGTCTAGTAATTAAGTTGTTTATTGAAAATTTCCAAGTTACATACAAACACACAGACATTTTGAATAGATAAACTGTTGTCCAGAAACATTAGCGCTATAAGTATACCACAGGCACGTGGTGTACATGTCATATGTAATCAGCAGGTGTTAACTAGTGAGCATACTATCTAAGTAGATAATCTTTTATGATGGGTTATCATTCTCAGAACCTTCTAACACAGTGTATCCCAGGTTATATACTATACTATACAGAGATAATATCATACAATAATGAGGGACTGAACAATTTGTTTACACTCTGCCTTTGGGTATGCCCCTTATCTGTTAGATATTAATCTGCTTGTGGAGAAGAAATAAAAATAGGTAAAGGAGAAACAGTGGGTGTTAGCAGAAGGCCAACCTTTCAACCACAAGATGTAAGTTGAGTATAAGGATAAAATGTATTGTAAATGTGACAAATAAAGGGGCTAGGGTACAAAAAATAAAAAAAATCACTGATATTGCTCTAAGAGTCCAAAAGGATGAGTCTAACTGAGCAACATGGGCAAGAAGGAAATAATCTGTGCACCCACTTTATCTTGATCTTCGATATTAGAAGAGAAGCCACCACAATGGTTTCTGCTATATTCCAGAAAGTGTGTTTAAGGTGACAGAATTGGGATTAAAGAGAAGAGAAACAACAACAGACAGTCAAACATAACCATGCTTGTAACTGTGTTCATGCCTCAAAGCTAACATTTACCACTGGAGTCCAGATAAGGGAGCATTTTAACAGGTTTAAGAGAGAGGGTTCCCATTAGCCGCCAGGACCCCGGCAGTGTACAACTTCAGTAGAACACATCTATGGTGTGTCCAGTAAGTCGGGAGGTCAACCAATCCCTGTCCAGAGCTGTGCTGTGGGGGGAGGGTCTCTTATAGGAGGCTTTTCTCCCAGGTAATGGAGGTAAGTATCCCATGTTTCCTTGCATTTATCCATTATGTTTGTGCTGAAGTGTGATAGCCTTTCAAAGTAGGCTAAGAGAGATAGGTTATTGTGCAGCTCAGCTATGGTAGGAATATCCAGAGTGTGCTACCTTCTGAACATGAGGAGTTTAGCTTCTATAGAGGGCACTGAGATCCATTGCAGTGCTGGAGATCTGAAATGCATTGTATCATCAGGTACCCCTAGGATGAGCATTTCAATGGAGGGGGTGAGTGGTTGGACAAGAACCTTACTTAGCATCTCTGTGATCTCTGCCAAGAGGGGCTTTATGCTAGGGAATTTCCAGATAATGTGAAGCAAGTCATCACTGGGGCCCCGCACCTCCAGCAGTTGTTATCTGGGATTACTTGTGCTTTATGCAGTACATCTGGTGCACAACACCATAGATGCAGTATCTTATTTTGAATTAATCGTGCCTTGGGGTCTCTGACCACTTTGTGTGCTTGTTGCCAACAAAGCTCCCAGTCTATGTCCTTGGATCATTTGCTGAGGCTTTGGGCCCTTTGGGCTAGAGCTTTGATTGTGGGATCTGGTTTGTGATTTCTAATATATGTAAGCAATAATACCCAACAGGGTGGGTCGTACTGTGCTATACCGGACAGCCATGGGGCATAATGAGGCCTGATGCCGCAGGCAGAGGGTCTTATAGCCCCTGGAAGGTCCGTTATAGCACAATATCACCCAACCTGGAGGGTATTTTTGCGCTTAGAAAATGGGCACTGTGAAAAAAAAAATAATAAAAAATGTTAATAACAAATTTGTGTAAAATAAGTTACATAATAGAATAGTTCCTCCACCTGCATTAGAATGGTGTGTGTGTGTGTGTGTGTGTTTTTGAGCTAAGTGGAGTACATAACAGTAATGTGCAGTGTTAAACAGCACTCTTTTTTTTTTTTAAGTTGTTTAACCAGGAGTAGCACACTAAGCTGAAAGCTTTTTTACAGGTGTGACCCCGGAGCACAGGGAAGTTAAGTGACTTGCTCAGGGTCATACAGTATGCAAGTGGAAGCTGTGGGATTCAAACCCAGGTCTGGCCTGCTAGATGTCACCAGATTTGCAGCTCAGAGCCTCAAACCACTGCGCTATACTGCCTCCCTGCACTCTGATTACAGTAAGTCTTTACCTCTCTTCCCCCTACATTGTAGAAGATAATAGAGATGCTAAAGTAGTGTAACTTTCTTTTTTATTACAGTTTGCCTGACCTCTCTCACCTGCTTGAGTCTGAACTTTCTCACCCGCTAACCTGACTGTGGCTTTGTACGGTAATGCTTCTCCCCAACTACATACTACATTGACTAACTGGTGACTACTTTATATGGGTTCCTAAGTTTGTTGTAGTACTTACAGTACTGTACTTGGTTAGGTTTCTTGCTATTTCTTCAAAGACTGACTTCTGGGTTTGATCAATGTGCCTCCATGCCAGTGCCAATAGTGCAGTAACTGAAGCAATCATTAAAGCTAGCAGGCTGACAGTAAATCAATAAAATGAGCAGCCAGTGATTGGATACCTGTTGGGGAGCATGCCATCAGGGGAGAAGTGTTTTTGGGCTGCAGTTGAGCACAGGAACTGATAGTCTGCCAAAATGTACCATCGGGGAAGAAGTGTTACTGGGCTGCAGTTGGGCAGGAAAACAGAAAATCAGTCTTCCAGAATGGTAGCACTCTGGACGTCAGACCTTCCCTTTCACAGGTTGCCTTCTCAGATTCACACTGCCCCCGCTCCGTACATGGTCACAGACTCACCCGCTCTCTAATTACAAATGTCTACTCAACCCAGCAGACACTGAAGCAGCTTCATTGTATTCATTCAGAAGATTACTAAACTCTGGTGTCGTCTTCACTGTGAGCGGGCAGTTTGCTGGAGGAGGTGGACACAAGCGCCAACGGCTCTTTGAGAGTTGTGCTGCAGCAGCCGAAAACTGCATGTTTCACTGTCTCTCTGTGCACACCACCCATGGGATTTAACAGCACCCATTTAGAAAAGAAATAAGTAAAACAGAGTTACCTGTATGCAGCCTGTCCTCCTGCTCGATGGAAAAACAATATTGCTGACACAGTGAATGTGAGGTGGGTTGAGCAGTATTGGGGCACCGCGTGGCCACATACAGTATATAGTGGCGTTATGGCTTAAGAGACTTTCTTTTTTAATTGTTTTTCACTGTGAAAAGAGTTTATTCTGGTGTAATTTCTGGTTGGGTAGCAGGGAAAGTCAAGGTTTCAGGTTGAGGTTTTGTTGGGTGGGGGTGGGAGCGGTTGGGCTTGTCCGGGCTGTTACCAAGTTTCATAACATTCTATGGGCACACTCATTTCTGTAAAAGGGCAGTCTGACACATGGACTAGGAATTCACTGTTCTTTGTTGACTGATACCTGCCCAGGTAGAGTGTGCCCTTAGCCAATCAGAGAGAAGGGTTTTGCTGACCCATTTTCTAATGGTAGATGTTACCCGCTCTCCCTTTTTGTTTTTGGATCCATGTCGAGGGTTGCCCTAGTTCTGGGCTAGGAAGAGTGTGGCGAACTGCACTACTGAGTTGTAGATAGCACCAAAAGTCTGTTTTGTCCAGGCCATATGTGGTTTGGAGCCCTTGGAAGGAATTGATCATGTTGGAGTGTGGTAATAGGAGATTTCCCACTATCTTGATGCCTTTACTTTCCCAGTGGACCCATTCAATTGGAGCATTGTCCACTCTAATGTCAGGGTTGACCCATAGGGTTGTATAAGTGGGGTAAGCCAATGATATGGCCAAAACCTTCTGAATATTCCTCCAGGCCTTGAGTGATGACCTTATGGTGGGGTGTGCTCTGAGGGCTTTGGCTCATGTGGAGAACCACCAGTACTTTGGGATGTTTCAATATCAAGCAAAATGGGAGATTCTTGAGCCATAGGGGTCAGTCATCTAACCATGTGCATAGTTCTGAATGCTCAAGCATAGGCCTTAAACCATGGCTAACCCCATCCTCATTTGTTTCAGTGTATTCTGAGTTTGGCCCTGCTGAAGCGTGGGGGCTTTTCTTCCCATAAAAAGATATTTATGAGCTTAGCAATCTGTTGGAACCATTTATTGGGAATAGTAATTGGAAGATGGGCTAACAGATGAAGAATTTTAGGGGTAGTCACCATTATTAGAGCCTTGATTTTTCCGGCTAGTGAAAGATGTAAGGATTTCCACCTATCACACTCGATTTTGAGGTCTGATAAGAGAGGGTTGAAATTCAGAGTGCAAAACTTGGACATCTGTGGTGTGATCCTGATGCCCAGGTAAGTCAAGGTATCTTTGGCCTATCTGAGACCCAGGGGTCACATCAGGACCTCTGTGCATAGGTGATTGTGGAGTAAAACCTGTCTTGGATCTGTTTATCTTAAGACCTGAGATTGCAGTGAAAGTTGATAGGAACTCTAGAAGGTGTGAGGTGGAGTTGGGGACCTGAGTGGTTAGGACCAGCATATCATCAGCATGTAGCAATATTTTGTACTGCTTGTTTGCCATCTACATCCCTTGTTTCCCTTGATGATCCCTGATGGTGGCCACCAGTGGTTTGATAGCTACAACAAATAGTAGGGAAGAGAAGGACATTCTTGCCAAGTTCCCTTACCCAGGAGGAAGGGGTCTGAGAGGGTGGAGTTTGTGAGGACTCTAGCCAGGGGACATGAGTAGCTGGTCTGCACATTGTTGATGAAGTTGGGTACAAACCCCATGTATCAGAACACCTCATAGAGGAACACACACTCCATGGAATCAAAAGCCTTTTTGAAGTCAATTGCAATGGCTGCAGCAGGGGAGGTGGCATATGTGGGTGTCAGTGCTGCCTTATATCAGTTAAGGCCTGGGCTGTCATCCACAACTTAACTAACTGTGTAGCCTTGATATGCAGTACAGGAGCAATATGGCTGCGGTCTACAAGGTGGTCTAACATGAGGTTAAAATCTCTGCCAATGAGGAGGGTGGCATTTTGATCATTGTATGATCATTGTATGATCTGGATAGCAAGATGGTGGAAAAAGGATAGTGTGTCATTGTTGGGTGTGTATGGGTTCCCTAATGCCAAGGATCCAGAGGAGGTGCTAAAGAGGGCTAGGACCCATTTCCCATCTGAATCACTTGCCATTTTTAACAATTGCCATTGGAGGGACCTGCGTATGAGGCAGAGACTCCCCTTTTCTTGACTTTAGTGGAGCTATACACTTCAGTACCCACCACTCCCTTTTTAGCTTCTGAGCATCTGCTTTGATAATTTCCATTTCTTGCAAAAAGGTAATCTGGGTATGTAGTCATTTAAAATTTGTGAAGACCTGCTTCCTCTTCACCGGTGAGGAACTGGATGTCAGCCATTAGGAAGTTCAGGGGGTAAGCTCATGGTCAGGTGGGTTCCAGGTGAAGATGGGTCATATCGAACAGTAGGCACTTGAATGTTTACGGTGCCCAGAGTTTGATATGCTATACTCTAGTTAATCCGAACTTCAGTGGTGAGGAGGTAAATTGGTGAATCAAAGTTTTTTATGAGTCTCGAAGAAAGCAAAACTGAACAAACAACAGTAACCCATATACCTAGACAATCTTGTCAGAGGTGAAAGGAAGTTGTTCTGGCCCTTTATGATGGGCCGATGGCTCCTATTCACACTCCTGGACTCAACTTCGGCAGCGGTGGTTACCAATATCAATCAACAGTAGACATCTGGTTAGTCATGAGAAGTACCAGTGGGTTTCAGTACCCCTGACAGCTGCAGGAAACACCCTAAAGCCTATGAGCATATGAGGTGTAAGAGTGGTTTATGGTCCCTGTGTCGCAACTGCATTGTGTGAGTCACTGTCTTATGGAGATAGGTCTTGAGGGTCAGCAGTGAAATACATGTCAGAATGGGTGTGCAGACCCAAAATTCCTCAGTTGGGGAGGGTGGAGTTCCATCTCCACATGTGATATAGAGGGGGAGGAGAGGATGAAATGCTTCTCAGGAGAGGTGGAGTGTCTTCCCAGCAAGGCATTAGCAGATTCCTTTTGGGACATTGAATGCCCTCCCTGTGATTATCCATTGGGAGCAGTGCCTAGTACTGCTTGTGGTCCATAGTTTATAGGTCCTTAAGTTATGTGGTAGGCTACAGCTTTCCCTGGTAGCAGTGGGAATGGCCAGAGCAGGGCGTGTAGTAGTTGACGTAGGGCATGGAAATCCATGGTTCCCACCTCCCTTGAATCTCTGTCAAATTGCTGGCCTGCCTGCATGCTCATGATCTTGCCAGAAGTCTCACAAGTCATCTGACTCCCCTGCTGATTTATTCAGGTACCATGCTTTTCGCAATGCCTGTACTAAAACCACTAGGCTTGTCAAGGTGAAATACTTTGCCTCCATCTTTTAGACCAACATTAATCATCTCTCCAAGTTCTGGAAGATCATCTATGTCCTCCTCCCCCCCCCCAACCCAGTCCTCTACCCCGATCCTCAAAGTAAGGGATGTCAGCATTTCTGGCCCCATCACTGTTGCCTCTGAGCTCAATACTTACTTCACCACCTGTGCCTCCTCCTCTCCTCTCCTCCATCCCTCCCAGCCCTCCCTCCCCTCCTCACCTACCCTCCCCATCCCCCCATTCTCCTTCTCTCTACTATCTACTGCTGACACTCTCAAGTCCCTCCTATATTTAAAACCTCTCAAGGGCAGGAGCCCTGATGGGCTTGACCCTGAACTCTCCATCTCTATGCCCTGGCTATTGCTCTACCACTCTCCTCCCTTCTAAACCTCTCCTTCTCCCTTGCCTCTGTCCCTGATGCATGGAAACATGCTACTGTCATACCCCTTCCCAAAGGAAGTGAATCCTCCAGTCCTGCCAATTACTACCCTATCTCCCTGCTCCCCAACCTTGCTAAACTTCAAGAGCATCTAGAACTTTCTCAGTTCTCCCCCTTCCTTTATTCATCCTCCTTCTTCACCCCTTTCCAGTCTGGTTTCTGTAAATCCCACTCCACCTCCTCCTCCCTCCTCCAGCTTACTGACTCCATTCTCTCAGGCATGGATCAGGGCCTTACCACCTCTGCCATCTTTGTTGACTTGGCCAAAGCCTTTGACATTGTAGCACACCCCCTTCTGCTTGACAAACTTACAATAGGGGTCTTTCCCCATCTGCTACTAATTGGTTCCACTCCTACCTTTGTGGTAGGACTCAATCAGTTAGAATTAGAGATTCTTTATCCCCTCCACTCCCTATGAAAACTGGTGTCCCCAATATTCCATCCTTGGCCCAATTTTCTTTTCAGTTTTCCTGAATGACCTCACAGCTGCCTGCATCTCTGCTTCCATCCATATGTAAGCAGATGATACAGTTCTTTATGGCAAGGCAAGGCACATTTTATTTAAAAAGACGTCCATCCCGGAGGCTCTGGGTGCCGTACATCAATTAATAAATAAAACACATCAAAGTAATAATCAATTAAGTACAATACTCTGAACAAATTAAAACAAAATTTGCTATACAGTTAACTACCCTCAACTTCAGCTGCATTTAAAGTCTGTAAGATTAAATTAACAACAGATTTATCTTTATTAAAAAGACAGGTAAAGACTATAAAACATAGTCCAGGAAGGCCTGATTGTACAAAATGGCCTTGAAGAGGGCTTTAAAAACCTCAACAGACGGGACCGCCCTAACAGCCTGAGGAAGCGAATTCCACAGGACAGGGGAGGCAACACTAAATGCTCTGTCACCAGAAGTTCTTAGCCTCATCCTGGGAATTGCTAGGAGGCCCCTAGAGGAGGAGCAGAGGAAGCGGACCGAGACAGCAGGTGCAAGAAGGTCCTTCAGGTAGCCAGGGCCCAGGCCATGTAGGGCCTTAAAGGTGAGCAAACCCACCTTAAAGAGGACCTTCCACCTAACCAGCAGCCAGTGCAGTTGATGCAGCACCGGGGTAATATGACAGTATTTAGACTGTCCTGCCTGTCAACAGCCTTGCTGCTGCATTCTGCACCAGCTGCAGTTGGTGCAGGGTACCCCCAGAGACCCCGAGATAGAGTGCATTACAGTAGTCAAGCCTGGACGTCATGAAGGCATGCACCAGAGTGCCTCTGGTTCCTCCCACCCAATCCGATGGGCAGCTGGACTTTGACAATGTCCAGACTGGTTCCGATCAAATCAACTGTCCCTCAAAGCCAAACAAAATGGTCTCCATGACCTTTGGCACTAGGCAGAAGCTCTCTAGCTTTACTGAGCTCCCCTCCTTCCACACCCTTGATGGGAGCACAATCAATGATGTTCTCACCTTTAGGTACCTCGGGGTCTGGCGCAGTTGACATCTCGACTTTCTGGGCATGTGGATGACATACACAAAACACTACACCCTAAATTAGGTGCATTATTCAGGAACTGAGGTTGCATCTCCTTGTCGGCTCATAGAGCCATTGTCAAGCAAATGATTCTCCCAATTTTTGACTATGGAGACATTGTCTACAGCGCTGCTCCTACATCCACCCTGATAAGATTGGATTCCCTCTTCCACTCCTTCTGTCACTATGCTTTGGACTGCCCTCCCCTCACCCACCGTTGCTCCCTTTATGCCTTCCTCTCCCTTCCCTCCCTTGAAGCCAGGTGCCCCTCTCATTGTACCTCCTTTATCACTAAATTCTGGCTTGGTGCTCTCCCCTTTTACCTGACCTCTCCCCCCCCCACTACACCGTTTGTAACTCTAGATTCCACTCCATAGCACTTCATACCAGGTCATCCTCAGCTGGCCAGGCTGCCTTCTCCTACCACTTCCCCAAACTATGGAATTCTCTCCCCTTCTCCATCCTCTTTGCCTCTTCTCTACTCTCTCTCTCACCTCTCTTCTCCTCAATTTCACTTCTCACTCCTGAAACTGCACCTGACTCCCATCTGCACCTCTTTCCCCCTCCTTCCACTTCCTCCGCCTGTCCCACCCTTCATCTCCTTCCCCCTCTAACTCCTTGCCCCAGCTCATGCTGCCAACCACTATTTCTCCCCCCTTCAAATAGACTCTTCTTGAATATCTACCAGTTAGCTTCACTACCACCTACCTGCATTATCTGCACTTTGTACTTAATTTGCATCCTCTTGTTGTCCTCGGGTTGCATCCTGCTATATTCATGCCACTGTTCATATTTTGCTGAAATGCCTTTTTTGTTGCTTGTTATATGATGCTTATTTGATGCTTAGTTATGTTTTTATCTGCTATGTAAATACTCTTCTATCTGTTATTCATAACCCTCCTCCACCGCTCCACCCAGGACGCATCTGGAAACAAGTTGTTACCAGCTCAGTATGACTTACCTGGTAAAAACTTTTAAATAAATATCCGAATAAATAAATATAAATAAATGTAAAATTAGGTGATAAGAAGGAGGGCGGGTGGGATAGTACTGGAGTGCTTAGATATAGAGGGCTGTATTTTCAAAGGGTGGCACAGGGCCCGCTCTATTTCAAAGCATGAGTTCCTAGGTAACCTTAGGATGGCAGGCAGACTGTGGCATTGGATCCAATGGGGTCTGAAGCTTCAATTTCTCTGGAATCCCAATGAACCTCATGTTGTTCTGTCTCCCTCTATTTTCTTGGTCATCCAGTTTTTCTTATAAGATTTGGATAGTTTTAGTTTGTTCCCCGAGCTGGGCATGGAGTTTCTCCACCACTGACTCCTTGGAGCAGCTCGTCCTCACCATGTCAGTACTTGGGCATCAAGGTCTTGTATAGCCTTGGAGTTCATCACTGATGTTTTTAAATTGTTAATGCCTGACAGCATTTGAGCAAACATGCTCTTGATGTGATCTAGGGGTATCGAAGATGCCATTTTTAGGCCATCCCAGTTTGACAGCTTGTGGTAGGATAATAAAGTCTTTATAGAGCATGATCAGTAGGAATAGGCAGAAAAAGAAAATGATCTGCAGGATATCTGCTGTTTGCACTTTTAGTAGATGTCTATTTCAAAGCTGTAGAGGTTATTGAATCCCACAGATTAGTCAGGATGTGGAGTATCAGATGCCAGCGTAAAAGACTTAAGTTGCTATCTTTGCTGAATCCAAGCCACATCCCATCTAGCTATCTACCCATCCATCCATCCATCTATCTATCTATCTATCTATCTATCTATCTATCTATCTATCTGTCTGTCTGTTCTATTATTCCTTGTGCCCACCTTTTTCTACCCTCTTCCCTCCAGGTGTCCTGCCCTCCCTGTTTGTTTGTTTGTTTGTTTGCTTGTTTTTTAATAAATATACATAAGTGGATCAGGGTTACTATCCCCAGTACTGCATCTCTGGACCCCCGCTCCCCTCCAGGTCGCCCGACCCCATTTCTGTACAGAACTGCAGCACTGGGGTGCCCAATCCCATTTTCAGACTTTAACCTGAAGTAAAGAAAACCATCCCGTGATTATTTTTTTGTTTTGTTTTAGCGTGCAAAAAGAAAACAGTCCCTCTCCATTCTGACACTGCCACCCCAGCCTTCCACTCAGCACCCACCACCTCACACCCCTACACATCCTCACTCACCTGGACCTGTTCCATGGTGTGGATCCACTTTCCGATCGAAGACATGTCTTGCTGCTGGAACCAACGCCTGCAATATGAGATAATAATGCAAATGTGGTATAACGTATTTCAGTGGGGTTCTCAACTTTGATGCATAACTTTGTCATTTTTGCATATTTTAAGACAAAATTTTCAACATGGCCTTTTTGGGACACCATCTCATTACCAATGGTGGTGGAATTATGTAAATCTGGCCCAAAAAGTGTTTTCATGGTCGTGTGGCAAAATCACCTTTTGGGCAGGATTAGTAAATTTTCACCACTCTTGTTTACAAGGTGGAGTCATACAAAGACCATGTTGGAAATTTGGGATGAAAATGTTTAAAAATGGCAATGTTAAGATAGTACATTGAAATTCTGCAATGAATGCTCATATTTTGGTCATTTTAAAAATATTGACCCCAAATTTTCAACATAGTCATTTTTTCACATTACCTCATGGACACGATAACTGTCATTTTTCAAATCCTAGCCAAAATGTGTTTCCACACCTGTGGCATGGAATGATGTTGTTGCTGCGCTAAATCACCTTTTGGGTGGGTTTGAGAAATTTTCTCTAACCCAGTTCATGAGGTAGGGTCATAAGAAGTCTATGTTGAAAATGTGGGGTAAAAATATTACAAAACAACAAAGCTATGAGTGCACATTGAAATTTTGCAACGCATGCTCATAACTTTTGTAATTTTAAATATTTTAAATATTTAGATCCCAAATTTTCAACATAGACATTTTTTCACATCACCTCATGAACAACTGTCATTATTTAGAACCTGGACAAAACATGTTTTCACATCTGTGCAGCGGAATGACATTTTGGCAGAGATTTGAAAAATACTCACCTACTGGATTCTTGAGGTGGGTTTGCATCAAGGATATGTTGAAAATTTGGTGTCAGAATATTAAAAAACAACACGATTATGAAGGTACATAGAGATTTTCCTAAGCCCAGTTATAACTTTGGTAATTTTTCACATCACACACCGCATAGAAGGGCAAGGTTAGCAGGTCCTAGCACTTCCATAGGTGGATGGAATCTACCCTTGGCACACGGCCCAGATGGCCTTGTGCTTCTGCATCGGGATCTGCATGAACAAGGTTACTATTCCACTATCTCAAAAAGAAAGGAAATTGTTTGCAAATTCATCAATACACTAGTTATTCTAACTTAGTGGCACAAAAGCAAAGAAATATGGCATTAAGGCTTTCACCCCTTAATCCCCCACCCCCCGAGCAGCAAAAGAAAAAAGCATTAGGGTTTTTGGGTCTCCAGAGTTTTGGTAAATCAGTGGTGGGGTCTTCCTTGGGGTTGTCTACCCTAATGCTCACCCCTCTCCCCAGCCCATAGCCTCCCATATGAAGCACAAGGTGCAGCTTCAAGCCACTGCCTCATAGTGATACACTCCTCAAAGGTAGAGAAGTATGTCTCGCCACATACTGCCAACACAGTTTGTTGTAGCTTTCTTCACACAGGGCCCGCAGGAGATCATGTGTAGTATTGTTTGCTCATGGAATGGGGTGAACATTAGAAACATAGAAACATAGAATTTGACGGCAGATAAGGACCACTTGGCCCACCCAGTCTGCCCATTTCCCTACCTACTGGATAAGCTGCAGATCCTAGTTAACCAGCAGCCTACTTCTTCCTACCCCACTCCCTAGAATGGCCTTATGACTGTCCCATGCATGCTTGAATTCCACCACTGATTTTGACTCTACAACCTCCTCCGGAAGGCCGTTCCATGCATCCACAACCCTCTCTGTGAAAAATAGCTGTAAATTACCTCCTGAGCATTCCCCTCTATCTTCAAATTGTGCCCCTTGTTCTTGCACACCTCTTTTTTGAAAGATGCTACCCTCTTGGACTTTGTTGATTCCCTTGAGGTACTTGAATGTTTCTATCATGTCCCCTCTCCCCTCCTTTCCTCGAGGCTATACATATTAAGCTCCTTTCGCCTCTCTTTATATGTATTCCGTGCAGACCCTGCACCATTTTAGTTGCCCTCCTTGACAGCTTCCATCCTGTCAATGTCTTTGTGGAGATTAGGTCTCCAGAACTGCACACAGTACTCCAGATGGGGTCTCACCAGCTGTCTGTACAGAGGATAATAACTTCCTGTTTTCTACTGGTGATGCCTCCCTATGCATCCCAGTATCCCCCAGCCCTCCTTGCTGCCTCTCTACATTGCTTGCCCACCTTTAGGTCATCTGATATGACTACCCCAGGTCCCTTTCCATTTTTGTTGTTGTTAGTATCTCACCCCCATTGTGTACTCTTTCCTGGGTTTTTGTTTCCCAGGTGCATTACCTTGCACTTCTTACATTGAATCTAAGCTGCCATACATTTGACCATTCCTCTAACCTTGCCAAGTCCCTTCTCATCCTTTCCACCCCACCCTGTGCATCAACTCTGTTGCAGATCTTAGTGTCATCTGCAAAGAGACATACTTTTCCTTTCAGTCCCTCTGCAATGTCGCTTATAAAGACATTGAAGAGGACCGGTCCTAATACTGAACCCTGCAGTACCCCACTAGTAACCCTCCTTTCTTCTGAGTGGACTCCATTTACTATTACTCTCTGTGTCCTATTCTCCAGCCAATTCTTTACCCAGGCTGTCATCTTGGGACCCACTCCCAGGCTGGCTAACTTGTATATTAATCTTTTGTGTGGGACTGTGACAAATGCCTTGCTAAAGTCTAGGTAGGCCATGTCCACAGCCCCTCCCTGATCTACTACTTTGGTCACCCAGTCAAAGAAATCTATCAGATTCATCTGACATGACCTTCCCGCTGTGAATCCATGCTGCCTAGGGTCCTGTGCCCCTCTGACCTCTAGATACTCGACAATTCTTTCCTTCAGAAGTGATTCCATCATTTTCCCTATCACTGAGGTTAAACTAACAGGTCTGTAGTTTCCTGCTTCTGCCTTGCTCCCACTTTTGTGAAGGGGAATCACATCTGCCCTCCTCCAGTTCTCGGGTACCACCCCATCCTCCCATGATTTGTTAAAAAGGGTAGTCAGTGGTGTCACTAGTTCTACCCTTAGTTCTTTTAGAATTCTGGGATGAATCCCATCAGGCCCCATTGCTTTGTCCACCTTCAGTTTTAAGAGTTCTTTCAGAACCCTTTCTTCTGTAAATGGACTGGTATTAACTTCTGTATCCAGAGTGTTTCTACTGTTTGTTTTATGTACCTCCCCCTCTTCATTTGTAAATACTGAGCAAAAATATTTGTTTAGTATCTCTGCCTTTTCACAGTCTCCCTCTGCCCACCCTGCCTCCCCTTTATTAAGCCTCACTATCCCTCCCTTGGTCTTCCTTCGCTCCCTGATGTACCTATAAAAGGTTTTATCCCCCTTCTTAACTGAGTTGGCTATCTTCTCCTCGGTTTGGGCCTTTGCTGTTCTGACTCCCTTCCCAGCATCCTTTTGCTTTAACTGATACAGTTCTCTGTCCTGCTTCTTCTGTGATTCCTTGTACTTCCTGAATGCTTTCTTTTTCTCTTGAACCTTTGCTGCCACTTCCTTTGAGAACCATAGTGGTTTCTTACATCGTTTTGTTTTGTTTATTTGCTTCACACAAAGGCTCGTTACCTCTGTGATGGCAGTTTTTATTATTCCCCATTGTTCTTCCACCCCTCCTTCTTGCCCATTTGCTAGTGCATTCCTTAGGCACTCACCCATTTTGGCAAAGTCAGCCCTCCTAAAGTTCAGTACTTTTGCCTTTGTATGACTTGACTTTATTGCTGTGTTTATTGTGAACCATACTGTTCGATGGTCGCTAGTTCCCAGATGGCTACCCACTTCTACATCTGTGATCCTTTCTCCATCTCCATTTGAGAGAATCAGGTCTAAGATTGCTCCCTCTCAAGTGGGCTCCAATACTAGTTGTCTAAGGCATGCCCCCTGTAGGGCATCTAGAATAACTCCACTCTTCGAAGTGGCTGCTGCAACTGCACTCCAGTTAACATCTGGCATATTCAGATCACCTATCAGCAATATCTCCCCTTTTTCTGCCATTCTAAGTATACTTTCTATCATTTTCTTGTCCATTTCCTCCCCCTGAGAAGAGGGTCTGTATACAACCCCTGTGCGGATTGTGGTGCCATTGCCTGTCTCCAAATTTACCCACAGTGCTTCTTCTCCTCCCTGTTTACCCTTGTGTTCTGTTGCTTTTATTCCTTCCCTTATGTAAAGAGCTACTCCTCCTCCTCTTTTACCCTCCCTGTCCCTCTTGTAGATAGTGTATCCTGGTATGTTTATGTCCCAGTCATGGTTTGTGTGTACCATGTTTCTGTGACTGCCACGATATCCAGATGTTCCTCCTCCATCAAGGCCACTAATTCAGGAAGCTTGTTACCCAGACTACAGGCATTGGTACTCATTGCTCTCCATTTTTTGACGGCTTTACCTTCTGTTGCAGCATCCCCCACTGACCTTTCTACCGGTCTTTTTCCTCATTTAGTACCCTGTTTTTGTAGGAGAGGCTAGGATTTTCCTGCTGCTTATCAGTGCCTCCCTTTGACTAGTTTAAAAGCTTGCCAATGAAGCATTTAAACCGATTGCTCAAAGACTTGTTCCTTCCTGGACAGATGCAGACCATCCTGCCAGTATAGGCTGGTGTCCCTCAGGTGGAACCCCAGTCCCCAATGAAGCCAAACCCTGTGTTCCACACCATTTTCAACCATTCATTAAACTGCATGGTGCTAATTACCCTCACCTTCCCCATGCCATTGACAGGCAGCACCTCTGAGAAGGATACTGTGTGTGCTACTTGTCTTAGGCCCTCCCAACTCTGCAATGTCCTCCTGCACTGCTCTAATCTCATGATGAGCCAAGTCATTTGTCCCTAGGTGGACAATTACATCCAGCTCAGACTCCCTTGCAGCTGTTCTCATGATTCTGAGGATGCGCTTCCTGTCCCTCCAAGCCATGGCACCAGGCAGGCACCTTACTTCAGTTTTCCCTGCTCCCCCCAGTTCTATCCCCCTAATAATTGAGTCCCCCACCAGGAGCTGCTTCCTTTCCCTTTGGTATCCTCTGCCTCCTTCCTGTGGGCCTCCCTTGTGACAGTTGTCATCGGTCTTCTCTGCGGGTGCATCCATAGGGGAGCTATGCTCCCCCAGAATGGTGTATGGATTGTGGAGTGGAACAATTGACTGGGTGTGCCTCTGTTCCACCAACCTCACCCTTCCTGAGCCCACTGTGGTCCAACTGCTGTGCTTTCTTCACAACCTCTGAGGTAGTGGTGGTGGTGCTAGTGCTCCCTGGATGGGGGAGGTTCCCTTCCTACTGTCCAGTGTGGCCTGGGGGAAGGTTTCTTACTACTGTCCAGTGTGGCCTGAAGACAGGCAACTTCCTCCTCAGGGCAGAGAGTTGTCTGCAAATAGGCAGCATCTCAGCCTCCAGAATGACTCCCGAAGACTGCTGCCCACAGCCATTACATTGCACTACTCCCCACGTGTTTATCTACTTTTTGTTTGTTTTGTGTGTGTGTGTGTGTGTGGCTGTGTGTGATTGGTTTGTTATATAGAAATATATATATTATATAATGTGTATGCTTATATTGTCAGTGCAGTGTGCTACAGAGGATATGACAGTGATATGCACCTTGCACTCTTGAGGAAATGATGTCAGAACCTCAGGTATAAGGAACTATTTCAGGGGTGGGTGTGGGTGAAGGGTGGGAAGGGTTGGGCCTAAACTCTGCCTCATAAAACAATCAGCTAAAAGCTCTCGCCCACCGCTGAGATGAGTGCCTTCCTGTCAGCAAGATACCTACACAACAATTTGACAGAGAAAATACCCTGCTAATCAAACAGAGAAAATCCAGACATCCAAGTCAGACACAGATAAACCTCTCCAGCCCCAAAACAGCCTGGTGGTTTGTTAGCCACAAAGAAAAATCAAATATGCAGTTATTTCAGCCCTTCTGAAGATGCTGACAAGATAAGCAGTTTTGAAAACCCCCTTCCTGAATTAAAAACTAAAATAATTAAACACAAAGCAATACCAATGTAAAAGTAAGGAAAACTTCTCTCAGATGTAAGCAAGAGAGACAGATTAGTTACAGATATCTAGTCCAATATAGTATATCCCATGCAGCTTCTCAGTTGTTTCAAAGCACACCCAGTACACAACTTGGAAGAAGATGGACAACCCCAAGGAAAATCCCCACCACTGATTTGCCAAGCTACTGACGCTGCGGAGGACATACAGATAGTGGTGTGTGAAGTTGTTGATATTTCCTCCATGAAAAAAAATCCAGGAATTTCAGAAAATTCACAAAGTTTAGGACTGCAATTTGTATTCTTATTCGTCAGAAAAATTAGCCAAATTTGCAAGGTGAGGCAAAATGAATGGTAAGTTCATGGGCAACTCCCAGCACAAATTGCATTCTACACTCCCCTTCCCCACACAAAAATGATAGATTACTTGATACAACCCTCCCACTCCCTAGTGGCACCCTCCACCCCTGTGAATTATCCCTTCCCCCACCTGAATGACAAACACACTCTTATTACCACCCCACACACAAGTCCCACTGCCTTATCAAGCACACCAGTCCCCCACCCAGCCCCTCTCTGGTCCCAACCATGCTCATCCCCCTACCAGCAACCACAAAATTAACCTGCAAGGCTACAATAAAGAATACAGCCCTGGTGCACAGCACCTGCTCTCGTTAATGTCCATCTTGTAATGTTGTGAATGAATTAAAACTGGCATCTTTGCTCCTAGTAAAAGCTGACTGGTTGAAAATTCACCCAACCAGGTGTTACTAGGAGCAAAGACAACACTATTTAGTCATTCATGCCATTACAACATGGGCACTGAACAGAGCAGGTTCTGCACCAGGAAAGTGTTTTCTTTATTGTTGCCTTGCAGGTTGATTTTGTGTGTGCGGATGGGGGTAGGAAGGTAGTGTCAACTAGACAGGGAATGGGTGGGGGATTGGATATGCCTGATAAGACAATGGAACTTCAGTGCTTTTGTTTGGATGCACTCTGCATCTCTCACAGCCTGCAATTCCCCAGGGAAGATGGGGAGGGTGCACTGCCAGGAGGGGCGTGGGGGCTATCAAGGAATTCATTGTTTTTTGGTGGGGATGTGGTTCTAAAGCACAGTGGGTGGGGAAGTTTTACTGTAAATTTAAATATAACAATTTTTTTTAATCTGCTGGTGAAGATGGTGCATCTGCCACAGAATTCACAAATTTAGTGAACTACAAATGTCCATGGACTTGCACAAACTTTGCGGGTGGATTAAAAATGTGCTACATTTCTATATACAGTATAGGCACACTCATTAAGGTCTTTTACTTCTACGGCATGAAAAAGTGTTAAAATAAAAAAAAACCTTACCCTGTATGATTGCTTTTTGCAAACCCTACTCAGCCAACAGAGTGTACATGCTGTCTCATATCTGTTCCCTGCAGCAACTAGCAGTAAAGTAGGAAGCAACTTTTCAGAATAGAAATGTCAGTGGTGTCCCTACAGAGCCAAAAATGATTATTACGTAAAACCATTCTCTTTCTCTCTCTTGTTCTTTCTTTGCATCTGTCCAGGAGAGGAACCAGGCTCCTAGGTGATAGGTTTAAATGCTTCATTGGAAGCTTTTAAACTAGCCAAGGTGGGAGGTGCTGATATGAAGCAGAAAATTCCAAGCTTCCCCCCACAAAGCAAAGTAGTTAGCAAGTTAAACACCAAGGTACAGAGGTCAATAGGGAGCAGGACAGGAGTAAATGGAGAAAATGGCAAAGGCAGTAAGGGCAGGGATGGGGAAAAAAGGGCAAGGCCATCATAAAATGGAGGGGAATGAGTACCAATGCCCACAGTCTGGGTAACAAGCTTCCTGAGCTAGTGGCCCTGATGGAAGAGGGACACCTGGATATCATGGCAGTCACATAGACATGGTACGTGGAGAACCATGACTGGGCTATCAACATACCAGGGTACACAATATACAGGAGGGACAGGGAGGGTAAAAGAGGAGGAGTAACTCTCTATGCAAAGCAACAGAACTAAAGGGTAAACGGGGAGGAGAGGAGGCACTGCGGGTCACCTTGGAGACAGGTAGTGGCACCACAATCTGCACAGGGCTTGTATACAGACCCCCATCTCAGGGAGAGGAAATGAACAAGGAAATGATAGAAGGCATCCTCAGAATGGTAGAAAAAGGGGAGATATTGTTGATGAGGGACCTGAATATGCCAGATGTTAATTGGAGGACATTTATTGCAGCCACATCCAAGGGTAGGGTCATTTTCAATGCCCTAGAGGGGGCATGCCTCAGACAGCTAGCATTAGAATCCACTCAGGAGGGAGCAATCTTGGACCTGGTACTCTCAAATGGGGACGGAGAGAGGATCTCAGATTTAGAAGTGGGTAGCCATCTGGAAACAAGTGGCCACCACCACACAGTGTGGTTCACAATAAACACAACCATAGAGTCAAGCCATATAAAAGTGAGGGTACTGGACTTCAGAAGGGTAGACTTTAAACTTCCCTATTCTATGACAGAAGCCATTATAACCATCCTACCAAAGAAAAATATAGACCCTTCTCTCCCATCCAGTTACAGACCGATATCATTACTTAATACGGATGGGAACATTTTTGCCAAAATATTAAATACTCATTTAGAATCAATAATTTTGAAACTTGCCCACACCTCCCAAGCTGGATTTATCAAAAATAGAACTGGTTCTGATCACCTCTGCTAATTATTTAATTTAATCTACAAAGCTAAGTCTCTTAAATCACCTGCTGCAGCTATAGCCATCGACTTTGAAAATGCATTCAATTCTCTGAACTGGACTTATTTGTATCGTGTTCTATCCCACTTTGGTGTCACTAATAAATTTTGTACATGGATTCAATTAGTATACACCCTCCCCTCTGCCCAGGTTCTTACTAACTCTACTCTGTCCTCATCCTTTCATCTGGTAAGAGGTACCAGGCAAGGATGCCCCTTATCCCCCACTCTTTTTATTCTAGCTATGGAACCTCTATCAGCTGCTCTTCGTCAATCCTCCATGATCCAAGGTATCCTTATCGGTAATTCCTGCTATACTTCACTATCCTACAACGATGATCTCCTCATTCTACTCGAAAATCTTGAAATTTCAAGACCACCCTTAATTAAGTTACTTAGCAACTTTACTTCACTTTCTGGGCTCGCACTGAATCTAAACAAATTAGAAACAATGCCATTGAACAATTTTTGTAACCTTTCTATGAATACAATATTAGGTTTTCATTGGGCCCCTCAAGGTATCTCTTACCTTGGAATACAGATCACCTCTAAATTAGACAAGATATGGGATGCCAATCTTTCCCCGTTATTAGCAAACATTAAAAACACTCTAAACAGATGGAAACTGCTTAACCTCTCCTTTAATGGGAAAATCTTTGCTATCAAGATGTCAATAGCTCCCAAAATACTGTATCTATTTTCCAATACCTCTTTAACCCTTCCTACTTTTTTTTGTCAGAATTGATGATATAATTGGCAATTTTTTATGTGAAGGCAAAATTCCCAGATTTAGTTGTAGCAAACTGTGTTCCCACTGGTCCAAAGGGGGCTTCAGGCTCCCCTGGTTCCAAGCATATTGTTTGGCCTTCCGCACTGCCCAAACTGTAAAATGGTTTAATAAACCCAGCAATAAATCATTGTTGTGGGTCAAAATGGAAAAACATCTCTATGTCTGGGCAACTTCACCACTTCCTTCATTTATAACCCTCTCTCCCCCCCCATTTAAAATCTCACCCTACTATAGCACCATCCATATACTACTGGAAAATAATTCATAAATGCCTTAAATCCATCCCAACCCCCCTCTCATATATGCCCCCATTTGGGGGAACCACAGCATCACTCTTGATAACCACCCAATTTTTTGTTGTAATTGGAAAAACAGCGGCATTTTTTTCTTGGAGGATATACTTATACCTCAGACTCTCAAATTAAAATCATTTTCTGACCTGCACAAACAATGGACTCTTCCCCAGCACAATTTCTGGAAATATTTACAGTTATGCGCACGGCATGGAACCTTTATCTTCCAACTATTCCTCATCAATCTATATATGATACTTTTATTTCAAAATGAATCAAAACAAACTCTAAATTAAATAGTATCATTTATAAACATATCAGAAATACAATTCTAGATCAATCTATCATTTCAAAAAATAAATGGAGTACCCTTTTAAATTATAACATAACCAATTCACAATGGCATAACTGCAGGCTATCTTGCCATAAATCTGTCAAGGATAATCGCAGTTCACTCATACAAACCAAAATTATGTATCTATGGTACAGAACTCCTGAGATTTTGCAAAAAATGGACTTAATGAACAACAATAAATGTTGGCACTGTAACTCCCCCAATGGCAATTTGCTACATATTTTATGGCATTGTCCTCCTGTACACAATCTTTGGCGTCATATTCATTTCTTTGCAATGAAAGTGATTGGTCTATCCTTTGCATTAGATCCAAAACATTGCATACTTGGTATTTTCAATGCTCATGAATACAAAATATCCCATTCTCAGAATAGGTGGTTATCCCTACTATTCCTTCAAGTTAAATGCCTTATACTAATGCATTGGAGATCCAACATCATTCCCACCATCCCGGATATTCTCAAACAACTATCTCAATACGCCATCCTTGATCATATGTCACACTTAGCCTCTGCCCAACTTAATTTATATTATAAATGCTGGCAGGACTATTTTAAATATTTAAACACGTCTACACATATCGTCACTTAACCCATGGGTTGTTGTATGTTCACATTGGAATCTCGCTTCTAGCTCTTTCGTTCCTTCTTCATCTCCTCTCTTTCTATCTTTTTATCTCTTTTTCTTCTTCCCTTTCCCTCTTCATTCTTGTTCACTTTCTTAGATATTTTTCTCTTTTTTATGTTCTTCATTTATACAGTCTTACACATACTTTTAGTAAATTACAGCATAATAGAAGTACAATAACAACTGCTCATATTTCTTGTTTGTATCTACTCTTTTTACCCCTTGAAGCATAAATTGCCATATTTTCTCTCTATCATACAGATTGTACTGCTACATATTGTTTTCTCAACATTTGTTTTCCCCTTTAATATCATTGTATAATACTTCAGACTTCATGTTTTTTTCCTTCTCCTATTAAGAATTTATGTAAGTGTATATTGGAGAATGTAGTGTATTTGTATGTATAATCACAATAATTACAGTAAAAAGATTAACTGTAAGAAGGGTTGACTTTGGCAAAATGGGGGAGTGCCTAAGGAATGCACTAGCAAATGGGCAGAAAGGAGGGGTGGAAGAACAATGCAGAAAATCAAAACTGCCATCATAGAGGCAACAAGCCTTTGTGTGAAGCAAATAAAGAAAACAAAACAAAGTGAAAAACCACTATGGTTCTCAAAAGATGTGGTGAGGAAGGTTAGGGAGAAAAAGATAGCATTCAGGAAGTATAAGGAATCACAGAAGAAGCAGGACAGAGAACTGTATCAGTTAAAGCAGAAGGAAGTGGGGAAGGCAGTCAGAATAGCGAAGGCCCAAACTGTGGAAAAGATAGCCAACTCAGTTAAGAAGGGGGATAAAACCTTTTACAGGTACATCAGGGAGTGAAGGAAGACCAAGGAAGGGATAGTGAGGCTTAATAAAGGGGAGGGGAAGTGGGCAGAGAATGACAGTGAAAAGGCAGAGATACTGAAAGAATACTTTTGCTCAGTGTTCACAAAAGAAGAAGAGGGGGAAGTACCTAAACCAAGCAATAGAAGTACTCTAGGCGGGGGGGTCGACAACAGTCCATTCACAAAAGAAAGGGTCCTGAAAGAACTCATAAAACTCAAGGTGGACAAAGCAATGGGGCCTGACAGGATTCATCCCAGAATTCTAAAAGAACTAAGGGGAGACCTAGTGACACCACTGACTACCCTTTTTAACAAATCATGAGAGGATGGTATGGTACCTGAGACTGAAGGAGGGTGAATGTGATTCCTCTTCACAAAAGTGGGAGCAAGGCAGAGGCAGGAATCTACAGTCCTGTTAGTTTGACATCTGTGGTAGGAAAAATTATGGAATCACTTCTGAAAGAAAGATTTGTTGAGTACCTAGAAGGCAGCAGGGCACAGGACCCAAGGCAGCATGGATTCACAGTGGAAGGGTCATGTCAGATGGATCTAATAGATTTCTTTGACTGGGTGACCAAAGTAATAGACCAGGGAGGGGCTGTGGATATGGTCTACCTAGACTTTTGCAAGCCATCTGACACAGTCCCACACACAAGATTAATAAATAAGTTAGCCAGCCTGGAAGTGTGTCCCAGGGTGGTAGCTTGGGTAACAAATTGTCTGGACAACAGGATGCAGAGGGTAATAGTAAATGGAGTAGATTCTGAAGAAAGGGTGGTTACTAGTGAGGTACCTCAGGGTTCAGTACTGGGACCAGTCCCCTGTAATATATTTATAGGAGACATTGCAGAGGGGCTGGAAGAAAAAGTATGCCTGTTTGCAGATGACATAAAGATCTGCAACAGGGTTGATACACAAAGGGGGGTGGAAAGGATGAGAAGGGAATTGACAAGGGTGGAGGAATGGTCAAAAGTATGGCAGCTTAGATTCAATGCAAAGAAGTGCAGAGTAATGCACCTGGGAAACAAAAACCCAGAGGACGGGTATACAATGGGGGGGGTACTAACAACAACAAAAATGGAAAGGGACCTGGGGGTAGTCATATCAGATGACCTAAAGGTGGGCAAGCAATGTGAGAGGGCAGCAAGGAGGGCTGGGGGGATACTGGGATGCATAGGGAGAGGCATCACCAGTAGAAAACAGGAAGTTATTATCCCTCTGTACAGACAGTTGGTGAGATCCCATCTGGAGTACTGTGTGCAGTACTGGAGACCCCATCTCTGCAAGGATATAAACAGGATAGAGGCAGTCCAGAGGAGGGCAATTAAAATGGTGCAGGGTTTGCACCAGAAGCCATATGAAGAGAGACGGAAAGAGCTTAATATGTATACCCTTGAGGAAAGGAAGGAGAGAGGGGACATGATAGAAATGTTTAAGTACCTTAAGGGAATCAACAAAGTCCAGGAGGGTAGCATCTTTCAGAAAAAGAGATGTGTAGGAACAAGGGGGTACAATTTGAAGATAGAGGGGGGATGGCTCAGGGGCAACATGAGGAAATATTTTGTTCATGGAGGGGGTAGTGGACGCATGGAGCCGTCTTCCTGAGAAGGTCATGGGGTCAAAAACAGTGGGGGAATTCAAGAATGCATGGGACAGACATAAGGCAATTATAGTGAGGGGTAGGAGGAAGTAGGATGTTGGTTAACTAGAATCTGCAGCTTATCCAATAGATAGCAAAATGGACAGACTAGATGGGCCAAGCAGCCCTTATCTTCCATCAAAGTCAATGTTTCTATATTTTACTGTTTCAGCAGGATGGGAACTAACTTAATTGCTGCATACAAGTCAAATGTGCTATATGCAAACTGAATGTGCTTTTAAGATAAGTTTTGCTTTGGTTCACTTAAGGTATGCTTGCCACTTACAAATACTGAATAATTAAGTATGTGGCATGCATTTTGAATGCATGCTGTAGTACACTTGTATTTCTGTAAGGGTGGTTTTAGCAACAACACTGTGAATGTGATCCATGTTGCTAGTTAAGGCGGGTATGCATGAGCTGCAGTGTGGTTTTTGGCTGTTCGCAGCCAAGAAAAATTATATTGAACAATTAACTGATACCACAATGAACTAGTTATAAAAATGTTGACCTCTTTTTCTGGATTCTTCTCTGCAGCCAACTGTGAGTATACCTGGATGCAATGCATCGCCCACAATGCTTTTCTCTGGTGCCAGAATCATGCCTGGAAATTCACTAGGGCAAACATGGTGTCAGAACAGTCTGAAATCTCCGACAGCCATGCTTTGACATTTTTGTATAATGTTCTGAAAAACACAGCACAGCGTGGACAGGGCCTATGTTTCCAACTATCTGAACTAATGTTCAAAGAATGTAATAAAACCCCTTGCAAAACAGGATAATTATGTTCTTCCCATAAATCAACAAATACAAAAGTTCCAAAATACTTGAATTTCAGCTGGGCTGTTTTCGCACAGCACCATTTATTTTTTTTTGTTTGTCTCTTTTTGTTTTCTTTATGTTTCTGTCATCTTCTATATGTATATCTTCTATACATATAACAAAGACCAGTGTATATTTTCCTTATTTACTAATAATCATATTAGCTGTACTGAGATGTGATTACTTTTTTGGCCACCAAAATGACCAGAATATTTCTGATCTTCTTCTTGTGATATTTCTTTGTGAAAAAGGATGTCCGTAGTCATATTGAACTTTGGACAAATAGACATGGATAATGTGATACCTTTAATTGGGCCAACATTGCTATTGCACATAGACATAGAGAATAATGCATGCGCAACTGCTCACAACAAGGCTGTGTTTCCATTGAGGAATTCTGATGGCATCTTAGAGACCTTGAAAGCAAAGCTTGAGAGGTCCCTGATATCATCAGAACCCAGAGATTGAAACACAGCCAAGTTGCACATGGTCACCCATGTTTTATTTTGCAAAGCATATTGTTCGACAAAAAACAATAAAAAAATGCTGCATGTTTTCTCCCAAAGAAATCTTTGGATTAATTAACAAAAACAAACAATGACAACAAAAACAGGAACCCACCCTTACCCAGTGGCTGAAAACCAAATGGTGGTTTTTAGATTTTTGAAAATGACTCGAGAAGGGTTGTTACCCCACCATAACGCCTCCAGTGCCTTATTACGATTATGAAATGGGTCTAATTTGGTCAATTTCTTGTTTTTTTTTAAATAGGTTTGTTATTATCATTATTTAAATAAAATACCATTTCAATTTAGATTTTTTATAAAAAAATAGTCCACTTTAGACAAAGTGTAAATGTGAGCCTGCCAATAGATGGTGCTAATGCTGCATATTAACAATAATTTAGTAAGGGCAGGCAGCGGCTTCAGACACTACTGAAGAGTGCTACAGTGGCAGAGGGAGAGAGAAGGCTGGCAGCCATATGCCATCTGTGCTGTAGCATTGGGCTGACTAGGCCACCTTGGCTGCTTTTTTTAGAGCTGTATATGACACTGGGTGAGTGATGGGTCCTCTTGTAGCCAGGAATCGGACCCATCAATGTGGGCAGAGGGTGACAGTGAAAAAGCAGAGATACTGAACTAATATTTCTGCTCAGTATTCACAATGGAAAAGGAGGGGAGGTACTTCAACCAAACAAGGGAGAAACTCTGAATAGGGGGGTCGATACCAGTCCATTCACAGAAGAAAGGGTTTTGAAAGAACTCTTGAAACAGAGGGTGGACATGGCAATGGGGCCTGATGGGATTCACCCAAGAATTCTAAAAGGACTAAGAGTAGAACTAGTAACACCACTGACTACTTTCTTTAACAAATCATGGGAGGATGGGGTGGTACCTGGGGACTGGAGGAGGGCAAATGTGATTCCACTTCACAAAAGTGGGAGCAGGGCAGAGGCAGAAAACTACAGATCAGTTAGTTTGACTTCAGTGGTAGGGAAAATTATGGAATCACTTCTGAAGGAAAGAATTGTTGAGCACCTAGAGGCCAGTGAGGCACAGGACCCAAGACAGCATGGTTTCACAGCAGGAAGGTCATGTCAGATGAACCTAATAGATTTCTTTGACTGGGTGACCAAAGTAGTAGACCAGGGAGGGGCTGTGGATATGGCCTACCTAGATTCTAGCAAGGCATTTGACACAGTCTCACACAAAAGATTAATATACAAGTTAGCCAGCCTTGGAGTAGCTCCCAAGGTGGTAGCCTGGATAAAAAACTGGCTGGACAACAGGATGCAAAGGGTAACAGTAAACGGAGTCCACAGTGAAGAAAGGAAGGTAACTAGTGGGGCACCGCAGGGTTCGGTACTGGGACCGGTTCTCTTTAGTATCTTTATAAGTGACATTGGAGAGCACCTAGAAGGAAAGGTATGTCTCTTTGCAGATCACACAAAGATCTGCAATGATACACAAGGTGGGGTGGAAAGAATGAAAAGGGACTTGGCAAGGTTGGAGGAATGGTCAAATATGTGGCTGCTCAGATTCAATACAAAGAAGTGCAAGGTAACGCATCTGGGAAACAAAAACCCACGGGAAGAGTACACAATGGGGGTGAGTTAATAACAACAACAACAATCGAAAGAGACCTAGGAGTAATTATATCAGATGACCTAACGGTGGGCAAGCAATGTGAGATGGCAGTAAGGAGGGCTGAGGGGATACTAGGATGCATAGGGAGAGGAATCAACAGTACAAAACAGGAAGTTGTTATGCCTCTGTACAGACAGCTAGTGAGACCTCATCTGGAGTACTGCGTGCAATTCTGGAGACCCCATCTCCGCAAAGACATAGACAGAGTGGAAGCTGTTCAGAGGAGGGCAACTAAAATGGTTCAGGGTCTGCACCAGAAGACATATGAGGAGAGACTAAAACAGCTTAATATGTATACCCTTGAGGACAGGAGGGAGAGGGGGGACATGATAGAAACTTTCAAGTATCTCAAGGGAATTAACAAAGTACAAGAAGGTAGTATCTTTCAGAAGAAGAGATGTGCAAGAACAAGGGGGCGCAATTTGAAGATAGAGGGGGTCAGCTCAGAGGTAATGTTAGAAAGTATTTTTTCACACAGAGAGTTGTGGATGCATGCAACAGCCTTCCTGAGGAGGTTGTGGAGTCAGGAACAGTGGGAGAATTCAAGAATGCATGGGACAGGCATAAAGCAATTCTAGTGGGGGGTAGGAGGAAGTAAGCTGTTGATTAACTAGAATCTGCAGCTTATCCAGTAGGTAGGGACATGGGCAGACTAGGTGGGCCAAGCAGTCCTTATCTGCTGTCAAATTCTAAGTTTCTATGTTTCCCCATTCTACAACAAAAGTTTCATTCAACAACAAAAGTTTTTTTTATTTATGCAGTCCATCTCGATCGTGGTCTGCAGGACAGAGCCAATTGAGAAAGAGCCGTGTACTTGCCGGGGTCCATGAGGTGTGATTTATAAAAAAAAAATGGAAAGCTGTTTGCCAGTGAGAGGGAATAGGATGATGTCTAAAAGTGGGGAGACCGGAGCTGTGTCACTACTGTGGCAGGCAAGGTAAGAGGTTCTTTGACATGTGCAGAATACCTCTTTGTTGTGGCTCTGTGGCTTTTTTCCCCCCTTCAAATTGCACAATCCTTTATGTTTCTTGTGGTGGGCATGGCATGATGGTCAGTTGAGGTGGAGCGCTGCCAAAGTGAGTGATGAGCCTGTTGGTGATGGGAGTACTTACAGCTGGGCTGTTGTGCTGGGATAACAGCCCAGTTGAAAGTAGCTCTCGACCAATCTGGAGATGGCATTCTTACAACTCATTTCATAATAAGCATTAAGGTATAACCAGGCAATGGTTTACCAGCAGCTAATCCAACCCTCAGGTGTGTTAATTCAGGTGACAAGACCTCATTTATGGTTGTAAGAGTGGTCTCACATGCATTCTTAGGGTATGAGAACTACATACTGAAAGTGAGCAGTTCTGATACCCTCAGAATGTAAGTGAGGCAACTCTTCTAACTGTAAGAGTGGTCTCATTGCCTGTATTAATATACAGTATTATTGAATGAGCTCAATCAGTAATATATTAAATATTAAAAAAAACATATCCAAACATGCCCGTTTCCAGGGCAGCTGCATGTGGGACACTCTTGACAGACCAAGAGTGTCTCATGCACTGAGAAAAGAAGTGCTATAATTGTTGTGAGTACTCCCTTAACCTATGATGCATAAGGAGGCCCAAGGCATAGCTGAGGGCCTTATGCACCAGGGGGAGTTAGATTAATTACTGCTACACCCACTCCTGAGTGTACCTCAATGCTATTATAAACTAACGAGCACTGCCGGAGTATGCCATGTACAAGATGGCTGCGATGATGGAACTGCGCATATGAAATACTTGTGCATACGCAGTCTGAGTTGGTGCAGCCATTTTGTGCATGGCGGCCGTGACATCCTTAGTTGTGGAAGAAAAAGAACTGCCCCCAAAGTGGATGTGTTTATGTGGCCGGCAGAGGGGAAGTGCTGCATAAACACAGCCCCTGGAAACTGTGCCACAGCACTGTGGAAGCACATCGGACAGTGGTTCACGCATGTGCTTCCACACTGCTTTTCTGAGATCTTGTGTTGTGGCATAATGTTTGTGGAACTCCACCCATGCAGCAGTAAAAAGAACAAATACAGTCTACAGAAACTTTTCTATAAATTTTGGCTATACTCATAACTTCTAAAGAGCTTTTTTCTTGTTTAATTTGTCAAGCATATGTTGTTAACCCCTCCTCCTCTCCCCCATCCATGGGAACTATCAAAGTTATTGTGATAGTAAAGTGTCGAGTTCCTTTCTGCTGTCTACACAGCACCAAAAAAGAAAAGATAATACTATATATAGCTGCATGCTTTAATTGTATGGAATATACTCACCACCCGATGGCCCAGAGGCAGTGCATTGTACTGTTGTTGGTTTGGGAGGGAGCTTAGGTGGTTACATTTTCTTTTCAGTATCAAGAAGGTGGTGGTATGGTTATTGGGATACTTAACAATCACAGGAGAGAACTGGACAGTTCCTGGGGGGGGGGGGGTAATATGATGATTAACAAGGGGAATACTGACTCTCCCAAAATGTATGTACTTGTTTTACTGCTGTGTTATGTGGCAGTCCTATGTTCAAATAAAAAGATAGACTTTGTGATGATCTTTAACACAAAAAGCTTGACTATGGATGCAGGGGCCAAATGTTCCAGTGGAATGGTATTCATGACTCACTAAGAATTCCAGGATAGGCCAGATGAATCTGGAAGGAGAGGCAGGGAGCTTACTCAGGGAGCAAGATGCAAAAGGTTTATTTATAAGGGAGGAGATGAATAACAAGATAACTGTTTTCTACAATGCTACAAGATAATAGAACAAGCAACAAACCAATACAATTGAGACCAACAATTGATCACCCAATAACAGGGATTAACCTCTTTTTAGTCTAAGTCCTGCGTGCACTTTGCTGAGATGACAAGACAACCAACGAACCAAGCTTGGGCTTTGTGATGTGTTGGCTTATCAGCAAGTGGGAACTGATCCCCAAAAGCATTTTTTACAAACAGGCCATAATGGGGCATCCAGAAAACAAAGAGGAACACTGCCAGCTGGACAATGAAGAACTTGGTGATCCTCTTCACTCTGGGCAAGGAACTGAAGACTCAACGTCAAGCAGATGGTTCTTTGGGTGATCCACAGCAATGACTCCTGGTAGGTCCCCGACACCCAGGCCAGCTCCCAACAAGAAGAATGTTGGCAATCCAATCCATAGACAGCCTCTACAGAGCGATATGGGTAGGAGGAAGTAGGCTGTTGGTTAACTAGGACTGCAGCTTATTTGTTAGGTAGAGAAATGGGTAGGTTAGGTGGGCCAAGCGGTCCTTATCTGCCATCAAATTCTATGTTTTTGTGTTTCTATGTGCACACTTTTGGATGGCCAGCAAACTAAGGAAAGGGCATGTACAACATTAACTGTGGTCCCTCACTCTCAAAGTGGGGTGGGTTCTAAGCTGGCACATTACTGGATACCTAACAAACAGCTCTCTACAACTTACCATCACAGGGATAATGCTAGAACACTATGGCAGAGGTCAACGTCACTGGAGACAGATCTGCTGGAGATGGAGGATGGGACATCAGGCTCTGAAGAAATTGGTCTTGGCAAGGAAAGCAAAGCTGTACATTCAGTACACAAAGGACGCAGTCCAATAACACAGTTCTGGTTGCAAGCAAACAGTTCAGTTTTTGGCAAACAGTTCAAATTTAGGCACACACTTCAGTTCACAAAATTGTTCAGTCACTGAGGGGGGCAACTAGGCAGGCTATAGCATGGTTTGGTTTAGGTGGGGCTTAGAACACATCCAAGTAACTCTGTGGGCAACCTAGGACCATTAGACAATTCCCCCTTCCCACCCAAGATGGTATTTTGCCTTTAAGGACCTTTTTCCTGCTCAGGCTATCTCTCCAGAGCCAACCTACTTTATTAATAACCACACTTATGTCTGGGTCTATGGGACTCCCTGATCTGATCCCGCTTTCCTTATGAATATTAATGAGGACCTTGGTTGCTGACCATGCCCTTTCTCCTTTGGGCCTCTATGGCCAGGTCCCACCTTGTACGTGTATATTAAAAAGGGCCTACTGCCACAGCCTATACTCCTTATTCATAATTTTAAGGGCCTTTGTTTCCTGGCCCAACCCCCTGGTGCAGAAAGGTGCCAAAGTATAACAAAGGGGCTTTAAGCCCACTGTACCCCTGGTCTGTTCCTCCCCCTTGTTTAGGAGCCATTAGCCCACCACTCTCTGTCTTCTTTCTGGGGCTTTTAAGTCATGGTGCCCCTCTCTACTTAATCTGGGCTCTAGCCCTTTAACTCCTTTGTGCTCTTCTCCCCTCCCTGAAGCACCTGTGGTGCCACAACCAAGTCAGCCACCCAGCCTGCAGCTTCCTTTCTCCCTCCCCACTTCCATAGTGCCTGTGGCATGAGTTATGAAATAAATCAGGCACTTGGCCCACTTACCACCATGGCACAGGTCTGCTACATTGCTGAGGGGTCCGTGAAAGTGGCCGGGGAGCTGCGCTCCATACGGATTCTTTCTTATGCTGCCCTGTCAGAATTGAGAGGTCTGGGCAATCTTTTCTGCCCAGACCAAAACTGCAGCTGCACACTTTAGTCCATCACCTATAGTGGTTCCTCCCATACCACAGCTCAGATGGGGAGGCTCCAGATCGAACTACTTCTACTGTGCAATGGGGGGAGGCAGAGAAGAGACAGGACCACATGACCATCAACAGATGAGCACCACCATTGAGGAGCCACTCTCCCACCTGACTACTACTGCCACTGGACCCCAAGCTGGAGGAGAGTGACAGTGGCAGAGCCACAGACTGACTTAGTTCTATGAGATAACAGTGAAAGCCTAAAGGCGATCGCTGTTATCTAGAAGTCAAGCATACTGAAATAAATTTTTGGCACTCTGACACCCCAGTGCATAGCAAAAGGCATAGGATACTTCATTTTTTAATGTTTTATGTGGGGGGGCTGTGCCCCCTGCACCCCCTCGTGGGTGCATTCAGGCCGGGCGCAACAAAAATGCACCAGCGCCCGGACCTGAACCCAGTATCCTGGCGACCAATGCTGCAAACCCACCCACCATGCCATGGGGTTGGCTCGGCAACCCACCATGGCACCACCCCTCACATACCCTCCCACCCCTCGCTGTGCATGCCCGCTCACCCTGTGCGTGCACATATAGCGACATCCTGTCGCTATATTCACCCCCCATCTGGCTGCCAGACCCTCCTGTAGTCATCCCTAAAATGCACTGGGGAGTGGGTCACCATTATTGTAACACCCATTCCCCAGTACTAATATCACGGGATACCACCAACTTTATAGTAAGCTCTTATGCCCATGCTCCTTGCATACTCCACCTATCTCACTCAACTACCAACTGCCCACTACACCACTCCCTAGGCCCTTTAGTAGGGCAGGGAAGGTCCAGGAAAGCCATCAGGAGATTGAGTCTGTTGTACCTGGAGGGAGGGTCTTCAGCCAGCTGAGTTCTACCCTCAGCCCCCGGTCATGCCAAGGGCACAAAACTGACAAAAAATGGGGCAGGGTTGGGGAAAGAGCAGGCAAGGGGGAGATGGAGGAAAAACCAAGAGAAGGGAAAAATGTTTGCAGCTTAGTTTGTTATGTCCAACTTTGGGACACTACATGGATAGAACTGTTTGTGCCTACTGCCTACCTTTATAAAACTGGTCTAAAAATCAAAGCCATTTCATTGGGTAACACCAGTCAGATGACTGTGCATTATTATGGCATAATGAACATTCATCCTGGTCCTAAACCTGACTGGATTTATTAGTAGCCACATCACACAATGAGCAAATGAATCCCTCCACAACCAGACTTGACCTTCCATCACAAACATGCCTGCTAACTTTGCTTACTTAAAACCTACATCTAGGCCCCCAAAACACTGCCTTAAATAAAACAAGCATTTTTCAATGCTGAATGTTGGCTTTCTGGCATTGGCATTGGTAGTGCAAGAGTTAGAAATGCAAAATAGGAATTGCAGTGAAGTACTGAAGTAACGCCAACACCCCCCCACAGAGACTAAAAGGTGTTGGAAGTGTGACTTTGGGTTGGCCATGATGCTGATGCCATTCCACCTCACCCCACCCTGCAGAGAGCAACAGGTGTCAAGGTGTGCATTGGGGTCTTTGGCCTTTATGCTCACCCCATTCCATAAGGAAATAAACTGAGATGGGTGCAATATAGGAGAACGGGGTGAACGTTAGGGTGATGGAACCCAAGGCACACCTCAATGCCTGTCAGTGGCTGTAGGGTGGGGGGTGGGAGTAAAATTCTGTGAACATTATGGCCGATGAACCCAAGTTATGTTCCCAATGCCTGTCAGTCTCTACAGGGTGAGTGTATGGTTGCAAACCTTAATGTCCCGGGTGTTTGTAGGTATTTTCACTCCAAATTTTCAACAGTGGCTTTTTGGGACTCCACCTCATGAACAGTGGCACTATCATTTCGTTACTCAATCCTGAAAGGTGATTACACACAACAACTGCCCCATTGGGAGAAACAGATGTGGAAGCACATTTCAGGCAGGATGCCAAAAATGACAGCTGTACTGTTCATGAAGAGGTGTGAAAAAATGGCAGTGTTGAAAATCTGGAAGAAAATATGAAAATTTGCATACTTGACGTGCATAGATACTACATAGCAGCTCGCCCATAATAAGAAATTTGGGGATTTTTTGCAAATTTTCAACTTGGGCATTTGGGACCTCTCCTCATGAACAGTGGCACTGTGATTTTGTTACTGTGTCCCGAAAGTTAATTTCGCACAGCAATCGAGCCCATTGTGCGCCACAGGTGCGAAAACATGTTTTGAGCAGGATGTAAAAATGACAGCTGTACTGTTCATAAGGAGGTGTGCAAAAATGGCAATGTTGAAAATCTGGAGTGAAAATATTAAAAATTCTCAAAGTTACGAGCATGCATGGAAACTGCGCAACGAACACTCATGACAGTCATTTTTTGGAATTTTTTCACCAAATTTTCAACATAGGCATTTTGGGATCTCCACTCACGAAAAGTGTCACTGTGATTTTCTTTTTTTTTTTTGAAATTATAGTTCTTTTTTATCTTAAAGGTAATGTACCTGAGAGAACAGTGCAGGGATTACACATTATGGCCAATGACATAAACTGTATAGCAACTGTAGAGTGACAATATACAGCATTTTACAGAAATCCCTGAATCTGGAAAAGCAATGAGAAATACCCCCCTCCACCCCTCACCCAAATCCCCAAGCCCCCACCCCCAGGATGTGCCTTCTATAAGGGAAAGAAAGACAAAAGAAAAGAAAGGAGAAGAAAAAGAAGAAAGGGAGCTGATTCTGATACATATGAAATACATAAAGGTGTATTGGCTGCCAAGGTAGCTAGAGGTGTACCCAACAGGACATTAATTCAAATAAAAAGCATAGAATTTGCCCCATTTCCGCTCAAACGAAACCGGACAATTCCGAGAACTTGCAATTAACTTTTCAGTCTGAAAACAGAGAGAAAGTTCACTGATCCATTCTGCATATGAGATAACCAATTGGTCCATCCAATGCCTAAGGACCAATCTTTTGACAAACATCGAGATTAAGGCCATGTGGAATCTCGCTCCATCACTTGTATGTTGGAAAGCTTCCCTAGGATACAAACTTCTATAGTGAATAAATCATCCAGGCCCAAAAGAGGGTCTAAGTTAGATTGGATGGACTGCCATAAGGGAGCCACCTTCTCACAATACCAGAAAATGTGCACTAGGTTCCCTTCCACTGTGCCACACCTTGTGCATAGGGTTGAGGATAGTCTGTTTAATTTAACCAGTTTAACTGGGGTATAATACATGTTGTTCAATATATGGTATTGAGTGAGTCCATGTCTGTCTTGAGAGAGGCACCGATATGTATCTACCCAAATTTGTTCCCAATCTAGAAGGGTATCTGGAAGAAGAGAAGACCAGCATTTGGAACCAATCAGGTAGTCCGGGAATTTAGTGTCCAATAGGAAAGAATAAAGCTTAGAAATGCTATGGGCCTTAGTTGCTTGTTCCTGTATCTGGTTTAGGAAGGATATAATTTGAGACACTGTAGGATTGGAGCCGAAGCTGGAAGCCACTAGATGTCGTAACTGGAAAACTTTAAAAATATGCTTTTGAGGAATATTATACTTGGTCAGAACCTCCCCAGAAGATAAAAGAGAGTTATTCAGGAATAAATCATTGACACAGCAATCTCTCAGCTGAGGAAGCCAGTCTAGAGAAAGTGGGAGACCCCCGATCCTAATATTTAAATCAAGGGTAAGAGGTTGGGAGGTGTCTTTCCTGGGACAGAGATTGAAAAAGTGCCAGCATTGATTCAACACCTTGATAGAAGTGCCAATGATGCTCCGCTGTAAAAGTGGAGGCAAAGTGGATAGGTTATAATAGAGGAGTCTGGATGGGGGAAGGCCAAACTCGGTTAAAATCGTTTTCTCAAGTTGTACCCAAATTGGTAGAAACTTGTCCACCTTCTGGTCGTACCACCTCCCAATTTTTGCCATGTGGCTTGCCCAGTAATAGAGCATAAAGTTGGGAAGACAGAGCCCTCCCTTCGCTTTGGGTAAATTAAGTTTTAAGAAGGCTTTCCTGGACTGTTTACCCTGCCAAATAAACTTGAAAATGAACCTGTGGAAGTGATGAAAATAGGACATCGGTAGGAAAATGTTCATTAGGCTAAGTGGGTAGAAAACCCGAGGCAACACATTCATCTTAACAATATTAATGCGACCCCACAGCAATAAAGGGAGGGCAGACCATCTCTGAAGGTCTTGTTGAATTTTAATCAATAGATTGTCTAGGTTACGCTTCCTGAAAAGTTCAGGGTCTTTAGTAAGAAAAATGCCTAAATATTTGAGAGAGGAGGGGGCCCATTTCATACCAAACTGGGAAAAGTTGACCTGAAGCGTGTTGACGTTCAGTGGAAATATGATTGATTTAGCTAAATTCAACTTGTAATTAGCCACCTGGCCAAACTGGGCTATGATGTGTAATATCTGTGTTAGGGACACTTCAGGGTTAGACAAGTGTAAGAGAATATCATCAGCATAGGCTGAGAGAACCAGAGACTGCTGTTGAATGAAACATCCCGTGACCAACGGAGAATTTTTGATTCTAAGAAGGAGAGGCTCCAGATAGAGATTAAACAAAAAAGATGACAGGTGGCAGCCCTGCCGGGTGCCTGTAAATAGCAAAAATTGAGAAGAAAAAACCCCGTTACAATAAATTCTGGCAGTAGGGGATTGGTAGACCGATTTAATCCATTGAATAAAGACTTCTGGGAAGCCCATTCTCTTTAATATAATCCAGAGAAATTCCCAATGGACTCTATCATAGGCTTTCTCCACATCTAATGATATCAGAGCCATAGGGATTTGAGAGTCCTGGGTGGCTTGAAAAATATGTGAGAGAGTACGTAGGTGATCTATAGAGGACCTGCCCTGCCCAAAACCTACTTGTTCGGGACTCAACAAGTTAAGCCAGACCTTTTTGAGTCTAAGGGATAGGATTTTCGTTAGGATTTTAATGTCGTAATTAAGAAGTGAAATTGGGCGGTAACCAGCAGGGTTGGTCACGGATTTGTCTGGTTTCAGTATCAGAACAATAGTGGCTTCCAACAAGGAAGGGTCCAGAGTGGTGGCATTAAACATGTATTCAAATAACTTCATGAGGAGAGGGGCCAGTTCCTTCCCAAAAGTTTTATAAAAATTGGAGGGGAAGCCATCAGGTCCCAGAGATTTGTCTGGAGCAAATTCCTTGATCACCTCCTCCACTTCCATTACCGTGATAGGAGTAGTCAGAGCTTCTCCTAGGTGAGTTTGGAGGGTAGGGAGAGGGAGACCCTCCAGAAACTGGTCCACAAGGGAATGAGAGAGGTGGAAGGTACCATTGCCGTAAAGTTCCTTATAAAATGACTAAAGAATTAGTGAAATATCCCTAGGAGAAGTTTTAAGGGAACCATCAGAAGATAATAATGAGGGAATCAATCTCGATCCCTCAATTTCCCTCAACCGTAAAGCTATCATTTTACCCGATTTCTCCCCTTGATCAAGATAGAGGGCCTTTGTTTTCAGGAGAGCATACTCTGCCTTGTCTCTTATCCAATCTGAGTAGTCATTTCTGAGTTTCATTAGGGTTTCTAGATCAGCTTGGGAAGAGGAGGAAGATAACTTGTTCTCTGCCAACCTAATTTGATTCGACAATAACATGATCTTGGCCTCCATCTGTTTTTTCCTCCTAGACGCGAGTTTAATAAATTCGCCCCTAAGGAAGCATTTAAGGGAGCACCAAAGCAGATCCTCCCTCTCGATTGAACCTGTATTGGTCTCAACAAATGAGGTGATTAGGGATCTGATATGGGAGACTATGCCCTTGTCTTTTAAAAGCTGGGTGTTTAGTTTCCAGGTGGTATCTCTTTGCACCTGCAGGTTTGGGGAGACCAAAATACAAACCGCCAAGTGGTCTGACACCACTATGGGCTCAATACCAGACTGGAGTACTCCCGAGAGAAGGTTATTACTAACTAGTATTAGGTCAATTCTGGACCAGGTCTTATGTACTTGGGAGTAATAAGAAAAGAGTTGTCTTGTGGGGTTAAGTAAACGCCAAGGGTCACACAGGCCCAGTAGGTCCATAAAATTCCTCCAGGCTAGCTGTGAAGAGGAGAGTGGTTTCAGGGGTCTATAAGATTTATCCAAATCTTGTGAGCGAGCTATACTCCAGTCCCCCCCAATCATTAGCATTGAGGGTAAGAGTCCACTCAAATTTTCAGCCAAAGTCATAAGGAAGTCTGGGACCCCCCTACTGGGGCATAGATCGCCCCTAGTGTTATCTTCACATTGTAGAGCGAACCTTTCACAATAATGAATCTACCTTCATGGTCCGATAAAAGCTTTTCTGCCAGAAAGGGAATTTGCTTCTTAACCAGAATGGCTACCCCCCTACTAGAGGACGACCCCCCGAGGTAAAAACCTGAGCGTAACCTTGACAGCGAAGCCCTTTGACTTCTGATGAGAGCAAATGGGTTTCTTGCATCAAGAGAATATCAACATTCAGTAAAGCACAGTTTTTGAAAACCTGGTACCTTTTAGTTAGGTCTCTGACACCTCTTACATTCCACGTTGCAATTTTAAGTGCTGTAACAGTCATTATCTAATATACAGTGCAACAATGGACTATGAAAATACGTAAAAGCAGACCACCCTAGAAGGCACATCCTGCCCTCCCCCCAAAAACCCACCATTGACCAAATCCCACCCCTCTACCCTCCCTCCCCTCGAGACCAGTAAAGAAGAACTGAAGCAGTATAAATTCCAGACATAATGGTACAGCCTTTACCAAGTCCTGAGCTAAGAAAGAAAGACCCCTTCCCTCCCTGCCCCCCTCCACATCCCTGAAACTATATACAACTGTTCCCTCGATTACTACTTGAGAAGAACTGAAAGTAATAGTGCTTAGGTCAGGAAACAAAGCCCCAAAAGCAACTGCTAGATGGGTGTACCGGGAGGTAAACATGAACTGTTAACCTGAGGAAGTGTCGGCTAATAAGTAGAGAATAATTCCCTCATAAGTACTGAGAACTTCCTGGCTGAAAAAAAAAAAACATCTGGGCTGCTCTTCCCCCCTCTGTTTGGTGTGTTTAGCAGTCCCACCAGGGCCGACCCTCCCACGGAGCCCCCCCTGACAGATAAATCAGGTTAGGCCTACAAAAATACTGGGAAAGATGAGAACCTGACCAAAATCTCGGGGTTATATGGAGAAAACCCCATTAACCTGGGTTAAATACAACCGGAGCTCACTAGAGAGTGAGAACCCACCAGGGTCTCCTAGATTCTGGCCTTCGCTTTGAGAAAATAGCCCCGAACAAATCGCTGACCGGCTAGTTCATCACCTGCCTCCAACCCCCCAACTGCCACCTGAACTCCTTAAACCCTCAAGAAAAATAACCAAATTACATTACCCGCATAGATTCCAAACTAAATAGGATAGGGGATAATAACCCTGAGACCCCAATGGTAATGCTAAGAATCAGAGTAAGCCCCCCCAGCCCAGGGGGCCAACTACAGGCTTCACTGCCATCAAAACCGTCAGCGGTAAAATTATATTCTCAAATATAGAAGTGTGTTAGGGCACAAGCAGGGTCAGACTAATGTCTTGCTAACCCCCCCCTCCAAAGTGCTCACCCTAACAACCACAATCCTTGTTGCCTAATATCAGGCCAGCTCATCCCTTTACTCAAAAAACCTCTCCAACCCACCAACTACACCTGATGAATTCCCAAGGTTATCCTAATGAGCGCTTCTATCCAATGTACTGTGAGATTAAGCAAACCTAATTACCTGGGCCGGGGAAGGACAAGAGGAACCAGGGGAGCAATATTTACTAGGGGGACCAAAAGGTCCCACAGGACTCACGTCGTATGGAAACCACCTCTGCACCCCAGGTTCCCACCACCCCCCCAGCGAGCTGGCCCCACGAACCACTGCACAACCAAGCCCACTCAACCTCCCAACAAACCGCTCCAAAGCCGCCACCCCCCACCACCAGAGAATCCAGACGAGAAAGAGAAGAAAAACCAGAAACAAAAGGTGAGAGTCCAAAAATGCAGCATGTAGCAAGAGGTAGCTTCTTGGCATTGTCTTAGTGATTCAGCCCGATTTAAACAGGTTAGGCAACTTGATTGAGAGATCTGCACCAGAAAGTCCAGACGAGGGAGAAATGAGGAATCAAGAACCAAAAAAGAAAGTCTAAGAATGCAGCATGTAGTAAGAGGTAACTTCTTGGCTCTGCCTCAGCGATTCAGCCCAGTTTAAACAGGTTAGGTAATTTGATTGAGAGATCTGATGCCGCTTTGTCTGGGGATTCATAGGAGAGCCAGGAACCATCAATGGCAACTTGAAGCTTGGCAGGGTAGATCATTTTGTAGCGAATGCCTGCTGTGATCACTTACTAACTGTAGAATGAAAGGCTGAGCACTTTTGCCTCGTCTCGTAGGGAAGATCCTGAGTAATACACAGCTTGGAACCACTCCATAGAATTGCCTGTAATTCTCTTGCCTTTGATAGAACATGTTGTTTTTCCAAGAAGCTTAGAAATTTAATAATGATAGGTCTTGGCAGGGCTCCTACAGCTGGTTTCAGTCTAAGAGAGCGATGAACACGTTCAATATGATATTGTAGATTAAGAGGGGAAGGCCCAACAACTTTGTTTAGAAACTTCTGGAGAAAGAGATTAATATCAGGGCCCTCCTCAGACTCGGGGAGGCCCAGGATCACCAAGTTGTTTCTTCGCCTCCTTCCTTCTAAGTCCTCCGTTTTGAGTTGCAGTTTACTGATCTGTTGTCTAAGATGAATGATTTCGGGTCTATCTTTCACTCAGGTCTCAAGGAGGAAGTTCTGGCTTCGAGTCTCCCATTCTGGTGGTTGGGGCACTGAGATCTCCCTTAGTGATTTCAGCTCAGCAGAGATATCATCTAATGTTTCTGAAAGAATTAACTCTTGCAAGAAGCGTTCCTCGGTTAGAGGAGTTGGAGAAGTATTGGAAGGGGGTGGTTTAAGTGCAGGCCCCGAATTGTGGTTTTTAGATTTTTTTGAAGATTTCTCCGGCATAGAAGGTGGGGTGTGCTTCATGCCAGCAGGCCTCATCTCCACTTCCATCTCAATGTGCTTCCAAGTGTATTAATATGCACAACGCACAATATTGCCAAGTACCAAAGAGTATTATCGATACACTAGATGTAGAAAATAACTTTAGATATCGAATTTGTAGGCTGAAAATAGTTAGAAGATGGGGGGTAATGGGAGCTCTGTGAAAACGCTGCCTCTAGCTGCAGTGCATCACGTGACCTCCTCCACTGTGATTTTCTTAATCTGTCCTGAACATTGATTTCCCACAGTGATCACGCCATTGTGTGCCACATGTGCGAGAACAGATTTCAGGCAGGATGTGAAAAATGACAGCTGTACTGCTCATAAGGAGGTGTGAAAAAATGGCAATGTTGAAAATCTGGAGTGAAAATATTAAAAATTCTCAAAGTTACGAAAGGTGTCTGGAAACTGCGCAAGGCATGCTCATAACACAGTAATTTTTTGGAATTATTTACCAAATTAGCAACATAGGCTTTTTGGGAGCCCACCTCATGAACAGTGGCATTGTCATTTCATTAATCCGTCCTGAAAGGTGATTCCACACAGTGACCACAAAATCACCCTTCAGGACTGAATAATGAAATGACAGTGACTGATTTCATGAGGTGAGGTCACAAGTACCCCATGTTGAAAACTTGGGGCCAAAAGTCAAAAAATGGCTGAAATATCCACCTAAGTTGAAAACCCCCCATTTATGCCATTATACAGCTTACCAGCATTTCTTCAATTTGTGGTCCAGCTTGAAGAGCACAGACATGTTCGCTCCGCCGAAGATCATACGCCACGACCTCGGAGGTAAGTATGGGGTGAGGGGTGTGGGAGATGGGGTGCACAGAAGTGGATACGGGTTGTGGGGGCGGTGGACAACAAGGATCATTTTCTTGTTTTGCAGAGAAAAACAGAAAAAAACTTCAAGGGAAGGTTTTTATTTTACAGGTGACACTAAGACATTTGGGCACACTGGGTGGGCTCCCAGTGTGCCACCTGTTTTTGAGGATTGAGCCAATGGGGACTGGGCACCCTGTCAGCAAATAAAAATGTGTCTGTGTTGAGATCTGATGCCGAGGGATTGGACACCCCGTCCAACGAGACAAATAAAACTGGAGGCATTATGCCGAAAGTTGGCACCCCCATCAGCAAATAAATTGAACTGGGGAAGGGGCATGCCGATGGGGGGACTGGGCACCCTGAAGTCAGCTTTCTAGGGATTTCGAGAGGTGGATGGCGAGAGCTGCCGCCATGTTTATTGAAATGCTTCACCAGGAATAGCATGTAATGGAGGCATGTTAGATCTGCCACTGCAATGATGAGTCTGTCTCTCATTGTAGCGGCAGATTTCTTTCAAGTTGATGGCACTTTCTGAAACTGCTGTCATCGGCATCATGCTCACTGGCTGGTGGCTGAGGGACACATTGGCTAAAGCATCCTGTGGATTCACCACAACACTGACACACCTTTGAAAATGCTAGTACAGTCCTACTACCACAAAATGTTGCTTGCGCATGCATGCAAGCCAACATAAAAAAAAAATTAAATGGTGTTTTCCTGAGCATCATGCTCTCCTTACACACATAAACAAATTAGAAACATTAAGTACTGTTCATAGTTTTCATTGCTACAGTTTCTTTAAGAACAAAAATACAAGGTCCTGCTTTAACATGAGGTCTGAAAACAAAACAAAATGGTATGAATGCTAAAAATAAAAAATAGAGTTAGAATCAACATTTCAATTATAGGTCTTCTTCAGGAATTATCTAAAAGAGAAAAAAGCAAAGTTAGTGGAGAGATAAGGGGAAATAAGGAATACACTGTATATGTGAGGAAAGAAAATAGGGGGAGGCTCTAGGGAAAAAGTAATACTAGGCATGGTAAGAAAAGAATCTGGAAACAGAAGGTGATGAATGATGGGTATGAAAAGACATAGTAGGAGTGAATGATCTGAGGAGTTCAGAAGTGGGGACTAGTTAACAAGGCCTAGTAACAAGGCTGAGAGGTGACAAATGTGGGGGAAAGAGAACGAAATAGAGACCTCTGTAGAAAATGAAAATGGATGTGCACACATAAATGGAATGTCCATATGAGTATGCCCCCCCCACACACACACACATTGAATGCAAGTGTGTACCGGCATATCCACACATGCAAACATACCATGTACACATGCAATGAAAGATATGATGGGGTGAGGGTACAAAAGACAGACTACGGTGGTAAACCATTAGGGGGCTGAAAGATGTTAGTAGAAAATAAAGCCTGTCATTTAAACCAGAGGGTTGCTGGGAGTCTAGGTGAATGATCAGCTTGGTTTCCATGTGTTTTATTTGTTTGTTTTTTTGTTTGCCAGCATCTCAGAAACCCTGCTGAAGGACCAGAGGGCTGCTGGGAGTCTAGGTGGATGATCAGCATGGTTTTCATGGTTTTTGTTTTTTTTTGTTGTTGTTGGTCAACATCTCAGAAACCCTGCTAAGGGCCAGAGGGCTGCTGAGAGTCTAGGTGAATGATCAGCTTGGTTTCCATGTGTTTTTTTATGTTTATTTTTTATTGGTCAGCATCTCAGAAACCCTGCTGAAGGACACAGACAGAAAGATCATTGGCATTATGGCCCCTGGAGGTAAAGTGGGATACAATGGGTTTATCAGTGTCTCCATTCCTGACTGCCCTGTTATGTTCCCTAAATCAGTCAGTCAGGTGTCTGCCAGTTTCTGTGATGTAGTTAGCTGCACACTTCCTGCAAAGAATACAATATATCACATTACTGGAAGTGCATGAGAATTCCTTGGTGATATGAAAAATGCCTACAGGTTTAACAGCAAGTTCTATTGCATACTTTGGTACCTGGTAGGGAGGAATTGTTAGGATTTACAGTATTTTGCTGACAATGAAAAAAATCATCCTCCTATCTTTATCTGCTTAGCTGGGAAACCTCTGCTGTTTACCTACTACAGTTTTGCAGTATCAGTGGCTCAGCAGGTAGCACACTCGCCTCTGAGGCCGGAAGATCAGAAGATTGAAGATCAGAAGGTTGTGGGTTCAAGCCCAACACCAAGTACTTGGGATAAAATCCCAATACTGACACTGTAGTGCATCATGAGGGGGATGCAGCACTCCTGAGGTGCTGTCTTTTGGATGAGATGTTAAAGCGAGGTACCGTCTGCCAGTTCTGGTGGTTGTTCAGGAGGACATTAAAGATCCCATGGCACTTCTCAAAAAGAGTAGGGGAGGGGGCATGGCTTAGCTCTGCTAAAAATGGCAGCCTAACTTTGATTCTCCCTGGGACCTCCAGCAATTATCACTAATCTGTAAAGATCCAGGTTCCTGCTTTGTGCCATCTTTATAGGATCTACCCTACAGATACTCCTGCAACTTCTTGGTATAGTATTTGTTTCCTTCATTCAACTCTACTCCTGAATTTTTACTCTGAAAATCTCTACTCCTCTGAGGCCTTCAATTATGGCTGAACACACCATGAGTGCCAGCTCTCTAAACAGAGTAGAATTTATGTTTAAACAACTAATAAATTAAATGAACAACCTTTAAGTTGCCACACAACAAAATATATCCAATATGCAAGCAATGGACATTCGTCTTACTTATACAGAAACTAAATCCTCACATAATGAAAATGGAATCCATGATCTACATGCAACTATTAGAGAGCAAGATAGAACAATCAAAGCCTTACAATTTAAAATAGATGATATAGAAAACAGAAATCGCAGGAATAATCTCTGTTTTCTTGGCTTCCCTGAAGGCTCTGAAATTGAGGACACCACTGCTTTACTTTCTCAAGTGCTTCCAGCATTGCTTAAACTTCCATCCGGACAAGATCTCTCCATTGAATGCTCTCACAGATCCCTAGGCCCATGTCCGAGCCCAGATCAGAAGCCTCGGCCTATTATAGCTAGATTCTTAAACATCTCCCTCACTGAACTGATACTTAAAAAGGCAAGAGAAATCAGGGAATTACAGTGGCAAGAAAACAAAATTTCTATCTTCAGAGATTTCTACAAAGAAGTACTAAATAAAAGAAAGGCCTTTAATCCCTTAAAAACTATTCTGCAACAAAGAGGCATTAAATTTGAGTTACGTTATCCAGCCGAAATGCGCCTTTTTGTGGACAGCTCATTTAAAGATGTCGGGTCCCCTGAATCCCTTGTTACATACCTGGCATTAACCTCAAAGAATCTGCCTCCTCTCAATATAGGGATCTTTCTCCGATGAACATTAACTCGAGTGCTCGTAATCCTGTGGTAAGGTCCGAACAGCACTATGGTGGTAATAAGGTGTTCAATGAATTCCTCACAGAAGCTGTGAAAGAGATCCCCCCTTCAAGGCTCTCTGCTCACATACAAGTGAAATATTCCTCCAGTTCACAACTCGCTAAGCACTCATGTTGCAAGGGTGAAGAAGCTACCCTCCCTACACTTCTCCCTGAGCGCCATTGCAAAATTTCCTCTCTGATTCCTCTCTCCAACAAATTTTCACTGCTAGAAGCAGAAGAGGAAGATATACAGTCCTCGCAGTAGGATATTCAAGGAGACAACTGTGATCTACCACTCAAACGTTCGGCCAAAAGGTTTCCTGCCACCATATCTGCAGAAACGTCCTGAGCAGAAATAGTTGCGAGCTCTCCTATCAAACCGAACGAACCTCCAAAGAAGAAACGCAGGGGAAAGCTCAGAAACAAAGCTAACTCCAGTTCCTTAACTCCCGTTAAGCTTAACTCCACATGAGTATTTATAAAGCACTTCTATTACTATTGCTGACATCCTTTCTAGAAGTCCACTTCTGGTTACTTCATGAAGTAGTTAGTACACCCTAGCTCATACCACAGTGTTAATATTTTTTCTGACCTCGTGACTGTCGCTTCCAGTGGGTTGCGACAGCGCTAGGTTGTACATGTCAGTGTTCTTCAAAGCGCTGGGGCATTTCAGCTCTCACTCTATGTGTTACCCATGCTGACTATACAAATTATTGCAATTGTACCATATCAGTAGCTCTCCATCCCAACTTAACTTACAGAATTGTAGCCTGTAATGTTCAATGTGCCTTTATATTGCAAAGTATCTCTTTTTATCCAGGCTCTTTATCTACTACTCCCTAGCTTGCCTAACTAGGATGCACTCTGCATTCCAATCCTTTCAAGGCTATATATTGTTGTAAGATATAACCCAAGATTGTACATCATGGTTTTTGAGCTATTTCATGGGCTAATTCGGTGAGTATCTATGTTGTAGTTCTCTCAGTACCTACAGCAGTTCACTCAGCCTTTATGTGCATGTGTAAGAGAGGTAGCCATTTATTTTAACACTATACTATCTTAAATATAGACTACATTCATGAGACAACACAGGTACTAGCTCAATGTTAAAAATGTCCTAACAACTAATGGGAAAATATACAGTTCCCCTCTCTCAATTTGACAATATCTGATCTAAATCTCTGTTAAATTCATATCCTTTAACGCATATCTTTCATCCCCTCAATATATTCTACTTATTAGTTATCACTTTCACCAAAGCCTTAAATTTCTTACCTAGATTTCTTTAATTTCTTTAAATACTACAGGCTATTTTCGTGGCTCGAGTCCCTCTTGTAGCACAATTGAGAAATGACATTCCATACTTTAGGCTACATCAATGTTCGAAGCCTGAATAAGATAGTCAATATAATATTCATCTAATAGTTGGTCTCACTGGGCCACAATCAGGTCAAGTCACTTAGCTATATTTATTCATATTTAAAATCACAGTCAGGCTATATTTGAGATCAGTGCCTTTTATAGTTAAACCATCTGTCTATGTATTAGTAGCTCTAGCAGCCTCGAAGCCTGACCCACGAATTTTTGTACTTTAATATATACATTTAATATTGCATGCCTTTACAAAGTATTTATTCCAATTACATAAGGATATGCTACCATACTCTCTATCACATTAAAAGCACCCTGTTGTCTCACAAATGACAACAGCCATTTATTATAAACTTTTTGAATTTTCTGCTACCCTCTATACACATCTTACAACATCTTAATAAAATGATTGTGCAAACTCTATACTTTGCTAATCATCTCTCCAGCCCGCACTCTATGTTATATTGTTAGCATAATCAAATGGCACACTTAATGTTTTACTGGATTTTGGATACTGTTCTAGCTTCCACTATAGCAGTACCACCTGGCTCTAATTTTTTTTTTCAGATGTTTCTTTTTCATTGGTAATGATGTGGTGATTCTGGTTCTTTTCCTGGGAACCATTTATGTTTAGCTAATTATCTGCTATTATATAATACTTATTGAAGGTTTTTATATGGTTTGCAACTTAGGTTTACAGCTCTTTTTGAGGTGTTTAGCTTAAGAGTTACTTATATTTACTCACGCCCACTTGTGTAGTAATAGAGTCTCTGATATTTTGTACCGACTCATATCTATCTACACTGCTCAGTGATATATTATTGTGTATTATAGTGAGTAAGTTTCCTTTTATCTTAGTAAATGTTTAACATTTTCTCTTCCTACAAATCTTTAGAAAGACACATGGGTAATTATAATTTTATATCTTTAGTTCCATTCAGTAGTATAGTCCTGCCCACCTCTACTTGTTTGTACACTCTCCTCTTTGGGTCTGCAGCGTCCTCAAGTCCAAGGAATCAATATACGAGTCCCTCATATATATGGTCATTGTTATTTCCTATTTTTTATTTAATATGAGTGACTTAATACTATATTCATGGAACATCAAGGGACTCAATTCTCCTTGTAAGCGCAAACAAATCCTTTCCTATCTTAAAAAACATAAAGTACATATTGCTTTCCTACAAGAGACTAAACTCCTAGCTGAGGACATCTGCAGACTCAAAAGGGATTGGGTCGGTCAAATTTATTCAGCCTCTTTTGCCTCTAAAAAGCGGGGGGTGGCCATCTTGATTCATAAAAACCTTAACTGGTCTCTCATAAAAACCTCTACGGACCCGGAAGGCAGATGGGTAACAGTTATGCTTAATACCCCTACAGGCCCTGTTATGTTAGTTAATGTGTATGCCCCTAACTCTGACTCACCTGAATTTTTTCATAATTTATCCCAACATATTTTGGCAGACAATAACTATAATTCACCTATCTTAGTAGGCGGTGATTTTAATTTAGCTTTGGATGCCCATTTAGACAGAAGTAATTCATCTACTGACTCACATCTTAGAAATATTAATGCCCTGTCCATGCTCTTAAAAGACTTTGGCTTATCTGAAATCTGGAGACTTCATCATCTTAGGGACCGTGACTATACTTTTAATTCCCCACTTCATCAGTCCTACAGTAGAATTGACTACTGGTTCACCTCTTCTTCCTTAACTAACAAAATAATTGACACTTCTGTTCTCCCAATTACAACATCAGACCATTCTCCAATTAAACTGGCAGGTTCCGACACCTTGAGATCAACTTTTACCTCCTACATGCACACTTATAGCATTCCACACCAGGCTCTACCTCCTGCTTTTTCCTAGGCTCTAATTTGCCTTGGCTGCTCCACACTCTCTCAGGGTATATAACTTATTGGCCTATACTAACATTACAGGGTATATAAACGTATTGTTCAATACAAACATTTATGTGTGAATCTTCTACATCTTGCCTGTCTATCTAGCTTATGTATAGCTTTATATATTTGATATGCTGCTTCACTTGTATCCTGTTTGATTTTCTACCGTATGTACAGCCTGTATTTTAATCGCTGTTACATTTGTGCTGCTCCTTGCTAGGAGCAGTACTGCTGTACCTGTGTATGCATATGTATATTTCTCATGTATTGGATGTCATTTCTGTATGCCCAGGCCCACCTTGGAAATGAGCTTGCTCAACGGTGCTGCACCTGGTAAAATAAAGATTGATTGATTGATTGAAACTTCGCCTATTACGGGGTCCTCCACCCTCCAAATCTCCGTCATGGTGCCTCGATCCACTTCTACTTAAAGACCCTGAATTTATTCCCTGAATTAGAAACCAGATTCAAGAATACCTCTCCTTTAATAATACCCCCAGTACATCCATGTGTACTGTTTAGGAAGCATTAAAAGCCACCATCAAATGTAAAATAATCAGCTATACCGCTTATAGGAAGAAAGTAAGAGAGTGACAACTAGCCGATCTGGAAAAATCTCTAAAAATTAAAGAAAATCAATACTTCAAAATCAAGAAACCTAACCCCAACTCGCAACTTCACTTTGAAATCCTTCAATTAAGAATCAAAGTCAATGAGCTTGTATCTCATAAAGTTGAATTAGCCCTTTTTAGGTACAAAACATAAATATTGGGAACAAGGTGATAGATGCGGGAAATTACTCTCCTACCAGCTTAAATCCCAGCAAATGAGTTGGCATATTGCATATATAAAAGACCACTCAGGCCAAATACACACTGACAACCCATCTATTAACCATATGAAATCCTTCTATCAACAGCTATACCTTCAACAAAATTGTGCACCAAATAACCAAATTCAGCTTTTTCTAGATAAGCTGCAACTACCACACCTTTCTGATATTGATATGACAAATCTGGTTAAACCATTTACCCTCCAAGAAATTCAAAATGCACTATCCAGTTTAAAATCTGGTAAATCCCCAGGGAGAGATGGGTTCCCTGTGGATTTCTACAAATCATTATCGGACACTCTTTGTCCCCTACTTTATAATGTCTTTTTGGAATCATCATCTAATGGCACTATTCCCCCCACTATTACAGAAGCCATTATCACTGTCATACCCAAAAAGACAAGAACCCAATTCTCCCATCCAGCTACAGACCCATATCATTAATCAACACTGATGGCAAGATTTTTGCTAAACTTCTATCCTTTCGTCTAGAACCCTTCGTATCTAAACTAGCTCACAGTTCCCAGGCTGGCTTTATCAAAACCAGACTAGGTTCTGACCATCTCTGTTCCGTATTTAATTTAATCCACAAAACAAAATCACTTAAATCCCCAGCCATTGCTATCTATTTTGAAAAGGCATTCGATTCCTTAAACTGGAACTATCTATATCTCGTACTTTCTCATTTCGGTATTCCTAATAAGTTCTGTCCCTGGGTCAAGCTACTATATACCTCTCCCTCAGCTCAAATACTTACCAACTCTATGCTCTCTTCTCCCTTTTCACTAACAAGAGGTACTAGGCAAGGATGTCCCTTATCACCGTCTTTATTTATCCTTGCTATGGAGCCCCTCTCTGCCTATCTTCGACAAGCCAGCAATATTAATAGTATTCGGATCGGTAACTCCCGCTATCCCTCACTTTCCTATGCAGGTGACCTCCTTATTCTTTTAGAAAACCTTGAGAAAGCAGGTCAACCATTAGTTCAACTATTTAAAGAATGCACCTCTCTCTCTGGCTTAGCCTTGAACTATAATAAATCTGAAACTTTACCTTTAAATGATTATTGTAGACCATATATGAATACCCCTTTGGGCTTCCGTTGAGCACCCCATGGCTTCTCTTATCTCAGTATTCAAATCACCCTGAAGCTGGATAAAATATGGGATACAAACTTTATCCCCTTGCTATCTACTATTAAATCTATGTTTGGCAGATGGAAACTACTTAATTTTTCATTTAATAGGAAAATATCTGCCATTAAAATGACCATTTCTCCGAAAATCATATATCTTTTTGCTAACATTCCTTTAATTTTGCCCTCCAATCTTTTAGTTAAACTAGATAAATTAATCAGTAGCTTCATTTGGGTAGGAAAACCTCCTAGATTTAGTCATAACAAACTTCACTCGCATTGGTTGAGAGGAGGCTTCAGGCTTCCCTGGTTCCAAGCCTATTTGTGGGCCTTTCATACAGCTCAAACCATAAAATGGTTTCTTAAACCAACAGCCAAATCACCATTATGGGTTAATATGGAATTATCCCTATGCCCTGGTAACGTCACTATCTCTCACATTTATAACACTCTTCCTCCTAAACTAAAATCCCATCCCACAATCTCTTCATCTGTATTTTGCTGGAAACTAATACATAAACACCTTAAATCTAATCCTGTACCTCAGGCATACGCTCCGATCTGGGGCAACCCAAACATCTCTCTGGATAATTACCCAATCTTCTGCCGTAACAGGGAAAAACAGAGGCATTTTCTTCTTAAACGATATACTTGAACCAAATGACCTCAGACTTAAGTCTTTTACTGATCTTTGTACCCTTTGGAAACTTTCAAAACAGGATTTTTGGAAATATCTACAGTTTCACACTGCTTGTAATTCCTATTTTCAATATTTACCCCAACAACTTTTATATGAACTATATACAGTATCTCGCAATGGCTTAAATCCTCATCTAATTTGAACAGTACAACTTACAAACATATCAGAGATATAATTCCAGCTCAATCTTATACAGCTAAAAACAAATGGAGCCAGCTCCTAAATTGCATCATAACACACTTACAATGGTATAGGTGCTGGCTTTCCTGCCATAAGACCTTCAAAGATAAGCGTAGTTCGCTTATACAAACAAAAATACTTCATTTATGGTATAGGACCCCTACAACATATGGGTCTAATGAATAACAATAATTGCTGGTGCTGTAACTACCCCAATGGGGACTTACTTCACATTTTATGGCAGTGCACTCTTATAAAGAACCTCTGGTGCACTACTTGCAACTTCGCAGAAAAAGTAATCGGTCAGCCCTTTACATTAGACCCTAAACACACCATTTTAGGCATGTTCAACCTTAACAATAATAAAATTTCCAGGGCTCAAAATAGATGGTTGAATCTATTATTTCTTCAAGTTAGACGCCTTATACTTAAACATTGGAAATCTGTTATAATCCCCAAATGTTCTGACATTCTTAAGAACCTATCTCAGTATGCCTCTCTGGACAGTATATCTCACATCTGTTCTGGCTGACTCAAGGCATATAATGGATGTTGGCAGGACTATTTTAACTACTTAGAATCTCCACATACTTCTAACACTTAATATATGGACTGTTATGAAGATTATCTTTATCCAGTACTACCTGGTAATCATTATTGCAATTGCCTCTCTTACCAGTTGTTTTTCCTTCTCTTTCTATTTCATGTTTCTTCTTCATTTCTGTTTTACTGGCATTAATTACATGCCTTGTTACCTCAACAACCTTTCCAAATATATATGACATATAGTTATGTAGAACAAGATTTAATAATATCATTGCTATACAAGTACTCTACATTATTCCTCTCTTCTAGTTGATATTACCCTCCATGTTATTCTTAGAGAACTCATATTAGACATATTCATTCATAACATTGTAATCTTATACTAGTTCTTGGGCATTATAGCTTTCATTCTACTCTAATGAGGTTGTTTAACAGGCAATGTGTTATCATATTCTGTCATTATGTCTATTTACATAATCTTTCATATATGGAAATGGTTTTTATTATATATAATAATAAAAAGATTAACTGCAAAAAAAAAGAGTAGGGGAAATTTTTGTTGGAAAGCAATCAAACAAAAAACACAAAGTCGTAATCTCCAGATGGTCATGGAGCACAGTGTTACACCCCCCCCACACTAATTTGGGGTTTACCTTAATGTCTTCCTGGACTCCTTCCATGTCCACAGTCAGGCTGATTTTCTTTAAAGGTAGTAGATCCAGGGATATCTTTTTGCTTCTGTTCATTTATATGTGAGTGCCATGCTGTGCCTCTGAGCCTGTCCCTTTAAGAATCTAGCTAATATGTGTATAATAAATGGTCTGAGCTGGGTCCAAGTGATTTAGAGCTTGTGACTGGCCAGACACTACTCTGATTTGCTCCACTGTGCAGTCAATAATAGTGCAGAGGGAGCCTGAATGGGAACTGTACTTATTTACTTCTAGTGTATTGTTATATTTGAAATAGAGAAGTTTGTTTAACCTGCTTTCCTTGCAGTTTGCCTTTTGGAATGGAAGCCATCATGTTTGATCCGGGACTTTTAGGAAGTGGACCAATAGGACTCAGGGGACCTCAAAGGGTTCTTAGCCCAAGTGTCCTGTGGGAAGAGAAAACGGTAGTTTTTGTAGTTTTCAGGTTAGTGCCTAAACTGAGCTGAAGTGGGAGTCCAACTTGTGACTGACCACTTCCCCAGCCAACCTGAATCTTGGAATCAAAGGGAAATGCCCAGAACTGTAAGTGACAGTGCATCAGTTAGAACTGGAGCTTAAAAAGTGAACAGCTCAAGCTTTCAAGCAGCAGCTCCCTAAATGGAGCTTGGGGGAATTGGCGGGAAAAGGCCCAACGTGCTAACGTGCTTTCCTGCCACTGGTTCTCCTGAATTGGACTGCCTGATTGCAGAAGTCGGAATTATCTGATCTAAGAGTGAAACTGTGGCAGAAAGTATCGGACAGTTTAAAAGCACTGCTTGCAATTTGGACTGAAGATTTGCTCCTGTGAAGCATTTGGCCCGGCTAGTGTGCAAGACTGATATTGGATCGAGAGGTTTGCTCAGTCAATCTACTGCAGCAGCAACTGGACTGTATCCAATCTGTGAAAAGTTAATGCTGTTTGATTTAAATGTGCTGAATGTTCCTCATGGGTTGAGACCTGCCTGTTTGTGACAGTCTGTTATGTCAGCTGGAGGCTTCACCAGCAAGCCTAACTGAACTTTGCCAATGTGCGCATCATGCCTGGGCCTTTGCCATCCCAGCCTAGATCAGCTGCCTTGCACCAGAGACTGTCCTTGGTGAGAAACCGGCTTTGGGGATCCACCCCTGCACAGAAACAGCTCACAGGATGTGGCCACCTAGAGGAAAAGGCCACGAAGAGGAGGTGTGTCATGTCGGCCCTGCTTCCCCATGCTCATTGGTGAACACCATCAGGTCTCCATATTGCCATTCATTTCACTGCCAACTGGTAGTGTGAGTACAATCAGGGTAGCTCCCTGCAACAAGTCACTTAATCATCTGTGGCACATCTGATTTCTTTTCTAAATTGTTGGGTTTCATGTGACTTGGCAAACTGGCCAGGTTTACAAATGATTATCTTGTTGTTGTGCATGCTAACTGCCTTTTCTTTCCATCAAGGGCTCCAACATCAGCTGCAATGCCAGCCACACCCGGGCAACGCCTCTGGCTAGTGAGCTTTCCATCCTGGATACCCAATGTTTTGTAGAACTGTTTATTTTGGGACTAATACTGCATGCCAAGAACCTGAATTTAATCAGAATACCAATCATTTACCTAAATTCATGCCTCTTCCTTGTTCACATCCCCCAAAATAAATCTGATTGTTATTTCACATTTAACCTAGCATATGCACATATTAGTAGTTGGGTTACAGTACTGAAAGTGTGCAGTTGTCTTGCTAACCTTGTTTTACAGGGGGTCTCCAGGGATATTGCTGAAGGTCTGGCATTGGTGGTAAGTGCAAAGGGTGAGTGCATATTATTACTGCTATTTACTGACTGTGTGTAAACTACTGCTGTTCAAGGTTCAAAGCCACTATAAGGATTGGTGGGTGGTTGTAGCTTCCCAGAGGGCTGTACCAGGCTAGACAGACACCCCCAATAATGTTACTCTGTGTGGAGGCACCTTAATACAGAATCCAGGCCCCTAAACCTGTGGTCAGACATACAGGCAGGGGTAGTAACCTTAGGGATAGCGACATCTAGGAGTTACATCTTGGAGACACCACTGGGATTAGCATCCTCTAGTGGCCAAAGTATAAAGTTTCAGTCAATTGTGAATTTTCTGCTGACTTTGAAATGGAGAGCCTCTCTGCAGCTAAGTTGAATATTTCCCCCCATAAACTGGTTGTGCAGCGCATGATGGGGTGGAGTGAGGCAGAAAGGGTTGACCCCCATTATGCTTTATTTTTGCAGGATATCCCCACGGGGACCACCAGTGCTACCATAGAGAAAATTGTGGGGAAATGTTAGTGTTTGGGTAAAGTTTCCATGCAAGGGTGGGACACTGACCTGTTTGAACAGACCCTAATGTCCCTCATTTTATGTAGCATCCCTATAGACCCTGAGACAGTATCCCCTGTGATTATGCCTGAGGGATCCAATATGTGGTGGAGGGACATTAACATGCATAGTGGTCTGTCTTCTCCAGGGGGTTTCCCAAAGTGGAAGGATTTAAGGAGAAGTTGTTAAAGCTGTTAGCTACTGAAGGACAGATGGTTAAGGACTTGCAAAGGGCTTTGGAGGATTCTGAGGGGGTCACACTCATACACTCTCCCCCAGCCCCCTCACCTCTGCCCAGGTCATCTCCCCTTGCAGCAACCCCTATAGTGGTACCCTCTGCATACCTGGGCTCTTATTGCAGGCTAAGGTTGTTTTCAGGGGCCATCCCTGTTCCCATGGGGGAAGATGATTTAGAAACCTTGATGGACTATGCCACCCCACTGGTCCAAGAGTGGCAATGCTCTGAAGGGAAAAATGTAAAAGACTTATGGAAAGCTTAAGGGACCCTGAACTGGACATCATCCGGTTCCTCCAGTCCACAAACCCAGATTCCTCTGCTGCGGAGTACTTGTCTGCTTTAGAAGGAGTATTTGGCAGCACTGAGTCAGGAGAGGCTTTGATGTGGAAGTTTAAGTCCACCAAGCAGTGGATAAATGAGCAACTGTCTGCTTTTGTAACTAGTGTAAAGCTGACCTTGCAAAGGGTGCACTGAAAAGGGAGCATCCAGGCTAGTGAGCTAAATTGAGTGAGATTAGAACCTGTTCTTAAATCTGCCCACTATTTAAGTGTGTTCATGTTAAAGTTAAAATTTTAAGATTGCAAAACCCACCCTCCTGAATACTGTTGGTTAATGAAAGAAATCAGGGAGGCTGAGAATGAAGATGATAGTTAAGACCCCTATGTTGGGGTTGCACAAACTGCCCCAACCCCAGATGGGCCTAATGAGAAGGAGGGCACTTTAGAGTCACAGCAAATCAGTGAGCTGTTGAAGGAATTGAAAGAACTGAAGGCCAGCAGGCAAGCTATTGCTGAACCACCTAAAACTCATGATCCTTGCCTCACTAATGCTGAGACCACTTGCGAGACTCAGCCTGTCTGTACAAGGGCCAGTGCCCATGTTGTTGAATACCAATCTGACAAAAACATAGTGGAGGAAATAAGGGAGTTGTGAGCAATGGTGAGAGACCATATTTATGCTGCACATTCATCTGCCCCCTGGAGGAGCTATGGGGGAGCTGAGCCTGAACGTATGCTGAAAGAAGAGAGCAGGCCTCCACCTCCTGACCACTACAAGCCCCATGAAGACTCACTCCACCCTGCCAAACCTAGAACTAAATTATTTTGTTATTGTATGTAGAAAGTGAGCACACCAAATGAGTTTGCGATTCTCCTGAAAACCTATGATGAGTCACTGCTAAATTGCTCAACCAGGTTCACCAAAGCAACATAAAACCGCAAGCAGGGCCATCATAAAAAATGTTTCCTCTAAGACTGCCATGGACAAATCTGCTAAGCCTGCACCTCTGGACTGGTCAGAGATAGTGGGCCCTTCATTAGAGACTACAGTAAGCATTAATGGCATTTTGACCTGAGCCGTGTTGGGCAGTGGAGCTCAGGTTACTATTGTGTTTAAAGATTAGTATGACCAGCACTTGTCCTACCTCCTGATTCAACCCCTTGAAGGACTTCATGTATGAGGTTTAAGCGACAAGTCCTACCCGTATCTGGGTTATGTGCAACTGTGGTTATCATTTCCTACCACTGTGGGTGGTGTGGATGAACCAGTAGAGACATTGGCTTTGGTATGCCCACTGACTGGAATGTATGATGATATCCCTTTGTTAAGTGGCACTAATGCTCACATGTTCGGCAGACTCACCCAGCTGTGTCAGGAGAAGCAATAATGAAAGACTGGCTGGGCCTTACACATCTCTGCCATGGTGTGCCAAGCGTATGATCTACAGATGCTGGCCAAACAGGTCAACAAGGAGGAGCCAGTGTGAGTTATATGGAAGAAAGATCCAGCACCACTTGCACTGCCACCCAATGCTCAGTGTACCATTAGTGGTGAAGTGCAAATAAAGAAAGACGTCAAGAATAAGATCCTGATGCTGGATGCCCCAAAAGAGGGGAAACTGTCAGATGTCCTTCTAGTTAAGCCAAACATCCTGCCTGCCCAACCTCATGCCTATGGTCGGCGTGTCATGATTCGAATATAAAGCATGTCTGACTGAGATATTAGAGTCAACCGAGGTTGCGCCGTGGCTACCCTGTATTGCACAGACACTGCTGTATTGCCTAGAAAATGCCATGCCAAACAGGATGAAGAAGTTACTCCTGATTTATTCAATTTTGCAGAAGAGTGGAAAGCAAAAGTCAGCAGAAAACTGGCCCAGTGGAGCAAAGTATTTTCCTTGAGAGAATGGGATGTCAGATGCATCACTGGTGCAGAGCATTACATCAGGTTCCATGATGAGAGGCCATTTTGCAAAAGATTCCACCAATTGGTACCAGCAGACATTGACAATGTTCAACACCACCTCCAAGAGATGCTAGCAGCTGAACTCATACAAGAATCCCGTGGCTCGTATGCATCTCCGATTGTGGTAGACCGAAACAAGAATGGCTCAGTGAGAATGAGTGTAGTCCACCGGACCTTCAGCCGAAGAACTATACCAGACCAATATACAATGCCTTGCATCCAGGATGCCCATGATTGCCTTAATGGCAGCCAATGGTTTTCTGTTTTAGACCTCGGGAGTGGGTACTACCAAATCCTGATGGCACCGAAAGATAGAGAGAAAACTGCATTAATTTGTCCTTTGGGTTTTTGCAAACTCCTGCACATACAAATCCTTCTACTGGCCCAAGATTGGTGCTGATATTAATGTCCACATCAAAACCTGTAGGTGTTGCCTCCAGAGGAAAGCACAGCCTCATATAGCAGTACCTTTGGTTAACATCTCCACCAGTGCTCTCATGGATCTTGTATGCATTGACTTCTTGTGTTTAGATCCCAACCAAAAGAACATTGGTAATGTGATGGTTGTGGCTGACCATTTTATGCGCTATGCCCATGCCTATCCGACCAAGGACCAAAAAGCGGCCACTGTAGCCATGGTACTTGTAGAGAAATTCTTTGTCCATTGCAGTGCCCCACAACAAATTCATTCTGATCAGGGGTGAGACTTTGAAAGTCACCTAATTAAAGAGATGTTTTCACTATGTGGGGGTAAGAAAATCAAGAACTACCCCCTATCACCCTCAGGGGGACCCACAGCCCAAAAGATTTAATCTGACACTAATGGACATGCTGGGCACACTTCAGCCCAGAGACAAGCTGAGATGGAGTCAGCAAATAAGTACTTTAGTTCATGCATACAACTGTACTCATAACGATGCAACTGGGGTTTCCCCCTACCATCTGATGTTTGTTGAGAAGCAAGGCTACCTGTTGATATTTGTTTTGGGGTATCCCTTGATGGAGTCCAAGCTGAAAACTATCTCCAGTACAAACAAAAACTCAGAGCTCAGCTTAATCATACTTATCAGTTAGTCCTCACAATGGCTGCCAACAGAAACTTAGCAAACAAAGAGAGGCATGACAAACATGTTAAGGCCCAAAAGCTACAACCTGGACAGCATATCTTGTTAAGAAACTTGGGATTGCTGGCCTGGTGGCACTGAGGGTAGAGGCGCTGGATGCCACTCCTCACACCATGCCGGTGACCCGGGTTCGGGAATGAGCCCAGGCTGTTGGGGGTCAGCAGGGGAGGACTAGAATTGACCATCTGATAACTGCTCTCCTAGTCCTGGGGTAGGTTGGGGATCACCTATAACATGGTAGTGATCTCTGGGAATGCCCAGGGGTACTACCAGCGAAGTGATAGTCGGGGGGGACGTGGCAGATGTCAGCACACTGTGCCTCACATCACTGCACGTCCCCATTCCCATGGGGACAAGAACAAGGAAAAGGGCTGGGTATGACCATGCAGCTTGATGGCTGTGCCCTGGGCTGCCCAGAGGACTTGTGTGGAGTCCCATTGGGGAGGGTCCAGGCTTTCCTGGCTGGGAGCGGCTGAGGGGGACCCTCCAGCAGGACAGCATGATGGCCATCCTAGATCCTCCTGGGTACTGGTTTGAGCTGCCTAGCTCTCTGGGTGGACAGGGCCAGCAGCTGGATGCCCCATGCCAGATCACGCTGCAGCAGGGGAAAAACAGCAGCTGTGATTAAAAAAAAAAAGAAACTTGGGATTGCATGGAAAACATAAGACAGCTGACAGGTGGCATCGCACCCCGTACATTGTTGTCAATAAGCTGGAGGACCTGCCAGTTTACAAAGTGCATCCAGAGAATGACACATGAGCTGTAAAGACAATGCACAGAAATCACCTGTTACCAACTGGGCAAATCATCATTGACTCTGCACCTCAAAATAATGCCTCCACCAAGCCTGTGACCTGGGCTGCAGCTAAAAAGAAACAGTCAAACTCCCCTTCTGCTGTTCCGCAACCCAAGCCTGTGGCAAATAAGGTTATCATTGATATTGGCAACCAATCTGAATCCGATGACAGTGAATGTGGGGTCACTTATTATCCTTCTTCTGAACTGAGGCACTTATTTCAAGAAAATCCTCTGTGTAACATGGGAGATAAGGCTGGACCTTCAGGACTGCCTAATTATCCAGCCCTCTCAACTTCCCTGTACCCCCTGATAGTGAAATGCAAAGTATAATGTCTGACACAGCTGACTCTTTATGTCTTATGGAACTAACTGAACCTTAAGGGGCTGATCTTGACCACGAGAGCCAGAATGGTGAAATGCCAGATGAAGCTGCAATGTCTGAAAATGGTAACTCTGATATAATGGACAATTATGCTAATTGAAATGATGATTCCAAAAGCATCAGCAATGTGTTACATGATCTAAATTCCATAGAGTTTCCTCTCAATAGTGAACCTGAAATTTCAGAGCAAGCAATTGCAAGTGCTTCTTCTGAACCAGAGCCTATAGAACAAGCCAATGCCAGTGCTCCTTCTAGCTCTGAACCAACAGTAAGTGCAGATGCACCCCATTTATCATACGCTGACTTACTGCTGGACAATGAGCCAGGACTGATCAACCCTAATGCCAATGTTGAAAGGACTAAGCCTATGCTTGCCCCTCCCAGAATGTCTGGAAGAAGCACTAAACCTATAGTTTGCCTTAGCTATGATTCCCCAGGAAGGCCTGTAGTTCTTCCCATGAATGTACTGTAGTTCATAAAGGGGTTTACATCTCAGCAAATTCTCTTCCAAAAATAGGTCACACTGCAGCCTCTAAGTTAATAAGCAAGCCCTCTAGTCAGTTCACTAGTGACCACTCCTCATGCAGCATAAGGTTAGCTGATGGGGTCAGACCACCAACCATGTGGGTTAGTGTGCAGGAGATAATACAGACAAGGGTAATGTGATTGACTACCTGAACTAGTTTCTATGAGAGTAACATGTTTCATGTACAGTATTCACTGCAAAATGTGAAATGTTTAAGCAGTACTGTTACCTATAGACAGGCATGCTTACTTACTATTGATGCATCAGATATGAACATCTGTATCACGTGTATATAATAGTTTATGGTTGCAACCTGTATATATATATATATATATATATATATATATATATATACTTGTACTTGTTGCAACCTGTATGTGTGTATATAAATATATATATATATACATACACATATATATACTTAAAGTCCAGAAGGAACAGCAGTAGCAAAGAATTAAAGAACTGCAGCAGCCTGTCAGTGGGCAGAGCCGATGGTTCTGGAGAGTCAAGTTTCAGCAGCATACCTTCAGTCTGGTGATCGATGGGCAGTACAGTGAGGAAGGCAGTTGGTGGACAGAAGGGGTCCACCCGGCTGCTTGCAGCAGCAGAGGCATCCATGTCAAGGGTGAAGCTTCGGTCTGGTGATCAGTGGGCAGTACAGTGAGGAAGGCAGCCAGCAGACTGAAGAGGCCCACCTGGCTGCTTGCAGCAGCAGAGGCACCCATGTCAAGGGTCAAGCTTCGGTCTGGTGATTAGTGGGCAGTACAGCGACGAAGGAAGCCAGCGGACAGAAGGGACGAAGGAAGCCAGCGGACAGAAGGGGCCCACCCGCCCGGCTGCTTGTAGCAGCAGAGGCACCTATGTCAAAGGTGAAGCTTTGGTCTGGTGATCGGCAGGCAGTACAGCGAGGAAGGCAGCTGGAAGACAGAAGGGGTCCGCATACCCAGCTGCTTGCAGCAGCATAGGCACCCATATCAAGGGTGAAGCTAAAATAATTATCATGTTGTTGTGCATGCCAGCTGCCTTTTCTTTCCATCAAGGGCCTCAACATCAGCTGCAATGCCAGCCACCCCCAGACAATGCCTCTGGCTAGCCAGCTTTCCATCCTGGGTACCCAGTGTTGTAGAACTACTTATTTTGGGACTGAAAGTAAATGCCAAGAACCTGAATTTAATCAGAATACCAATTGCTTACCTAAATTCATGCCCCTTCCTTGTTCATGTCCCCTAAATAAATTTGATTGTTGTTTCACATTTAGCCTATTATTAGTTGGGTTACAGTACTGAAAGTGTGCAGCTGTGATGCTAACCTTTTCTTTTTACATGGGGTTCTCCAAGGATATTGCTGAAGGTCCGGCCCTGGTGGTAAGTGTGAAGGGCGTGTGCATATTATTACTGCTATTTACTGACTGTGTGTTAACTACTGCTGTTCAAGGTTCAAAGCCACTAGGAGGATTGGCGCTTGGTTGTAGCTTCCCAGAGGGCTATAACAGGCTAGACAGACACCCCCAATACTGTTACTCTTGGTGGAGGCACCTTAATACACAATCCAGGCCCCTCAACTTGTGGTCAGACATATAGGCAGGGGTAGTAACCTTAGGGATTGCAGCTCCTAGGGGTTACAACAGTAATACAGAACCATAAAGGAAATACAAATCAGCAAAACTCTATGCAGGAAAAAAAAAAAAACAAAGCAAATAAATCAGCAAAAGTAAAAAAAAAACAGCAAACAGCAACATTGAAAGAAAAAAAAAACAGGGGTTCATATACAAGTAGAGCCTGTCAGATCAAAAGAAAATATACATAGCCTGGTAGAGATCCTGCAAGAAAAGGACAATGAGCAGGAACATACTAACAATGAAAAAAACAGCTTGGAAGGTCTGACAGCAAAAAAAAAAAGCAACTTTGGGGAGGTTATGCCAACATTTGGCCAAAGCAGGAGATGCAAGCCATTTACTATGAGCCCAATGCAAAGATTCCAATTACAGTTCTATTAATTGAATTAGCATAAGTGGTGGCATGTCCTTTTGTTGTAAAAGGTACACGCATCATGTATGCCAAAGATAACATTTTAAAGTAGTTATGACTACATTCAGTGTGACAGGATAAAATTTATGTGTGGCAGGAGAGGTTCCTAGGATAACATCACTGTATATCAAATGTTCCCAAGACACATCTCCCCACCTGCATGCCAAAAGTATCCAAAATGCAATCTAACAAAATGATATTGCATAGTTTCAGGGTGGCATCACAACCAATTCTGGGGCAATTTTGTTCTTCTATGCTTTTATGCTTTGCGTTAGCTTTAACATACAGTACAACCTTCCATGGCAGCGCAACCAGAGAACATCCCACATTTTAGGTGGGGTTCTACCATCCAGAAGGGATTGATGGAGAAGGGTCATGTCATTCTGATGAATCCCAGGGTATTGGGTCGCATCAGTGAAATATGCAGTCATAATAGTGGTATACATATCCTGACTAGTAGGGTGTGACAGGATACAAATGTCTGATTTCTAGCATTTAAGTTTAGCAACAATTTCATCAACAAAGGCTGAATTTAACGTTGATTTACACAGTAACAAGCAATTATTGGACCACACGTGAACAATGGGATTCATCCAGTGTGTCATCCAGGGATGCCACATTTTATGTGTGTGCGCTAAAATAGGTTTATAGTTCCAGTGAAGAAACTGGCTAAAAGAAAAAAACTAAAGGATTAATCAAATTAAGACCATCTTTCTTAATAGGTACATACAGTATGCTTGTTTATATGTGGGTTAAGTCGACTCCCCCAAATCAGATGAAAAAACAAGCTATAGAAATGAGTTTCCAGAAATTTGGGAATCGAGTATATCATACTAAGGTATGTAAAAGTTGGTAACACAACTTTTTCAGGATGGATACTTTTTTCCATTTTGTCTGCTGCCATTTCTTTCGAAATTTGGGTTTTAGAATCACACTCTGACAATTTGTTTTCCCAGTTAACACGGGCCATATCCCCAGTACCAAAAGAAAGTCTTAAAATCTTACGTGGACTAGAAGTAATAGTAATCCCCTCAATCTGATGTACAGGAGAATGGGGCTGATGTATAACCATAGCATAACATTTTTCTAAGTTCAGCTTAGCACCTGAGATCGGGTCACCGGTGTGGTGTGAGGTAAGACACCAGCGGCTCAACACTCGGCACCATTGGGCCGAAGGGGTTGAACTTTTTTAAACAAATCAGTTCTCCCCTTCTTTGTCTGGGAGGCATAAATATTAATCAGCCTAAATGATAACCCATGAAACAGAATATCTACCAACATAGCCCTCCCAGGTTCTATACCCACCTGACACTGAACGGAAAATTATGTTCCTTGGAACAGGATCCCTACCCCATCACAGATATCCTGACCAAAAGCCCAAAATGATGGCCCCCAGCACAAGGTTGTTTGGGTCTGAAGCATATTAAAGGAAGATGTCATCCTGGTCTTCTGCAAAAAAAAAAAAAAACATCAAAGAGTAAGTCTTTTAGAATGGAAAAAGAATGTTATGCCTGGGAATAGCCTTAATGCTATTAGCATTAAGGGTGGCTAGGCACAAGGGGATATCCATTAAGACAAGTGGATAGAAAGTACAATTGAGTCAAGTGGCATCATCCTCAGGTTTTTCCTTTATACTCCTAGTAACCATCGGCAACCTCTTCCGCAGTTTCATCTTTGAGGTGGAAACCATACTAGGGACTTCATTAGACTCTGCCATCTGGAGAGGATTAGTAAGAACCAAGTTGTCTGAGTGTTGGCTGATATCAGAATCAGGGTGATCATCCTCCAAAGCCAAGAACTTGTTATCCAGCACCAGAGGGATCCCTAGCGATTAAACTTTCAAAGGCAAACTGCCCGGTTTTATGTGAGTGGAGGGATCGCTTATGTGTCATAAGTGTCATATTTGGTGGCGGCATTCATCAGCTTCCAAAGGTGTCACAGTAGAGGTGTCCATAGCAATAGCTTCCAGAGGGTCAAACTCCTTGGACTGATCTAAAGCCAGGACATATCCAGACACTGAATGTTTCCAAACCCCGTCAAACAATTTATATGGAACGATTAAATTATCCTGAATATGTCTGTGAGGGATGACACAAGTCTGAGACGGGGAAATAATCATTGGAATGATCAAGGCAAGATGATGCACCAGTATTTAAGACAAAATCTTCTGCTTTGTATTTAGAAGACATAACAGCCTCCATTTATGCAGGGATTTTCTATCCCCTTTTCTTATGGATAAAGATTAATATAGCCTGTAACATGGAAGGGGCAATCTTACCAGTGCACAAAAAATAACTGAAAAGAAACTGTAAAGCGGGGCTAAGATAAGGACGAAATTTTGTGTAGGATTCTTAAGGGAGGCCATCATTACCAGGAGCTACGTTCTTCTGAAGACTAGTTATGGCATCATCTACTTCTGAGAGCTGGATAGGTTATACAAAGGAGGATAATACCTCTTGCAGAATAGTTGTATAGGGAAAGAGTTTAAGAGTTACTTCAGGTTGAGTTGGGTTGGGTTGGGCTGAGCAGAAGGCAGTGACAAGATGGTCATGCACGATCTTCAAAGTGCCATCCTTATGGGGGGCGGCTACATCACTTGATAAAGAAGAGAGACCAGATATAAAACAAGACTCATGTCTGCATTGTCTAGCTCTAAAACAGTCAAGAGACTGTAATTTTCCTTGCTTACCACATTTCATTTCATACATCAAGGAGGAAGCATGGTCAGACTAAAAAACTTTCATGGCCGATTTTATGGTAGTAATAGAATCCAAGGCATCCATCCCAGTCGTCTTCATAAGGGAGATGAGTTTGTGTAAACAGGAACATAAAGAGAGGTACTTTAAGTAGTGGTGAGGTTTCCTCCAAGATGCCCATGTCTGAAAAAAGGATCTAAAGTCATGATTAGCGTCCTCCCACCACTGGAGAACATTGTCGTAAGCACCAAACACTGACCAACAGTCTCTAAAGAGTTGTTCACATTTTAAGATCACTTGAGGGTTGTGCAGAAGTGAGGTGTTAATCATTAGGTGGAAGGAGACTTGGGAAAGTCAGAACAAAATGAACAGTAACAGAGGATAGCAGAATGGCCAGATGTTTCAATAAGCAGGGTCTGGTATACTGTAACTGCAAGGACACAGGAAAGGAAGGAAAAATCAATTCTAGTAGCCAGGGATCCCCTATGAGAAGTAGCTTCACAATTGGGAGATCCCGGTGCCTCATCAGATAGGGAAGTGGTAGTGAGAATGCCATGCAAACAAGCAGAGTCACACTATGTCTTAGCAAGTACTGGGAGAGAGTGGGGTAAACTGCAATAAAAATACCTGCCTAACACCACAACCTGACTCGTGTGTAGAAAGGATTGAATTTCCTTAAAAAGGTCAATTCTGCTGGACTTAGCTTGTGGAGTATAGATATTAATAAGGCACAAAGGAAAACCATCATAAAGGACTTCTAAAAGGAGGGCATGGCCTGGAACAATATCCAGTAAGAATTGAACCTGACAGGGGAAGGAGTGGAATAGAATACCAGCTCTGTTTGACTTAGCCAGGCTAGGGGACCAAAAAGAAGGGCCATGTATCAATAATTGTTTGGTAGTTGACACATCATGAAGGGTTTTCAGTTGGGTGTCCTGTACAAAAAAGATCTTGCAAGACAAAGAGGACAAAACAGAAAGTGTGGTTAGGCATTTCATGTAATTTTTGATACTATTAGTGTTCAGAGAGGCACATGATAAATGGGGTCCGGAACACATAGGAAGGTGCTAAGTAGGGGTGTCAGACAGTTTCTTTGTCTGTGACCTGGTTTGGCAGCATTTAGAAGTGGCATCTGGGACAGCTGAATCCACATCTGAGCCCACTCCATGATCACAGGAAGTAACTGAAGAAAGCTCAAGTCCATAACATCGTCCTCTGAGACACCCCATTGTGTAGTTGTAAACAATACTGCAAATGGATTCTCAAGCAAAGGGGGTCAGCTTAGCTTTAGGAGCCAAACAACAGTGCTTTCTGCATAGTCATACTGGCAGCAATGGGGGTTCCACAGGGGGAAGGAGTGGAGCCATAATAAAAAAAGTAAATGACAGGAGTCCCCCAAGGGGGATTAGCCTTCCAGATCCACAGAGATGGAAGAAGCTGGGAGTGGAACAGGATTGATAAGACAAGAGCAACTACAAGGACTGCCATTTCCAGGTCTGGGGCAGTAATTGGTGGCTATACAATTAGATGTGGGGGACAATCCCTCAGGTCAGTAACAGTGTTCAGTTGTGGGGAGGAGAGGACTCTCTTAGAGCGAGCCACAGCAGCACCCATGGCCTGTCCCAGTGAAATAATGGCATCCTGGTTCCTATCTTCTCCTGTGTTATGCATGGCCCAGAGACATTTAAGAAATGAATGTCCCTGTTCTTCACAAAGGTTTCATCGAATGGTTGTGAGCAAACATTGCTGGAATTACCAAATTCCAGATATCTATTGCACCTATCAGCATCACAAACTGAGCTAACATGAGATGGGGATCCTTATTTATAACAAGACCAAGGCTGACTGGGATAAAAACAAACTCCCCTGTCCTTGCCAATATAGAAGCTGTTGGGAAAGTGTCAAATACCAGCATTAGAATATTGTAATTTCACACGCATCTTCCATCCCCCCATCCAAACCTGCTCACTATCTATAATCGGAAGGGGACTGTCCTGGACATCACATTTTTGTTTTAACCAATAACAGATATCAGAAATGTGCATACTCTCATTCCACAACATGATAGTGATAGGTTTGGTAGCAGGCTTGGAGAAGGGAATGGCCTGAAATGGGATCCACTCAGAAGTGCCTTTGAGGGACTCATACTTAATCCAAAATGACTCCAAAGCAGTAACACAATGAAAGCTAATACCATAAATGGTGTCATTAGAACCATGTAACACAGCAAACACATCATCCAAGAAAAACCCCATAGAATCTTTCAATAAGGTACAAATGACAAAAAATCTGTCTGGTGGTAGTTCCAATCCACCAGAGTACAGAAAGCAGACTGCATCCTGCCATTGCAGGGGCTCCTTCATAGTGGAAAACAGGTGAAACATCAGGAATGGTTTAGTGGCCCTGTGGGGTGGCACAGTAAAGGAGGAAGTGCTAGTGCCAGGGTTTTCCAAGGAGTTGAGTGTATCTTGCCCACTGGGGGGGGTCCTCTGTGAGTCTAGAGGATTGCCATGAGTCACAGGGAAAGTGTCACAGTCCCAGACAGCTGTAGATCCTCAGGAAGACCGAACCCCTGAGGCAGGGGGTCACAAGGTCAGTGAGGGTCTGTAGCATAACTTGTCCAGTGGTTCCCAGGAGACCCCATCTGCAGCCTTCTCCCATCCAGCTGCAAGTAGGGAGGCTTTGACAGACCATTTTCCCATCTGTTTCTGGGACAAAGCAGGGCCCTGGGTGGTGCGTGGCTGATAATGAGGGGGGGGCAGCCAAGGCCTAGGTGGCCGTATCCATGGGAGTCGTAGGGTCAGCCACCATGAAGTCTGAAGATACAGGAGTGGAGACAGGAGCAGAAGGCAAAGGGACTTCCATGTTCATAGAAGGAGAATGAGGTGAAAGAAGGGAGTCTGGAGCTATAGGAACAGTCACTACAGGTAGAGGAGGATTCAGTGGAGACACTTGCACATTTTGAATAGCAGTAGCAGTCAGAGGCAAATTAAGGGCCTCAGGAGAAACAAACAGTTGCAGTATACTCATGCCATTTTGACCAGTTGCAGAATCAAATGGCAGCATAGCAAACTTAGTCCCAGTCCCTGGACTATCAAGCTGAGCAGCTGTTTCCAAAGGGGAGTACTGAGAAGTGGCAGGGTAAGCAGGAACTTCCATCTGCTCGCTGGAAGAATCGGGCAGGCAGGACAGCAGGAGGTACTGGGCGTCCTCCTCTTTCAACATCCAGAGCAACTGCTGTTGGCATTGTGCATAAGCATAAGCTAGAGAATCCTCCAAGGAGAGAGCACCTAAGGCATCTGAAGAAGTAGGGCTCCTTACAGTCTGGTCATTCATCGTATCCATATCCTGTCGACTGGTAGCACCCATTGTGTCTACCTCAACTTTTTCCAAAATAGTGTAGCCTCAGAAGATGAAGGCACAGGAGAGGAGACTGTGTCTCTGGCATCCCACAAGCAGGGATTGCAGAGGCCATCTTGCTAGGCAGCTCAAGGGGTTCCCCTACTGCTAAGAGTAGGAGAATTTTTACTGATAACAAAAGAAGAACGATACAAAAATAGAAAAGAAACAAAAGAACAAATGCACAGGTACACATGTCAAATACATTACAGAGCAAGAAAATAATAAAGCTATACCAAATCCAATATCACAAAGCAGAAAATAACAAATCAAGAAATGTGGCAGACCAATTCATGGCACACTCCGGAACCCCCAGAGGGCATCACAAGAGGGACTTAAAATAAAACGGGGCAATTTCTCCACAGCTGTGTCATTTGTTGGAGTGAAGTACAGCATTCCTCCAAGGCATGATTCTTTTGTAATTCTAATGTAACATTCATTATTATTTCCCTTATAAGCAACATGCTTCTGCTGGAACACCCAGGAACATCTGAACTGCCAGATGCAATACTTCAAAAGGGCCCAGAGGACCTGCAAAGCAGAGATTTCAAACACAGACAAATGTTTATTAAAAATTCCCAAAATCAATTCAGCATGAGTAAATGTCAGAATCAGGAGCTCCGGCCACTGTCTCACCAGGTGGGTCCAGAAAGCCCTAATATGGGGACAAGCAAAAAAAAGATGATCCTGTGTTTATAATAACTGTGCACAACCATCCTTAGGGCAGTATCTCTCTAAAACCTGTTTATGCTTGTAGGAGTTATGAATCCCCACTTTCCCATAAATACTCAGCCACTGGGAATCCCAAACATACTGATGCAGGCACCTATTATTAAAATATCCCACCTTTGTAGCTTGATGCTGGTCTGTGCAGTGAGGAATTTCTAGGGGACCCAAAAATGGTTAGTTTGCATCTCAGCATAAAACTGTTTCCTAGTAATAGTCAAAAGTCTTGTCAACACAAGCTTCCACTGTTTTATCTTAAAAAAGGGTGTCAGTAATGCATTCAGGGCAATACCCTGGCTTTCTTCGAACCTGAAGCACATCACTGCACCAATCAGCCAAATATGACTGTAATCAGTCTAGGATACCAGAGGTCCAAGCTTTTCATTCGGCTTTAGATCAATGCTGAAAACACATTTATTTTCATTGGCCTTCCCTAATTAAGTGTTAATTAATTGCTTCATTTTAATTTTAGTATATTATTGTTTTTACTATAATGTATCCTATGTATAGCTCCTTGATTATGAAAGGCATTATATAAATAAAGTTGCTTTGCTTTGCTTTGAAGCCAAACCAATGTTGGAAGTAATAAAGATACTATAATAATATGCAATGGGATTCATCATATCCACACCACCCTCCTGTTTCATGCAGTAAGTAGATTCTGCTTAAAGGGGTTCAGTCGACATCCCCAAAAAGCTTGAAATAAAACACTTAAAAGCCTGGTTTCCAGAACCCACGGTAAAGGGAAGACATAGCTAATATACAAAACAATTGGAAGAATCAAAGTCTTAATCAAAAGTACCCTCTTTGTTTTGGAGATCCGTTTGGTTTTCCAAAAATTAACTTTTGTCTGTGCAATCTGAAGACAGCAATCCATTTTTCTCAGCCATGTTGATTGCCCCATATGTGACCCCTAACAATGTGATATCCTGCACCAATATGGAGATACCTGCTATACCCTGAAAGGGGGAGGGTTTTGGATTTCCAATTAAAACTCCTGTACTTTTAGGATAGTTAATCAGGGACCCTGAGGTCCCAGCAAACTCCTGCAACTCTCTGCAAATGGCAAGGCCCATGTCAAAATTTTGTACTGCCAGAACAACATCATCTGCATAGCCCATGATTGTCATTGGGGATGATTGTTGTCCTAGAGAAAGACCCACAATTTGTGAATTTTGCTGACTTTTTCATAAGAGAAGGTCAATACCAAATATATACAGCAAGGGGCTCAGAGGGCACCCATGGCGTAATCCGTTCCCTAGCCAACAAGGCCACCCTAGCCACCCACTGACATATGGTACCATAGTGGCATAGTTATATAAGCTTTTGATCCAAAAGACAAATCTCCCTGGGATATGGTATGCATGTAAAACCTGAATGAAATAATCATGGGAAGAGTTTGTCAAAGGCTTTTCTTGGTCAATGCTCAATAGATAACCTGAGACTATGTTTTGATTCCCTCTCAGGAATAATTCTCAGAGCCAGATTAAAGCATCTTGCACATTCCATGTCTTAATAGAGTACATTTGCTGTGGACTAATAACTTTTTTCTGCAACAGCTCCCAAAGACTAGCTAAAATGTTTGCCAGTATTTTATATTCCGTATTGAGCAGATTCAGCGGTTTCCAATTCCTGATGTCTGTCCTATCACCCTTTTTATGTAAAAATATCATCATGGCTGACAACTGGGACCTTTGGAGACACCCAATATTTAAACAATGGTTATACAATTCTGCTAAAACAGGGGTCAAATGGTTCCGAAACTTCTCAAAAAATTCATCACTAAGACTGTCATCCCCTGGAGCAGTATTATTATTCAAGCACTTAATAGTATTCTTAACTTCGTGATGAGTATTGGGGCTGTTAAAGTCTCTGTGTCTTGGTCATTTAAAGGTGGAATGTTCAGATCCTTCAAATATGACCTAATGTGAAAATTAACAGGATGTGTACTAAAGGACGTGGAAACATGACAATATACCACATCCATTAGGTCCTCCCGGGATGTCACCAATCTCCCTGGCTGTTATATAATCCAGTAAAGAAGCTCTTATCTGTCCTGGAACTACAATCCTTGTAGGGATCGAAAGTGTGCTTTCAACCCTGAGTCCCAAATCACATTTCTTGATACAGCGATTGGGCTCCATCATATTGCAATTTTTGCATTTGAAGTTTGATATTAAGGATTTGATCACTATAGTCCAATTTCTCAGTCTCAGTTCGAGAAAAAAGTTTCTGAAAATGAGATCTGAGAGTAAGATACTGGAGATAATTATCCTGAGATTTTGTACCTGAATATGTTTTTAAGAACTGAACGCTGTCCCATTTGCTATCCTCCCACCAAGCATCGATACTGTCATAAAAAACTCAAAGTTGAGACCAATGATGTGCAAGTCCTCTAATCTACAATTGTTCAGGCTCCATTGACTTTTCCCATGGATTAGGGCCTTGCCCCAGTGCAAAGAACATGTAACCATTTTATGGTCCATGAATTCATAACAAGTAGTGCTAGCCATTTGGACAGTAATAATGTAGGAAATAAAGTTAAAATCTATCCAGGTTGACAAGAATCCCTTATAAAAAGTGTTCACACTAACCGAATGCAAAGCCCTATAGGCAGCCTTCAGTTTAGAGGTATGTATAATAGCATTTAAACTATTGGAATCACTAAACATTTTAGTAGTTGCAAGACCACGGTCAGTTTGAGCTGTGGCACAGTTGAAATCAACCCCCCAGAGCACTATTCTGGAGGTGTGTAGAAAGGGTTGGATAGCTGAAAACAACCCAGTTTTCAAAGCTTTTGTTTGGGACCATAAGTTGTGATTATGCGCAGACATTCTGGACCAAAGGACACATCCAAGGACAGGGCTCTGCCAGGCTATATTTCAATATGTTTTGTCAGTTTCAACCTGCTATCATTAAATAAAATTACAACCCCATCACCTTTATCTGTACCAATGGACCAAAATGAGGGTACCTTTGCCCAAAACCTGGCTACTTGAAAAAAGTTCATGGGTGGTTTTGAGCCTGGTATCTAATACCAGGACAACCTGACTATCAAGGTCACACAAGGTGGTAAGTACTGACAAACATTTTTTATAACCTTTAATGCTATTAACATTAATAGTGAAATCCTTGATAGAAGCCATAGGAAGTTAGAAGAAAAGAATGTGGGGGGGGGGACCTCAAGTTATACTGGAAGTCCATGACCGAGTCTGTCTCCTTTGAGGAAGTGCTATAGCTGCTGCTAGGGAGAGCCTCCTGATCAGAGGAGGGGTTGACTGGAGAGCAGGTGACAGGTAAAGTCTCCATATCAGAGGCCTCAGAATCTGATGTATGGTGATCAGGAGCATTGCACAGGGCCGAGGATCTATTTCTAAATGGACCAGAAGAAGGGTATTTGTTTTTTTTCTGTTCCGGGTAGTCTTACCTCCCCCACCAATGGGCACTTCTTTTTTCCTTTATAAAGCATGGGTTGAAAGTCATCAACTGGAGAGGGTACAAGTATGAAAATTTATTGATCAGCTTAAACCATTACAATATTCTAAAAAAAGCTAATACATAAATACAAACATTTCCTTGAAATAAGAAAAATCAAATTTCTTACAGATGTTTTAGTTAGACAGAACAATGACCTAATTAAAAAACATCAAATAAGTATTATTACCTCTGAATATCTTGCAGATGAATAATTTAAAGATTAGTTGTCCTCAAGAATCTAGAGAGTTTCGACAGCTCATTTGCATCTTGGAAAGAAAAGAGATGAGATAGAGTACCATCAGGAGGGGAGGGAGGCCGAGACCACCAATTATGGCCCCTAACCATTTTTTCCTGCTTTTCTCATATAAAGGGCATAACCGTACTACATGTTTGAGATCATCCAGAACTTTATGAGCACATTTGCAGTAGGATTCAGTGACATTATCTCGTTTATGCCTATAAAGAATGTATTGTGCATTGTAAGTTTCTGTACTGAATCTTGTTAGTTGTCACAAAATGGGGTCTATAATCTTAGATAAATATCCTTCACAACCTATGAGGTCTTAAACTGCCTGTACCAATAATGTCGTTTCAGTTTGGAGAGTGAATGAAAATAGAGTGTACAACAAGGTCTCTTATTCTGGTTTTACCCTCAAAGGCTATTTTTTCCTAGGAATCAGAATGTATACTGTAAAGAAGATGACCTAGTCCAAAAGGAAATGTGGTATTTTTGATTAAGTGTATGGAGGGGAAGGTAAAACCCATCGTGGAATACCTTATTTCCTCCTTGAGACAAATTCTAGGGAGTCTAGTGTCTGGGAGAGTCAAAGTTTTAAGAAGGAACACAATCTGTCTCTCTCTAATTAAGAACTGCTCAGAGTGTTGTCCAAGTTCCAGTTTCACAATACAGGTAGGTGTCCCAGCAGGGACCATTAGAATGTACTTGTATAGTTTATTTAAAATTATATCTGGGGATTTAGAATTCACTAGACCCCAGATCTCAGCTACATGTAAAATGCTGGCTTTGATTTTTGTATTAATTTCTTGTAACATACCTTTAATTGAGGTATTGCCCATCTTGGCATTAAAAATTGTAATGGCGTTAATTGCAGATTTCATTTTATTTGTAATTTGTTTTATATGAGTTTGCCAAGACACATTTTGGGCAATTCTTACCCCTAAGTAATCATAGTGAGGTACCACCTCAATTTTTTTTCCACCAATCCAGAATTTTGGAGTCCTTAGGGAATTATTTCCAAATATAATGATCTTGGTTTTACTTAAATTTATTTTGAACTGTTTATTTTTGCATAACCCTGAGAAATGCTCAAGTTTCTTCCTCAGCCAGAGGGCTGAGGTTGAAATGAGCACAATATCATCTGAATATGCTAAACAGTCAATTCTGTGATCAATAATATTAGGGGAATGAAAGTCAGGATTAGATAAACTATCCAGAATACTGTTTACATATATATTAAATAACGTGGGTGCCAAAAGGCAACCCTGTCTCACACCCAAGTTAGTATTAAAGGAAGAAGTAGTGTGACCAAATTGGTCATACTGAACATTAGCCCATGTGTTTTCATGAAGGCGAATCAGTATATCTAATAGAACTGAATCCAATCCCAAATTCTCCAAAATCTGCCATAAGATTTTTCGGCTGATGCTATCGAAGGCAGCTGTAAAGTCGACAAAGCAACAATATAATTTCCTTTTTTTGATTTTAATATATTTCCGAAGGAGATGATGCAAAACATAACAGTGTTAAGTGGTAGATCTATTCTTTCGAAAACTATTCTCGTATTCACTAATTAAAGATTTGGTATCCAGCCAATCTATGAGTCTGTCAAGGATAATTTTAGTGAATACTTTCTGGGTTATATTAATCAGGCTGACTGACCGATACATTTTTGGATCATTCAGATTCTCTTTCTTGAAACTAGGAAATATAATTGAACCTTGCCAGCTTACTGGGAATTACTGTCCCTGGATGAATGCATTGAATGAATTATAAGTATTCACCATTCCTGGAAGAATTTAAGTGGATTACCTACAATTATATCAGGACCATGGGCTTTATTAGAAGATAATGAACTCAATGTAGTTCCTATCTCTGATTCAGGGATAAAAATTGCAAGAGGAAAACTAACTGGGACGGAATGCAAAATGTTTGTAAGTTTGTCCTCTTCCTTAGAAAAGTATAATCCAGAGAAATAGGAAGTTCATAAATCTGGGGGAATGAAGGCCTCTACTTTCATGGAAAATTTATTATACCCTGATGCTACTAAGAGCCCAAATGACTTCTCGTCCGTTTTGAAAACCGATTTCCTAAGGTTTTCCCAAGAGAGAGCAGCATGTTTCTGTTTCTCAGTTTCCAAGACCCTTTTATAGTTTGCTTTCTCCATTATGAGTAAAGTACGCTAATCTCTGTTAGTGGGATGGCATTTTCTATGCTGTCTAATCATTTTATTTAGATTACACTTTGCCTTCTGGCATCTGTCATTGTACCAGATTTTGGTTCTTCTCCTAGATTTTAAAGAGATGAGCTGGTTTATTGTGCAGTGTGGGCATAGTAACATGTACAACTTTTGCCAGTTTTCAAGGATCTCTGAAGGGTCAAGCATCCCAGCAAACTGACACTGAAGCTCATAGCTCTCCCCCGAGTTAAGGATTACATTAAATTGCTCAGCAGAATAAGCACCTCATTTAATTTTTTTTTCATTCACAATCTCTAAACCTTCACCAATGTGAGTTAAGTTGGTTTGAATTAAACCATTAATTTCTAATTTTAGGGAAACAGGAGAATGAGCCAATTCAGAATGCTCCAGGATCTCTAAATCTATAATTTTCCTGGTGGCTTCTAAATTGGTGCATACCAGGTCTATAGTTGTGGAGCCATTAGCTCCCATAAATGTATATTTTCCTGAGTCATCTCCTGGTAGTCTTCCATTTAGCACACAAAAATTGTATTCCGTTAGGAGTTTAGCTCACTCCTTGCCTCTACCATTGCTTTTCAAATCAGAGCAGGCTCTAAATGGAGCCATTCAATGGTTAATAAAGGGAAGAAAAGATATAAAGTAGGGTTGATTAGATGATGAGCCTTGAGACCCAAAGATTCTTGCAATAAAGTCTCCCAGTAAAATGATGGGAAGGTCTCCTTCAGTAGTCATAATTCTATCTAATTCTAATTTTAGCATTTGGATAGAGGGGTCCACAGATTTGGTGTTCTTTCCTATGGGGCAGATAAGAGTTTATAAAGAGGAATTTACTAGATAGAGACACACTGATTAAGGTAACTATTAAAAAATATTCCATATAAGAATTAATTTTTATTGTATCAAAATTTAGGGAAGTCCAGACATATACTGGAGAGGGGGCAGGAATATGAGGACTAGCGAATTGAACAATTTAATTAGAAGAGAAAAGCCCAGTTCATTTGTCTTCCTTCTCTTCTTTTTTCCACCATATTTATAGTCATCTTGTTTTGATGGATCAAAGATGTTAGAGGAAGCATCTGATCCAGCCTCCATTTCACAATCACCTCAGTTAGAAGCAGCCAAAACAGAAAAGGGGTTTTCAGAATCCAGCTCTTTCTGCTCTGGAGCAGATCTGAATTTTCTTAATGACCATCTCTTAGGCTGTGGTGTGATCCACTGCTGTGGGGGTGGCATAGTGGATGGCCCTTCCAAAGGGTTCTCCAATTGGAACTCTGAGTAGCACACTGGAGTTAGTATTGGTGCTATGATATCCAGTCGAGGGGCGTGTAGGTCTGCGTTGTTTTCAGGATCTGGGTCTTTTGAGGTGGTTTCGGTATTCTGGAAGGTATGTGGGGCTATGGGAGATGCCAGAGGAGGGTCAACTTCCAGCATAACAGCTTCCACCTGGGCTTTCTGAATGAGATCATCTGGATTGATAGAGTCAGTTTTGTTTTGTGCTGCCCGAGGGTATTCGTGGAACAAATGCCCTGTCTCATTGCACAGATTGCACCTTGAGTGGTTGGCACATTGCAGGCTTATATGCCCCACTTCATTGCAGATGCCACACCTGGGTTTAACACAGACATTAGAAAGATGGGTCCTGGCCCTACATTTGTAGCATGCCCAGGGCTGACAAGAATAGAAGCAGACACCCCGGTCATGCCCCAAAAGGAAACTATTAGGCAAATGGCTGATTCCTTCCTCAGTTCACCTAAGTTTGATTTTGAACTTCCAGTTCCCAGTCCAAACATTTTCTGCATCCAGTATGGCTTCTGGAGTGCTGCAAACCTTGTAGTGTTCTTATAACCAATGTACTATGTCCCCAACGTATACCCCCTCATTCCTGAACATAACCCTAGCAAATTAATCAGGGGTTTGGTTAAAGGAATAACCAAAAAAGGAGCCCATAAAGGAGATCATTTACATTGGTTATATCTCAACCAAAACCTTTCTAGTACCTAGGGAGTTCTAAAACTGATGTTGAAGTTATTCTCCCCAGACATATGAACAAAGGCAAAGACGTCAGCCGGGGAAAAGTGGAGGGACTCCTTTAATAGTTTTTTTCCCACATAGCGGCAGTCAGGTCTAATCTTTAAGCTCCCTATATAATGCAGACATACTACATTCTTTCTAGGAGCTGCTTCAGATCTTTTGTTAAAGAGTTTGGAAAATAAGGGTCTTTGTTGTGGAAGCGGGGGGTCAGGTTTATTGGGGGGAACAGAGTCTTGTTGTGCCTTAGCTGGAGTTATTACTGTTGTTTTGGGCAGTTGTGCTGTCTGCATGCTCAGAGGGATTTCAGCTACTGTTTGTGTGGCAGCACCTTCAGGAAAAACAGTTTGAGGAGCAGTGACAGGATCGGGAGTCATGTCTACTGCCTTGTCATTCTGCTTTACTGTGTCAGCCATTTCCATGGCAATGGAAGTGGCCTGGTGTTGTGACTCAATCTGTGGAGTAGCAAGGACAATAACAGGTGTGTCGGCCTCTTTGGAAGTAACATTTAACCCCCTCCCCAATTTATGCATCAGCATGAGCATCTGGGTGTTTTACCTGTGCACCCAGCTGGATTGCCTTTGTCAGCGGCTTCCACTGTGGAAAGTCTTGAGGCAAGCTTGCCATGCTGGGATCCCATTCGGGATCTGAGATCCAGTTCTCTTCTGGAGTTTTCACCCAACCTGCAGACTGCAGAACCAATTCAGGCAACCAAGGTGTTGATTCTGCTGGGCCAGCTTGTATCCCAAATGCAAACTGGAGTGCCTCAGATACTGTTGGGTGAGAAGAATGAGCTTGACATACAGCAGGGTGGGTTGCATTCTCATTGGCTGAGTCATCACTAGAAAATGCTGAATCCTATGGTAAGTTCCTTTCAGACAACTTCAAAGCCGCTCATTTCTGTTTAAGGGTGGCTTTCCTGGAATGATAACTTGCTTCATCCTCGGCCAAAATTTGTAGTAACCTTTGTTTTTTTCCTCCCAGTTTTTGGTCTAATAAGGCTTCATTCTTGGCAAAATCCTTGATATCTGAAAGTTGGACACCATCCATGTCCATTACTTCTGATGCTGGCTGGTGGTCTCCGTTCATGGAATCCTGTGACAGGCCATCCTCCTTCAATACACCGGCTGGGGAAGGGGACCACTCTCCAGCCTGCTGCAGCCCAACTCCTTCTGCAGCCACCTGGTCTGCATTCCTTTGAACGGCAGTGCCCCCTACCACAAGAGTAGGGGAATTTTTATTAACTCTTTTAGAAAATCAAATAATAATACAAAACATGTTGTATTCACATGAAAACATAATATAAAGCACACTAATCCAATAGGTATTACATCATACCCCCATTCCACCCTCCTATTACATTAGGAGCAGGAGACGTTTAAAAAAACCCACAACATACAAATGTATAATTTACTTCAAACTAAATATTCAAAAAATAATAGAAAAATAAAATAAGTATTTCATTCCTATCCCCTACATATGTAAATGCAAAATACATATCTATAACAAGTATTAATTATATGATAAAACAATTCATATTACAATCACATTCTTTGTTTGTAAACCTAACTGGAAATAAAGGACAACAAACTACATATTTAATGCATACTTCCCCAATCTTGTTAAATCATTATCAATCCATTTATTATATGATCCATTTGATTATTCCACCACTCATTGAATTTACTTGGAGAGGACTGAATTTGTTCTTTGTGCATTATATCTAGAATTGCATTTCTTATGATACAAAATAGTTGTGCTTGTGAGAGATCTATTTTCTGTAGGGAGAGCTTACATCTGGTAATCCAAATGTGGTACTTAAAGCATAATAAAACACTATTCATCATGTCTCTATTATATTTAGCCCACGACTAAGGGGAAATACCTAAAAATAGAATCTCTGGTATTATCTTTTTAAAAGGACAATGTTTCCATTTTTGATTCACTAATAATAATAATAATAATAAGAAGAAGAAGAATCAGCATTTATATAGCAATTTTCATACACAGTGTATCCCAAAGCACTTTAAAAGCAATACTGGACTGGTAGTGAAGTGACTGAATGTGTAGTGGTAGCCATATCGCACATCAACATCCATAAACAGCCTGGACAGTTGCATGAACCAGTTTATGGGAAGGGGAATGTTGGCCAGGACTGTGGGAATGTCCCATACTCTTTGTGAAGTGTGCCCTGAGCTCTTTTACTTCCACCTGGAGACCCACCAGCACAAAACCAGGATGGGTAGAAGGGACCTCAGTTTAACATCTCATCTGAAGGATGGCACATCCCAGCAGTACAGCACCCCCTAATGCTGCACTCAGATGCCAGCATTTTAGGTGCAAGTCCAATCCTGGTGTGGGACAAGAACCCATGACCTTCTGGTACAGAGGCGGATGTGCTACCAACAATTCATATTACAATCACATCACGGTGTGGGACGGGATCCCACGATCTTCTGATCCAGAGGTGGATGTGCTACCAACAACCAAAACTACTATATAAGGGCACTGAAAATACAGGTGTTCCATAGTCTCCAAAGTTACTTTACAAGTGGAACGAAGACAAAATCTTTCTTCAGTCCCTTTGTGTTTTAGGTTATTTTTAATGTTTAACTTGGCGTGAGTGCATAACCATAGCACATACCACATAAATTCCGGTATCCTGACGTTAGTTAGCATCCTACCTATTGAGTTTTGTTCCGCCATAGGCCTGTGTCCAAAATGAGGGATTTCTGGAAAAAATTCTGCTATTTTTTGTAAAAGGTTTTCCGTTAGTGAAAATACCGTTTGTTTTGAAACCAACCATAGCTTTAGTTTTGAAAAACAAACCTGGATATAGCCAGATAACCCTAGTAAGGATTTTTGTCATGACAAAGGAGTGTCCTGTGGCCATACCTCTATCCATGGAGCTACCTGATCTTGTACCTATGGTACCCACAGGGACTATGGCGCAGTTAACAAGGGTTTAATGTTTGCACATAAAAATGAACTAAAGAAGAAAAGTACAGGGTTAAGCATTACCAGCCCATCCTGTTTTATTTCTGAATAAGTTATGCCTCTTTTACATATGAACATATGAAGAAGCCAGCAGAAGAAGGCCATTTGGTCTATCAAGTCTGCTCGTATTGCAGGGTCCACAACTTGAAGCTAATGTCCCTGCCCTCCCTGCCCTCCCTGCTCACTCCTCCCATCCTCCATACTCATGATCCTTACCTCCACATATGCCTATCCCAACCTCTCTTAAAGCTGCCCACTGTCTTCAATGAGATGATCTCTTTCAGCAGCGCATTCCAAGTGTCCACCACCCTCTCTGTGAAGAAGTGCTTCCTGACCTCCCTCCTAAACCTCCCACCCTCCAGCTTAAGACTGTGCTCTCTCTTGTTATGGTTGCCACTCAGCTTAAAGGGACTCTCAGATCAACCTTATTTATGCCTTTCAAGTACTTGAAGGTCCCAATCATGTCCCCTCTCTCTCTGTCTTCTGTCTTCCAAGGAATACATGTTCAGTGCCTTCAATCTCTCCTCGTATGCCTTACCCTGCTGACCAACTATCATCTTTGTAGCCCTCCTCTGGACCTTCTCCAGCAGGTTAATGTCCTTTTTGAGGTGTGACCACCAGTACTGAACTCCATACTCTAGACGCGGCCTAACTAGTCACCTGTACAAGGGCAGTATAACCTCCTCTCTCCTACTACTGATCCCCCTAGATATGCATCCCAGCATCTTGTTTGCCTTTGATGCTGTTATCTTGCACTGCATGGAGTGCTTAAGATCACTAGTGATCATCACTTCCAGGTCCTTCTGCTCCTCTGATGCAGATACTCGGACTTCACTCAGGTAATACTCTGTCCTGGGATTCTTGGCTCCAATATGCATAACTTTGCATTTCTTGGCATTGAAGTCAAGCTGCCAGATCCTAGACCACCTCTCCAGCTTTTCCAGATCTTCCTGTAGGTCTTGTATCACTTCAACTGTGTCCACTCTCCCACAGAGCTTGGTGTCATCCATGAATGGGCACATTTTGCCCTTAATGTCATCTCCAATGTCATTGAAGACATTGAACAACACTGGCCCCAGCACCAAGCTCTGCGGGACCCCACTGGTTACCTCTCTGGTGCAAGATAACTCTCCCCCCACAACCACCCTCTGGGTTCTGTCCCTCAACCAGTTTTCCACCCATTTGGCCATCTTTTCCCCAACCCCAAGATCTTTTAGCTTCCTGATCCACCTTTTGTGAGGCACAGAGTCAAAGGCCTTGCTGAAATCAAGATAAAGGATATCTACTACTTGGCCCATGTCTACTTTCTTAGTGACACAGTCAAAGAAGTCAATCAGATTTGTTTGACACAGTCTCCCCCCATGAACCCATCCTGCCTCTCATCCTGGAGACAATTCTCCTCTAGATATTCCACCAACCTTTCCTTTAGTATGGTTTCCATGAGCTTGCCCACAATGAAGGTCATACTGACTAGTCTGTAATTCCCTGGGTCATCCTTGGGACTGCTTTTGTGGAGGGGCACTGCATGTGCTGTTCTCCAGTCCTGCGGTACCACGCCTGACTCTTGATGGGGTTAAGCCGGCTACCCTAAATACCAGAAAAAAATAACTAAATAGTGTTGTTTCCAATTGTTTAGGGACTGGATAAATCACACTTAAGTGTAAAAACATGGAAAGCAAAAAAAAAAGTATTCTATAAACATGTTTTTGTTTGGCCATATTCCAGCAATTGCACTGTTGGACTTTGGTTCAGGCTGCTGTTAATTATAGATGCCAGTCATAATATGCCAGGTCTCCTGGCCCAAAATAAACTCCTGGGGTGGGATATTCAGACTGCGCCAGACTGTGGTGCTAGCCTGGGCGCAGTGCAACTGGGATGTGCCAGGGCGCTGACAGGGTGATATTCAATGTTGCTGCGCCATGGCTCAACATCATTGAATATCACTCTGTGGCCATCCACATTTTGCATGGCACAGTGGCACTGCACCAACGCAAGTGGCCAGAGAGGGGCAGGGGGAAGAGCTAGCACCACTGCCATTGTGCTAGGTGCATCAACTGACATATTCAAAGGTGCACATGGAAATGGGGCCATAATGCATGCAAGGTGCAAATGGGGCCATTTGCATGTCATTATGACCTCATTTGCATGCTGGTGTGCCCATCCCCGGTGACTTGCACCTGGCACCCTGTCAGGCTGCAGCCATCGGGGACCGATGCCCCCTGCACAAGTGGCAAGTGCCCCTAGCTGATCGTGGCATAAGTCTAACACACAAACTTAGAACTAGTGAGTCAGCTCGCATTCTGAACATGGGCAGTTCAAAAGATACTCTATCTCTGGTGGTTCAGTGGTTCTCTTCACCCTTCCCCACTGAGCCCGGCCATTTCAGCTCCCACCTCAGTCAGTGGTGGGTGGCAGCTCCCCACCCACAAGCAGTCTGGCCACCACAACTGACTGCATACAGTATGTATGCCCATTGGTCCACAGCGGTAATATGGTGTGCAGATTATATCGTATTATACAGTTCAGATATATGAATGAATCCATTCACATATCTGGACTGTGTAGTATAATATGAATTGTACATGCTCATTGGTTTCACGCTAGGGACTAATGGGCGATAGCTGTACTGCTGTACACAGTCAGTTGGTGGTGGCCGGGCAGCTTGCAGGTGGGGAGCTGCCACGCCGCTGACCAGGGGCGGGTGGTGGGGCTCAGGAGGGTGGGGAGGGGGTACCGCTGGACCACCAGGGATGGGATATAATCTTTTTTTAGACTTCTGCCTGCGATCAGGCTGCGAGCAGTCCACTGGACCACCAGGGATATAGGACTGTTTAATTTCCTACTTCTGCCAGCGATCAGGCATGGGGGGGCGCTACTCAACGGAGGGCGCCGCCGGAGCTCGGGTGGCCACCCACAGCTGGCAGCTGCCGTGTTGTGCCCTGCAATACAGCAGCTCACCTGTGAGTGGCTGGCTGTTGCTCCTTTATTTTTTGGAACAACTGTATGCGGCGCATGTAGGGGTTGTGCCTGCATGGGCTCCGCACATCCCGGGCTGAATATCGGGATGTGCGGGATATGCATGGGCACGCCCCCCTACTTGCGTTGCATACATTACTGATGTGCCCCGGCACATCAGGATTTGTGCCACGCACTTTCCCCTTTTGAATATTGCACCGGGGCCCATCAGTGGGTTGCGCATGGCGCAACTCTTCTTAATATCCCACCCCTAGGATTTTGTAATGACGACCCACAAGAGGAACCTCATAATTTTGGTAGTATCTAATCAAAGATCTCCTATGGGCAGACAAGAGCTTTTCCCATAATTGATTTGAGATCCTGTTGCATATTCAAATTCTTTTAATATTGTATTCACCTGTGTTGCTGAATTGACATCTGCCATTATTAAACATAGATCATCTGCATATGTCACCAATTTTATTTCTTAGTCCTCACAGTGAACTGAAAGGCTCATTATATCCTCTGACATATTTATTTTTTGTAGTAAGGGATCTAGCAATAAGATATACAGAAGAGGGCTCATCGGGCATCCCTGTCTGTCACCCTTGTTATGGAAACTTCCCACCCTACCCAGCCATTGATGCATGGACTGCTCATTGACATATTATAACAAAGGACAACCCATTCTACAAACATCTTGTGTATACCATACGCTTCTAGGCATTTCCAAAGATACTTATGTGACACCCTATCAAACGCCTTTATTTTGTCAATACAGAACAGTAATCCAGACAATTCATTCTTAGAATGTTTTTCAAAAATTTCCCTTAGTAAAATTAAAGTGTCTGTTATCCGTCTACCAGGAATGGCACATGATTGTGAGGGGTGTATAACGTCATTCAAAATTAATGCTAATCGATTACTCAATAATTTAGTTAATATTTTAAAGTCTGCATTCCATAAGGTGATTGGCCTCCAGTTAGACAAGTTTTTATCCCCTGCTTTATATAATAAAATGGCCAGTCCTTTGTACATACTTGGCAGTAGTTGTCTTTGCCGTAACATGTAATTAAATAATTTTGTAATTTCAGTTTTTAACATAGGAAAAATTAATTTCTAAATCTTGTTTGGCAGCCCATCACAGTCAGGCACTTTACTTAATGTCAGCATGTTAATTACACTAGTTAGCTCGTTCTCTGTAACAGGGTTTATCAATTCTTGTGAAGCATAATTCAGGATTTGCTTCAAGTTGCACTTCTTTAACCAAGCATCCATTTCCTTTAATATCAGCTCAGACTTTTGAAACATATTCTCCAGAAATTACTCTGCTTCCCATAAACTTTCTGTTTGCTTGGTCATCCTTTTTCCATCTGCCGTGATAATTGCATTATTTTATTACTTCTCTGGGTGGCACAGGAGTCAAAAGGGTTGATCTGTTCTTTTTTCCCCTGGGTACCAAACCATTGTTCCTTTTCTAATAATTTCATTCTATTGTACTGCATTTGGGATAATTTAGTTTTTATCTGTGCCATCTGGTCACTGAAATCCCCCACCCCTTCAGTTTATAAAAATAACAGGGTGTAAAACTGCTATCTTAACTCTCTATATTCATTATTTTGTATTTGTCCCTGCAATCTGCCCATTGTAATTGTAACAGCTAAGAAACCATGATCCAAAGAGGCCACTGGTATGACATCTGCCCTCCTAATGGGTAACAGGGGTGTAAGAAACTAATAGTCAATTCTGGTGGATTTTCTCCCTTGGAAAAATGTGTAATGGCTTTTGGATCCATGCTGTCAAAGGACATCCTTTAGGCCAGTCTGTGTTACTAACTGGTTTAATAAATTAGCATCATCTGTCTTCAAACCCTGATCAGAAATAAAACGACTACAGTTAAAATCTCCCCAAAATTTATTTATTTATTTATTTAACAGTTTTACCAAGAGGGGACAATGAGCAGAGTACTACTTGATTCCAGATGCGTCCTGGGGAGAGGGACAGAGGAGAAAAGTAAACAGAGTACAATTAGATACAGAGTACATAGAGCAACATGATCATACAGAGTAATTGCCAGGTACAAATAGATATAGCATACAATACTGCAACTAGGAACATACAATGGTAGGCATTATGTACAATGGCAAAAATAAGTAAGCACAACAGTTATAGATATGGTAAACAATGTAAAGCAAACAATGTAAGGCAAAAATAAAATATATTTGAATGTGAATAAGTATGGCTGGATCATTTTCAGTAAGTCAATTCTTTGGGCTTTAGCTTGGGGGGACATATATATTTATTAGTCTAAAATCAAAAGAGTGTAACTTTATATCAAGCAATAGTGCTCTCCCTGGACAAATATCCACCAGATGAATCAGTTTAAAGTTTGGGGTATTGATGCAAATTCCCACGCCACTACATTTTTCCTCTCCAATCGTCCAGAAGGTCTCTCCCCATTGCCATGCCTCACTAGCTTCCTGGACATTTCTTGATGTTTGTAACATAGTATCTTGTAAAAATACAATGTCATACTTATTATCATTAAATAGATAATAAGTTGCCATTCTCTTTCGTTCTGATAAAATACTACTAGTATCTAATTTTTTTATTTATTTAGTTTTTGTGTACAGGGTATGGTGTCGTAGCCACAAAATATGATTATTTTCAGACACGACCCGGGAGGTTACAAGACAAAACAGGCAGACAAAACAAATAACAGGTATAGTTCAGAGGTAATCATCCATACAAGGAAAAATCTACACAATGTTTTGTGACTTAACAATATTGCTAATACGATAGAGACAATGGCAGGAAAATACACAATAATACAAAACATAATGAGCATACAATCATAGTGCAGTAAAGTTTTAATACATAATCCATGGTAAGTGCTACATATAACAGTAACAAGGGGTCAGAGCAAAACTGACATTTTGAGAGCTGAGGAAGGGGGATGTCAAGCACTCTATGGGGGTTTAAAACAGGAACATAGGGCATGTTTGACAAGGAGAGTGTGATACATCTTTTTAAAAGCAGTATGACTAGATGCACAGTGAACATCAAGAGGTAGAGAATTCCAATATTTTGTGGCCAGGCAGGAGAAAGCTGAGGTTCGTTTTAGGGTTCTGCACCTAAGGGTGTACAGTAGAGAGGGTAAGCATCTGACTAGTCCTGTAGGCTATTCTGAGTCTGGAGATTAATGACTTGCAGGTGTCGATGATGTGTTGCTCAAAGTTGAGAGTTTCGTCAAGCAGGACACCTAAATACTTGAATGAGATTACTTTTGTAAGAGGGGGGAGCCATTGGCACAGGAGACGTTGAAAAGGTTACGGTTTGTTCTAAGTTTGGTTGCAGATCTGAGGAGCATGCCCTGAGTTTTAATTCTGTTTAAGATGAGCCTTTTGTTGTGGATCTATTCTTGCATTATGAGAAATGCTGATGTTAGTCAACTGTTTATTTCTTCCACATTTGCAGAGGAAGTGTAGATTACCAAATCATCTGCATACAATATGGTTGAACACCAAGGGGTGTTAGAAGATATGTCATTTATAAAAATGGAGAAGAGAAGAGGCCCCAAGATGGAGCCTTGAAGAACATCAACATTGATAGGCACAGAGTCTGACATCACAGACTTAAATTTTACCTGTTGTCTTCTATTGCTTAAGTAGCTCTGGAACCCTAGAGAAATGTTGTACAGTAGGGAATCCATAATAATTTAAAAAGGTCAGGTGTTTTTTTTTTCAGTCAGCCCAGTGGTGCTGAGGGTTGAGGCGCTGGACACCACACCTCGCTCCATGTCGGCAACCCAGGTTCAGGAACAACCCCAGGCCATCGGGGGTCAGCAGCGGAGGATGAGGATTGAGCTTCCTATGACAGCTCTCCTAGTTCTGGGGAAAAGGTTGGGTTCTGCATCGCACTCTGGCAGTCCCTGGGAATGCCCAGAGATACTGCAGCTGCACGGTGCTTAGAGAGGGGGGAGCAGGGAGGACATCTGCACATCTGTGCGTGGATGTTATTGCATGTCCGTGCTCCCATTGGGGCAGAAAATGGAAAAAGGACTGGGTGTGACCATGCAGCTTGACGGCTGTGCCCTGTCTCATGGGAGGACTGTCATGGAATCATGCTGGGGGGGTTCAGCACCGGTCCACCTGGCAGGGATGGCGGAGCCCTCCAGCAGGTTGACCATGACTGTGCCAGACCCCCTCATCATGTGAGTGAGCCTGCTGCTCTCCCCATGGGCAGGGCCAGCGGCTGGATGCCCCCGCTGGTAGATGCCACAGCAAGGTGCAGAAATAAGGTATTAAAAAAAAAGGTCAGGTGTTTTTCTTTTTAACATTAGCTGTAGGGCCCATTCTGTGTTTCTTTGGTTTTCCTTTGAGTACTAAAGGAAACTGTTCTATATCAGAATTGCCATCTTTATGAGAAGTTGCTGATGCTGAATCTGATTCTACATCCCCCCCACACACACAATCTTCCCATTGGAGCACCTCCTGCCTGTTCTGATCTGCTATTTCTACCACAGCAGGTTCCCCACAATGTTTGGCTTTAGAAGCTTGTTTTTTGGGAACCTCCTGCAAATTGTTGGTAGTTGGAGATTTGGGGAGTGGGGGCACCTGTGTCTGATTCACTAGGTGGATCCTCTGGTTTGGGCTGGACAGACTCTGTACTCTGCCCTGGAAGGGGGGGGGGGTGACTGGCAGGAGGTTGTACCAGAAACCTCTGCTCAGGAGGTTCATTTACACATGATGCAGAGGGAAATTGCACATTCGCTTTCATAACTTTATGTATATAAAAATCCTGTGTACCATAGTCACTCTTCTCCATGTTATGTGCTGCATGAGGGCACTCTGTAAAGAAGTGTTGTTCCTCATCACACAAAGTTCACTTCAGTGGTTTCCTGCAAAAACAGCCAGTATGCCCTACTTCCCCACATTGTGGACATTTTATAACATCACAATTATTGCTAATGTGTCTTGGAGAGACACACTTGTAACAGTGACTGGGTTCGTTCCAAGTAAAAGTAAATCCTTTGTCTCATCCTATAAAAAAGATGTTGGTCAGGTGTCGCAGCCCCTCTTTAGACTGTTGAAGCTTAACTTTTACTCTCCAACCTCCATTCCAGAAATCCTCTACATCCAGAATGGGTTCCAGGTTTCCTTGCACATCTCATTTTTTTTTCCAGCCAGCATATTATATTGGTCACATTCACCCCCTCATTTCTAAAAAGTATGGTGATCTTAATAGGGCTTTTTGTAAGCCGAATTGCTTGAAAAGAAACCCACAAAGGGTTAGTTTTTAGAACAGAGTACTTGATCCAAAATCTTTCCAACATGTCAGGTGTTCTGAAGCTGATATCATTAGTACTTTCGCCTGGGGAATGGATTAAAGCATAAACTTCAGTTGGTGAAAAGCCCAATGAAATGTTTTAAAAGTATCTTGCCTACAAAGAACCTGTCAGGTATGGACTCCATACCCCCACATATTTTAAATGGATAGCATTTCTTCTTTTAGCTGATTCCACAGCTTTGTGGAATAGGCTTGCATATGTCAGGACTGCAGCCAGCCTTTCAGTTCTTGGGTACCCTCTTATAGGTTCATAGGTTCACAGGTAAATTACAAATCAAGGAGCCTGAAGAGCCATATCAGACTTGCCACATATCAGTGGGAATATGCCCATTTTTTTTTCGCCCATGTGCTTATCAAGCAGTCATTTGAATGATGTCAAACTTGAGGCATTCGCCACTTCTGTTGGAAGATCATTCCACATCTGTACCACCCTCTGGTTAAACCAGCGACCTCTCCGGGTAGTTCTATACAACTGCCCTTTCAGTTGCTTCTGATGCCCATGAGTTGCCCTACCCATCTCTGCCTTCTTACTCAGGGCTGTAGATTCCCATACTAAATCATCTTACCATGCTCTATATACATGACACAAGTCTCCCCTCAGGCTCCTATAAGCCACTGAGTACAAACCCAGCTGCTGTAGTCTATTCTGGTATTGATAGTCCCTAACTGATGCCACATTTCTGGTCAGTCTCCGTTGCGCTCTTTCCATTGCACTCTTTCCACAATCCTAATACTTCCTTGGCTTTGTGCAGAGGAAAATGGTGCTCCATACTCTAGCGCAGGCCATATGAGCATCTTCTACAGGGGTACAAGAACCTCCTTTCTCTGATTCTTTATATTCCTAAGGATACAACCCAGAATCCTAGATGATTTATTCACCGACTCCTTACAGTGTGCTTCGAAACTCAGGTTATTCATGATTGTAACCACCAAGTCCTATATCTTGTCTGTACTGGCAAAAATTTGGTTATTTATAATGTATTGTGCCTCTGTGTTATTTTGCATAATCTTGCACGTTGACACATTAAAGTCTAAACTGTATTTTTTTTGCCCAGTTTTCAATGTCCTTTAGTTGTCCCTTTGGTGTATTAATAGACTCTATGGGCCCGATTCTAGAAGGGTGGCGCAAGTTGCCGCCGAACGCAACTTGCGCCACCCACAACTGTGACATTGACCCTGCACCCTATTCTAGAAGGGGCAGGGTCTCCAGCTATGTCCTGTGACTTACGACATGTGGCCAGGTATGCCGAACTGCAGGTGCACCTGGCCAGCATGTCACAAGCCGCAATGCAGATCGTAAGTGCTCCCCACACCCAGCCTACCACAATACGTGCCCACAGGGCTGGCCATCCAGCTGCCCCCCAAATCCCTGTGGCTGCCCACAGCCCTGTCTCTACCTCAGTATCCTGAATTTCTCAAATGCCCTCATTAGGTAGCTGTCATCCCTCCTGTGTCCTGGCTAGAAATACAGTCGATATGTGGTATTATTTTGCCTTGGTAGTTTAGTGGTTTTCTCATTCAGTTTGAGGCCACAGCACTTCCTCCACCTCTTCCTCAGCCGGTGATTGGTTAAGCTCATTTTCATGACTAGCTACTGACTGAGCAGTGTAGAAGACTACTGGAAAAGAAGTGCTCAGTTAATATCTGAACACGCTCTTTCCAGCAGTGCTCCTACATAGCTCAGTCGGTGGCTGGCCATGGAGGTGAGAGGTGAGCTGTGCCAGTTTCTGGTTGGGATGGGTGGGGTGCTGGGTGGGCTGGCATGGCTGGGTGGGAGGTCACTAGACTACCAGGGTGGGGTAATTGCCGCATATGCAGCTGTGACTTGGGGGTCGGGGCATGGGTGGAGGGATGACAGCACTGTCCTGTGGGGCATTTTGCAATGGGGGAATCGGGGTGCTGGGGGTGTGGGAAGCCCTGCGAGGCTGTGCATCTACAGGGATTTGGGGGGGCAGTCACTGTGGGATGCCCTGCAGGGCTCTTACAGTTCACATCGGGTACAGTTGGTGTGGGCAGCCCTGAGGGGTACATCATGGACACGTCAGGGGCAGGGGCACTGACTGGGGTATGCTGGGCATGGGAGAATGGGCAACTGTGGTATGCCCTCTGGACTGCAGGTGGGTCTACAGGATCCCTGGGGGGGGGCACCTGTAAGTTACACCAGCAAAATGCTGGTGTAACTTATGTTGCTTATTCTCCTCCAGGGGTTCTTGTAGAATCCCAACCTTGAGGACTTTGATGCTGCCCTTCTAGAATGGGGCACAACTGCTGCCATAAACCCCCTAGCACCATGTCACTGGGGGTTTATGGTGCAACTGCTGGAGTAACTGTTGTTTGGCGCAAGTGGCCTGTGCCATGTCACAGGCCACATTGTAGAATCGCACATGTCGCAACTGCTGGTGTAAGTTGCTACATGCTCCATTCTCCTTGGCGCAACTGCTGTTATGCCAAGCTTAACTCTTCTAGAATCTGGCCCTATATTGTTAACAATTGCCCCAATCTTTGTGTCATCTGTGTACTTTCTTAACCAGACACCTTCGTGGACCTGCATACTAGTCACAAATATAGAAAACAACTGTAGGAGTAGTTTGTTCCTTATTTTGTGGGGCACCCATCTGTCCATCTACTCCATCATTATGTGGTTCAAGTGAATCTGCCTGTGCATCGTAAAAAATCTCAGTGGGAGTTATAAGGGGTGAAAAAGATGATGTGCCTGTATTCTCAGTCCCATTTTAATCTGCCAACACCACTGGGTGATTCTCTGTTATCTGTACTGGCTCTTTCTCTATTTCTGATACTAGGATCTCCTGCTGGAATGCTGCAGAGCCCTTGAGCGGCACAGGTGGATCCGCAACCCAGACCCCTGCTGTCATTTGTATCCAACCTTCTCCATTCAGAGCTTGTTCAGGTGTCCATTTTGTTTTGGTTAGCCCTTTCATTGTCTTCTTCTTAGGAGTGTGAGCAGGACCCAGGTTTGCATCCAGGTTCCTGCAAAATAGAAGTTTTTTGTTATTTTTTTCTCTGGATTGTCCCAGTGAGTTCCCGGGCTGCCAGTTACATTTTTTCTCCCCCTTAGGAGCTTTTTTGCTTGTTGATATTCTTTTTTTTTGCCAATAATTCCACTTTATTGGAAACACATGACAAGCATATGCACTGACACAAAGACAACTGATAGTTTCCATTTCAAACCTAAAACAAACTACCTCTTAAAAAAACCCCTACTTAAGACATAAAAGGAAAATAAAAAAATATAATCCCTCCCCTCCCTTCCCTCCCCGCAGCTATCTGTATGGACAACGAACATTAAGGATGTTAATATAGCTATTGCTGAGAGCTCAAAATGTGTTTAACTTGACAGGGGGAAGAAGAAAAACAAATTATCAAAAGACATTAATGACATACCCGTATATCGGCTACTTCATTTCTCAACCCACAAGGGATAGCCCGAAAAGGGATATATAACAAAGCTGCGCCGAAGCCTGTTAAAACCCATATTTACCCTTCAATTGTAATAAAAAACTATTCCAGCACTTATCAAATTTGTGGAGGGGAATACGTGAACACATATACCACTTTCTCAGCATACAATGTATCCACGAACTCCTCCCACCACTCCTTAAAAGGCGGAGTCCATACTTCACACCAGTGACGGAGTATCACTAACTTAGTAACCATTGCAATTAATGCCATTTGAATCTTCGTAGCCTGGCATGGAATAGCATTATAATTCCCCACAATACACACTTCTGGTGTGAAGTATTTTGCTAAATCCCAAAGGGTCTCACTCCTGTTTAACCAACTCCCACAGCGATTTACTTTTAGGGCAAGTCCAAAGTTTGTGAAATGTAGTAGCCATTAAGTCATTACAGTTCAAACAAGTGCAGAAAATTGGTTGTTACATCGATGCAGTTTTACTGGCGACATATACATATTATGTAATATTCTAAATTGAATATCTCTTAACCTATCCTGTTTTAAAAAGGAGTAAATATTTGACCAGGTATCCTTCCAAATTTTCTCGTGCCAATCCAAGGATAGATTGATCTTCCAATAATAGGGCACGTGGGATATAATAGCTCCTAGAATCTTATTAATGTAGTGGTAACTCTTAGAGATAAATCTGCCTGAAGGACATTGTCTAGCAAGAGTATCCCAGAAAACACCCACCTGGTCTGAACGGTAGCCTTTTTCAAACCATGATTGAATACAATTTCTTATTTGTACCAATCTAAATATTGATTTTGTATTAACCTTAAATTTTTCTGCCAAACTAGAAGAAGACAATAAAGAATTACCGCTATAAAATTCCGACACTCTCACTTTGGATGGACCAAATGCAAAGAAACTAGTTATTGGCCGGTTCCCAAGTAGGAGGTTGGGTTCCTCAATAAAGGTTGAGTAATATCCCATCGTGGGTTTACTTTTAATAATACATAAAGTTGCTGAATAGCTCTAATGTCCCACCCAATGGAGAGTCTCTTATTTTACCCGCAACTCTAGCCCAAGGGGTAAATAACAAAGTTTCCAGATCAATCTTATATTCTTTAATAAAAGATATGTCCAGGTTTAGGCCTAATGAGGACTTATCAATTTTGTCTGTCCAGCAAACAGCCCTGGCTATATGAATAGCTAAATAATATCTAAAAATCCGTAGTTGTCTGCCTCCTACATTCCATTGCCTACAAAGTTTAGAATAGGCTCTACGAGGGGGTTTGTTATCCCAAATAAACTTAGAACATATCCCAGTCAACTCCTTGAAAAACAATTTAGGGAGATATATATTCAAGGTCGATAAGGGATAAAAGATTTTAGGTAGCACCACCATTTTAATAATATTACATCTTGCCGAAAAAGATAAAGGAAGTTTTGTCCATCTTTCTAAATCTACTTTGATAGATTTAATAGTAGGCTTTAAGTTAAGCCAAGCCAGATCCTCCATATTTTTAGAGATTTGGATGCCTAGATAGCTTAGAGAATTAAGCTGCCACTGCAGGCCCAATTCTGTACACCACCCTTTAGTTAGCTGCATTGATAGTGGGTAGAGCTTTGATTTGATCAAATTTAATTTGAATCCAGAAAAGTCTCCGTAGGGATGCAATGAGATCTAGGCTTTGAATTGACACTGCAGCATCCCTTATATGTAACATAAGGTCATCTGCAAAGGCCGATAATTTGTGTTCCTGATCACCAATCCAGAGACCTCGAATACTAATATCGGCCTTAATCGCTCTAATTAGGGTTCCAAATATAAATTAAAACATAAGGAGATAGGGGCAACCTTGCCGGTGCCCCTAGACAAGGGAAAGATTCCAAATCAAATTGTTACTTTGAATTCTGGCTGATGGACAGAAATAGAGAATTTGATTAGACGAATAAACTCACTGGAAGGCCAAATCTGGCTAAGACTTCAAACATGAACGTCAATCCACCCTATCGAAAGCCTTCTCTGCATCTAATGATAACAGGGAGGCTTCCAACCGGGTCCGTAGTCGTAGAAATCAAATAAAATAGTTTCCAAAGTGGTCGGGTTGCTGAACGCCTTCACGAAGCCAGCTTGTTCTGGGCTAATCAACTCTTCCACACCTTCCTTAATCTAATGGCTAGGATTTTTGTGAAATTTTTACATCGATATTTAACAATGAAATGGGTCTATAATTACCCACCTGATCAGTTGATTTGTCTGGTTTGGGCAACACAATTATCTTGGCTTCAAAAGGAGTTCTCTTTGACTCCATGACAAGACCAATAACTGAACAGTTGGGTTAACAGAGGTGTTATCTCCTGTTTAAATAGTTTATAAAATAGGTGTGTATCCATCGGGGCCTGGTGCTTATCAACTTTTAAGGAGTCAATGGCTGTTAAACCTCCTTATGGAAATAGGTATTTGTAAATGAAGTCTAGACTCCTGAGACAACTGTGGTAATGGTATTCCATCCAGGAATGCCTTCATTTTAGAGGCACCATGACTAGAATAGGGCTGACTAGTATACAGCTCCTTATAAAAATCTGTAAAAATCTGGAGGATTTTAGCTGGGTCTGTAACTAACTCATGGTAACATTATGTCTCAGACTTGGTACCCACCTTGCTTCTGCTTCTTTGCTTTAGCTGCCAAGCCAGTAGCTTCGGCTTTACTCCCTAAACCAGAATAGGCAGCTTTAATTTTCCCATAGTATGTAATGTCTTCTCTTTAAAGTGCCTGCTACAGGCCCTTAAAGTAGAGAGTTCCTGTGTCTGGGCCCACCTTTCTCCTCCTGAATTCCCTCCAGTAACTTAATTCTGTCCAAACATTGTGAAAGTTCTTGATTTTGTTTCGCCTTCTTTTTAGAAGCAATCCTAATTAACTCCCCTCTCCAAACTGCCTTAAGAGCGGCCCATGATTGGTCAATGTTAGCAATAGATGACCAATTAATTTCAATCATGGTGCGCATAAAAGAGGTGAAACGGGAAACTGTTTGGGTGTCCTTAAATATTTTGTTATTTAAAGACCACGAATATGATCTTCTGGCTATAAGAGATGTTGATATTCTTTTTTATACATCTGAAGTTTATCTCATGATAATGATCTCTTCCAGGTGTTTTTGTCCCTTGAATTCTGCTGTCTGGTAGTTCCTCTCATCCATTGAAGTTTCCATTTGTAGCTCTTCAGGTACCACATTGTCTGTGGTGTCTACCGCACCCCCTTCTCGAGCATCAGTGTCTGTCTCCTGGCTGATACTGACCTCCTCCTCCATGCTTGGTCAGCGGTTCCCCCCATTGACGAGTAGAGGAATTTTTTATTTCAAAAATCCAAAAACAACATACATTAAATTCTTACTTCAGAATATGACTCAGAAAAATATAAAATGAAAAAGTAAACATGTTTCATAAATCAGGTGAAAAAAACATATGAAAATAAACATATAAATCAGTCATCACCCCCTTCCCCTGACATAATAACTGTTGGCCCCAAAAAATGATCTTACAAAAGGAAAAAAATTATACAAATCAATTAAACTTCAGTATTTTTCCCAGTACCATCGTCGTCCATCCTATTACCCTACCCACTAAATCTCTCTCCACAATAGTTTGCACTCATCCTCCCCTAGTCAGTTATATTCATATTGATAAATGGCATCTAGTTCTGCCTGAACCTTAACGGACAAATCAGCTACTGTCAGCTCTTCATTTTTTAGAAAGTGCTGGCATCTGCCCTGCCACATAACCCATTTTAAACAGGCAAATATAACATAAACAGTATTTATGTTCCATTTTAACCAATTTGCATTTAATTGCCCATACACTAAAACATCATACGTAATTCCAGCAAAACTTGACATTTTCCATAATGCATCTATCATCTTCCAAAAAGGTTAAATGAAAGGGCATTCAATAAACAGGTAGGACATTGTTTCTAACTGTCCACACCCTTCTCTAAGAAAGCTTTGTTCATCCATAGCTTTGTGCTTGTGGTTTGCCCTTACATTAAGCTTCCCATGGCCACAAAGCCATAAGGTATCCTGCATTTTGGGGGGAATTCTTTTGTCTAGTATAACCTCTAAAATATATTTACTTGCACCTGGGTTCCTGCATTAAAAACTGGCTCCTCAAAGTAGCAGTTTGTTAGGATTTCTGTATAGAATTGCTTTCTATGGGCACTTTGGAACCAGCGAGGCTCAATTTTCCAAAGCCTAATGTACTTTAGACATTCCTGCACATGTTTGGGTAGAGCCTTTTCTGTTGCCCTCCATTTCCCTACCCCCCAGGCTGTGAAAAATTGCTCCTTCCAGATAAGTATGACTGAAGTCTACATGCTGGTTACCACAATAACCAATGCTTTTATGTTTGTATAAAAAAAAATACTAAAAAAGAAAACTATTGGTTGTATCATATTGAGCCCTCCCTCCTGCCATGTTCTGTATGTGTGGTTCTGTTTCACTGGATTGAGCCTGTTTCCCCAGAGTAGCTGGAAGAACAGGCCCAAGACCTGTGAATGTAGTGCAAAAGGTACTGGGAAAATATGGGCAATGTTCAAAAAGATGGGCAAAATGAATTGCCTCAACAATAACATTCTTTTCTTTCCACTCATGGACCATGATTTCCACATTGTAATTTTATTTTGTGCAGTCTTCATTTTTCCTTCCCACTTTATTTGTGCTGCATTTTGTACTCCAAACATTATGCCCAGAGTTTTAATAGCTCCAGTTTTCACTGGTATTAAAAAAGCTCCTGTCTGTGTGGCTTGTCCTAGTTCTAGCGCTTGACTTTTACCTAGATTTACTGTAATGCCTGTGGTGAGTACTGTTTTCTGAAAAAGCAGCCAAGGCTTTAATGCCTGAAGGCAAGCCTCCCACTAGTAGGACGCAGTCATCTGCATAGGCTGATACGTTACCCAGTTTGATGTTACCCTGTGTGTGGATTGGCTTTGTATCTTCATCATTCTCTATTTTCTGCAGTAAAGGGTCCATACTAAACACATATAAAAGGGGACTAAGTGGGCACCCCATCTCACCCCATTCAGGAGATACATGGGGGTCCCTAGGTGGCCATCCACCAGAGGATGCATCTGGGCCTCATTGTAGAATACCTGTGTAATATTTATAAAGGCCTCTGGGATGCCATCCCTTACAGAAATAATTATATGAAATGTTTTCATGCTGCGCACATAAAACTACCCGTGTGATATGTGTGCTGCTAGCATGATTTAAATGTTAAATTGGAACATGTTGCATGCATGTGGCATGCATGCAAAAAGCAAGTGGTCACTGATAACTGCACACGTAAAAGTTAAGTGACTTGCTCAGGATCACACCATATACAAGTGGGGATTGATAAGATTAAAACCCAGGTCTTCATGTCTCCAAGTCTCCTGGTTTGTAGTTCAGTGCCTTTAACCACTAAGGTATACTGCCTGCATACATATGGCTCACTTGTACTTCAATACAGATCTGCATACATCTGCACTCATGTGGCATGCTTATAACCACTGTTATACTTTTTAGTTTTCTTGCCGCTCCCCCATCTCAGCTGCACAGCTGAACTGTAGCATGCATACCAATGGAAACACATGTGGTTCTTTCCACCCCCAATGCATACACTTACTCATAAAACTACTTAATTACTTCTGTCTGGCCTGTACTCCTTCTATTTTCTTTCCATAGTTCTGAATGCTCCCATGCAAATGGACTTTAAGGGAGCAAACACAAAAGCAGCAATGATGCAACACCCACCCACATGGCCAGTCCCTCCCATTCACACACACTGCAGTGGGTGTGGCAATGATGCTACAGACAACCCACCAAGTATAGATATAAGCTGAGAGTCTCTTACCTAAGTACTAGGGAGCCAGAGGCAGGAGTCTTTAAGAGATGATGTCCATGGGTCAGAGTGCTGTGGTGTACCCCCTTGAAATGAATGGAGTTATTCTTTATTACTGTTTTATACATTATGCTGGTGAGTTGCATAATGAAGGACAGTGTTCTACTAACAAGGTCCTTGTTAGTCAAGCAGTGGCCTTCACTAATCTTAAACTCTCCATCAATAATGTTTAAAATAATAATAAAAAAACACATTCATTTCAACGGTGCACGACCCTGCAGTCTCCCTTGCCCAATGTCATAATGTCCTTGATCATGGGGATGTGGAGGTCAGCTTATATGGGGGGGGGCATAAGCCTGACTATAGTGGGGCTCCAATAGTCTATGCACATAATACTGCTCAACTGTCCCTGAATGCAAGGCACAGCCCTCATTTTACCCCTGAAAACTGCTCTGCTCCTCATCCAACCCACATGGAAAACATGCTGCTCACACAGAGGATTCCTGTAAATTTAGGCTTTATGGCAGGCGTGCCATTTCAGATTTCAGCAGGGGGAAGCCAACAACCAGTAGAGGCCAGGTGCTAGTTAGCCCCTAGGTGGCAAGCTGTAGAATGTTTGGGATGTCTGTAAAACGTAACACTTATTTGATGTGACTGAAAAGTGATATGCAAATCAGGAAAACTTCAAATGTATAAGATTCATCTGTCTACACCCCAGAGCAGTGCATCAGATTTGGGCTTAAACCCTCCCAGTTACTAACCAATTTTTTTCCTGGCTGAAGTTCTGAACCCCCCCCCAAAAAATTTAATTGTCCCTATTTCTCTCCCCGACTCCTTTCCATTCAATACCCATTCCATATAGGCCATTTAGCCACCCAAAGGTGCAGAAACATAAAAAACACATCAGTATTTTAGTCCTTCCTCCTTTTCTAATCCCCCTGTAAAAAAAAAAAAATAACTTACTTTTACTTACCTGGCCATCTGGCCAGAACCTGTGGCCTTGCCCAGTGTGCTACTGGCCCAGTTTTCAGTCCACTCCTCCTCCTCCGTCCTTCTTCCAGAAGCTGAATGCTAGAACCGACCATCCCAGGTCCCCAACATAATCTGTGACCAAGTCACCTAACCAACCAAACCCACCCAATCTGTGTTGCTTGCTTCTTGCTTGGCTGTTGCCATGGCTGCTGCTGTACTGCACTGATCAAGGCCTGTGAAGGCCACCCACACAACTGTCAACATGGCTGCTATGCCTAGCTTGCTGCCCTGGGGGGTCTGTGCTGTTTTTTTTTTCTGTTTTTTTTTTGTGAAACGAGCCTAGTAGAGTAAGTAGGTAGCCTAGTTTCGAGTTATCTTCTAGCTCACCATATTTCCCTTCAGCCACAGGGGAGATGGAGACTCTCAAAGAGTAGACCAACAAAAATATGCTGTCACAACACTGCTATTGAGAGTTCATTGTTCATGACTTCTCCAAGCTGTAGTGTGCAGCCTGTCTACTCTGTGGCGGGAAAGATAGTGTTGCACTTGCATGACCCATGTGCTTTTGCTTTTCACATGACTCGTGCTCTTGCTTGGTGAAGCTTCTCCAGGTCATGTGGCACCACTGTTAATCGGTGGAGAGATTGGACAACACAATACAGACACAGTCGAGTCAGGAGTGCACCTGCAGCATGAGTGCACCCAGGCCAGGGGGGCACTTATTGTGCAAAAGATTAAATCCAAATTTAATGCCATTATTGCCACACCATAAGAACAACCTAGGCACAAACGTGGGTGGTGTGGTAACTGCCCCCTCTGCCCTACCTAAATGACACCTCTGCTTTATGGTAGAAATTAATTCTCAGGTGCTAACATCAGTACAAGTAAATACTATGGTTTCCACTGTGTTCTGATGTAATGTAGCTCCATGTTTCAGGATGTGTCCTGATCATTGAGAGGGTTAGTGTCCCTCATTGTCCCTCATTCTGAGTGCCCATGTCCCTCATTTGAGTGTGCTGAACATGGCCATAGTGTATATGCTCCATATAGAATGACAAAGGGAAAGAAAATGAGCTGAAACAGTCATGGAAAAACATATTTGTAGCACTAAATATGCATAAGGGGAATTGCATGACCCAAAACAAAAAGGTCAGGCTTCACAACACAAAGGACCCTCTTCGCACAAATGGAGTGGGGGATGTTTTCTGACCATATCTTACGCATTTAATGCAGCAAGTAAACAGTACTTTACAAATTAATGGCAATTTAATGACAAAAATCAAAAACCATTAAACATCTTGCAAAAGGATCAGAATTAATGATTTTACCTAATTGTAATGGGAAATAATGAAAAATGTATTTTAATGGCTGTAATTGCTAGCAGTATCAATCAATCAATCAAACCTTTATTTATATAGCGCCTTTCAAAATCAAGGCGCTGCACAAAACAATCATAACAAACATAAAAACAGCATTTAAAATCCAATACATAAAAATTTAAAGAGCCAGTGTTAATCAAGTTCATTATAACTGGCAGGCCCATCAGCTGACTTCCTCAGGAAAGGGCAAGCTAAACAAATATGTCTTTAGTGCTGTCTTAAAACTTGTGATGGTCAGGTACTCTTTTTTTTTTTTTTAATTTTCTGTTTATTTTGCTGCACTGGTCATCAATATTTTCAGCCCTGGTCACGGCGCCCTCAGCTTCCATCTCCCGTATTGCTGGTGACTCCTCCAGTCACCCCTGGCTTGCCTCCCAGAGGGCGGGGTCGTAGCACCATTCCCCAACCGGTGCCGTGAAACTAGGATTAGTCCGGGGAGCCCAGCTTGGGAGGCTAATTGAAGCCCAGGGCAGGGCTTCACAGAGATGGACAGGCAGTGCTTTTTGTGTTTTTTCTGGGAGATGGGGACATGCAATGATGTCCAGCATCCACCCTGCCACCTGGATCAGACTGATGCTGGCTGCATCAGAACTGCCGGCCTCCACCAGGGGTCCCCAATGCACTGAGCATGCACCCCACCCTCCCCAGAGAAGGAGAGCTGTCCATAGGACACTCAATCCTTCTCCCTCGGCCAGCCCTCCGATGACCCAGGTCCATTCCCAAACCCTGGTCACTGGCGTCACAAGTGGAAATCCAACTGCTGCACCGATGGGCTGGCACATCAGGCACTCTCTTATCTGATGAGGTAAAGAATTCCACAGGGTAGGGGCAGCATAGGCAAAAGAAAAGTCCCCAGATGTCTTCAAATGCACCTTGGGAATCTCTAGCACTCCCTCATTGGTGGATCAGAGTGGACAGAAGGGGCAGCAGGGAGAAAGGAGATCTTGCAGATATCAAGGTCACTGTTCATGTAGGGTTTTATAGGTCAGTAGTATAAGAAATAAAAATTGATGTGTTTTTAAGATGAGATTTGCACCAGCTTAGTTGTTGCACACATAGCAAGAATGAGGCTTGTCAACCTGTTGTGATTTTTAAAATGATGTTCACACCAGTTTAACTGCTGTACTCATGTCAAGCATGCAACACGTGAACTTGATGTGATTTTTAGAAGATGTTCACACCAGCTTACCTGCTGCAAACATGTCAAGCTTGCAGCATGCAAACCTGATTTGCTTTTTAGACCTGGTTCACTTAGGCTCACTTCATGTATGCAAACCGCATGTACACATTGCACAATTAAGCATGTGGCATGTATTCTGCATGTACACAGCACACTCACATTTCTGTAAGTGATAAAGGCGCAAACACTGCCACAAATAGTCATGTTGTACTGAATCAGATGCTGTTTGTTGGTCTACTGTTAATAAGTACCCATCTAAGGACATGTCTAGGCCTTGTTCAATTATGTCTCTGATGAATATTAAGTTTTGGTTAATATTATGGCCTGGTATTGCACATGTTTTTGCCTCCAACATTAACGTTTGAGCTATTTTTGCTAAACATTGTTGATTATTTTTGCCAATATTTTGTAATCTGAGGTCAGCATGCTTAAAGGCCCCCATTTCTTTATTTCCATAGGGTCACCCTTCTTAAACAAGAAGAACATTATTCCTTCTGTCATGCTGGCTCCTAGTTTCCCATGTTTGGGGACGGCTTCCAATACTTCCTGCAACATAGGACAGATTTGTTCAGAAAATATTTTATAAAATTTGTTAGGCATGCCATCACACCCTGGGGCTGTCCTGTTAGACAAGATTTTGATGGCTTCCTCAATTTCTGTAAAAGGTTCACATACTGTAGATGTTGTTTGTCTGTTTCTGAAAGCTGTGGCACACCTATGTCACCTGGGAATTCCCCTAGAGCTATATTATCTTTTCTTCTAAATTTCTGCTCTATATGCTGTTGCACCATCTGTTGAAGGGATTTGATGTCAGTGACCTGCTGTCCTGCTTTGTTCTTTAAAACTATCATTACACTCTGTTTTAATCCTGTCCCCATTGCTCTCATATGGGTTTACATGGAATTTGGAACCATGGGTACCAAACCTCTGTTCCATTTTCAGGGATTGTTCCCTGTCATATTGATATGAGAACATTTCTTTCTTTACCTCGGCTAGCTGTTCACTCAGGTCTATCCCTGTTCCTCTCATTTGCATCAGTATTTCTAAGAATCTAGCTCTCAGCCCCAAATATTTCAATACTTGGTCTGAGATGCTCTGTGTGATTCTTGAATCATTAAGTGTTTTAAATCCATTTTTGTGTCTTCTCACCATTCAATCATGTTATCATATAAACATTTTACTGTTTGACAGGCCACAAGTAGTTCTAATATATCTGTTTTGACTGAGTCTTCTTGCAGTAAGAATGTGTTTAGCCTCCAGTACCCACTACCATGCTGGGCATGTTTTACTAAGTCTGTTACTGCCTGTACTGCAGTATGATCTGAGGTCTCTATGGGCAAAAGTTTGATGTTCTTGACTGGAGTTCATTCTTGAAAAAATAGAAAATCAATTCGGGTTGATAGGGTCCCTTTGTAAAAGGTGTGTACTGGAGGTGTCCCTGTTATGTCACATGTGTCTCGAAACCCAGAGTGATATAAAATAAGTTTTGACAAACTGGTGTCGCAGAAAATGTTATCTGTTTTCCTCCCCAATCTCGTTTTGCCAATCCACAGTTAAAATCTCCCTCCATAGGGTTAGTTTGGAGGTGTGCAGAAAGGGCTCTATAAGGTGAAACATATTTTTTCTCTCTGCTTTGCTTTGTGTGGCATAGGTGTTTATAAGGAAAATGGGTTTATTTACATACTGAATGTCTACGACTAGAGCTCTTCCTGGGCAAATGCCTATCACCTTTTTAATTTGTATCGCTTGTGCTGAAAAGAGAATCCTTAAACCTGTGCACATATCTTCACCAACTGACCATAGAGAGGGCCCCCATCTCCACTCCCCTCTGAACAAGTTTTATTTCTGGAAAAGAGTGGAGACGGTAGGTAGGTAGATAGGTAGAACATTTTTATTGTTGGACAAATGTCATTACAATAGTAAAATAATCCATACAAAATATGTATAATACATAAAAATAGACATCATTTATCCATATATTATACAAAAATAGCAACTAATTCCAGCTAATATCACCACTGATGTGTTAGCTCCAGTCATCTGTCTTTATTTTTCCTCAAAATTTAATTGATAACAGAAAATGTCTTAAACTTTGTAATATTCTTATATCATTAGAATTGAAACAGAAGTATAAGAAGCTTATCGGGGGAAGACCAAGGGTTGTCAGAATAGGACCTAACCAGTATTTTCTCTGATTATTATATTGAGGACTATGTAACACAATGTGTTTTAAATCATCCAGCACAATGTTATTACAAACACAATATGAAGTTTTAATTTCATTTCTTCTTTGCCTTAGCATTATATAGTTTGCTGGATATAGTTCCATTTTAAATCTTGTTATAATTCTTCGTTCATTCCAGTATGTCAAGATTGTTAAATATTTTTCTAATCCACTTGATGTTTTGATGATTTTATACCATCTAAAGTTTACAAAGTGCATTATTTTAGAATGATTTTCTGCTTGCTCAATATTCAACAATCTTGTTTTAATTTGTAACTTAATTTGCTCAAAGGGTATTAAGTACATTTTATACAGTAACCAACCCAAGCCTGTTGGGAAAAGAGTCTTTTTTATTGTTAAAATGGTTGGTGACATAAATCCTCTTTGATTGTACTCTAACTCCTCCTCCACACACATTTGTGGCAGATGGTATGCTGGTAAGAGAAATAATCTTAAGATAAATATTAGTCTTCTTTCCAAGACCTGAGTTTTAAAGGATTTCTGCCCCAACTCATACCTCAGAATTTCTGCAGGCACTGATTGTGGAATTCTCATGAGATATCTATACATTTGATTTATAATTATTTCTAAAGTTTTAACATTTGCTTCTGCACATATTTCAGAAGCATATAATACAGAGGTCTTGATCTTTGAATTCAAAGTCCTCAATAGACCCTCTACCGGAGCGTGTCCATATTTAATACTAAATCTTTTGAAAGTCTTTGTTGTTACCTTAAGATTATTTGTCTGCTTAGCTATATATTGGTTCCATTGACAGTTTTGAGTGAAAATAACTCCCAAATATTCATTACCACTCTCTGTTCTTATTTTTTCACCATTCAAAAAAATAGATGGCTGATATTTACTTTTCAGCCCAAAGACCACCATATTTGTTTTATCTCTATTGATTTGGAGTTTATCAATTTTACAAAGTTCTGAAAAATAGGACAATTTTTGTTGGAGCCCCAATTTTGATGTTGAGATTAAAACTATGTTGTCTGAGTAAGCGAGACAAGTTATTTTCTTATCCAATATTGCTGGCGAATGAAACTCTGGGTTGTCCAAGGCTGATAGTGTTCAATTGATATACAAGTTAAATAATAAAGGGGCAAGTAAACAACCTTGCTTCACTCCTAAATTTGTCTTTATTTGGGTAGTTAAATTCCCAGTCTGATCATATCTCACCTTTAGCCATGTATTCTGTTGCAGAACTCTAATTATTCTGAAGAGGGTTGGATCAATACTGTCTGAATATAATTTTTCCCATAATAGGGTTCTACTTATTGAGTCAAAAGTTGTTCGAAGATTAACAAAGCAGCAATACAGTTTAATCTATTTAATAATCACATATTTCCATAGAAGGTGCTTCAACACATAACAATGCTGAATTGTTGAACAACCCATTCTAAAACCATTTTGTGTTACTGTTAACAGTTTATTCTCCTCTACCCACTTCTGTAAATGTCCCAATATTATTCTCGTAAAAATGTTCTGCGATGAATCTAGTAAACTAATTGGTGTATACATTGATGGATTGTTGATGTCACCCTTTTTAAATATCAGACAAATTATACTTCCTGACTAAGATTCGGGGAATATGTCATACTGACATCCCATGTTATATAGCTGATATAAAATAGGCAACCACCACTCACTGAATGTCCTATACTTATCTAGAAGAATTTTATCTGGTCCCGGAGCCTTGTTTAAGGAACTTTTTTGGATGGCTTTCATAATTTCCTCTTTAGAGATAAAGAAAGGGTGAGGACCAATTATTAGTTGATAATAAATTGTATTTCTATTATCTTGTTCTTCTATGGAAAAATTTGATTTACTAAAATGCTGTTCCCATTTACTTGGAGTATTCATAGCTATTACTTTATTAGCATATTGTCCAAAACCTTGTGAGACCAATAACCAAAATTGTTTAACATCTTTCTTGATAATAGTGTCACCCTAATGTCCCCAGTTCTCTTTCCAATAATAATTTGTAGTTAGATCTTCCTTTATTTAAAGCCTTTTTATTAGCAATATTTGGGTTTTTCCTATAAATACATACCAATCTATTAAGATCTTACTTGCCTGACTTGCAGATTTTATTAAACCATGTTACTTTATTCTTCTTCTCTATTGATTTCCTAGCGAAGAGTGGAGCCAAAAAAAAGATGGTATCTTTCCATATTTCCAACTTAGCATTATTTTCAGTTGTATCCTTTATTTTTAATTTTAAATCAGTTAGGTGATCTGAGTGTAATATATCATAGAATGTATCTATTGCTGAGCCATTCCATTTGATATGTCTAGAGTTAACAATTGCTATTTGAGCTTGCCTGTTATGTGTTGATCTGTCCAATACACCCTCATAATCCCACTTTATAAGGATTGGCATATGTGATGATTCTGGATGGGGCAGGACAACAAGATCTTTACATATTTTTGCAGCTTCAAGATTAACCCAGACTAAATCTATCATTGAAGATCCGTTTGATTCTATATAGGTAAATTCTCCCTCCAGGTCACCATCCATTCTCCCATTTAACAGGTTAAAATAGTTATCTTCCATTATCTGATATAATAATTTCCCTCTTTGGATTATCACTTTATCCTTTGATTTCCTCTCATATTTCCATCTTAGTTAATTATATTCATCCCTTGAGTACTGCTTGTATATACACCAGCAATCTGAACATTATAATCTCCTAAACATATGATAGGAATATTTTCAAACTCTTCTTTTAGTTCACATATTATTTCTTTAAATGCAGCCCATGTCTTATTCATCACTCATTTTTCACCTGGAGGAAAATATGCATTAATCAGTACTAGTTCCATCCCTTTTTTTTTAATTTAAGGATCTGTATTTCTTTCATCCCATCTATCTGATTTACTACAAAATTTAGTGCAGTCTTTACATAAGTTATAAGACCTGCACTAGCGTTACCATTTTTCTTTCTTTTAGAGGCTGGTACAATATAACCTATATAGTCTGGAAGTACGAAGGGAGTATCATCTAGAATCCATGTTTCTTGTAAAGCTAAGATGTCCATTGTTGATAAGAATTTCTGACACTCCAGATCAATCAATTTGGAGCTCAGACCTCCACATCCCATGAAAGGATGGATAAATCATCCTTTTTCCATTTATTCTCACCTGTTACTGATGTTTATTAAATTTGTTGTATATTTATCCTTTGTATTTTTGAGTTTGATTTTTTTTATGTCATATTCATTTTTTTGTTTCTTTTCCACTGTTCTGTAATCTATTATACAGATACCATATGTATCTAATGATAATGCATTTTTTAATACAAGATCTGCTAGCTTGGCTGATCTAAATGTGATGTCTATCTGTGAACAATTTGAATTCGGCCTGATTCTTTCACTTACATTTTTAATAATATTCAAATTCAAAGCACATGATAAAAATATACCCATTTCAGCCTTTAATTTTGCTATAGGTTGTGCAGTGTCTTTCTCCCAACCAAAAAGAGTATGTTTTTTTACTTTCCCAATGTAATGCTTTTAGAGTTTCATAATCTGAGATTGCTTTTGTGACTTGCTTTTTCCTTTCTTTATCCCTCTCCTCTCAAGCATTATCCAATACATCTTTTCCTTTATCCATTTCCATTAATGGGACCCAGTAAGATGGCCAAATATATATTCCTTTGTTTCTTAAATCTTCTTCTTCTTCAGCTCATACCTTATTTGCCAATAACTGGGAATCACATTAGAGAAGGACACATTTTATTTTATTTTATTTTCACAGTTTGAGTGGGTGGTCTCATTATGTAATATTCACCTAACCCATGGCTGGGTAAATGTGACAATTCTTTAACCCAGTTCAATAACTTCATTTGGATTTCTTCATAAAGTACATCTAATCCATAGATTTCTATTAAATATTACCCTTTAAAATTTCTTATGTCTGTGAGAATCTCAATATCCTCAGTTGTTATTGGCAAATCAACTCCCTGAGATATTTCTGGACTTGTACCCTTGGTCTTCCCCCTTGTTGTATTACAGGAGACATCACTTATGCCATCATTTTCTTCTGTTAACCTCAAATCTTTAACATTTGATTCATCGCTGTGTTTATATTGTTCTTCTGTAACTACTTCTTTCTTTACCTTTTCTCTTTTGTCAACTATAACTGCTTCCTTTTGTAATTAGCCCTATACCTTTTCCTCTTTTCTTTTCATTTCCTTTTTCCCTTCTTAGATCCAATTGTGGGAATATTTTTCTCAAACTTAGCCTTCTGTTCTTGTTTCTCACCATTCTCTTTAAGAAAAGGGGGAGGGCGGTTAACCTGAATTGCTTTATTCATGCCCTTTATTTCCTCTGATTCTACACCATCATTTCCCACTTGTAGTTTATATTTTCCTGCTGAATATTTTTTAAATCATTTAAAAGCACTTGATTGTGAAAAACTTCTGTTTTAAGGGCTGCTGATTCATCCTTCAAGACCCATAAATGTTCCAGTATAATCACATTCACCTGATATGGGTCTTGAATTGTATCCAAAATTTGTTTGGCTAGAGATGGTGTGTTAACAAAGTTCCCTCTCTTAACTATATACTCTTTTTAACCCATTTTAAAAAACTCTTCTGGTTTGTCTGAAGTTAATTCTGGATCCCCATCCAAGAGGGAAACAAAACAAGAATTTAAGTTGAGATTTCATGATTCATCTGCAGAGAAAAAGTGTACTGAAGTGGTTAACACGTCATCATTTTGGGTTCATTTTTGTTCACTAGCCAATTGTTTCAGCCCCTGAATAGTGAAATTTAATTCTTGTAACACTTGTGCCATACTATCTCTCTGCTGTGAATTCTCAATCTCTGTCATTTTAGTCTTAAAATCATAATCATTTGTTTTCCCATATTTTGGGAGGCATGAAAGTAGTATCCTCCCAAGGAGATCCCTCCATATATTCAGGAGTTGCCTCTCCCTTCCACATTTAGTGAGTCAGGTAGAGAGCTATCTTGATAAATTTCATTAATGGCAGCTACTGATTTCTGAAAATAGCTTGGTCAATTCTGTAGTATCCTAGCTATAACTGTAGCTGTTAGAAAGCTCAAACTCATCAACACAAATTACACTCTCTGAACTTGTGTTTACAGCTTTAAAGGCAATATTATTATCATTAGTTTTATCCACAGGTTCAAGTACACCTTTTAAATGGCTTCTTTCTGTAATATTTCCTTTTATATTTTTAGCCATAGGTGTTGAAACAATGATGGACATTTCGGATCTACTTGGGAAAAATTGTGTAATTTTCTTTTTGTTTAATTGCTTTTAAATCCTCTCTCTGTGGCTCTACCTTATTATCCTTTATGTTTTTATGTTGTGTCCTCTTTCCTGGCTTTTTATTATTTGGTTTTGCCATTCTCTGTAGACAGACCAGCCCACTTCTAGTATTTATCATTTTACAATCTGCATTCTAATCTGGTATGTTGTATATAGAGATATTCTGAACTTTCTTTGATACAGTCTTTTATTAAAATCTGATACGTTTACTATCCAAAATTCACTTTCAGAGTCTGGGATGCTGTAACACTATTATAATTTTATAGTGGTATAATTGGATTTCATAAATCAACTTCACTTTTGCCAAATAGTTAATTTGTCTTCCTCCTTAATTCTATCTAAATATAGGTGAGAATAACTAAACATATATTTCACCACAAACCAGATCAATATATTCTATAAATACCAACAATCAAGATTAAACAGAAAAAAAATCCCATATTCTAAATTCCAACTTCCATATTACTAATACATTCAATAGTTGTTTCTAATAAGTGGCCTAATTACAAAGATTAAACAACTGCACCTGTTAGACTAATTAGTACTTGACAAAAATTAATCCATCTAGCATTATTCAGTTTAGGTTTATATAAACCTTCAGTGATAGTGCTGCTTAGCTATCCAAGGACTTAAGTGTTTCTAAATATCTATTAAAATGCTGAGGATCTTATGAAAAAAAAAAATTATATAAAGGAGCAAATTACTTAGCTCCAACATACAGTCCTGATGTTCCAGTATTGTGATGTTCTAATGATCTGTTGTTTTAATAGATGAATTAATCATTACAATCCTTAATAGCTCTTTGAACTCTTATGGCCCCTTTCAGTCAGGCTAACAAGCACATTTAAATTTTTGGTTTTTCCAGCCCAGATAATTTTCTGATTTTCCAATGTTCCGATGTTCAAATTGATTCCAATCCACACAGAATATTCTATTCAAGTCCAGTAGCACAGTCCAAGGCTTCCAAGCCTTCTTCAATCTTATAAAACTCAGTTCCAGATCTAACACATCAAACCTCTCAGTTCTCTTTGTTCCTTTAGTTCTGAACACTATAATATGGGCTGGATATTCAAACTGCACCCAAAAAGTGTGCAATAACAGGAGCAAGCACAGGTCCATTGCGCCCATGCACAATAGACGTGATATTCAAAAAAGGAGCAAGCCAAATTGCGCCTACAGCTAACGTCTGAATATCGCACAACCTGCACCATAGCGCAACTAGGGAGGGGAAGCTGAGCAGATATGATGCGCTATGGCACAACAAGGGATGTCCAGCTGAGCAGTCCAGAGGCACCATAGCGCAAGCAGGGAGCCCCCCAGCTGTAGATCAATGTAACTGTACAACCAGGGAGGTAGGGGCCCACCACCCATGCCACAGATGGGCACAGGAACAAATAGCAGAACTGACATTGTGCCCCCACACCCCAAGCACAGCACAACTGGGGGAAGGCTGGAATAACCACCGGCCTATGGGGACAAGCAAACAACCCACAGCTGGGCCATGGTGCCCCATCACACCCACCGGTAAGCTGAGACTGCCACACAAAGAGGGCGGACCAACCCATGCCACACCATCCCCCCCAGTGCACAGCACACCCTGCACTGTGACCCCCAGACACCCCCCATGAGCAGTGACCACCACTGCAGGAAACCCCATGCATACCACCACCCCCACTGTGACACTGCAACCTCATGTACCACAGAACCATACAAGCCAACCCCACCATGAGCACCCAGTAGTGGGTGGCAGCACATGGCAATGCACCAACGGCAGACACAGTGCCAACATGCACAATCCCCCCCGAGGCACAGTTGAGAGATCGACCATGCGTCGGCACAAGAGGTACCCCACAAGGGACAGGGTGTGCCCCTGACATCACCACCATTGATACAGCACCCTGCACAGTAGTCCAGTGACAAACCCCGATCCACCACTGGCCACAACAACCAGCACAGACATCCACAGTGCTGCGTGGAAGCATTCATCACACCGGATGCAACACAGTGCAGGGACAAACACACACCCATACCCAAGGGGACAATATCACTGGGACACAGTAGCGTGGCAACCCAGCCTCCAGTGTGGGCCCATGGAAACCGTGCACACACAGCCTGCAGTCCCCCATGGCACAGGAGTGCCAGCCACCCTGCGCAGGCACTGTGGACCCGTACGCCACCATCATATGCCTGGAACACAAGTCACAGACAGTGGTGCACATCCCCTGCAACACACACAAGCCACAGCATGGAGGTGGAACAACAACCGCGGAGGCCACAGTGTCACCTGAGGCAAACATGCACCACACCAGTGACAGGAGGCAACTCAGCATTGTGACAGTTACAGTGGCTGACCCGCATGGACTGCCACCAGTGACATGGCAGCAGACCTTGCAGGTCACAGACATGCAAGGGTGTCAGCTGCACGGGCCATGGATGGGTTAACAGGGGCACCATGGACACAGAGCATGCACCATGGAACACTGCACACAGTAATTCAATGCACAGGGAACAACACACACCACAGACACTGACTGATAGCTACTCCCACACCATAGTCACTTCCCCATGGACATACACACATACCCATGACTGTACCACCCCAGACACCATGCACACCACTGCAGCTGAGCACCAATAGCCTGCTGCAAATCAGAGACCACCACAGTATTCATATCAAAACAGATGTATTGTAACAATCAAAAATCAACTATATACAGACATATATATGGGGGGGTGAGGGACAGAAACAAGGTGGGGGTGGGTGAGGCAGGGGTGAACATATGGGAGAGGGAAGAAGGGGTGTGAGGGTGGGTCAAAGGGGGGAAGGTGGTAGTTGGGGCATGGGGACATCAATGGCCACCCCGGTCCTCCTCCTCCTGGTGCTGTTGTCTGGCCCTCCTCCTCCTGACCCTATGCCGGTTCATGTCCCGTAGGAGCTGCAGAGTCTCCCTGGCCACCTGGAGCAGCTCATTGACAGACCTCTGTAATTGCAGGAGCCTCCGGTCACCTAGGACGAGGGAGCAGAGTCAATGGGTGTGACTGTCCATCCCCCTGCAGCCCCCCCATTCTGCATGGCATACAGCCATGTGCCACGCCCCTGTGATGGTGTGCAACCACCCACAGTGACCATGTCCACAAGACCTGCCCACCCAGGCAACAACAGCCATGTGGACCACTGCACACACCCACCACCCATGTCCTGCACAGCATGTGGACCACTGCACACACCCACCACCCATGTCCTGCACAGCACCACCACGGCTGTACAGTAACGTGGCTATGCGGTGGGAAGACAGTGCCACAGCCATGTGCCCAGTGCATGCATGGACCACCACTGACGCACTCCCAGACATGCAGTGCCACTGGACAGTGCTGACTGTCACAAGTCACGTGCATGGCAGTGGTGTCCATGGATGGTGGCCATGCCCCGCTGCCCACCCTGTTACACAGCATGCAATAGTAATCATGGAGTCATGACACTCACCCTCATCGGGCCAGTCAGGTTGGTGGTGATGGTCCCCTTCCCTCCTGGGCGCTCTGTCCTCCTCCCTATGCTGCTCCTCCCTCAGCCATCACCGCTCATCCATGCCTGTGGGGAAAACAAGGAGAGAAGAACATCAGTACAATCCTGAAGCAAAGTCCCCCTGCCCCAATGTGTGTGCCCACCCACCCAGCCAGACCCATCCACCCCACACCCAGTAAACACTGCCACAGCCAACCCTAGCCTAGCCCTCCCCTATGTGCTGGACACATAAAACACTGTTACCCATATGGACAATACAAGTGCATAGACGTATCACCCACCTGGACGAGGCACCATGCCCCTCCTGGCATGCGACCGCAGATGGGCAAGTAGCTCTGGCTCCCTCCTCCTGAGGTCCCCATAGTGGTGCCTGCACTGCTCCATGGTCCTCCTCCATCCGGTGGCCTCCCCAAGGTCAGTGGCCACTTCCAGCCAGACCTGGGTCCTGGCTCTGTCCAGTGGCTCCTCCCCAAACAGAGGCCCATGGTGTGGCTCCACAATGGCCACAAGGTTTGCCAACTCTATGGCAGTCCACTGTGGGGCTCTCCTGCGTGCCATCTCAACCACTATAGTAGGCAATATGGCACTCTGCAGTGCGGTACTCCACGTGCAAATGCTGCGCGGTACAGTGCTGCCATTCCTATCGTGCTGTTACAGAACAGCACGATAGAGGTGCAGCCATGCCGGACGCATGGCGCCGAGGGGCAAAGGTCGGGCACAGGGTCAAGGGTCTCTGGTGCAAGGCCACGCACAGCGCCATCGGATAACTATGCGTATAGAGTGATTGGTTGCCTGTTTGCCAGCACCACAGCGGACTATCAAGCAGTTTTGCCATTGCACCTATGGAGGCCAATTGTCACAGTGCCATGTAGTGACCCTCACTATAGCACCACTGGCACAATGGTGGCCGTACCCTGCATTGACCATCACGCACAGTACATCATCAGCGCGGCAGATGCCAGCGTCAGCAGCCTAGGCATGTGCAGTGAGGTGTACTATGCATGCCATGGAACTGCGCCATTGGTTCAGCCCGTTCAACACAATTGCGCAAAGCGCAAAAGCGCGATATTCAGCTGTCATATGCTAATCATCCGATCAGCCATTCAATGGTGCAGCACCATGATTTGCATCTAATTAAAGTTGCTCCTCACCTAATTTGCATGTATTGCGCTATAAAAGTGCGACAGAGTTCTGCAGTGGCCATATTCAGTTACTGCAGTTTATTGGTGAGTTGCATGCTGTGTGGGAGTGTGGACTATGGATTCAGGGACATGCTTTGGACTGCACAGTCACAGGTAACCACTGCCATCCTTACAGGCTGAATAATGACCAATCAAGGTCTGGGTGAGGAGGACAATGATGGTGGGCAGAAGAGGAGGCCCAACTTCATGAAGGCAGAGACAGAGGCACTTTTCCAGGCCTACCTGGATCAGGAGCCACTGCTCAGTGGACGGAGGGGGCACCCCTCCGGCCTGTGCTGCTGCATGGGAGGAGGTGGCACATGCCGTGAACCTGCATGGCAGCCACCAGCGCTCCGTGCAGGAATGTAAGAAGAAGATGGGTACTGACAGGAGGAGGGTGAAGGAGAAGGTGGCTGCTATCAGGGCGGCACATGCTGCAACAGGTGGTGGACAGCCGGAGGTGGTGCAGCTCACACCAGCAGAGGACAGGTTTGCTGCAAGCATGCCCCACAGTGCCATAGAGGGAATTCCAGGCGGTGGCTTCCAGACGGGTGGTGGCCCGTCTCTGCATGGTAAGCCATGGTGTGCCTTGGGGGGGCTGGTTAGGTTACACGCAGTAACATGACTTTGCTTTCCCTTACAGATCCTGAGCATCTGCATGGGTCAACGTTGGTGGGCCTGTCCACTGAGGACAGTCAGACAGAGTCGGAGTGTGGACCATCCACCTCCACAGGTTTCTGTGGATCGGCACTACAGTGGTGCCGCCCGGCTGTTCACACTGATGTCATTGAGACAGATGTGGGGGAAGCCCTTCCTGTGTCTCAGCATTCTGGCGTCCAAGGATGTCAGCACACCGTGGCTGTGGCTGGGGCCGAGACCTGCACCAGTGATGAAGACACGACCGTCATGGGCAGTGATACGTGTCTGCCATGGAATGGACACACAGCAGGTCAGCTAGTGCCCATGGCTCTGGCTGGTGCCGCTTTGTGGGCCAGCGTGTCAACACAGTCCCAGGCTGTGCCTGTCAGCACCAGTGGGGCAGCACCGGTGGCTGGTCAGGACAGTGGGACTGTTGCGGCCACAGCGGCGGCACTACTGAGCCCTTGAGCACAGCAGCTGGAGGAGCGGCAGCAGCAGTCGCCCACCGGGACTGGGGGTTCATGGTTCGGCTGCAAAGTCCGTGCAACACCTGTGGACTTGCCCATACCTGGCCCTGGTGCGCAGCGCCCACCCTCAAGGGGTGCTGAACATCAGGCCCGTGCACACCCTGAGGGACAGGATGCCAAGGAGGCAGACGACCTCTTTGACTAGGACACCTGCCCACTGTAGGCATCGGTCCAGCAGCAGATGCGGCTTGCAACATCCATGGAGGCACTGTGTGTGGCTCTGAAGCGGGCAGAGGAGTGTCGCAGCAGGGACACTGATAGGATCCTGTCACAGATTGACCGTTTTCGGGAGGATGTGACAGCTGCCATTGACAGGCATGCACAGGCATCCATTGCTGTCATGGCCACAATGGGCACACAGTCAGGTGCCCATGCATCACTCACACCACACAGTACGCTATCCACTCCCCATTCCCGGCGTCGTGCGAAACCCACCCTGTCAATGCCGGGTTCAGCTGTGAGCATCCCGAGCACTCCTGGTGCAGGCATGTTCGGTGTGCTGCAGACCCCTGCATGGGCACGGTTGCGTTCATGCAGTGGAAGCCCTGGGGGACCATCGGTGCCACCCCATGAGGCCCATGGTCAGCCTGCCAGTGCTGGCGGGTCTTGGTGGGGCCGCCCACACATCTGAGGTGGCCATGGCACTGTGCCGTGAGAATGACCTGTCTCCCAGAGCGGGCACTGTCTGGTGCTGCCCTGTGTGCATTGTGTGTTTCAGTGGGCAGTGCACGGGTGGGTGCCCGGCCATGCACGTGGAAACACGGTCCACCTGCACACCCTCCTGGCTGCTGTCCACAGGTACATGTGCATGATGATGCCTGCATTGCGCTGTACATCAAAGTGCGATGGTGCCCAGCATCTGACACATGCACATGGACAGACAGTGGACGTGGTGGCCTGTGGACATGTGTGTTGCTAGTGTTGGCGTTCTGCCTTGGTTTCCCTCCTTCCCTTTGTGCACGTTTGGTGCATTGTGTGTGTGAATGTGTGTGTGTGTGTCTGTCCATGTGGCATGTTGCTGTTCACCCATCCCTGGTTGTGTGTGTGTGCTTCTGTGCCCTGCCACATCCCTTGCCAGCATGCACCCCTGGTGTGTTTCCATGCATGTTTGTGGGCTGTTCCTTAGCCACTGGTGGTTACGCATGGCACCATGACTCACCTGGGTTGGCTGTAGTGCTCCTCTGTGATGGTGTCCCGGTGCAGCTGTGCCAGCCGGATCAGTCGGGGGTCCCGTAGGCCAAGGGGGCAGCCCATCACCATCGTCACCGGCGTCCCCATCGTCCCCATCGCTGTCCCCCCTTTGACCTGTACGGCTATCCCACATTCTTTGGCCATGTTGTGCAGGATGCAACAGGCCAGGAATATCCCACAGGCCTTTGAGGGGCTGTACTGTAGGGCACCGCCAGAGGTGTCCAGGCATTGGAAACGTGTCTTCAGCATCCCGAACACCTGCTCAATGACACTGTGTGTGGTGGCATGTGCCTCATTGTAGCATTGCTGCGATGGGGTCGTGGGCCGCTGGTAGGGCGTGAGCAGCCAGGGAGGAGTGGGTATCCACTGTCACCTGTGTGCAGAGAGTGGAGGTTAGTTTCATGTTTAGCTTCAGACTGCCCCAAGCCTTGTGGGCCACACCCATGGCACCTCTGGCCATGCCCCCCCAGGCCCATAATATGTCAATTTAATTTGCATACTCACCCATTAGATGTCCTGTGGGGATGTCCCCACTCTCAAAGCGGTGGCACAGTGCCGACTGGTGCCAGATGTATGACTCATGTGCTCCCCCAGGGTGCGTGGCACAGACATTGATGATGCGCCCACTGACATCGCACACCACCTGGCAGTTGACACTGGAATAGCCCTTGCAGTTCATGTATGCAGTCCCCTCCTCGCCAGGTGGTGTGCGTATGGCCACATGGGTGCAGTCTATTGCCCCTAGCACACCAGGCATATGTGCTACCTTGTGGAACTCCTGTATGTTTGCTGTGTGCTCCGCCGCAGTGCTGGGGAAATGGATGTACTCCGCAGCATGTGGCAGCAGTGCGCTGAGGAATTGCGTGAGGATGCGTGACGTGGCCGACTGTGTTATGCCTGTGGTGTCCCCGGTTGGTCTCTGGAAGGTACCCGTGGCGAGCAAGCACATGCAGGCTGTTACCTTTGTCTCCACTGACAGGGCATGACTCTGTCATGTGGGTGCCTGCATCTCATCACTGCACAGCTCACAGAGCCGCCTCAGTATTGCCCTGTTCAGGCGGTACCGGCCCACAATCTCGATATCTGTAAACAGCTCAAAGCTGGTGCGGACTCGGTACTGCCTGTTGGGGGAATACCACCGACGGGCCCTTCCACGGCCACGGCCCCCTGCCGCATGCCTTCTTACCTCCCTCATTATGGCCTCCATGTGAAAGGTGGCACTAGCCATGTCTCTGGCTTGTGTTCCCCCCCCTGCAGCTGTTGCTTTGTTCCCCCCACTGTCCTGACTGCTAACCCCCCTGCACCGGGTACACCTGTCTGTGCTGGCCTCTGGTATGTGTGTCACCACACACCTTCCCTGTGCCTCTCTTCTGCAGTGTGGTTTCCCTGGCCTGCCCTGTTTCTCACAGTTTCCCTGTGCCTGTCTCTCCCCCTGCCTCATGTGGCTTCCCTGTAGCGTTCTTGCGCCTCTTCCTTGCTCCTTTTTTTTTGGCTCATTTCCGCTATGACGCGACTTCCGCTTGCTCTACTGTTGCGCATTGCGCAAGTCTTTGAACATCGCACTGCACCCTTTATGCATGGTTCCTCCTCCTTTGGTTGTGCATGCCTTCATTATCATTGCGCTGTTGCTCAGCATTTTTTCAGTGGCACATCTTCCTCATGCTGAATATCGCAAAATGGCGCAATTTCAGACTTGCGCTATCGCAATCCTATTGTGCATGGTGCAACCCTTTTGAATATCCAGCCTTATATAACTAGGGAAAATTTGTACCTAAGTAGTGTCAAAATCATGGTGGATCTAGGCTTTATTACAAGCCCTTATTAGCCCCTTAAAAGCTTCTTAATAGGGATCAAGTAAAACAAACAAACAAATGTAACTTGGAGTACAAATAAACTACGTTCAAGGTACTGCATCACAATAACTTTACCTCTTGTAATTAGCCTCCAAATCCACCTCTACAACTATTATTCTAGTTACACTTATTATACTTCTGATACTTTTAATACACTTATTACAGTAAATGCTATACACTATTTAAAACTAGGCAGCAATTGTTCTCTAAATGCTGAGTACAAATCAGTAGTGAGTTTACAGTTCTCCACACAGTTTACAATTTTCCACACATCTACTTACTTTTAACAGAAAGAGTATTTGTTAGGCAAATAAAACTGGTTTACAGTGTTAACGGTGTTCCTGCTTTCCAACTCTCTGCTTCCCTACTATCCTTCCCAAAGGCTTTCCGTACTCCCTTTACATTCTGCAGGTACTACAATGCAAGAATGCCAGGACATCAAAGCATCAAGCCCCAAGATGAAGGCCAAAAAACTAGATAATTAATATGCTTTTTGCTTACTGGTGTAGATTATTTCAAGTGGGATATCTAATCGCAAACCCACCACTGCTAACTGCTAGCTAATATGTTAAAACATTAGCAGAACTTATGTACGGTTGACTCTTCACCTTCGCTCCTCAGCGTGACTGAAGGCTGAATACAGGAAGTCAGAAAGAATAGGCATGTGCTTTATGCACAAAAACCACTTAACCTAATTAGCATATGGCGGGATTAAATTTAAATCAAATCAAGCACTTTACTTTTAATCTCCTAAAAATCCTTGTTCTGAAGATCCAAGTTTAATAATAAAAATGACTTTTCCTGCTGTGCGATGCACGGCGCAAAGATAACCAGGAATCCCCAAACAAACAAACAGCAAGCAGGTAAGATCGACTGAATAAAAACAATCTAATTTAAAATATTAAAATGTTTTTAAAACAGCAAATAATTGTTTAAATCTGTCCAATAACTTAGTGAGGTGGACAAAATATTTTCTGTCTCTGTGCATCTCAGTCTCAATCCCTCAGTCCCTCGTTGACTCCGCCGATCCGAGTGGTGTTCTGAGTCCCTTGGGCCCCGAAGTACGACAGAGCTGTCAGCCAGTGCCTATTGCTGGTCCAGTGATTTTCTCCACTCTGCTCCCAGCTTCTGGTTGGTTCCTGGCTCCTGCTCCACCTGGCAGGCTTTCCTTCACCTAAAGGGACACAGAAAAACAATGGGAGATGAGCACACCACAGGAGCACATATAAAGTTCTACTGGAAAGGGAGCAAGCTGTCTGGAAACAGTGGCATACCTTTTAAAATAAATTTTCAGGCTTTGCTCCCCTACTTCTCTGCTCTACTCCACAGAAACAGAGAGCACGAAGTGTAGGTCCTGTTTCATTTGCTGCAGTCTCTCCGGCAGGTGGACAGGCTCAGTTCTAACCCCAGTGCTACACAGTGAGAAGTAGGTTTGGAAAATTAGCTTACACATGGGATGGGTGTCCTGAAGAAATGTTATGTCCACCTTAAACTCATATAACAATGAAAAAATAACATGTTGTTTTAAAGCAGATGTTATGCTGTTCACATTACATGTGGTTATTGTTAATGTAGCCATAAAAAGGAGATAAAACTATGAATACTCAGTAGATTTATAATGCTGCATGGTAATCTCTTTTTATCTATTCTTTTTCCTTTTCTTCAGCTTTGTTACTTCCCCTTTGCCTATTTCCATGGCATTCTTCAGTTGAGAGGATGCCACTGATGAAACATCAGATTACCCCTCTGATTCTTCCCAGTCCCCAGTTTGTAATACAACAAATGGGTTCTAGGTCTCAATAGGATCTCTTTCATCTGCTGGACCCTGTGATATCTGTTTCATATAGTTGCTTTTGACCTTGTCACCATTTTGAAGGTGCCTTCTTGAGTTGTCGTGGGGGTGGCATGTTGGTGACTAATGCTGGAGTTGAGTCCTCAGGCTGAGGGGCACCTCCTTCCTCTTGGGTGTGGGGGGTTGCTTCTGTGTCTGTTACTGTTGGTACTTGTCCATGTTTATCATGGGACCCCACTAACAGCTTTGCTGAATTTGCAGATGAAGGGGGGATGAGTCTATTTCCTTTTCCCTAGCTGTTGTAGGGTTCCTAATACCTTGGTCTTAGGGGTCATGCACCTGTAGTGGTGTTCCTCCCAACTGGTTCTGTAATACATTTTGATCTTTCCTTCTGTGCTAATGTCACATATACATCTTGCTCAGCTTGAACCGCTAAGTCTAGGCTGTTGTGTGATGCCCAACTGCAATTCTAAAATGTGTGTCCATGCTCATAGCACAAGTTGCATCTCATGGGGCTGATGCACTGTGCACTGTTATGGCCTAGGATACCACACAGACCATATTTCAACTTATCACATACATTACTTTAGTGTTCAGTATCCCCACAATGATAGCATGCCTGGGGTTGGCCTGCATAAAATACCACTCCTCTGTCACGTCCTAAGAAAAAGCAGTTTGGGAGGTGTTTAGGTTCCCAATTTTCTTGCTTCAGGGTCACCTTGTACCTCCAACCCCCAGTCCAGAAATGTTCATCATCTAGGATGGGCTCAGGGAACCCATTGATTGTGCACCACTGTTTCAACCAAAAGGTTACGTCGGCGACATTTACTCCCTCATTCCAGAACAACACCATGATCCTTTTGAAAGAGGTCTTTGTTAGTGGTTTGTCTATGAAGGGGCACCATAAAGTTGTGTTTTTTAATAACTGGTACTGCTTCCAAAAGTGTTCCAAGCCAGCAGGGTGCTCAAAACTAACATCGAAGATTGTGTCCCCTGGCATGTGAATCAGTGCATATACCTTATAGGCAAAGAATTTCATGCTGTCTTTCAGTAACATGTGCCCAACAAAATGTCTATCTGGTAGGTCTGAAGTGCCATCCCTGTATTTTAATCGTACTCCATTCCACCTCTTTGCGGGATCTGCAGCCATTCTTGTCACCTCTGGGAATAGGTGTTCTCTTACATTGGATTGCCACACGTTTGTTGGTGGGGCAACGTGTGGTTCTGGTATCTGTTCTTGTTCTTCACCCTCATTATTAATGTTGGTGTTGTTTTCTTCTGCTATAGTGTCCTGCTGCTGTGAGGTTTCTGCCACTGCCGCCTCTTCACAGTTTATATTTTTATTTAGTTGTAAAACTTCCCCTTCTTTACGCGTGATAGTTTGTAAAACTTCTTGGCTGTGGGAGTCTGCTCGTGGAGACGTGGAACCATTATCCAGGAGGACGGTTGCACTGGTGGCAAATGTGACCTCATGCTTGAAGTCTGTGATGGATTAGATCCTTGCATAATTAATGAGGCTAGAGGATGTTCTCCTGCTGTTTGGGATGTACCAGGATAGTTTGCATCCCAGCTGTTGCCTTCTGTGTCTTTGACCCACCCAGCCTTTTCTAGGGCCATTTGCACCGATTCTGGCATTTGTGTAGAGGGTCATGCCACTGTAGGGCTTACAGGATTCTGAATAGTTGGCCCAAATCCTTTTTGTCCTAGGCTTCCCCCAGCCTGTCCTGTCAGTCCCATTATTTTTTCCTTTGTGTTTTAGGCCCTTTTCCTTTGCCTATACCTAAATGGAATTTTACTTTAGGGAATACAGGCCTGGAGTCCGATATCTCCTGTTTTGGAGATTGTGGCTATATTGGGGCACCTGACTGGTCTGTCTCACCAGTTCCCTGGGCCTCATTTGTTTTTTCAAAGCTTTGTTTATGCTTTTCCCTCTCCCCTTCCCCCTGGAGTTCAGTACCTGTTTAATCATTGCTGGATTCTTTTTTGGCTTCATCGTCTTCCTTGCGCTCCATTTTTTTCTTTGGTTTGCTCAATCTCCATTTCTACTCCTCTTGGGTTTCTCTGGGGCTGTCATAACTCACTCCAGCCGCTGTTTGTTTCATTCCTCCAGTATTTTCTGCTGCGGCTGCTACAGCCTTTCTGGACCTGTTTTCCTGCTTCACCAGCGGGCCGTCTGCTTTCTGTTTCTGAATCTGTTCATGGAGGAGAGCTTTCCTTGCTGAGTATCGGCTCTCTTCCTCCACCAGTAGCCTTTCCAATTTTTCCATTGATGTGGGTGTGGTCTGGCCGTTCTCCGGCTCTCTGATTTGCAATCCATTGTTGGATCCTCCGACTGCCACCTGGTGTTGCTGAATTACATCCTGCATTTGGTGAGCTCTGCTTTTTCCTTCTGCCATCTCCACCTCCATGGCAATGTTGGTCGCTGAGTGTTCTGAGACAGGGGAGGAGACACACTCCCCAACCTCTCCTGCATCCTTACAGGTCAAGATCTCCGGCAAACTGGCCATCCACTCTCACTGAACAGCACCCCCTACACCTAAGTGGGGGAATTTTTATTGGGAAGAAAAGAGTACATACAGTTCAAACCATTTCCAGTTCATAGAAAATACTATACTGTTACACATTTTTCGTACTTGACTATACACATATATATACTTTTACACTACAGCTTATACTTAAAATAACATTTGTACACTATTTTCATTTATTATCATACTTATTTTTTCAAAATTACATCCACATTATTCTCATAGCAATTTTCACTAGCTATACTTTTATTCAAACTTTTTGTCTTTTCTAACTTTCCCTCTGTATATGTCCTCGTACTCTATCTAGTTCCTCTTCTCCTTTAGGTGTTATTTCTGTTAGTTCTAAACTTTTAAGGTGTAAGAAAGTGGTGACACTTTTTTCACAATGTTCATATTTTATCTCAACTAAAGATCTGAGTTTCTTTCTTATATGTGGCTTGTAAGGCCCTCCCCATGTTTTGAATCACTTCATGGTAAAATACATACTTTTTTGAAGTAGCCAGGCACATCTGCATTGCCATAGATAATACATAATCATTACTCCTATTAATTGCATGGCGTTTTTATGATATGCTGTCCATCTTACTGTATAAGTTCATTGTTAGTTACATTCCACTACGTTAGCAAGTTTGCTACACTACCCTATGCAGTTTCTGCAAGAAGGAGCTTGAAACTATGGATTCCCCAAGGAGCTGCTTGGGTGCTTTCAGGTCTGTGGTTGGAATGTGCCTATTTTTGCTTTCTCTCTATGCTTTGGTGGATATGATTCCTCATGGCACCCAAATACACAATGTATATAATGATTTGTTTCATTACTCCAATCTCTTGGCCTATGACAGAGCTCACAGTACTGGTAATTTGGCCCTTAAATTAATCTGCCCTGCCAGACATGGGTACTACATTAGCTGTGTCACCCTTCCCCCAGTCTAAATAAGTGCAGGTATCCTATTCAGTTGTTCCTTGTTTCTTGGATTAACAAAATTTGCATATCCTTTTCTGGTGATGTTGAGCCCAATCCGGGTCCAACTGATGCAACAAATCCTATCACTTTTCTGCAGTGGTTTCTATCGAGGGGCCTACAAATCGCCCATATGAACATTAGAAGTATTTCCTCTAATTTCCCTGAACTTGAAGCATAGGATAAACTGTATTCCCCAGATGTCCTTGGACTCTTTGAAACTTGACTTAAGCCAGATATTCCTGATTCTGTGCTTAGGTTAACAGGATACAACCTAGTTAGATTTCATCGTCCTTCCTCGCGAAGGGGAGGATGGGGTTGCTTTCTACTCTAGAGATCACCTCAAGGTCTCAGTACTATTTCGCGGAATGTACAGCTCCTGTGAAATACTTCATGTGGAACTGAATCTTGGTGGGGAAAAGAAATTAAATCTAGTCTGTGTCGATAATCCTCCAAAGGGGGAGCTAACTGGCCTAGATAGTATCATCGACCACCTGTCTTCTCGAAAGGGGATTAAAGAAATTATATTACATGGTGATTTTAACCTTGACTGGTCTAGTAGTAACTCTGGTGTATATAATAATACTCTTGCAAAGCTTCACCTCTCCCAGCTGGTTACTGAACCTACCCGTTTTTCTTCCAGCAGTTCACACCAATCCACATTGGACTGGATTGTCACTAATTGTGTCAGTAGAATTCTTGAAGTTGGTACCTTGCCTGACTCAATCAGTGACCATTCACCCATTTTCTGTGTCTGGAATGCCAGCAGTCCTAAGCTACTTCCTAAGATCATACAGTTCTGGGATTTCTCAAAATTAAATATTACAGCACTTCTGTCAGACGTAAGATGCATTGATTGGTCCCTGTTAAACCACACAACTAATGTTGATAGAGCTCTCGATTACTTACTATTAAATCTCCAACCCCTCCAAAACAAGTATGTGCCTCTCAAAAGAAGGAGAATTAGGAGTGCTAAAACTAGATGGTTGCATAAGAATCTCCTTTCAGCAATGAAGAGTAGAGGTAAAGCATGGGTTGCTGCCAAAATGTCTAACCAACCTGATGACTGATCTAAGTACTGATCCATGAGAAAAACATGTAAGAAAGACATCCGAGCAGCAAAAACAACATACTGTGGTATGCTTCTTCAAAAATCCTGTGGCGATGCTAGGGGTTTCTGGAACCATGTTAAAAGTTTTTTAGGGAAAGGCCCATCCCTGCCTCTGACTGAAATGACTATAAATGATGCTAACTGCAATAACCAAAGCACGATTGCTACTTCGCTCAATGTTCACTTCTCTGATCTCTCGGTTTACCTGGTTAGCTCTGTTTTATGCTCTGAGGAAATCATAAACCCTGGTGAATCTTTATCGACCCAGTTCAGTATTAAACCAGTCTCGACTATTGATGTATTAAGGCTTATGAGAGCCATTCCTGAACGTGGCTTTCCTGGGTCCGAGGGATTATTACCTAAGTTCCTTAAAGTTATTGCTGCTGACATTGCAGCCCTGTTACGAGAATACTCAACTTATCTATTATGACCAGGACGGTGCCATCCATCTGGAAAATTGCATGTGTTGTGCCAGTGTATAAGAAAGGAGACTCTAGAACGATGAGTAATTACTGACCAATTGCCATCTTATCTGTCTTGGATAAAATCCTAGAGAAGGCGTGTTGTCTCAGGTCATGGAGTATCTGCATAAAAACAATCTATTATCCCCAGCCCAGCATGGCTTTAGGTCCGGCCACAGCACAACTACAGCACTATTACAATTTACTAATGATGTGCTCCTTAACATGGACAAAGGAAAACTCACTGGGGCCATTTTTATCGACCTCACAAAGGCCTTTGACTTGGTTGACCGCTATCTTCTGCTCTCCAAACTATCCTCTCTTGGTTTCTCAAATTCTGCCATGGCCTGGTTTGGCAGTTACCTTCTGGGTAGGCAACAATTTGTTCAAATAGGGAACGTCGCGTCCGATCTTGTCTCTACCTCAGTTGGTGTTCCCCAAGGTTATATTCTTGGTCCCCTCCTTTTCTGTCTCTTTATAAATAATCCTCCCCCCCGTCCGGATCAACTTTGTCTCTTTTCTATGCGGACGATATGGTTATCTAATCTGGTGCAAATGACATTTCGGCAGTTCGCACCTTCCTTCAATCTAACTTTGACTGCCTCTTGGCTTGGCTAAAACAACATAAGGCCCTACTTAACACTAGCATAATGGTGTCAATGCTCTTTGGGACTTCCCCTAGGCTAAAAGCTTGTCATATGTGACTTTCCCTTCATGGACCTGATGGCATAACCCTGGATACAGTCACATCCTTCAGATACCTTGGGCTGACTCTTGACCCCTCATTGGACTTTAATCTTCATGTTGCAGCCACTTGTAAGGCAGTGAACAATAAACTTGGCCTGGCTTACAAGGTAAGATCCTCCCTAAATTCGACAGCCAGGCTGGCCATTTCTCAGGGAATTCTTCGACCTTGCCTCAACTATGGCTTTATAGTCTACCTTAATGCTAGCAAGCAAGTAATCCAGAAATGGAGCACTTGTTATAATAGTATCTGCCTCGCTTCCTGCTCCTAAACCAACACATCGTTGTTGTCAGCTCTATTCTTCTCTCAATTGGCTCACTCGCCTTCCTATCGTCTGTACACAGCTGGTTGTCTGGTCAATAAATTAACCCGGACTAGTACTCCAAGATCCCTTGTAACTCTGCTAAAACAACCTGACTTGCTCTATACGCTGAGATCTACTGAAAATGCTTCCTTTGTTACGCCTAGATGTCTCACCAAGAAGGGTGAACTTGCATTTGCCGTATCTGCTCCCATAATGTGAAACACCCTTCCACTCTATGTTAAACAATCGACTACTCACCGGGCCTTTCAAAAGAGTTTAAGAGCTCACCTTATGAGCTCAGGTCTCTGCTCCTGCTCCTGCTCTACCTCTTGCTTGTCTCCACTCACTTGCACTACTACCACTGATCTTCCACCTTGAGAGTGGTATTTCCTCTCAGCACTTACGTACCCCCAGTGTTTGCTGTATATGTATTTTTTAGTAAAGTATACTGTTTTCCAAATTCTATAAAAAGTTTAGGTAACCATGATTACTGTTTATTCTCATGCTATGTATATTCTACTTGTTGTGCCTGAATGCGAAATGTATTCTAAATTGTCATGTGTTACTGTATTTTCCTTCCAACTAGATATTTTGTATTCTGTTGTGGACACTATGTATCTGCTGTTTCTGATGTGTAACCCTCCCGGGTTGTGCCTGAAAATAGGCAAAATCTCTTGTCTAATGCACCTACCTGGTTAACAAAAACAAAATAAATAAAACAGCAGTTCTTGGTATGTGATTCCCACATACTGAAGTGTATGCCAAATTGCAGATACCATGGCCCAAAACCCAGTAGCATATGAGCATTGCAGGAACCAATGTTTCTGGGTGTCTAATATATCTCCACACCCAGGGTGAGGATGGTATCTTTCGGCAAGCAGCTTGTGTTTGTGGGCATTCCTAATTCCAAGTTTACCATGAACGCTCATCCAGAGCATGTCCCGCATATATTCAGGAATTCTTTTATTATTTAGAAACCTTAATACCTTCCTTTGTTCTGATACTGGACAATGAGGGAAGACTAAAGACTCTTCAAAAATAACCTTCATTATCTCCCAATATAATTGTTTCCTGGTGCATGTGGTTAAAATAGCATGAGATATCTTCCATTGTTTTGTTCTAGTAAAGGCCTCACAAATGTAATCCAGCTGGTACTTTGGTTTCTTTATTTTCGTGAGTTTATTACTTAACCATTCAGGCCACAATAACTCACACCATGTTTTAATAGGTGTGCTCCATTCTAATTTGTATTGTCTGCATATGGCCCCAATGTTGGTGAACAGGAATATACTGTAGTAGAAGGCTACAGGGTTTATCATTCATAACCCTCCCTGTTTCTTTTCCTTATATGTTATATTCCTTTTCACAGGACTCAACCTGCAGCCCCAAAGAGCTTGAAAAAAAATTATATAACTTTTTGTCTCCAATGCTTTGGGAGGAGGGAAAATATAGCTGACATATGTAAAAATAGGCAGTAATAAGGTTTTAATGAGTATAATTCTCCTTAATTTAGAATTGTTTTCCCTTTCCATGCTGCTGCTGCTTTATATTCTGCGTTGTTTACACATTTGTTCCAGTTCTGAGTTGCCATATCTTGTTTTCAGAACATTATTGCTAATATATTTTTCTCTGAGTTATCTATGGGTATGTCAGCAATCTGGGGGGGTCAGTGGGTCTTGGTTCCCAAGTGGTATCCCACTGTTTTTATGATAATTTATTTCTGATGCTGAGTATAGACTGAATTCTTCCAATATTAATTTTAGTTCTCTTCCTGAAGCTTCATCTGCCAACTTATAACCATGTCATCTGCATACGCCAGTACTTTTATTGGACGTGAGCCTGGCATTATACTTATCCCTGTAATCCTTGGGTTTTCTTGAATGTGTCTAAGTAAGGGATCTAGGCCAAATATGTAAAGTAACAGACTTAATGGGCATCCTTGTCGTAGCCCTCTGCTTAGCAAAAATATACCTCCGAACCATCCATTTACAAGTGGGGTTATATAAGCTGTTTTGTACAGACTAGCTATCCAATTTATAAATTGCTCTGGAATACTATAGGCTTTCAATACCGACCAAAGGTATACATGTGACATTCGGTCGAATTCTTTCTCTTAATTGATACTGAGTAAGTAACCTTGAATGTTGTTGTTATTCCCTATATAAAAAACAACTCTTTTACCAAAATTAAATTATCTTGCATGGTTATTGATTTTAAAGCACACTTTTGCAGTGGGCTGATAACCTTCTCAGCTATTTTACTTTAACGTGAAGTTAATACTTTTGTCAAAATTTTAGAGTTGGTATTCAAGAGACTTGAAGGTCTCCAATTATTTAAGTCTGCTTTGTCACCTTTCTTGTATATGAAAACCATTAGTCCTTTTGCCATCGTATAGGATATAGAGTTTGTTTGCAGGCCGTAACTGAAAACTTCTGTTAAAGGGGCTACTATTTGTTCTTTAAATGTTTGATATAGCTCAGTGCTTAAACCGTCCTGTCCCGGTGATATGCTTTTCTTTAATGACATAATACTTGCCTCTACTTCTGACTCTGTAATAAGTTTTAATAAGTCTTTCTTGTCTTGCTCAGATAACCCTGTAAGATTTATTTGTTCAAAATATGTTGGATCTGGTTCTAATCCCCCACTTACAGTACACAAAATTGCTGTTTCACATAATTATTTACTTCCTTCAGAAAGTCTTGTTTGTTCATTGCTACTTGTCCACCTTCTGCATGTACTTGCAGCAGCGTCCTACTACTGTATCTACCCTTTTCTTACAATCAGGGAACTTGAAGCTAATTTCCACAAGCTAGAGGCATGGTTCTCTGATAATGAACTGCTGCTCGACTACAAAAAAACTAAGAGCATGCTTTTCACGCTCCCGGAGAACAGAAAGAAATTTGGGGAACTACTGGTACAGCGTTGCAAAGGGATGGTCAACACCTTTAAATATCTTGGGATCCACCCGGATAATGCCCTCTCTTTCACAACACATGTGGACCATGTACTCAAATCAGCCAATGCAAAACTAGGTGTTCTTTATTGACATCATCACTATATGTCCTCTGATGCTTTAAAGCTTGTCACACACTGCTCAGTTCTATCTACCATAGACTATGGCCTTATAATCTACAACACGGGAACTGACACTGCCCTAAAAAGAATAAAAACCCTTCTCAATAAAGTGTGTCAGCTGGTCTTGGGATCAGATCACTGGACACACACATGTGACCTCTTTAAAGTAACTGGATGGCTACCCCTTCACCACAGGGCCCAATACCAGGCCTGCTTACTGAGAAAGAAAGCCATATGTGGGCTAACTCCTGAATCTACCTTGTGTCTATTCAAAATTGATCAACCAACAATCAGCACACAGAGGTCTTCCAGGTATGGACTGGTGGTACCTCGATAGCCCAAAGACTCATATCCTTTAGAGGACCCAAGTGAATAAATGACCTACCCCCGACCTCATTGAATGTAATAAGATTGGTAAATTCAAAGCTGGTCTCCGATCACACCTATAGTAACTCTCTCTTGTATATGTGAGTGCCCCAACATAACCTAACCATATTACACTCAAAAGTCCCTGAACGCCCTAAATTCAGACACTAGGAAATTCCCTTAATCTCCCATTCCAACCTCCCTATCTAAGACTAACATAGGTTTAACCATCTCCCCCAATTTTATTCCTCCTCCCCCTCCTCCAATTAGCCCGCCTGTGCTTACCACCCCTTTCTGCCTTCACACCCTCTCCTACCACACCCCCTTTTACTGTCCTCTCCTTAATCCTCTCACCACCATGTACCACCCTCCCTTCCCATTATTCTAACTTCATCTCCACCCACCACCCTTATCTCCTGCTCCTCCTCCCCCCTTCACCTACTACCCCATCAATCACCACCTCCTCCCTACACTTCCTATCCTCCTTTCTCTCATCTTTGACCGCCCCCCATCTCCCAGGACAAAGCCTCCTCAGGCTGCCACTCTTACACATCCGGAACAATGCCTCTCTCTGGCTGCCTTTCTCTACCTAAGCACATGTCCCTGATATCCCTTGCTGTCCTGGGAACTTAGCATAGGGCTGCCTACTCCTACAAACAGTCTACAATACTTGCCTACTTGGTGAACTGACATTGAAATCTCCTTGCGAATTTCTAAGCAGATGGTAACTAAAGTGTAGCTTACAGTACCTAATAAGAGGAATAACCTCCATTAACTCATTCTATCCTATTGTCACTTAGAATGTTCAGGTACTCTCTGCCTGCTGCTAGAACACCTGTGTGCCTGAAGGGGTTTTAGATCTGCAGCATTCATGCAAACACACTGTGCTTAAACCTACATATCTTAAAAACCATACATCCAATTTTAAAACTATAAAAAGAAAAGTTTTTCAGGACAAAAAGTTTTTGAAAATGAGTGAGGTTTGGTAATGTTTATTTAACTGGATTTAATGTTGTGGGAGGTTGTTTTCATATTTTAATAAATTATGATGATTTTATCTAACTATAATTACGTTCTGTTTACTTAGTCATGCAAAAATATTAAATTTCTGTAAAATTGTTAAAAATATACAGTAAACATCTGTCATTGTCTAAATATAAATTGTGCTAGTTTTTTACCATTTTTTTAGTCAGAAATCAATATCTGAATCTCTTGTTATTACAGTTTGAGTTTTTTGTTCCACTCCACTGGTTGGAATTTTGCAGTGTATGATTCTTCTTATCCACTGATTTTAGTTTATGAATGTGATTAGGATTTTTTTTGTATTTCCCCCTAGTTTAGTAAGAATATATTCACACATTACCTTAGAAGGACATATCAGGAAGTGATGCAGGAAGGAAGTGCTTTGTGAGGTCAAGTGATGTAAATAGGAAGAGCACTTTCTGAGTAGGTCAGTGAGCTGACACAGGAAATGGAGACATTTGTTAGTGCTGGAGGTCTCTCTATGATTAATTGCATATTTGCTGTAGTTAAAATGTGTAATTTCATTGAAATAAACTATTTTATTTTTTTTTTTTGTAATAAAATCCCATAATAAGTATAGGAAACTGTATTTTATTTGTGCTGTTTGCTTCATCATACTGTAAATGAAGCATGATGTTGTTCATGTAAAGGTTCCCATCGTTTAGTAAACATCATGTTACATAAATCTGTGTATTATTTAATTTCTTGGCATAGTTTATTTTTTTGGGGTTGTATTATGGGATGGTTTAAGATGAGGGAATGACTGTATGATGAAGCACTGTGTGTTAGTGGTGGTGGTGGTGGGGGGGGTCCTGCATTCATAATACAGGATCAGATGCACTTCCTATGTTCTGTGGAAATGAGAGGGCTGTATGCATATAATAATGGAGCTAACAGATACTGTAGACACATTATGGGTATACATATAGGATGATAAAATTGCTGAAAAGGCACTGGTAATTTGGGGTATACTGTGTCATGGGAAGGGGTGAGTGTACCTGTACAAGGAATGATGCTCATAGGCACTGCAGTCATTTTGCATCATGAATTGGCACCCATCCTGGGGAATACTATGTTGTAGGGAAGCAAGTGGGGCTGCCTGCACCTGGTAATGGTGTTCATATGCCATGCAGAAACGGTGTGAACACACAGGGTGATGACATGAGCACCTGTAAAGGTTGTGTACTATGCGGCTGTGTCACATGGTTTGCCTGCATCACACACGTGATATGTTGCAACATTCAGTATGGTGCACTGTGTGGGTGGGAAGAGTGTGGGTATGCCTGCACCATGGAGTGATGCTCATTGGTGCCGTGTGTACTGTGTGCTATGTTTCATTTGAATGGACTGTATAAGTCATACACTGGCACTGATCACATCACAGTGCATCAGAGGTAAGGGATGGTCTGAAGCATTATGAGCACAAGGGACTAAAGTGGTTGTGGAGTGATTGAGCGTGAATAGAACATTACAGTGCATCTGAGGTAGTGTTGGAATGAATCTTGGGTGACAATGGACTACACCATGGTGACTGAGGAGGATCCATATCAGTAATGCACATCACAGAGTGTCAGAGATAAAGGTTGGACTGAAGACTGATGAACAGATGGACTGAAATTGGTGACTCTGGTGGGATTTGAACCTGAACAGCACTTTACAGTGCAGTAGAGGTTGGGGCTGGACTGACACCAGATCAGTCAATGGACAACATAATTGGCTGTGGAGGATCTGAACCTGAAATGCACTTCACTGTTCACTACAGTTTGGAGCACGATGGATGCATGATAAGGAGATAGATTTTACAAGTGTCTGTGGAGGATTTGAGCCTGAGATTTTACAAGTGGCTGTGGCGGATTTGAGCCTGAAGAATACTTTACAGTGCATCAGAGATTGGGGCTGAACTGATGTCATATGAATTGATGGGCTACACGAGTGGAAGTGGAGGGTTTTGAACATCAAATGCACTTCCCAGTGCATTATGGGATTGGTCTGGACTGATACATGGTCAGTCAATGGACAACACCATCAGCTGTGGAGGGATCTGAACCTGAAATGCACTTCACTGTTCACTACAGTTTGGGGCTCGACTGATGCATGGTAAGGCGCTAGATCTTACAAGTGGCTGTGGAGGGATTTTAACCTGAAGAACACTTTCCAGTGCATCAGAGGTTGAGTCTGGACTGAGCGTCATCTGAATCGATGGACAACACCAGTGACTGTGGAGGGATCTAAAACTGATTTGTCCTTTACCATGCATCAGGGATTGGGGCTGGACTGATGCCAGATAAGTTGAAGGCAACACCATTATTTTTCATTTTAAACAATCAGCAACTGTGTATTAGGGAGAAAACTCAAGTGCAGAGCATGAGACAAACCTGCTACTGACCCTAACCCACTTACCATCCATAACGCAGGGAGCAACATGCCACATAGATTTTAACATAGCCATAATTCGAACATAAACTCTTTAAAAAGTAACAAAAGGTGCTGAATTCACGTGACCGCATCTAGTACATGCACAAGAAACTCTCTCTCCCATCAGGAATGCCAGCCGGATCCATAAGATGTGATCACACAGGATGACCAGAAATTATCCCAAAATGAACAAAGTGACAACTATGAAAACTTTTATCATAAATAAAAATAAAAACAAATAAAGTAAATACAGATTACAAATCGAGGTTTTGGCACTGAAATGAAGTGAGTATTTTAGGATAAGAGCAGCAGCTCCATCTTGAATCTAAGTTTCCAGTCACCATGCTCTTCCTGCACCAGTGTGCACTCTGACTGGTTAATGGAAATAGTGACGTGTACAATAAGCATAGAGCAAGCATGGCAACTAATCAATATGACCAAATGGTGACGCTGCACAGAGCTAGGGCAGGTACAGGAGAGGGCTGTGACCCCTAACTGAAACATCAAAAAAAAAATCACTGTACACTCCAGAGCCCAGAGAGCCAGTTTCCTCCAGTGACAGGTGAAAAAATCGAGTCCTTGCTTTAATGCTAAATAAGGATTTAGTCTAACATTTCAGGCACACACATTGAATAGAATAGTGGAAGGCACAACAAAAGATCTGGTGCAGGTTCCTGGTGCTTTGACAACTAAGGCTTCATAAGGGGATGGTGCCTGCATCTAAGACAATCCTTTATACCAATTAAATTCAGAACTGATGATGTCAGAAAATCCGACCAATCACAGAGCTCGATTTTTAAATACAGAAATATTCAGGTCACTTAGTGGTATAAATGGACTAATAGTTATAACAATCATGATATCAGTTGACAACATGTTATTGTAGAAAAATACCCCAAAAGACAAATAAGTACACCAAAATGGTGACGCCAATCGGATTGCCTCAATAAAAAAAATGTAAATTATGAAATTATATGTAAACCTGATCAGCTTAATATGTTACACTAAAACAAGATGATTTGTTGTTATGATACAAACTAATGGCAGAATGAATATAATACATTTTTCACAGCACATGCAAAAATATTAAATTTATTTATTTATGTATTAAGGCTTGTTTTCTCAAAAATATCAATGGGAACACATATTATATTAGGTAAATCAGTAAGGGTACGATGTCCCCTATTAGCTGGTACAACTCAATTCATCAAATGTAAACAAATGCTTGAGCTGCACCAAGAGAAAGATATGGACGTCAATTGGCGTCATCAGGCACTACAGCAAATGATTTAGGACACCATATGGCATCGTCAGGAAGAAGAGGTATGTTTTTTTATGACGCCATATGGCGTCATCAGGAAGGAATGAGTTAAGTAACCTGAGCAACCTTGAAACCTAAGGAATCTTATCTGTGCAAATGTAATTTCATACATTCATTGTATCTGTTTGTAATCATGTATACACTGTTGTTGTTGGTTTATCTGTCTTGTACTATGTCTGACTTGGAACCTTTGTAAATGAGCCTTTGGCTCAAAAGTATTTAATCCCAAACTGAAATAAATAAAAAATAAATAAAGAGAAGGGGTCAAATGTTTGTTTATTTTGCTGTGTGCCAAATTGCATCTCTCGTTTTAGTGACACCCCTCTGTCATATTGTAATTGCCTCATCTCCTGGATTAAGTTATTTATCAAGGTGGTATTATTATTCCCATAATTCTCTGTTTGTGATATTGCTTTATGCAAAGTAGATCATAACTGTAGGTACTTTAAAAAATTATATGTGGCTTTTTTCCCTGTGTATTTTTTTAATGGTTCCTGGATTGCTTCCTTAGTGTCTTCTCACCAATTCAGCAAGTTATCATACAAGCACATATCTGATTCCCTAGCTCTCCATGCCTGTTTCCATTTCTGTTGAAAATGTGGTTCTGCTATAACCTGCACATTCATCCTCAATGGTCCTTTGCCTATAGGAGGTATCTGGACCCATAGTACTGAAATCTCAAGCCTTTTATAGTCAGAGATTTCTGTAGCCATTGTACCTGCCTGTAAAACTTCTAAACTAATAGAAATCAAAACAAAATCAATTTGTGTTTTTAGAGAGCCTTTAGTAAATGTTAGTTAGTGCTTAACTCAATATGCATCTCTTAAGTCAGCTTGTTGTATTATGTTTACTAAGCAGTTTGTGTCACAGAATATTTTGGCTGTATGCAGACCTCTATCTTGTTTCTCCATGGTACAATGAAAGTCTCCTCCCCATAGTATTACTCTAGAGGTCTGCACATAAGGCTGTATTGTCTGAAATAACTCCACTCTTGCAGCTTTTGTTTGTGGAGCATATACTGAAATCAGTCTATATTTAGTGGTCAGGTAAGTTATAGTACATCTGTTATCATGGCTCAACCTGGTACCACATCTATAAGCTTTGAGACTTGCAGATGTGTTCCTGCCAATAATATCCCAATTCCATCACATCTTTCTGTTCCTATGGACCAGAATGCTGGTCCTTTTGTCCACAATTTATTCATTTGAGCTACTATATTTCAAATTGTGTTTCAGATTACTGTCCTGTAAAATATGATTTGTGTAGTACTCTCTACCAATGTTGTCAACGTGGCTAATCTTTTTTTTTTTATAATTCTTAATAGTATTTACATTCAATGTATGAATTTTTAGAGTGCCCATGGTTGTTAATTCTTAGGGAAGAGTATTTCCCAGATAACATCTCGTGTCTTTTTTTTTTTTCATTTTTGCCCACCAACTATGTCACTCTTGGAGGTTTTTGAACTGTTTGTTGTAACTCCATTTCCTCCAGCTCTTAGGATTGCTCAGGTACAGATGATGAGATAGAAGAAGACTTTGAGACATTCCCCTCTTCATCAGAGTTCCCCCATTCCTTCCCCTTTTGCAGCACTCTGTACCTGTTGTGTAGCAGTATATCCCTTTTCTTGCCTCTGAATTTTTTATTTAGCTTTTGTTGACCGGGTAAGTGCACTAGACAAATCCTGCCTATTTTCAGGCACGACCCGGGGGAGGGGGATACAGATGAATTCCAACCGACCATTGAACCAGATTAAGCTGTTGGTGATATTTTTTTTTAGTGAATGAGGGAAATTTGGCCAGGACACTGGGGAAATTCCCCTACTCTTTTCGATAAGTGCCATGGGATCTTTAACATCCACCTGAACTACCACCAATCCAGGCAGATGGGACCTCGGTTTTAACGTCTCATCCGAAAGGCGGCACCTCAGAAGTGAAGCACCCCCCTCATGCTGCACTACAGTGTCAGTACTGGGATATTAACCCAAGTGCCAGATGTGGGAACTGAACCCACAGCCCTCTGATCTCCCGGCCTCAGAGGCGAGTGTGCTACCTACTGAGCCACTGACACTGACACAATGTGGGTGTGGAACCTGACCTTCCTCTTTTCTTTTTAATCTTAGCTTTTTCATTAGTGAAAGAGTTCTTTGGGGGGGGGGCATAGAGGATACACTAGCTAGTGGATCTGGTTCTGATACTGTGGCCTCTGTTCCTCTTGTATTACCTTCAGTACTTTCTCCTGCTTGGTCTGTTATTTCTATACCATCATCCATTCTATCTCCATTTCAGTGTCTCTTGTTTCTGATTTCTGTTCTAAAGACTTGTCAAAGCCTTCTTCTTCTTCTTCTTCCTGGTGGGGGGGGGGGATCATGTGTACTAGCTTGTGCCTGCCTTTGGGCTCTTATTTCCACCATATGTTTTTCTGAGGCCCTAATGGATCCCTGCTGCTGAGCTTTTGTTACTATGTCTTCCTGCGACATTTGTGTGCCTCTTGTATGTGTGGCCCAGGAGCACTTAGCAAAGGCGTGTCCTACCTTGTAACGCAGGTTACTGTACATCTAAAGGCATTTTTACATCCTGCAGTAACATGCCCGTACTCCATGCACTGGGCACACCTGATGTCATCCCATGTATTACTAAAATGAGACCTAGACCCACATTTAAAACATATGATTTTGGCTGTCCTGCATAGAACAGCATATCTTTGTCCCTTCCTAACAAAAAAACTATTTGGAAGGTGAGCAACTTCATAATCTATTTGTTGTAATTTAACCCTTACTTTCCATCCACCAGTTCAAATTTGCTCTGTATCAGTTATAGATTCAGGCTTTTCCAGGACTTCACAATGTTGCCGCAGCCAATACAAAATGTCTGAAATGTTGGCACTTTCTGTTCTAAACATGATGGCGATTGTTCTCACAGCTGGTTTAGTCAGGGAATGGCTAAAAATGGAAGCCATAATGGGGTATCTTTTAAACGATTGTATTGCTTCCAAAATTTAAGTTTTGGATATACTTAAAACTGAGGTCTTAATTTGAATCTTCCACGTGAATCACTGCATAAATTTCCAATGCATAAAATTTAGGTGACTCTTTGATCAATGTTCTGGCTATGTAGACCCTGTCTGGGGGTCATTCCAAGCCTCCCTTGCAAATTAGATGCACCGTGTTTCTACTTGGTGTAGGTTCTCCCATGGGTCTAAGAAAATCAGAGTATTGTATGTTTCCTGTGTTTGACCCAGCTGTTCCTGCTTCTTGTTCCCCATTTGTTTGCTGTCCTCTTTTTGTGTTTTCTGTATTTTTATCACTCTGTCCTGGCTCTTGGTCAGGGGTACCCCCATTTTGCTGTCTGTCCCCTTTATCATTATTTCTGAGTGCAGTATTTTGTTCTGTTTCTGTCACATTCTTTGTACTTGTATGCATATTAGCAGTCTTATTTTTTTCCTTTTCTACTGTCTGTCCCTCTTCCCCATCACTGCAGAGTTTTCCCTTGCATCATTATAAGCATTCTTACTCTGGGATAGAGGGGGTGCCTTCTTTGTTTGTTTGTTCCATGATTACAGCTTCTTTTGGCAGATTTGTATTTTGCTCATTTGTCCTGGAATCCCATTTTTGGCTGAGCTCCCTGCATCTGGTATCTTTGCATGATTGGATCTTTACTATCGGGGATCCAGTCTCCGGCTGTGGACTGTATCCATCCTGCAGCAGCCAATGCCCTTTCTGGTGACCATTCTGAGTCTCTTGTTTGTGCATTTTGTTCCTTTCTACCTGGACTGCTCTGAGATTTATTCGGGTCCTGCAATGTATTAACTTGCTGGTTTGCAGTCACTAAGATGGCTGTTTCTGGTTGTCGCTCCTCTGTACCTGCATTAGAAGATGCCTCAGGTAACTTGCCAGTTATCATTGCAGTTTTTGCAACTGCCAAATGATGTTCTTCTTCTTTTAATTCCACTAGCAGTAGCGCTGTCCTCCTCCTTTCATGTTTTTCGATCCTGTGATGTTTCCTTAGTTGATCCCAAGCTCCCTAGTCTTTTTCTTTTTCAGGATGTTCAGTCTCCATCGCTTGGGCATTTACCACAATATCTGTGGCTGTAGTTTTCTCCATTGAATCTTTGCTCTGCTGGGCTTCTGAGGATCGAACCTCCAGCCCTTCTCCTTCCATGTCCTGCTGCTGCTGCAACAGATTCACCATGGCCGTCATCTTGGACAGGTGGCACCCCCTACCAAGAGTAGGGGTGTTTTTTATTAGGAATAGAAACAAGATACAAAACATAATTATCTCAATACCTCATACTATACCATATATACAACATCTTACAGTAACAATATGCAAATGTTTAAATCCCTGGTACATTCTTCCATCTACTTTTCCAAATATGTTCTGAGAAATGGCATTTGTTATATTCAAACACTGCATTAAGCTCTTTTTCTATGTTCAAAATAATAACTAAAGGTGTAGTATCTTGTTGCTGTAATACATATTTACATCTCGTCTGCCAGAGAATACATTTTATACAGAAGAAAATTAGGCAGAGTGTGGCAATCTCAATAGTAAACAAGCATTTGTCAATTCCGAAAGTTTGCTTGCTGATATTAGCATTGGAAATGCTGGAGTTAGACAGATGAAGAATAGGAAAGGCAGTGAAGTATTGAACTTCACGTCAACCCCACCTCCATCCTGTAGAGACAGAAAGGCATTAGGGTAAGTGTTTGGGTCATCACCCATGACGGTCATGCCATGTCACTTCACCCTATTCTGCAGACACCGACATGTGTTGAGGTGTGCCTTGGGGTGTTTGGCTTTACAGTCACCCCATTCCATAAGGACATACACTGAAATGGATGCACCATAGGAGAATGGAGTGAAGTCTGTGGACGAAGAGTCCAAGGTACACCTTGATGTCTGACAGTGGCTGGGGAGGTGGGGTGGGATGGCATGAGCAGTACAGTCAGCAATCCAAAGGCACACCCCGATGCCTGTCATTCTGTATAGGGTGGGACGTTATGGTTAGAAACCATAATGCCCAGGGCGTTTGTTGGTATTTGCACTACACATTTTCAACATGGCCTTTTTCTGACCCCACCTAATGAAAACATTTGGGACCTCTTCTCATGAAGAGTGGCAGTGTGATTTTGTCAATGCATCCCGTACTTTGAGTTCCAACAGCGACTGTGCCATTCTGTTCCATATGTATGAAAACACAGATCGGGCAGGATGCGAAGAATGACAGCTGTACCATCCATAGGGAGGTGTGATGAGATGGCAATGTTGAAACTCTGTAGTGGGAATATTCAAAATGCTTGCACTTCCAAGCATACGTGGAAACTGTGCAATGCATGTGAGTAACACAGTCATTTTATGGACTTTCATCACCAAATTTTCAACATAGGCATTTTAGGGCCTCTGCTCATGAATAGTGTCACTGTGATTTTCTTAATGTGTCCCAAACACTGATTTCCCACAGTAACTATGCTATTCTGCGCCGGAAGTGCAAAAACACATTTTGGCCAGGATGTGAAAAATTACAGCTGTACTGTTCATAAGCAGGTGTGGGAAAATGGCAATGTTGAAAATATGGAGTGAAAATATTATAAATTTGTGAAGTTACGAGCGTGCATAGCAACTGCGCAACGTACGCTCATAAAACAGTCATTCTTGGATTTTTTCCACCAAATTTGCAACATAGACTTTTTGAAAGCCCACCTCATGGCACTGTTGTTTCATTAATCTGTCCCAAAAGGTGATTCCACACAGTGACCGTAAAATCACCTTTTGGGACAGAATAACACCATGACAGTGGCTAAATTCATGTGGAGGGGCCCCAATAACCCAATGTTGAACATTTGGTGCCAAAATTCCCCAAAATGCTTGAGATATGCACCAAAGTTGAAAAAACCCTATTTATGCCATTATACAGCTTACCAACATTTCTTCAGTTCGCGATCAGCTTTGAAGAGTGCAGACGTGTTCCTGGTCCACCGAAGATCGTCGCGCTGGGCTCCAGAGGTAAGTATGGGGTGGGGGTGTGTGGGGAGGTAGGGTGTGCAGAGGTGGGTGCAGGTGGGGGGCAGGGCCACAGGACTCAACGAGGGACCATTTTCTGATTTACAGGTTGAAAAACAAAAAACATAGCAGGACAGTTTTTTAATTTAACAGGGACATTTGACATGCTGGGGTGGGCTCCCAGCATGCCACCTGCCTGATTTGTTTGGGGGGGCTGTAGCCGACAGGGGATTGGACACCCCTGTCAGCACATACTGAGGGGGTACAACAGCTGAGGGGGATTGGGCACCCCCAGAGGACAAAGCAACTGTTTTTTGGGGGGAACATTATGCCGATGGGAAGTGGGTGCCCCCGTTGGAAAATAAACTGGGAAGGGAAGGGACTGAAGCTGATGGGGATTGGGTCCCCCATCAGGAAACAAAGACCGTTTTGGGGGGCGCATGATGCTAAGGGGGATTCGGCACCCCCTCAGCATTAGGAGCTGTGGAATATTGTTTGTGAACATGGCGGCAGCTTGCCACCATGTTCACAAACAATATTATACTAGGCAACATTACGCCCTGCAATGATGGGTCGCTCCCTCATTGCAGTGGAATGGCTGATGCTACAATGATGAGGCGGCCCCTGATTTCTGCGGCAAAAACATTACAACATGGTGGCACTTCTGGAAGCCAGTGTCATCAGCACACTGTGCCTCCATTGGTCCACCAGTGCCAAGCCCCCAAATTCTATGCCTCCATTGGATGCCACAATGCCGCGCCTCCACAACCCGCTTCTCTCCTAAGCTGCCACATAATGTTTCTTGCTCATGCACGCAAGCAAACATTAAAAGGCTGTAGAAAAAACACATATTTCTTCATAGGTGACAGATTGCCAGTGAAGATGTTTCCACTTTAGTGCTAGTAATGACCAAAAAGCCTGTATGTAAGCACTGTCTACAAAAAATGTTCCATAGTTTCTTCCAACTGTATACATGTTGGTCTCACACAAAACCTTTCAATTTGACTTTTATGTTTAGCATTGGATTTAACACCCAATTTCCCATGACAACTAAGCCATTGTACTTCCCATAATCTTGGTGGAGTGTGAGTATCTGTAAGAAGTGTTGTAAATTTAGTGGTATGTGTAGCAGGTATCCCTTTAAAAACTGGAGTAACATAAAATGCAGTAGCTCCAATATGGTTGTATATTTCTATTCTCTTTTTCTGTAAGATTTGTTCAGGCTTCAGTTTCCATTTCCGTATTTTATCCAGTGTTCACTTCAAAAACTGTGGAGCCTTTCTATATGTTGGAGATGAGATCCTTGTAGGTTGCCAACATTGCATAAAGGGTTCTATCCAGTAATTCACAAAAAAAGGAGCCATATTGCCATTGTAGGGAAGCCAATTCTGGAAATATTGTGTGAGAGAAAAGAACTATGGTAGAAGGCAATAGGATTAATAAGATCTATGCCTCCTTCTCGTATTAGTAAATACAGTACTTCTTTTTTTTTCCCTTTTTTCCAATTCTTTTTATCACCTCTCTGGATCCACTAACCTCTCTCCAGTGTGGTCACTCAGCAGAGGCTCTGCCCAGCCACCTGAAGCCCTGGTTGCACTCCTCAGGTGTCAGCTTCCTCCCTCCCTTCCACAGCACTGCCCTAACCCCCCACTCCGAGTCCCCTGAGAAAGGACCGCCACTCCTCTGGCACTCTATCTAGAATGCTGGTGGGTGACGCTGTTTCTGTGGAGGACCCTGGGAGTGCTTCCTGGAGGCCCAGCATTGGGCATGGGGCCACTGCTCCTGGATCCGCCCTTGTCTGTCAGTGGGAGGATTTCTATCTTTGTTTTACTCCCTCGCCCTTCTCTCTGCAGAGCTCGGACATGCAATGATGGCCAGCGTCCACTGTGCTTCACCCCCTGATGCCCTATGGCTGCAACGCAAGTGCCAGGCTGCCTCTGACTGCCGCCAGAGGTCGCTCTGGAGTGATGCAATGCCCTACACACTTCCCGGGGAGGGAGAGCTGTCCATTGGATGCTCAATCACTCTTCTCCCCTGTTGACCCCCAGCAGTCTGGGCTCGTTCCAGAACCCGGGTCACCAGCATGGCATGAGGTGAGGCGTCTAGTGCCTTAACCGTCAGCACCACTGGGCTGGCCGCAGTACCTTTCTTTTAATGGGATTCAAACGGCTCCCCCAAATGAGTTGAACTGTTAGGCCTAATAGTATAGTTTGTAACTGAACCAGAATGAGTATATCATGCTTAAAAATTTAAAGATGCACAATAAAAAAGTTTTCATGAATGATATTTTCTTTTTCTTAGTTTGCTGTCAGAGCTTCCATTTGGCCACTTTTTATTTTCCTATTTCTAATTTAGCTGTCCAATTTTGTAGACTAATATCTCCCCTTCCAAAAGTAATACCTAGAACATGTATTAGAGTATCCATAATCCTGATTCCCCTAATGGTATCCAATGTGAGGGTTGAGTTATTTAGTCGATATCCTCTACTTTTCCCCTATGTTTATTCCTGCCCCTGAAATTGTGGAATACTGCTTGATTTTGACAAAGGCCCGATTGCCTGAGTCACTGCCAGCGAGTAATAAACACGGATCATCTGCATATGTAGTAGTTTTGATTTCTAGAGAAATATTTATTGGCTGTAGCCCTTTTAGGCCAGCATCCTGCTCTATGGCTCATAATAGGGATCTAGACCAAAGATGTAGGGCAGAGGGCTCATGGGACACCCCTGTCGAACCCCTCTATTAACATGCACTGATTTACCAAAATAGCCATTAACTAGAGGTACAACAGTAGAAGCTTTATTAAATACACTCAGTCCAAGATACAAAAAGTGGTGGTATTTCATAGGAAAGCAGAATATGGTACATAAAGGCATGGGATATTTTGTCAGATGCTTTAGCTTGGTCTAAAGACATAATGTAACCATGTATCAGATCTTGGTCACCTAATTCAAGCAGTTCTGCACACTTGAGCAGACTAGATAGACCGAATGGCCTGTATCTGCTGGCAATTTCATATGTTTGTAGTTTTCTAAGTAGCAGTAATGTATCAGAGATAGTTCTATTCTTGACAGAATAAGTTTGAGAAGAAAACTTAAGGGAAGGGGCTACAGTAGCCAATCTAGCAGTTAGAATTTTCATTAGAATTTTTGTATCAGTATTTAGTAAACTCAGATGCCACCAATTATTAATATGCTTTCGATATTTTTTTTGTAAATAAATATTTAAATTGCAGCACCCAATCTGGGATCCATATCCCTGTGTGTAACAGAATCCAATTAAAAACTACTTCTAAGATCTTTCCCATTTCAGAACTATATTGTTTTTATAAAATTCAGATGTTAACCCATCTAGACCTGGAGCAGCGTTATTTTTCAAAGATTTTATTGGCAGCTCTATTTCTTCTTTTTGGGGGCCTTTGTAAATTAGGTTCTACTGTGGACAAAGATATATTTGCAAAAAAATTACTATTCAATGCCTCATCTGCAGGGATGCTGGTATATGAATTCGTTGAGTTATGATCAATCACAGTCAAAATTTGTTTCAAAGTCTGTACTTCAGTCCCTTCCTCCATATACAGAGATTCCATTACTTTAGAAGAAGCTGTTTCCTTACAGCTTTTGTATATGTCCGCATATGTTCCTTTACCAGGTGTACATATGCTATGTTCTTGAAGTAGGGAAATAGCTCTGGAATTGTATGCTTTCCATTTCTTCTTTTTTTTTTTAATCTGAGATTTACTGTCTCCCTTCCCTTCATTACTATAAGAAATTAAGGTAGCTAATTGTGACCATAAAGTTAGGTATCTTTTATACTACACAGTATGGATCTGTGAAGCCTGCTGTAAAAAAAAAAAAACATGTTTAAAAGGAATCCTTACATTTCCTTATGAAATCATGTGATCCCATGAGGATCCAGTATGAAAATTGCTAGGTTATATTTAGAAAATGCTTTCATTAAGACAGAAAAATACATTTAAAATTGTGATGTGGAGGCATCTATTTTGTGAACAGGAAGGGTGCTGCGATGATGTCACTGCCTCACCAGCTCTAACAGTATGAAATTAAGCAAGTTAAAACAAATTGCTCCTACAGACAGGGATCCTGTTCTATCATGAAGAGAAGCAATGGATTCTTTTCTTGCACTCTGCCAAACATAAAATCCTGGGTGTTCCTCAGACTATAATAGAATCCATGACAGCACAATTGAACTGTTCTCACCTGCTGCACTGCACACTGTTAACACTCATGAGGTAGTGACATCATCACAACACCTTTCCTGTCCACAAAATGGATGCTTCCACATCCCTATTTGAAAAGCATTTTTCTGTCTTACTGAACACATTTTCTAAATATAAGGCAGCAATTTACATACTGGATCCTCATAGTAACCTTTACAATAGTTTTATAAGGAAATGCACAAATTCCCTTTCATTTTTTTTTGGTGTCTGCCCTCCATTTACTAATATTGTCTTCCAGGCATACAAGGGTTTGTCTAGCCGCTAATGTTTCTACTATGGTGCTAGTAATTTCAGCATTCCCCAACAAGGTACTATTCAATTTCCAGTATCCCTTCCCATATGGTTGCTTATCTTGTAACCCTACTGTTACCACTAAGATAGAGTGGTCTGAAGTTTAGTAGTACTACTGCTTTCTGGATTTTAACATGTTTTGAGGTAAAAATTAAGTCAATACAGCTATGTAAAGTACCTGTATGAAACGTATGCCCCCTGAAACATGAAGTGACCTGTAAGCATCTGTAAGGGCTGTGACAGATAGTATTTTCTTTAAAAAATTAGTGTCACAGTAATCATTAATAGTGTTGGGACCTCTATCTGTTTTGTGGAGTGAGCAATTAAAGTCCCCCCTTCCCCACAGGATGTGCCTAGCTGTCATAAGGTAAGGTTTAATTAAATTAAAGAGGTCCACTCTGTCTTTCTTTTTCTGTAGAGCATATAAATTGATAAGCCTACAGGATGCATTTTCATAAGAAAAATCAATTAACATAGCCCTACCCACTTGTATATCTAGGACCCTAGAAACAGAATAGTTGTTTCCTCTGAACAATACCCCAATTCCATCACACTTATCAGTTCCAAAATTAAAGAAAGAAGGTCCCCAACACCATAATTTTTGTGCAATATTAATCAGAGATTTAGAGTTTGGCCTGGTGTCCTGTAATAAACATATATCAAAATTGCCCTCTTTCAAGATGGAGACGGTTACTAGCCTTCTCCTGGCTGCTTTTAAGCTATTAGTATGCAGGGAGGCCATCCTTAAGGACATCATACAGGACTTTTCTTTGTCTACTTATCTCTTTCTCTCCACCTCTCCCTCCCTCTTCCCCTCCCTCACGTATTTTCTACCCCAATTACGAAAGTCCTAAACTTCACTATTTGCTACCTGCTCTGTTCCGATTGGCCAGCAGTCCGCTTCCAGTCTTGCTTGAAGTACTGACTCTGAAAAGCACTGTAATTTCTTAATTTTTATTAAAACTGTTCTCAAAATGTTTTGTGATTAATTACAGTTCTACTAGCTACTTTGCCTGAGTGTTACTTGTGCTTACAGCCCTTCCTGTGTAAGTGTTCAGCTAGATCTCAGACAACTGGGTGTCATCCCCCAGTCGCTCCTATTGTGGTGCAGATTGGACTCCCGCTGGCTTCTGCTGGTCCCTTTATCCACAGTCAGTACATAATCTTCCCTTTTTTTCCTTTTTCCCCAGCCATGAGAAGCCACCCAGGGCTCCCCAGCTCACTAGCCGAGGCATCCTCGTATACCGGGCGGTTGACGTTGACCTAGCCACCGCCCGAGACCTCTAGCCCAGACTCGCTCCCTCACAAGGTACAGCAAAAGCCACAATTTTATGCCCGCCCACCCATCCCCACCTTCTCCATTTATTAGATACGCTTTGTCCCACCTCTTCTTGTCTTCTACGCCCTCTGGCAGCCCTCCAACTTTAATTATAACTATCTGCTGTCTTTTACACATTAATCTCCCTGCAGAGGTCCATCCCCTATCTTTTTAGTCTAGCCTGGGCTTTCATCAGTTTCAGCACAACCACAGGTTATAGTATCTGTTACTAGGTCTGGGACATTCATCACCCTATTCTGTGGCATATAGGAAGACCTTACCATGGGAGGGAACAGCTGGCTCCTCTGTATGTCCCTTGTCTTGTTAGCACCCTGCTCTCTCTATCAGACCTCACATTCCTCCCATGGTGGGGATGAGGTTTGCACCTCTCCCTGTTATGTGCTCAACAGCTCCTCTCACGAATTTCTACATGATTACTGGATCATGCAGCTGTATTTGCCTGGAAGTGGGACATCTCCTGAGTTGCCATTGCAGGGTACTCCTCCCTCCCATCTCGATACTTTCTTCTCCTGGCGTGTTTCTGTCAGGATTCTAGTGGCTGCAACCCTAGGTCAGTATAGCACCAGGAGTGGAGATAACTATGTTCAACTTCACTGCCCTCCCAGATGCTCAAAGAACAAAGACTACAAATTAACTTTTTCTGCCTTAAAAAAGATTTTGCTGCTATTGCTATTGTGCTCAGGCAATGTTGAGCTCAACCTGGGGCCTCTAGATACCCTTGCTTCTCCCTCTGACCTTGCTGAAATTAAAGGAATGTCATTCCTGCTTGTCAATGTCTGCAGCGTTTTGAAAAAGATCATCATGATCCAGGCTTGGGTTAGCCACACCCTACCTGATGTTCTGGTGATCACTGAGACTTGGCTTAGACCAGCTACTCCTGACAGGGAAATCAACATCCCAGGTTATTTGCTCTTCCAAGCTGATAGGCAATCGAGAGGCGGAGGGGTGGTGATTTATGTCAGGGACAAATTCTCTGTATCATGTCTAGAATCCTCCTCCTCCTCCCCTAATGAATTTGAATGCTTGTCCCTAAAGGTTGAACTATCACCTTCTTGTGCACTCTGTGTAATAGGCTGTTACAGGCCCCCGTCTGCAGGGTCACATCTCTTGTCACATCTAAGCTCTGCCCTGGGGCTTGGTACACTGGAAACTATTATTCTTGGCGATCTGAACTACAACTGGTTATCAAAAGCCTCGGCTCCCTTGAAATCCTTTTGTGACACCTTGGGGCTGGTGCAACTCATTGGTGAACCCACTCGCCCAAATAAAAAGAACCTTAGTAACAGCACCCTTTTAGATGAAATTTTGGTTAACAAACCACACCTGTTCTCCCATGTTGGAACATTTTTCTCTGATATCAGCAATCCCTGTTTCATCGCCAGCATCAGATCTGTGTATAATGCACAGTTTGTAGCAAAGTTCTCAATCAAGAGGTGTAAACGCAACTTCAACTTGTTTGCCTACCTCGATGAATTGAAACATTCCCTGTGATGGCAGGATTTCTATTTAGCCAAAATGGTTAATGAGGTATATACTATCTTTCACGAAATACTAACTGCTGCCTTAAACAGGCATGCCTCCATGGTAAAGGTACGTGTAAGGAGCAACACTTGCCACTGGTTTTCACCAGAACTCAAAGTTTCCATGCTACATAGGGATACACTTTGGAAAAAAGCATGCAGAAGCAAGAATGACTTGGATTGGTGTCAGTTTAGGAGGGCACGCAACAAGTGCACCAAGTTGGTCAGAGCAGCCAAGGCTGCTTTCTGTCACACTGAGGTAGACTTTGCCTCACGGAATCCTTCAAAATTTTGAAAAACAATAGAGGACATGTCTAGTCATTCACCTGGAAATTCCTGCCCATCAAAAATTATATCTGGTAGTAACAACATTTCAGACGGATTGGAGAAACTGGAAGCCCTCAATAATCATTTTGCAACTGCTGGGCTAGCATTTGACACATCCCCTGCTAATGCCATCCACACTCAGCAGGAATTATTGTTTCACAAGTCTCCTGCTGCCAAAGAGGCATTCTCCTTCCTGCCTGCCTCTCTAAAAGAGGTTAAAGATCTATTGCTGCAGTTGGATATCAAGAAGGGTGCAGGTTCGGACTCTATAGAGCCTTACTTTCTGAAATGTGCATACCATGTGTTGGCAGTGCCAATTACGCTCCTCTTCGACTTGTCACTATCCCAGGGAAGCCTCCCCTTGCAATGGAAAGTAGCCCAAGTCATCCCTCTGCTCAAATCAGGTGACCCTTGCGACCTTAATAATTATAGATCAATCTCCCTCCTCCCCATTCTGTCTAAATTATTGGAAAAGATAGCGAGTGGTCAGCTAAGGGTGTACCTTGAATCCAGGAGTCTGTTAAACCCAGTGCAGTCTGGATTCAGAGCAAGGCACAGCACCATAACTGCCCTAGCAAAAGTGACTAATGATTGGCTCCATGACCTTGGCAATAGGAAATTTGTCTGTGACGTTTTTTTTTATCTAAGTAAGGCCTTCGACACAATCAACCATAGCCTGCTTCTTTCCTCCCTATGTAACTTAGGTCTGGACCCTAACTCTATGTGCTGGTTTGCCGACTACCTTGCGGAATAAAAACAGGTTAAGGCTGAAGGTGATCTTTCGCCACTTAAGCCCCTACAGGGAGGTGTGCCTCAGGGGTCTATCCTTGGTCCCGTGTTGTATGCGGTTTACATTAACAACATCAATGACAACATCAATAAGGCCAATATCCACTTGTTCGCTGATGACACAGTACTTTATTTGAGTCGTCCTGTGCCGGAAGCAGCCTGTGAAGACCTCCAAGCTGAATTTAACCTATTGCAATACCAGCTCGTAAGTAAAAAGCTTCTGTGTAATGCGAAAAAAACAAAAGCGATGCTCTTTCCCCTTTCCTCCTATGTGGCGAACCCCGCTTGCGTTGGGGCTATCCCTCAGATTACCACAGTACTTGGAGAAAATCTAGAGCATGTGCTAAAATTCAAATATCTGGGTGTATGGCTTGATCACAAACTCTCCTTCTTCGAACATCTCGAAGAACTACAGAAGAAACTAAGACAAAGACTAGGACTATTTTACAGAATTAACCACTTCCTTACTAGGGATGCCAAGCAGCAGTTGGTTCAAGCCACGTTCCTTTCATTAATAGATTATGCGGACCTTCTCTATAGCCATTGTACTGCCTCTGCCCTGGCTAAGTTGGACACCCTATACCACAGAGCAATCAGGTTCATAATGGGCCTTCCACTTTCCACACACCATTGCTCCTTGTACACTGAGGTGGGCTGGACTTCCCTTCATTATAGGAGAAATAGAAATGCCGCTCTATAGGCTTTCAGAGCGGTTACCAACAAGCCCCCCCTATACTTGTCTGATTGTATTCCCCTGAGTGTGATAGGTGCCTATGCTCTAAGAAGCTATTCCCTAATTGCCTTGCAATTACCTAAAGTCAAATCTCATTTTGGTAGAGCTGCTGTAAGTTTCTCGTTGCCTTCCTTGTGGAACAATACACAAAAAAACTTGAAGCTGAGCTGTCCTGTTAGCCTGAATATTTTCAAGTAACTCTATGATCTCTCCATGAAGGAATCCTGCAAATGTTTCCCACATCGCTAGCTCACCTATTTTCCAGTTTCCCTCCTGCCCATCCTACCTCCCGCCCTGCCTCTGCCCCTGCCTCTCTCTCTGTACCAAAATACTGGCTTCTCTGCCTCTCTTTAGGCATGGCCAAGTTCCACCCCCTTTCCTGAAGTATGCCAGTTAACTATTCCAACCCCGTCATTTCTTCCTAAGCTGGTATCCTTCTTCTTGACTTTCTCTTTCCTTTTAAGGGAACATTCCAGCTGTACCCAATTATGAGCCTATCTGTTGTAAAGGCCCTCTCACTCAAATGTTGATGTACATATGTATATTTTTCTTCTTTGTATAATATTGCATTATGTTTTACCATGTTACTGTACTATGACTTTTGTATGACCAGGTCCATCTTGCAAATGAGCCCTTCTCAACGGTGCCCGCCTGGATAAATGAAGATTTTGATTGATTGATTGATTTGAAGGGAAGGAGAACAAGAATTTAGAAGACATGTTTCTTTCTGGTACTTCTTCTAGGGAGTACCCCCAATTTCTTCTCTTTATCAGGGCAGAAGGGCGTTTATCAGGCAAGTCCTCTTCAGAGTCTGAGGTGACTAATTGCTGAGAAGATACAGTAGAAGATGTTTCTGATTCTTCTCCTAAATCAGGGTCAATTTGAAGTGCAAAGAATTTATTTGATAGGGTTAAAGAAGTTGTTTTTGATGTTTTAGGGGGCTTAGTCTTAGTGTGCACCGCATTCATGGGCCTTTTTTTGTTGTAACTGGCTTCACGGGTGGAGGCATAGCCTCAGGTGTCGAGGTTTGTATTGACTGCACTGTTGTCTGTTGAGCAGATGAAGTGCCAGGCAAAGTCTCAGTCTCTGGGCTCTGCGGCTAGTGTAGAAGGGCCCTTGTTTGTCCCTGAGTAGCTGTTTGAGCAGGTTCCTCAGCTATTGTATCTTGTTCTGTTGCTTCAGTAGATGGATTTGGTGCAGAATTTGTGGAATCAGTGTCTGCAGGCCATGATTGTGCTTGTTGTTGCTGCCTATGACGTTCTATATCTGACTTTTGTGCATTAGATAAAATTACTTCCTGGTCCATTCTATCATCTCTGTTATGCATGGCCCATAAGCATGTCCTATAAGAATGGCCCACCTCTTCACAGAGATTACACTTCATTTCTTCTGTAGAGTCAGTACCAGTATGTCCAAATCCCAGACATGGATTACACCAGAGCCTATCACAGGCAGAGCTGAGATGTTGGAAGGAGCCACACTTGAAACACATTTTCAGTTGCCCAGGATAAAAGAAATGTCCTCTGTCTGAGCCTAACAAAATACTACTAGGGAGGTGTTGAGGCCCTGTGTTTAACATTTTCAGTTGAACTTCATATTGCCACACCCCAGTCCAAATATGTTCAACATCAAAGATAGGTTGTGGAGGTCCTATAATGTCACATTTCTGAGAAAACCAATGAGTAATATCATGTACCAAGACACCTTCATTCTGGAATCGAATGGTTACTGTTTTGAAGGCTGGTTTTGTAAGGGGAATAGCATGAAATGGTAACCATAATTCTATAAAATGCAGCTTACAATATTTTACCCAAAACCTGTCCAGGCCCTGGGGTGTTTTAAAACTAATATCATAAATAGTGACACCAGAGATATGAATTATAGCATATAGTTCATTAGAAAAGAAACCCATGGACTCCAATTAATGTCCAACCTACATAGACATGGTCTGGAGGGTTATCCAGGCCTCTCATGTATTGGAGCCGTACTGCATTTCTCCTTTGTGCTGGAATAGGATGAGCAGAGAAATAGTCCCTTTTTCTGAAATTTGCCTGAGTTGTTTTAGCTTTATCAGCAGCAGACTGCCATGCTTCATTAATAGGTTGTTCCTCATCCATATTCTCACCCCATGTTTGGGATGTGTTATGTACCTGTTCTGCAGGGGCCTGTTGGTCAGTGACAACATCTTCCAAGTGTAAATCTATATCCAATTCAGTGGCAAACTGATGTTGATCACTAGTGTCATTTTGTTGCACCATTTCTACATCCGGCTCTATATTTGTATCTGTTAGATCAGGACTTTTAGGAGACACTCCTGATATAGGTAGAACTTCAGGGTCAGGTACGCATTGCCCTTTAGTCATTTTTTCCATCCAGCACTTTGCAAATAATTTTCTGTAGACCATGCAGTTTTTTTTCACACCCGTAGCTTGATTTTTACTGGTCATAGACGAATGTCCTTTCCGTAGAAATGGCCATACAATGGAAGATGTAGCCTAAAAAGAAAAATCACTTACAGTTGTTGGCTTAGTAGCAAGAGTATCACTTGTTTTCTCCTTCACCCTGGTGTTGGGAAGTACAGTATTGCTCGTATTTGGTTGCACAGGTTTCCCGGTTTGCATTGGTGTAGTGGCGTTGGGCGGGGTCTCAAGGCCTGTAGCAGAAATTGACATGACATTCTCCTGTCAGCCGGTCAAGGAATCCCTTAATGCTCCTGCATCATCAGGAGCTGGGGGAGAAGAACTGACAATCAGGTTAGCTCTTTCCATTTCAGCAGCACTGTCAGCCGACAGCCACAGTTCCCGAAGTGCTTGCAATTTCTTCTGACAACATCTCAGAAACAGCAGTACATGGTGCCAGTTTAAAGGATATTAATGACAATACTAGATCTCGTTTGTAAACAATGAGGTCTTTCAGCCATTCCTCTTCTGATTTACCATGCAACATTTTTTTCAGGTATTGCATCTTTCTGTACCTCACATTCTGAATCTTGTTAAGAAACTGGGACATTTCTCATTGATGTAGACGCGATCTCCTCAGCTGGCCCTGCAGGGTGGAAGATCAGCATCCCTGCAGGTACACCAGCAACCACACCACCCACACAGTCGTCCACCATCTTAGACTAACAACTCCCCCTACCGAAAGAGCTGGGGAATCTCCCCAGTGTCCTTGCAAAATTCCTCCCATTCACTAAAAATACCACCAACAGCTTAATCTGGTTCAATTTCAGTTTGTTAACATCTGTATCTCTCCCGAGCAAGGCTGAAAATAGGCAGAACTGTCTAGCCCTCCTTTCCCGGTCATCAAAAACTGAATAAATAAATAAAATGAAAATACATTGACAGAGGTAAAACTGAGGATCTTGCTCCACATGAGGCCTTTGTTCTGTGTGTGCATAGTATGTTGGGAGAGGAACAGTCTGCCAGTGGAATTGTGAGGAATTTTGAATCCCTGTATTCCATGGTAAACATTTCATATGTTGAAGTGGGGGGAAACAGAGGAAAAAGAAACAGAATGCGAAAAGGAGACAATAATACGATGCAAACGAAAAGAAAAAAGGTGGGAAACCATGGTTAACTAGGCAGAGGCAAACCTAAACTATTTAAATACATTCCTGAAGTTCATAAATGCACATGCATTTGAATCATACTATATATTGGTATTTTCAGAGGAAACCAACCCCCGCCTCTAAAAATAGCCTGGCAGGTTCAAAAGTTTTGAATACATTTCCATTAAAATACTGTACCTACTGTATAATGATTTGAAGCACAAATAAGTTTACAAGTGTTTTTTCTTATAAAAAATATGTGTCACATGTGGTTTTCCTTGTCTTTTATTGTATTTAGCTAATCTGCCCACTGTTATCAGAATAAGGATTATTTTTTTTGTTTTGTCTTCAAAGTTAAAATGGAAGCGTACTGTACGTCAATGACAGGTCATATTTTTTATCTTTTATAAATCCATTTTATTCATTTTGAGTCAAATATTTTAATGCCATTTTATTATAGCAATAAGATGCTCCAGGGTGTGCCATTATAATGATACAGTGTATGGTGGAACCCTGCTACATATTTCATGGAATTCCATCCCTGGAATACACTTTTTGTGCTCAACTTAGAATGCTCCAAGTAGCTGATTTCCTCTGTTCTGCTGAGCTGGAAGCTGTATTTGTTTTTTTAAACTCGAACTTACAGAAAAAGCTCCAGCACATTGAATCAGTAAGTCCACCACCAACACAAAAATTGCCTACCCCAACCCCCAGTTCACTGAAAGGGAGCAAAGTGTCTGAAGTGGGCATGGATGCCCATACACTATAAAAGATAATGTGTGTGCGTCCATACACAGACAAGCCTTTGTCTTCATCTTAGGTTTTCTATGGCAACCAGTGAATCTCTTGAGATTCACTCTTGAGGTTTCTGGTTGCCATTAAGATCTTTCATTGCAGACACAGGTTTATTGTGTATGGCTGCAAATACATTATCCTCTATATAATCACACTTTTTAAATGCATTTAATGGCACTTGGCTGTGCCTCGTGTCTAATAATGCACCTGAGGTGTGTGATTATATCTCCAGAATGTAAACCCTGTCGTATTGCTTACACAGCAGATAACTCATGTGAAATGTAAATGTCTGCCTGAAAGTTTTTAGAATGCTTGGAATTTTAGAAATATCTTACTTTTTTTTTTTTCATTCTACAGGATAGATCTGCTGTGACATCTTTTGATGAAGCTCCAACCCCAGGTTTTCCAGCACTTAATCTAGTAACTTAGAATGCCTGTGAGCTAGTCAGATTGTGACTTTCTCATTACCTTTTTAACCATTCTAATTAAAAAGACTGTTTTAACATAGAAGGGTACAACAGCATTCTATGACATTTGAACTGTGATATAACAGCATTATAGTTAGAATGGAAATCCATACACAACATAAAGGATAATGTATGGGCAGTAATACACAACAATCCTGTGTCTGCATCAAGAGGTTTTATGGCAAACAGAAACCTTGAAAGTGAAGCACAAGGGGTTCACTGGTTGCCATAGAAAACTTGAGAAGAAGACATGGATTTGTCTGTGTATGGATGGCCACACATTATTTCATACAGTGTATGGGTATAAATCACTATTTCAGACACTCCATCATCTTTCAGTGAACTTGGGAGGCACTTGAGGGTTGATGGCTAGCTCGATTTATTGATTCAGTGTGCTGCAGCTTTTTCAGTAAGTTTATGTGTAAAAAAATAAAATGGCTTCCAGCTCAGATGTATAGAGGAAATCAGCTGTGTGGCAGAATTCTAAGTTGATGCACTGCAGTAATGACATCCCTGCTGCAACGCAGCAGCATAACGATATGGTTACTGCAGCACAACAAGCATATTCCAGACATGGAATTTTATGCATAAAAGGGATCCATCATACACTATAAAGAGTAACCAATAACTGTATTATAGTTCACACATTTGGGGGCCATACAACACCTGACAAAAGCCTCTAGGTGACTCTAAACAGTTTATAGCATCTATAAACAACATTTACAGTATTTTAGCCAAATGAAAGGTATCATATTATTCATTGACAGTTCTAAATCTAACATGATATGGTCTAATTGTTTTTTTTTATAGGTTACATCTATATTTAAGGCACTTAAATATGAAACTCTGGTTCATCTTGAAGGTAAATGTAAAAGGGTCCAGGTAAGTCCACATTTTTTGCACTTATTGAATCTTCTCAAAAATGGAATATTAAATATCAAGAGCCACAAGTCAGGATAGGCATTTATTTATTTATTGAAAATGTTGGAGAGTACCTTGGGCACAAGTGCTCATTTACGAAGGTTCCATGTTCCTTTGAGCACAGGTGCTCATTTACAAAGGTTCTATGTGAAATCTATAGTCACGAAAATTATAGGGCCCCCATATTCAAAAGGGGGGGGTGGGGGGTGCACAACACATCCAGATGTGCCACTCAAATAGTTGTGCTGTCGCAATGGAATGCCATATTCAAACACAGCACGTGATCCCAATGGATCATGCATCCTGTTTGAATATGGCAACCTGGGCATGCAGCACAAATGTGTTGTCAGCCGACAATGCACCCAGAGCAGCCCAGACATGGGCTACACACAGGCAATGGGGGCTGCGCTGGCACATCTTAGATATGCTGCGCTCCCAAGGGCCATATTCAGCTAGACTATGCAAATGAGCCCATTAGGCATGCATGGAGAAAACAGGCCCCATGCATGCTCATTATGGTACCATTTGCATGTTTGCATGGGCCAGGATGCACCGGACTGTGTTGCCCCCTCCAGCCCAATCACTGATGCTGCTGCATTCTGTCCAGTGCACATACCTAGTGATCAAATGTAAATGAATGAAATACATATGATACATCCACCCTGCAAGGCCACAGCAGGGCACCCCCAGCTAACCTGGATCGGTGCAGATGCCTGCACGGTACATACCTTGTAGTCTAGTGGAGGAGCATATCTACCTCCTGAATCAGAGACAGACAATAAGATTGAGGCCTGTACACCATGTGGCAGCCAGATGTCCACCCTCTCTGCCATCACAGAGAAGCAAACTGCCACCCATTGTCCCTGAAGGCATTTGCTTGCCTTGTCAAAGTCAGGCTTGCTCATATGAGCCTGTTGCATAAGATGAATGTGCGTTTCTGACCACTGAACCATTCTCACAACTGTTCTGCATGCAATAACATTTAACATTTATGAGGCCATTTACTTTCCACATAGACACAGTGATGTTGTTAGTTGTTAGTAATGTTCTTAGCCATTTGAGAGTAAGATGAGGATTTGTCGGTAGGCTAGAGCATGGCTCCAGCCTCCCCCAGTTGAACTGATCAGTAGCAATGAATAGATATGTAAAGCATGATCCAACAGCAACCCAACAAAACAGTTTTCCTCTTTACATCCTCCCTCCCACTCCTCCACCTGCCCTCCCCGAGTGAGTGGAACATCTTACCCTATCCCTCCTTCCCTCCACATTCTAGGAAAGCAATAGATACACATATATAACAGCACCCCTACCCCCAGTAACAAACATATGAAGAGTAAAACAGTAAATGACATGATCTTCCAACTCCTGCCAAGCATACTCCAGCCCAGCAGAGACTCTTGCAAACTATCAGTAATAGAGACCTTGTTAGACATAGGCACAGAACAAAGATTATCAAGTGTTCACACAAACTTAAGCTCAGTTGGTGGGATAAGCAGTCTTGAGTGTAGAGAGGGTCCTAGCCAAATACACAGCACTCCCCCTCCAAACCAGACAGGGTGACATGGGCCTGCCTAGCCAAGGAGCCAGACTGCAAATCTCAGCACCAGGTTACAGTAAACAGACAAAAGGAGAACAAGGAGTGAGCACCATGCCCACAGCCCTTAGATGCTATACCCTTACATGCAGGCAACCCTAGCAGGTGCTTCCCCCACCATAGCTAGGGGTATAAGGGTCCATGAGTTCAGTACCCTGTTCAGGATATTTAGCTTAGGAAAGGACCAGGGACAGTATCTGGTGATTGAGGTTCGGACCCCCCTCTACGGCTACCTATAGTCCCAGAGGTTGTCAGGGGGAGCTCCCAGACACAGCAACATGGTGGCCATTAGGTGACAGAGAAATACCTGGCTGTTGATGGTGATTGAGGATGTGTGATGGCATTCACTTGGGGCTCTCTGTGACTGCCGCTAGCTCCAATCACCTTCTTCCTACCCTCCCTCATTTCCACCAACCATGGTTTCCCCCTCCCATGCACCCCTGACAAGGCCTCTCTGGCAGCTCCTACTGCCTGTTCTGCTCTAGTGGCACCACCCACTGTATTGCCTGCTGTAGTGACCTAGCAAGTACCTCACTTATTCTGCACCCCCCAGTTGACTTTATTCCATTCATATCTGACTTTCTTGCCTATCCACCAAATGTGTCATGTACTTATGATTCCTTGTAATATTTGTTCTTTATTTGTATGTATTGTCTTGTACTTTTCCCTGACGTGGAACCTATGTAAAGAGCTTTTAGCTCAAAGGTATTAATCCAAGAATGTAATAAATAAAAATAAATAAATACAAAAATTCTCCATGCCACTGCAGAGAGAATTTGCATAGAATTGAGGCCAGCAGACTGGAGGATAGCACAGCCACAGACAAGGAGCTGTGGTGGAGAGTTCCATGCAGCCAGTGCATCCATGATGTCAGCACACTAACAACAGTCATACATTCGCAGACATGGGGAGGCTAACAGATGCAGGAGAGGAACACCAAGGAGGATTTTTTCCCACTGAGCACCTGCTGCTACCACTGTCCCTAGACACTGTCAGGTTGTTAATCACAATGCTGGAAACCATTACCAGGCAAGTGCACCAGTCAGGACAGGAACAATTGTTAGCACTAGGGTCTCACAATGTTCAAATAAGCCAGGGTGTCTCTGTCAACTGCTCCCCTCCTTCTGTGGCTATGACCATGAGGGTATAGATTGTCACTGTCCACTAAATGAGCACCTCCCAGAATAGGGGCTCAGACCCAGGGCAGGTATGACAGTTCAGGTTCGCCCCTTTCCTGACTGGCCACCCACCCTGTTGTATCTGGCGATAGCAAGGCAACCCCTTCCCCATTAAGTAATGAAAGTATGGCTTACCTCACAATGGTGGTTCTTTAAAAGAGCCAGAGCTTTTGACAGAGAGGCACCATGGTTTATAGCACAGTGTGCAGAGAGGAGAGGTTGCCTCTCCTCACCATTGCCACTGACAGTGTAGTCGGCAGACAGCTGTGGTGGTGTGAGGAGGGCAGTGCTGCTCACTGGCTGCCCAGATGTGCTGGGATGGGGGAGCAGGGTGGGATGTGGGTACCTGAGTGGGTGGGGGGCCACTACACTATTGAAAGGGTTCCACAGCTGTGTTTCTTGTGACTGGGGTCAGGATGGGAGAGGGTACTGCTACACTATGGACTGGGGCATGGGTTGTCTTCTACTCCGATCATGGTTTATGGATGGGAGGGGGGTTGTCACTGTGGAATGGGTTGGGACAGCACACAGTCTTGAGCGATCGGGGAATGGGGAGGGGGAAAGGGCTGCTTCCCATGTCCTGTAAGGGTATACAGACAGATTCCGCTGCAATTGGGGATCGGGGCTGGGGTGGGGGTTTCACTCGACTGCTGGGGCTGGCAGGCTGCGGTGCACCTGTGTACTTCCAGGGCCCACCTGCGGGTAGCTGGCTGACTTGGGTCAGCTTTTCGTGGCCTATCTTTGGGCCTCACATTTCATGCCAGTGAGGGGTGTATTCCCTCTGAATATGCCAGTGTGCAGCATATTCATGGGAATGCCCCCTTCACTGGCGCAGCATATAATACATTAACTTGTGCTCCAGCCCATTCCCACGTGGGCTGCACATCTCGCTGCTTTGAATATTGCCCTGCGGCGTATTGTTGGACTTGCACGTCACATCTCCCTTTTTTGTCAAAATGTGCCCGTGCATCTTTTTTGAATATGGCTGCCCAAAAGTACAATCAGCAGTTTCAGAAGAAATGCAGTCGAGTCAGGCTCAAAGCACTTCAAGCAGAACATTACATACAGTTTAAAAAAAATCCATACAGAACATTGTATAAAAAGTCAAAGGTTATGTACAGAGAGAAAGCAATAGAATAAACGTGTTTAATGGTTATAAGTGCATTGGACTACAAACACAGACCACTAAGATCTCTTAAACAAGGTAAAGATTTTTGGGGGCATTGTTTGTTCTGTAAGTTAAAAAAATGCAACTAATATAACTTTTGCACAGTACAATACCTCAGTGCCACTGAGCATGTTGTAATGGTTTTCTCAGAGCTTTTCAGTTCTAGTTAGACCATTCCTAGAGCCAAGCAGGCATTTTTAATGCTGCATTTGAATTACACTGAAGGTTTCATTATGTCTTCAGACATGGAAGTATCCTATACATCAGCATGTCACCTGAATATGCTGCATTCTCATGTTAAAGTAGCAATCATCCGGTTTGAAGCGACCCTAATTTAAAACATCACAATGGGGAAACAAGTAACCTTTCATTCAGAAAGGGAAAATTATTTCTCAGACTTTGCTTATTTGACCTTCAAGTTGTAGTGCTCGATCAAAATTAGCCAGGTCAAGCAGTAGGTAGAATTTTAGTAGCAAAAGCAGATTTTCTGATAAGAAGAAAAAAACATTGTTTCCAAGAAAGTGGAGCAGTGGAGCTCTGGGCTCATTAACCTTTATCCCAGGCACCTTGCTGCGTTGAAAAGGCTGGACAATGTTTAAAAGCACACACTCATTTGCAGATTAATAAGTCAGCAGTCAAATGAACTGATCTTTTTAAATTGGGCAGTCGTGCTTGTGTTGTAAAAATAGCTTCATTGAATGTAATTTTAACTTTATGTGCTAAACTATCAGTCTGTCATTAAAATCCAAGAGAAGAGCTAAAGAAGGTTTAGAACATAAAAGCAGCATAAAGGTTGGGTTAGGTTAACATTTTTTTTATTCCTTTATAGTCTCAAATCTAATTTTCATGTATTCAATCTACAGTACCAATGGGTTTGAAAAGTAAATATCCAGATTATACTCTCCCACAAGTTTGTAAATTACATTTTGCTGTGTTTCAGTTTACATTTTAAGAACGACATTTGTGTAGAAACGTTGTAATGTATGTGTATTATCTACAGTTTGGGGGGGTCACAAAAATGAGATGTTGCCACTCATGGCTGTCCTGTTGAGATAAAATCTTATCTAACTAAATAAGTAAATGTGTAACTTCTGTGAAAGTTCTGTATTTATAGTCAAGGTAGAAGATAACCCCACAAAATCAAATCACTCATTTAGAAAAACAAAAAAGATTGCACATGATAGTATGGAAAATCATTCTTTCACGAAGAACTTCAGAGTTAAATATCTATGGAAATATTTTATAGTCTTCACTGAATGTCAATCTTTATGTGGCTGGGCGGAGGAGTTAAAGTGATGCTATATACAGTAGCCTGACTGGGGACACAAACTGACTATAAGGGTTCATAGTCCACCTTTAAAATGAATTATAAAATCATGGTTTGAGAAGGAGTATTCCGATTGACTGATAGCATTTGAAAAAGGTCTGTTGGAAATCCTCATGTATAATACATAGAATAATGGCTGGATAGGGAGTTATAATGATAATTTTACACAGACCCGAGGTGTGGGATGTCGCATGCTTAAGGGATTTATTAAGGCATCCCACACCAAGGGTGTGTGTAAAATGTGAGTTTTACACACCTACTCAGCTTTTACTTTATATCATTGCTGTGGAGCGTTCTTTCGCTACAGCAATTATATAAAATAAACAGAGAGAGCCACGGACTGTGGTCAGATTTCAGCGTGGTCTGCACTCTGAAGCAACAGGCAGAAAAAAATGTTTCCCTTTCATTTTCCTATTTTTTGTTTGTTTAATGTTTAAGCATCAGAAAGAGACCTTTTTTTATGCATTATCTATTTATTTTCACCTACGTCTGATTGGCCTCTCCTTCAGTCCACCAAGGACTGGCTCACCACCCCCGGAACCCCTGTTGCCAACTCCCCACCTCATATTGCAGCCATCCAGGGTAACCCAAAATATTCCTTTGTCAGACGGATTCTCTCCTTCTGGGGAGAAAGTACCTTGTGGCTTACCATTCTTGGCAGTGGGTGCTGCTCAGGTCAGTCCTGGGTGTCCAGGGGCTGTGTGGTGGCAAGGGTCCGGGTGGCCTTCATCCGGTTGATCAAGATGCCATTTTCTCTGTTTTCTTTGGCCCCACTGTTGCCCTGCACCTGTAGTGCTCCTGGTCTCCACCAGGGGTTACTACAGAGTGAGACAAACTCCCCAGCCCATCCCAGGAGAGGAGAGCAGTCCTCCGGATGCTCAATCCTCTCCTTCCCCTGCTGACCCCCGGTGTCCTGAGTCCATTCCCAAACCCAGGTCACCAGTGTGGCGTGAAGTGTGGCATCCAGCACGTTCAACCCTCAGTGCCACCAGGCCAGCTGAGACCTTTAAAAAAAAAAGTAACTTACTACTAACTGCTAGGAGCAGTGAAGTCTGCAGTGATAAGGAATGACCTCGGGAGTGGCACAGAGTAAAGGAAGAGTGGCGACAGACGTGTGTGTGTGTGTGTGTGGTCAGAGGGAAACCTGGTGCGTGTTCACTGTTATAACCCATGCGTTATAATGGGCAAATTATAACCGGGTTTCCCTATGGGAAAAAACACTCCCCAGTTATTATAGGACAATAATAAATATAATTATAAAAACCTTCATTTACAATACTAAAAAAGTTTAGTTTAATGATAACATTAAGGCACTCCAAGGGTTGAGCCCTTTGTAAATCTGCCACACTGTGTACATCTGTGAACAGGAGCTACAAGAGCTAGCATTTCCAAAGTTACTTCTGGTATAGTCCTCTAAAGCATGTCTAACATTTCAAGATGATTGCATTACTTTGTTCCTTTGTACTGAATTCACTTTAACTACTACAAATGCCCACAGCCTTGGACAAGCAGCCGATGTCGACACATTACAGTATGTGCGGCAGAAACATGAAGCCTTGCATACAGTAAACATGGAGAGACATATTATAAATATCAGTGACAAACATAAACAAAAAATTCCAAGATGAGTGTGACTCATATAGTGGGCTGTAGCTTATGTTGTATGGACATGACAAAAATGTGCATTTTGTGTCCTTGCTGGGGCTCTAATTTCCCTTGCCATATTTAGAAAATTGTTGTGAATGAATAAAGTAGCTGATAAGTTTTCTGGGAAGTGTCTTTTACAGTAACTGCCAAATAAAAAATAATTCAGAGATGATATTTGTAATTCTTATGACAGCACAAAGTCCTAAAATTTAACGCAATGTCCCCAGAGTCCTATGCAGTTTTCTTCTTGCTAAGGGCAGGGTGGTATTAAGCAGTTAAAACTGTTTTGGGGACCCCAGAAAAGTTAGCTAGAAGGGCCTTCTTAACCTTAACCTGAAACTCACGCCACTTTAGGCACCAGAGATTTATTATTACATAAGCTTTTTACATGCTGTGCCAGTTCCACATTTAACCAAAGACAGGCTGAGCAACAATACATAGAGTAGTTCCTCCATGGTCCTAAAATCTGACAGATTTTATAACTCCACAAATTAATTATGAACTATTACATGCTTCAGAAATGATATTCACCCCCCACACACACACACGCACACACCAACTCCTCCCAAAAGAAAGGGTTTGATAGTATCTAAACTCTAGTCCTTGTTATTATGACATTAAAAGAGCTGATGTCTCTGAGAAAATTTTTGAAAATAGACAGCTCTATTTATATTTCATATCGTTTCTATCTTCTCTGTCCCTTGTCCTTTCATGCTAAGGGCATTTTCATATAAACAGGAATGTTGTTCCATCGACTGCATCCATTTTGATGGCTTAGTCCCCACCTTATGTAATATAGCAATCCAATGCTTTTGACAAAAGAGCGTGATGTCATAAAGAGAAGATTATGATTCCAAGTGGGGACTCAACAGCAGGAGAAGATGAGCTCTAAAGTGCAAAGACCAAGTATTTATGCAAGCATCCTTCCTTAATAATAAAGAGTAAGTGATAGAGTAAATAATGACATTTTTCAAATATAAGCTGCAATATATTGGGCATGATTCACAAAGCAGATGTGCTGGGCACAAATGAGGTGGGCCAGTGCAACTCGGAAATGCGACATGGAGCAATTCACAGACTACACGGTTGCCCTGGTGCAAGCCGGATGCACTGCACTGAACAAGATGTGCTGGAGATGCAATGTAATGATATGCAGTGCAAGACGAGGGGGTGTATACCTGCATACACAGCGTAGAGCCATTCACAGTGCAAAATGAATGTGCAATCATGGAGCAACCATGGCACAAGTTCCAAATGCGCCATGGGGAGATAAGTATAAAAGAAGCAGACTTAAGGGCAAGCCCCCAGCATGCCAACAGCAGGATAGCAGGATCAAGCAGGAGGAGAGAAGCAGCTGAAAGCCAACAATGGATGGTGCACCATTCCTGATGGTGAGCATGATAACGGGGATGAGGAGAGAGGCAGACCAGCAACGTGGTGGTGGAAGGCACCATAGGCAGCCAGCCCCATGGCAGTATCGTGCCAGACTGACATTTGAACAGCTGACAGACACAGAAACAGTCAGCCGATACCGCCTGAAAACGATCATTCTGAGGCAGCTCTGTGAGCTGTGCCATGATGAAATGCAGGCACCCACTGGAAGAGGTCATGCCATAGCTGTGGAGACCAAGGTGACAACAGCAATGTGCCTGCTCACCATGGGAACCTTCCTGAGGCCAGCCGCAGACACCACTGGCATCTCCCAGGTGCAACGTCCCGTCTCCTCACACAATTCCTCCTCGCACTGCTCCCACATGCTTCGGAGTACATCCATTTCTCAAGCACACAGGTAGAGTGGACAGAAGCCATGCAGCAGTTCTACAGGGTGGCATGCATGCCAGGTGTCATAGGGGCCATTGACTGCACCCATGTGGAAGTCCGCGCACCACCTGGTGAGGATGATGTGACATCCATCACCGCAAGGGCTACCACTCTATAAACTGCCAGGTGGAGTGCAATGCCTCAGGGTGCATCAGCAATGTCTGCACCACACACCCTGAGAATACACATGATGCCTTCATATGGCACCAGTCTGCCCTCTGCCGCAGGTTTGAGGCAGGGGACATACCGAGAGGAGATCTAGTATTTGTGTGGGACATGCTGACCTGCAGAAGAACAGAACACCATGGCACAGGACAGGATGGGAGGGGGCAGTTGTGCAAGTAGCATGATGCACAATGAATGGAGAGGGAAGCATATGTGAGACACTGGAGGGGGGACAATGCTGCAGTTGTGCACACAGTGGGACAGTGCAGCACAACAACAACAATGCATGGAAGGTGGGGCGCAGCACCACATCAGGCATGTGTGGCAGGGTAGAGCGCACCACACACAGACAGTCATGTGCGACTGCTGGGCAAACAATGTGAGCCAGAGCATGTGTGGAAAGCCATGGTGTGGGCAGCCAGGGGCAGACCTTTGCAGCAGAGCCAGCCCACAGCAGATGGGAGGGGGAGGTAAGATGGCAGGGATGGCTGAAACATGGTCAGTGGTGTACCCATGGAACACACAGCAGTGCGTTATGGTGCAGGGGAAGGTCATGTTGCACATGTAAGCTGTGGAATAACAGCCACCCTTGTTCCCCACAGGTGATGCTGCATACCCACTCTGACCCTGGCTACTGACCCCCTTCAGAAGACCCAGAACAGAGACAGAGAAGTGGAACAATGAGGCACACACTGCCATGCACGCCATCATTGAGCACGTCTTTGGTATGCTGAGGATGCACTTCCGGTGTCTGGATAGGTCAGATGGTGCCTTACAGTATGACCCAGAGAAAGCCAGTGGCATATTCCTGGCCTGTTGTATACTACACAACATGACCATGGACCATGGAATAGCTGTCCAGACTGTGGAGGATGACAGTTCCGGGGGGGAGGACACTGTGCTTCAGGGACATCATGCCAGACCACCACTGGCATGATGTGACCCACGTCTCACTGAGGGTCTGGCAGCACAGGGACACTATTGTGGAGGAGCACTTTGGAGACCACAGGTGAGTAACACAGGAGGCTGATGCATGGAGGACACCCCACACCACACACACACAGCTCCACACAGCCACACACACAACACAGGCCGTGCAGCAGTGGCAATGCTGCAGTGGTGCAGTGGAGCACAGCCATGCAATTGACCATGCTGCACACACACACACACACACACACAGGCCACACCCCACAAGGTCATAGGCCACTGTGTATGTGCCAGGGATGGCATGGATCAGTGTACAGCTGCTGGCATGGATGCACAGCAGACACAGGGCCACACTCATCATGCCCATGCCACACAGCACAACAATGGTGCACATGGACATGTAGGTGGAACTGCACAGGGGGCTCATGATGGCAATGCACTGGGGCAGGTGCATGCCACCCATGCAGTGGTTGCCACGTGAGTGGGACACACAGGTATTAGGTGCGATGGCCATGTGAACGATGACCTGGACATCACAGGGAGGCACCACGGCCACCACAGACATGTGTGCAGCCACACTCATGACTGGTGGTCACTGATGCAGCATCACCAGCCACAGGGGGTGTTGTCAACACCCCTGTAGGGGTACTGCAGTGAGATCATGAATGGGTGCTCACTGGTGTGGTGGTCCCATGATCCATGTCTGTTCCTGGGCTGCTGGGCATGGTGAGCTGCAGTGATGGCACCAGCAGCAATGGGTTCACCTGACGCCGCTGCCTAGGTGTAGGGCTGGAGGCCTGGTGCCCACATTGCACACTGGATGCACACGTGGCCTCAGCAGCATGCGCAATCCACTCCAGTGCTGAGGTCATGCCCACCCACAGTAGGCGTGCCTCTGCCAACATCTGGGCATGCCACGCAGCCACTGACTCATGCCCAAGGGCCAGCAGCATCTGCAGGCCCCTGAGTTCCACCCATAGGGATGCCTACCCCTCCACAGTGGCCCACAGGAGGCTAGCATAGCCCTCAATCCCATTGGCGGGTGAAGGCTCACGGGGATGGTGCTGATGGCTGGGTGGTGTGCCAGCCTGCCGCTGTGCATCCACGGTTGGTGGGCACACCACAGTACTCTGGGGCATGTGTGTGAAATGGGCATGTACAACCCCATCACATCCTGGTATGGTGGAATTACAGTCCACTGCCTCCTGCATTGGACCCACAGCACCCTGCCTGGATGCGCTGGCTGTCCCTGCTGCCACAGCAGTGCCAAGCGCAAAGGGCACAGCACACACCACCATGGGAGGATGTGCAGGCTCTGCAGGTGTGCTGTGGCAGCAGGGACACCAACGCCAGCAGGTGCCACCTGTGTAGGCACCTGTGCATTATGTACAACACTGTCGGCCACATCCCTTGGAATCTGAGTGGTGTCAGGATCATCATGGACATCGCTGTATGCCCCCTGTGTGCCAGACACCAGCACCAGCAGGGCATCTGCAATGTCCACTGTGTTCTCTGTGTCATTATCAGCCAAACCCAGGAAACCCTCCAGCCAAGAGGTGTCAAGCTCGTCAGCAGTGGCACCACTAGCTGAGGGGTTAGATGGTCACGCCAACACTGGTGATGTGGCTGGGAACACTGTGGAGTGGGACGGTCCAGGGAAGGCACCCTTCTCTGTTGTCACTCAGCCCTGTGGGATGGCCCTGCATCATCACCTGCTAAGGTATCCTGTGCTGCACTGGACACAGCAGCACCCGTGAGGCGTGATGGAGCTGCAAAAGAAAGAAGGGAGACATGGTCACAAACAAGGGAGACAGTCGTGGCAGACAAGCATGAACAGTGTGACACAGTGGTGTGCCATAGCTGTGCATGACAGTCCCTGGCATGGACATGCAACTGCTGGTCCACTGCTGCAGCCATGCACGAGCACCAGCTGGAGTGGCCCAGTGCCTGTACATGTCCACATGACACCATGCGGGACAGTACAATACCCTGGCCACCTAACACTGGGATGGTGGCACTGGTTTGCGGAGAACCACAACTACACGGATACCCCCGGGCATGGCCAGGCCGACACACAGGTTCACAGTATGGACCATGGATGGGCCGCACCCACCCATGGCAATGCACACAGGCACATGGGCTGCCAGTCTCACACAGCAGGGCTGTCATGGTGAACATGATGCACACACGTGGTCAGACACGCATCAGAGGCATGTATATTCACAGTGCTGCAATGGGCTTCCACCCATTTGGACCCCCTCCAAGGGCACCCTGCATGACTGCATGGCCCATGCTGGCCACAAGCAGCTCTTCATTTAGTGTGAGCCATATCCCTGTCTGCGGAACACCCCCTGTCCTGCTCAGGGAGGCCTCAATGTGTGCCATCTTCTCAGTGACCTTCCTACTCCAGTCATTGAGGTGTTTCCTACACTCTTGTGGGGTTCTCTTGCATTTCCCCACTGCATTCATGTGCCATGCCACTTCCTTCCAGCCCTCGTCACACAGTGCTCGGCTGCCACCCCTGCCAGACAGGACATCCCATCTGCAGCAGGTACACCTCTATGAGTGCCCTTTCCTCATCATTTGTGAAGTTTGGCCGCCTGCATCCAGTGACACTGTCTCCTCCAGACATGCTGGCTACTGTAGGAGAGAAGACACAGACATTAGATATGCACATGCAGGGCCCATGAGTAGAATGGACTGGCATCCAGGGGAGGCTGGGTGACGGCATTCTGCCAGGCAAACACACACCTGCCTGCAATGCATGTCCAGGACAGTATCTGGGAATGTCAGGGACGTCTGTGCTGTGGCCACCCGGTCCATGCGCATTGCCACATGCAGATGCACTGCCATGGACATGCCACAGGTGTTGCATGGCATGGAACACTGGCTGGTGGCCAGGACTAAAACACACACGGCATCCATCTATGCTGAGTTGTCACACCACCCACCACCAAGGCCCCCCCAGCCGTAACTAGGATGGGCTGTGGGACAGTGTGTGCACACACCAGGGTGTGTCTGTTGTCCATGCACATTTCTGGATGATAACTGCCTTTCCACAGCCCATGCTGTCCTCTATTGCAGCTACAACACCTTAGGAAAAGTGTTCAGTGCCTACCTTCAAAGCTGAAAATCCTCTCAGTCACCTGTGTTCTGTGGGGGCTGAGTCAGGAGCATTTATGGCTCAGGGCATGCAAATGTTTTTTGGAGCAGTGGTAATGAGATGCTAAACAGGTGAGATGCCTCTGAATTTGGCAATGAGCTGTTTTGGGTGCAATGTCTGTGAACTGCATAATTGCCCTCAGCTCATCCCAATCAGCAGGGCGCATCTGCTGTGTTGTGTACATCACCACACGGCGCATTCCCAGTGCATGCGCTGTGTGTCTGGGGCATTTCCTGAATGTGGTGCAATACTCTTGGCACATATCTGTGGCTGCACAATCGGCCTGACAGGTGCATCGCCATGTGTCTGCTCGCGCACGACACGCGACTACCCCGTACACACATGCATGACTATGTGCACGATGCCTGCTGTGCTACCTGTCCTGTTGTGTGCATTGATCATGCAATGGGTACCGTTGTATACCTGTGGTCTACATTGCATCACCTTTAGTCTGCTCGACAATGTACGCCGGACACAAAATGGCATCCTCACGCATTGTGCGCATACGCAACCCGGCCATGCCCCATGACCCTCCTTTCCCACCATGTCAGTGTGCAGTGCTCATGCATGCTTCAGCGTCATTGGTGGAAATCACACTTCAGCACACTGTGTGCGGTACCTCACACGTGGCCTATTGGCACATGGGATGCGAGTCAGCCATATGCTTGTACAGACCTTCCAGGAACTACATGCTCTGCTGCAGAGGACTATTAAAATGCCACATGCACAGAGAACTGGCCCAAGGGCCATGAACTGGTCAGAAGTTGAGCTGCTCAACCTGATGGCCCTGGTGATGAGGGTGGAGGGCCAGCTGTTTGGCCAGGAGGACCTGAAGGAGCCCAGATCAGCTGTTAGGGCCAGAATTGCTAGCCAACTGGTGCAGAGGACAGATGTCACCTGCAATGGGGAGCAGTGCAGGAGCAGATATGGTGACCTGCAGTGCAGGGACAGGGTGTGGCTGGGGAGCCTGCAGACCGTGCATGGAGGGGTGCGGTGCCATGACCAGGTATGTCACAGTTCTACATTTGCATGACGTGTGCATGGGGGTTGGGCCAGCTGCACCACATGCCAGTACACTCACAATGGTACACACACATGTGGGCAAGGCTGCACTTGTACTGTGTTGCCATTTACCACGTCACAGGGTTTGGGCATGTGTGTTATGGTGCTTGAGTGGGGCGTGGCCACTGTGGCATGCATGGGGTGGCACTCCCATGTGCATTGCGTGCCTACATCTGCGGACATGCGGGACACAGGATGGGGTGCTGTGTGCTGCTGCACACTGCCGGGTCTGTCATCACTGGTGAACTGTTGGTTGACACCTTCACTGCATTCCCACACTGGTGTTGGAGGGGGGCTGTCTCACATTGCATCTCCTCATGTTGTTCTCTGCATTTGTTTTCCCTGCAGGTCTGGCAGCCAGGTGGTGGACCGTGGAGGTAGTTGATGTCAGGCTTTGTAGGGCCACTGGAGGTGCACCTGGACAGGGCCATGCTTGTGCAGGTGATTGCTATTTTTTTGCTTGCAATGTGTGTCAGGTAGGGTGGGTGTCTGCTCAGGTAGTTGTTGCTGGTACACTGTGCCTGTCCATGTGTCGCTGGATACACAGACACATTGGTGTGTTTGGTTTGCCATGTGTTCTTGGGCCACAGTGCACATGGTCCCTGTGTGGACACCCACCATGTGTGCATACCATGCACAATGTGGACACACAGTGGTGCTCCAGTCATGTCCTGATGGGGTCTGCATGCTTGTGCAGCCCACTGGCTTGTGTGAGTGTTGCATGTGGCTTGCTCTTATGCCCCTCTGCACATGCCCCTGTCTGCACATGTGAGACATATACCCACTTGGTTGCTGTGCACAATCACGGTGTGGCACCGTGTGCCTGCTTGATGCAGTGTGCGTTGTGCCTGGTAGGCATTTGGCCAGTTCTGTGGTGGATGCCTCCAGCATATGTGCAGAGGGAAGGGGGTGGTTGGACATGGCACTTAGTCTCTGTTCTCTGTGTTCCCCAGTCTAGGTCCACAGGGTGTGCTGGCAGGAGGGAGGCCGTAGGGGATGCCGTTGTAGTGTATTGTGGCAAGTGGGGCTCCATGTGATGCATGACCTGAAATAAACATTACAATTGCTCTTCAGGAGGAAAGGTTGGCTATTAATGGAACTTTCCAGGGTCATACAGCTGCTGTCCACCAGGGGTCGTAGGCGTGTGCGCCATCCTGTGGCATGCCCTATGGCATGATTTTGGACTTGTATTATACTGTTAACCCTCCCATCTTTCCCAGTTTTCCTACCCGTCCCCTAGACCTGCACCCACACACACATTCCTCCACTACTTTTCCCTGTTGTTATTGTACTGACCCCCACACTCCCCTCCGTGTTTTTACTTGTACCTACATATAGCTGTTGTGTTCTGCAGCAAACTTTTATTTATCTGAACAGTTGTCTGTGGTCATTCACTGTATGTTGTGGTTGTGTTAAGTTGCTGTCTGCAGCTGTCCTCTGTCCCCTTGATGCCATACATATTTCTGCCCATGTGTTTCGGCAGGCAGCTCCCTCCTGCACCCCTGCTGTGCCCCACCCACTATGTGCCCAACATGTTGCCTGTGGTTTGTGGGTGGGCATGGTGTCATGCTGCCTTTGTCTGTGCCCCGGTCTGTGTGTGATGCCTATGGCATGCGTTCATTGCTCTGCTGCACTGTCAGTCATCAGACGTGTGTGCAGTCTACAGTGGTTAAGGGCATATTTTGCCTATAGGGGGCACTGATCTCACCTGCGTGCCACCTGGCCAATGCACTGGTGTGGCCCTCTGTGGCTTCATACACCTCCACATCTCTGGGCTCCTGTGCAGGTGGCCATGTCCTTTGTTAACCAACATGCTGCATGGTGTCCTCTGCAGCTATGTCGCACCCTGTGGGCGACGGTGTGCCTGTTGTATGTGCCAGCTGGGGTCCTGTGCTGGTTCTGTCATGTGCTACTGGATTTTGCTGTTTGTGTCCTGTCTGTGCACTTCATCTGCTGTGGTCACTGTTGGGCCCTTTGCCACTCTGGCTTGTCTCTTTGGGCATATGTCCCTGCCTTCTTTGTCCCACTGCACTTTTCCCCTGTTGCTCTTCCATTCCCTGCAGGGTTGCTCATTATTCACTGTTCTGCTGCCCTTGGTGGTTTTGCACGTCACTGTTGCACTGGGGCATTTTCAACTGCACCTTGCGCTAAACATGCGATTCACAGTTGGGATGCGCACAGAGCATCCTGCTGCACATCCCTTTGTGAATCACACAGTTTTTGGTTGGCACATCCTGGTTGCGCCGGCACATCTCATTTGCACCCAGTGCATCTGCTTCATGAATCCTGCCCAGTATATTTAAACATTAGTTTCTCATATTTCAAAAATACTTGAAGCTTGCTATGACTTAAACTAGACCTATTTTAGAATATACATTAATTAAGAGATGTGTGTTCCATAGTCAAAATGCCTCTGACATCACAGGTATAGCTGAAAAAATGTGACATTTAGAAATAATTCAACTTGTGATTGATGTATTTTCTGGGCAGGATTCTCACAGCATATGCGCTCGGCACATCTCGGCTGCCCCCGCACAACTGAGATGCGCCGAGCCCAAATTGTGGTATTCACAGAAGATGCGCCAGGGGATGCTCCCAGCGCATCCTCTCTGTGAATGCCACAGTTGTGTCCAACCCGAGATGTGCTTGTGCAACCCCCTTGTTGGGCAGGGAAACCAATGGGGCAGCCCATATCATGATTCGCTGTGCCCAATGTGTCTTTTCAAAGCCACAAACACGCAAATGGGGCCATTAAGCATGCAGGGCCCAAGGTGGCCATTTGCACGTCATTATGGCCCCATTTGCATGTGTCTTGCAGGGATGCACCTGGCAGAATGCGCCAGGTGCCCTGCAAGGACTGTGGGCCACACACATAGCCCCAAGTAGCCAAATTGAACCCCCCACCCTTCCCCTGCCCGATCACAGTCCGAGTATAATCCATGAAGTATCCCTGGTGATTCAATGGTTTCCCACTGCCTGAATCCCTCAAAAAACAGAGCTCAACGAAATCCCTAGTGCCCAAGTAGAACCTCCCTCCCTTCCCGCATCCCCAGTAAAATAGAATGCAATGAGGAAACAACCTCAGTTGTCTAGAAGAACCCTCCTCCATACCCCGAACTGATCACAATGCCAATGATGCCCTGGTAGTCCAGTGGACTCCCCCACACATTCAGACACCCTTACCCCCCCTTGCTCCCCCATCCCAGCATGTCTCCACCATCAGCGGGCAGTTCAACCCACCCTCATACTGCCACGGCTGCCCACCAACAGAGCTGTCTGTGAATGACAGCTACTGTACACCTGGAAGCCCATTGGTGGACCCTGTTGACCAATGGGCTTGCAGTGTGTACTGTACTCTGTCACTCACATCTTTGTGAATGACAGAGTACAGTACACACTGCAAGCCTGTTGGTTGACAGGGTCCACCAGTGGGCTTTGATGTGTACGGTAGCTGGCATTCACAGACAGCTCTGTCAGAAGGCAGCATGGCAGTATGCAGGTGGCTTTGAGCTGCCCGCCAATGGTGGGGAGACATGCTGGGATGGGGAGCAGGGGGGTGGGGGTGCTTGGAGGGGTGGATGGGGATTCTGACTACCAGGGGTCAGTCAGAATTGCTGTCAGAATTGCAATCAGGTTGGGGTAGGGAGGGGGGTTCTTCTAGACAACTGAGGATGTTTCCATGTTGCATTCTATTTTACCAGGGATGCGGGCAGGGAGAGGGGTTCTACTTGGGTACCAGGGATTTTGCCAAGCTCTGTTTCTTTGGGGATTCAGGTGGGGGGATGACTGGATACCACCAGGGATACTACATGGTTCATACTCGGACTGAGATCGAGCCAGGGAAGGATGGGGAGGTTCAATCTGACTACCAGAGAATGTGGATGAGTTGTGCCTTATGGGGTACAGGCAGGGGGGGCACAGTTGTGTACCAGTAATGCCTGGTGATGTACTCTCTGTACGGGGATATGGGCAGGGAGAGGAGTACCACTATCCCACCAGGGCTATTTATGGGGAATTGAATACACGATTGGGGTTCTGGGCGCAGAGTGGGGTACCACTATACCACCAGGGCATTTAACAAGTGATTTGCCTCAGACTCAGGAATAAGGGCAGAGAGGTGGGAGGGACACTGGACTGCCAGGATATATAGGATGCCATGCTGCTGTCTGCAGTATGGCAGCCTGGCCATGGGTGGACTCCCACTTAAGTCTACTTGTTGTAGGCTTATCTTTTAGTGGCACATCTCTAGACATGCTCTGGAGATGTGCCTCTTACTTGGGTTGTGAATGAGGCTGCACACATATGCATGGGCATGCCCCCCCAGCACAACCCCTTCACATGTGCCGCATAACATTATGGGTGGTGTGTGTCACATCTGCAATGCATCGGTGCATCGGTCCCCTTACAGAATCGCACTGGTACACAAGTCAGGGATGTGCACCACTGTGCATCTCAGATGCACTGGGCAAATCCCTTTTGTTAATCCTGCCCTCTGTATTTACCTTCTCCTTTTCTTTATTAATAAAGACATTTACATTAAATGTTATTTTCTGTCCCTTGGTCTTCACCTGTTTTGGCAACTTGTCCATAAATTACAAAGTTCTCTGCTTGTGACAATTCAAGCATGTACTCTGTGCCTGTAACAAAAAGATGTAACTTATATTTTGATATTATTCAGGTTTGTAATATTACATTTAATTGTTGGAATTTAATTGCCTATATAGAATATTAATTGCAAAAAATCTACATTAACCAATATGTTACTGTTACTTAAGCAATAATACATGATGGGGCATTAGTTGTGTTAGGTTTAGCCTACAGTCAGGGCGTAGTAAAGCATGAGGTGAAGCTGAGTGCCCTCACCCTTGACCGTCGGGTAAACCTAATACAACCAATGCCCCAGTGTTCCTTACTGCTTATATACAATGGGTATTTACTGAAATAAAAAGAGAAAAACATTTGATGTATTTAAAAACAATACTTAAAAGTAAAAAAAAATAGTTCTTCTGTCAGTTTGCTGCCATGAAGGATCGCTATGCTTTGTGCTGCCTGTGTATGGCTGAGGAGCTACAGCTACAGTATTTACTCAGTAAACTCAGGCCCAGATATTCAAACTGCGCCCAAAAAGTGCACAATAGCAGGAGCAAGCGCAAGTCTATAGCACCCATGTGCAAGAGATGTGATATTCAAAAACGGAGCAGGCCAAACTGCGCCTACAGCTGATGACTGAATATCACACCACCTGCGCCATAGCGCAACTAGGGAGGGGAAGCTGAGCAGTCCAGAGGCGCCATAGCGCAACCAGAGATGCCACCCAGCAGCAGAGCACTGTAACTGCATAACCAGGGAGATAGTGGTCCACCACCCATACCACAGATGGGCACAGGAACACACAGCAGAACAGACATCGTCTCCCCACACCCCATGCACTGCACAACTGGGGGAGGGCAGGAATAACCAGTGGCCCTTGGACACAAGCAAACAACCCACAGCCGGGCCACGGTGCCCCATCACACCTACCAGCAAGCTGTGACTGGCACACAAGGAGGGCTGATCACCCCGTGTCACACCATCCCCCAATGCAGAGCACACCTGCACTGTGACCCCAGACACCCCCCCATGAGCAGTGACCACCACTGCAGGAAACCCCATGCATGCCACCACCCCCATTGTGACACTACAACCCTGTGCACCACAGAACCATGCAAGCCAGCCCCACCACGAGCACCCATCAGTGGGTGGCAGCACACAACAATGCAACAATGGCAGACGCAGTGCCACCATGCACAGTCCTCCCCAAGGTACTGCTGAGAGACCAACCATGCATCGGCACAAGAGGTACCCCACACGGGACAGGGCGTGCCCTTGACACCACCACCAGTGGTACAGCACCCTGCACAGTAGTCCAGTGACACACCCTGACCCACCACTGGACACAACAGCCAGCACAGCCACCCACAGTGGTGCGTGGAAGCATGCACCACACCGGATGCCACACAGTGTATGGACAGACACCCACCCATACGCAAGGGCACAACAACACAGGGACGCAGTGGTGGGGCAACCAAACCCCCATTGTGGGCCCATGTAAACTGTGTACACACAACCCACAGTCCTCCATGGCACTGGCGTGCCAGCCACCCTGCGCAGGCACTATGGACCCATACACCACCAGCAGTCGCCCGGAGCACAAGTCACAGACAGTGGGGCACATCCCCTGCAACACACACAAGGCACAGCATGGAGGTGGGACAATGACTGTGGTGCCCACAGTGCCACCCGAGCCAGGCATGCACCACAGCAGTGACAGGAGGCAACCCAGCAAAGTGACGGGTACAGTGGCTTCCCTGCAGGGACTGCCACCACTGACATGACAGCGGACCGTGCAGGTCAAAGACAAGCATGTGTGTCAGCTGCACAGGCCATGGACGGGCCGATGGGTGCACCATGGACACAGAGCACGCACCATGGCCCACTACACACAGTCAGACAGTGCACAGGGAACAACACACACACTATAGACACTGACTGATAGCTACCCCCACACCATAGTCACCTCCACACTGACACACACAGACACCCATGACCGCACCACCCCTGACACCATGCACCCCACTGCAGCTGAGCACCTATAGCCCACTGCAAATCAGAGACCACAACAGTATTCATATCAAAATTAAATCTATTGAAAAAATATGTAACGATCAACTATTTACAATAATAAAAACTATATACAATAAAACACTGGAACTATATACAAGGTTGGGGGCCACAAACAAGGTGGGATGGGTAGAGGGACGAGGGTGGACAAATGGACGAGGGAAGGAGGGTGTGAGGGTGGGTCCAGGGGGGTAGGGGAATACTGTGAGCCATCTATCATCAGCGGGAGCACCTCTCCCTGCTCTGGCTCCTCCGGCCCTATGCCTCCTCAGAACTCCGGTCTCATCCAACCGTCGCAGGATGTCCAGCGACGCCCATGCGACCACCAAGATCTCCCGCAGTGCCGCCCATATCTCACGTAGATGGCGGGTACCTAGGACAAGGGAGCACAGTCAATAGGTGTGAATGCACAACCCCATACAGCCCGCCCACTGTGCATGGCATACGGCCATGGGACATACCACTGTGATGGTGTGTGACCACCCGCAGTGATCACATCCACAGGACCTGCCCACCCAGGCGCATACAGCCATGCGGAATGCTGCACATACCCACCGGCCAAGTCACACACAGCACCACCGTGGCCGTTTAGTGACATGGCTATGTGGTGCAAAGGCAGTGGCACAACCATGTACCTGGTGCACGCATGGACCACCATTGACTCACTCCCAGACATGCATTGCCACTGGACAGTGTTGACTGTAACAAGTTGCGTGCATGGCAGTGGTGTCGATGTATGGTGGCCATGTCCCGCTGCCCACCCTGTTACACAGCATGCAATAGTAATCATGGATGTATGGCACTCACCCTCATCGGGCCGGTCAGGTGGGCGGTGATGGCCCTCGCCCCGCCTGGCTGCACCAACTTCCTCCCTCTGCCACTCCTCCCTCACACAGCGGCATTCTTCTGGGCCTGTGGGGCAAACAAGGAGAGAGGAACATCAGTACAATCCCGAAGCAAAGTCCCCCTGCCCCCAGGTGTGTGCCCTCCCAACCAGCCAGACCCACCCACCCCACCCTGTGAACACCACCACAGCCAACCCCAGATGGTCCCTCCCCTATGTGCTGGACACATACAACACTGTTACCCATATGGACGATAAAAGTGTGTTGACAGAACCCCTACCTGGCCATGGCACCATGCCCCTCCTGGCACGTGCTCGCAGTCATGCCAGTAGCTCTGGCTCCCTCCTCTGCAGGTCCCCGTATCAGTGCCTGCACTGCTCTGCACTCCTCCCCCATCCAGTGGCCTCCTCCAGGGGAGTGGCCACCTCCTGCCACACCTGGGTCCTGGCCCTGTCCAGGGGCGCCTTCCCGAAGAGAGGCCCATGGTGTGGCTCCACAATTGCCACTAGATTAGCAAGTTCTATTGCAGACCACTGGGCTGCCCGTCTGCGTGCCATTCCCTCACTACTAGTTGGCGATATGGCGCTCTGCAGCGTGGCTCCCCACGTGCAGATGCTGCGCAGTACAGTGCTGCCATTCCCTATCGCGCTGTTACTGAACAGCACGATAGAGGTGCACCCATGCCTGATGCAAGGCGTCTAGGGGCAAAGGTCGGGCACAGGGTCAAGGGTCTCTGGCGCATGGCCACACACAGCGCCATTGGAACACAATGCATGTAGCGCGATTGGCTGCCTATGTGCCAGCGCCATAGCGGCCTACCGCGCAGTTGGCTCATTGCGCCTATGATGGCCCAGTGCCACAGCGCCATGTAGTGACCATTGCTATAGCACCACTGGCACAATGGTGGCCATGCCCTGCATTGCCTACCACACACAGCACATCATCAGCACGGCAGACGCCTACGTCAGCAACCTGGGCATGATCAGTGAGGTGTGTACTACGCATGTCACAGAACTGCGCCATTGGCTCAGCATGTTCAACACAATTGTGCAAAGCACAACAGCGCGATATTCAGCCATCATATGAAAATCATCTAATCAGCCATTCAATGGTGCAGCAATGCAATTTGCATCTACTTAAAGTTGCTCCTTGCCTCATTTGCATGGGCTGCGCTATAAAAGTGCGACATTGTGCTTCAGTGGCCATATTCAGTTACTGCAGTCTATTGGTGAGTTGCATACTGTTTGGGAGTGTGGATTCAGGGACATGCATGGGACTGCACAGTCACAGGTAACAACTGCCATTCTTACAGGCTACATAATGACCCAGCAGGTTGTTGGAGAGGAGGAACACAGTGGTGGGAGGAGGAGGAGGCCTAACTTTACAAAGGCTGAAACCGAGGCACTGTTCAAGGCCTACCTGGATCAGGAGCCACTTCTCAGTGGATGGCGGGGAACACCTCAAGCCTGTGCTGCTGCATGGGAGGAGGTGGCACGTGCTGTGAACCTGCATGACAGCCACCAGCGCTCTGTGCAGGAGTGTAAGAAAAAGATGGGCATGGACAGGAGGAGGATAAAGGAGAAGGTGGCTGCCACCAGGGCAGCACGTGCTGCAACAGGTGGTGGACAGCCGGAGGTGGTACAGCTGACCCCACAGGAGAGGCTTGCTGGAAGCATGCGATGCAGTGCCATTGAGGGTGTTCTGGGTGGTGGCTTCCAGACGGGTGGTGGCCCATCACTGCATGGTAAGTCATGGTCTGTCTATGGGGGGCATGGTAGGTCACACGCAGTAACGTGACTTTGCTTTCCCTTACAGATCCTGAGCATCTGCATGGGTCAGCGGTGGTAGGCCTGTCCACTGTGGACAGTCAGCTGGAGTTGGAGGAGGGACCATCCACCTCCACAGGTGTACGTGGAGCATTGCGACAGTGGGGCTGCCTGGCTGTCCACACTGATGTTGTCATAACAGGTGTGGAGGAAGCCCTGCCTGTGTCCCAGTGTGCTGGCATCCATGGATGCCAGCATGCTGTGACTGTGGCCGGTGCAGAGTCCATCACCGGTGATGAGGACACTACTGTCATGGGCAGTGACACGTGTGTGCCACGGGATGGCCACACAGCAGGGCAATTCGCACCCATGGCTGTGGGTGGTGCCACCGTGGAGGTCTGCATGTCAGCACAGTCCCAGCCTGTGCCTGTCAGCACCAGTGGGGCAGCACTGGTGTCTGTTCAGGACAGTGGGACTGTTGAGGCCACTGCGGTGGCACCACTGAGCCCTGGGGAGTGGCAGCCGGAGGGGCAGCATCAGCAGTCACCCAATGGGCTTGAGTGTACAGGGTTCAGCAGTGGCATCTGTGCACCACCTGTGGACATGCCCAGACCTGGTCCTGGTGTGCAGCACCCACCCTCAAGGGGTGCTGATCATTGGGGCTGTGCGCACCGTGAGGGACAGGATGCCGAGGAGGCTGATGACCTCTTGGACGAGCACACCCGCCTACTGCAAGCATCGGTCCAGCAGCAGATGTGGCTTGCGACATCTGTGGATGCACTGCGTGTGGCTCTGGAGTGGGCAGAGGAGCATCGCAGCAGGGACACTGCACTGATGCTGGCAGGGATGGACCATTTGCGGGAGGATGTGACCACTGCCATTGACAGGCATGCACAGGCATTCACTGCTGTCATGGCCACAATGGGCACACAGTCAGGTGCCCATGCATCGCAGACACCACGCAGTGCACTATCCACCCCCCATTCCTGGCATCGTGCGACTCCCATCCTGTCGATGCCGGGTTCAGCTGAGGGCATCCCGAGCACTCCTGGTGCAGGCATGTTTGGTGTGCTGCAGACCCCTGCGAGAGCACGGTCGTGTTCACGCAGTGGAACCCCTGGGGGACCATCGGTGCCACCCCATGAGGCCAGTGGTCAGCCTGTCAGTGCTGGCAGGTCTCGGCGGGGCCGTCCACGCATCCGTGGTGGCTGGGGCACTGTGTCACGTGACTGACCTGTCTCCCAGCGCAGCTACTGTCTGGTGCTGCCCTGTGTGCATTGTGTGTTTCAGTGGGCATTGCACGGGTGGGTGCCCGGCCATGCACGTGGAGACACAGTCCACCTGCACACCCTCCCAGCTGCTGTCCGCAGTTGCATGTGCATGATGATGCCTGCATTGCACTGTACACCAATGTGCAATGGTGCTCAGCATCTGACACATGCACATGGACAGGCAATGGGCGTGGTGGCCTGTGGACATGTGTGTTGCTAGGGTTGGCGTTCTGGGTCGGTGTGCCTCCTGCCCTCTGTGCACGTTTGGTGCATTGTGTGTGTGCATGTGTGTGTGTCCATCCATGTGGCATGTTAATCCTCACCCATCCCTGGTTGTGTGTGTGCTTCTGTGCCCTGCCACTTCCCTTGACGGCGTGCACCCCTGGTGTGTGTGTCCATGCGTGTTTGTGGGTTGTGCCTTAGCCACTGGTGGTTGCACATGGCCTCATGACTTACCTGGGTTGGCTGAAGTGCTCCTCCGTGATGGTGTCCCAGTGCAGCTGTGCCAGCTGGAGCAGTTGGGGGTCCCGTCGCCCAAGGGAGGGCTGCCCATCACCATCATCACCGGCATCCCCATCGTCCCCATCACTGTCCCCCTCTTCAACCTGTACGGCTATCCCACATTTGTTGGCCATGTTGTGCAGGATGCAACAGGCCAGGAATAGCCCAATTGTCCATGTGGTTTGCATACTCACCCACTAGGTGTCCAGTGGGGATGTCCCCACTCTTGAATCTGTGGCACAATACTGACTGGTGCCAGGTGAAAGAATCGTGTGCTCCCCCAGGGTGCATGGCACAGACACTGATTATGCGTCCCCTGGCATCGCACACCACCTGGCAGTTGATGCTGGCATAGCCCTTGCGATTGATGTATGTGGCCCCGAGGGGGCCAGGTGGTGTGGTATGCCGCGGTGAGTCTATTGCCCTAACGCTGCCAGGCATACGTGCTACCCTGTGGAACTCCTGTATGTTTGCTGTGCTCTCTGCCGCTGTGCTGAGGAAATGGATGTACTCCGCAGCATGTGGCAGCAGTGCGCTGAGGAATTGGGTGAGGTGGCATGACATGGCCGACTGGGTTATGCCTGTGGTGTCCTCAGTTGGTCTCTGGAAGGTACCCGTGGTGAGCAAGCACATGCAGGCTGTTACCTTAGTCTCCACTGACAGGGCATGGCTCCGTCGTGTGGGTGCCTGCATCACATCACTGCACAGCTCACAGAGCCACCTCAGAATTGCCCAATTCAGGCAGTACTGGCCCACAATCTCAGTATCAGTGTACAGCTCAAAGCTGGTGCGGGCTCGGCACTGCCTGTTGGGGGCATACTGCTGATGGGCCCTTCCACGGCCACGCCCCCCTGCCGCCCACCTTCTCACCCCCCTCATAACAGCCTCCATTTGGAAGGTGGCACTGGCCAAGTCCCTGGCTTGTGTTCACCCTCCCCTGGCAGCTGTTGCTGTATTCCCCCTGCTGTCCTGGCTGCTACTTCCCCTGCACCGGGTACACCTGCCTGTGCTGGCCTCTTTGCTGTGTGGCTCCCCACACCTTCCCTGTGCCTGGCTGTTCAGAGTGTCCTTTCCCTGGCCTGCCCTGTTTGTGCCTCCTGCCCTGTATGTCTGCCTATGCTTCTGCCTCATGTGGCTTCCCTGTAGTGGTCTTGCGCCTCTCCTTGCTCCTTTTATTTTGGCTCATTTCATGTAAGCCAACTTCGCTTATACTATTGCGCATGGAGCAAGTCGTTGAATATCGCACTGCGCCATTTATGCATGGTTCCTCTCCCTTTGGTTGCGCATGTCTTCATTATCATTGCGCTGTTGCTCAGCATGATTTCGGCGGCGCAACTGCCTCCTGCTGAATATCGCAGAATGGCGCAATTTCGGACTTGCGGAGGCTCAACCCTATTGTGCATGGCTCAACTCTTTTGAATATCTGGGCCTCAGTGTTTTTCTTTTATTATGCTATATTTGATTATTTTGTGAGTTTTCTTGTATTTCTTTTGTTTTATAAATATAATTTTGTTTGAAATCAGATAGGAGCTTGTTGAGGTAGCAGCATATTTAATTGCAAATGAGGTTTGTGATTTTTTTTTCACTTTTACAGCATACCTGATATCTGTCATAGTGGTATACTTGTATTCCTGCTGAAGTTGAGACTGGAGGACAGCTTGTTTGTCTGGCAGCTTGTTTATCAGTATGGTATGATGAGAGCAGTGGTACTTACTTGACCACTGATACCACAGATGACGATATGCTACCGGCTGTACTACTGTCACACACACCGGTCACATTATAGGTTCGGGCCTGTAACAATAATGTGATGGTGTAAGAGTAGCTGTCCTCCCTTCAAGAGAGCTATGTTTGTTTAATCTTTACTAAAGAAGGGAGGAGGGGGAAATAGTGAACACATTTTAGCGGAACAGTGGGCAGAGTGGAGAATGAAATCAGCCAGAAAAATGCTCCAGTGAGCAGGTAGGTGGGCTGGCATGAAAATGAGATAAAAAAAATGTATTTTAGCAAGCGAGAAGATTGTACACCAGGCAAGCGGGAGGGCAATCATACACCAGTCTAAAAAAAAAACTATTTTCAACTAAATACCACAGCAGAAAAGTTTACAATTTAAAATACTTTCTGTCACTGAAAAGATAATGGCTGCTATTTAAAACACTACCAAGCAGTGGGCAGAATAATATGGAGTACACTGTGCTTTGGTTGGCAGGGACTTGTTTTTAGCCGTTGGTAGTGCTCTCTTAAGGTAATTGCTAGAATCAAGTCTCCACTAATCAGGATGCAGGTATTTCCTTATCCATTTTAAATAAAACAACAAAAGGAGGGAAATGTGGAGTTAGGGTTTTCCCCTTCCATCTCCCCTACCCTGGTAACCCAGGGCCATGCTTCAGATCCACAGCCATGGCCAATAGGCCTGCTATTTCAAACTACAGGTTTGGAGCCCTGCCCTATAAGTCTTCTGCTTCACATAGAGACCCCAGTATCAGTCATAACTTTATTTGTGTGGGGTCCAATGGTCCCAGCGCAAATCATGAGATGAATCATAACTTCCTTCACACGGGTCCCTCAAGAAGCACGAGATCAGCCATAACTTCCTTCACACAGGGCCCTAGACCTGTAGCTTGAAGCAACAGATATATTGGGCATGGCTCCAGACCTGTGGCTTGGCCTTGGGTAGAGTTCTGCAGAATGAGAAAATTCTGAATTTACTGAATTTCGATGGAATTCTACAAAATTTCCAGACATTTTGTGGATTTTGTTTGGAATTTCACAGAAGTTTTAAAATATATTAATATGGTCATAACTCAGCTGTCAATTCAGTCAGAGAACTGCAATTTGGAATTGGTACTTGTTAGGTGCTCTAACAATGTTGCAAATATATTGACATTAAGATGCATCATCTCAACATTATATGTGCTCAAAATCCATCATTTTATATTTTTTGTGGGCAATTTCATGAAAATTTGTACCTGCATGTAACTTAGACACCTTTGGAACTAGAAATCTGAAACTACAGTAGGTACACATACAAATGTTAAGGTAAAAGTAGCTATGTGCGATGTCTTTTATTTCAAAATGTGTCTCAGATACAAAAAAACAACAAAGCTCTAAAGGTTGTGAGCTACCTAATGCATTTTACATTTCACATGGCATGACTCACAGCCAATGATGTCATTAAATAGTGATGGATTAAACACATGCATGCCAATTTAAAACCAATACACAAAGGCATACAATTTAAAAAATTTGCATGAACAAATAAAACATTACTATATTAATTTGTTTGCACCTGTCACCCATACAAGATACATTTTTTTGGAGTTAGAGATACTGGGCCAGATATTCAAAAGGGTTGCGCCATGCGCAACAGGGTTGGGCATGCGCAAGTCCTACATTGCGCCATTCTGCGATATTCAGCAGGAGGCAGTTGCACCACTGAAAACAGGCTGAGCAACAGTGCCATGCAAATGAATGCATGCGCAACTGGAAGGGGAGGAATCATGCATAAACTGCGCAGCCCGATATTCAGTTGGGCTGTGCAGAGTTGTGCAGGAGCAACCCCCAACCTGCGCCTGCACAACTTTGAGCCAAAAAAAAAAGGCTTAAGTTGAGGGCCACCCACAGGTGAGCTGCTGATATGTGGATTCTAGATGGGCTTCTTTCAACATACATGCTTGTCCACTTAATTGACTTCTGACAGCTCATTTACTGCCCTCATTTGCTTCCCTTTGTGCAAGCTGCTGACTCCGCAGTGGAATGTGCTTATGTAATTGACACTTACTAAGTACAGCGTCACTGCTTCACACATCGCAAGGGAGACTCATTAACACCAATTCGTTGAAATGGATAAAAAGGCTAAATTACCATTGAAATTAACTGTTTGTAATAGACAACAGAAAAATGGAATCGGATGCAGAGACATTCGGATTATAGAGGCATTTAAAGTGGCAGTAGACAGTTTTTTGCTAAAAGTAATTCAGATAGTCAGGTTTCCAGACTAATCGGTCATGGATTAACCAGGTTTGACTGTAATGTTTTATTTTTTCATGCAATGTTTTTAAACTGTATGTCTTTTTGTATTGGTTTTAAATTGGTGCATATATCTTTAAGCTGTCACTATTTAATGACATCACTGGATGTGAGCCATGCCTTTGATAAAGCACTGTGAAGTATGAAATACATTAGGTAGCTCATAGCCTTTGGAGCTTTATTGTTTTTTGTATCAGAGGAATGTTTATACAGCTGCACAGGTGGAGCTGTGAAGCAGCCATGTTGGATCTGACCAGAGTTTGTTTAGTAAAGGATACTGACCCTAACTACTTTTCCCTGGCTGTTTCTTCAATTCCCAGGTGCTGGAATACATGATAGCAGGGCTGGTTTGTTTCTGTAGCACTGTGGTCCCGTGGTGCTAGATTTATTTGTTTGAAAAGTTTACATATATAAATGTAGTAATAATCCTTATACCTGCAAAAATATTTTTAACATTTTGATGAATGCTTTCAAAATTATACTAAAAATAACAAAAGTAAAATTTTTGGCAACATGTTTGACTACCTATAGCACAGCCCCCTTTAAAACATGATTACAAGATTGGCCACCCACAACTCACCCCCTTTCAGTCTAGGACTCTGAAATTTAGTACACATATGAAAGCCATTAGTACCTGTATAACTGCTAATTTTGGTATTATTTGGAATTGCACTTTGAAAACTAGACAAAAAAAAGAAATTTAAAATTTGATGAAATTCAATGGTATTTTTTAATTTTATTACAGTATGTGCTGCTTAAACCAATCACGTTTATTATTGGAGGCCACTTTTTGTGGACAGAATGTGAATACTAATTGCTGTGGCTGTCATGTGTCACAATCAGCTGATTGAGTTATTTTAATCAGCTGATTGACATGACAGCATGAAAAAGATGACTGTAACAGTGAGTTTTAATTTGTGGCAAAAATGGCTTCTGGAGGAAAATGCAAAGTTCTGTCCATATTAGAGAAGGAGGAGCTCCTTAAAAAATCAGTGAAATTCCATGCATGAGCCAGCATGATCTTTCTCAGCACCTCTCAATCCCAAAATCAACAATAGCTGACCTGATGTGGCAGTGGAACCAGATTCTGTCTGAGTGGCACACCAGCTGTAACCCCAACCACAAAAGAAAATGAGATGGCAAGGACATTGACGTGTTGGAAGCCCTGCTGAGGTGGTTTAAAAGGGCAAGGAGTCATGATGCTTTTGTTAGTGGGTGACTCTTACCTAAGAAGGCAGAGCATCTGGCAACTGCTTTAGGGAGGATGGATTTTACTCCCTCTGATTGTTGGCCGGGCCATTGGAAATCAAGGTACAACATTGGCTTTCACCGAACACATGGTGAAAAGCTCAGTGCTGATGCAGCTAGTGCTGAACAGTGGATAACAGAGGTCCTGCCTGGACTGTTGTGGGGCTATGAGCCCAAAAACATATTCAATGCTGATAAGACTGGCATCTTTTTTAGGTGTGTTGGGTACAGGACATTACCGTTTAAAAGTGAGAGTGTTCTGGGGCAGAAGAAGGTTAAAGAGCGCATTTCTTTGCTAGCATACTATAACATGGATGGCAGTGAGAAAAATGAGCTTTTGGTCATAGGAAAGTCAGCTGTCCCATGCTGCTTCCGAGGTGTACACCATCTCCCTGTCACTTACAAATCCAATCGGACAGCATGGATGACAAGGGACATAGTCACAGAGTGGGTCAGGACATGGGATAGAAAACTGAGGAACAGAAATAGTGTCTTGATCTTAGACAACTTCTCTGGCCACCCTGCCATCTCTGGTCTAAAAAACATAAAGCTTTTGTTTCTTCCCCCAAGCACCACATGTATCATTCAGCCCCTTGACCAGGGCATAATCTACTCACTTAAGCAGAATTATGTGCACTGCATGTGGGAGAAGGTGCTTGAAGTCCTCAATTGCAGCGATGCCATGACAACCAGCCAGTTGTGTTAAGTAGATCATACTCCTAGGTGCTGTCAGGTTGCTGAAGCAGTTCTGGGACCTAGTTAGTGACACAACAATCTAGTGATGTTATAAGAAGGCAGGCTTTTGGAACATGCCTGAGTTGCCAGAAGAAACAGTTGAGCCTGACACAGAACCTCCTCCCAGACTCACATCAGAGGAGTTCTCTGAACTCTGTCACCTTGGCAATGGTAACCAAGAGCTACCCGATGATGACATCTAGGAAGTGATCTCCACAATGCGTCCCGACCATCAGGAAGATCAGGAGGCGAAACCAGACAATGAAGGAGTTGAAGAAGAACTGGAGGAAATTACAGTGACCAACAACGACATTCACGCCACGCTGCTGACATTACGCAGAGCCATGGAAGAAAACAATACCCTGATGCCTGACAGGGAAGCTCTGGCTATAACAGAGAGGATATGGTGACCCTACCGCTAATCGAGTACCGTGCAGGGGAAGATCATGGACTTCTTTCAGTAACTATGTGCTGACTAACTTTTTGTTTCTGCCAGGTTTGGGGACCATACCCATACTCACAGTGAGGTGCTGTAGCCGTTTGGAGTTAAAGTTTTTATTTAATGTCTTATTTTAATGTCTTTTTTAGTTGTACTGGTTATAGAAGTACTGTGCACTAATGAATTAAAGCACTGCAAAAAAGCACCTACAGTATCCGGAAACTTCATTGCAGATTGTTTGTTGATTGCTGGTTACCAATGTGCATGCTGTTTAAATAAGCTGACCACTCTGTATTGTGGGCAGAGTGGCAGTACACGAAAGAGCCCACTATAAGTGACTTTAACTGTAATATGGTCATAGCCCAGCCTTCTATTGAGCTACAGATCTGAAATTTAGCAAGATTACTTGCTGATAGAGTTCTAATGGTGTGCCCAATATCATGACACTAGGACGCATCATCTCAAAACAATAGGTGCTCAAAGTCTGTCATTTTATATTTTTGTGGGAAATTTCATGACAATTTTTATCTGTGTATAACTCAATCACCTTTTGAGCTAGAAATCTGAAACTGGATACATATATAAATGTAGTAATAACCCGTATACCTGCAAAATGTTATAGCATTTCAATGAATGCTTTCAAAATTATACTAAACTAAAATTTAAATTTTGGCAAACTGTTTGACTACCTGAAGCACAGACCCCTTTAAAACTTGAGACTTATGGCACATGTGAAAGTACTAATCAGGATGGCCACTTAGACCACAGCTCTACTAGCCAAAATTTCAAAATCCACAATCATCCGTAATGGAGTTCCAGATCAGTCACTTCTAAGCCCGGATTCAGCCTCCTCCAATTATTCCTAATTGAGTTCAGTCCATTGCGCCAACTGAATGCCTGTGCAGCATTAAATAAACTGATGGCTTTAATCCACTGCAGTGGTGACTAGAATGGCCAAGATGGATACTGCTGTGGCTCAAGATGCTCCGATGTCGACAGTAGAAGGATCAGATTTGAAAGCAGGAGTGTGCAAACCTCTGAAAGTTCTACCTTGTGAACTTTGAGATTCGAACCTCGAAAAGTTATTTCAAGTTCTACCTGGTTCAACCAGGTAGAACTGGTAGAACCAGCTTCTCCTCCCCCCTCCGCTAATAGGTGATCACTGGCCCATTGTATTAAATTACCTGGTGTCTAGTGGTCCCCCCATCGATTGACTGCCCGATGAACAAATTCAATTAAATTCCCTGGTGTTTAGTGCTCCCCCCCACTGATAGCCAATCATCAGCCCATTGTATTACATTCCCTGGTGTCTAGTGGCACCCACATCAAGCACCAGTCTGATGAGCAATTAATTAAATTCCCTGGTTTCTAGTGGTGCCCCCACCCCCCAAGCATGTAGTGCTTGCCACCTATTTCCCTCACCCAACCTTCTGCTTAGTGATTGCACAGCCCTCCCTTTCCACCATGCCAGCAGCCCGACTGAGCTGTCAATGAATGAGCACATACTTGTACAAGCACATGCTCATTCATTAACAGGCCACTAGCTCACACCCATTCATTGAGCTTTTTGAGCTCTATCAGGGGCACAGACAACATCAGAGGGTTGTTCCGGGGGCTTGCGGGTGGCAGGATTGGTGAGAAGGGCTTTGTGGACTCCAGGAGGGGGTTCACAATGCCCTTCTCCCTCATCCTTCCCCTCCGCCAGTCATCGGAGCAACTTTCTGATCTTTTCTGCACCCCAGACAAAGCTCAAAGAGCTCAATGAATGGGAATGAGCTGGCAGTGAATGAGCACGTGCTTGTACAATTGCATGCTCATTCATTGACAGCTCAGTCGGGCGGCTGGCATTGTGTTGAGGGAGGGCAGTGCTGGTCACCTGTTCAGGATCGGGGTTGGGGCACTACCTGCTGGGGTGGAGGGTTGAGGGGACCACAAGGCACCAGGGAATTTAATTGTTCACTGGGCTGGTGATCGGTGGGGGGGGTCCACTAGACACCAGGGAATTTAATACAATGGGCCAGCAATCAGCGGGGAGTGGGGCCACTGCACACCAGGGAATTTAACTGAATTTGTTAATTGGGCTGGCAATTGACGGGGGGAGCACTAGACACCAGGAAATTGAATTGTTCATCAGGTTGGTGATGGGCCAGCGATTGGCTATTGATGGGGGGGTACCACTAGCCACCATGAATTACAGAGAGAACCAAAGTTTGCAAAAACAACAAAAAGTTTGAGGGTGTTCTTGACATTTCAAACAACTGGGGTTCAACCATTTTTGCATCAAGGTTGAACCAAACTTGCAGCCCTAGATGAAAGCCTTGTTGCAGCTAGTCCTGTAGGAGATCACCTCCATTGGGGACTTACAGGACAGAGTCCAGTTCTTGGAGTTTTGTCAGAGGGACATGAACAACTTTCTTTCCTATATATAGTAGAAGATAAAGACTCATGCCAGGAGGCCCACATCCAAGAGCTGGAAAGGATGGTTGAACTCTATGGGGGAAGGCTGAGGACTCCAAAAACAGGACCTGGTGCAACAACCTAAGGATCTTGGGCTTCCTGGAGGGATCGAAGAGAAAAAATGTAGCTGGATTCCTCCAAGACACATTCCCTAAGTTACTAAGCTATATGTGGAATCCCCATCTGGAGACTGAGACTGAGTGGACTCACCTTACCCAGGCACCTACTCCCAAGCTGGAAGAGTACCAGAGACTGATCATAGTTAAACTGCTGCAATTCCCTGAAAAAGAAAGAATCCTGACACCAGCCAGGAAGAATAAGGGGAAGGCCACCACATGATCTATTTATTTGTTTATTTTTTTATTGTGATCTCGGATTAACACCTTTGAGAACAAGCTCATTACAATAGGTTCCACATCAGGTAAAACAATAACAGTGACAACAGTTGGTTTTACAGGTAAACAGGTAATTCAAAGACTAAACATACAATTCTATACATTATAGAACTACAGAACAATAGAAAGAATAACAACAATGCAGGCAATGTACAATATATGCCAATATTTCAAGGAATGGACAGGGTGAAAAGTAAGGGTACGTGTGCAGGGTGAGAGATGCTTCAGCACAGGACCTCATCAATAGAGGGTCAGGGGAGTGAGACTTTCTGAGAAATTGTCACAGTGACTCTCAAGTAGGGAGGGAAGTTAGAAGGGTGTGGTCGAGGGTGGACTAGTGAGGAGAGAGGGGGTGGGGGAGAAATAACATGATTGTGGAGGAACAGGTGGGGGTAAGTTGGAGGAGGTGAAGGGTTCCAAGGGAGTTTCTGGCAGGTTCAAATTATCTACAGGGAATCAGGCAGAATTTTGCTAGGTAGTGGGACTTAAGATGGATGCCCTGGGGTTAGAGTAGGTAGGAAAACCGCTGTTGAGAACCATTCGAGAGCAGTCGCAGCAGGCCTTTGAAACAAAATGTTTCCTAAGCTTTTGTTTAAAGGGGCCTAATGAAGTTACAGAGGAGATGTCCTGAGGCAGATGATTATTTTTAATGACTTCTCCTCTGAACTGGCAGCAATGAGAAAGTGGTACTTTCTGATCAGGAAGGTGCTGAAAGAGCTGGGAGTGCCCTACCAGCTCAGATACCTGGTCAGACTGAAGATCATCAGAAATGGTGTGGCTAACATGATCAAGACCCCAAAGCAGTACAGTATATTCAGAGAAAATGACCAGGCAAGCATGTGTGTCTCAACCCCCCAAAAGGAGAAACAGATAATCCCACCCGCTGGGTCACTGCATGGACACCACCAACAGTCACACCCATTCACCCCCTACAAAAGAGGCAAGGGACCAGGTGGACATGGAGTGGCAAGTGACCAGAAATAAACATCACAGAGGCAGGAACAGACAGAGGAATCATCAGCAAAGAGCAGCAGGGAGCGGGGATGGTAGTCTGGAAACAGGTTTCACCTCACAGAACTCAGCTGGAGAACCTGACTCCAAAAGGCTGGGTTAAGAACAAGAAGGAAAAGCTTGTTCTTGCAACTGCATGTCCTCCATGGCTGACACCCAGAAACTGTATGACAACCAGTATTCCACCAGCAAACTGTCTTGGGTGGAGACAGCTTCAGATAACCGTGAGCACCTGGAGACCCCCCAGAAGCCGTGCCACCCGGTGGACCCAGAGGACAAACCTAGGAGGCCACAGGAAGACTGGTTGGAGCAACGTTGAGGGACTCCAAAACTGGACATTCTCACAGTTTATATTGCCTCTTGGATCTTCCAACGCATTAAAGATTTTGCACAACTAACCCACTTCTCTCCACAGGTCAGCATCAGATGTTCTTCTTTTTCCTTTTACTCGTGATGGGGGTCTGCACCCACCACCAGTTGCAGCAGGCTATGGAGTGGTCTGCAGTTCCTGGTGGAGGTAAAGGCTGGAAGGGGGGCCATACTCCCTGGGAACCTTGGCCAGGCTTGAGGGTGTCCTAAACAAGTAAAACTTACAGGCTGATATTTTAGCCTGGCTATCAGCACCATGCAGAATGCAAGTCTGCTGTTAGCGAACACCAAGGAAAACAGCTGGACACCAGCGGGACCGCAAAAGGATGCCTGGTTCAAGTTTTGAACTCCTCATTGAGCAGGGTGCAGCTGGGGGGGTGGGTCATGCCTGAAGCCCGGACAAACAGATTGATTGGCATGTCCACAATCCAGCTGTTCTCCAGCTCAGAATACCCACCTATGGAAAACAAAAAGAGAAGTAGGACTCCAACCTGAAGATTTCCTAAAAGCCGCCATCAGGGTGGAAGGTGCACAGGTACGGAGCTGCATGGAGGGGGATGATGGGTGAAGTTGCCTACAGGTACCGTGCAAATCGTTGGGGCTAAGTATGCATGCTTGTAGGGAGGAGCACTCACTACCAGCATAGTCTTTCTAGCCTTTCAGTGCATTACTTGCTTTGAACTATTGACCCGCCCTCTCCTTTACAGGTCAGTATCAAAGTATTTATTCTCAAAAGGGAACGGCAACCCTCTCCACCACTGTTATGAGCTGCCAAGCAGATTGTGTGCCCTGGAGTGGCCGTGGGGGTGGGCTATATTTACTGGGAACCATGGCCCAGCTCACAGGTGCTTTAAACCAGTAAATCCTGCAAGCTAGTACTCTAACCTGGCGCTCAGCTCCATGCAAGGAGCTGGGCTGATGCTAGTGAACAATCAGGAGTTGTGGCTGGGCACCACCGGGACCACTAAGGAATGCCTGGACCAAGCTTGAATCCTTCACCAGGCAGGGTACACCTGGGGAGTGGGACTAACTAAGGCAGAGGCCAGTCAAGCAGAATGATCAGTCTTACTACACTCCATCTATACTTCAGCTTGGGTAGCCCACTGAGAGAAAATGAACAAGACAGGTGCGGTTCTGACCTAAAGATCACCAGCAATCTACCACCAGAGAGGGCAGTCCAAAGGAATGGTGCTAGGTAGAGGAGGAGGGTGTGGTTAGGATTGGTCACAGAAATCCCAGGAAATTCTGGGGCTAAGTATGCATATCTGCAGAGAGGAATATTAGTTACTGACCCTTAAATCATGAATGGCTCTGCCCTCAGCCAATTTCACCTCCCAAACAATAGCCGCTCAGCAGTGAGCTAGGTTGCCTCTCCTGCAGATTACTGGGCAGGCACAGAGTGCTCATCTCCCTCTGACAAACACTCATTTGCAAGTAACTATCAGCCTGCCAATCTGCCTTTACTCTCTATCAATAGGGCCCCTTATAAGATGATGTGGCCTCAGTGTCTTGGCTCCTGCCTCAGCCCCCTACTATCCCCCTTCCAAAGATCAAATCTTACCTGTAAATCCTTGCTTTCTCATAGCACCATAACACAAGGTAGGGTAAACTGAACAGGGAATAGCATTTGCAGAGGAGGGAAGGACGGGGGTGCAGGATAGGACTGGGGACACACTGCCCCAAGGCAAATATGGCCATCCTTAGCTAATACACCCCACAAGAGAGAAGGAAGCCATATGGTTATAAAGTAGGATAGCTGCTGCCCAAGGAGGTTCCCCAAGTTGATGTGCTCCATTGGGAGATGAGGGGCTGTGGGGAGGTGCAGCATGGTCGGCAATGTGTGTGTCAGAGAGGGGGTCAGGAAGGGGAAAGAGATCTCACTGGATCCTAGGTGTGCATGCAAATAAGGCATACACACAGTGCATGCTCACACACAACCCCTGTCTGAGAGGTAAAGACACAGAGTCCTCCCTCTACCCACCAGGAGTATCTCACTTGGACCCTGGTTACAAAGGTGGAGGCTGGGCAAGTAGATTGGGGAGGCACCAGAGTGACAGCACACTGTCAGTGCAGCACTGAAACAGGCAGCCCCCCGCATGCAAATGAAAATCTACTGAATCCGGTCAAGAAGCATTCTCCCATCCCCATCCACCCTCCACATTTGACCACACAAACAGGTTCAGGGGGTAGAGTTATGTTGCACAGCAAGAGGGGAGGCCAGACCTGAGACCATCACAGCTAGTGGGCATCAACACAGCAGGTTAAGGGACTGTGCGCAAGGCCTTTGGAATGGCAGGTTCTTGGGACCTCCCATCTGCACAACAACCAGAAGCCTGGGAAAGAGTTTTAGTTCAAAGCAAATTTAAGGTATTAGGGTGTAATAGAACAAAAGCAACAAGCAGATTCATTGTACAGCTAATAAAAATTCAAACAGCTTGCACTCAAAACAGCAAGCACCACTCCTTTTTAGCATTTCAATGTTTTAATGTAACCATAGAGAGGGTGCAGACACCACTGTTCAGTCTGCCCCAGCGCTTTGTAGGTAACCCTCCATGGGGACCCGACGGCGGTTACCCACCGGCGTGCTGGGACATAGTGATGGTGGTCTTGTCTGTGCACCTTTCTTCCATGAGATTTGGATTAAAGCATTGAAATTAATAAAGGAGTGCGGTGCTTTGTTGTTTTTGAGTGCAGGCTGTTTGGATTTTTGTGCTTCAGCTGGGTTAGCCAACCCTATCCTGCACCATCCCCTTTCCGAAGCATCACAGTCTGAAATGTTGGGAATTTTGAATTGCTGTACAACTACATGGCTCACAAACTCTGCCAGTATTCATGAATGTAGTCACGTCTGTACCCAAATTGTGCAATTTAAACAAACTATTGGGAGCAGTCAAGTGTTTGTACTATGGTACTTTTCCTCACAGAAAGGGGGATCTTTTACACCAGAAATGATAGTATGAGCACAATACAAGTTTCTTTTACAGGTTTCTTTTTTTTTTTTTTTCATATTTATTTTGTTAGTCGGGTAAGTACAGTGGGCCACATGAATGTTTTACAGGTACAACCCGGGACATAAATACAAATACTGTACATACACAGACTGTAACTTAATAACAAATACTAAAAACAGTTACAATTTGCTTCAGAGTAAACAGTATTTATACAATTTTTAAACATTTCAACTGTTAGCATTTCTCAGGACTTATTGCATTCCAATATTTTGCTGCATTATAAGTAAAAGAGTTTTGACCTTTTACAGTTTTAAAGCATGGCATTTGGAGTGTCAGGATCTCATCAGATCTTAAATGCTGTGGTGTTTTCTTTAACATACTGTAACAATATCTGCCAAAGGCCATTCATCCCTTTCCTTAATTCATTATATAGCAAGCTATTTATATAATAGTTGTCCCTAAGGTCCAATGGCAGCCAATTCAAATTACTGTACAATTTACAATGATGTACATTATATCTGGCCATCAAGGCAAATCTGGCAATTGCATTATACATTACAATTATCTTACTACAGACAACCCACCCACCCCATGCTCCCATAATCTAAAATGGGCAAAAGACAAGACTGAGATATTATCTTTCTTGAGGAGTCTGCAAGCAAATTTTTAATTGAATAAAGGGCACACAGTTTTCTCTGTAGTGTACTATACACCAAATCAATATGTATGTCAAATGTAAAGTGTGTGTCTAAGGTACCGCTAAGTACTTAAAATAATTTGCCTCTTCTAAATTACTCCCATCTGCATGTTTAAAAACCAAGTTACCAGAATTTCTGCTTGCTTTTTGTGCAGTACAAAATGTTATCAATTTTGTTTTATTTTTGTTCAACAGTAGTTCATTACATGTGAACCAATTAGATCATTTTTCAAAATTAGAAGATACATTTTTGTTCAAAGCACCTGCGATTTTATCTGCTGTATGTAAAACTGCATAATCAACATATAATATTACCTTAGACAAACGACAATATTCTGGTAAATCACTGATAAACAATGTGAACAACAGGGGTCCAAGAATGGATCCCTGTGATACACCATGTGCTACAGCTCATTTGTATGATAGGTCCCCATTTACTTTAACTACTTGCTCTCTATTTGCCAAGTATTTTGAAAACCAGTTCACAACTGGAATACTCTAACCTAACTTGCTGAGTAATAGAACAGGAGGTGGTAATCCACAAGGTCGAATGCCTTGGTCAGGTCCATAAACACAGCACCAATAAACAACCCTCTCTCCATATTTATGTACAGATTGTTTGTGAACCTGACCAAGGCAGTCGAAGTGCTGCAACCCCTCCTGAAACCATGTGCATTTGTCAATACTTTAGATTTCTCTATGTAATCCATAAATTGCAGTGTAACAATCACTCTTGCATTTTCCCAGCACAGACAGAATGGAAATTGGTCTATAATTAATCACTTCCATTTTTGAACCAGTTTTAAAAAGTGGTACTGCCCAAACTTTTTTCCAGGAATCCAGTACTGTTTGTGCGCACAGCGATTTATTGAACATTTTTTGTAATGGCAAGGATAGCTCCGATACAAATGCCTTCAAAAATCTATACTCAACACCATCTAACCCTACCCCTTTTGATACATATAATTTTATTAAACGTCTGTAAACTTCATTTGTAATTATCTTTTTAAAATAGAATTTTGGATTGTCTACACAGGGCTCAAACTCAAAACACTTTTGGTTTTCAAAGCTTTCAGTATACCTTTTTAAATTAGTATAAAAAAAACATTTAAGTGGTTTGCAATAGCCAAACAGTCCTCTAAGATTAGGTCTTCACATTTAGGTGATCCAGTATCCTCTTTTTTTGGGGGGGGGGGGGTAATTAAATTGTTTAAACCTTCCCAAAACCTTTTTTTTTGTTACAAAAATTAGTTTCCTGTTCCTTTTTGTAATAATCTGCTTTTGCTTTTTATGTTTGCTTGTGCTCATGCGCAAGAAACATAATGTGACAGCTTAGGAGAGAAGCTGGTTGTGGAGGTGTGGCACTGTTACAGACAAGGGAAACACTGCATTTGGGGGCTTGGCAGTGGTGGACCAATGGAGGCACAGTGTGCCGATGACACTGGTCTCCAAAAGTGCACCAAGTACAAACATTTTCGCTGCGGCAATCAGGGACCGCCTCGTCATTGCAGTGTCAGTCATTGTGCTGCAATGAGGGAGCGAACCGTCATTACAGGGTGGAATGTTAGCTAGCCTAATACTATTTGTGAACATGGTGGGTGGCTTGCTGCCACATTCACAAACAGTATTACGCAGCCCCTGTGCCGAGGGGGTGCCCAATCCCACTCGGTAGCATGTGTCCCCCCCCAAACAGTCTTTGTTTGCCGACAGGGGCCCCAATCCCCTCCAGCTTCAGTCCATCTGAGTTGCTGGATGTGCCAACAGGGGAGCCCACTTCCTGTTGGCATAATTCCCCCCCCACACACACACAAAACCTATGTTTGTGCTGGGGGGTGCTTAATCCCCTCATTATGCAGCCCCCCATGTGCACGAGGGCCCAATCCCTAATCGGCTACAGTCACCCCCCAACAAAAAGTAGGTTGGCATGTTGGGAGCCCACCCCATACAAATGTGCAGTTAAATGTCCCTGCAAAACAAAACCATCCTGCAATGTTTTTTTTTTTTCCTGTAAAGAAGGAACGGGTCCATCGGCGGTCTCCCTGCACCCCCACAACCCGCACCCACCCACTGTGCACCTTGCCTCCCCACACCCACCCTCACCCCATACTTACCTCTGGAGTCCAGCGCGATGATCTTTGGTGGACCGGGAACACGTCTGCACTCTTCAAAGCCGACCGCAAACTGAGAAAATGCCGGTAAGCTGTATAATGGAATAGATAGGGTTTTTTGAACTTTGATGCATATCTCAGGCATTTTTTGGAATTTTGGCACCAAATTTTTAACATGGGGTTTTTGGAACCCCTCCTCATGAATTATTTCACTGTCATGGCGTTAATCGGCCGGAAAAGGTGATTTCACGGTCACTACACAGAATCACCTTTCAGGACTGATTAACAAAACGACAGTGCCAGTGTTCATGAGGTGGGCTCTGAAAAAGTCTATGTTGCAAATTTGGTGGGAAAAATCCAAAAAATTACTGTTTTATGAGTGTGCGTTGCGCATTTGCTATGCACGCTCGTAACTTCGCAAATTTGCAATATTTTCACTCCAGATTTTCAATATTGGTATTTTTATGCATCTCCTTATGAACAGTGTAGTTGTCATTTTTCACAACCTGGCCAAAATGTGTTTTCGTGGTTCCAGCGCAGAATAGCACGGTCGCTGTGGGAAATCCATGTTCTGGACACATTACAAAACTCACAGTGACACTGTTCATTAGCAGAGGTCCTAAAATGCCTATGTTGAAAATTTGGTGAGAAAAGTCCTTAAAATGACTGTGTTACGAGTGTGTGTTGCGCAGTTTCCACGCACGCTCATAACTTCACACATTTGCAATATTTTCACTCCAGATTGTCAACACTGCCATGTCACTATCCTTATGCAGTATAGCTGTCACTTTACATCCTGGCCGAAATGTGTTTTTGCACTTTTGTCGCAGAACACCGCGCTCACTGTGGGAAATCCGTGTTTGGGACACATTAGGAAAATCACAGTGATGCTGTTCATTAGCAGAGGTCCTAAAATGTCTATGTTGAAAATTTGGTGACAAAAGTCCATAAAATAATGTGTTAAGAGCGTGCATTGCACAGTTTCCATGCATGCTCGTTACTCACACATTTGCAATATTTTCACTTCTTATTTTCAGCATTGCCATTTTCCCACACCTCCTTATGAACAGTACAGCTGACATTCTTCACATCCTGGCCAAAATGTGTTCTCGCACTTCTGGAGCAGAATAGCGTGGTCGCAGTGGGAAATCACTGTTCGGGACACATAACAAAAATCACAGTGACACTGTTCATTAGCAGAGGTCCTAAAATGCCTATGTTGAAAATTTGGTGATGAAAGTCCATAAAATGACTGTGTTACGAGCTTGCGTTGCGCAGTTTCCACGCACGCTCATAACTTTGCACATCTGTAATATTTTAACTCCAGATTTGTAACATTGCCATTTTTCGGCACCTCCTTGTGAACAGTACAACTGTCATTTTTCACATCCTGGTCAAAATGTGTTTTTGCAGTTCCGGCGCAGAATACCATGGTTGCTGTGGGAAATCAGTGTTCAGGACACATTAAGAAAACCACAGTGACACTGTTTATGAGCACAGGTCGTAAAATGCCTATGTTGAAACTCTGGTGACAAAACTCCATAAAGTGACTGTGTTACGTGCATACATTGCGCAGTTTCCACGTATGCTCGGTAGTGTGAGCATTTTTAATATTCCCACTACAGATTTTCAACATTACCATCTCTTCATACCTCCCGATGGATGGTACAGCTGTCATTCTAAACATCCTGCCCGATCTGTGTTTTCGTACATGTAGCGCAGAATGGCACTGTCACTGTTGGAAGTCAGTTTTCGGGACACATTGTCAAAATCACACTGCCACTCTTCATGAGAAGAGTTCCCAAATGCTTTCCTGAGGTGGGGTCAGAAAAAGGCCATATTAAAAATTTGTTCTGTAAATACCAACAAACACGCGAGGCATTAGGGTTTCTAACCATAATGTCCTACCTGTACAGACAGACAGGCATCGGGGTGTGCCTTAGGATTGCCGACTGTACTGCTCATGCCATCCCAACCCCACCCCCAGCCACTGACAGGCATCGAGGTGTACCTTGGACTCTTCGGCCCAAGACTTCACCCCACTCTCCCATGCTGCACCCATTTCACCATATGTCCTTATGGAATGGGGAGACTATAAAGCCAAACACCCTAAGGCACACCTCAACACGTGTCGATGTCTGCAGAATAGGGTGAGGTGACATGGCTTGACCGTCATGGCCAATGACCAAAACACTTACCCCAAATCCTGTCTGTCTCTACAGGATGGAGGTGGGGTTAACGTGAAGTTCAATATTTCACTGCCATTCCTATTCTGCATCTGTCTAACTCCTGCATTTCCAATGCAAATACCGGCAAGCAAACATTCAGCATTGACAAATGCTTGTTTTTGTCGCTTACAATTGTTTCCACATTCCCTGTATAGATTCCAGTCTTCTAAGTTATTTATTTTTTTTTAATTTTAGCTAAGCAGCTTCTCTGTTTTTCATAACCTCCTTCAATTCCCTAGTTAACCAAATCTTTCTTTCACCCCATACTCTTTTTTTCTTAAGTGGTACATATGAATCTATTATGCTATTATAATTAATGGCTTCTGTTTTTTTCAATGTAAAAATCCATGTGTTAAATACCGTAACACCTGAGTAGGTGTTACAGCATTCACTTGCTCTCTTCCCCTACGAATGTGCTCGAGACACTGAATAAACACAGCTCGAGCTTAAAATGCTCCCATTTCTCTTCACACACTACTGACCACAAAAACCTTGGGCTGCTTCTTCAGCAGGTTGGGAGGTATTCTCGCAGTGGGAGGGAGTAAAACGGAAGTTGGTGATGCGAGGGACAGCCTGAGGGCCTTACATGGCCGACAGCCATACAGGCACGATGCGGCTCTTCAGTGCTGCCGACGGGGAACCCAGTTTAAGCTAAACCTCTAAAGAAAAAGTCACTCTTCAATTATAAACTGCAAATATAGGGTGCAGTGTGTTTTAACGATTTTACTCTCTTGTTGAATGTATAAACCCTTAGACCGCCCTCGGGTTTATGTGCTATCCAACAACCTCAGGAGTGTGTAAATTCTTGTAACACACTGCACCCCATACTTTATCCTATATATAAATTTGTAGGAAATGATTAAGCAGCTTATTTACATCAATATGATTATCCAGGCATGCCAGTCTATATTATTAAAAGTGGTTCTAATTTGGGCCAAAATAATCTCATTAATCAATCTTGTATAAATGATTTTTCCTTGAGTTTTAAATCTTATATTACTCCACACATAGTATATAGGTTGATGGTCACTAACTGAACTGGGTAAATTACCAACAGCTCTAACATTCTTTTCAATATTTACTAGAACCCAACGAATTAGTGAACCTGTTCCTGTTTGTCTGTTTAATCTAGTAACATCACTTATTAGTTGAATTAAATTAACTCCATGTAAAATATTTTTATATATGTTAACATCTGAGCCTGCCCAATTCAAATATAATTATCCCAATATATTTACTTCCTTATTTTTAAATTTACTTACAACTTGGATCAATTCTTCAGGTCCTCGTAGATAAACTGTCAGAGGATTATACTGCAAACGGAGCCAACAATCAGTTTTTTTCTTATTTCCCACTATAACAACCGAAATTTTTTTTTACAGCCTGAAGTGGTTGTGGTAAAGTCAGTAACATCTGTTTTGATATGTTCTTTTATATAAATTACTAATCCACTTCCTCTTTTGTTCACATTTAGTAATAGCTAGCAGGCCATGTTTTGGTTCACATTAAGTAATGGCTGGTAGGCCCCTAAAATTAATTTCCTGGAATGTCAAGGGGATAAACTCATTCATTAAATGTAGAAAAATCCTTGATCACCTCAAGAGGCTAGGCACATGGGTACCTTTCTGCAATAGACCCACATAGCAAAGCTGGAAGTAGATAAACCGAAATTGTGGTCGGTCAGAGAGGTCTTCAGCAGCTCCTACGATAGTAAAAGTCGGGGGGGGGGGCTATCCTAATACAAAAGGAGGTATCCTTTCAACCCACCAGCATTAAGGCAGACAAAAAGAGGTGATACCTGATAGTTGTAGGCTTCTCATACGGGATGCACTCCACCCTGTGCTGCATCTATGGCCCAAATCAGCTGACTCCTGTTTCTTTGCCTCACTAACCCTGCTGCTGCTGGAGGTGGGTGAGGGATAGTTCCTGATCGGGGGGGTATGAACATAGTCCCAGATGAATTCCTTGACAGGGACAAGCCCCCTACGAGTACCAAATCCCCAGCCAGGGTGGATTTGACAGATATGGCCAAAGAAACTGATACTTTACACATATGGAGGCTGCTCAGTCCTAAAGGATGTGACTACACATTCTGTTCTGCACTGCATAGAGCTTGCTTGAGGATAGATCTCTGGCTCACCCCATCCTCTTGGATAGGGGATACAATGGAGGCTACAATAGAAACTACAGTGATATTGGATCATAGCCCCATCATCTTTCAATGGTTCCCACCAGATTCAGCCCTCAATGATAGAGACCTCTGGAGGTTCAACACCACCCTCCTGAGGGACCCAGAGTTTTGCAGACAACCCCGCAAAGACATCAAAGAGTTCCTGGAACTTAATATACCCACAGATACATCCCATGAGATGTGCTGGGATGCCCTCAATGCCTTCATGAGGGATAAATGCATAACAGACATGTCCAAGGTAAGAAAGGCAAATGAGAGTGACCTCCAGGAGCAGGAAAAGCTGCTAAAAAAATGGAGAAGAAATACTGAGAGTCAGGATGTAGCATCCAGGAACTTCTTGCACAGATTGTGGGGGCGAAGTACAAGATAAACTGGTACCTGTACCAAAGAGTGGAATTTGCCCTATTTAGGATGTGGCAGGCCTTTTAGGAGGTGGGGGAAAAGCTAGACTGACTACTAGCACACCAGCTTTAAAAAAAGATAGCAGAAGAACAGGATAAATGTCTCAAATCAACCATGAGGAGTTCAATACAGGAAGGGAGGGTATAAACAAAGCCTTTCATGATTTCTGTAAATTACTGTACACCTCAGAGCGCACACCCACCATAGCAGGAATGCACACCTTCACAGACAACTTACACCTACCAATCTTGACACCAGAACAAATGGGGTTGCTGGACAGACCTTTTATGGTGGCAAAACCGGTGGATGCCATGGGAACCATGCCAAAGGGCAAAGCTCTGGGGGCTTATGGCTTCCTTACTGAGTTTTACCAGAGGTTCCAAGAAGTACTTCTTTCCCCTCTGGCAGATACCCTAAAAGAAACCAGTGAGCAAGGAGCACTGCTGCCATTTATGAGAACGACCCCAATATCGCTCTTCCCGAAACCTGGAAAGAACCCCCAATTATGTGGTAGCTACAGGCCTATCTCTCTAATACTAGTGGACTGAAAGATATTCATAAAAATGCTGACCAGGAGGCTCAAGACAGTGATTGCCCAGCTGGTAGATGCGGACCAGATGGGATTCATACTGGACAGACACAGCTTGGACAACACCAGATGCCTTACAAATCTAATATGGAAAACAACTCACTCTAACACACCAGCTACTCTACTATCACTAGATGCACAGAAATCCTATGATGGGGTGGAGTGGAGCTTCCTGTTTCACACATTAGAAACCTTCAACTTTGGGCCAGGTATGAGAAACTGGATCTCAGTACTGTACACAGGGGTGCAGGCCAGTGTACATACTAATGGGACTCCCTTTGCTGAACTCCCCTAAGGGAGGGCATGAGATAGTGATGCCATCTCTTGCCTCTGCTCTTCATCCTCAGTCTGGACCCTCTGTTGCATGCCATCTTGCAGCACCCACAGATAGAAGGGGTATATATGGGAGAAAAGCATAAAGTTATGGCCTTCATGGATGACATTATGCTCACCATCACCCAGCCAGAATCTTCAATCCTACAGCTTGTGAGTCTGCTGGGGGAGTATGGCAAGCTCTTGAGCTACAAGGCCAATGTATCAAAGTCAATGCTTCTACTCTCCCACCCCTTGATAGCTTTAAACCGGGGTACCCCTGGGGTATGACCATTGCTCCTATCTCTGTCAAGTTTCTGGGCATAAATTTCACTTGGAACCTGGAACAAATGGGTCAGATAAACCTTACTCCACTTTGAAAGCAGTTAGAAAAGGAGCTGACAAGATGGAGCCACTTGCACCTGTCAATGTAGGGAAGGGCCTAGGTCTATAAGATGATGGCAGCCCCTCGGATTCAATAAATGTTTGACAACATCTATGTCCCCATAGCCCTGACACTTCTATCAAAACTTCAGAAAGACATGCTAACTTTTTTTGGCAAGAGGCATCAAGTAGCCTCTGTCTAAAAAAGCTGGGGATGGACTCAGTGAATGGTGGGTTTTATATTCCAGAATTCCACCGCAAGTGGATGGTGCAGGTGGCTCACTAGCTGGCCAGGGTGGTGGCAGAATCCACTTAACCCCAATCCTGCAAATGGATACTCTGCAAAGAAAATGTCCTCAGGGGAGCCCTGGTAACAACCATCAGCTTTAACAAATTACTTGCTCCTGGGAAAGAGCACCCAGTTGTTCAACATATGGTAAATAACTAGTGCCAAGTGATTAAACTGAAGGGGTGGTGCCCTGAGAAATCAAGGGCATTCCCACTCTGAAGGAATGGTAGCCTCCAGATCAGGGGAAAATCAGTATACTGGACACACTGGGCTAGCAAAGGCATCACACACCTTCATCATGTAATGGACAAGACCACCAGAGTGCTACAGTCCTTCCAGCTGCTGAGCAGCAAATACCAACTCCCTAAACAGCATCACTGGAGATATCCCCAACTGAGGTATGCTCTAACCTCCTTGCATCTCACTCAGAGGCCCAGGGGCCAACCCACGGAATGTAATGTTTAACCCCTAGACACCCATGAAATGGAAGGTGGTGTCCCTCTATCACCTGCTTATTAACCAAGGCCTGGACCCGATGGATGCCACAAGGTGGGAGTGGGAGAAGGAACTTCATGTCAAATTCCCACAGCCAACATGGGAAAAGTGCTGGAGGTCCCTTACTACAAGCATCAGTGACCATAAAAACAGATTCACACAATGGAAAAGTTTGCTCTGTTGGCACAGGATGCCTGAAGTCCTGCACAAATGGGGCCTCCTACTGGCAGCAGCATGCTAGAGGAGTAAGGAACATACAGGGAGCATCACACACCTGTTATACTCTTGCCAAAGGCTGGCTCCCTTCTGGGAGGAGGTTCAACAAGCCTGTCAGGAAGTCACCTCGGAACAGGTCACACTGGATCATATGAGGGTTATGTTGGGGATGGCTTCTGTATTCGGAGATCAGGTAGCTAAAGGGGCTGGATCAGAAGGCACAAGGTAGGTAGCATGTGCCTTAATTATAGAAAAAAGAGTAATCCTTAGGCAATGGAAACAGCAAGATCCCTGGGAATTCAGGAGTGGTTGGTAGAACTGGAGAAAACAGCCAGCTTTGAATGGGTGCAGACTGTAGCTGGGGCAAGGAGCAAAAATACATAGGTATCTGGGGCAAGTATCTCCACTCACCATATTGTAAGATTCCTGCTGGTTACTACATTTTACGATATTTATGCTTACCCCAGTAAGAAGACCCCACTGCCCAGCTCCACAAGGTGAGACACCCCAAAGCCATTGCAAACTGCAGCTCACCGTAAATGTTCCACCACAGGGTGTGAAGCAGTGCAGACAAGCGTCTCCCCCCTTCCAGCTCTGCTGGCCTTGACAAAGAGTGCAAACATGAAACTGCCCAGCCATAGTAAATTCTCTTTGTACTGTGATCAGTCCTATATAATATCATCTATGTTAGTGTGTCAACCTCAATAAGTATCCTTTGAGTCATACTTCCAAGGGGGACTCCCTCTGCCAGGATTCTCCTCGATTGTACAGTGTTAAAACCCCTGTTAGAGTCCCCACCAGTGGGATAAGAATATTTGTCAATATCCAAAGATGATTTTTGTCATTTTTGAAATTTGGAAAAACTAATAAAACTTTGATTACAAAAAATAAACAACTTTCATGCATAAACCTAACCTTCCTTTCTATACTAAAATTAAACAACTTTGATGCATAAACCAGTACTGCCTTGTATTCCAATAGCTTTGATCTGTGCAGAATTATACATACCCTCCATCTATAAATCTTTCCACTGTACCCAAGCTTTGGTTTAATCTGACGAAGAAGCATACTGTATGTGGCTTACAGATTTTGTGAAATAATTCTCTGTTAGTCAAACAAAATATGTTAAATGACTAGGATATAGTCAGCCAACATCCCTCATTCCAGATGTGTGAAGAGGGGCCTCTGTATTGTGAAGTCTGACCTCTTCATTTTGGGCCAAGCAAATCCCCTCATGCATATTTAGTGCAACAGATGTGTTTCTCCATGACTGTTACGTCTCACTTACTTTCCCTTTGTCATTCTGTATGGAGCATATATACTATGGCCATGCTCATCACTCTGTGCTGAGCAGGGTCTTGGAAGCATGCACCATACCTCACATTTTGTCCTGAAATAAGGGTCATGGACATTCAAAATGAAGGACAATGAGGGACACGAACCATCATGATGATTGGGACACATCCTGAAACATGGAGATACAGTGTCTCAGAACACAGTGGAAACCATTGTATTTACATATACTGGTGTTAGCCCCTGAGAATTAATTTCTACCATAAAGCAGGGGCACCATTTAGGTAGGGCAGAGGGGGACAGTTGCCCCCTCCCCGCATTTGTGCCTAGGTTGTTCTTATGGTGTAACAATAATAGCATTAAATTTGAATGTAGTCTTTTGCACAATAAGTGCCCCCCCGATCTGTGTTGCGCTCACACTGCAGGTGCAATCCTGACTTGACTGTCTGTATTGTGTTGTCCACTCTCTCCATCTATCACCAGCGGAGCCATCACACGTGACGTGAAGAAGTTCCAGCTAAGCAAGAGCACATGAGTCACGTGAGTGGGACATTGTTTCCCGCAACATAGTAGACAGACTGTACACTGTGATGCTTGGCCATCTGGTTATGATTATTGCATGATATTGGTATTATAAATACATGGTCTGTGTGTTATCTTTCAGTGTGTGAGGAATTTGGCCTGTAACTTCAAGGTGTCAGTGGCTGAAAACCATAGGATTTTATGAAACAGACCAGAAGGACCATTTAATTGACTTCCTTGCAAAATGGCATTTTATTACCTTTTTATGACCTGCCCAGGCCTTTTGAAGTGGAAACCAAATGTGACTTTATGACATCAGTAACAGGACGTCATTAGGCTTATTCCTGTTGGCTTTTTAACACTTTGGTGCTAGTGTGGGAATGTTTAGATCAAAGGGGAATGTTTAATTAAGTAGTCATATTTAAGAAATGTTCATTTTCTTCTGATGTTACCATTAATTTTAAAATTCCTCCTGGTAGGAAATTATGTTTGGAGGAATACATTCTAAAAGGAGGAGCTAAATGACTCATCAAGTGGGTTAGGAAATAGAGTTGAAAATGTATCAGTGTATCTGAAATGTGTTATATCATCTTGGGCTCTTGAGAAAAAATTATATTTCTAACTTAAAATGCACTTACAGAGTTAATACATTAGATATCAAAAATCTAAATGTATTGTGGTAGGAGTTTTGTTCTGTAGTTTTACTTGTTTTTTTCTCTTATGTGATTGTGATGCTCTTTGATATTTGTTCTGTATTTTACCTTACTGTTTTTTATAAATTTTTAGTAAACATTTTCTTTAAGATACTGCCTGGGTCTCCTCAGTCATTTTTTTGCATGCTATTGCTGAACTGATATTAAGTCTGACAACTGTTCAAGGGCTTGATGGTGTTACTGAGCTTGGGAAAAAAGGTAAGAATATACCTAAGGTCTCTTATAGAGTTTTAAGGGTACATTTTGGATACCTGGTTAGGTGTCCATAGGTGGAAGATATATTGCACCCCCCCAAAGAGAATATTATCTGAGCCTGTACATTTGGGTATGCTAGCATAAGGTTGACAGTTTGAATCCCCCCAAGAACTTGAGGCTAACAGGTGATTCATACCCAAAACAGACAGGAGGATTATCCTGTCTGTTACCTGTTCACACTATTGCACTCTGAGGTTGGCACTGTGGGAGCAGAAGGCCTGACCTGTGGAGTGCATTTGTGACACACACTACAGCTTGGAGGAGTTGGTGAGCACCAAACTCTCAATAGCAGTGTTGTGGTGACATATTTTTGTTGATCTACTCTTAGTGAGTCTCCATCTCCCTTGGTGGCTGAAGGGGCCGGGGGTGAGCTAGAAGCTAACTTGAGAGTAGGCTACCTACATGCTCTACTAGGCTCACCTCACAAAAAAACCAGTGTGGGCCCCTTGCGGCAGCAAGCTAGGCCTTGCAGCAGAAGTAACAGTGGTTTGGGCAGCATTCATAGGCCTTGATCAGTGCAGCAGCAGCCAAGCAAGAAGCAAGCAACACAGGTTGGGTGGGTTTGAATGGTGAGGTGACTCGGTTGCAGGCCACATTGGGGACCTGGAATGACCGGTTCTAGCATCCAGCTTCTGGCAGAAGGATGGAGGAGGAGCAGACTGAAAACTGGGCTGCTGGCACATTGGGCTAGGCTGCAGGTTCTGGCCAGATGGCCAGGTAAGTAAAAGTAAATAATTTCTTTACAGGGGGATTGGGGAAGGAGGAAGGATTGAAATATTGATGTGTTTTTCATGTTTCTGCACCTTTGGGAGGCTTCATGACCCACATGGGATCGATATCGAATGGAATGGAACTGAGAAGCAAAACTGAGACAATTTTTTTTTTTGGGGGGGGTTAAGACCTTCAGCCAGAAATCAAATTGGTTAGTAACTGGGTGGGTTTAAGCTCAAATCTGATGCACTGTTCCAGGGTATAGACAGATGCATCTTATACGTTTGAATTTTTCCTGATTTGCATATCACTTTCAGTCACAACAAATAAGTTTTACCTTTTAGAGACATTCCAGACATTCTAGAGCTTGCTACCTAGGGGCTAACTAGCACCTGGCCTCAACTGGTTGTTGGCTCCCCCTGCTGAAATCTGAAATAGCACACCTGCCATAAAGTCTAAATTTACAGGACATTCTCTGTGTGAGCAGCATGTTTTCCATGAGGGATAGATGAGGGGCAGGGCAGTTTTCAGGGGTAAAATGAGGGCTGTTCCTTGCATTCAGGGACAGTTGAGCAGTATGGTGTGCACAGACTATTGGAGCCCCACTATTGTCAGGCTTATGCCCCCCCCAGTGAAGCTGACCTCCACATTCCCATACTCAGGCACATTATGACATAGTGCAAGGAAGTGTGCAGGGGGGTGCACCACTGAAATGAATGAGGATACTTTTTTATTACTATTTTATACATTATTGATGGAGAGTTGGAGACTAATGAAGGCCACCACTCAACTAACAAGGGCCTTGTTATTTGAACAGTGGCCTTCATTATTCTCCAACTCACCATCATTATGTATAAAATAGTAATAAAAAATAACTCCATTCATTTCAATGGGGTACACCCCAGCACTCTGACCCATGGACATCATGTCTTAAAGAGTTCTACCTCTGGGTCCCTAGTACTCAGGTAAGACACTGTCGACACCCACTACAATGTGTGTGTGTGTGTGCATGGGGGGAGACTGGCCATGTGGGTGGGTGTCGAGTTTTTGCTACTTTTGTTCTTGCTCCTTAAAGTCTGTTTGCATGGAAGCATTCAAAACTATGGAGAGGAATTAGTTGGAGTACAGGCCAGACAGAAGTAAGTAAGGAGCGTTGTGGGTAAGTGTGTGTATTTGGGGTGGGAAGAACCACATGTGTTTCCATTGGTATGTGTGCTACAGTTGAGCTGTGCAGCTGAGATGAGCGGGACAAGAAGACTAAAAAGTATATCAGTGGCTATAAGCATGCCGCATGCATGCAGATGTATGCAGATTTGTATTGAAGTACAAGTGAGCCATGTGTATGCAGGTGGTATAGTTTAGTGGTTAAAGGCACTGAAGTGCAGCAGTGGAGACCTGAAGACTTGGGTTTAAATTTCATCAACCCCCACTTGTATACTGTGTGATCCTGAGCAAGTCACTTAACTTTTATGTGTGCAGTTATCAGTGACCACTTATTGCTTGCACACATGCCACATGCATGCAGTTTGTTACAGTTTAATATAATAAGCATGCTTTCCACATGTGCTTGCTGCATGCATGTCACATGCATGCAGTGTGTTCCAATTTAACATTTAAATCATGCTTGCAGCACGCATATCACATGGGTAGTTTTATGTGCACAGCATGAAAACATTTCAGATAATTATTTTTGTAAGGGATAGCAGTGAATCTTACATTCTATCTAAACCTGATGTCACTGAAAGGAGGATCTTCTCATGCCAGTTAACCATGAATGCTATGACAGTGTCAATAACCTTGGACTAAAAGACAGAACTAGTAAAATCCTCCTACTGCCCCACCCTTAATACCACTGACAGTTCCAACTGGATCACCTCATGTTCTTTATATCCTGGGGTGTGGAGTCCCATGACCTCTCCACACACATTGACTCCATCACCTCAGAATCACTCCTCAAGCTCAATGCCATCTACCACAACACCTCCTGCCTCACCATTGCTTCAAGTCCAGAATGCAGATCATTCCTGCAAAAGTTCTCTTCATCTTTGACTATGGCAACATTATTTTTGGAACAGTACCCACATTCTCACTACACAGACTGGACCCCCTATTATTTTTTAAGTGGAATTTTATCTATTTTCCATAATACAGAGAAAAAGAGACATTGCACTTGACGATGTGGTTGACTAACTCTCAGAACACTAAGTGCCCATTAATCAATAACACACGAATCCTATCCAGATTTTCAACATGAAGATAGGCAAGAACAACAACGAACCATGTCTTTCATTGCATGAATTAATCATACATACAGGGATTTTATGTGATAACAGCAAATCTGTTACACTGCCGATCACATACGGTGAAGAAGTAAGTGCCCCACATCAATAGGGCAAACTGCACCGACCGTCGCTGTTTACTAAATCACATACCGCAATAAAAAATAAATATTTTCATGTGGGGCAAGCCCCCTGCACCCTCCAACATGGGGGCAAGCCTTCTGCACCCCCCAAAATAAAGATTACTGACTCCAGGGGGAGCGGACATAGACAAAATAGAAAACCCACAGGAAGCAAAATAGTTTCTTGCACCAGGATCTGAACCCAGCACCACAGGCTTCAGGGGCAATGGCTGTATCCACTACACCACACAGCCAGCTCAGCAGGGCTGGGCCAAACTGATCTTCTTATACCCTTTCTAGTGAGTGTACCTCAGTACTACGCCTCCTATAACCATTTCTTGCTCTTTTCCTCCAGTCGCTCTAAATGCAAGCGGTATTATTGAGTCACTCGTATTGAGCCACTCTATAATACTCACTCAAATCACATGATACCCATTCAAGGATATTAAAATGAGAGATCAGGGTGACAGGAGAGCCAGAGAAGACCATAAAGTTAGTCATCATATTGGATCCTCCATTCCTATGGTGCAAAATCTGGTGCACATTGCATAACATGTGCAATACATTAAGACCTTCTGTCTTGAAATGTTAGCTCTCTTTCATTCAAAAAGAAAGTTATCTTTGTCATTTTATAAATCTGGTTTACAATTTGTCTCCATATACCCATTTATATCATCTGTGCAGTGAGCCATGATTAGGTATTACCTATTTTGGCAGCTGTCACCATTATCTTGAGCAGGTACCTCATTTGATTACTGTTCACCTAATGAGGATAGAAAAGTTGTAAGAAGAGCTATGCGGTAAGTTTACACTCATCAGCTGGTCTGAATTTGCCTCTCCATATGCTCAAGAAATTGCAGTACAGGACACAACCAAAATATATGTGAATGTGTGAATTTATGTTTGCCACAGCCTCACCAGCACTTTGCATTGTTGATTCCCCTGGATAGTTGGGAGTTACAACAAATCTTATGATAGTTTTCTACATACATTCTCTTCGCACATGGGAAGAGGTCACCTTATGGTGATTGATTATTGACATTTTCTTTAGAGTAGACATAACTATTATTGCCATCTCATCCTCCCATTTATGGAAAGTAGGAGGAGAGGCTGTATTTGGGCCTCCTGTAGGGCTTTAAAATGGTTTTGCTATCTGGTTCTTGAGTAGTAGATGAAGTAGAACCTTGCCCTCTAGACTTATTACAAGAGGGGAGTACCTTAATACCCATATAGTCTAATACTATTTCAATATAATGTATACTGTATATAAACTGGGATCTTATTTCCTCAATGAACTAGTGGCCTTCTATGCCCTGGATCGTCCCTTCTTCTCCACCAAGGAGAATCAGGTGTCTATCCTGAGATCCCTTCTCAAACCGACTGAGGGAAGGGCTTTCTCAGTGGCAACCCTTGTCATCTGGAACTCATTACCAAACCCACTAAGGAGTTCACTCTCAGTGGTGGTATTCAAAAAGGAACTGAAGTTCTATCAGGTCACAAAAGCATTTGGTTATGGGTGAACCTGAGGCATCTGTTCTCTGGGAACTTAGTTTTATCTATCAGTATTGATTTGACTAAAACTTTCAACACTTTGGACCATGACAACCTCCTGTCCAGGTTAAAATTAGTAGGGTTGTCATCTGTCCCCATTAACTGATTTGGCTGTTACTTGAAAGGGTGCAAACAACAGATGGTAATATTAAGGGATTATAAATTGGGTCATGCACTTATTGTCTCAAGAGTGGCTCAGAGCTCATTAAAAGGCCCACTCCTGTTCAAAATGTATATGAATGATCTGACATTTGGGGACTTGCCAGTTAAATATTATCTGTTTGCTGATGATACAGTCATCTATACCTGAGGCAATTTAGTAACATGAATTCAAAAAACTTTACAAACTGCATTTGGTTCTATGTAAGATTTATTTTTCTAAAACAGAAATCAGTATAAAATGTGAAAAAAAAATAATGTTACTCAGTAAGGACAGGAAGTTAGAAACAAATTATGTGAAATAATATCAAGACACCTAACAATATAGAGCTACAACAGGTCCAATCTTACATATAGCTTGGGGTTTGGTTGGATGATAAATGTAAATGGGATACCCGAATAGAAAAAGTAACAAAACATTTGGGGTGACGACTGGGTATGATGTGCCATTTAAAATCATGTATGTCAAGACAGACCCGCAGATACATAGTTAACTCCATTATTCATCCAGTTATGCACTATGGAGGTATTCTACAAGCTAGGGTATTGGGGAGGGAGCTGGCAAAACTGGATGTAATGTGCAACAGGTTTGCTTGCTTCAACCTCAACCCCCTTCCCCATAAAACTTATCACTATACTTTGTACATGGATTTGGATTGACTGCACATGTGGGTGAAGTGGCCTCCATATTTTGACTTATATGCATAAGTGCTTTAAGGGGCAAGTGTCCAATTATATCAGGGAACTTTTTTCAGAGATGTATGCATAAAAAGGCCTAAGATTGTCTGACACCCCCCGATGAAAGGTTTCATTACCTGAAGCACCAGGTCCAGGAGTGGACATCTGTCTGTCTGTCTGTCTGTCCACAGTTTTTCCACTGAAATTGCAATAAAGCATTTAAAAGGAAGGAATTGGTGTGAGTTGTATCTGTCTGAGTGCAGGATTTCTTTGGAGGACACCTTGTAAGTTAGAAGTGGTGGGTAGGTCCCATTTCTTTTATCAGGGACCTGTGTTATGGAACTCTGATCCACGGACTGATATATTAGTCCAACATTCCTAGATGTTCTAATTCTGTCGGCAGCATAAGGGTTAAGACCCACAAGTGGTAATATGAGTTTGGGTAAACTCAAAAGCTGGGAATTAAACCAAGCTACTAAACTCTTGTCATGTTGCTCTAATTTAGGTTTAAGCTGAGTAAACACACAATTTGTAGAAAGGTAGTATTTATGTTTTTTTTTTTTTTTTCAGCAAACATCTATTTTGATAAACCTGTAACTGAAGGAGTAAATGATTGTGCGTTCTGGCTTATTTCCATACAAATTTTCTCTCATGTTCTAGAACTGTGTATATGATAAATTATAGCAATACATTTTATTTATTTATTTATTTATTTATTAAATTTTGGTGACCGGGTAGGCCCACTGGGCCCCGAAGGTCCCTTTTTCAGGGGCGACCCGGGATAACAATACTAGTAATATACAGAAAGAGCAAAATAAAAAGAACATTTGTATACATTGTTTGTTACAACATGTGGAAGTTCAAGGACACAAGCAGTACAGGCATGGTTATCATCATGACACAGTTTGAGTGGTAATTCTCAGTATGTGGTTTAATTCAGAAGGAAGCATTTGACCCCAGGTAATGAGAGCAATAGGTAGGCATTTCTTAGTAGAAGGTGTGGTGGGAGGAGGGAGTGCCTAAAGAGCCTTATGATCCATGGCAGTGGCATGAGCTTGAGGTCAGCATATGGGACTTGAGCCTGGTGCAGAAGGTAGTGAGTGAGGGGGGGTCTTGGACAGAGGGGGGGAGCTTGTTCCATAGGCAAGGTGCTTGGGAGGAAAAGGACCTAACACCGGCATTTGTCCTTACCCTAGCGACTTCTAATAGTGTTCTTGCTGAGGTCCTAAGGTTCCTAGGGTTAGGCTTGAGAGTTATGGTTTTGGCAATACTAGGCGGAGCATGGGGTGAGAGAAGCTTGTAGGCCTGGACAAGCAGAGGAAATTGGAGGTGAGCAACCAATGAAGGCCAGCTGACCTGGGCTAGAGTGTCGCAGTGGTGACGTCGTGGGTGGTCTTGAGTGGCAAATCGAGCTATTTTATTGTACAGGGTTTGCATCCTGGTTATCTCTTGCTTTCCCATGCACTGTGTTATTGGGGCCGAAAAGGTCAGCGTAGGAAGCAGGACACTAGTGGCAATGGAGATCCTGGCTTCAGGGATGAGCTGGTCCCTGAGTCGGTACAAGGTGCTGAGTTTGCAATGCAGGGTCCTTGTGACCTGGTCTACATGTTCCTTGTAAGTGATGTTCTGGTCGAGCGTAAGGCCTAGGTATTTAAGGGAGGGAACTACATTGATGTCTTTGCCAGAGAGTGTGGTTAAGCGGAGGAGGGAGGACCTGTCAAGTCCTAGGGATCTTGGACCGAATAGCATTGCCTTGGTCTTGTCAGGATTGAGTACCATTCTGTTCTCGATAGCCAAGTCTCGAGGGATGTAAGATCCTTTTGGAGGATAGGGCCTCAGTAGCTACATCACTCATGGGACGGAAAATGACAGTGTCATCGGGTATATTGTACTAACCGAACTCTCCCTCAGAAGGAGCTTAGTTCTAGTAGTGAACAGGGAAAAATAGTAGGGGCCTAGAATAGATCCCTGAGGTACACCCTGATTTAGGGGTACCAGATCAGATGTGACATTTTTCCATGTGACCCTCTGAGCCCTTCCTGATAGGTAGCTTCCGAACCACTTGAGGGCATGGGTGTCAAGGCCAATATTTTGCAGCTTTTGTAGCAGCAGGTTGTGGTCGATGAGGTTGAACGCCTTGGATAAGTCGACAAAGACTGCTCCAGTGGGTATCCCTTTGTCAACTGCCCTAAGAACTTCATCCGAGAAGTTGATGAGGGCAGTATCAGTTCCATGGTTTGGTCTGAATCCGTGTTGGGAGGGGGCAAGGAGCAGGTGTGCTTCTAGGTAGTCTCTGAGTTGGTTGTAAACTATCCTTTCTTGCACCTTGGCGAGTGAGCAGAGGAGGGAGATAGGCCTATAGTTATTTAGTTTATCCCTAGGCCCCCCTTTGTGGATAGGTACGACAATAGCGTGTTTCCACTGGTCGGGGACTGCTCCTTCCCTTAGCGATCTATTGAGGAGCATAGTTATAGGCCAGGATAAGGAGGTTGCGCCTGCCTTGAGAAGCCGGGGGCTGATCCCGTCAGGTCCACCTGACCCTTTGGGTTTCAAGTTCCTTAGGAGGGTGAGGACTTCTGTCCATTTGGCCAGTCTCAGGTGAAAGAGGGGACGCTCCGTGTGAGTTGCTTCAGCTTCAGCTGAAGGGGAGGTTGGAGGGGGGCTGGCATGTCTTATAGGCCTCTAGGTCTGAGAAGTGCCTGTTGAGGGCAGCAGATATTTGAGAAGAGTCAGTTGAGAGCTGACCGTTGATCTCCAGGGGGCAGGATTCAGGCTTTTTACTCCCCTTGATAAGATCGTTAACATGGTTCCAGAATTGCTTAGGGTTGCCCAGGCTGGATTTCTGGAGGTGTGTTAGGTACTCTCGCTTAGCAAGTTTAATGGCTTTCTTGGCTTTGTTTCTTAGGGCTTTGTAATCCGCAAGATCTGCCGATGAGGAGGATAGCCTAAACTTTTTCCAGGCTTTGTCCCGAGTGGCCATGAGGACTTTAAGGGAGGGAGTGATCCACTTGAAGCAGCTGCCTTTTACCCTCAGTCTCTTAATAGGAGCGAGGAGATTGGCAGCTGTGTTGAGTTCGCCCTGGAAGTATGACAAGGCCTCAGAAAGAGTTGGGAGAGTATTTATGGGGCTCCAGTCCCGGCTACTTAGATAGTTATTGTATTGCAGCTCTGAGAAACTGGAGTAGTCACGGGCAGAGAGGATTCTTGGCTGGACCTTTGGTGGTTTGTTTTTCCATGTACAGAAAATCGGGGAATGGTCACTCAGGGAGTCTGCCATTGTGCCCGCACACTGTATGTTAGAGGGATTTGACACCAAGGCCCAGTCGAGGGTGGTGTGGTTCCTGGTTTTGTAGTTCAGTCTGGTCGGTACTGAGATGACCTGCGTCAGACCTGCTTCTTGAGTCAGGGACATCACTGCCTGGCCAGGGTCCTGGGTCCAATTTATGTTGAAGTCGCCCAGGATAACCTGCTCCGTAGCTGCCTTGCCAGCAAGCAAGTTAGCGATAGCCTCCAGGGATTGGATTGCTGTTTTTTGGTGGGTGGTAGACACATCCGATTATAAGTTGTTTGGCTTGTCCTAGGGTTATACAGATGTATATACTCTCTCCCTCGGCAGTGGGATTGGTCTCAAGGGTTAGGGCAATGCCGAGAGTTCAACCTTTGTGTAGGTTAGAACCCCTCCCCCTCTTTTGGATACTCGGTCCGTGCAGAAGCTATTGTAACCTGGAACTTGCATCTCGTGGTCCAGAATGTGGGCTTTTAACCAGGTTTCCGAGATGGCTAGGATATCTGGTTTGTAGAGATCCATACAGGCTTGGACTTCATTTATTTTAGGTCTGAGGCTGCATATGTTCATGTGTGCAATCTTCAGACCCTTGGTAGCTGCCCAGTGAGGGTCCAAGGGGGATGCTACCAAGGTATTGGTGGTATTCGGGCCAGCGTTGGGTTGGATATCCCCGGACAGGAGTAGTAGCCCGGGCTAGAAACCTGAGAAGACTAGTGATGGTTTTGGAGATGTGGTGTCTTCGACGGGTCCTGCTCACATAGTGTAGCAGGTCATAGCAAACTCCCTTTTTTACCATCTCATGCCCATTTAAGTGAGTAGCCAAAGCTGAGATAGGGTAGCTGCTATATAAGTTTTGAGGGGGGGGCTTGAGAAGATTCCTCAGTGGTTCAGGGTGGCATGGGTCAATGAGCCTATCCACCCAGAGTAGGGTCAGTGAGTAGACTATAGCAAGGAATATGCCCCTGTTAGGTGGAGGGACACCTTGGTTGCGAGCACAAGGGGGTGAAAGAGAGGTGATGCATGCTTTCCCAGGCATGATTTGGTGATATCTGCACCGTATCGGATGGGGTTTGGTGCTCTGAGGTTACCTGACTTAGGTCAGTACGGAGAGCAGCGGACTCTGGGCTTTGAGTTAACCTGCACGCTGAGTAGTCAAGTGTAGAGGTTTCTAGTTTGGCAGCTGGTATTAGGTGTTGCCTCAGTGTGTGCTAGTAGCGTAGGGGGACCTGGGGCTACTGCCGCTCCTTGTGGAAGGGCTATGTTTTTCTTTACTCAAAGGCAGGCAGTCATTGACTTAAGGTTACAGATAAGCAGTTGTTCAGAATAATAAACTGTAGGTAGTATAGCACGTTAAGAAAAAAATAAACCTTAGTCTGTTACATCACTTTTTTGGGGCTCTTAGTTTTGCCAGAGTGAGAAATTAAATGGATAGAGATACCTTAGCCAACTAAGATACAGTATAGTAAAGCCAATTAATTCTTGCTCAAGGGCAGTCAGCACATTTGTCATGAATTATTACTCTAAGGCAGTCAGCACAATCACCCTATGTAGAGCAGATAGGTAATAGAAGAGGTAGTAGCAAGTGCAGCAGTCCTGGAGAGAAAGAGTTATTCACTTGTCAAACAGTTTTGAGAGAGATTAATATCATAGACAGTTTCTCAAGGTGAGAGAGATAAAGCTTTAACCTCAGTTGCACAGAGAGTTAGTGGCTAGGGGTTCACAAGCATCCGTGAGCCTGCCGGTATGAGCATAGTAGTTAATTAGTAAATTGCCAGTCGAACCCCACTAACTCTATGTAGATTGGCTGGGTGAGTCAGTGGGCGTGGCTCGCAACTTTCCTCTAACAACACATCAGGCGGGTGGGCGCGGAAATACAAAGTCAATGTCTCAGTCGTCCCCTGCTCCAGTGCAGGGGAGGTGTCGGCTTGGGGTTGCAGCGGTCCACGCGCTTCTGGGTCTGGTTGTGGGGAGGTGGGCCCACTAGCAGTGAGGTCTCCCTCGCTTCCCCAACTGGTTTTATATGTAATTTGTGGTTGTTCAACCTATATACAGTATGTGTAATGAAGTAAAGCTTATAGGCAAGGCAACTGATCTACAGTGATTAAAGTAATTAAATTCCATTTTCAAAACTTGAAATCCTGGGAATTGCACTGCTAAATCTAATTCATGGATTTTACCAGTATACCACTGTCATTCTTTAAGTATGTGTATAAATAGACATAATAAAAGAAGTCTTAATATGCAGATCATTAAAGGAAGCAAACTGAAAATAGTACAGGAAGCAATAGTGAGAAAGATACAAGTTCTGTGGATTTATTAATCTGGTACAAAATACTAAATTCTGCACTTTTTTTTTACCAGTGTACAGGCAGTCCAAATTCTTGAATTTTACCAGGTTTTCTGGTAAGCACTGAAATCCAGTGTCTTGCATGTGGGGACCTCACTGGAGGTGAGCAGCAGTTGTTCGATTGAGAAACCCCTGTTCATATTTTTGGATGAATAAAACATTTACTACTAATACTACTACTTCTGTCTCTTTTGATGTTCTTTTACTTTGTAGGGATAATTTATTTTTATTGTGGTTTATTTATTTTGATGATGTATTTATTTATATCCTGTTGTACTTTAGTGAAAAGTCTGGATCCCTATGGATTTGGTGCTATTTAAATATAATTTCCTTAGCTTATCTTGCTTAAATATGCCCTGTTCAAGAGGAAACACTAATGGTCCCTAGAACATAATTGATACATTTTTGCAGACTTCTCAAATGGGAAAAAAATAGCACCTTGATAAAATTTAAAGGTTACTGGAGACCCTTCCTGGACCCTTTCCTAAACCCATTGTTCAGGTCTGCCAGAGTGAACGTGTCATTTTCAACTAGGAGAATCAGATTTGGTATTGAAGGAAATGTTTTGCTGGACTGAATAACCTTGCACCATAAGGCATTCATTGTACTGTGTGTATGGATTAATCAGGTGTTAGCTGCCCACATACACTTTAAGTGAAATAACTAGGTGTCCAGACATGGATAGTCACTGAGTGCCCTCATAATATTTTGAGCAGAGTTCCCTGCTGCTAGGATTAAGCAATAAGGCAAAGCGGGGGGTGCTATGGTGGAATAACGGTCTGTCTTTGGTGGGTTGAAGCACAAAGTGAAGTCAAGTGCTTCCACCACCCAGGAAGGACCATTAGCCTAGCATAATGCCCCCCATGGAGTGCCTTATTGCGATTGTGAAATGGATCCCTGACACTTAATAAAAAAAAAAATCTCTGTATGTTTCAAATTTATAAAACACAAGAAATATAAAAAAATACTTCGAAATAGAAAAGGTAGTGCCTGCCCGAGTATAGCCAGCAGTCAGGAGAGTGAGGGCAACAGCACCTTCATGGTATGTGGCAGGAAGGCACATTCTGGTGCAGGTTTCCAGCAGCTGTTGCTACCACAATCAGGCAGTTGCCCAAACTGGCAGCAAGTATGAGCACTTGAGTGGCTTTTTTCCCAAATCTTTCAATGATTACTAAGTGGGATGGAGCTGCCGGTGTAACTGTAGAAGCGCGAGCATGTGGGAGCCACTGATTTCACTCGCAGCTGCCAGCTACAGTATGTTGCTTGTCGTTAAGAGACTCAATCAATTAACAATAAATAAACAAATACATAAAACACACTGCCGGACTCACCAGAGAGCCATTTTTGAAAATGGGACCCAAAGTATGTCTGTGACTGGGGAGACCGGAATTGCTGTTTGAGGTACGTATTCCTCTCTGAGGGAGCGCTGAGTCAAAAACTGGAGCCACACGCACACCAAAACATAATTTCTTCCCCAAGAGCTAGGCTCGACAGAAAACAGACATAAAAACTACCAATCTTTGAATATTGTTAAAACATTTATTTAAATAAAGGCACAGCAAACAACATACTGCCTGCCATATACCAGAACACATTTCACATACAGCAATGCTTTTTCAAGGAGTTGTATGCCTACCCTCCGTGGCATTCTCCTAGTTTAGTCAGCATTTCTTTTGTACCAGGAGAACAAAACTAAGTGATGTAAACTACCCCCCTCTAAAAAAATGAGTAACTGAAGTGCATTGTACATTTCACCACATACACTCTGTCTGTACCAGTATGCCAATCGGAGCTGGGACAACTGAAGCCAGTCACACTGATGGCTGGCAACAACCCAGTGACATTCAGGGAGTGTACATTCCCAGTGGGTAGCAGTAAAGCTTACTGGAGGGTCGACTGGGGTGTGGGCAGTGATTTTTTTAAACTTTTAATGCAGTCATAAGTGTGCTGGGACTAGATTTGTGATGTTATGCCAGGATAACACCATGGGTCTCATCCCACACTGACCAATCAGAGCCAGAGATTCTTTCTTGCCATTGTATAATCATGGATAAACCATGATTATACATAACTAAATCATGGCTATACATGATCAGCAACCATGGTCATTCATTGTCCATGATTTTAATCATAGTATTCATGGACATCCACTGATGGTAAATGACCAGGGACAGGACATGGATGCCCATGGTCAATATAGTTTGAGAATTATTCAAGTTGACAATGGCTATGCATGGTAATTCATGGCTGTTAATTTCTGAACAAACTTATACATGGATCAGGTGATTTCACTTTTTCCATTAACTTTAACATTCTATATAATGAATACATAATTATCCACATGGACCACACAGACTTCTGAAACATATTTTATTTAGTTACCTATTGCTGCTGGTGTCCATCTCTTTTTTTTAATTTTTTGTAGGTGTAGGCAAATTGTTATTTCTTTCTTCCTTGGATATGAACCATGACAGGTTTTGTGAGTCTAGCAGCTGTTTCCATTTTCAGTCTCATTCAGCAGTGACAAGTAATAAGCTGTATGTGTTTAAGATGCCAAGCATTACAAAAACTTAGACTGGAATTTGAAGACACATAGCAAAAGCATTTCTGTTTCAATGGTCTACTTATTTTTGTTTCCACCCCTTCCCCACACCAACACCATACACAGACCCATCCTCTCCCTTTCATTGGTGGACTAGTGGGATGGCACAACTATATTGCTAAAGGAAAACTACACTCTCATACCATGCAAATTTGAATTGTTTCCATGGCAACAGAGAACTCCTCTCCCATAGCCACCAGGGCCATATGCATCCACCTCAGTCTGTTTCCACTGCCCACGGCAGCGCCTGCAACTACCCTGGGGGTCCTCATTCCATGGCTGCCGAAATCTCACTGTCCATGAAAGCCACACCAGCACACGTGAACATGATGTCACATCGCCCAGTTTATACCATGAATCTCAATGCTGAAAGTACAAATATCCTGAAAATAAAACCTCTTGAAACACAAATTAAATGCAGTTTAAAGGAGGGAGAAACCATGTGTTACAACTGAGGCAGTATGTAAAGCTAACTGAAGGTAAATGTGGTAATTCACACCTTCCTGCAACATGTTTCTTTGCATTTTAATTAAGCAGACAGGCGTTTTGTGGAGTCTAAAGGGTGCTTACATATCATGTTCTCACATGCCAATGCAGCTCTCAGAGACAACGAGACCCCAACAACCAGCAAATGTAGACCCCAAGACAGCCACAGGGCCTAGCATGAAATGTGAAAACAAACCAAAGCGACAGCTTACTTCTACATGAAAAAAGCCATCTGTTGACACGGAAACAAAATCTGCATGATATGAGGGTGTAGCCCATCTTTTTTTATTGTATTTAAAACCAAAATACACTACAGATAACAAGTTGCAAGACAATGTGACACAGTACAATGACCATAAATAAATCATTACATGACACTTTGGGATATATAGAACAGATTCAAATATAATCCCTCAAAAGTCACGGATCGAAGTGCCCCTTATTAACAAATATTACCTTTAGGGATTGTTCATGGTTGCAAATTTAACTTTGAAGGGTTGCCAGAGCAATTCATACTTCCTCATTTGTTTAATGGAGGTGTAATGATTTTGTTCCAGTACATGAACCCCAGTAATCGAGTTTAGCCAAGCTTTGAACTGAGGAGGATCGGGATCCTTCCATTTTAATAAGATCTGTTTAACAGCCTGTGCTAAACTGATGTTAATCAGATTATGTTTAGGTGGAGGCAAGAGATTATATGGTGAACCTATTCTCAATAGCATCCACAAAGGATTTTTAACTAATGGGATTTTAATAGCTTCTGAGATAAATGCCAAAACTGAGTCCCACCACACATCTAATTTGGGACAGAAAATGAGCATATGTTCCAATGTTCCAGATTCATGTTGGCATCTAGGACAAGTTAATGAGATACCCGGATTTATTTGATGTAAAAATCCAGTGTATAATAAACGTGATGTAAAATATTAAGTATGACTTGTTGCATCCTGCTAGACCTGAGCTCACAAATTTTTATATTGATAGAGCCGGTGTTCATCTTTTTAATGGACTCTCTTCTCATTAATAACTGATAGGATTGCCTAATTGAAATTTATACCACCATCAAGTATCTAGTATTAAGCAACCTGGGTGATAACATTTCAAACTGCAGGATATTTCCCCCTTTGGGTTCAAGTGATCACGATATGGTAGGTTTCCAGTATTCCGGTAGTCTAGGGGAAAATAAAGGTACTGCTATAATACATAGATATAATGCTGCCAATTTTATACAGATGGGTCAAGATTTGGCCACATGGGAATGGCAAACAGATTTTCAGAAACAGACAGTAGCACACATACGGGATTCATTGACGGATAAGATTAATGGATTAATCACTAGATATGTACCTATCAGAAACAAATATAGCAAGGAAAAAAATCCATCAGCACCCTGGATGAACAAAACAGTTAAAAGTTTGATTAAAACTAAAAACAAAACTTATCATATAGCAACAAATACTAATACCAAGAAAGGATGGGAAGTATATAGAAACAATCTTAAAATTGCAAAAAAAGCTATAGCAAGAGCCAAAACAGAATATGAGTATGAAATAGCATCAAAGGTTGGGGACAACTATAAGACCTTTTATGCATACATCAATAGTAAAAAAGGGAAAATTACTACTATAGGACCATTAAAAACTCAGGATGGTAGCCTTATAATAGAAAATAAGGCACTCGCCGAGGAATATAACGTTTACTTTTCATCAGTCTATAATAAAAATTCCCAGACTTCCACAGACAGTGAGATAGTTAAACAGCGGGGATCACCTCTAAGGATAGAGCTTATTGATGTCCTGACTAGGTTAAAGAAGCTAAATCAGAATAAGGCACAGGGACCAGATGGGATCCACCCAAGGGTGATAAAATAAATGGCAGCATTTTTAGTGGGACCAATAACATACTTATATCAGGAAAGCATCGACACAGGTGAGGTACCAGATGCCTGGAGACAAGCTGTGATTATACCCATACATAAAAAAGGCTGTAGGCAGGAGTTCTCAAATTATAGGCCCATTAGTTTGACCTCGTGCTTGGAAAAATCCTAGAGGGTATAATCAAAGAGTATATAGTTGAGTATATTGAAAACACAGGCAAGGTAGATAGGACTCAACATGGATTCACTAAAGGTAGATCGTGTCAGACTAACCTGTTGGAATTCTATAACAAGGTTAGTAAGGCCATTGATATGGGTAGATCAGTGGATGTGATCTTCCTGGATTTTGTGAAGGCTTTTGACAAGGTCCCCCATGGGGAGCTTGTTAAATCACTTAATGTGTTAGGCTTACCAGACTGGATACAAAAATGGGTGAAGGATTGGCTTACTGGAAGAAGTCAGAAAGTATGTGTCAAAGGTAAATTTTCTGGTTATGTTGGGGTGACTAGTGGCATCCCCCCCAGGGCTCAGTGCTGGGACCATGTTTGTTCAATTTGTACATTTCATCGATGCAAGTAGAATCAGCTGTCTGGATGTCTAAATTTGCAGATGACACCAGAATTGGGTGTCCAGTGAATAATTTGGAGGAGCAGGTAGTTCTGCAAACTGCATTAAATAGATTGGACATGTGGGCCACCCAGAAGCAATCCATATTTAACATTGATAAGTGCAATGTTATGCATTTCGGGAAAAATAATAACAGATTTCAGTATATCCTGGGAGGGTCCATTTTGAAGGTAGTCTTTGAAGAAAAAGATTTGGGGATTATGGTAAACCAGGATTTTAACTTTAGTGTACAATGCAATACAGTGGTTAACAAAGCTAGTGGCATAGCAAATTGCATGGCAAGACACATTAAAAGCAGGGATAGGCTGGTTATGATACCTTTGTATAGTGCACTGGTGCGTCCGCATGTGGAGTACTGCATCCAGTTTTGGGCCCCATATAAGAGAGGTGATGTTGAGCTGATGAAGAGAGTCCAGAGGAGAGTGACAAACAGTATCAAGGGGACAGAGGGTATGAACTATAAACAGAGACTACATCATTTAAAACTATATTCCTTGGAGTATCGTAGATTGCGGGGAGATATGTGTTTGGTTTATAGGGCATTGACTGATGCAAATATGTGGGATCTCCTGAGCCTGATTAAAAGGGACCAAACATATGATACTAGGGCTCACAGTTATCAATTGCTTAAAGATAGATATAATACAAACAGAAGGAAACATTGGTTAAATAATAGAGTGACAGAAGTGTGGAACAAGTTACTAGGAGAGATTGTGGAGAGTAGTACAATGCAGATATTCAAAACACAGTTGGACAAATATCTTTCAAATAAAAATATAAATGGGTATAAGTAAAGCACGGCTCACAAGCTCACGGACAAATTGTCTTTATGCTCTGTATGATCTATGTAATCTATGTAATCAAATCAAACTATTTTTCTGTTGTGGTGAGTTTTCATATTATTTTTTTATGTGCTCAAGCAGTTAAAATTAATTTTGTAAACCTTGATTTTTCTTAATAAAGTTTACAAGAATAATTATTATGTGTTTTTAATTAGCCTACAGTGTCATATTCTGTATTGTGATATGCAAATAAAATATGCAAATTTGGTTGCTATTTAATGCTCTTATGGTCATGATCAAACATGGATGAATCATGGTTAATCATGGTTGACCTTGGTGAGTACAGAACATTCAGAAAACATAGTGGGAAAAGCCATAATACACAGAAATCCTGTTTGAAGAATTCTGTAGGAACTTTTGACAAAACAGCTGGATAGCAGTTGGGTTGCAGTGTGAAAAAGCGCAATTTAATGCACTCAGGGCACAGAAACTGACAGGCAGAGCACAAAATGGGTGGAGGGGTATTGACGACCACCAAGCAGGAAAGATACCTGGGGGTAATGATATCTGATGACCTAAAGGTGGCCAGGCAGTGCAACAAGGCATTTGGCAGGGATAGTAGGATGCTGGGGTGCATAGGGAGAGGTAGTACCAGCAGAAAGAGGGTGGTGGTGTTGCCTCTGTGTAGATCACTGGCACAGCACCACCTAAAGTACTTCATTGAGTTCTAGAGACCACATCTTCACAAGGACATAGACAGAGTAGGGGCAGTCCAGAGGAGGGCAACTAAAATGGTGCAGGGTCTGCAGCAAACATCCATTGAGGAGATACTAAAGACCTTAACATGTACATCTGGGAAGAGAGAAGGGAGATAGGGGATATGATAGAGACCTTCAAATACCCCATTAAGTTAAATAAGAAGAGGGGGATATGATAGAGACCTTCAAATACTTCATGGGGTAAATAAAATAAAGGAGGGAATATTTTTCAGAAAAAAAGATGCTCAAGAACAAAGGGACATGCTATGAAGTTGGAGCGTATCAATTCAGGAGAGATGTGAGAAAGTACTTCTTCACAGAAAGAGTGGTGGATTCCTGGAACAGCCTTCCAGCAAAGGTGGTGGGTGCAAAAATAGTAGTAGAGTTCAAGAATGCATGGGATAGGCATAAGGGAATCTTAGTGGAAAGGAGGGAGGGGAAGGAGAAAGAGCTATAGATCAACTAGGGTCTGCAGTGATACTTCATGTTGGGAAAAAATGGGCAGACTGGGTGGGCCATGCAGTCCTTATCTGTCATCAAATTATGTGTTTCTATGTTTCTATGTAACAGTTGCCAAATGGTAAAACAAAAAATATAAATTAACATGAGCTACTGATAAGCTTTCAATTTTAAGAATACAGCTACAATTTGAACACATTTTGAGAAACTGTCTTTTATGCCAGGTAGCTGCCATTTACAGCTACAATAAGAAAAGGCATAATCTACTTTTAGAATTAAAGTGACACTGCCAAGTCTTTGGATCGATTGCCACTAGCTGAAATAAGAGCTGGCATAAAATTAAAAAAGAGACTAACAAGAAAAAATAAAGACTTGTATATTTTAATCTATATATTTGTTACACGAGGTCCCTGCACCTTAATTGGTACCCCTAGAGGTACACCGTAGACAGTTAGCATTTAGGCATATGTTATACTAACATATAGGGCTAAGGGCATCTACCGTACAAGAGTAGATGTCAGGATATGTATGCACATTATTGTTATACACTTTACTTTCTAATATACACATGTATTTCTTGCTTACAAGATGTTAGGACATCTGTGTCCTTGTAATGATTATGATATATGAGTCGGCATTGCCATCTTCTGACGATTTGTATTATTACACGGCTGTGTACAAACTGTACCTCTTTGTTTCTACAAAGTGATGACTACTACAAAATTGTATAATGTTATCTTGGGCTGAGGAGCCACCTCTAATTTAGCTAATAGGGCTCATCTCTGTAACTAGAAATGTTTCTATCATACAGTAACCATGGTAATTATCTTAGGGCACGGGGTCAAAATGTCACACTGCAGAATGCCGTGCTACTTAATCACGTTGCGCAAATACATGAAATCTTTTGTTCTGTGGGGGGTATGCAACCCGGACCCCACCACTTAGGATTCTAACTCTGGGGGGATCCAACATGGAGAGCGCACAGGTCCGGGCTGTGCCATAATGCTGTACGCTATTAAGCATACAACATTATGACCTGGTACGTTATTGTAGGTATATAATGTAAGAAATTACATCTTCTACCTCGGAGACCCCAGGAGACACAGAGATTCCTCGAGGTATAGGGAACGCTTAGCATTGGCTACCAGTTCCCATTGGTAAGAACTGCTTAGGGCAACTGTGATTATCCTTTTGGTAGTAATAAACAAGCGTTCTTACTTTTATGCAATGTGTCTGTGATTCCTTGCATGCCCATTATTGCCAAGAACCTGAGAGTAAGGTTTAGACCTCCTGACAATTGATGACCATGAGCAGGCAATATTTGGTGTTTGAAAAGTTTCACTTGTTGCTTAAAACATTTCCCTTCCCAACGGGGACTGTAGGTGTGCATTCCCACAGCTCCTCTCCTGTTTTTCACCCACTTTGTAATTACTTGCAAAATCTGGCTGCCTACTGGGTGTGGTCGATGCCGACTCAACCCACCCCACAGCAGTTTTGAATTGCAAGCTTACAAGTGCACAGTAGCCCAACTGTGAATAAGTGCACCTGTTGTGGATCGATACTCAGCATGGTGCCTTTTCACAGTTTGATTTTTCATTCCCTCCCACACAGTGGCCACGGTATCAAATATCTGCACAGAACTGAGACTCGATGTCTCAAACTTCCTTGCCTCCCATGGAGGATGGGCTGACTTCGCGTAGGACACAAGTCAATCCGACAACCCTGTACTGGGGATTTCAACCAAGTACACAGAGATGAGACAAACAGCCAGAAAGCGAGAAGCTAAAGGGCTGTTGGTCATGGCTCTCTATGCTGCTTTGGAAGCCTCCAAAGTGAGGTTTCAATCCCTTGAACTGCAAATCTCATCTCTTAAGCAGGAGATGGGGTTGCAGGAAACTGAATGTGTGAGAAGAGAGCAGGATTTTGAGTCAGAACTCCAAACCCTGAGAAATGAATAGGATTCCCTTTTGCATCATTCTGCTCAAGCAGGCGAGCAGGAACTTTGTATGTTGAAGCAGGAGTGTGAAAGTTGGAGACAGGATAAGGGGCAGGCTTTGCAAATGAATGACTTGTTAAGTAGAACGAATGAACAGATACATGAGGAGTTGGGAGAGCTACAGGACCAGATAAACCAGATACATAATGGCTTAGGCTTAGTTACTAGGGACAATCACGAATTGAGCACCGTGTAAAGAGTGTTACAGAAACAGATGCAGGATGAAGTGGATGAGAATGCTGCAAAAGTGAGTCATGATGAGTGTGAATCCAAAATGGCGAAACTGTGCCATCAGCGAGAGGTTCTGGCTGGTCACATCAAGGTGATGGGAGGCGTAACCCCTGCCTTGCCAACGTAATCTGAAGGGAAGGAGTCAGATGATGACATTTCTCGGTACAATGCCCAGTCACCCCCTACTATAGCTCAGACACCCCTACCTGCCATCCACAACATGGTGTAACCCTGTCATATGACACCCATACCCTACATCATCAACAGAATGACGCACATCATGGGCGATACCAACATGGTGATGCCCATGACGGGGGGAAGCAGACCTAGGCCTAGTTCCAACAGCACCACCGATAGCCGTTATTAATGTGGAGGACAGGCAGGAGATGGAGAGAATGACCGACAGTGCTTTGGGCACTGTGCCAATCTCTGAGAGAAACAAACGGGTTCTCGGGACCCAGATTAGGCAGCTTCTACATGAAGTTGGTACTCAGGAAGACATGGTTCATTCTGTGGCAGAAGTCATAACTCAGGCAGCCCTAGATGGCACCTGAGGTAATCTACCTCCACTTGATCATCTCAATAATCCCCTACAAATGGACTACTCTGTTCAACAAATAGCTGAAAGCACTGGTCAGATAAGCCCATCCGACAACCTCAGTTGCCACTTGGAAAAGGTGCGTGCTAAATGTGAAATGCTTAGTCTTGCTGCATACTACAAGGTCCAGATCCTACTCCAGACCATTGATTCTGGACTGTGGGTGAAACTGCCTGATGCTGTCCGTCAGGATGGCCATGCCACCTTTGATGAAGTAGCAGCTGAGCTCATTTCTGCACACAACCCAGGTGTAGTAGGAGTGATGTTCACATACTCTTTAAAACAGAATGTAAAAGAAAGTCCAGTGACCTTCCACCAGAAGCTGGCCTACCGAGCAGGGAAGCACCTTGTAGGAGAAGCTGCAGATGTGGACCTCATTGAGTATAAGACCCTGTTCCTTAGGAACATGATCCCTGCAGTAAGAAAAAAGGTAGAGCCAACCACCTATCACACCACGAAGAGGTTTACCGATATTCTTCAGAAAACAGAGAGTTTATCAACTCTACATCCGTGATTCAGGCTCCAGTTCCAAGAAAGTAGCTGCCGTGGAAGCCATCCTAGACGCCATGACACACTACACAGTGGAGGGGCAGGCACAAGAGAAACAGCCCCTCCCCACAGACAACCAAAACCCCTAGCAGGCCCAACAACAACAACAACAACAACAACAACAACAACAGTCCTGGGGTGGGAACCGGAACTACCACAAAAACAAGAAACACCATAAGAATAACAAGGGTAAACAACAAAGGGTGATCATGCAATACCATTAACTGAAAGGTGTGATAGGCCTTCAGGTGTCCAAGTGTCACCGGTAGTGGCAGGGAACAGTATGCAGGCAACTTAGTTCCATCTACACCAGACATATTGGTCCTCCATCCAGTGGACCAAGGTGACGTGTCTGGGTGGTCATCCTGTAATACAGACACAGCCATGTCCCAGGCTGTATGATAGCTGTCATTCTCATATATCTCTGTCGGTGGGCAGCTGTTGTGGTATGCGGGTGGGTTGAGCTGCCTGCCGACAGTGGGACCCTGCTGGGGTGGGGGAGAGGCTTGGGTTGGGGGTACTCGGGGGAGTTGTCTGCACCTGCCAACTGCCGTGAAAGGCGGCTTTACCAGGGCTTGGGGCTGGGAGGGGGGTTCCTCTTTTCATTCACCGCCACTGGGAGGCGGCATTATATGGGGGCTCGAGGGGTGTCATCATTTCTATTACCTGCTGCCGGGAGTGGCATCATACTGGGGCTTAGAGGTGTCATCTTTACTTTTACTGCCACCAGAGTGGCATCATATGAAGCTTGGGTGAGCATCATCTTTACTTTTACTGCTGCCAGGAGCCGGAATGTGCACGGGGCTTGGGGGTGTCATCTTTACTTTTACTGCTGCCAGGAGAGGCATTGTACAGGGGCTTGGGGGGGGGTACACTGGACCGCCAGGGTGGGTGGGCTGCCGTGCTGCTGCCTGCAGTGCGGCAGCTTGCCTATAGGTGGCCACCTACTTAAGTCTAGATTTTCTAGACTTAGAAACATAGAAGTTGACGGCAGATAAGGACCGCAAGGCCCATCCAGTCTGCCCATTTCTTTTTCTACCTTATAAATGTGCCATCGGCCTTTGCTCTGTCAGTGGCCTATCTATTCATAGTCATTTGTATTGCTTCCTAATGCCTATCCCATGCCTGTTTGAAGCCCTGAACTGTATTCATAACCACCACTTCTTGTGGTAAGCCATTCCATGCATCCACCACCCTTTCTGTGAAAAAGAATTTCCTCACATTCCCCCTTAATCGGCCCCCCTCTAATCTCATGCTGTGTCCTCTTGTCCTGCTATTTTTCTTATATTTAAACATGTTAGACTCTTTCACCTTGTTAATGCCCTTAAGGTGTTTGAATGCCTCAATCATATCATCTCTCTCCCTCCTTTGCTCAAGGGTATACATATTGAGCTCTGTTAATCTGTCCTCATATGTCTTCTGATGCAGTCCCTGCACCATTTTGGTTGCCCTTCTCTGGACTGCCTCAATTTGGTTAATGTCCTTGTGAAGGTGTGGCCTCCAATACTGCACGCAGTACTCCAGATGGGGCCTAACCAGCGTCTTGTAAAGAGGGATTATTACCTCCCTCTTATGACTTGTGATACCCCTACTAATACACCCTAACACCCCCTAGCCTTACCTACTGCTTTAGAGGTCTGCTTGGATGATTTCAGGTCATCAGTGATGATGATGCCCAAGTCTCTTTCTTCCTTTGTGACTGCTAGCAACTCCCCTCCCAGCCTATAGGTGGCTTCAGGGTTTCTCTTCCCTATGTGCATGATTTTGCACTTCTTTGCATTAAATCCCAGTTGCCACTCTTCAGACCATTTTGCTAGTTTATCCAGATCTCTTCTCATTCTGCCCACCCCATCTGGATCATCTACTCTGTTGCAGATCTTGGTGTCATCTGCAAACAGACAAGTCTTACCCTCTAGTCCATCTGCAAGGTCACTAATGAAGATGTTGAAGAGGACTGGCCCCAGGACTGATCCCTGAGGTACCCCTTGTGACTTGCATCTCTTCTGACTGTATACCATTTACCACCACTCTCTGTTTTCTGCCCGTCAACCAGTTTGCCGCAGTTGACCAACTTCTGACCCACCCAAGCCTACCCAGCTTATTTATCAATCTTCTATGGGAACAGTGTCAAAAGCTTTGCTGAAGTCAAGGTAGGCAACATCAACTGCCCCCTTGGTCCACCACTCTGGTTACCCAGTCAAAGAAATCTATGAGATTAGTTTGACAGGACCTTCCTTTGTAAACCCATGCTGTCTTGGATCCTGTGCTCCTATGGATTCCAGGTGTTGTACTATCCTTTCCTTAAGGAGTGCCTCCATAATCTTGCCCACTACTGAGGTAAGACTGACTGGTCTGTAGTTCCCGCCTCCTCCCTGCTACCACTCTTGTGGAGCGGGATCATATGAGCCCTTCTCCAGTCTTCTGGGACCTCTCCTGTGCTCAGAGACTCACTAAACAGTTCTGCTAATGGCTCTGCTAGTTCCACCTTTGGCTCCTTAAGTACCCTGGGATGTATGCCATCAGGTCCCATTGCCTTATCCACCCTGAGCTTAGCAAGCTCTTGTAGGACCCTTTCTTTGTGAAGGGAGTAGTGCTCACCTCCCTCCCTGTGTCCATGATGCTGAGCTGTGGGCCCTGCCCTACCTTCTCTTCAGTAAATAATGAGCAAAAGTATCTATTTAGGATAGATGCCTTTACAGGGTCCTCCTCCTCACATGCTCCCTTTTCTCCATTAAGCTTAGCAATACCCCCTCTGGACTTTCTCCTTTCACTAATGTATCTATAGAAAGTCTTGTCACCATCTTTTACTGTTCGTGCTAGTGGACTTATCTTTCTGTGGCACATCCCCGGACTTGCCCCGGGGTTGCGTAACAGAATAGGACTGTGAATGGGGTTACGCCAGGTATGCATGGGCATGCCCCCATCACAGCCCCTCCAGATGCACCGCGCTTAGCATTACTGGTGGTATCTTTGACCGCGTCGAAGGTTAGCACGCTGGCACATTGGCACCCTGCCAGAATCACCCTTGGGTGCATTTTGGGGATGCCCCGGCACATCTCGGATGCACTGGGCGCATCCGTTCTGTGAATCCTGCCCACTGTATATAATATGCACGACATTGCTAAGGCATTTACAGATTCTAAAGATAAGATTAACGCACTTATTGCACAGAACAATAAAGAAGCAGATAAGCAATACATTGTCCATAAGATACTATGCTCAGCCTATGGCTCTTACATTATCACTACCATCAATAATCTCTTCCGTGATCTAGAATCTGGAAAAATCCCTGATATCATATGTGATAGACATATCTCTAAATGATATTGTCCTCAGTGTAAATCCTCTAACTGTGTTGCCATGTGTATGCTACAGACTCTAACTATTCCAATTTCTACTGCTAGGAATTTGGGTTTTGTGACCAGGCACCCTAATACTGGTCCATGTTTTACGTCTAAGAAATGTTCCATTAAGGATACTATGTTTGTGTCTTTCACAGTTTCTTTATCACATTTTGATCCTACTATAGCTATATTTAATAAACTCACATCTGTACACTCCATTGGGCACCTTGATGAAGAAATCTACAGAGAATGCCTTGATTTGCCTCCTCTTTTGGTTTTTCATCCTCTTCTGGATGCATGGGTCGCACCGCACATGGACTGCTGTGTGATGAAAGGTTATATTTATTTGTGTCGATGTGCCATATTTGATTTTATTAAACCTGTATGTGGCTATTTCCCAGACAGTATCGATTGGTCCTTTTCCATGGATGATGACATCACCACTAACGGCAAAGAATACCAGGACTCAACATCTGCTCCGGACCATTCCAAGTTATACCAGTCTTACCAGGAGGAGGTTCACCACCTGTCAACATGGATTTCAAAACTGACTTATACTTGCCCAGTACAGTTGCAAAAATGGAGACTGCCTACAGTGAAAATGCAATATAATTCAGATGGTGAATACTGTGTTGTTACTAATTATAAGTCATACACCTATGGTTTAAAGACATGTTCTATTGATAGTTCTAACTTTTGCTTCATACCCCATCAGAAAACAGTCATAGGGCACACAGTTATTACCCCTGTTCCCATTATGGACACTGACATCATTGATGGCAACCCTGATTATCTGTTTACTCTTTCAGAGTATTTACCTTACTTTAATGTACACATTGATCCTCTCACTTTGACATTAAAATCACTTTTAGAAAGAAAAGACACCCATCTCATCCACATCAGCAATAATATTTCCAAAGCTAATGAAGCTGTTCTTGCACTTATTAATGATGGTGACATGAATGGTATACTTACTAACACTTGGTTAGAGATTACCTTTAAAGGTTTTGTTATTATACAGGCATTTTTGATATTTTTTTCTCATTATCATGCTTTTCTGCCTACGGCACACATTACTCCAGCACCGTGAGCAGCTGGAGTTCCTTTACAAGGCTCACGCATCAGGTCTGTAGATGACCCCTGCTCCCTATCCACTTCTTTACTCTTGCAGTGTTGCCCCTTGTGAGGCAACATGGGGGGGAATGTTACACGAGGTCTCTGCACCTAATTGGTACCGCTAGAGGTACACCGTAGACAGTTAGCATTTAGGCATATTTTATACTAACATATAGGGCTAAGGGCATCTACCGTACAAGAGTAGATGTCAGGATATGTATGCACATTATTGTTATACACTTTACTTTCTAATATACACATGTATTTCTTGCTTACAAGATGTTAGGTCATCTGTGTCCTTGTAATGATTATGATATATGAGTCGGCATTGCCATCTTCTGAAGATTTGTATTATTACACGGCTATGTAAAAACTGTACCTCTTTGTTTCTACAAAGTGATGACTACTACAAAATTGTATAATGTTATCTTGGTCTGAGGAGCCACCTCTAATTTAGTCAATAGGGCTCATCTCTGTAACTAGAAATGTTTCTATCTTACAGTAACCATAGTAATTATCGTAGGTATATAATGTAAGACATTACGTCTTCTACCTCGGCGACCCCAGGAGACACGGGGATTCCTCAAGGTATAGGAAATGCTTAGCATTGGCTTCCAGTTCCTATTGGTAAGAACTGCTTAGGGCAACTGTGATTATCCCTTTGGTAGTAATAAACTAGCTTTATTACTCTTATGCAACATGTCTGTGATTCCTTGCATGCCCATTATTGCCAAGAACCTGAGAGTGAGGTTTAGATCTCCTGACAATATCTCTAACAGTGCTTACAATTATATAGACCTTTCTAAAGGGCTTACATGGTCCCCTCTCAAAATTAAAATAAACTTACAATCAGAAATATTTGTAGAATCTGTACTAGAAGTAGCAGTAGTTTAAAAAATGGAACTTTAGTTCTAATGTCCTGTTAGTGATCCATGTTCTCTCCATGGGTAGTCATACAGAAGTCAGGATCCTCAGGCCTTCAGGTCTAAAGTAGCCTGGTCCTCTTCCTCCAAGGTGTAGGATTCTTGTCCATCTGGAAGTTGGATTACTGACTTTGAAAGGAAGGGAATTTAAATCTAATCAGTTTCTGCCTCAGTACTTTCACATTAGGGATGCATGCTTCACATCAATTCAAAATTGAGGGCAGGTAGTCACCATCAAAAAAAAGGCATTGCAGGACATGGATTACTTCTTTCATTCTCCATGCTTTCGATAGCCTGTCTTTTTTCACGGGGTATTCCAAAAAAATGGATTACTATTGATCTTTGTTTGGCTGCAGCTGTACTGATAGATTTGGGCCCCAGCGCCTAATAATCATTTTCAATGTTTAAGATACAGTTGAGGCTCAGGATAAAGCCATTCAATAACATATTGCACTGAAAGGCTGTAACGTGCTCCCTCTCTCCCTTTGAGGAGTTTGCACATCCTCAAGTGTACCCTATGCTCCACATCAGCCATTTTTTTGGAGGGGGGCATTAGGGACTGTGAAGGGAAAGGGGTGACATGATAGAAATGTACAAGTCCTTGCATAAGATAACAGTGTTGACATCAAAGACTTATTTTCTTTGAGCTCACATGCAAGGATGAGGGGAAATTTATTCAAACTAGCAGATGGGAGATGTGAGAAATATGTCCTTAAACACTTTTTCGTGGAATGAGTGGTAGATAAATGGAACAATCTACCAGAAGGTACTGGGTAAATATCGCACATATAAAACAGCGTGGCATTAACCACCCTGTATAAACAGCGCCTGGGTTTACAGTGACAGGGGTAGAACAGTGGTAGGTGAATACTGCTCTCCCTGTTGCTGCATGCTGAACAGGAGAGTGGACATGTTGCTGTGTGCTGGGTGTCTGGTTGAGCCACTCCCATGGATGAGTGGTTAGGGCACCAGTACACAGTGCAGCTGGGAGACCTGGGACCATGGTTCAGTCCCCCGGACTCCCTGCTTCATCTTTTCTTGTTGATTTAAAAATTCCCCCTCCTGAGTTTCTCCCATCCCAAGGTCCCCCCAGAGTCAGTTATTTACATTCAGGGGAGGTGGGAGGTGAAGCCACCCCATGTGGGTGGTGCAGGGGGAATCCCCCCACAAGAAACATAATGACCCATTGTTTTCAATGGGTGGAGTGTTTGAAACAGGTTGGTGTTTTGCCCGACTGTTTTTGTTCAGCGCTGTTTGGTTGCAGCATTTTTAGCTGCACTGTTTTGAGCAATGGGGGGGATATGAGCTTAGTCAGAGGAGGCGAGCAAGAACTAAGGGGCAGGGTAGCCACTGGGGCCACAGCACAGTAGTTAAAAAGCATGGGCAGACTATATGAGCCAGGAGACCTTTATATGCCTTCAGTGGCTATGTATCTATGTCAGTGCATTTATGTGATATTAATAACTGCAGTACAACGTATTCTAAATAATCCACCTCCCTTCCCATCTTGTTTTCCTTTGATAATCTTTGTCAACAGTGCACTTTTGTTTGCTGCTTGATTAAGGCACCCCTTTTTATTTTGCCTGCTGACTTTAGTACCAGTTTATTTTCTTGAAATATGTTTTTTTTTTATTTTGTGCTGTTTTCACATTTGCACCAGTCTTCCAGGATGCAACTAGAAATTGTTAACAGCTCAATGTGTTCTCTCCCAGTCCCAACATTTCAAGTAAATAAATAAATTAAGTGTATATCTATTTAATACCAGACTAAACTACTGTTGGTCAGAGTAGAACAGAATAAAATAACATTTGGTTTTACTGTACAAATATAAAGGAGACAGACATTTTTGCTCATTGGCAGCTGTTTGTAATGTTTCTATTCACAGTTTTTAACTTTATATTTCCAAATAATCCTTAATTAACTGCACCTGAATTAATACTAATGTGAAAACTGTTTTGTATTTTTGTTTTCTTCTGGAAATATTCACAGTTTTTTTCATGGAACTGATCTTTGCAGTATTCACTACATTACAAGCCATGAACATAATGCTAAGCATGAGATGTTGACCTATGAAAACAGTGCTTGTAGTTCTGTATACAAACCATGACATTGCAATAACTTGAAATTACTGATTCCACGAAGAGGAATAAACAGAATTTTGCCCTAAAAATGACATATTACAATACACAGTTTTTCACATAAATGTTTATTCAGGTACTGTTAAATATGGATCATCCGGGGCATGAATATTCATTTTCGTAAACATGAACATTACACACACACATGCCAACTATAAATAATTTCTGGTCCTCTTTAAAAGTATGAGCTACAGAAAAGCACATTGCTATTTTGAATTGCTCTCGTATAACATCTGGAAAGTCAGACAGATTTTGGTATTGTACTGTGACATTATTCTGCTTTAAAGGGGAGAATAAATGTAAAGATAGAATTCAGCAACTCCATTACATACTGTACCTTTTTGTAGTTAGTGTCAGCATGTAACATCACAATAAACATCTCCTTTTGCAATTCACCAAAATATTAAAATTGCGGTTTACATTGTGAGTGCAAAGATGGCTTTCTGCGGTCCGGTGAGCCATGCTTCCTAACGTCAGTCAACTGAGCCAACTAGTAGAGCTGCTTGCTTGACTCATGCTAATGATTTTTCAGCATTTATGCCTGCAGTTCTGCTCACTGCACACACCACAGCCCCCCACACCCACACATGCACCTATTCTGTCCTGACAGCTTAAGTTTTTTTGCAGCTGTAACTAAAATGTTAGTTATGTGATTAACTCTTCAACTGCATCTTCATTTGACACAGACTCTCTCCTATGGAAATTAACTAAGGTAACCTGGGCAGTTTACTTCTGAAAAAGCTTCAATTCAGGCATCTCCCAATCACAAAAGAATCAAACAGAGCTGCAGACATGGAGAGGGGACCAGAACTGTGGGCATATATGTTTAAATTACTGGAGACTGGACCTGATGGGAGACGTGATCCACAAGTACACTCAGGACCCATGTTGCCTCTTTCTAAATCTAGCAGGTCATCCCAGTCAATAACAACTTGCACCGTATACTGGCTTGAACTTCTTGGTGATCTAGAGGGCAGTCACCTCTCTAACTGTTTCTGGAACTGACAAGAATGATAGTAGTTTCCTGTGTTATTCCCACCAAAAGCCTTTATATCCCCCCCCCACCACCAGAATGCACCAGATCAGGACCAGTCAATGCTACAAAGGGAGAGTTGGATGCTCTTAACAGCCCAATATTGTGGGGGGGGGGGGTTACACAAGTGCAAGTGAAAAGTTTGAGGAAGTTTACAATTGGACTTCACAGAATTTAAAATAAAAATCTGTAAATTTTGCATATGAAAAAATATTCTGCACAGTTCTGTATTTTTCAGTGTTTCTCTCCCTACTGACAACATTTGGTACAGTTCTTCTCATGGTACCAGTAATTTAGATTTTTTTTAATCAAGCTTTCTCTCTCCCCCATCTGCCCACCAGCACCTCCCAGCCCCATCACTGACCTTCTCTTAGACTTACCAGTTATGTACCACTTATCCAGGACCACAGAGTGGTGTGTGATCATCTGTGTTGGTCATGCAAAAGCTTGATGGGTTGCTGGCATAAGACAGTCAAGCTTTTTCCTCCAGTCTCCGGTTTACTCCCCAGGTGTGCCAGCATGCAGTGTTGCAAGCAGGCACTGGTGGCAGCCTTCCTCCTTCTTGTGCTCCCAGCTGTGCTACCACATGATCTCCATCAGGTAGTAGTCCAGCAGCAGCATAAGTGTCCCACCTCCTTGAGGAAGCAGAGCAGTCCCTGGGATGATAATAACAGTAATAATAGTTTTATTTATATAGCACCTTTCAAATTTTCAAAGCGCTTTACAGCTTAAGACAATATCAATCAAAAATCAAAATTCAATATCAAACACAAATAAAATAATAATAAAATCATTAACTTCAAAACATCAGTTTTCTAAAAAGGCCATTTGCCAGAGATGGGTTTTCAAGCCCCTCTTGAATTCCTTCACAGTAGTGCACTCCCGTAACCAGCGAGGTAGAGAATTCCAAAGAGTGTGCACAGCATAAGAAAATGCCCTACAACCAAATGATTTAAGATTCACTCTTGGAATCTCCAGCAACCCCTCATCGGCTAAGCGGAGCGATTGACCAGGGCAGTGAGAAACCAGAAGTTCTTTCAGATAGGCCGGACCCTGGCCATGAAGGGCTTTGAAAGTCGGCAAACTGACTTTAAAGGCAATCCGCCACCGTATAGGCAACCAGTGCAGTTCGCACAGCACCAGGGTAATATGACAGGACCTACTTGATCCAGTCAAAACCCGGGCCGCTGCATTCTGCACTAGCTGCAGGTGGTGGATTTCAACCCGTGAAAGCCCAAAGTAAAGGGAGTTGCAATAATCCAGACATGAGGACACAAAGGCGTGGACCAGCATTGGCAGGGCATCAGACGGAACAAGGTGCCTAACTCTAGCAATATTCCTAAGATGGTAAAAGGAAGTCTTGATGACTGCTGACAGTTGTGACTGCAGTGTCAGCCTGTCATCCAAGATAACCCCCAGGTTACGCACCCGTTCAGAGGTCAGGAGTGAAACGCCGCAAAGAAAAATTCCTGAGGGCTTACCAACAGACGACCCCTCTACCCGGTGACCCGGGTCCACAACCAATACCTCTGTCTTTTCTGAGTTCAACTTCAACCAGCTAGAATCCATTCAATGCTGGATCTCTTTCAGACAGTTGTTAAACACCGAAAGAGTTCCATCCTGGTTGGGTGCAAAAGACAGGTATAGCTGGGTATCATCTGCATAGCAGTGAAACCTCAGCCCATGCCATCTTATAATGTCTCTGAGGGGCAGCATATACACTGCAAATAACATGGGAAACAGCACTGAACCCTTAGGCACCCCACACAACAAAGACGTTGGGCTTGAGGAAAAACACCCGGACACAACTCTTTGTGATCTCCCAGTGAGGAATGAGGTGAACCATCAGAAGACGGTTCCCGATATTCCACAAATATGCCTCAGGCATGCTATCAACACCATATGATCCATGGTGTCAAAGTCTGAGAAGAGATCAAGGAGAACCAAGATGGAACGTCTCTTCTGATCCCTTGCCCTCAGAAGATCATTAAGCACCTGAACCAGCGCTGTCTCTGTGCTATGTCTTTTATGAAAACCAGACTGGAGGGGTTCATAGATGTCATGGATGGTTAAATGGTCCTCCAATTGTGCTGTCACTACCTTCTCAATCACCTTCCCAATAAAGGGTAGGTTTGAGATGGGTCTGTAGTTTGTGAAACAGTCTGGGTCCAAGGTAGCTTTCTTCAAGAGAGGTGTCACCACTGCCTCTTTCAGGGAGCTAGGGAACTCACCCGACTCCAAGGAGCACCAGACTATTCGCACAAGGACTGGACCGATGATATCACTACAATCCAAAATTAGGGAGGTCGGTCTAGGATCTGAACTACAGCATGTAGGGTGCATACTATGGATAATCCCCATGACATCCACAAAATCAGGTCGACTGATGGAACTCCAAGAAAATTGAGGTACTGTGAACTCACACTGTTCAACAGCACCCCCCTAGAGAGTGCTGGTTGCAGATCCGCCCTGATGTCAGCCACCTTAGTTGAAAAGAATCGAGCAAGCTCCTCACACTCTAATTGCGAAAAGGCTTTCCGATCTTACAGACAGGCTAGCCTGGGTTGCACAGTCTGTCTACAGTTTGAAAAAGCTGAGCTTGTCGATTCCGATCAACCGCAATCTTCCTGGACAGGAATTCTGCCTTCTTACGGGTGATTGCAGATTGACAGACTGAATAATGGTCCATCAATCTAAGGTGGTCGGCTTCAAGGGAGGACCTGCGCCAGCACCACTCTAACCTCTGCCCCTGTCTCCGCATCTCCATCAATGTCCCGTCCAACCAGGAGGACTTGGGGTGAAGGGATAGGGGGTGCACACGGACAGGAGCAATAGAATCCAGAGCTACCGTAACAGCCGTATTATAGGCCAACACTAGGGTCTCTGGACTATTGCTCACCAACACAGGGGAAGAGAGGTCAAGGACTGCCGAAAGGCCTTGGGGGGTAATATCCTGTAAAGGGCAGTACCAAACCATCTCCACAAAGGTAGGCCTTCTCAGGGGGGTGCAAAAACTGAACTTCATGGTGTAGTGGTCTGACCAGGCAACTGGTTCCATCCCCAGACCGGATGTTTCGATCCCTAGTAGGAAGACTAAGTCCAGAGAGTGTCCATATTTATGGGTAGCAGCAGAAACCACCTGTGTAAGGCCCAAAGAAGTCATTAATTGGAGGAAGTGATTACCAAATTGCGAGAGTTCATCATCGACCCAGGCGTTAAAGTCGCCCAGAACCATCAATCTGGGTGACTCAAACACCATGTCGACGATGAAGTCTGCTATTTCCTGTAAGAATCGCTCCTCATCCCAGGGTGGATGGTAGATGAGAATGATTCGAACACCTACACCTCCTACCACTGTACACTCAAAGGACTCAGTCTCTCCCATTACTACACTCGTGAGGCCCAGTTCAGTCTTGAAAAAGACTGCAACCCCCCACTCCTGTGATCCAATCTCGGGTGGTGTATCACCGAGTACCCAGCCGGAGTCATAACCTCCAAAGTGGGGCCTGGATTTTCATCCAGCCAGGTCTCCGTGATGCAAGCCAAGTCCACCAAACCAACAAGATCAGCAATAATGCCAGTCTTATTCCTGAGGGACCTGGCATTGCACAACACCGCCCGAGCTGGATAAACCTCGGAGGCTGTCAGGCCTATCTGCCTACTAAATTCAGTAGTGATTGAATTGATGAATACTTCCTCCCTCACCCAGCCCATGGTTATCCACGCTTGTTCCTGAATGTGGGTCACCAGCATTGCACATGGTAATGCTACTGCTGTGTTTCAGGGCTGACCCTAGTAATTCTGAGTTTTATCTGCGACACATTTTGTGTACATAACTTTCAGCACTGTTGTGATACAGCAACAGATCATGTTTACTATTCTGCACACAATCCATGCCACAGTGAAAACTCTCTAATTACTGGTGCCATGAAGAGTACAGTACCATACAGAATGTCATTATTAAAATGAAAACAATACAAAACAGAGTTTTTCACATCAAGGTTAGTTCAGGTACAGTTACATGTAGGTCATTAGGAGGTATAAATTGCATTTCATCAAACAGGAACATTACAAATTGCTTCCAGTTAGCATCAATTTCCTGTCCCCTGGACCTCCTTATGCTTCAGTTGATTCCAGCAATAAACTCGGTAGGATCCATTGCAAATGAAACAGTGCAGCTCAGTAATGCTATTATACTTCAGTTTATACTCAGGTAGTAGGGCAGTGGAAGGCTTCAAGCCCACATATAACTGCCCCCCACTTCTCAGTGGATACAGACAGATAGATTGCCAACATTTACCAGTTCTTCTAGTTTGTTTGTAAAAGTAGAGAATTTCTTGGAAGACATTATATCATGAGGTTGCACATTCCACAATCTGATTGATCTAGGTACAAAAGCATATTTCCTAATATCCCTTTTGGAAAGTTTTTCGACCAGTTGTAGTTTGAGACCTCTTTAATTGTGATTAGAGATTTTGAATTCTAGGCCTGTTTCTTTGAGCAAATGTTCATCCTGTAAAATTTTAAATAAAAATAGCAAATCTCCCCTTGATCTTCTGTCCCTTAAAGAAAATAATCCCAAGTCATGAAGTCTGTCTCCGTGTAGTTTATGTTTACATTTAAGGATCAACTTAGTGTATCTCCCTGCATTGAGTCTTTTCAATAAGATTAATGTTTTTCATTAAGTATGAACTCCAAAACTGTGAGCAATAGTCTAAGTGGGGACGCATATAAGCCCTGTATAATGGTAATAGAACCTATCTGATCTGCTGTAAAAAGCACGTTTGACAAAATTAACTAAATTATTTGTTTTTATGGCTAGTTTTTTGCAGTGATCACTAGTCTTAAGATTACTACTAATAAGTATACCTAGATCCAGGATCTTATTAACAGATCTAAGTTTAGCGCCATTGATGTAATATTCTTGAGAAGCATTAGTTCTGCTAAAATGGATAACATCACATTTATCAGTATTAAACCGCAAAAATTTTTTGTTTGTCCATTCAACTATACACTGAAGCTCAGAAGAAAGCCTTGTACAGTCTTGGACCTGATTAAGAACTCCTCCTAGTTTGGTATCATCTACAAGATTCATTAAGCAGTTGTTACTATTTATTTGCAAAGCATGAGTATACTGTAGATATTAAAAATTAGTAGACCAAGAACTAACCCCTGAGGGACTCCACTAGTAACCCTACCTTCCGCAGATGGAAAACCATTTATTCTGACCATTTGACACCTGTCTGCTAACCATGGCTGAACCCATTTAATTAGTTGATTACTGATTCCCATGTTAAACATTTTAGATATTAATATTTCACGGGATACTGTATCAAATGCTTTTTTTAAATCTAAATAAATGACATCAACATCTTTACTGTTATCCACTTTAACACTAACTTTCTCTTAGAAATCAATAAGATTAGTGTTACATGATCTACCCCTAACTAATTCATGCTGTGAATAATCTATCAGACCTGATTCTGCTATATATTTTGTGATTCTCTCTTTTATGATACTTTCCATTATTTTACTGACAATCAAAGTCAGATTAATCGGTCTGTAATTGTGCTCTTTACTCTGTTCTCTCACTCCCCTCCATTGAGGATCACTGCCTAACCCACTGCGCCTCCTTCACTTTTAAGTTCTGACTGTCTTCCCTCCCCCCCATCTGAACTCCCTTTTCTCACCTACCCCCCTCTTCCTCCTACTCCCTTCTACTCCCTCCTCAATCCTGGCTATCACTCCCTTCTGCTCCCCCTAGTAAATCTCTTGCTGGACAAGCTGCTTTCATATTTTGTTTCCCTAAACTTTGGAATTCTCTCCCCCACCCATTTGCTCTACTTCCTCCAAACACTCACTAACCTCTCTGCTCTACACCCACACCACCACCACCTCCTGTAACTTCCCCTGGTTGCCTGGCCCCGGTGTTTTCACTCAACTTTTTCCTCTCCTTACTCCTCCTCACCAACTCCTGTCCTTTCCTACTGTACCTCCTCACTCTTTCCCATCTCCCCCTCCCCATTTTCTTCATCCTCCCTCTCTTCCTCACTTTCCTCTCTCTCCCCTCCCCCACATTCTCCTCTTCCCCTCTCCCCCTCCTGTCTCATTTCCCTCTCCCTTACTTGCACACTAATCCACCCACCTTCAACCTGTTCTCAGACTTAATTTCCTCCAATGCATCTTACCTGTATATAATTGTAAATGCTGTATATTCTGATATTGTAACTAGTGAAACTACTGTCTCATTGTATTGTATTCTGTATACTATGTTATGTTTGCATCACTCCCTCTTCCCATCCCCCAGGACGCATCTGGAAACAAGCTAATTTAAGGCACAGTATGTCTTTCCTGGGGAAATGCTTTAATAAATAAATAAATTGCTAGAAGTAGATTTACTAGTTTTTTAAAATAATGGAATCATTAATGCTCTATGCCAATCCTTGGGCACATTACATTCTGATAAAGATTTGTTAAATATTGTTGTTAAAATGGGTGCCTTTTCTTGACTCAGCTCTTTCAGTAGTCTAGCACTTATGTACAGTTTAGCCAGGGTCTGAAAATTTGTTTGGATATAGAGAAGAAAGTTTGTTGTAAACAATATCTGTATCTATCGATACCTGAGAAGTAGTAATCAAGAGAACATGTGGATCAGATAATATCTGACCATTTCCTTTGGTATATACCGAACAAAAATAATTATTGAAAAGATTTGCCATATCATTTGGCTCACTATATGTAATATTATCTATAACCAATGAACCTGTTACTCTGTGGCTTCTTTTGGTTGCATTGATGTAGGAGTAAAAAGATTTAAGATTGTCCTTGGAATGAGCCAGTCTAAATTCCGTATTTCTCCTGCTCATCCTAATGGCCAATTTGGTAGTCCATAATGCTGCTTTGTAGTTTTTAATATTTATTTCAGACAGGTTCTTCTTCATCAATGAGAATAACTTATTTTTCTTATTAGTCAACCTCTTTATCCTAATACAGAACCAAGGAGGATTTTTTCCCCTTATTGTTGAGCCCTTTTTTCTGGGAACAAATTTATCCACAAGATGATCAATTTTAGCAATAAAGTAAGACCATGACTGTTCAACATCCATTGACTTCAAGACTGTATCCTAATTAGTGCTATTTAATTCATGTCTCATGGCATCATAATTTGCTCTATTAAAATTCTTAATAGAAGTTGTACCTTTTGTCCTCCTTTTTTACCCTAACTAAAGTAAAATAAGCTGTGTAATTATCATTATTTTCTAATGGATTACTGACACAGATATTTTGGATGTCATCATAAATGCTGGCAAAATTCACATCAGGTATGTTGTCCCCTCTTGTTGGTTCATTGACAATTTGACTCAGATCATGAGTGACTAAAAGATCAATACTCTTTGAACCGAGATACGATGTGGCAGAAATTTCACCCCAGTCAATATCAGGCATATTTAAATCAGTGACATCAATGCTGGAATCTGGAGGCCTATGAAAGACTCCTCTTGTTAGTTTTTTACCCCAGTACCAGAAGCAGTAATCCAGATCGAATCACAAGAACTATGATCTTCAGGCATAAATATTCATTGACAGTCAATGCTGTTGCTAATATACATGGCAACCCCTGCCCTTCCCTTTACTTTCTTTACTAACTAATTGATAACCATTAATGTGTTTACTCCAAATACTGGCATCATCCCACCATGTTTCAGTGACAACAACAATGTCTAACTTGTGACTTATTGTCTATCAGTATTCAAACTTCTGCCGTTGAGCAACAAAACATTAAAGGAGTTTACTTTCCTATTATTCTTAGAGTTTGACTGTCTAAGAAGCTAATAATATTAACAATAATATTGTTAATATTTGCCCCTACTTTCCCATTCATATCAAGTATTAAGCGTTCTGCTACCTTTAAATTTTAGGTGCAGACCATCTCTGCAATACAGGTTAGGTTTTCCCCCCAAAGTCTCGCATTGTCTTAAAACCCCCAAACCCATTTCTTTGGACCAGTTTTGTAGCCATGAATTTAAATGTTTAATAGTCTGTTGCTTGTGGTAAGTTGCATGGGGTATGGGCAATATCTCTGAAATAACAACTTCACAACCCCATAGCTTTCAGTTTGTCTCCTAACTCCATGAAATCTCTTTATACATTCATCACTGATTTCTGGTTAACATCATTTGTTCCAATGTGAATGACAGTTAAAGGATTATCCCCAGCGTTTTTAAGTATATTGTCTGCCATTCTAGTCAAGTATTTAATTCTATTCTGAGTAAAGAAATTGTAAAACAAAAACACTTGAATAAAACTAAATGCAATATATACTACACAATGTCCCACCCCAATTTTGGAGTCCAAGAAATACGTTTTCCTACCAGTAAGCTATTGCTTCAGATTACTACTGTATATAGGTAGATAAACTAACAAATCCAAAGAGATGGATATGATCTCATTCTCTTTGCATACTATGTGACCGAAGTTTAATGATCGTATAGTACACTGAAATATTTCACTTGCATGTTTTGGTTTAGCATAATACCACATGCTTAGTCTACTACCTTTCTGCCACCATTCGTTTTGTAGTAAACGTAGAAACATAGAATTTGATGACAGATAAGGACTGATAGGCCCATCCAGTCTGCCCTTTTTCCCTATCTACTAAAAATACCAGAGGTCCTACTTTATCTCTGGTTTCACCTCCTCGTTTGAATCGCTAGGGTCCCCCTGTGTCTATTCCATGTAGTTTTGAATCCCCCCACTGACTTTGCTTGTATTTATTTTGCCTGCATTTTTATTATGGATATAAAATAATACTTCTTACTGAGCTACTAATGTTTTGCTGTTTTATTTACACAGAATAGCCAAACAGAAGTACAACATATAATTTCTGGTGGTGTCCTGCTTGTCTCGTACCCATTTTTCTTTTTTAATCTAGCTTTTTGGTCCCTGTCACCTCCTCCCACCAACTGGTGACAGGAACACATATGTATTTATTGATTTTCTTCACCTGACCCCCTGAGGCCCTGGCACATAGCCATGTAAGCATGTGGAGGCATGCATTGCACCCCATGGCACCAGCTCAGCCCCTTCCACCTCCCAATACTTTTTTCCACCCCCTCTCTGCCTACACTACCCACTGGACCACCACCCGGTGGGAGTTGAACTACAGGGGGGCATCAACCCACCCTCACCACCCCCTGGAGAGGAGAGCTGCCTGCCCACATGATCGATCCTGCTCCACCCTCTCCCCATGCCAGCACCCTGATGACCCAAGGTCACTCCTGAACCCGGGTCACCAGCGTATTATGAGGTAAGGTGTCCAGCGCCTCAACCCTCTGTGCCACTGGGCCACCAACACATACCCAGTTTTAGAGCTGAATAGAATGAAGCACAGCAAAGTCAGGTGACTTTAGAGTTTTAGACTGAGCGACTGGTTTCAAACCTGGACTCTCCTGGTTAACAGTTCTGTGCTGTGACAATTGTACCACATTATCTTCTCCAGTAGACGTACATCTTTAATTAAAATTAAACCCCACAGAGTTCCCTTGAAGAAGAAACCCAATTGAAAATGGTCTTATTTTTCTAAAGTAACACAAATAAAGAGTAGGATGGAAAGCAACATGCCTTCCCATTAATATTTACAAACATCTTTATTTTCAGGATGACATAATTCTTTCTGACACCTTTACTTATGTTTTAAGACAAACCTCTACTTCTGAGATGGAGTTTCCATTCTCTTATACAGTTCTAATCAAATCATCTGCAACATTAATCATACTACAGTATTTTATTCCTTTTGTTACTCTGTGTTGCCCTGCTTAATGTATTTCTTGTACCATTATTACCGCTTATTCTTCTCTGTTCATTCTTTTCATACACATCTCTGGTTCCATTTATGCCCAGTAGGCAGGGCATCTCTCTGTAAGAGCTGGATAGGCAGTAGAAAAGGTACAAGAATCACATTTAGGGCAAAATAATGAAAGGGATGAAACAGACAGGTATGATGAATTTTGCAGGTGAGTGCTTAGAACTGTATTAGATAATTTGAATGCCTCCTCGGAAGAAGAGGCTTGCCTAGAAATGTCAGTAGGCATCAGAAAGAAATACATTTTTATAGAAACATGGAAAAATAGATTTTGTCACAGAGAAGGGCCACAAGAAACAGAGACTTGGTTGCATAAAAGGACCACAAGGACCATACAGTTATTCCTAACTCTACCTACCCACCCTATGTGGTGGAAAGTGGCCTTATAGGGCCACTGCTTCCCCTATCCCCTCAGAGATTCTTTCTTTTAATGTTATCCATGCACCTGTCCCATGTATGCTTAAATCCAGTTACTGTCTCTGCCCCCACCACCTCCCTAGGCAACTTATTCTATCTATCCACCATTCTTTCTAGATAGATATAGTAGAGCCTTGATTATCCAAATTGCCTGGGGGACACTCGATTAGTTTGAATCATTGGGTGGTCAGATAATTGGGAGTGTTATTTTCATAATGACAGGAAAATGCTTTACATGATTATAGACTGTGTGGGGAAATTACAGTGAACATGGTGCAGAAATCACTTTATTTCTTTTTTTCTTTTAAACTTTAAAACTATTTGTAACCTTTTTTTTACTTCTTTTTAACTTTTTAAATCTTTTTCTTTTGCGGTGTACTTTGTGCATTTGTGCTTAGTGTTTAGTGCAAGTTATTTAGAAAGCTTAATACTGTACAGTATCTGAGTTCTGTTTTGTGAAGATCATTGATTTTTTTTTAATTTAGTAAACTTTATTAAATTTTTATAAAGATAACCATCCAACCATCCAAACAATGTACTGACATAAGTAAACTAAAGTCAGGAAATTACCATGTAAAGAAGATGTGCATATACAGTAACATCTGTCATTAACTGTGGAAGTTTTGACATGTATAACAATGCCCAACCCCTCCCCACCTACCCCTCTCCAATCTCCTCCCCCACCCTACCTGCGATCCATTCTCAGTAAAACATATTAATAGGAGAGGTGCAAGTCCTCCTCCTCATTGAAAGACAGAAGTAGCAAGCCATCAGAAAAGTGGGATTTTGTAAGAGACTAGGTACCCCATAAGGATAATAACGTGTGAAGCAGTTCATATGCAGTATGGTAGGTCTGCAATCTTTTATGCATGGAGGCTATGTGTTTTTCCAGTTGGAGGGTGAGTAGGATCTCTTGATGCCACTCCAGGAAGGCGGGAGAGATAGTAGCTTTCCAATGTTGAAGGATGATTAGTTTGGCAACTGCCACAACTATAGAGAGGTGGGCCTTCCGGAGTCGCAGAGTACCAGGAGGGAAAAACCTAAGAGACAACTCTCAGGAGTGAAAAGATCATCCAAACCCAGTATGGTGTCTAGAGCCTGCTTAATGCAATTCCAAAAAGGCCAAATTTTAGGACAATCCCAGATTAGGTGAACTAGGGATCCTGGGGTTTCCTGACATCTATTACATTCAGAAGAGGAAAGTTTGCCAACTTTATAAAGTTTTGAAGAAGTATAATATAAATTGTGCATAATTTTAAACTGCATTAAGTGCAAACGATCCTGTTTAATATACTTATAAAGATTAACCCAGACCAGCCTCCAAATAGCTTTGTCAGCTGGCAGATGCAATGTTTGGACCTGGTAATAACATATTCTGGTGGGCAGGTGGGGATCTATAGCTTGAAAGTATTTGTATAGAGCAGAGACCGTGTGGGGCTGCCACGCTAGACTCAGTAGGGGTTCAACCCCTCCAGTCTGTGGTAGGTGCCAGGGTCGTGGGACTAGGAAATCAGTTATTACACTTTTAAGTTACAGAAATTTGAAAAAGTCAGGGCTCTTTACTTGGTACCAGGATTGGAGAATGGAGGAGTGGACAAATTCTTCCTCTCGAAGCAAGTCAGACAAGGTACACTTGCTCAATTGGGGACAAAAAGCTGACGGGATGGGACGATGGTCAATTTGAAAGTGAGGATTGTGAAACAGGGGTTGAGAAGGTATCACAGACCATGAGAAGTTAAAGTATAATTGAACTGACTCCAGGCTTTGAGAGACCATTCAATGGGGTGGAGCGCAGGGCTCAAGGGAGTTGGGAGGGTCACAAGTAAAGCAGACTGGCCAATGAACATCCTGTCCTACTCATCATGTCCCTCTCAGTTTATAGCCATATTGGGGTATAATCATGAAGAGCCAGTGGGCGCAATGAGTTTTCCCAACAAAGTAGTTTACTGATATATTGAGCTCCATAATACAGGAAAATGGATGGTAGGGCTAGGTCATCCCTGTGCTTGGGGGCGATCAGTTTTATGTAGGCTCTATGAATAGGTGATGCATTCCAAAGGAAAATATTAAGTATTCACTGCTTTGGGAAAACCAGACTTTAGGGAGGTAGAACCCCAACATCCCCAGGGGGTACAATATGCGAGGCAGGACATTCATTTTAAGAATGTTCACTAGCCCCATAAGGATAACGGCAGTGTAGCCCACCTGTCAAGGTCTAGTTTGAGCACATCTATGAGTTTATCTAAGTTCTCCTTAACCATGGAAGAAAAATACTGGGTAATTTCTATCTGTAAATAAGTTAAGGTTTTAGATTCCCAAGAGAGTCCTAAACTCTGGATGTCCTCTCTACAAACAAAATTATTGAGAGGAAAAACTTTAGTCTTAGAGAGATTTAGTTTGTAAAGGGATACCTGAGGGAACTCCAATATTTCCCTAAGCAAAATCGGAATGGAGGTTCCAGGTTTTCTTTAGATGCAGTAGTAAATCATCAGCATAGGCTGATAGGGTATAGTGTTTGCCCTCTATGGGATTCCTTGTAAAGTATTCAGATAGCATAATCTTCAAATTAGGGGTTCTAGGTAGAAATTAAATAGAAGGGGAGACAAAGGGCAACCCTGCCGTGAGCCCCACTGTAAAGGAAAGGGGGCTGAGAGACAACCATTGCAGAGGATGCGAGCTGATGGAACAGAGTATAAGATCTGAACCCATTTTATGAAGTCTGGAAGGTGCCAAATTTTCACAGAGCTGCAAACAAAAAATTCCAAGCCACCCTATCAAAAGCTTTTTCATGTCCAGGGAGACAAGGGCCATGGGGGACCTGCACTCACTGGAAGCAGAGTATATGTGCAGTAGTTTCCTAAGGTGGTCCCCAGAAAAATGACCAGACATAAAGCCCACTTGCTCACATCCAATAAGTGGTCCCATGATAGAAGCTAAAGGGAGGACTAAAATTTTGGAGAGAATCTTTACATCTGAATTTAAAATGGAGATAGGACGGTAATTCTCAGCAAGCAGGGGGTCTCTTCTGGGCTTTGGTATTAGAGTGATTAAAGCCTCGAGGAAGGTTGGGCCACCCAAGCTGTGCTCGAACCAGTAATTAAATACTTCTGTCAGTAGTGGGGCTATTAGGGAGGCACAGGCCAAATAAAAATCATTAGTGAGTCCATCTGGGCCTGGCACCTTGTCATGTGGGAGCAATTTGATAGCCTTTGCAAATTCGGCCACTGTGATGGGAGCACCTAGAGACTCTGCTATCAATGGGGTCAGGAAGGGAGTATTCACTGAATCTAGATAGCTTGCCATATCTTATGAGGAGGGGTTAGAGCCTGGATCAACAGTGTATAGCATGTGAAAGTAAGAGCCAAAGTCTGCAGCCATCTGCCTGGAGTCAGTAATCACTGGGGAGGCTGGATGAGGGCGAAGGCTTGGAATAAATTTGGCCATTTCTATCTGGCGCAGCCAGAAGTCAAGGAGTTGCCCTGCCTTTTCCCCAGCCTTCAAATATTTCAATTTGGTGTGGTGTAGACTCAATTCAGTCTTCTGAGTCAGGAGATCTGTATACTGAGCATGTAGAGAGTGCAGTTTAGCCCAATCTTTTTCTGGTGAAGAGCAGGATAAGGAGTGTTCTAACCCTTGAGTAGCACTTATATGCTCCTCAAGCTGAAGTTTACCTCTGCAGACTCTCACCGCAGAAAGGCAGATGAATTCCCCCCCAGAGGGCACACTTCAGGGTGCTCCACAGGGTGTCATCCCTTTCCACTGAGCCCCTATTGAATTCCAGAAAGTTGGTGATAAACTGGTGACTATGGGAAATTAACTCAGGGGATTGCAATAACTGTACATTAAGGTGCCATAGTGTGTCCTGTCATAGCTCCTGACCCACCAAATAGGAGAACCCAACTGGAGAATGGTTGGAAAGGACCATCAGGTTGGTGAATGTCTGAGGAAATAATTCCTGACAGGCAACAGGAACTCATCAGAAAATAATCAATTTTGGAGAAAGTTTTATGGGGCGGTGAATAAAATGAGTATTGCCTGTCTGAAGGATTAAGCACCTGCCATACATCTATTAATCCAAGTCCATCCTTTAGATCCCGGAGTGCCCTCTGGACTGGTGATAGGCCAGATACTTTGGCATCTGACCTGTCAAGGTTAGACTGAGGGAAAAAATTCCACTCTCCCCCCAATAAGATAGGGAGAGGTGGGGTGAAGGATAAAAGGGGGAGAAACTGAGTGAAGAACTGCAGAGGATCCACATTGGGACCATAAACTGAGCCAACCACAATAGGCTGTGCACCCAATGTATGTTTCACTATGATATATCGCCCTACCAGGTCCCATAATTCTTGGGTAAGCTGAAAAAGGATACCCTTGGCTATTAATATGATGACCCCCCCATGTTTAGAAGTGACTTTCAACCCATAGGCTTGACCAGGTATGCCATCGGTACAGCGAACCCCCTAGGGCAAAGACCATCACAGCAACAGGAATCGTGCAAAAACCTTGCGTCGCTGTGATCATCTCTGCTGGCCCTGGGACTGCCTCCCCTGGTGTATCGCCCCCTTCCCTGGGACAACTCCGACACAGAGTTGTATCCCTAGAGACCATGGGTGTGGGAGGCAGAGTACCCTACATGGGTGGTTCAGGGGCACAGCCCCCCCGATAGAAACACAGAGGCATCCCCTACAGTGCAATACCGACACTCGGCATTGCGGCTGTTGCTGTCGGGGAAGTCGATGAGCAGGATGTCACAGTGGCATAGTAAAACAGCTTGACCCACTCACTCCCTGCGGAATAAAGAGACATCTTCCCAACAGAGATGTGTCTTCTGTAAACAAGCTACTCCAACTTGAAGAAGCTTCAAGTGCTGCAGTATAACTGAATGCTTGCATCTATCCCGAGTACCTTTGACATTCCAGCTTATAAAATGATATGGACCATTCAAGATCTGTTGGTACCTTGGAGCATTCTGACTGAGACAGGGCTTTTGTTAGAGGGCAAGTGAGGAAGTCCTGGTGGGTGATCCCCCAATAACCACAGTAAAAGACCAGAGTGGATCACAGGCAATAAAACTGTACCCACCCCTACCCTGTTCCATTCCCCAACATTCTAAAACCAGAGAACAACATATGGAGAAAACCACAAGAACTATTACCCCCAGTCCTAATGACCGATCTCCATAAAGAACTATGTCCATGATGTTAAGCGTATTAACTGCCTTCCCAGACAACCTCTCTTCCTCTCCCCCACCATCTTCACTCCCAAACACTGTTTGATGAGAAGGTAATATATGTTGAAGTATGCAAAACATTACACTAACCACATATACCACTATAATACACCAAATAAAGGGGGTGAAATATATAATATGAAAATTAAAGCATCCTCCCCAAAATAGCATTAAATCAATAAGCAGTACTGTAGTACATCCAAAACAAAAAGATTGCAGCAAAGGAGTAATAATCAATAAGTGTACAGAAATTAAATGCAGCCTATTAGACTGTTATACCATAAAGGGAGGTACACTATAGTAAAGGGAGGTGAATCAAGTAGGCAATTAAGAAGCAAACTATGAAAAACCTCCCCTAGGGAGTGTGAATTGAATCAAATAGTAAGTCTATGCACAACAGGCACTTGCAGCGAGGAACAAAAATAGAGGCTGTAAAATGAGTTTCTTTGCACAGCAAGGTGGCCACAATATGATGGGGAAAGGGCGCTCCTCTGGTATGGTTCTCCTGGATCTTAAGGAATTCGCAGAGGACGAAAGTAAAATATTGTGCACCACATTCTGTCATCCAGCTTAGGCATCTGCGACTGGAGAAAAAAAGTCTATAGCCCAAACTGCAGTGTTTAAACCAGGATTAGGTGAAACAGAGTTATTGTTCCTCAAAAGTGAAAACATATATTAAACACAGCTCCTAATGTGGAACAAGGCTGTTCAAATCAGGGCCCCAGTCCGAAGAAAGCCTTCTCCTGGCCCTTTAATAACTCCCATAGTTCAGGAAAAGTATCACATTACAAAATGGGAACTTCCGGAAGTAATAGTCTCAAAATCCAGGTTTAGCTCCATTGCTCAATGGATATACCAATACTCCAAAAAAGGGGTGTCCTTACAAAAGCGGTAGACAAGAAGCCAAAGATAACTTACATCTGTATTGTTGGAATATGCAGCGTTGAAATCCAAGCCCCAGGGATTGCTCAACTGAACAGGTGTGGGTATAGCTTGCAGAGATCCACTGCAGCTTGTTCCGGTGAGTCCATGGAGAGCCAAGAACCTTTGTGTTTCACTTGGAAAGTCACTGGATATCGCACTTTAAAAGGTATCCCAGCAACAATTAATTTAGAGACTGTTGAGTGGAATGCGGTACACTTGGCTTTGACAGAGGGTGGTAAATCCTGCACAATCCGCAAATGACAATTTTCCCATGAGACCTCCTTAGTGTCCCTTAATTTGTTAAGGATGTGCTGCTTAGCAGGGAAATTAAGCAGCCTAAATATGATGGTCCTAGGAGGAGAGCCCTGAGGTGGCAGGGGCCATAGAGACCGGTGTGGCCTCTCTATCACATATGAGGGACCATTTGGGGAAGGGCCTGCCACCTTCTCACACAATTTGTGAATAAATAGAATTGGATTCGCTCCCTCCTCCTGTTCTGGGAGCCTGAAGATGATGAGGTTATTGTGGCAGCTGCATCCTTCGAGGTCCTCCATCTTATCCTCAAGCTTGCACAGCCATTGCTCGAGGGAGACTGCCTCTGCATCTGATTTGCTCTTCCATGCCTCCATAGAATCTCAGTTGTTGCTGTTGATTAAGAAAATTGGATAGACTGCTTAATTAAGTTTGTGCTAAGCTGTCTGCTTAGTGTTCGAGTTTTTGCTCAGTTCATCTCAGCAGTTGCTGTTGATTTAATTTACTTGTTGGCTACGGGGAACAGAAAAAATAAATAGGATGCTATCTGGGTTTTAAGTGTGTTATGTTTGTTGAACATGCTACTCTGAGCACTTGCAGGAAATTGTCTAATCCTATTGTTTCTGTGTACATTGGGCAGTCTAATAAGAAGTTAGAATATCACTGTCTTATGAGAATCTGGTCTGTATTATTTGAGAGCAATAACTTACAGGCATCATGCAGGAAGCGAGCATATTCGCCCTGCATGCCCGAAAATCATATTTGAATCATGCGTGAGCACCATCCCCTATCTGGTAGTTCCCCTCTTTCAAGCAGGAAACCGCCCTAAAGCACCACTCAGGCAGCCAGCGTCTCAGGCCTGCTCCCGTGGCCAACCCTCTCAAGCATAGACCATGCGGTTCCTTGAGAGATCCTACGCTACCACTGAATCCACGGGTAGCGCAGGACACTAACTTCTCCACAGCTAGCAGTCCCTCTCTTAGCAACTGCAGCGGGGATTTACTCTGGTTCAGAGAAAAAAAGGAAAAAACTTGTAGTTCCTGTGAGACATCCTACACTACCTCCGTATCTGTGGGTAGCGCAGGACAGAAAATTCTACACTGCTTGCAGTCCCTCTCTCAGTGACTGCAGCAGGGATTTACTCCGATTGCCAGTATAAAAGAAAAGAACCATGGAGTCCAGCCTGGGACTTATCTCTCTGTGGATAAATCTGCACAGGGAAAGAATCAGGCCCCAACTTTCTGGATTTCGAGCATTAACATAGAAACAAAGAAACATAGAATTTTGACACAGATAAGGACCGCTTGGCCCACCCAGTCTGTCCATTTCCCTACCTGATGGATAAGCTGCAGATTCTAGTTAACCAGCAGCCTACTTCTTTCTACCCCCACCACTTCGAGTTGCCTTATGACTGTCCCATTCATGCTTGAATTCAACCACTGTTTTTGACTCCACAACCTCCTCTGGAAGGCCATTCCATGCATCCACAACCCTCTCTGTGAAAAAATACTTCCTTACATTACCTCTGAGTCGCTCCCCATCTTCAAATTGTGTCACCTTGTTCTTGCACACCTCTTTTTTTAAAGATGCTACCCTCTTGGACTTTGTTGATTCCCTTGAGGTACTTGAAAGTTTCTATCATGTCCCCCCTCTCCCTCCTTTCCTCGAGGCTATACATATTAAGCTCCTTTGGTCTCTCTCCATATGTCTTCTGGTGCAGACCCTACACCATTTGAGTTGCCCTCCTCTGGACAGCTTCCATCTTGTCTATGTCCTAAGGTCATTAGGTCCCTAGGTCAGCGACCAATGCTAGACCATGGAGAGTGCTACAAAATTGCCCCAAATAACACTGCTTGTGTTCTCTGGCTCTCCTAAAACCGAAGCACGACTAGCCTGGATCGCTAATACGACCTCATCCGCATGGCCCTTTCTCCATGCTAGTTGGCAGGATTGCAGGACTATGCCTGGTCGCCATTTTAGGCAGGCCTTTTGCCACATGGCCTGGCAGCCATTTTATGAGTCTCCCTATCTACGGATGCCATTTCGTGCGATGCATCCATTTAAGGATAGCCAAAGCTACTCTGGCCTAGGATTCTCTAGCCAGTGGGATCTGTTTTTTAAACAGCATCAAATGTTTCTGCAACGCACGCCAGGCATCTTCCAAGCACAGCGTCTTTCTGGAACGGGGCATAGCGTAGAGCTCAGTCAGTATCTCAAGGCAATGGATTGATGCTGTCACCCTCCCCCCCCCTTACATTGGCTGCTATATATTTATATACATATATATTGCCAATTATAGACTTATATGTGGTAGCAAGATACTTGCAATTCCTTGTATTTCTATCTGCTTTACAGGTGTTTTTACTACACCGGATACTATATATCAAACTTTGCCCTTCTTTCATCTCCTAGATGGTGAAGGCCAAGAAGTGCATCTTATGCAGTACCGCCTTGATGCCCCATAATCCAGGTCCTCAATGCCCAGCTTGCCTGATTGAGGAGGAGCGGTCGGCGGGGGGCCAACTACCCAATCCTGATCTGGATGACCAAGGGCCTGGAACTTCCGGCTGGATGAATCCAGGAGCATTGCTTATCCAAACCCAGCAGGTGACAGTGGCTATGATGGAGAGCCAACAAAATTTTATGCTCAAGGTTATGGAAAAGCTGGAGTTGCTGACCAAGATGAGGCCAACTCCTCCAACCATTCCACCCCCAACTCCGGCCCCAAACACCGCCCTCCAGCCGGATAACATTGAGGAACCCCCTACTCCTCACCAGATGATGGTGATGACAGCGGGGCACCAGACGATGGCGAGGATGTCGAGTAGGGCAAAGAGGACATGGATGTCATACCTGAGACACCCTCATTAACTTCAAAACTTTGTTCCTTTGATTTAATCCCAGGCCTCATGCGGGCCATAAAATCCACGATGGGTTTTGACATAGAGGCACCGAAACCTCAGTCCAAATTTGATCCTATGATACAGAAGAACCAGAAGTCAAAGAACACCTTTCCCAGCTGTCCCGCGATTGATGATATTTTCCAAAAAGAATGGGAAGCGGCTGAGCCAGGTCGCATGTCCGAGAAAAGAAATCTAGATAGAACATACCCGGTGCAGGAGAACAAGGTCAAGTTGTGGTGCACTGCCCAAAGTATAGACCAGCAGATCGCAGCTCTAAGCAAAAAGACAGTATTACCTTGCGGCACCATCTCCATTAAGGATCCCACTGACAAGAGAGTTGAGGAGATGCTAAAGAAACTTTTCGAGTTCTCCAGAACGACAGCTAGAGCTGTTGTCACAGCAGTGTACTCCGCCAGGGCTCAGATCCGCTGGTTGGAGGAGCTGTTGGAAAAAGCAGACCCCAAGTCCAGGAAAGCAGAACTTTCAGAATGTACCCTTGACACAGCTAAGTATTTGGGGGACATGGCAGTAGATAAACTAAAGCTAAAAGCCAGATCAGCCATCCTGGCGAACAGAGCAAGATGAGCCCTATGGCTCAGACTTTGGGAGGTGGACAATGAGTCAAAGAACCTGTTACAAAATCTGCCTCTAAAAGGGGATAATGTGTTTGGTGAGGGCTTAAAGAGTTCTTGAAGCAGAAAGAAGAGATCAAGGATCTTGCTAAAGACAAACAGAGAATCACTTACTTGCCATCTGCCCGGTGCAGATTTAGGGGAAATAACAGGTTTCAACAGAACAGAAGGCAAAATTACTCAAACAATTCCTTTCGGGGTAGAGGCCATAACAACAACAGCTTTCTTGGCACTTCACAGGGCTCCTACTCAGCTCCCAGAGGTAGGAACCTGCACTTTGGAGGCAGAGGCAGAGGGGGAAAGACAAAACAGTACTGACTATTCCTCCCCGACACCCACGTCACTGACCCCACACCCGCACTACCCTCCCGTAGGCCAGAGATTGATGTTATTCCATCAACAATGGCAACAGACATCAGACAGATGGGTCCTGGAGATAATTTCCCAGGGTTACTTTATTGAATTTTTAAGTGAGCCTTACAGGGACAGAGTGGTACTGTTACCAATCGCAAGAAGGAGGGCCACTGCCCACCAGGTCCAAGTAATCATCTGGGACCTATTGCAGAACAATACCATTCAACCGGTACCAGACTCCGAGGCTGGATCAGGAGTCTACTCCATCTTCTTCCTGGTTCCAAAGAAGAACGGGGACCTTAGACCAATTCTGGATCTGAAATTTCTGAACCGCTTCATATCCACCCAACGGTTCAAGATGGAGACCCTCCGGTCAACATTGAGGAACATATGGGTGGGGGACTGCCTCACATCTGTGGACCTGAAGGATGCATACACACATCCCCATCAGACCCAGCCACCATCAATTCCTCCAGTTCCACATACTGGGCCAACACTACCAATAGCAGGCCCTACTGTTCGTACTCACCTCAGCACCCAAGGTGTTTACAAAGGTGTCTATTGTTCGAGCAGCCCGGCTACAGGAACAAGGGATAGGCATCATCCCTTACCTGGATGACTGGATGATACGGGCATGCATCCACATCAAATCGAAAAGGGATATGGACTCGGTTCTGTCTGCCTTCTCCCAACACAGTTGGGTGGTCAACCAGGAGAAGAGCTCCCTATGTCCATCGCAGCGCATAGAACACCTCGGAGTGGAAATAGACATAGCCGAAGTGCTGGCAAGACCTTCACAAAAGCGCATTGACGCAGTGATATCGATAGTTTGGACACTGTGATCGAAAGCAGAGCCTATCATGGGCAAAGCGTCTCAGGTCCTCGGCTGCATGGCATCATGCCTAGATCTGGTTCCTTGAGCAAGGTGGAATATGCCCCCACTACAGAACTGCATACTCCAACAAGGTTCACCCTCAGAGGATGACATCAACAAGGTTGTCTACCTGCCAAGGAGGGTCAAGGACTCCCTGGGGTGGTGGACCCACCACCAAAATGTGGAGAGGGGCTGCCCACTGGAGCTGTCATACCAGGTAACAGTAGAGACCGATGCCAGTCTACTCGGTTGGAAAGCGTGCAGGCGTGACTCCACAGTGCAGGGAAAATGGACGAAAGCAGAAGCACGACTGTCCATCAACGTCCTAGAAATTAGGGCAGTGTTCCACACTCTGACAGTGTTCAGGGACAGCATCACTGGCTGGGCAGTCCTAGCAAAATCAGACAACCAGGTCACAGTGTCATATATAGCAAAACAAGGCAGGACACGCAGCAAGCTCATGATCAGAGAGGCTGCCAGGGTGTAAAACTGAGCCCAAGCCAACCTCACCCACCTCCACGCTGTGTAACTAGTGGGGAAGTTGAATGTCAGAGCAGACTGGCTCAGCAGACAGCAGGTACATCCGGTTGAGTGACAGCTTCACCTGAATCTGTTCGACATGATTCAGAGGAGATGGGGTCGAGTTCCAATGGACCTGATGGCATCCCATGTGAACACCCAGGTCAAGGGGTATTTTTCTTGATACAGGGAAAGACAGGCTCTAGGAATAGATGCACTCTCTCAGACTTGGAACCAGGATGGGTCATATATCTTCCCACCGATTCCAGTGATCCTACATGTGCTGGCGAAAGTCAGAGTATCTCAAATACAGATTATTCTGATAGCACCCTACTGGCCACGAAAGGCATGGTTCGTATCCATGATACCCATGACATTGGACAGGTGGGCCCTCCCATATCGGAAGGACATGCTGTCCCAGGGACCACTGCTTCACCCAGCCCCCCATACCCTGAAACTTTCGGCCTGGCTCCTGAGAGGCAGAGGCTGCCAGTTATCATGATTTGGTCATTACTACCATCCTACAGTTCAGAAAGCCATCCACCACAGCTACCTATAGTAGACAGTGGAACATTTTCGTTAGGTGGTGCAAGTCCACACACATAGACCCTATGCAGGCAGACATAAAGTCCACTTGCTCACATCCAATAAGTGGGCTAACCACTTCTTCCCTACGGGTGCAGCTGTCAGCCATAGGACCGGCCATGAGGAAGGCCAGCCTGTCACAGCCCAGTGCTCATCCAGATGCCATCAGATTCCTCAAGGCAGCACAGAATATACGCCCCCATATACAAACACCAGTAGCCCCATAGGATTTGACCATGGTGCTTGATTATCTAGGGAAGGTCCCCCTCGAACTGGGGCGCCAGTCCCCAATTTACTGGTCGGTCTTAAAGGCCTGTTTCCCTAGTGGCAATCTGCTCAGCCCGCAGAATTAGCGAATTAGGAGCCCTATCGTGTAAAGAACCCTACACCATTTTTACTACTCAAGGAGTCTTTATGAAGACAGTCCCGGCCTTTCGCCCCAAAGTTATGTCCACGTTCCATACAGAACAGACTCTAGAGCTACCAATATTCCACAATCAGTTGCAGCAGGGCAAGGCAGGTGTTCAAATCAGGGCCCCAGTCCACAGGAGGCCTTTTCCTGGCCACTTAATAACTCCCATAGTTCAGGAAAAGTATCACATTACAAAATGGGAACTTCCAGAAGTAATAGTCTCAAAATCCAGGTTTAGCTCCATTGCTCAATGGATATACCAATATTCCAGAAGAGGGGTGTCCTTACATAAGCGGTAGACAAGAAGCCAAAGATTACTTACATCTGTATTGTTGGAATATGCAGCGTTGAAATCCAAGCCCCAGGGATTGCACAATTGAACAGGTCTGGGTATAGCTTGCAGAGATTCGCTGCAGCTTGTTCCGGTGAGTCCATGGAGAGCCAAGAACCTTCGTGTTTCACTTGGAAAGTCGCTGGATATCGCATTCTGAAAGGTATCCCGGCAACAATTAATTTAGAGACTGTTGAGTGTAATGAGGTGCACTTGGCTCTGACAGAGGGTGGTAAACCCTGCACAATCCGCAAATGACAATTTTCCAATGAGACCTCCTTGGTGTCCTTTAATTTGTTAAGGATGTGCTGCTTAGCAGGGAAATTAAGCAGCCTAAATATGATGGTCCTAGGAGGAGAACCCTAAGGTGGTGGGGGCCATAGAGACCGGTGTGGCCTCTCTATCACATATGAGGGACCATTCACGGCAGGGCCTGCACCTTCTCACACAATTTGTGAACAAATAGAATTGGATTCGCTCCCTCCTCCTGTTCTGGGAGCCTGAAGATGATGAGGTTATTGCGGCAGCTGCATCCTTCGAGGTCCTTCATCTTATCTGCAAGCCTGCGCAGCCATTGCCTGAGGGAGACCGCCTCTGCATCTGATTTGCTCTTCCATGCCTCCATAGAAGTGGTACAAGTCTCTGAGTCTGAGACCTGAACAGCAAGAGAATCCACAGAGGACCATAGCCTTTGCAGTTCCTCTGTCAACAAGGTAAGAGAAGCCTGAAGGGGTTTTATTTCATCCAAAAACCTTTCCTCCATGAGGCAGTGACCGTAGATTTTGCAGCCTACTGCTTGGTTCTTTTGGCCTGTTCATTTCAGTCATGGGTAGGAGGCGGCATATGGCGTGGTAAGGCTGATCTCATTTCACTGTCCATTGTCAGGATTAATAAACAATTGCAGCTTGATCTTGCGATTATCTGGTCACCACAGATGTAGAGGATTTAGCTGGGAGTTTGGGGAAAGCAGTGAAATAACTCGGGGAAAAAACGTCAGTGGTGGTGGAGGAGGAGCAGAAAGCTACAGCAGCTATCCTCTAGGTAGCCATCACGTGACCCCCAAAAGTAATTGATTGTTTTCTTCTGTGACATTGTTGTTTTGCTCCAAGTTGTCTTTGCCTTGAGGTTTCACAGCAGTGGGAGATGAAGTGGGTTGCAGTCTGACTGATTTTCTAACCGTGTCAGGCAGTCATCAGAAGCTTTTTCTGCCTCTGCATGGCTTGGAACATGTATCGGTGGAGTCTCCTTCTCACTTGAGTCATCCTCATCTGTCAACTGTATGTCTGTTATTGTAGCTATGATAGGATCATCATCCATGTGCTCCTGGCATCCCATGATATCCACTCTATAAGATCCTGCTCTGATGTTGTTATGCATAGTTTTTTTTAGCAAAGTAAGTGATCTGTCTCAGATCTTCACTGGTTTCTGTGTCAGTTTCAGCATGCCCTTGAGTGCACTCCTCTGCTGCAGCCTCAGATATGGTCTCAGCTGTGGTTTCAGTTGCTTTACCAGTTCTCAGTGAGTCAGCAGCAACAGGATGATGATGGCCGGCCCAGTGGCACTGAGGATTGAGGTGCTGGAAGCCACATCTCAAGTCATGCTGGTGATCAGGGTTCAAGAGTGGCCTCGGGCCACCACAGGTCAGCAGGGGAAGGAGAAGATTGAGCAACTGGAAGGTTGCTGTCTTCTCCTTGGCTGGGTTGAAGGCTTCCCGTCGCTATACAGTGGCCTGCAATGGAGATCAGGGGCACTGCAGGAGCGTAGCAGTAGGAGGGGTGGAGCGGTGGTGGACGTCAGCACATTCACATGCACAGACATCATTGCACGTCCATGCTCCAGAGAGAAACACAAGCAAAAACCACCAGTGGCTCCAGGGAGGTGATGGTGATCCCGGGAGATGACACTCCCATCCCATCACCGGACTGCCTTCCGTCGGGTTCCCATGCCCTTGAACCAGCAGCAGGACTGGCTGTCTAGATTTCAGATGAGCACGCCAGGTAGGTGTGGCGGTCCCACCCCAGGGAGCTTAGATCTGGGGGGCCAGCCTGTTCTGTGGGCTGGGTTGGGAAGAAGTCTCTGGTGGGGGAGCTTCAGACAGGGAATAGAGGCTGACAAGCTGTGTAGGTACACCAGAGAGATGCCCTGGGTCCTGGTGCAGAAATAAAGTTAAAAAAAGAAACAGAATGATGATGTCCAATTCCAGATTTTGCCGATGCTTTTTTAATTGCTTATTCCCCTACTGCATCCCAAACTCAGCCACCAGGTACACAACATCATTTAGGGTTGAGATTTCACAATGTCCTGCAGTGGTCTAATCTCATATTTTTCATCCAGCATGGCTGGTAGGAGTTTCTTTCTGTAATTCCCTTTGAAAATCTCCAAGATGCCCTGATAACAAGGCTGCAGTTTAGATGTGGTGCCAGGTGGTAGGAACATGCATTGTGCAGTGCCAACTTGAATAAGAAAAACTGGCATCTCTGAGTGTGCTGGAGAATTGTCCAGAAAAAGGATAGCCTTTATTGGAAGCTGCTTTGGCCGGAGAAAGTGCTTCACATTTGGCACAAACTCATTTGTGTACCATCTAATGAATATGGTGCCGTCCATCCGGGCACTGTGCCAGTGGGCATGAAGGGTAGGAAAGTCTGCAATGTTGATGTACTTGAAGCACCTAGGCTCCCAGGGCTTTCATATCAGGAGGAGTGGAAGTTTGTAAGACCTGGCTGCATTAACACATCCTAGTATGGTTGCACAGTCCTTTGCCTTCTTGGAGCCAGGAGCTTCCTTTTCAGACCTGTGTGCAAGAGTCTTATCAGGTAGACAGCACCAGTAAAGATCTGTCTCATTTGCATTAAAGATCTGATCATGCTTCAGATTCTCAGATTGCATGACCAAATTATTCTGGTCAATAAACACCTGCACAGAATTATCTACAACTCTTAACTTTTGCCCACAAAGTCTGAGCTGGCGTATACCATATCACTTTTTAAACTGACGTAACCATCCATCGGTAGCACAAAACTCTTCTTTATTTCAACATTTTAAGTAAAACTGGAGTGCCTTTTATGTGAGAATGGTGTTGGAGACTGGTGCTCTTTTCTCCTGCTCCTGTTTAAACCACAGGTAAATCATTGTGTCGTGCTCTTCATCAGCACACATTTTCATGTTGCAGTGACTGTCTGTACCACTGGTCCCCTCCATGGTCATAGCGAATTGACAAAGTTTATCTTTGGATTCCTTTATGTCTTAAATTGTAGACTTACCAACACCATACTCTGTAGAAAGACTGATTGCTCTTTCACCATTCTCAAGTCACTCCAAAATATGGAGCTCTTGTGCCACGGTAAGAACATTTCCTTTTTATTTTGTTGCCTTAGTTCAGACACACAGATCAGAACAGAAAGTACATGCAGAAGGAAGAAGGCCAACTTTAAACACCCAGTAGCTTTCAATGACATGTATTTGCTGCTCACTTGACATTGATTGAAAACAGCTCATCCGGGAAAAGGCACAAAAGCCAGGGGGGCAGCAAATTGGTTCATTAGATAGGGTGGTTCAGTACATTGAGGTTCATTAGATTAGGCCTATACTGTACATAAATAAGTAGACAATGGCAGCAGACAAAGGCCCATTGGTTCATCCAGTCTTCTCACTTTATCTAGCTATGATGTACTGGCCTTAGTGGCTAGCCCACCATTTTATTTCAGCTACAGTACCCCTTTTCTAGCTAGTCCCAAATACCTGAACCATCTCTGCTTGAAGCTGCTCACTAATTTGGCCTGAACCATTGCCTCCGGCAACTTGTTCCACTTGTCCACCACTCTTTCCATTAAAAAGTGCTTGCTGACTTCCCTCTTGAATTGCCCCACACACACACACACACCTATTTAAGTAACTTCTCCCTTGTCAGTGTATTTGAGCTTAAAGAGAAAGTTCCTTGATCTCTACCTTATGCATCCTGCGCAGGTACTTGTATGTTTTGATCATGTCACATCTTTTCCTACTTTTCTTGAATGTGTACAGGCTCAAGTCATGCCGCCTCACCTTGTATGTCTAGTCCCCTAGACTTTAGACCATCTTGGTTGCCCATACTGCACTGCCTTCACCTTGTCCCAGTCTTGTCTCAGGTGTGGACTTCAGTACTTTGCACATTATTAGCGGTATAGGTGCACCAGTGACCTGTGCAGTGGGAGGATAACCTCCCTACTTCTTCTGCTTATTTCTCTCCCTATGTATCCTAGCATATCGTTTGCCTTACCCACAGCTCTGTTACAATGTGCTGTTGTTTTCAGGCTCATGGACATCATTATCCCAATGTCCTTTTCCTCCATAGTGCTTTCCAACATCCCCACCTGCCCATTTTGTGCTGCACTGTTGAATTCCTTTTCCCAATGTGTATAACTTTAAATTTTTTAGTGTTGAAGTCCAACTGCCAGATATTTGACCAGCTGTCAAACCTGCCCCCAGATCCTCTTTGAGTTTCTTTATCCCTTCCTCTATGTCCACCCTTGAACAGATCTTTGTATCACCTGTGAAGAGGGAGAGCATGCCCTTGGTGCCTTTCCCGAAGTTCGAATGAACACATTAAAAAGGACTTAGCCCAGAAGTGACCCCTGTGGTACTCCACTTCCTACTTCCCTTATTTCTGAAAATTCCCCATTACCATTATGCTCCTCCCCTCAGCCAGTTTTCCACCCAAGTTGCAAATTTGTCTTCCATACCTTAGTCTATTAGCTTCTCAATCAGCCTCTTGTGGGGGGGGGGGCGAGTCAAAGGTAATATATATTACCTGCCAGTCCCCTTGTTCTCTGCCTTGGTCATTCAGTCAAAGAAGTTGATCAGATTAATCTGTCAAAATCTTCCCCTCATGAACCCATGTTGTCTGGGGTCCTGTTGCCCATTTCCTCCAAGAAGTCCCCCTAGTTCATCCTTAGTATAGACTCAATAATCTTTCCCACTATAACTGTCAAGCTGACTGGTGTATATTTCTCTGGCTCATCCATACTTTCTTCCACATTTGTGTAGCTTGGATCCCAAAATTACATACATACTGCAGAGAACTAGAATGGTTCAGTGGAAAAAGACCCAGCAGTCCATCGAGTCTGTCAATTAGATTTCTTTCCCTAGCTCCATGCTCCATGCTCAGTCTAATGCTGAGCTGGACTTAAAGGTGTTGTAGTCCTAGTCGCGGATCATCATCATCCCCTCCCTAGGTACAGTATGCCCTCCACTCTTTTACCTGTGAGTCCCGCTATTTCCTTAAACATGGACTGTCCATGTTAAAACCTCATCAAAGTCTTGTCTTCAACCACTTATCTAGGCAATCTATTCCATGTGTCCACCATCTGTTCCATCAGGAAGAATTTCCTCTTGTTCCTCCTGAATTCCCTCCACTGTTTCCCAACCACACCTTTTAGTCACTGTTTCCTCATTCTTTATGAATGTGTCCTTACAGTAAACCCTGTGTATTCCTCACAAGACCTGGTATGTCTAATATACCCTCGCCCCCTTTTCTTCCTACTGGCCACTAGTATATGAATGTTAAAATCTGCCACCCTTTCCTCATACAATCTCCCCTGCTGCCACTGGAACATCCAACTGGTCCTCCATTGATGGTCTCTATGTAGTCTCTGTCTTTCTGGAATGTGCACTCCAGAAATGCACACAGTACTCCAGGTGTGGCTTTACCAGTGACTTCTATAGTGGCAATATTCCCTCCTTTATCCTATCTTTAAATCCTCTTCCTATACATCCCAGCATTATATTTGCCTTCCTGTAAACTTTGCTGCACTGACCAGTCAGCTTGAGACTGTTACTAATGATCAAAATCTATTGTAGATCTCTGTCCTCAGTTGTAAATATTTATTTATTTCATTTTTGTTAAGCCAGTATGCTCTAGGGAGTGGAAGCCCCATTTTCAGAAATGACTCAGGAGTGTAGAAGCAGTCATTTAAAACATTAAATAATTATCACACAAATGATAAAGATATAACACATGTAGTACACTGGCATCCATTAATTCAGTCAGAATGTGCACATTTAGATTTAGTCAGCAAAAAGTCTTTTAGCCTTATTTATAAAAGGGGTTGTGGTGACATTTGTCTATAAATCGTATACCAGCCCTACCACTATGGTCAACTTAATTAAGTATACATGCACAAGTTTAAATTAAAATGATGGAAAAGACAGATTCCCTATATACCATAAAATTTATTTTCTATCAGTTTAACCACTCATTTAAAGGGTTAGAAAGATCAAGAAATTAAGAGGTCAGCAATTTAAAAAAGGAAACACCCATGTTGTTCTTGTTTATAACATCAGAGTTTACATTACAAGCATTTGTCAATGCAGAATGTTTGCTTGCTGGCATTGGCATTGGTAGTGTAGGAGTTAAAGAGATGCATAATGGGAATGGCAGTGAAGTATTAACTGAAGCCAACGCCACCACCACCCTGCAGAGACTGACAGGCATTCGGGTGTGCCTTTGGGTCATCAGGCATAACGGCCATGCCATTTCTTCACACTCTACCCTGCAGACACTGACAAGTTTCATGGTGTGCCTTGGAGTCTTTGGGCCTTATGCTCACCCCATTCCATAAGGAAATATGGTGAGATGGGTGCAGAATAGGAGAACGGGGTGGACTCTGGGGCTGAGGAGTCCAAGGCACACCTCGATGCCTGTAACTGGCTGCAGGGTGTGGGTTGGGGTGGAATGGCATGAGCATTACAGGCGACAATCCCAAGTCACACCCCTGATGCCTGCCTGTCTGTCTCTACAGGGTGGGGCGTTATGGTCAGAAACCCTAATGCCCCAGGCGTTTGTTGGTATTTTCACTCCAAATTTTCAACATGGGTTTTTTGTGACCCCCACCTCATGAACAGTGGCAATATCAGTGCATTAGCGGAAAGCTGAGTTTGCACAGTGACTATGCCATTAGGCACTACAGGTGCGAAAACAAATTTAAAACAGGGTGTGAAAAGTAACAGCTGTACTGTTCATGGGGAGGTGTAAAAAATAGCAATGTTGAAAATCTGGAGTGAAAATATAAAAAAACTGATGAAGTCACGAGTGTGCATAGAAACTGCACAACACACACCCGTAATGTAATTAGTTTGGGGATTTTTTACAGCAGATTGTCAACACAGGCATTTTGTTACCTCTGCTCATGAACAGTGTCACTGTGATTTTCTTAATCTATCCCAAACACTGATTTCCCACAACGACCACGCATTTCAGTTCGAAAACACATTTCGGCCAGGGTGTGAAAAATGACAGCTGTACTGTTCATAAGGAGGTGTGGAAAAATGCCAGTGTTGAAAATGTGGACTGAAAATATTACAAATTTGTGAACTTTAGAGGGTGCATGGAAACTGTGCAATGCACGCTTGTAGCACTGTAATTTAATGGACTTTTGTCACCAAATTTTCAACATAGCCATTTTAAGACCTCTCCTCATGAACAGTGTCATTGTGATTTTCTTAATCTGTCCTGAACATTGATTTCGAACACCGACTGCGCCATTGTGTGCTGCATGCATGAAAACACATTTTGGGTGAGATGTGAAAAATGACAGTTGTACTGCTCATAATGAGGTGTGGTAAAATGGCAATGTTGAAAATCTAGAGTGAAAAGAGTAAAAATTTGTGAAGTTACAAGCGTACCTTGGAACAGCCCAATGCATGCTCGTAAAACAGTCATTTTTGGGAATTTTTTCACCAAATTTTCAACATAGGATTTTGGGGAGCCTACTTCATTAACTGTGACACTGTCATTTTGTTACTCCATCCCAAAAGGTGGTTCCACACAGTGACCGCAAAATCACCTTTCGGGACCGAATAACAAAATGACAGTAACTGAGTTCATGAGGTGGGGCCCCAAAAACTCCATGTTGAGAATTTGGTAAAAAATTCCCAAAATTGGCTGAGATATGCACCAAAGTTGAAAAAAACACCATTTATGCCATTATACAGCTTACCGGCATTTCTTCAGTTCGTGGTCGGCTTTGAAGAGTGCAGACATGTTCCCGGTCCACCAAAGATCGTTGTGCCAGCCCCAGAGAGGTAAGTATGGGGTCAGGGAGTAGGGAGGTACAGGTGTGCAGGCGTGGGTGCAGGTTGGGGAGGGCGAGACAGTCAACGAGGGACCATTTTTTTTTTACAGGTGTTTTTTTAGACTACGCTGGACTTTTTCCACACTGGGGTGAGCTCCCAGCATGGCAGCTAGAAGTTTATTTTGGGGGGCAGTGGAGCCGATGGGGGATTGGGCACCCCGTCGGCCATACTGACCTGTGCCATGCTGGGGTGGGCTCCCAGTGTGGCACCTACAAGTGTATTTTCTTGGGGGGGTACAGTGGAGCCAATGGGGATTGCACACCCCATCAGCCATACTGACTTTTGCCACGCTGGGGTCGGCTCCCAGCATGGCACCTGGAAGTTTGTTTGGAGAGGGGCCAGTGGAGCCGACAGGTGATTGGGCACCCCCATCAGTCATACAGTGTGTGGTGGTGGAGGGGAGCACATGAGCATGCTGGGGTGGGCTCCCAGTGTGCTACATAGGTGTTCATGGGGGGGGGACAAACTGTCTATGATAGTTCAGATGCAGTGCTGACGTGGCAATTTGCATACTGCCGATAGCAGTATGCAAATTGCTTACACATTACCACTGTTGATTGTGGTGGTATTTTCCTTAGAACTGTATGCCACTGCATCAGAACAGCTGTCATAGACAGCTTGGACATTCATTGGTGCAGTGCAGCCATGCCTGCAAAAGTGAGCAGGGCATTAGAAGTGGGGGAGGCACACCTACGAAAACTCGTATAATGGCACTATGTTTCTTGCACATGCATGCATGCAAACATAAAAATGCTGAAAATCCTTGTTTCTTTCTCACTATAATTTACAATGAAAATAACTGGATAATTTGTGAAAGGGAAGGTCTCAGGTTTTAAAGTAAAATGAAGCTAAAATGGACTGCTGACTTATGGAGTGGTAAGGGAAACACTGTTGAAACAGAAGTAAGGACTAGGACTGAAAGGAAATTATTCTGATCTGCAATAATGTTCAGAAGACATGCTGGTTGGAAAAGTATGGTAACTGACCAGAAAAGGTCGATGGCACAGTTATAAGGTAGAAAAAGAAATGGGCAGACTGGACGGGCCTTGAGGTCCTTACCTGGCATCAACTTCTATGTTTCTATGAAATGGTGAAACTTGGTTATGTTTTAATCCTTCTTAAGGCCGTCCTGCACCCCTCTCCAAAGTGCCCCTCAAGTGACCCTGCTGCCTGCCAGACTCACCTCTGCTACCCAACCACCTCCTTCAGGCTCTGTAGGTCAGCCATCATCCCTTGATTCGGACTTATCCCTACTAGGGGTCTTATACTACCACCAGGGTGAGGAAAGCACCTTGTGGCTTTGGAATTATGACTGGAGGGGTAGGGTCGGTACTCTGAGGGATCAGATGGCATGAGGGAGCACAAACATACTCCTCAGCCTTTTGCCACTGAACTGTGGGACACTGACACTCGAAATGTAGAACAATGTGGGACACTTATAATGAGGGACACAGCATTAAATATGGAGATACAAGCTCAGAGCACTGTGCAAATCAGCACTTTAATTTGTGTAAAATTTAATTTTGATTTAGAAAATTAAAATATTATGATTTTTTTAGTTTTGAAGTCTGAGTTGGGGGGGTGCATGCACAGCAGTTGAGGCTAGATGCTCCTGAGTGCTGTTCTAATGCCCTAGTTGTTTAAAAGGTAAAATTCAGCAATTACTGGCCAGCAAATTCAGCTAAAGCAGTGAGGCAGATAACTAATACTACCCTGCATATAGTGATGGATGGAAAAGGATGCCAAGAAGCAGAATCCTAGTCCAAGGACAGTGACCTGTGTGCTTAGGATGTCTTGGTTGAGGCAATGGTGGCAATAGGGTAATCATTTTTAGACCAGGTTCTGGCAGTTCTTGCTCCATGTTTGGATGAGCTAGAATCAAAACTGCAATGGATACTCTTACCCAACAGGCAACAAGACACAATGGCCACCTAGATGAAGATGAACAATTGATTTCAGTGGTGGAGAACACCACAACAGGCCAGGTGGAGAAAGTGGAAAAGCTCAAACAAGATCTGGAGGAACTACGAGAAGCGTTAGATCAACAGGAAAATAACCAGAGAAAGAAAATCACTCATTTCAGGGGCTTGTTAGGAGGCAGAGAGGGTGTAAGCAAAGAAACATAGACAATGACAGCAGAAAAAGACCAATGGTCCATCCAGACTGCCCATAGTACTCTATCATACCCCAAGACCTTTTGTTGATACAGGCATTTTGTCTATACTGTCCCTTCCCTTGCTCCCCATCTTACTACTACCCCCCTGCATAGCTACTAAGCCCTTAACTGTGTCTAAACCATGCTTTATACTGTTAATGTTTTTAATGCACACTACCTCTGGTGGCAGACTGTTCAAAGACTCGACCACAATCTCTGTCAAACTTTCTCACATTCCTCCTGAACCTCCCATCCACCAGCTTCCACTCATGTCCCCAGGTTCTAGATTCACTACTCCTGTTGAATAGTTCCTCACAGTTCACCTTGTTCTTTTCTTTCAGGAATGTGAAGGTCTCTAGCATATCACCCATCTCACATCTGGCCTCGAACAAGTACATGTTCAGTGCCCTAAGCCAATCCTTATATGATCTGCCCTGCTGGCCTTGAATCATAATGGTTACCCTACATTACACTGTATCCATCCTGTCCTTGTCTTTCCTTACGTGTGGACTCCAGAACTGGGCAGGGTACTTCAGGTGTGGCCTCACCAGCGTGATCTAGAAAGAGACAGTAACAGCTCTTTTTTCCTTCTGTCAAAACCCCTCCTGATACACCTTAACCTCCGGTTTGCCTTACTGTAGGACTGGATCCAGGACTGATTCCAGAGGCACCTCACTGGTGACCTCCCTCTCCTTGGATCTGACTCTGTTTACCACTACCCTCTGCCGTCTTCATTCCAACCAACTTTCCAACCATCTAACTATACCCTTTGCTGCACCCAGATTCTCTAGCTCATTCAGCAGCCTTCTGTGAGATGCCAAGTCAAGTCCTTTGCTGAAGTCAAAGTAGAATAAATCTACTGCATGACCCTTGTCAACTGTCCTAGTTGCCGAGTCAATGAAGACAATCAAATTGTTCTGATAAGACCTCCCTGTCATGAACCCATGCTCTTTATTATCCTGAAGTCCATTTTCTCCGGGTACTATAGTCTATCAGATCCCTTTTGGCTAGTGTCTCCATCAAGTTTACTAACAACAGAGGTATGACTGACAGGTCTGTCATTACCCAGCTACTTTGTGTCCCCTCCCTTGTGGAGCTGAACTACATCTGCTGCCCTACAGTCATTTGGAACAACCCCTGTCTGAATAGAGCTATTGAATAGCCCTACCAAGGGTTCAGCTAATTCTGATGCTAGCTTTCTGAGCAGCCTCTGATGCATCCTGTCTGGCCCTGGATGGAGCCTTATCTAGCTTCAGAGTTGCTAACCCTTTTCTGACTTTTTCACTAGTAAATACCTGCTGCCTCATTTCTGAGATCCCCCTTTCAACAGCCTTTATGCCACTCATTAGCAATGGCCTGCTGTCCTCCTTAGTGAACATTGAGCAGAAGTAGTCATTTAGAGTAATTATTTTCTACTTATTCTCCTCTGTCAGCCTAACAATTTCCCCTAATGTCTTTTTCCCTTATATACCTAGAAAAACTGTTTCTCCTTATCCTTGACCACCTCTGCAATATGCAGCTCTGTGTCTGCTTTTGCATCCCTGACTGCATCTTGGCCTCTATAATTCTTAATTAATACCCCCCCTTCTTCATACCCCTGCTTCTTCTGGTACCTGATGGTGGCCTTCTTTTTGGCCATCACTGTCTCCCAGACAATTTCAGAGAACAATATTGTTCTCTTGTACCTGTTTCTCTTGGCAACAAGCATGATGGCATTGTTAGAGACCTGGCTACCCAAGTTGCTTAAAATGGACTCTGATAGATTTAAACTTGAGTAAGCGTGCAAAGCACTGGCACCGACACAACCAACAGATGCTTCACCACTGCAGTGTGTTCAAACAGCACAACATCAGCAACAAATAAGCACTACTGACAGCTTTCATGCTTGCAAAAAACAGACCAACAATGAAGATAAGCTCTACATGTTCCAGGATTGACTGAAGAGAGTCTGGCAGAGGAGGAAAATGTTTGGCTTGATCATGGGTAAGCTATGTGAGGCCAACATTAAATGTAAGATGTTCTTATACTGCTGTGCTTACAGTTTGTCATGAAGGGCAACCCTTCACTTTTCTAGAAGCATGATTGGCCAAGAACATCATGAAGGAGCAGTTAAAAATTCAGATGGATTGAGGCAAGTGTTATTGTGAGTGACTGTTGCGAACTTTATCAACTGTTGATGGAGCTGCCATATAATATTCCTCCCCATCTCAACTGCTGCTCCCACTGGGGTAACCAATTTCTAAAGCCACTGATGTGTCTGTCAGTAATGGTGATGACTGCATGGTGGTAGGACAAGAAGTGATATCATAACATTAGTACATATTTTGTTGTTGGATTCCTCCCTCTCTCCTTGGCCCATAAGGGAGGAAAGGGATCATAGGAGACAGGAAGAGAGTGACTCTTGGCAATTGGGATATGAACACATACCCACCTTTGACACTAGTCTAACTAGCCTTAAAAACTTAAAGACTGACAAAATACTACCATGTAATCTAGCTGGGTAAATCTCCATGAGAGAGATTGAACAAAAGTAGCTGGGTGTATGCACCAGAAGATGGCAGCATTGACTGAACCACTGAAGATAACTTAAAAACTTGGGCACGCAAAAGCTGGACTGAACCCCAGACAGGCTTTGTCCAGTGATGTTACTCCTATCATAATATGAGGCATTTGTTGAATATAATACATTGGAGTAATTGGTATCTGGTGGGATCATACATGGTCACCATGGATGATGAGAAAGCATTCAACAGAGGTGAATAGTGATACCTATTTTAGGAGCTGGACAGGTTTGATCTGGGTGCTACCTATATTGACTGGGTCAGCTTGTTATACAAGTTCCCTGTTGGCTAATGTTTTCATTAACTGGGCCTCTCAGAGGAGTTTTGGGATGGTAGGATTCCAGACAGGGATGTTCCCTCTCCTCACTAATGTTTACTCTTGCTGGAGAGCCCATGGATCTCAAACCAACATTTCTCATATGTGGATTACAGTCTAATGTTTGTTTCTGACATTAAGGTAACTATCCCAGCCATCACCCAGATTATGTTCCTTGTTTCCATTTCTCAGGTTACAAGATAAACAATACTAAATCAGAACTCGTGCCTGGGGGGTGGGTGAAAGCAGAAATTGTGGCTTGTACTGGTCCCCTTGGCATACTGGTGGGGCATACTCTTTGCTTTTTATATAAAGTCAGTTATGGGGGTGGAGGATTATAACTCAGGTTATCTCTGATCTTGCTAGATAGTAGGGGCTTCCTATGTCTTGACTGAGCCACATCAATCTTATAAAAATTAATATCCTGCCAAGAATAAGTTATCTGTTGCAGATGCTTAGAGGCTCTCAAACGCTGACCTGCAGATCATTGACATGAGATATACAGAATTTATCTGGGAGACAGGCACCCAAGATCTCACTTGCTTAGGTTAAGGGGGCAGGTTGGAAATGGGGGCTTGAACTCTCAGAACTTCAGAGCCTATTATGTTACAGCTCAAGCTAGATATATACATGAATGTCTGAAAGGGACACATAGACCAGGTTGGATAACCCTTTTGAGCAGGGGAACAATAATAATCTCCCACAGTCTCATATTAGGGAATAGGGGGCCTCACAGCCTACTGAGCTCTCCAGACACAAAATCTAGTGACTCAGTACACTCTAGAGACATGGTCCCTAATTAGGATGGTCTGTGGAGGAAAAGGAGAAAATAACTGAACTGTTGCCTATATATGCAAACCCAGAATATATGCTGGGTCAAAAGGAGCCAGGGTTTGCTACTTGGAGAGAGTGTTTGATCATCTACCTTGGTGACCTCTTCTTACAGCCCCACTTCTGGTTTTTCTATGACACGGTGGACAGCAGGATATTTAGCCCAAGACAGCTGCTAAAGTACTTCCAAATGTGGGACTACGTAGGGAAAATCAAGAGTCTCAATCCAGGGGTGTCCCCTCTATATGAGGTAGAAACCATCATCTTGCAAGCACAGACAAGACCAAGGGGGCAAATTGCAAGGGCCTACTGGGTTATTAGGAGTAAGGACACTGACTGCTGAAATGTCAGACTGCAACTGGAGAGGGACCTGAATCTGGCCATTACAGAGGAGGGGTGGAAAACAATTTGTGAAAGCCACCTGGCATTCTCAAATGTAATAAATTTAAGAAGGCACAGTATAAGTTTGTCAGCAGACTATATATGCAACCAGTGGTGATCCACAAATTTCACAAATATATTTCTCCCATATGTGGTAAATATAATCAGGATCTAACCAACTGTATTCATTACTTCTGGGAATGCTCAATTCTGAGAACATATTTGTCCCAGATATTCCAAGAGACCAACAGAATATACAAAATAGGGGTGTTTAACACAGTACTTTCCCTGCTGAAGAGAACTGAAGACATAGAGAAGAAGGGTTGTTGGGGGGGGGAGCCTTACCCCATGCTTAGCAGTATAGCCTAAAGGTCAGAATAATGAGATGTGAACAAGCTTGGTACATCCAGAAGACCTGGGTTTAATTTCCACAACCTCCACTTGAAGACTGTGTGACTCTAAACAAGTCACTAAACCTCTCCTCTGCTCTGGGGTCTTGTGCACGGTGTGCCTTATCCTGTTACCAAAGAATAAAAAAAGACCAGTAAGGTTAATGTTATCATTAGCAAGAAACATAATTCAGAACACCACAAGGTGAAGCCTATGGTGGAAAACTGGAGGAAACTACTGGTACAAACCCTTCCATTGGAATGTCTCATGCATGAACTTAAAGGCGGGGGAAATTTTAATCATAGTATGACCTGATCATGAACTCTTTACCTCAGGGAGAGGTAATGCTTGTCAGGAAAAGGGCTCTCTAATTGATCAAGGGGACATGCTTACAAAAAGATAGTGAAGGAGTAGTAAACCTATAATGAAATTATCATCTTGGAAAATCCTCAATGTATCAATTGAACTGTCAGATAATTATTGCACAATATGTTTTCATGTGTTTTAAATTGTGTATGTCTGGTTCATATTGTGTTTTTTAAAGATTTGTTATACAGTTCTGTAGAAAATTATGTATTACTACATTGTGTTTCCTGCTAATTGTACTGTATATATTACCTGAAAATTGTATGTTGTTATAATGCACATGACTATAATGAATTATAAATGCAGTAAAAATATAATTTTTTTTAATCCGAGTTTACAATGACTACTCTGTGTGGTAAGCACCTTTCCAATGTGTTATGGATATGGGACAGGGCAATTCTGAAGGGGAAATTAGGGACAGTTGAGAGGTGGAAGCACAAAATGTATATCTGCAATGCCAAAAGTGGATGTATTTTTTTCTGTTTTACCTCCCACTCTCCCTCTGCCCATATCCCTCATAGGTGCATGCACTACAGCATCGTGGAGGGTGCTTGGTGATGTGTGGTCACCCATGCCATGGAGTGCACAACCTCCAAACCTCCTGTAGGAGCCATTCAAAAGCAGTGCACAGTCAAACCATCCCCTGGGAGGGGAGTATCCTGATGAATGCTCTTTTTGCCCTCCCTGCCAGCCTCTGCTCCTCTCTGGGCTTGGAATAAAACTGGGTCACCAGCATATCAAAGGGATGCCCCCTGTCTCCTCGCTCAGCTCCATAGAGCCAGCAGAATTAGACTGTAGCAAATAAAAATTGGTGTTGATGGGAATTTCAACCACAACAGAATCAATTAAAATGAATGTGTTGCCTGATTATCAGGCAACAAGCATTTGATTTATGGCTATGTAAATTATTAATTCCTTAATACCATAAATAATGAACTATCATTACTCTGATTTCACATAATGATTGGCAACATATGAAAAATTATGGTAGATAAGGACTTAAGGTCCATCAAGTCTACCCAAAAACCTTATCTACACCTTAATGGCCTATTTTCAGATTGGGTGATCACCTTATGAACCCACACCTCTTCACTTTCCACCACATCCCATCCCACCACCCTACTGCCACCCCCTGAGGGACTGCCAGTCCTCTGAATGTATCCCAGCCTTCCCAGCCTTCATTAAAGCTGGCAATAGAGCCTGAATCCACCATCTCCATCAGCTCTCTTGGTACTTCTGCCCTCTCCACTTTCCACCACTTCCCATTCCTGCACCCTACCAAGGCTCTCTTAAGGACTATCAGTCTCCTGAATTTATTTCAGACTTCTTTAAAGCTGAAAATAGACCCCATGAATAATGTTCCACTTCCCTAGTCACTCTTGCCCAGTATCCCGTGAGGATGCACATAAGGAAAGGTGCCATCTGTAATGGCGACTCCTTCCTGGCACAATCCCTCACGGCAATGGGAGGTTGGGTGACCGGATGAGGGGGTTGGAGAACTGGGCACAGGATGATGCTATGTGTACACACATGGAGGAGAGTGAGCACGGTGAGTGTGGGCTGAGAGGGGGCAGAGGGGCTGTAGGGGGTGGCGCTGCAGTGGATGGCCAAGCTGCATTGTGGCGTCAGGGGTTGGCTAGTGGTTGGGGTAGGTGGGTGAGGTACTGGGTTCAGGTCCGGGTGCTGATGTGATTTAATTGCACCCAGCCTGAATGTTTTTTTTGTTTAATGCTTTCACCCCCTTCCGACATGCACCCCCCGGAGTTGAGAATCCTTAAGTAGGGGGTACAGGGTGAAGCAAGCCCCCACAGAAAGCATTAAAAACTGTCCTGGTGCCATTGTTCCCAGTACTGCTGTCAGAGTGCTGAAAATGTTTTCAGCACTCTGACTGTGCAATAACAGTGATCACCTTTAGGCGTCTACCATTATCACATAGACCCCTCTTGCCCTGGACCCCAAACATCAACATATGAAAAGTAACTCCCAACTCTTCTTTAAAGATTGTGGGGCAATAGTAGATGGCATACAGGAAAACTAAGTAACCTCCCTAAGCCGCAGCACAGTGTCAGAATTATTCTGTTTCTCACTAATCATATGACACTCCTCAGTTTGCCTGCAGCACACCCAGAAGGACTGGAAGGGACAGCCTCTGTATTACTGATGATGCTATGAAGACTTATTGGTTTGTCTACCTACCAGTTTTATTTTTATTTATTTATGTATTGAAAAGGTTCACCAGAAAGGCACACTGAGCAAGTTAAATTGCTCATCTCCCAGTGTGTCCGAGGGGTGGGGGGAGGTAGTGGAGAATATTAAAACAAAACATACAATATTCTGATACAATTTCCTCATATAAAAGGCTTCTGACCACAGTAGGCTACACACATAGTATGCAAGGTAGGGGTAACAACAAATTACAGTTCATAAAACCTCTATTCTGTAAACAGAGGGAACATAGCTGGTAAACAGTTAGCAATATAAATATATATATATATGCATACATGTGAAGTGTGTAATGCACAAGAAGTGCAATTTGCATATATACATTCAGACAAGTTAATACAATTTTGAGCAATTACTGGGTGATAGGAGAGGAGGAGGAGAAAAAACAATTACTTATATGAGGTAGGTAGTGTAAAGCAAGAACCTCCTATTGTAATAGTGTAGATGGATACTATGGGTAAGTACAATTTGATGAGAAAAAATTATGTATTGCCAAGGAGAGGGAATGGGGAAGGAGGAGTGCTTGATATGATGGGGAAGGGCATTCCAAAGTTTAGGGAAACCATGTGAGAAAGCAGCCTGGCCGACATAGGTAGAACGACAGGGGAGTGCCAACGTACAGGAGTTGTGAGACCTGAGGGAGTGAGGGGGGGAGGAGGGATGGACAGAGAAGAGCAGAGGTAGTGATGGAGAGATCCAAACCAGAATTTACAGATGAATTTTGCAGTATGGGTGTGACGTCGGTCACTAAGTGAGGGGAAAGCTAGAGTATGATAGAGGTCACAGTGATGAGTTAGGGGTGAAGATTCCAGAGCGAAGTGACAGAAAGAGTTGAAAAGAGAGTCTAATCTGGTTAAGGAAGACTTGGAAGTGGCACTATAGACTACATCACAATAGTCAAATATAGGTAGAATCATTTTCTGCACAAGTTCACGCCTTGCCGGTAGTGTTATACTGCTATGGTTCCTAACTAGGGCTCCAAGCTTGGGGCGTAGTTTCTTCAGGATGGCTTCCACATGCCCAGAGAAGTTGAAGTGTCATTCAAGCCATACTCCAAGATATCTGAAGAAGGAAGTGTCCTCCAGTGCAGTCCCATCAAGGGTATGGAAAGTGGGCAAGGAGGGTTTTCTAGAGAGTCTCTGCCTCATGCCAAAGGTCATGGAGACAGTCTTCTTGGCATTGAGAAAGAGTTGATGTGAGCTAAGCCAGGTCTGAACTTTGTTGAAGTCAGACAGGAGACTGGTCGCTACATCAGAAGGGGATTTACCAGAGGTGAACAGGACTGTACCATCTGCATACATGTGGATGGAGGATAATGTGCAGACTGATGGGAGTTTATTTAAGAAAATGGAGAACAGGAGTGGACCATGCACTGAACTCTGTGGCACCCCAGTGGTGATAGGGAGGGGAAAGGATAGGATATTGAGTCAGTGATTTTAACTGTTTGGGTCCGAGCTACAAGTTATGCTCTGAACCAGTTTGTGGCAGAATCGGATAAGCCTGCTGACGTGAGGTTATTTAGAAGTAGAAAGTGGGAGACCATATTGAAAGCCTTGGCAAGGTTGACAAAAATAGCCGAAGTGATTAGGTCACTCTTCATCCCTCAGAGGATACAGTCTGTGAGCCTATGAAGGGAGGCTGTGCTAGAGTGATGTTTCCGGAACCCAGATTGGAAAGGTATGAAAAAGCATGAGTATTGGTGCAGTTTAAATAAACAGACCAAAGAAGGGTCCAGCTGAACAAAACATTGCCCTGATGCAAACCCAGTTTGCCTGGGGCAAACTAGGCTTTGTGAATAGGTGGTATTCACAAAGCCCAGTTTTCTGCTGTAAACTGGGTTTGTGCCTGGGCAAAGTAGTGAATGTAGTGCAAAGTAGTGGGGAAGGACCGCTAAACTATAGAAACAATAGTTTACAATGTCAGGTGGGTGATCGGGGATAGGGAGGGACTACTACACTATGGAAACAACATTTTACAATGTCAGGTGGGTGATTAGGGATGGGGAAGGTCCACTACACTATGGAAAATATATTTTATAATGTTGGGTTGGTGATTAGGGACTGGGGAGGGGGGAGGGAACCCCTAGGCTACCAAGGAATACTGTTAAGTATTTGTGGATGGTGATTGGAGGAAGGGGGCTCACTGGATCACCACGGAATGCAGCTGCATAGGACATGGGCTGGTGATAGGGAAACTAAGCCACCCATGGGCCATGCAAATGGGCCCATAATGAGCATGCTAATGGCTAATAGTGCCTTGCATGCACAATGGGCTCATTTGCATGACTTTCTTAGTGAATACGGGCTTAGCACATGTGCGTTATTGTTGCCAGCCCATTCTCCTGGTTGGCTATGGGGACAGCACTACTGGGTTTCGTGGCAGTTTTCCTGGGTTAGCATTGCCCCCCACCTGCCCCTATTCACAGTCAGAAAGTGGACTGTGCTATCCAACTGTGAATAGTTCCATTGCCCACCAGCACAGCTGGAAAGTGCAGCACGAACTTTTGTGCGCGCTTTGCATTTGTTTTGTGAATGCTGGTCCACGAGTACAAAAACTCCTTTAGAGGAATTTACACAAGTAGGACTCCATCTGGACATTACAGTGAGCTCAGTCCTGCCCGGACTTAACTGGCCTAGCTAACTACTATAACTAACAAAGCAGTTGCAGGAAAGGGCCATGTTTCGGTACTCATTACTCTTAATCTTCAACCTAATGAGAACTCAGTACTCTAGTAGAGGGGATCGCATCTACAAAAGATGGATCTGGAGCTTTATCAGGCACTGGATCAGGAAATGGTGAGGGAGACCTATAACACTCTCCAGGTGGATGTTAGGTGTGGGCTACTCAGAAGGCATCTCGACTTTTTGGAATCTTCTGTACCTAACAAAAGGACTTGGTTCCCTTATGCCCCCTTGGAGAGATGCTTTCCATATTTGCCCCACATGGGGCCAGGCTAAGGGAATTTAGCCTATTTGACCAGGTAAAATGCTCCCAAGGCAACATGCACTCTGTCTGGCATAAACAACTGATCAGGTATTAGCAGTTGCTAACTCCATCCCACCCTGGCTCTGGATAACTGCTTAGCAAATAAGCTTCATTGCTAGAGAAACACCCAGCTGGGTTTTCCTCAGTGCTTGGGTCACAGACAACCCACCTGCTTCCCAGGAGTCCTGGCTAGCCACACTATTGGCTCTAGTAAACGTCTAATGGAGCCGCACAAGGGAGATCCTCCTCATTCAACACTCTGACAGATCTGACTTGATCTACAGCTGTAGCACACACTGTATTCTAAGCAGCTCAACTCCCATTTGGCTATCACACTCATTAATGAGGGTCTGCTAGAAATCCTGCCCTATGATTGGCTTCTCCATCTGTGGGCTTTCTGCTGTGCAGTTCCTGTCCATGATGCAATGTTTGACTTCACTGACCACACTTAACTCTCCTTTTGTAGGAGGCTTTATGCTAGTGGCAGACTGTGAGGAATTTTACATTTCTGGATGGAGCAGGCTTTTTTATGATCCCCACTCCATGCCAGGAGTCCATGGGGTTGGGATAAACAAAAATGGTAGCAGCATTGCCTATGGGCATATTTATTTGGTCCATGGCTGTAGTGCAGTACACCAACTGGCATAAAAAATTATTTTTGGTCCCCTGCTACCAGTCCACGGACTCTGGAAACCAAAATAATTATGTGGTGCTCAACCATGGAGTTGCATTGTGGGTGGTGAGCCTGATTGCTGCAGTCACTCCCTTGCTGGGAGCCAACAGTTCACGTGGTTGACAACTGCAAAGTTGGGGGTGGATGAACTGCCTGATCAGAGGCACTCCCAACTGGAGTGCAAAGTGAACACCTTAATGGAGATTTGCAAAATTACTTCTGGCCTCTCAGATGCATATCCGTTTCTTTTAGTTAGCTAGCAGAATGTAAACATTATGGAAGCAGATAGATGTGTTTGAACTTCATCAAATGCCACCAGCTGTATTCATTTTCTGTTTTCCTTCTGGGGTTCCAAAATACAGTAAGCATTAAAAAAGAAGTAAAAAAATATTTTAATCTGGGGATAAGCCACATTGGCTCCATCCTCTCAAGATGCGTTGTACCCCAACAAAATTAGATATGTGTGTATGTGTTTCAGCTGATGAAGTTGGAAAATGGAATGCTGAAAACATCTGGAAAAATACATAATTTAGAGTGGAGAGGCAATACATTCTCAAGGTATTTTATCACCTAGTAGTCTTATACAAATCTGAAGTGGTTAGGTATCCATGTGTAGTAGCACGGGATGCTGACTTTTAGCAATGCTTCTAAAAAAACACAAACACAAGAATGTTTGCATCCAGACTACAAGCCCCTTAAAACATTTCAACAAAAACATTTTAAAACTCTGCTAGGTACCTAGTCTTTTTTTTGAACTTGTAGATTTTATTTAGATTCACATATAGCAGTACATATACATGAGTGTATTCATTTTTACAATTCATGACTATATTGACAGAGCAAACAACTCTTTTATACAATTGGTACAGAGTGAGCAGTCTACTGTATATCATGTCACTATAGTCCTGTTTAGAAGAATGGAAGTACCAGGCATCCATTGTGCTTGATCATTTGTTTCTTTCTACAGCGTCCACACCAAAGATAATTAGTTAACAACTTGCACTGCATACACCATACCTTTAAGTCTCCTGCAGGCTGTCACTCGAATCTTTTCACATTATTATCCATATAGTAATCCCATTAGCACTTTCTGCTAGATTCTATTTACTATAATTACTATTCTGAAGAAAAGAAAAACAATATAATTGATGAATAAACAAATTTAAAAGGAAAAACCAAACTCTGCTGTGTTGTTCAGATATTATTTCTTTTTTCTGGATGCATATAACAATAGCTATAAGTGCAACATTTGCTAAAGGAACTGTAGGAGGTTCTCTCCATGGTTTGCCCTATTTGGGGAAGCCCAGTGAGCTGGAAATATCATTCTTGAATTCAACTCAGAAGTTGATCCAACACTGGAATACTCTCTGTACTTTCTGTGTAGTGGTAGAATAGTAATCATCTAGCATTAAACTTTTCTATTTGGAGTCTCAACTTTGCTGTAGTGGCTTCCATATGTTTAATATGACTAACATTCTGAAACCACTGTCGTGATTCTGGTTTGTTAGCTGTTGACCAGTATTGTGTTAGAACTTTATTGGCCACAGAAATTAAGATATAAAACATTTATTTTTGGTCTGGTCTCCATAGTTCACTAGAAGGTTGCCCTAGGACTAAATTCTCAAACGTGGGGAAACTTAGGGTCACAATTTTCATGATCTCTTTTGTGATTACTGACCAGTACAATATCAATTCCAAATCTGTCCAAAAACTGTGGTAATGGGTCCCCCTGTCTCCACATTACTTCCAACATGTATCTGATGAGTATGTGCCAAAATGTTTGGAAATAATAGGAGTTATAAAGAATTAGGTACCTAGCCTTAAAACTGTTTTTAATAATGTTTTAGAGCTAGCATGGTTTTATTCACATGTCTGGATAGGAGTAAAAACGTTTTAAGCTGTAACAGTTTAACTAAAACAGTTCTAGCTGCAGTGTGCATAGGCAAGCACAGTTCTGTGTATTGGAATTAATATGAAATAGTTACAAGAAGAACAGGTTTAACACCAGCAGTGTGGACACACCACAAGTGTTTGTTGCAAAAGTGGCAACTAGATTTTTTAAAAGTGCTGGTTATATTAGAAACAAATGAAAAGTATATATATGTATATGGGAAAATACTTAAGAGATAGATTGAGGTGTGGTGACAACCAAACAGACTCAAAAACTTTTTATATGCAAATGGAAGTAGAGTGGGAAGATACTAGTAGAAGATATCAGTGGATATAGGAAACCTTGCAGGACTAGAAACAGACGATTTACCAGTGAAAGCAATGCTGGGAGTCATTTTGCATAATACATTCCCCTAAAATACTCTTCCAGTAAATATAATCTTTTTATTGATAAGCAAAAGGTTGAACTGGTAAAGAATTATACATATCTGGGTATAAACATCAGTTCAAGTATCAACTGGAGATCCCATTTTGACCAATTAATCATCAAATCAGGTCAGTACTGTTCTGCTTTAATATCATTCAGCCTTAAATTTGGTGGGAAATCAATTAATGGAAGTTATAAGAGCCCAGGAAAAACAAAGCCACTCAAGCAAGCAAGGTGCATCACGATAAGCAAGCACAGAGTCTGGAAAAGAAACCTATGACACTCAACACATGTAATGCTACCACTAAAATAAAGTATTGTTACTCAGATGGTATCCTAGAAACTAGGATACCAACTAATACCTCCCATTTTGGCCAGATGGTTGCTGTGGTAGGATAGCAGTGGTATCTAACCATGGATCCTACCTTCTAGGATCCAGTGCATGGATTCTACAAATGTTGTGGATCCTGTGGATCCTAACAACAAACATTGTGGATCCTAGCAACAGATCCAGAGCAGATCCTAACTATCTGACCTAGGATCCCTGGATCTGACCTAGGATCCCTGGATCCTAACTAGGATCCATCGCTATCTGACCCTGGATCCTACTGTAACCCCCTCGTTCCCAGGGGTTACTAGAATCCCAGTTAGAACCAGTTGCAGGCAAGGAAAGGCACCTAGTGAAATGCCAGTTAAATCGGTTTCACCCTGTCATTCTCTGGTTTCAGTCTCAGCTGAACAGAAGGGTGATGTAATCTTAGAACTCTTGCAGCAGCATAAGCCACATTTGCTGCCAGCTCTAGAGATGTTAGCTTTAGAATGTTCGGTCAGTCCTGAGTAGGAGTTCCAGGAGAAGGCTGCTGCTTGCTGTGCAGCTGCTCAGGCAGTTCTGACAGAGAGCTACCACTGTGTTTTGGGTAGTTTGTTCTCACCCTAGAATAACATAGAAGACAGTGATTGAAGTGGTGGAGACTTGCCAAGTGGGTTTTCCTTTGCCTCATCCCAGGAGGGATGGGGGTGATCTTCAGGGTTCAGGGGCAATCCCCTCACCCAGTCTGTCTAGTGAAGCTGTCTGTGACAACTTCAGAAACTGTGAATACTTTTGTGTCAGCCCAGGAGGGGCACCTGCATTCCTTTTGTTGAATTTTCTCTGACAAAGGGACCCTGTCACCTAGACTGCATCTGTTTGTAAAACTGTCTGCCTACTATGGAGTCTAGAGTTAGAGACTGTCCAAGTACAGAACTTTTAGTCATGTAGTATGTTAAGTGTAAAAAACATTTCAAGATAGCATCTACAAGTTTCTGTGAGGGTGTTGTTAACCAGAAGAATGGCAGAGTATAAACGTGGAAGCAAAAGGTGGGAGACCCCCCATCTAGAGTAACCAGTTTACCTCTCAGGGTTCAGTTTGGGCACCAGTTCAATTTTCAGTCAGTGCATTTGGCCACTGCCTGATGGAAATAGTTACCCAGATGTGGGTTTTGGAGTCTCTGTTTTCAGTTCACCTCAGTGTAATGGGTGCTGGAAGATTTTGAGCCTGTATGCACTCTTTGTTGGTCTTTGTTGGTCATGTGTGCCACCAGTATTCCTCATGAAATATGGGAAAGTGTCCTAGTACTGGCCATGTGGGCCTAGTTGATAGGAAAGTGTCCTAGTACTGGCCGTGTGTGCCTAGTCGAGAGGAAATGTACCAGTAATGGGCCATGTGTGTCAATCTCTATTTTAGAACCTGAGAGTTCGCTGTGTGTGTTCAGTATGCCTATGTTAAATGGGGAAGTTCAAGAATGTCTGCACTTCAGTAATCTGCATTACCAGTATGAGTAACCTTGTGGGGGTCCATCTTCGCTTTGTGATTATTCTCTGTGTATGTGAATAAAAGCTACACTCTAGAATCCCAACCTGGTTTGGACAGTACTGTTTAAGCAATAATGCCCGACAGGGTGTGTGTCATTCTGGGATAACGTCATGCCTCAGGTTGTTAGGCACGAGGCCACAGGCTGACTTTATCCAATAACTGAGGCGTGACGTTATCCCAAATGACACACACCCTGGAGGACATTATTGCTATTATACAATGGCTCGTTGTTATACAGAATTAAAAAAAAATCATGTTAAAGAAGTTTTTGTGTGGAAAAATATTTTTGTTTTTTAAGAGAGAAGATGAAACAATCAAGAAAATGCTCATCTGCAGGTTCACAGTGAGGCTGAGACTAGATCCGTGATGTTGTACTGGGATAACAGCACGGGTCCAGTCCCAGACTGACCAATCAGAGTCCAGGATTTTGTCTTGCCATTGTATAATATTGCTTCCACTGTGTCTGGATTTACTTGGGTGCCCCTGTCCAGAAGTACAAACCAGCACAATTAGGGGCAAATGTTTTCTCCCAGGGACCTGGGTTGCTGGCCATGGTAAATGGTCCCACCAGGTGTGTGCCAGGTAGTTGCCACACTTGGGTTGCGTGTCTGTAATAGCAGGCTCAGAGGAAGATGTGTAAATGAAATGTTTTATAAACCCCCACCCCTCTCTATTGCCCCAGATGCTGTGTGGTGAGAGGAGCAGCCTTGCTAGTTAAACAAGGTGGGCCAGTGGGGGGTTACACTACATCTGCCTTTGATAGGATTTCTGGTAGAATACGAGCACTATTTGACAGATAGTGGTAGGATCCTCAAAAGCACTATCTGAGTAACACTAAAACACAGCAGTTAAAGTGTTCGTAGATAGTGCAGTATAGTGTATTGTGGGAACGTTGTTCCAACCCTGATTTTCATCTCAGCTGAAACACTGTTGTACCACAGTTCAAAGGTCATGGAACACTATTGTTTCCTTCTGTGGTACAACAGCATTCCCACTAATTTGGAAAGCACACGAGCCACAGTTTGAATTAACTGAGGCAACAGAAACTGCAGGATCAACCAGGTAGAAACTCACAGCAATGGCACAATCACGCAGACAAATCTTGCAGATGCAGGATCAATCAGATACTAACAAAAAAATGCAGGATCAACCAGATATTTTCATTACACAAAAAACAAATGCAGGATCAACCAGCTATTTAAATGTGCTCACACAATTAAAAGCTGTTCCTCCCAATAACTATCTTCTCACCGAAATATGATTTACAACCAATGAACTACCGCACTTTACACATACAGATGTCTGGTCTCTAAACATCCACACTGCTGAAATGAGCAGCCAGCCCTGAGCCCTGGAATAAAATGCAGCAACTGGGTACAGTTCATGCCCTGGGGATAATTAGCTGAGAATGGTGGTGTGGTAATGAAAGGGTTAATCCCAGGCTGACCTTGGGACCTGCTGCAGGTGGGAGGTCACCAGGAGACGGGTGGGATATAAGGGAGGTATGTAAGGGGGAGAGAGAGAGAGGGGGAGAGGAAAAGAGGAGGAGAGTGTGGCCGATTGTCCACTTGAGTCAGCCGCAGCAGTTTTCTAGGCAAAGAGATAGAGAAAGCATGTGGGAAGACATGGGTTTGGCTGTAGTTCGATCCCCATGTGGGACTCCTATGTCATGCTAGATCAGTGGGATTGGAGCAATATGCCCCACTGGGACCATTGTATAAGAGTAAAGTATGAAGTTGAGGTGAATAGTGAAGCAGTAAGAGGGGTTTTATTGGAAGCTTTCAGTCTTGAAGCCCTGTGAACAGAGAAAGATGACTGAGCAGTGGTGAGGTATTGCTGACTGAAAGTTGGGGATGTGTTGCCAAAAGATTGTGGGGACAGTTGCCAGTAGGAAGCCACAAGGAGCAGAAATAAGAGGTGCCACAGTGTGCCAGTGAGATGGGACCCATGATGGAGTTGGCGGCCCCTAGGTGAAAGGGCAGTCGGTTCCGTGGGAAAAAGATGTCAGTGAGTTCTAGGAGAAGATGAGATGTGAGGCCATATCAGACCATAATATCAGGGAATCCTGAGCTGTTTGAGTTGTGGGGACGTCTGAATCATGCCCCATGAAGTATATGCACACTGTGTGAACTGTTTGCTTATGTGAACTGCTGCTAATGTGTACCAAGGAATCATAGTGGTCCAAGACTGTATGCGCAGCCTGTCTAAAACCCATTGATTTTTTCTCTGCTCCATGGAGTGTTCAACAATTCATTATTAAACTTGATCTGCTATGTTTGTTCTAAAAAAGTTGTGGTCTCCACTTATTTAACTGATGGTTATTGAAACTATGATTGTTTTTTCAGCCCAGCACATGAATAGCTTTGCACTCTGGTGTGGTTGTTATGACCTGCAAATGCTAGCCATGTTTGGAATAGTACTTCTGTTGGCCATCCCCCCTCCACAAATAGTGACCATCAGCATACCACCAGACACTGGGAGGGGGTAGGCTACATCTGAGATTGTGTTTTGGGGTGCTTTGAACACATTCATGACCTCCTTGCAGTGCTGGGCAAAGAAGTTTCTTATATGGACTGAATGGACTGACATTTGAGACTGAAAAAATATGGCGCTGGAGAGCTTTGGAAATTTGTGCCTTTGGATGGAGGTGGGTGCCTGGAAGCCTGGAAATAAGGGATCCTCATGTCTGGACCATGTGCAGGATATGTAAATGAATTGGGACCAAATCAAATGATTGAATGGGTTGGGTTGCTAGGAGGAAGAGACATTTCCCCATGCCATGTGTTTTGCTGCTGTGGAGCAGAATTGTTTGGGACTGAACAGATATAGCATTGTGTAACCATGGCATCTACCACCTTTTGGAATGTGTTTAAGTGGTGAAAGATGGCCTAGGCCCCAGCAGCTTCAGAGGTTCCTGTTCTATACAGTATGTTTAGATGGATGTGTGAGATGCTGGCAAAGACTTCCACCACCAGCGAGTGTGTGATGTGCCATAAGAAGGACTGTGGGGTTAATCTGTACCCAGTCTGCCAACAGTGTTATGATGATCATTCAAGTGATCACAGGTACCAGTTTTTATTTCCAATCCACAGTTGAGGTGCCCACCTAGCCAAGGGTCCCCTTTGTGCAGACATCAGGGTCAGTAGAACTCATGATCCCAGAGGACTTTTCCAGGCCTTCACAACTTACTGATGAGGAGCAGCCAGGGGCACTGAAGGCAGGCAAAGCCCAGTTGCCTGAACTGAAAGAGTCAGTTGTACAGCCCTACTCAAAACCACCGGCAGAGACCTAGCCAGAGCTCTCCACGGAGAGACACCCCGGTGAGCAGGGGGGTGGAGACCAAGCCGACCAGAGTAATTTGTTCATGTTAGACATTTGAGAAGAAGAGGGGAATGATGATCTCCCATATGATAATGCCTCAGTGATGCTCACCAAGAAATCACCCAGTCCTCCACCGTCCCATGCTCCCTTGCCTGGTCCCATGGAGACACTGTGACAGATACAGGAGCAGGAGCAGGAGCACCAGAAGAGAGAATACCATGTGGGGACATGGTTGCCAGAGGGCCAGGTGCCCAGGACCATCATAAAAAATCTTCCTGAATGGTCTTAGGATGAACGAATTGTGCAACGTCATGTCCGAGAAGAGTACCCTGAGTACAAGTACCCCTATCTGCCTGAGAGAATGTGGGACGAGATTGAAAAGAGAAGGAGGGACCTGGTGTTTTGAGACATTTTGAGCAGACTGTATTGAAAGCGTGAACTGCTCAGTTGCAGCAGTACTGCCACATGGCAGGAGGTTCAGTGAGCTGCTTGCCAGATCTGTGCAAAGAGTGCATATGAGGGACTGACCATCACCAAAAACTGTGTAGTACTGCAGGACATTGATGGAGGGTGTACTAAATATACTGTGGAAGTGACCAACTCCTTTGTCCATTCCTTAACAAAACTGGACCCCTGGTTTTACTTTGGGCAGTGTGAATGGTAAAGTGGACTGGAGTTAACCCCCAGTGCTCCTGGTAGTGAGTGTTTTGGACTCATATTGGGACTATTTGCCATCAATGTTATTGTTTTAGTGTTTAAAGTGTTATTGCATATAAGAGTAATGGGAATGGGTTCTGGGAGCAGTTATTTGATTACCTAATGTTGCATACCCTGTAATGAGATACTGTGTCATTCATGTCACAGCTATGAAGTGTATTCTCACTCTGTGCCCCATTGAGCTGAATTGTTAAAATGTTTCAGGCAGTATCCTTGTACTGTTACACTAGTGGGTGGGTTATTGTGTAATAGTTTGATCATGTGATTAGTTAGACAAGTGAGCTGAAAAACAGGGATTTGGCAGCTACACTAGGCAGGCAGTTGGGTCAGGCAAAACTAAGCAATAGTGATGTAGGACAGTTCAGGCTTGGGACACCTCTGTCATAAACCCACTCATCAGGTCAGCCCTCTACTCCCAAAGTGCCAACCTCTGAGTGCAGTCTTGTGAACAGTTTAACAGAACAAGGTAATCCTCTTGTCTGTTTTGTGAGTTCAGATCAACCTTTGGTCTCAAGTCTTGGAGGGATTCAAACTGTGAACCTCTTGCTAGCATACCCAATGCACAGGTTCAGATAATTCTGTCTTCAGGGGGGCCAGATATCTTTGCCTATGGGCACCTAACCAGGTGTACAGAAATTAACCCTTGCAAACTTTAATAAAGACCTCAGATTTATAACACTTCTCTTTCCAGTTTGTTATCACCATTCAAGCTTATGCCTCGTGTCTGCTATAACCATATATACTTTTCTTGCAAATGAAAGAAAATCAAAGACAGACCAAGTAAGCTCTAAAAAGAGTTTTACTAAAATAGATAAAAATATGTAAAACACAAAATACAGAACTATTATATCACAAGACATACAGATCTTATAAAGGAACAAGGTTTTAAACAGTGCAATTCCTACTACAGTAATTAGATTGTCTCTCTAAATACCTGCTTAAAGTGCTCCAAAGATGTTTCTTTGTCAGAGTTTAGATAGATGTGTTCTCAGCAAACAATAATGCCCGACAGGGTGGGCGGTATTGGGCAATACCGGACTGGCCAGGGGTGTAATGAGGCCCAACGCTGCAGGCAGAGGGCCTTATAGCCCTTGGCCGGTCCGGTATTGCCCATACCGCCCACCCTGGAGGGCATTATTGCGCTTAGAAAATGGGGTTTCATTTTTTTTTTTATTTATAAAAATGATTTTGTAAGGAACAAATAGGTAAAAAACTAATTAACATATGAGAAAAAGGGGCTTCTGTTAAATAGTCCCTTTAGGATATGCCACTAGAGGGTGCTGCTGCCTATGAAAAGCCTTGTTTTATATGTTGCAGTGTCTCTTTTGTTTGTATGGATTCATTTGCAGTTGCACCCCCCCCCCGTGGAGTACAGTTTTTTTTTAATTTAAACAGCGCGTTTCAGCTCTCCCAGTTAGTGTGTCCCCTTCTTACTGCACCTCATTGGTGCGATTTCTTTTCGATGTCCTGACGGTTGTGACTTGGCTCTCTCCCGCAGTGCACGTGCACAAAGACAGATTTGGTGAATGAGCGAGGAAGCCGGTAGTTAAATCGAGAAAAAAAAATTACAGGGCACAGCGAGGGGCAGAAGCATCGCATAAGAAATGTTTAAGACTTATATTTAACCTGTACACTGGGACAGCAGGTGGGGGAAGGTGGCGCATGACCTGTTATGGACTGACGACATCTCAGTGATTTAGCAAGGGCAAAAAAAATGGCGTCTGATCACTTTGCCAGTTCGGGGTGCCTAAGGAGATTCTTAGGTAATGGGGCACCTCGAATTGGCACTTCTTTCTAACCGGGCGTCTATCGTAAGTTAATGTACCCCCCTGTTTTAGCTCTCAGCCAATCAAAGAGCTGATAGTCTTTTGCCCATTTTCTAAAGGAAAACAGAATTAATGTTTAAAAGCTGGTTTTCCCCACCTATTTTGCATGAGGTCAGCTAGCTCCTCCCTGTCAGAATATATAAAAAAATATATCTATATAAAAACAGGATGTCTTTTTCAAGTATTAAATTCTGCAATCCTCAGCATGAATCATGTCCTTCAAATGACATTTCTTTGATCTCACCAGTATCCTCTCTCACACATGCATCAGAGGAACATTAACAATTTTGCACCAGTTTGCTAAACCTGGTTTCCCCCTCTAATTTCATAAATCTTTTTTTATGATTTTCCTCTTAGCAGTTACAGCTATAATTAACTCAGACAAACAGGAAATCCTTGATTAAGGCCTGGTCTGTAATTAGCTTCTGGCCTTCCACGTCACACCTTGTCTCTAAAACCTGTGTGTGTGTGTGTGTGTGTGTGTGTGTGTGTGTGTGTGTGTGTGTGTGTGTGTGTGAGATCTCACATGCTGTTTCAGCCTTTCTCATGGGAGACAGTCCATACACATTTTTATTATATTACAAAAAATGATCATACAGCACTCAGAACTTGCAGTCCACATCACACACGTCACAATCCTCACCACCTAGACTGAATTTGGAGGCTCTGTCCCCTGCATGGAATGAGCTTCCCAAATCAGTTCACTCCTCATAGACCCTAGACAGCCCATCTGAATTCTGATTTTTTCTCCAGCCCTATGTAATACTGTCAGATCATACCCTTGCAAAGAAAGACTCAATCTTAGCAATCTGCCATTGTTTTTCCCCATCTGCATCAGCCAAACCAGGGGGTTGTGGTCAGTCTGCACCACAAAATGCTGCCCATACAAGTATGGCTCTAATTTCTTTAGGGCCCACACTATGGCAAGACACTCCTTTTCCACCATGGAGTACGCTTGCTCCCTGGGAAGTAACTTCCTACTCAGGTACACTACTGGGTGATCTGTCCCTTGGCTGGATGTCTGACTCAGTACTGCCCCAATACTCACGTCTGAGGCATCAGTCTGAACTATAAAGTTCTTGCTATAGTCAGAACTTGTCAAAACAGGAGCACTGCACAGTGCCTCCTTTAATCTGGTAAAGGCTTTCTCACAGGCTGGGCCCCAGGTAATTTTCTTTGGCATCCTTTTCTTTGTCAGGTCAGATAGGGGTACAGCTAAGGCACTGTAATTGGGTACACATTTTCTATAGTACCCTGCTCTCCCTAGAAAACTCCTGACCTGCTTCTGTGTTTCTGGTCTGGGCCACGCCTGGATCACCTCTATCTTTATTCGGTTAGGACAGAGCTGTCCCCAGCCTACCACATGCCCAAGGTATGCCACTTCTCCCATGGCCACCTGGCACTTCCAGGCTTTGACAGTGAGCCCAGCCCTCTGTATCCTGTCCAGCACTTCCCTAAGGTGGGATAGGTGTTCCTCCCAGCTGGTACTAAGAAGAGCAATGTCATCCAGGTACAGCACAGCGTACTCCTCAGCACAATTTAACATCTGATTCACCAACCTTTGGAAAGTGGCCAGGGTGTTCTTCATTCCAAAAGGCAATACTTTAAACTCAAATAAGCCTATTGAAGTGATGAAGGCCGACCTCTCCCTAGCTCTGCCTGTCAACTCTACCTGCCAATACCCCTTTGTCAGGTCTGTCAGGTCAATGGTTGTAAGGTAAGTAGCCCCTCCCAACTTGGCCAGGAGTTCATCCGTCCGGGGCATAGGGTGGGTGTCTGACTTCATGACTGCATTCAGTCCATGATAGTCCACATAGAAATGAGTAGAGCCATCTGGCTTAGGCACACAGACTACGGGTGAGGCCCAGGGGCTGTGGGATCTCTGGATTACCCCTAAATCCAGCATCTCCTCCACTTCCCTTCTAATGTCCTTTTGGACAGCCTCTGACACTAAGGGGGTTAGTCCAGGCTTGGCACTAAACAAGGGGGCAAAGTCTGCTAAAACCTCCCTTACTTTCTGGATCTGGTCCAGGGCTAGCTGGGGAGACAATTTTACTGCCTCCACAGAGGACTCCGGCTTACTCTTTTCCAGCAAATCCAGAAGGGGTCTCCTTCATCCGTCCCCTCCCCATGACTGCACACTGCAAACACCATGTCAGCCCTATTTGCATATAGCTTCATCATGTTGACATGGTACATCCTTTCTGTTTGTCTTCTGTCAGGTAACTCCACAATGTAGTTCACGTCATTTACCTTCCTAACCACTTTGTACGGTCCTGCCCACTCAGCTTGCAGCTTGGCTTTCCAGACCGGAATAAGGACCATGACTTCCTGACCCACCATGTATGAGCAAGCTCTGGCTCAGTGGACATACCACACTTTTTGTTTCTGTTGGGCAGCTGATAGGTTGCTCTGGGCCGTCCCCATAAGCTCCTTCAGCCTTTCCCTAAACCTTACGATGTAATCCACAATGGGAGTTCCCTGGGTGGTGTGCTTGCCTTCCCAGTCCTCCCAGATCAAGTCTAGGGGCCCATGTACCCGGCATCCGTATAAGAGTTTGAAGGGAAACAATCCTGTCAACTCTTGGGGCACCTCCCTGTATGTAAACAACAGGTGGGGAAGGTATTTCTCCCAGTCCCTCCCATGCTGTTCAGAAAATGCCCGGAGCAATGACTTTAGGGTACCATTGAATCTTTCCACAAGTCCATTGGCATGTGGGTGATAAGGTGTCGTGCATCTCTGCACCACCCCCACACTTCTCCCATAAACATTTCATCAGGTCCAACATGAAGGAACTCCCTCAATTGGTGATAACCTCCTGTGGAAACCCAACACGGGAGAAAATCCCAAGTAAGGCATCTGCCACTTTGTCTGTCCTCAGTGAGGATAGGGCGACTGCCTCGGTACCGGGTGGCATAATCCACCACAGTCAGGATGAATCTCTTCCCTGAGGAGCTGGGGGTATTTAAAGGCCCCACAATATCCAATCCCACCCTCTGGAATGGCTCCTCCACTATGGGCAATGGAATCAGGGCGGCTTGGGTTTTCCTGCCCGCCTTCCTTATTTCTTGGCACCAGTGACAAGACCTGCAATACTCCTTCACCTGCTGGGTGAAGTTAGGCCAGTAGAAATTCTGAGCCAACAGCTACATTGTGCACGTGATTCCCAGATGACCAGACAAGGGAATATCATGTGCAATTTTGAGCAACTGCTTGCGATACCCCTGGGGAATGGCAAGCTGCCTGCCTAGCATCCCTCCCTCTGTCTGTACTGCCTGAGTACACATAAGTCCAATTTTCCAATTAACCTTATATCTGCCATCACCTCCCTGTGTGCCGTCCGAGTCTGCCCAAACCCTCAGCTTCTCTAAACTAGGGTCACTTCTCTGAGCAGCCTCAAACCCCCTCACACATTCCCAAGGCATGGGACAGGTCCCCTTCAGCCGCTAAACTAGGGTCCCTAGCACTAGCATCAGGGCACTCAGGATCACTGTCAATTCCAACCCTCTGACAATGGGTCACCCCTCCCTCTTTGGAGTAACCCTCTGTAGCTGTGTGGTTACTTGCTACTGGGGAAATTTCTACCTCCTTTTCGTTAGTCTCCCCATTTGGAGACACAGGCTGGGGAACTAGCCTCTCAGTGGCTTCCACAATGGCTTCTGTGGGGTTCAGGGAACTACAATTTTCCCTTTCCACTTGGCTATGGGTAACTGCACATACTATCCCCTGTTTTAGATTGTTGCCCAGGATCACATCCACTGCTAATGTTTTGGCCATAGCCACCTGTTGCACAGTTCCCCTTGTTTCACCCCAGTCTAAGAGAACACTAGTGAGGGGCAATGTTTTTGTCTAACCAGTGAAGTCCTGTACAGTGAGGTATTTATTGGATATAAGCTGACCAGGTTCTACCAGATCCCCCTTTACCAAGGTCAGGGATGCCCATGTCCCTTAACCCCTGCGTCTGTACACCATTCACCATGATGGGGTGCATGTGTTCCCTCATGTTCATTGGCATTCTTCCAGGGACACACAAACAACCTACTTCTTTTCTAGCACCCTGTTGTGTATTACTTGCCTTTTGGGGCACTGTCTGGCAATATGCCCAGTTTCTTTACACAACCAACATTCATTTCTTCTCTCAGAGAAATCTTTTCTCTGAAACCTGGGGCTAACTGGTTTCGGTGGAGGCAGTGAGGGTTTTAGCTGCCCTGAAGGCATGCTTTTCCCTTTCTGTGCTGCCATGCCCACCCCATTCACTCTCAGATCAGGTCTGCTCTTGGCATAGCAGTCTGAGAGTTCAGCAGCCTCTTGCACTGTTTTGTGATCTTGACCTCTAGCCAGGTCTTTAGCTCTGCTGGGCATGCCCAATAAAACTGTTCTAATAAAATCACATTTTCAATTTTATCAACATAGTTTGCCTCAATTCCTTCCCACCAACATTTTAAAAACTGATGTTGTTTCATGGCTAGCTCCTCATAGCTCATATCAGGGCTTCTTCTGAGCTTACAGAATTTAGCTCTGTATAATTCAGCAGTTAATTCAAACGTTTTTTAACAGAGCATCTTTTATTTTGCTGTAAGTATTACTGTCCTCATTGTCCATTTGACCCAATGCATCCCAAGTTTTCCCGGTAAGTAGCAGGGATAGCTGGAAGCGCCAGGACTCTCTAGGAATTTTAGCCTGACTACAACCTTTTTCAAAAGAATTTAAAAAGGCATCCATATCCTCCCCCTCTTTAAATCCGGCTATTAATTTGGAATTTAATTTGTAACCCAGTCCCGCAGTCCCAGTTTAACCCAAGCCACTTACCTGCTCTGGTGTCACTGGTCAGAGTCATATCTTCTCCAGTTCGTGTTGCCTCTGGCACTCCTCTATCTTCTCCTCTGCAGCTCGCTGGTGCTCACACTCCTCATGGTCTGTGTCTCGGTGCTCTCACTCCCTTTTCCCCTCTGCAGCTCGCTGGCTCTCAAGCTCCTCATGGTCTGCATCTCGCTGTTCCCATTCTCTCTTCTCCTGGAACTCCAGCTCCATCCTGCACAACTCAGTTTGCAGCCTGAGTACCTCTGGATTCAGGATACTGGTGACCTTCCCCTGCTACTGTGACCCTTCACTGACAGTGGTCCTGTTGCCCTCCTCATCGGATCTCAACACTGCAGTGACAGCTAGTCCTGCCACACTCGAGGTTTGGTCCTTTCCAGTCATGGTCTGTGACTCGCTGCTCTGGGAATCTGCTACCATCAAGGCATCTATGAGGTTCTGCTTTTTGGTTGTCACCTCGAACAGGACTCCTCTGTCACTGCACAACTGCGTTAAGTAATCTACAGTGTGCCTGCTGTAGTCGGAAGCCATCTTCCCCTAACTATGGCTACTCTGACTTGCACTTTAGAAAAAAAATTAAATGGGTAGGAACTTGACTGTATGCCAAGTGATATAGTTCTGTTCCCTTTTTAAAATAAATCTCTGCCTTTTTCTTTCTTTGCAAGTGAGCTTACGGTCTCAAGCTGACACAGAACAATAAAAGCTTGTGATACCAAAATTATGCCACCGCTGCCAACCAATCTGTCACAAACCCACTCAGCAGATCAGCCCTCTACTCCAAAAGTGCCAACCTCTGAGTGCAGTCTTGTGAACGGTTTAACAGAACAAGGTAACCCTCTTGTCTGTTTTGTGAGTTCGGATCAACCTTTGGTCTCAAGTCTTGGAGAGATTCAAACTGTGAACCTCTTGCTAGCATACCCAATGCACAGGCTCAGATAATTCTGTCTTCAGGAGGGCAGATATCTTTGCCTATGGGCACCTAACCAGATGTACAGAAATTAACCCTTGAAAACTTTAATAAAGACCTCAGATTTATAACACTTCTCTTTCCAGTTTGTTATCACCATTCAAGCTTATGCCTAGTGTCTGCTATAACAATATATACTTTTCTTGCAAATGAAAGAAAATCAGAGACAGACCAAGGTAGCTCTAAAAAGAGTTTTACTAAAATAGATAAAAATATGTAAAACACAAAATACAGAACTATTATATCACAAGACATACAGAGCTTATAAAAGAACAAGGTTTTAAACATTGCAATTCCTACTACAGTAATTAGATTGTCTCTCCAAATACCTGCTTAAAGTGCTCCAAAGATGTTTCTTTGTCAGGGTCTAGATAGACACGTTCTGAATGAAAACAGAATTAATGTTTAAAAGCTGGTTTTCCCCACCTATTTTGCATGAGGTCACCTAGCTCCTGCCTGTCAGAATATATAAAAAAAATATCTATATAAAAACAGGATGCTTTTTTCAAATATTAAATTCTGCAATCCTCAGCATGATTCATGTCCTTCAAATAACATTTCTTTGATCTCATCAGTACCATCTCTCACACAGGCATCAGAGGAAGATTTACAACTTCACACCAGTTTGCTAAACCTGGTTCCCCCCTCTAATGTCATAAACCTTTTTTTATGATTTTCCTCTTAGCAGTTACAGCTATCAATAACTCAGACAGACAGGATATACTTGATTAAGGCCTGGTCTGTAATTAGCTTCTGGCCTTCCACATCACACCTTGTCTCTAAAACCTCTGTGTATGTGTGTGTGTTTGTGTGTGTGTCTGTGTGTGTATGATCTCACATGCTGTTTCAGCCTTTCTCATGGGAGACAGTCCATACACATTTTTATTATATTACAAAAAATGATCATACAGCACTCAGAACTGGCTGTCCACGTCACACATGTCACAACCTCCCCTTGGGATCTTGGGCAAACTTCCCTGAGGGTCCAGTAACCAAGTGGGAGCTTGAGTGGTTTTGGTGAGTCAAGCTTCAAGGGGGTCCCAGTTTCAACTTTTCTTAGTTATAGGACTAGACACCAAGGATGGGGTGGGCTACACCATGTAACCAGCAATCAACTATTCTACAAACAAAAGTGGAGTTTCATCACCTACTTGTTCATGTTGGTTAGCACAAACTGACAGTTTAAAATATGTTATTTTACTTTTCCCTTGCTTGAAAGATGCGAGGGTTGGTATCTTGGGTCTATTTGTGAGCCACTGCAATCCATTAGATATGCTTCCTATTAGAGCTCTGCAGAATGGGCAAATTCCGAATTCATGGAATGTCAATGAAATTTTGTGAAAGTCCACAAAAGGTCACTGAATTTCATCAGAATTTTGTGAAATTCTAAAATGTTGTAATTTGATAATAACTCAGCCAATGCTTAAGCTAGAGTTTTGAGATTGGGCATATATACTCTTTGGGAAGAGCATCATAAAATTGCAAAATATCATGAATGTCAGATAGATAGTGTTAAAAATATAAGTGCTCAAAGTTTGTCATTTTATTTTTTGTGTGAAATATCATGAACATTTTTATCTGCATATACCTCAGCTGTCTATTGGTTCAGAGATCTTACATTTGGCATGATTCCTTGAGGATAGATGTTCTAACAATGTGTCAGATTTCATTACAATATGATGCATCATCTCAAAATTATATGTGCTCATAATCTGCAACTTTGCTGGCCCGGTGGTGCTGAGGGTTGAGGTGCTGGATGCCACACCTCGTACCATGCCAGTGACCTGGGTTCGGGAATGACCTCAGGGCACTGGCGGTTAGCAGGGGCAGGGGAGGATTGAGCATCTGTATGACTGCTCTCCTCTCCTCTCTGGGGGTGAGGCACTGTCTTCCGCAGCTCAAGCAACTTCTGGCTGCAGTCAAGATTGCACACTGTGGAGACTGCAATGAAAGGGGTATGGGAGCTTCAGTGGATGTCCTGTGGGTGGGTGTGGGAGTGCGCCCATTGTGCACTGGATTTCATTGCATGTCCAAGCTCCTGGGAAACCAAGGAAACCAAGAAAAAAACACATCCTTGGGGATAGGCGACGGCGCCATGCCCCGCAGTGCCATATTCCAGCTCCGGGCTTCTCTTTCCAATAAGGTCAGATGCCCAGCAAGGTACATTAGATTATAGGTAGAGCACCCTGGGCAGATAGGGTGGCCCCACCTCAGGGGGTGCAGAGCTAGGGGATCTGCTTGAATAGTGTGGGGTGGAGGAGGGAGCTTCAGGCAAGGAGGTAGAGCATGCAGGTACAGTGGATGCCTGAGAGAGTTCCCTGTAGAGACAGTGAGAAATAGAAAGCACAAAAAAAAATTGTCATTTTATTTTTGGGGGGAAATTTCATGAAAAACTGTGATCTACATATAACTCAGGCACCTCTGTAGCTAGACATGTGTAAATTAGTACAGATTACCTTTTTGTAATGCTGATAGAACTGCTCTAAATATGGAGAGAATTGGATTATAGATATTTAAGTTACAGGGGTTCAAAACTTTGCAGCGTAAATATTTGCAAAATTTTGTGAAAATTATCAAAAATGTGAATGCTTGTAACCTCTCTGCTCTTGCATGCGTAGACTTAACATTTGACATGCACATCTATAGTCAGTGTATCCTGGTGTTTAACACAACTGGATAAATTGGTTTAGCAGTTTTAAATTTGCAGAAGAAAAAAAAATTATTAGTAACATTTTCTCACCTATTTATGGTAGGATTTACTACAAATGAAGCATCCAGAATTTTTTAGTGGAATTTAACATTAACAACGCACATATCATTACTTCAATAGACAAGTTGACCTAAGATTTTTGTAGTCCTGTTGTTCAGCTGTGGATGACTATCCCCCCCATTCTCTTTTGACGTAGCCAGATTGACTCAGTAGAACTACTGAGCCCACTGATATCCTCTTTGTTCTTTACAGTGACAAACTCCCTTAACATGTGAGTCACCTACTCGCTTCCTATTGACCTACCATGTTGGAATAGCCAGAATTCTTTCTTCCTGCTGCCCAAGATATTGTCTCCTCCCCAACATCTTTTTGAGTACCTTTATGTCCCAGGCTTGCATTTACAACGTATGCACCTCCTGCAGCGAAATCCCTATAGCAACATATGTCGCTGCTGACAACAGTGCCATGTCACTATAGGGGATGCGCCCAGGACCTGGCAACAATCTCCTGTCTTGCACCCCCTCCGCGAACCAACTCCAACTAGGAGTTGGTATCCATAGTGATGGGGGTGTGGGGGGCAGAGTCACCCGCTGGGGAGTTCGGCAAAGCCCCTAAGAAAAAATTGGACCCTGGTGTGCGCAGCTCCCTGCCGAATACAAATCAGAGTTCACAGGGAGCCTGGTGCTGTGATGCCAGTCGATGAGTTCATTGTCAACTCTGCATCATAGAGCTCATTTATACCAGGCTCCCTGTGAAAACTATGAAAAATGTGGATGTTTGTAACCTCTCTGCTCTGGCATGCATAGACTTAATATTTGACATGCGTATCTATAGTCAGTGTATCCTGGTGTCTAACACAACTGGATAAATTGGTTTAGCAGTTTTAAATTTGCAGAAGAAAAAAATTATTAGTAAAATTTTCTCACATATTTATGGTAGCATATACTATAGATGAAGCATCCAGAATTTTCTTTAGTGGAATTTAACATTAACAATGCACAAATCACTACGTCATGTGATAAGCTGATCTAAGTTTTTTGCAGTCCTGCTGTTCATCTGTGGATGACTATTCCTCCCACCTTCTCTTTTGGCATAGCCAGACTGACTCAGTAGAACTACTGAGCCCACTGATATCCTCTTTGTTCTTTACAGTGACAAACTCCCTTAAAATGTGAGTCACCTACTCCGCTTCCTATCGACCTACCCTGTTGGAATAGTCAGAATTCTTTCTTCCTGTTGCCCAAGACATTGTCATCTCCCATGCATCTTTTTGAGTACATCTAAGTCCGAGACCTGCATTTACACCAGGCTCCCTGGATCATAAATTTACTGGATGTGATCCTTAAATATCCTGCCTTCATGTCAGAATTGTTGACCATCTGTGCTTCCTTGTTCCAACCTGGGGGTCTACCACTGTTGTGCTACCTAGCTTAGCTGTCCATTTATTGGTGAAACTGTACATATAACTCCAGAACCTGCTGACCCCCTGCACTGCCTGCCTCTTATACCCCTATCCATTAATTAGAATCCCACAGATAAGGTTGAGTGAAATTAGATAATTCCAGTTTTATGGAATTTTTCATGAGATTCTACAATTTTCACAAAGACTCATGGGATTTGGCTTTAAGTACAAATGTTATTTTACAATTTGTGATAGGGCGGTGCATGGACCAAACAGTATTCCCCAAATACCACAAATAGTAGGCTTGCTGAATATTTGGAAGACCACTCCAAATAATTCACTATTTGGCCGCTATTCAGGATGTACCATTGGGTGAGTGAGATTTCAAAATCTCACAGAGCTTTGTTGGCCAATCAGAGGCTGTTTTTGAAGCTCACAGCCAGGAACATCATGTGATCTCACTCTGAATTTGTAGATGATAGGAGACAGTCATTTGCGAGAGCTAGCTCTGCTTAGTCTACAACTTGTGACTAGGGTCACCACCTTTGGATGAGGTAAAAACCGGATGCTAAACGACACCCCAAACTCTGCCTCTAGCTCCACCCCTTTTTATGACTGCCGAGTATACCACTCCTCTGCCAAAGTCATTTGTAATGTTGGGATACACATTACCAGTGATAGGAAATCATTGTTATACTGTTATTTATTTGATTTATTTATTAATTTATTTATTTTTATTCTTTGGCAACCAGGTTAACTCCCATAGGCCACATAGCCCATTTTACAGGAGTGACCCAGGAGCACAAGAAGGTTAAGTGGCTTGCTCAGGGTCACACAGTATGTAAGTGGAGGCTGTGGGAATCAAACTCAGGGCTGCTGGATGTGCCAAGCTCATCCACAGCTTATTGCTCAACTTTCTGTTAAACACTCTCCAATTTTCCTTTCAATGTCAGTCATGCATTCTGATGCTTTGACCAATTTTTGATAACTTAATTATCGATGCTTGTGGTACCCTTAATACTGCACTGTGTTCCCTTTTACTTCAGCAGCTACTGCTGTTTTTCATGTTTCTAAGACATTACACAATTTCAGACACACCATTTCATGCTGTTTATCTGAATGACCTGTAAAAGTGTAACTAATATCATTGAATGTTCAGGTAATACAAATAATTAGAGCAGATGTGGTGATAAAGGCAATAGAAGTTAGATTATTAATTTAACAAAAATAGGTCTACAACATACCAGAATATAGGACAAACAAAAAGAAACACTTGAGAGCACATAAAGGTGTAAATGCTGTTTCCTGTCATAGCAGTAAAAGACCATACTTAAAATTCAGAGTGGAAACAATTAGATTAATTTACTGCTAATGATCTTAATGGCCATACTTTACACCTCTCAGACAGTCTGGTTTTACAAACAAAGGCAGGTCTGAATGACTGTGACATCAGAGCTTCTTTGTAACCTGGACATGCAATACAGCCAAAACAGTGAATGATTTAACACATCAGTTTTAAGAGTACATGAGCACTCAAAATGGCCCCAAAACCGGAATGCATTTAATCAAAACCAGATGACCAGATAAGGACCCTAAAAATTGGATTATCCAATTAAAAACCGGATAGGTGGCAACCCTACTTGTGACTTATATAACTTGCAAAAATACTTCTTTGTGTGATTCAGTGGTTTTATTTTGATCAGGTTTGACATCTGATTTGACTGCAGTTTTGTTTTTTATCCTTGAAATTGGGCTCAGTGACAAGGAAAAGGAGACTGTGTGGCTGTGTGTGAGTGAAAGTGTGTGTGTGTGTCTCTGTGCTGCTGATGCCCCTCTCCCATTGCTTTCAGTTTCGCAGCAGAGTTGAAGCAGTGTGATTTGATTTTTTTGCAGAAGAACTTTTCTGTTGTATTCTTATTATCAGGATTTCTTTTTATCAGTAAAGTCAAAATTGGCTTTTCATGTAGTGAGCAACTGTTACTGGGCTCAGTAACAGTGAATGGTTATTACTGGTTAAAGTTTGTGCTACTTGACCAAACCATACTGTTGTGCTTAGATTTTTCTTCCAAATTCACACAGCCCTGGTGTGATTCTATTTTGCAAAGCAAATTTGTATTTTGCTGTCATCAGGTTCTGGGCTCAGTTCATTGCATGACTGAGGTGAATGTCATCCGACTCCCTTTTGTCACAGCTCACTGCGGTGCATACATCAAATGTACATGCGTTCTATTCTTCTTTTTATGCTTTATTACTGGCTTTTTTTAATGGCCACAATTATTTAAGGGTGTGGCACATGTTATTCTTGTAGTGCCCCTTGAGACCTTTGTGACCATAAAGACATTGCCGCTTAACTGGAAATATTGACAGAGTTATGACCCGTTGAAGTTCCAGTGTTATCCTATGTGAATCATTATGTTTTACTACTGGCTTTTTAATGGCCACAATTATTTAAGGGTGTGGCACATGTTATTCTTGTAGTACCCCTTGAGACCTCTGTGACCACATAGAGACTGCCACTTAACTCCAAATATTGATGGAGGTATTGCCTGTTGAAGTCCTAGTGCTATCCTTTGGGAATCATTATGTTTTATAATTGCCTTTTTAAATGGCCACAATTATTTAAGGGTGTGGCACATCTTATTCCTGTAGTACCCCTTGAGACCTTTGTGACTATATAAAGATTGTCACTTAACTCCAAATATTGATGGAGTTATGGCCCATTGAAGTTCCAATGTTATCCTATGTGAATCATAATGTTTTATTACTGTTTTTTTAATGGCCACAATTATTTAAAGGTGTGGCTCATGCTGTTCTTGTAGTACCCCTTGAGACCTTTGTGACCATATAGAGATTGTCACTTAACTTCAAATATCGATGGAGTTATGTCTCGTTGAAGTTCCAATGTTATCCTATGTGAATCATTGTTTTATTACTGTTTTTCTTAATGGCCACAATTATTTAAGTGTGTGGCACATTTTATTCTTGTAGTACCTCTTGAGACCTTTGTGTCCATATAGAGACTGTCACTTAACTCCAAATATTGATGGAGTTATGGCCCATTGAAGTTCCAGTATTAGCCTATGTGAATCATTATGTTCTATTACTGGCTTTTTTAATGGCCACAGTTTTTTAAGGGTGCAGCACATGTGATTCTTGTAGTACGCCTTGAGACCTTTGTGACCATATCCTCCTCCTGAAGCACCAGCAGCAGAAGCCAGCTTCTGGCACCAGTGTACAAGTCAAAGTACAGTGTCCTTTCTTCCTCCTCCTGAAGCACCAGCCTAATAAGACAGTCTCTGGCACCAGTGTACCAGGCAATATGCTGTGACCTCTGCACCATCCTCCTCCTGAAACACCAACAGCACAAGACAGCCTCTTCTTCCCCCTGAAGCCATTTTAAGGGCTTCTATAGTGATTCTCTAATAAGACAACTTTCATGGCCAAATACTGAATAACGAATAACGAATAGTGAATATAAGGGACCCTTATACCAAAGATTCAGTTGAATATTCGGGAAAGGGTATTCGCATGTCCCTAATTTCTGGCAGCAAGCAATTAAAAAAAATTGGTACACACAGTCTCCCTGGAAGGTCTAAGAACCTACAGTACCAAATTTAATGGTATTGCATTCTCTAGTTTTAAAGATTCAGAGATTTATAAATATGTAGTTTACATTCTTGCAAAATTTAATTTTTAAATGTGAAAGTTTGTCTACTTTTAATTCAGTCCCATTTAAAACTGCAAAGATTACCTTTTTCCGAAATGACTATGTAGTATAGTAGTTTAAATGTTTCAACTCTAGTTAAATTTGGATATGCACTTTTAAAATTAGAGGGAAATAACTGACATTTTAATTTTGGCAACATACTTGGCAGGCTATAACTCAGCCCCATTTAAAGCTAGAAATGTGAAACGATGTACATATACAAATGTAGTGTACACCTGAATACCTGTCAAATTTTATAACATTTCAGAGAAAGCTATCAAAATTATACTAAAATTACAAAAATCTAAATTTTGGCAAAATGTTTGGCTACCTATAACTCAGCTCCCATGGAAGTTTGAGACTTAGAAAGTGATGCATATACCCAGGCTAGAAGCTTCTCTACATCCGGACATTGTGGAAAAATTTGGATTAGAAATTTCAAAATTATTTCAAAATAACCAAAAATTACATTTTGATTAAATGTTTGGTCACCCATAACTCTGCCCCCTTTCATCCTACAACTCTGAAAGTTGGTACAGCTTTGTAAGCCATTGAATACTACTTACATCTTATATTTGGTGTTATTTGTACATGTACTTTTAAAATTAGAGTGGAATAACAGAAATGTAAAATTTTGAAAAATTCCATGGAATGTTCATGAACATTCAGTGGAATAGGAATGGCCATTTCATGGGGATTCTGTAGGCAGAATGTTATATTCCACGCAGCTCTACTTCCCATCCCTCCAAGATGTTGCACCAGGTTGGCACTTTACCTCCCTCTCTACCCCTTTCCACCCCCCCAACTCTATCCCCCTGACAATACATCCCCCACCAGAAATTGCTTCCTCCTTCACTGAGGTCCTTCTTCCTCCTCCCTGGGGAGTCTACTGGGGAGGACCCACACATCCTCACTGTCTACTACCTCAGGAGCCCCCTCTTGGCAGTCCCACTCCACCAGGATGGTGTAGGAATGTTTTAGTGGTACTGGTTGAGGAATGTGCCTATGACCCACTCCTCCCAACCTTTCAGATTCCACCAACACCATCTTCCTCAAGCCCACCGTAGTCCAACCACTCCTCCCTTCTGGCATTCTTTGAGGCAGTGGTGTCTGGCTTGATGGCCGCTGGGCAGGTAAAATGGTCCCCCAACTCTTACTCAATGCATCTTTGAGTCTAACAATGTTCCTTCTGACTCTCCGCCAGTGCTGATGATTATCCTTTCCAAAAGTAATTTTTTTCTTTTACCTGTTTATTTTTGGTTTCCTTTCACATCAGCAAGAGCAAAACAATAGGGATTGAACTACAGCCTCAATAATGTATAATAATAATTTTATCTTGTAGTCACAGGTTTCTTTCCATTATGTCATGATGCCTCTTGCACAAGCAAGCAAGCCATCACTGCCTGATCCACCAGATTGTTGATGTGGTCAGTGTTACAAACTCATGCTTGGACTTTCTATTCCTTCTCTACCACTGTGTGTGGTTTTATTAAAGTTAACACATCTCCTGTACCCGTCACGGAAAACAGTAAACCACATGCTGCAGCTGTCTGATTGCTAATTCTCACACAGCTGAAAGTTACTTGAAATAAGAGAAACAGGGGCAGAACATGAAGACTGATATACAAATAACATTTAATACTTAAAAAAAAAAGATTTGAAAAAAGCTATTCCCCACTAGGAAACACTGCTAAATAAAATAACCAGATCTGGGCTGGAACTATGCACCTGAGTGATAAATACCTGAAAAAAGAGAAGCAGGAACAAAGGATGGTTATAAATATAAATACACTACCCCCAGTCAAAATTTTAAATAATTAAATAAATAAATACCTTTGCTAGTGGGAAACAAAGTCATACTTGACAATCACCATCCAGATCAGCACCACAAAGAGGCATTATGAATTCTCCTCTAATTAAATCATAGTTTGTAGTGCTAATCCAGATGATGATCATTGAATATGGTTTTGTGTCCTAACAGAAAAGGTATTTTTTTTTATATCTCAAAGCATACAAAAGAACTAGCCACTCTAGGCAAAAGTATTGTTTCTATATTTCTTCAAAGTTTTTATTCATGTAATGTAACATGGGCCCCCAGGTTCAACTTCAACGTTTTGCATCCACCCCCCCCCCCGGGCTTCCTCGAGGGATTAAGGCTTCCTATCTTTGCTTTTTTCTATTCTCCTTGTTTGATCATTTTCAAACAAACTACTTTTTTGCATTTCTAAGGTTTTGTTGCCAGCATAGGTGCCGGAACGGGGGGGCCACTAGGGCCATGACCCTACCACTTTCATAAGTGGCCCTATCACTTTTTGCAATGACGTTAATGTATTTAATAGGGAAGAATTTACCTCTTACATCTTTGGCCCTACCACTTTTCAAAAAGTTCCGGCACCAATGGTTGCCAGTAAAAAATATTTCTTATGTGGCTATTGTATACATTGCTAATCCATGAAAACTATTTCCAGTTAAATCTTTCAGGGTGTTATTTCTTTAACTACTCAAACTTTCTGGCTTTAACAACACAGCAGAAATGGCTGAACACAAAGTCATTCAAAAGTAGTCATATGTAGCTATGCTATCACACAGTTCCAGAAGCAGCAATTTTAATAAACAGCAAATACATATACTGGCACAGTACTAGTCAGAACAGTGCCTACATAGTATAAATCATGCAGCAGTTAGCAGCATAGATAGTGTAATATTCAAAGTGCAAAAAAAGTCTAGCTAGCTCGATGAGTACTGATGTTACTGGAAACTAGCCTCTGCCATCAAACATCCCAGAGCTTTGCTCTTTGTGAACTTCACCAGGGTACATAGTTCACCAAAATTCTGGGAGCACAAAATACATGTTTATTGTGCTTTTCACAGAATTAGCAAAAAGTGTGTTATGACAAATGTGATGGTGGGGGGGACATACAGCACATTACCACATAGCAGCAGCAGTACTAGATTACACAATGTCTTGTTTATGAGCAAATTTCAAGAAGGGAGAAATGTATGTATTAGGCTTGAGTAGTTGTGTAGAGTGGCTGAATGTGCTTTACAAATCTGGTCTGAGAGGGTGACTTTAACAGTGTGGTAGTAGTAGCAATCCCTGTTTAATAATTTGTTGTTCAGAATGAATTTTATGGAAGTAAGAACTGGGGAAAAAAAGACTGTCTCGAGTGAGGGAATATATCACACAGTGCGACTACATGAGTGATATAGCACATCACTGACTGCTGGACTGAAACAAAATATTTGGGGACAAGAAACTTTGGGGATATTGTGCTTTTCAAATGCACTATATATGTAAACAACAGTGCTCTACAACTGAACCAGCAGAGAGAGAGAGAGAGAGGAGAGGAGAGAAGAGAATGATATGGCACATACACAGCACCATACCAAGAATACATAGGTATGGGAAAAACAGAAAATAGAATTTTTGGGGTTCCCTTTGCTTTTTTAAGGGGACAGGGAAAACTAAGAGAGAAAGCCAGATGAGAAAGAATGGAGTAAAATGGTAAAAGAGAAAGACAAGAAATTACTTAAAACATTTTTTGTATTTTTAAAAGTTTTATTTTATTTTGTTGTCTTTGTTTGGGGGGTGTAAATAGCATCTGCTGGTTGCTCAATAGTTGGTTCATCATGCTCTCAACTGAGCCAACATGCAGGCTTCTCCTGCAGTTTGGCTATCTCCTCCATGGTGCCTTGCAGCAGTGGTGGTGGTGCCAAGTCTGGTACTGGTGCCAAGGTGGGTGCTGGTGCTAGTGCTGTTTCACATCAGCGCTTTCATCCAGGGTGCTCCCCTCGGCACCACAGATGGGCTACCTCCACTTGCTGCCTTTAGCTGACAGGCCTCCCACAGCTCTCGGTGCATAATCCTGAGGTCAGTGTGCTGGCCACCTGTCCCAAGATGGATCCCCTTTTTTGCTATGGCTGACCACTGCCTTGCATTTAGTGCATGTGACAAGGCTTTCATCATGGGGGTCAACAGTAAAGTATTCCCAGACCAGGGAGGAACATGGCTGTTTTGGTCTGGGAGGTACTAATGTGGGGCCAGAGGAGGATGGACGGGGCTCCTTGGGACAGCAGTGTAGGAATGAAATTTAAACTTGTACTTGAGAGTTGTTGGAGCTGTTGCCTCCCCCCATAAAAGACAAAAGTTGCGCTGCCCTGCCACAAAAACATAGCCCCACTCTCATTTCAGCCAACAATATGTAGCCACATGGTTAGAGTAACGAGCCATGAATGAGCTTGGTACATCCAGTAGATCTGGGTTTGACTCTCACAACCTCCACTTGTATACTATGTGACCCTGAGCAAGTCACTCAACCACCCCAGTGCTTCTGGGTCAGCAATAAAAACAGGCAATTTGCCTAGTGGGCCTTACTAGGTTACCAAAAGAATAAAATAAAAACAAATATTTTATTTTATTTATTTAAAAGTTTCACCAGGAAATGCATACTGAGCAGTGAATGCTCGTTTCCAGATGTGACCTGGTGGAGAGGGGATTGGGATAAACAGTAAATGCAAAAGCAAAAGACAGATACAAATAATAACAAATTCTGGCTAGAGCCAATAGGACTGCAGCTAAGGAATTTGGGGAAAATATTGTAAATTAGTTTTTTAATATTTTTACACCACATTTTCAACATAGTCTTGTTATGACACGGCCTCGTGAAGACAGGCAGAGAAAAAGTTCAACTCCTGGCTTAAAGGTGATTTTGCACAAGGACTGAAAAATCAACTCTGCGATTCTAAAACACAGTTTGGGCAGGAGTTCAAAAATGACAGCTGTCATATTCATGACGTGCTGCAAAGAAATTACTATGTTAAAATTCGTGGCAAAAATATTGAATATTAAGGACGGATATTCAGAGCAGTTGCACATGACGCAACTGAGTTGTGCTGCTGCAACTATGGACATGCGCTGCCGAGCGACATTCAAAGACTGCGGCTCTGCAGCGCAAGTCACGCTGCGCCATGCCACAAATGTAATGTATAGAAACATAGAAACATAGAATTTGACGGCAGATAAGGACTGCTTGGCCCACCCAGTCTTCCCATTTCCCTACCTACTGGATAAGCTGCAGATCCTAGTTAACCAGCAGCCTACTTCTTCCTACCCTCACCCCGCAGAATTTCCTTATGACTATCCCATGCATGTTTGAATTCCCCCACTGATTTTGACTCCACAACCTCCTCCGGAAGGCCGTTCCATGCATCCACAACCCTCTCTGTGAAAAAATACTTCCTTAAATTACCTCTGAGCCGCCCCCCCTCTATCTTCAAATTGTGCCCTCTTGTTCTTGCACACCTCTTTTTTGGAAAGATGATACTCTCTTGGACTTTGTTGATTCCCTTGAGGTACTTGAAAGTTTCTATCATGTCCCTCCTCTCCCTTCTTTCCTCGAGGCTATACATATTAAGCTCCTTTCATCTCTCTTCATAAGTCTTCCGGTGCAGACCCTGCACCATTTTAGTTGCCCTCCTCTGGACAGCTTCCATCCGGTCTATGTCTTTGCGGAGATTGGGTCTCCAGAACTGCACACAGTACTCCAGATGGGGTCTCACCAGCTGTCTGTACAGAGGGATAATAACTTCCTGTTTTCTACTGGTGATGCCTCTCCCTATGCATCCCAGTATCCCCCAGCCCTCCTTGCTGTCCTCTCACATTGCTTGCCCACCTTTAGGTCATCTGATATGACTACCCCCAGGTCCCTTTCCATTTTTGTTGTTGTTAGTATCTCACCCCCCATTGTGTACTCTTCCCCTGGGTTTTTGTTTCCCAGGTGCATTACCTTGCACTTCTTAGAATTGAATCTAAGCTGCCATACATTTGACCATTCCTCTAACCTTGTCAAGTCCCTTCTCATCCTTTCCACCCCACCTGTGCATCAACTCTGTTGCAGATCTTAGTGTCATCTGCAAAGAGACATACTTTTCCTTCCAGTCCTTCTGCAATGTCGCTTATAAAGACATTGAAGAGGACCGGTCCTAATACTGAACCCTGCGGTACCCCACTAGTAACCCTCCTTCCTTCTGAGTGGACTCCATTTACTATAACTCTCTGTGTCCTATTCTCCAGCCAATTCTTTACCCAGGCTGTCATCTTGGGACCCACTCCCAGGCTGGCTAACTTGTATATTAATCTTTTGTGTGGGACTGGGTCAAATGCCTTGCTAAAGTCTAGGTAGGCCATGCCCACAGCCCCTCCCTGATCTACTACTTTGGTCACCCAGTCAAAGAAATCTATCAGATTCATCTGGCATGACCTTCCCACTGTGAATCCATGCTGCCTAGGGTCCTGTGCCCCTCTGGCCTCTAGATACTCGACAATTCTTTCCTTTGGAAATGATTCCATCATTTTCCCTATCACTGAGGTTAAACTAACAGGTCTATAGTTTCCTGCTTCTGCCTTGCTCCCACTTTTGTGAAGGGAATCACATCTGCCCTCCTCCAGTCCTCGGGTACCACCCCATCCTCCCATGATTTGTTAAAAGGGTAGTCAGTGGTGTCACTAGTTCTACCCTTAGTTCTTTAGAATTCTGGGATGAATCCCATCAGGCCCCATTGCTTTGTCCACCTTCAGTTTTAAGAGTTCTTTCAGAACCCTTTCTTCTGTAAATGGGCCGTATCAACTTCTATATCCAGAGTGTTACTACTGTTTGTTTTATGTATCTCCCCTCTTCCTTCGTAAATACTGAGCAAAATATTTGTTTAGTATCGCTGCCTTTTCACAGTCTCCTCTGCCCACCCTCCCTCCTGCTTATTAAGCCTCGCTATCCCTCCCTTGGTTTTCCTTCACTCCTGATGTACCTAAAGGTTTTATCCCCTTCTTAACTGAGTTGGCTATCTTTTCCTCGGTTTGGGCCTTTGCTGTTCTGACTGCCTTCCCAGCCTCCTTTTGCTTTAACTGATACAGTTCTCTGTCCTGCTCCTTCTGCGATTCCTTGTACTTCCTGAATGCTTTCTTTTCTCTGAACCTTCACTGCCACTTCCTTTGAGAACCATAGTGGTTTCTTACATCATCTTGTTTTGTTTATTGCTTCACACAAAGGCTTGTTACCTCTGTGATGGCAGTTTTATTATTCCCCATTGTTCTTCCACCCTTCTTCCTGCCCATTTGCTAGTGCATTCCTTAGGCACTCACCCATTATGGCAAAGTCAGCCTCCTAAAGTCCAGTACTTTTGTCTTTGTATGGCTTGACTCTATTACTGTGTTTATTGTGAACCATACTGTTCGATGGTTGCTAGTTCCCAGATGGCTACCCACTTCTACATCTGTGATCCTCTCTCCATCTCCATTTGAGAGTAGCAAGTCTAATATTGCTCCCTCTCGAGTGGGCTCCAGTACTAGTTGTCTAAGGCATGCCCCCTGTAGAGCATCTAGAATAACTGCACTCTTCGAAGTGGCAGCTGCAACTGCACTCCAGTTAACATCTGGCATATTCAGATCACCCATCAGCAGTATCTCCCCTTTTTCCTGCCATTCTAAGTATACTTTCTATCATTTCCTTGTCCATTTCCTCCCCCTGAGAAGGGGGTCTGTATACAACCCCTGTGCGGATTGTGGTGCCATTGCAGTGCAAGTGCAGGGGGGTGTTCCCATGAATGAGGGGCGCAATGGTATATTCAACCACAAATCATGGTGCAAGTCCGGAACAAAACCTAAGATGCGCCACCTGGACTTGAGCCTATAAAAACCTGGTTCAAACACACAAACAGGGAGGCGCAGCTCTGTGCCTAAAGAGAGTGAGTCAGGAAGCTAGTGTGACACACAGCCAGATAGAGATGGACAGTGCACCGTTCCACATGGAGGCGGTAATGAGGGACTTGAGGAGGCAGAAGGAACACCAATGTGGCCAATGAAGGGTCCGGTGGCGGTTTGCGCGACACAGGTGGTACCGTGCCCGTATCACATATTAGAACTATAGTGATATGGAGATAGTGGTCCAGTACCACCTGAACAGGGCAATTCTGAGGCAGCTCTGTGAGCTGTGCAGTGAGGAGATGCAGACACCCACCAGACGGAGTCATGCCATGTCAGTGGTGACTAAGGTGACTGCAGTGATGTGCTTGCTCACCACGGGCACCTTCCAAAGACCAACAGGAGATACCATTGGCATCACCCAGTCAGCCACATCCCACCTCCTCACACAGTTCCTCAATGCTCTGCTGCCACGTGCTTCAGAGTTCATGCATTTCCCCAGCATACAAGCTGAGCATACAGCAAACATGCAGGATTTCCACAGGATGGCACGCATGCCAGGCGTGATTGGGGCCATTGACTGCACCCACATGGACATCCGCATATCACCTGGCCCAGAGGGCCAAGTCTACATAAATCACAAAGGCTACCCATCAGTCAACTGCCAGGTGGTGTGCAATGCCACGGGGTGCATCATCAATGTCTGTGCCACACACCCTGGGAGTGCACATGATGCATTTATCTGGCACAGCTCTGTGTTGTGCCAGAAGTTTGAATGTGGGGAAATCCCCATGGGCCACCTTGTGGGTATGTAGGGCATTGGCCAGGGGGCTGGCATGGCACAGCTGTGGGGGTAAGGGAGGGCAGGCAGGGCAGGTGTGGTGGAGTGAGCAGTGGGTGACAGGGACAAGGTGGCAGCACGGTGCAGGGCTAGCCATGTACATTCTCACACAGGTGACAGTGCATACCCATTGAAGCCTTGGCTGCCCACCCCCTACTGGCAACTGTCATCAACCGCAGAGAAGAGATACAATGAGGCACATGCCAGCACACGCAGTATCATTGAGTGTGACTTTGGCATGCTGACAATGCATTTCCAATGCCTAGACAGGTCAGGCGGTGCCCTGCCATACAGTCCAGTAAAACCCCGTGGCATATTCCTGGCCTGCTGTATCCTGCACAACATGGCCATTGACTGTGGGATAGCTGTCAAGGCAGAAGAGGGTGACAGTAGTGGGGATGATGGTGAGAATGGGCCAGAGGGTGGTGGGCAGCCATGACCAGGAAGACAGGACCCCCACCTGGTAGCCCAGGCAAGGCGCTACAGGGATACAATCGCACAGAAGCATTATGGAAAATGCAGGTAAGTGCACTGACACACATGCAGAGGTCACACAGAGTAGAACATCACACACAGTCCTGGACATGCACAGTGGGAGTCATGCAGGGAATGGGGTGCACAGCAGGCATGAGGAGGCACTGACACACAGATGCACACACACATACATGCTGCGGACCATGGCATGGATTAGAGGCATGACACCGGTGCACAGGCACAACCGGTGTGGAGCAGAACGGCCATCATCACACCCATGCCACATGGCCCAGCAGCCTGGATTGCATACGGGGGGGGTGTGTGACACAACACACATGCATGCAAACACATGCATGCTGCACCACCACCACCCATGTGTGCACTGGGCAGCAGCAGCAGAAGCAGTGCAGGGCAGCACACACAACAGGCCAACCTCACAGTCCCTCGGTTGACACAGCCACATGGGCAGCCACACCGGGGCCGATCAGTGGATGCAGGCTACTGACTGGCCATTGGGGGCTGTCTGACACCCCCCCCAAGGGTTGATATCCAGGACCGTGACCGTGTCCTCGCAGGAATGTTGAGGCAGCCAACCAGGCCTGCCCCTGGGGTACCTAGGATGCCTACATCAGAGCCCAGCATCTGCTGTGATGGGGTCACCAGACGCCAGGACCATAGAGTGGACAGTGCACTGTGGGGGTCCTCTGCACATGGCCAAATCCAGTGGCTACTACTGATGCAAGCCTGGCCACGATGGTACTGGTCATGTGATCCATTGATGCCACAATGGCACCGGTCATACAGTCCATCAGCACAGTTGTGGCCTCCCAGATCTGGCAGAGCCCATTCATGAACTGTGCAGTGCCCCTGTCCTACTGCTCAGCCAGCTGGCAGACCTCTGCATGCAGTGCATGCACCTCTGTGGCAAGCAGTGCCTGATTCTCTACAGATGCCCACAGCAACTGGGTGTGCTCTGCCAGCCGCTCAGCATCCTGCACCTCCTGGCCAGGACACTGGGCTGCTGGGGGTGACGCAGCATGCTTCCCAGCATCCCACTCTGGTGGACGCTACACAGGGGGCCATACCGGGGGTACAGTGTTGTCAGACGCACTGGCGGTGGACCCCCTGCCATGCTGCCTGGTGGAACCCACATCTTGCTGCTGCTGCTCAACTGGCCACTGGGCAGTGCCATGCACTGCCACCACACCAGCACCACCACCCCTGTGGGGCACAGCGGTGGCACCACACAGCGCCACACCTGCGGGGTTGGGTGGCAGCTCTGCAGTCATAGGAACAGCGCCATGCCCTGATGTCACCTGTGATGCATCCAGGGGCATGTCAGGCAACACATCACCTACGCTGTCCAGGATCAGCGTTATGCCATCATCGGAGCTGGACCCAGCCCCAAACTGGGTCTCTGCACACAGCACATGCAGGTTGTCATCTTGCAGCAACCCAACCAGGGCATCATCCGACCCCAGGCCAAGGATATTCATCTGCTTCACAGTGCTCACCTGTGGCATGTCTGGGCTGCACATGCTGGTACAGGTGGATGGTCCGTCTTCCGTGGCCGTGGTTGTAGCCGCCCCACTCCATTCTTCCCATGGAGGCTTGATGGTGCTGTAAGAGAGGAACAGAGGGTTAGTGGTGCAGTAAGGCCCACATGGTGGCCCCCCAAACAGTGTGCATGCAGCATGCCACCATGTTGCCATGCATGCCAGTGGTGACACATGCAGGTGGCATGCAATGCAGCAGCAGGCACTCCCGCATGTCCAATCCCACCCCTGCCGGACATGTCTGTCAAGTGAATACTCACCATGCAGGATGGGGCTAACACCTGTTTGGAATCTGCCCCCAGGCACACCCTCCACTGCTGTGCATCTGATGGTGTCCACCACCAGTTCTTCAGTAGCTGACAGAGTGTGCACGGTGGATGGGCCACCGCTGGTCGCACTGCAGGAGGCCTGTATAGCCGCCACCTTCTCTTTGATCTTCCGCCTGTCAGTGCCAACCTTTTTGTGACACCCCTGTGCACTGCGCTGGTGCCTTCCATGCAGGTTCATGTATGCCACCACCTCATCCCACCCTGCCGACCTCTCTTGGGGTGTGCTAGTGGCACGGCTAAGCAGTTCCTCCCTGTCGAGGTATGCCTCAAACAGGGCATTCTGATCTGCCTTGGTGAAGCTAGGCCTTCTCGTCTGGGCAGGCCCATGCTCCTCCTCACCTTCACATCCCAACGTGTTGCTACCTGTGGACAGTGACAGCATCTTGGGTCAGTGTCAGCATGGGCCATGGCAGTCCCCCATTGCAGTGTTATTTCAGGCCTCTGTTGCCCTGTGGCAGCATCCATTTATCTATTGAGGTTGCAATAACGGTCCGTGGCCTGTGCTGTCTGGTGGCACTCATCAGGCATATTGCATACAAATAGCTTGCGTGCAATGGTGATGATATGCTAATGCACCTTACAGTGCCACACATTGGCTGATGAGGTGATTTGCATATGGCAACTGAATATCGTGAATGTGCACCGTGCGCAATGGAGTTGCACCAGAGCAACCCTGTGGTGCATGTCAGGTGCATGCATGTTGCACATTCCCACAGTATGCATGTGCACACAGCATAGCACATGTCTATCGTGTAACTGGCATCCCTTGCGTGTTGCTGTGCCATTGCGCATGCAGTGATGGGGAGGCATCGCGCATGCTCGAGCTTCCCAACACTTGCCCATACTGTACACATGCACACTGTGTGCGATGCAGCATGTAGGGCACATACGCGACTGAGTGTGGGGTCACAACCTATGGCCCAGGCCATGTATGTGACCCCGTGCACCCGCCAGGTCATGGCATTGTGCGCATGTCCGGGAATGTACAGTGCACCCGCATCGCGCATCACTGTGATGCACGATTGCATCATGCCATTCCTGATCATGCATCCTACAATTGTAGCCCCCATGTGCATGATCTCCTCACCATTCACCCAGCATAGTGAGCCTTCAGCAGCCATGGCACAGGGGGAGGGCATGATGGGCACTTAATTGGACCGATGTGGAAATCATCAATCTGGTCACAACGGTGCAGCCCTTTGAGGGGCAACTGTTTGGTCAGGTGCCACTACAACAGGCCTGAGGTGATGTATGGCAGCAGGTTTCCAGGGACCAGGAGAGGCACATGGGAGTGGCCAGGACCCCCGAACAATGCCACCACCATTACGAGGACCTGAGGAGCAGAGATCCTGAGAGGCTGCGCAGGATGCAGGCACGTGTCCAGCACAGGGCAGTGCCACAGCCAGGTAGGTGTGCACAAGTGGCATGCATGCCTGGATGCTCATCAGTAGTGGGTGTAGGGCTGCACGGCACACTCTGCAGCTGGGGTCAACACAGTCCTGTCAGCAGCTGCGCTTCATGCATTGCTGCTGCACATTTTGCAGTCATGCAGGTATAGGGCCACAGGATGGCCAGGGACATGCCATGTGACATGTGGGCTGTGCGGTGGTGGGGAGCTCACTTTGTGTGCTTGTGTACTCATGTCCTCCTTTCTACATTCCTTCCACAAGGCTGGAGGACCACAGATGGGCCAGGGAGGCCACGGCAGGGGCGAGGGGCCACAGTAGGCCACTGAGAGCAGCACCGGTTGGACATTGCATGGCAGGTAAGTCTGGCCACATTGCTGTTACGTGTCCTTGTGGTATTGCAGTGGGGATGGAGTCAGGGCATGGTAGCCATGGCCATGTGTCTGCACGGCTGTGGTCAGTGCACCTCCTGTTGTATGTGCAACTGTTGCATGTACCTTGGTGGTGTTTGGCCAGCAGGTGTGCTGTGACTGTGCCGTAGCTCTGTGCCATGCGCCCATGCTCGTGCACACATGGGCACACTGCACTACACTGTCTGCCTGGCTGCTCCATTGTGCTGTGCTGTGTGGATGGCTGGTGTGGCCCTCCAGGCATGGGTCCATTGCAGTCCCCCAGTGGCATGTGCCCCCACAGTCCAATGCAAACTGTGGGTGGGCTGGATTTTTGGGGGCATTGCACTGATTGGCTGTCCTGTCCCTTCCCCTAGGTGGTCATGGGATGGTAGCTGGGAGGACTGCACACCCCCGTTTCCAGTCACTTGGGCGTATCCTGGCGCTACAGTGGAGGCTCCTGGCACTGCTGCAATGGCACCTGCAAGAGACGGCGACATTGAGGCGGGCCAGCCAGTGTCTGTGGCGGTCTGTTAGGGGACAGTGATAGACCACCTGTACAGTGCCTCCTGTTGTATATAGCCCCCATTCCTTAGCCACACCTGTTTCTCCACTGTCCCACATCATGATGCATAGCTCCTACACTCAGTCCCCTTCCTCCTCTCCCTCTCCCCCATCTCTGCCCCTTGTTTCATAACTGTCTTGTACGTATCTTTTTGATAAAGCTTTCATTTTGCTACAGCCCTGTGTCCGTGTCTGCTTTGCAGGTGGCATGAGGAGCCATGCTGCAGATGAGTGGTCAAGGTACATGGGGTTCCTGCAGGGGCAGGTCAGATCATGGGCTGTGTTCCCGTGGGGTCCGTGTTATATCCAGCACTGTTTCATGTGTTCCAGGTGTGCATGACATGTTTTGACGTGTTTGGTGTGTCACTGTGTGGTCAGTGTGGGGCTCTGTACTGGGGTGGGTGACCAGGAGGGGGTTGGGGTCTCTGCACAAGGACCATGTATTCTTTGGGCCTGGTCCACCTGGTGGCACATGGACCTCAATGTGCATGGGTACACTCCCATGCACATGGGGAGTGGTCGCCTGCCTGTGCCTTATGACCTGGGGGTCTAGCACTGGTGGTGACAGGGGGGGATGGGGACCTGGGTAGTATTAATTCCAGGGACACATGCATTGCTGGACAATGTGGGCAGGCTGTGGCCGAGGCTTGCATGCTGTTGTGCTGCATGGGTGGGTGTTCACGTGCAGTCTAGGAGGGTCATTCTCCCCCTATCCCCACAGTTGGTCAGGCCAACTTTGGACTGTGGGCTGCAGTTCTGGGGATCATTCTTGATGACACGCCATGGACTGACTGATGGTGTGCTGATCAGTGGGACTCTGCTGGTGGCTGGGCTCCATTACCTGATGAGCAGGGCTATCTTTAGCAGTCTGTGATTGTACTCACTGGACCACAGATGGAGTAGGGGGATGTGCCTGGGACTGTTCATTCTCTGGGGTGGTTGGACGGGGAGGTAACCCTTCCTGGGCCATGGGGCACTGTTGGCCTGGGGGTGTGTGCTACTGGTGGTGGATGGCTGGTGTCGGGGACACATCTGGTGGCTCCTATCACTGACAGGGTAGTGGATGGCAGGTATTTGCTCCTGGAGGTGTTTCTGTGGATGGGCACCATACAGGGCTTTGTGTGAGCATGGGTCAGTCACATGATACTGGTATTGGGAGGGTTGCATGAAGCAGGATGCCATAGGGTTCTGTGGGTTGATACATCTGTCCTCCCCATCTGCTGGGCATCTTGGGCTGTTCTGCTGTGCCTGGTGGTTATTTTCTGCCTTCTTGTGTCCATGGTTCTGTATGTCTGTGTTCCTACCTCTGTTCCGCTGTGTGTTGCTGTGACTCTGGGTGTCCCCCACCATCCCACCTGTGCCATTGCCTCAGAGGTCAGTGGGTATGAGGGCCTTTTCCCTGTCCTGTGCATGCCCTGTGTGCTGTTATGGCTGGTGTCTGCCCCTGTGCCTTGTGCACCTATCCGTCTGGACTGCCGTCTGCTCATGGGCGTGCACATGTCCACTGTGGGCAGAGCTGCAGTGCCCCTCCCACCATTGGTGGGTGCCCTGTGTGACACTGTGTAGCCTGTGCCTCACTCACCCCTGGTCGCCTGCTCTTTGTGTTTGCCTTGTCCCTGGCACCATGCACGTGGTGCCCTGTGGGCCTGCATGGTGGGTGTCTGTTGCATGTCCCTTCCATTGGCATGGCTGGGGTGGCAGGTCTTTGGACAGGGGCGTGTTCCATGGTTGGTGGGCTAGGGTTGTCTGTGCACCTTCCCCTGGTGCCCTGTGTGCCCTCTATGTCTGTGCATTTGTGTACAGGGATATGCCCTGCTGGTGAGGTCCTGTGCCCATTGCCCTTTATTTCCTTGGTTATGTGTCCCTGCTGCCTGTGGCTCTTGCCCTGCTCACTGGGTTTGTGCTCAGGTCTGCTCCGCACATCCATGGTTGTGCCAGTGCATCTCTGGTTGGGCCATGGTGCATCTTTGTCCTATTCAGCCCGCTTGCGCTGGAGAATTTCGGGTGGTGTATCTTCTGAATATGGCTCCCAGTTTGCCATGGCGCATCTGACTTGCGCTGTGCCAGCATTGTGCCTTTGGCGCATTTCTGAATATCCGGCCCTGAATGTACAAGCCTGCATTTGCAAAATTCAATGTAGGTTCATAACTTTGTTGAGTTTTAGTATTTTTTACATCAAATTTCCAACGTAGCCTTCTTATGAACCCACCTCATGAGCAAGGGCAGAGAAAATTGTTGTGCAGGGACCACGAAATCACCTTTCAGGACGTAGAAAAACATTTTGACCAGGATTTGAAAAATGACAGCTGTCACATTCATGAGGTGCTGTAAAGATATGGCTATGTTGTAAAGTTGGGGTAAAAATATTGACAATTACCAAAGTTACGAGGCTGCATTTGCAAAATTCAACATAGGCTCATGACTTTGCTGATTTTTAATATTTTTATACCAAATTTTCAACATAACCTTCTTATGACCCCACTTCATGACCAGGGACAGAGAAAATGATCAATTGTTGCCCAAAAGGTGATTTTGTGCAGGGACTTCAAAATCACCTTTTGGGGCAGATTAGCCTTAAGCCAGTGACACTGTTCATGAGGTGGGATCCCAAAGAAGATATGTTGAATATTTGGGCTAAAAATATGCAAAAAATGCCCAAGTCTTGCCTCTGAGGTCATACCCCCATTGAAATACATTGAACGGCATGCCTGTTTCTTCAGTTCATGGTCCGGATTTGAAGAGTGATGACGTGTCTTCAGTCCACAGAAGATTACGGCGTTGGACCCCGATGGGTAAGTAAGGGTTTGGGGTGCGGTGGTGGGGCTGAGTGGAGGGTTGGGTGGGGGACTGTAATTGCACATAAATCATCGATGGATGGTTTTCTTGTTACAGGTTAAAAGAAAATAAAAAAGAACAGGACAGAAATGCTGACTACGACACTTGGGGATTGGGCACCCCCCAATGTCAATGTTATGTTTCTGGGGGGGGAGTGGTAGTGCTGAGAGGGAGGGTCAGGGGGGAGAAAGATGTCCAGGTTAAATCTATCACATCAGCCCCTCATGTTGGTCCAAGGAGTCTGATACCTTACAAGGGGTGATGCTTGTGCCCAAGTGCAGTGAAAATATCAGGCAAAATAGTGCCATGACTGCCCCATTAGGGGAGGTGAAAGGGAGAAAAGTGGGGCATAAAAATAACAGCACCATCATGATTTTGGCCAATAAGGTCTTAGGTCTCATGACATGGATCCCTTTCCATGAGCTGGATAGGTGAGGGCTAGTGGAGGATGTGGCTAAGGAAGTTACCCAAGGACTGGCAAGACAGTGGTGAAGAACAAATAGCCATACATAAGATGCATTACATAAAATGGACCAATTATTTAAAAGGCATTATTTTGTAAATTGCTTTTATTGACTTTGGTTTGATAACCAGTGTCTGCCTGCTGCACGACAGTTATGACACTGGACATGCAAATCGATCATGGACCCTTACTGTCCATAGATCTACAGAGATCTGGAAACTAGTTGTGAATGTGAGCTACTCTTTAATTGGTAGATGTGACATGGGAGGGAGGGTACTGGACTAACAATGTCATATCAATATTTATCATACGTCTGGCCGTGTTTCAAGCCAGGTCATAACTCATGCTTAAACTAAGGGCTTTAAAGTGGTAAAACCATTGACCTCTTTCAGAATGGGAGCCATTATTTATAACTGCCTATCATTTAGAAAGACCTTAAGTAACTTTGAACAATGAAATAGAGTCTGAGGCCTCAGGAGTAACCTTGGCACTGGTCTTAGAAGATACACACAGAAATAAGAAACAGAATTGGAAAACAACACCAAAGAAAAAGAAATTCAAGCTTCTGTTGCTGATAAATGTAAGAACATAAGAAAAGTGCTGTCAGATGGGGACCATGCGATCCATCTAGTCTGTCCTAGAAACTACCCCCCTTCCTATGTAGCCTTCATCCTAACTTGTCCTTTATGTCTGTCCCATGTGAGTTTGAAATCCCTGATTGTCTTTGATGCTACCACCTCCTGGGGCAGGCTGTTCCACCGGTCTATCACTCTCTCTGTGAAGAAGTACTTCCTGAGGTTGCTTTTGAACCTTCCTCCTACCAGTCTCATATCATGCCCTCTAGTGCATGCTGCCATGTTCTGTTGAAATAGAATACTTGTCTAAGCTGCATTAAACCCTCTCATGTACTTAAATGTTTCAATCATGTCCCCTCTGTTTCTTCTCTGCTCAAGGGAGTATAGGTTCAGCTCCCTGAATCTTGCTTCATATGACCTGTGATGCAGTCCATGCACCATCTTAGTAACTCTTCTCTGCACCATTTCCAAATGGTCAATGTCCTTCTTGAGGTGAGGTCTCCAGGCTAAATGCTGTACTCGAAGTGTGGCCTCACCAAGTACCTGTTGAGGGGCATGATAATCTCCCTCTTTCCACTAGAAATATCTCTATGTATACATCCGAGGATGCCACGCGCTTTCTGTACTGCTTTCTCACATTGTTTTCCTACCTTTAATTTGTCAGTGATGATTATGCCGAGATCTCACTCCATTTGTGTCTCCTCAAGTTGATGTCCTCCCAGTGTGTACTTTTTTCCAGGGTTCCTCTTTCCCAAGTGCATTGCCTTACACTTTTTGGTGTTAAATTGTAACTGCCAGTCCCTGGACCAATCCTCTAGCCTTCTAAGGTCAGCTTCCATGTTGTCTGCTACTTCCCTTGTGTCCACTCTGTTGCAGAGTTTTTCATCATCTGTGAACAGGCAAACCTTCCCTGTTAGTCCATTTGCTATGTCTGCTATAAATATTTTAAATAGGATCGGTCCCAGTACCGATCCCTGCGGGATGCCACTGGTCACCCTACCCTCCCTTGACAATGATCCATTGACTAGCACTCTCTGGGTCCTGTCACTCAGCCAGTTACTGATCCTACTGACCATCTTCTGGCCAACTCCTGTATGTTTCAGCTTATTGGTTAGCCTTTTGTGTGGGATGGTGTCAAAGGCCTTGCTGAAATCCGGGTATGCAATGTCCACCGTCCCTCCCTGATCCGATGTTCTGGTGACCCAGTTGAAGAAATATATCAAGTTGGTTTGACAAGAGCATCCTGCTGTGACGCCATGTTGCTTTTGGTCCATTTTTCCAGTATCTGTTAGGTACACCACTATCCTCTGTTTTAGTTGTGACTCCATTATTTTTCCCACAACTGAGGTCAGACTGACAGGGAGATAATTTCCTGCCTCTTACTTTTTTCCGCTTTTGTGTAAGGGCACAATGGTTGCCTGTTTCCAGTCCTGAGGTATTTTCCTGCTGTCTAGTGGCTTGTTGAAGAGCTCAGCCAGCGGTACAGACAATTCCTCCCAGAGCTCCTTCAATATCTTAGGATATATGCCATCTGGTCCCATGGCTTTTCCCACTTTCAGTTTATTGAGCTCTTTTAGGATCCTCTCCCTTTTGAAGGGGCTAGTATATGCTCCCTGGGTATCTTCCTTTGTCCTGCTCAGTGCTGGACCTTTGCCGCTGTCTTTTATGGTGAAGACAGAGCAAAATAACTTATTTAGCACTTCTGCCTTGTCCTCGTCACTCTCTGCCATCTTACCTTCCTCGGTTACTAGTTGGACTTTTCCTCCTTTAGTTTTTCTTTTTTCTCTTATGTATCTATAGAAGTTTTTTTCTCCCTCCTTAATACCCTGTGCTATTTTCTCTTCTGTCTGTGCTTTTGTCCTTCTGACAGCTTTCCCCACCTCCTTTAATTTGTCTTTGTATTCTTCCATGTCTACTTCATGTTTTATTTTCTTGAATTGTGTAAAAGCCTTTTTTTCTTTTTGATTTTGGATGCTACTATGTGAGAGAACCAGAGAGGTCTTTTCCTTCTTTTGGACTTGCTGATCTGCTTAGTGCATACAGTTGTTAGTGTATGCAGAATAGCCTTCAGAGTATTTCAGCAGCCTTCTACATCTCCTGTGATTCCTCCTTCTATCATGGATGCGATCATAGTTCTCATTTTGGGGAAGCTGGCTTCTCTGAAATCTAGTACCTTGATTTTGGTGTGACTATTTTCCTCCATATTGTTCACAGTAAACCAGATTGAACTGTGATCACTGGTCCCTAGATTGGCTCCCACCTCTGCTTCTGGGATCCTTGTGCTGTTTGTCAGCACTAGATCCAATATTGCTTTGTTTCTGTTGGGTGAGTTTACCAGTTGACGCAAACCTGCTCCCCTTAGTGCAAAAATGAACTCTTTGCTCCAGTCTGAGGATGCTGTGTAAGAGGACCAATCCACATCCATTGATTGAAGTCACCCACAAGCAACAACTTGCCCCTGTCCACCATCATCAAGATGGTTTACAAGAGCTTATTGTCTATGTCGGCCTCCTGGGATGGGAGTCTATATATGACTCCTACACGGATAGTGGCTTTGTCCCTGGCTCCTAGTGTAACCCAAAGGTCCTCCACTTTACTGTGTTTTCCCTGGATTTCTGTTGCGCATATGTCACCTCTGACATACAATGCCACCCCCCTCCTTTCTTTCCCCTTGCAATCTTTCTAGAATAACGCATACCCTGGGATGGTGACATCCCAGGAGTGGTTCCCATGAACCATGTTTCCTTAATTGCAACACAGTCTAATTGTGCGCCTGCCATTACGGCTGTGAGATCAGGGATTTTGTTTGGCAGACTATGAGCAGTGATGCACATAGCCCTCCATTCCCTTCTGTTTAGGTCATTTGCATTTTTAATATGTTTTGGTTATGTAATTTTGTTCAAATGCTTGGTCTGAGTACGTTTGGTGTGATGTTTGGTCCGATAAATCAAAATTTAAAGAGAAACACATCCCCACAATTCACCATATCTAAGGTCAGTGAAGTTCATCATTGCTCGGAACAGGTGACTCTATGCTGTCACAAAAGGTGTTAGAGTGAAATAGGGGTAAACTGTCACCCAGCTGTGCAACTGTTTTGTACAATATACAAAATTCTTACTAGTGGGGGGGGGGTGATTCCCCCTGTGACTCATAAGAAGCAAGTCAAATAAGAGCTTTATGTCACCCACTAACATGCTGGTGTGTGACTCAATACAAGTGGACTTGCACTCCAAAGGAAACATTAGACAGACATGGCAAAGTTCAAGCTGTAGTTGTTTTTAGTGCATCATACTGCTCTATACAGTTAAATACAGAGCCTCAACAGCAGCACAAGGCAGATCAAATTTTTCAATGGTGCTTCACAAAAATGTACATAAGTGCTAACCAGTAGTAGCATACATAGTTATCTATTATTTAAACTGCCAGGGGTAGTGTGTACCTATTCTAACGCTTCATTCCAAAAGATGAAAAACATGCTTGTAATGACTTTATGTAATCAACTGGAGACATCAGCTGTGACGCCAACCATCCAGACATTTAAAAGCAGGTTATTTTATGACCTAGACAAGCCCCGCTGACAATGCTCCCATTTCGGTGTGAAGTACTGTGGCAGATAGCCACTTTGGCTGTCAGTTTAAGTACAGTACTAGGTAATGGAATGTTACTACTGGCTTATGCAGATATTGTCCATTTTCTGTGTTGTTTTTCATAGTGTATCCTGTAATTTGTTTATACTTCATAATTAATTGGAATTATTTTTAGCAACTGTGTGTGCAAATGTTGGGACCCCATTGAAAATAAGCTTTGGCTCAATCAGGATATTTGCTTTCTGGTTTTACATATAATTTTTACTACTGCTACCAACATGCATTTTTGTGAAACAGCACTGAAAATGTAGAGCTGTGTTGTATTGCTGCTGTTGCTCCAGATTTAACTGTGTTGAGAGCATTGCTGAGTAATAAAGGTAACTACAGCTTGAATGTTATCATCTCTATTTAATTTTTTCTTCAAAGTGCAAGTCCATGTGGATCTTGCAGCAGATTGTTTAGGCTTATCACGCATGGGCTCACTTTGCCCTGCACTGCAGCACATTCCTATTAATGAAACTGGTATGTGACTCATACAGTCACAGCATGTCATACTATAGTACCAGTTACATGGTGCTACACTGTGAGGGTGTATACAGCGGCAGTATGCTTCGGAAGTCATCCCGCACCCACTCCCCTACCTCATCTTTTGGTCCCCCATTTGTACTGAGCCCATGATTTGTTTCTGCCAACTGGTCTTTTATTTGGTAGTCCAGTTCCCACCCACCCACTCCTCATATTCAAAGCCTTTGCTACATCCAGTAGAACGCCATCCCTAATCCAGGTCCCTCTGAATCAAGACAAGACTTGCTGCATCCAACCCCTTTCCCATCTAGCTGCAGTGTTCCTGCTGCAACATTGTGACACCTCCACCTGCTCCACATGTTGTCTGTAGAAGTTTAACAGGCAGGTGGTTACAAGAGGCTGTGTCAGAGTTAGCAATGCCCTGCTCTCTTTCCCACATGACTGCAAATTGTAGTGAATATGCATGAAGGTTAGCAACACCTTTTGTTCATAACATAAAGAAAACCAAAAGTTGAGACTAGCACTGAGAGGGCACAGCGACACGTTAGCACCAGTCATTGCAGTTGATCATAGGCCCTAGAATCTCAGTCATTCTCCACTGATGCTTGGGAAGGAGAGAGGAAAATTGGGGTGTAGGGTTGTGGGCACTAAGAGGGAGGGTCGGTGAGTGAGAAAGTAAAAATGTATAGCATAAGAAATAACCACACAGTAATGGATGTGGGGATGAGGATTAACAGTTACAAGATGCTGATCGTGACACTGGGATTGGGCACCCCACCTGTCACTATTATGTTTTTTGAGGTGTGGATGGTGGGCACTGAGACGGAGGGTCGGATGGGGGAGGAAAGTATGTAAAAATATAACAAATAATCACACATGCTGTAGTGGACAGGGATGACAACAAGGATTTCTGCACTGTTTCTGAGGTGTGGGTGGTAGGGTGCTGAGAAGGAGGGTGGGGTGGGAGCTATGTATTTCAACAGTCATGGACCCGCAGACCGGCTGCCGAATGTAAAAAAAAAAATGCAAGCGCGGAGTGTTCCAATGCAGAGGCAACTTTTTTTGACACTCCAACATGTTGTGTGTTCTCAGGGAATGCAGGAGTACTTTTTCAAAGCAAGCAGTTTCCAGGGCTCTGCCCACTGCAGCCCTAAAAAAATAGATAAGCGATACAGTTAGTTTGGAGCTGAGCCAGGAGTGAGGGGGGGTATTGTATTTAGCCATGGGCACTGGGAGGGCATGCTCAGTGGGGGATCCACTGGGCTGCTGCTGTGAGGCCGAGAAGAGAAGGAACCGGAGGTGGCAGCTGGTGAGGACTGGAGCAGAGGACACAAAGGGCTGAAGGGAACTGCCTGATACATTTTTTTTTTACTAATTTACATTGTTCAATGGATGTTGAGGGCTTGTTCTGCTGCAAGTTTAGTGAAGGTAAGTGCCTCATATTTTTATTTATTGATTTGCATTGTTCACTGAGTGTTGTGGGGCGTTTTGTTTCATCCAGCAGGGTGGACTATGGGGAGGGCTTATTCTGCTGTAAGTTTTGGCTCACTGGCCTAGATGGGGTTGTTTGTTTTGGGGTTGGACTGGGGAGAGCAGTGGGAGGGCAACAGAGCTTGGAGGGCCACTGGATGGGGAGTTGTAGCACAGCACTGAGTAGGCAATGTAATGAGAGAGGTGGATGGGAGAGAAGGGCTGAGGGGCTCAAGGGGTAAGACCTGAACTGATTGGCTCCAGTGAGAGCCGGAGATGGCCCTAAACCCACCCTCCCCATCCCACCCTACCCAAATGGTCCAGATATATTGGAGGTTGCTGCTCAGCTATTGGTGGCTGCTGCATTGCTCTTGGCTTACTACTGGTGGATAGCATGGCCAGGTGCAGTCATTAAGATTCCCAGCTTATCAGGCAAAACGGTGAGCACCTGGGAGTGTATCCTCGCAGGGGAGTCCTGGTAGTCAGAGGAGGGATATACTGTAGATAAGAGCGAGGTACACTTGTAGGTCTAAACAACTGAGGAGGCCATACTAACATAGCAGTAGATAATGGAACGATACAGGGAGGGATACACTTGGGGGGATAGCTATGATGGAGGCAGGAGGTGGAACAGGGGCCAGCAGGGAACAAGAGGAGGCACCATGGGTAGAATAGTGGTCTGCAATGCTTGTGGCGCAGCTACTGAGATAAACATATTATGGAAACAAGGAGGGTGTCCAATCTGCCTCAGGCTAAGGAGGCTTGAGGAAAGGGTGCAGTGGCTTGGTAAAGAGCTGGAGAGGGTGAATGCAGAGGGGGTGAGAAAAGGGGCAGGAGGGCTCTGTCAGGGGGTAACAGGGGGTACATCAGGAGAAGAACACCAGGTTGGGGAGGGACAGGAGGGGCAGAGATTCATATCTGATAAGGGGCCAAGTGGTGGAAGCAGGTCAGGGGACTGGGAGAAGGAGGCAGCACAGGGCAACACAGGAGTGGCAGGCAGCAGGTCTGCAGTGCTGGCAACAATGGTGGAAGAGGGGTAGTTAAGGGAGCACCTGAAGAGTGGGGCAGGAGGAAGGGGAATAGAGTGCTCAGGAGATAGGCATTGGGAGGAGGGTAGCAGTGGGGCAGGGAGAGAGCAGCACTGCTGAAAAAGGAATGTGTTGGTAGCAGGGGTGTAAGGGAGGGGGCAGTTCTGATCAGTCAGGCATGGGGTGCATAGCTAAAAGGGGGCAGGGACCAAGGGAGGAAGAGGGGAAGGTGGATGATGGCAGGAGACCAAGGAGGATGGGGGAACACAAGTCAGGGGAGGGGTGGATTCATAGGGGAGAAGAGAAGAGATGTGTGGGCAAGGAAAGTCAGACATTAGAGAGGGTCTAGGAGGAAAATGGGGGAGGGGAGGAATGAGACATGGAGAAGGGAGTGTGCTAGTGTTGGGGGAATCCATACTGAAAGGGATCATTTGGGACAATAAAGGAGAAAGACATAGTCTAATGTGAGTCGAGTCCATTCCCTGGTTAACGGCAGGCAGGGCAGGGCAGGCCATTCTCAAGTGCACAGGGATGGTACGGAAGAAACTGCATGTTGTCATGCATGTGGGTACAAATGACCTGATGGTGGAGATAGTAAAGGGGAGATTTGAAGAACTGGGGAAGCTGTGTGAGGAGGTGGGGACAACACTGGCCTTCTCGGAGGTGCTCCCAGTACCCTGTGCAAGAACTGTGAGGAAGGGAAGGATAGGGGAGTTCAACATCTGGCTGCAGGAATGGTGCCATACCAAGGGTTATGGGTTAGTAGGGGGCTGAGGCAGAGTCTGGGGCAATAATGACCTGTATGCAGGGGACAGACAACACTTGAGGGAGGTGGGGAAGGGAGTATTGAAGCAGGGGACAGAGGGCTACATATCGACAAGGATAGCTTTAAACTAGGAAAGGGGGGTTGTCAAGTGGTCAGCTGGTAGGCAGGGTTTCCAGAGAGGGGAGCCAGATGAGCCTACCCCTCAAGCTATAGGGGAAGGCCTCAGGGTAGGAGCAAAAGGGGGGTAAATTGGGGTGGGGTAGGCAAAGGAGCAGGGTGGAGGGTAGTGTCACTAAACGCTAGAAGCCTGGGAATCAAGGCAGCCGGGTTACAGGCTTTCTTGGCAGTGGAGCTGGTGGACATTGTGGCCATTACAGAAACTTGGGTCACCCAGTACCAGAACTGGGATATAATGATCCCTGGATACAGGCTGTTAAGGAAGGACAGGGCAAACAGGAAAGGGGGGTGGCAATCTATGTAAGGGAAGGAATAAGGTGCATAAGGGAACAGGGGGTGGAAGGAGGGACAGAGGCCATGTGGATGCAGTTTCAGGATTCAAAGGGCAGGGTACTGAGGATAGAGGTAGTGTATAGGGCACCAACTCAAGGGGAGGAGCTGGACAGAGAGTTGGCAGAACAGATTAAGAGGGCGTGCAGGAAGGGGAGCACAGTGTTGGTGGGGGACTTCAACCTACCTGGCGTGGACTGGAGCACATTAACCACCACAAGCGCTAGGAATCAGGTTATACTGGGGGCTTTTCGGGATGGCTTCCTGGTGCAGCTGGTGCATGAGCCAACTAGGTTGGGAAGGACTCTGGACCTTGTACTATCAAACGAGGAAGCCATAAGGGACCTGGAGGTTGAGGACCCTCTGGCTGGGAATGATCACCACTCTGTGTGGTTCACACTCAGTATGGGGAAGCAAACAGGTGGTTTGGGTACCAGGGTGACTGATTTTAGAAGGGCAGACTTTAACAAGATGGGGAGAATTCTGATAAGCCGATTGGAGGGAATCTAACCAACCATGGATGCCAGTCAAAAATGAGGTATTATTAAAGCAGGGCTGACAGAGGCCACTGGGACATGTACTAAGGTGCAGAGTAAGAAGGGAAGGACAAAGAAACCCAGTTGGCTGACCAAGGAGGTGAGGGAGGGGGTGAGAGCCAAGAGGAGAGCTTTTCAGAGATGTAAGAGATCAGGAAGTAGGGAAGTTGGGGAGGAGAATACTAAGAAATCCAGGGAAGTTGCAAGACTAGTCAGAGCCACCAAGGCATCCAGAGAGCTAAGGCTGGCACAGGGCATTAAGGATGGATAGAAGGACTTCTTTAGGTACATTGGGGAGAGAAGGAAGAACAGGTACCATATAGTGAGAATTAGGAAGAACAGGGGATGGGTAGAGAAGGGGGAGGAGCAGGTAGAGGCACTAAAGGAGTACTTCTGCTCTGTATTTACAGTAGAGAGGGGGGTCAGATACCTCATGGGAGCAGTGGAGTGGGCAGGGCAGGGAATGGAGTGACAGATGGGGAAATTATGGAGGGTAGGGTACTGGAAGGACTGAGGACACAAGCACCGGGGCCTGATGTCATTCACCCTAGGGTACTCAAGGAACAGGTAGAGTACCTGGCAGGACCACTGGCTAACCTGTTCAATACCTCTCTGAACACAGAACCACAAGACTGGAGATTGTCCCTCGTGGTGCCATTCACAAAGGTGGCCCAAAGGATAATCCAGGTAACTATAGACCGGTGAACCTCACATCAATTAAGGGGAAGCTCATAGAGACAATCCTTAAAGAGAGACTGGTGACATATTTAGAGGACAATGGTCTCCTGTACAGGCAACAACATGGGTTTGTCTCAGGCAGGTCCTGCCAGTCAAACCTGATTTAGTACTACAAATGGGTGACCAAGAAACTGGACAGGGGACATGCAGTGAATGTTCTGTACTTGGACTTCAGCAAGGCCTTCGATTCTGTGCCACATGGGAGGCTAGAAGGGAAGCTGGAATATGTTGGGGTGGGTACTAAGTTGGTCAAATGGATCAGTAACTGGCTGAAGGGCAGGCTCAAAGTTCAAGCTAAGTTTATTAACATATGTATAAAATCACACAGAATTTGTTACATCCAACAATTTTAAAATCATCAGATCAGATACAATAATACAAAATATCAATTGCACAGTAAACTATTCATAAATATATGAAGTGCTAAATCCATGTAAAATCTGTAACAAGCCCACTGCTTATCTGTAATAAACATTTACAAATGTTGCCATCCAGTAAATAACATTTATTTTATCCAGACTTAGAAGATATTTAAATACAATTTTCTTCATTCCCCAGGTTCTACTTTTGAACGAGTGGTATAATCTATTTCTTCCTCTCCGGCATTAAAGTGTCACACCCCAGAAGCATATAAGTTATATCTGGAAATTTTAAGTTTACAACTACGAGCAGGTTTATCCCCCTTCCCCCACGTCTTCTTCCTCTGCAAGTTAACAATTCCCAAGCTTTCCAATCTCAGTCTACACAAATTATTTCTCTGCCACTTATTTTCACAATGTAATAAATAATACTCTGTGCCCCAGTTTAGCTTTATGCTGGAATAAAGGCCACTTACTGTATATCCACATTATGTATTTTTTCAAAGTCATTCTACATTTCAGTGTCATATACTGTCTACGTAATTTCTTTTATAAATTGGTTCACATTTGTATTAACTTTAGTAGACTAGAGATCTTCCATCCCGGCTTTCTTTACAATCATATTTAACATTGTAAACCAGTTAACTGGACTTGCCCCAGATTGTAACCTTCCCAAATGATCTAAACAACATAATTTTGATAGCCTATCATTAGGCATTTTGTTTTTTTCCAAAATTTGATTACCCTTATTTTAATTCTTATGGACAAAGGTCTCAGGCCAGCTTCTAGTCTCATATAGGCCATTGGACAGTCTCTAGGTAAGTTAAGTGTGCGTCTTATAAAAGAATTTTGCATGGGCTCCAATTTTGTTTCATTCACATATGTACCCCAAATTCACTCCTGTATAAAGTTGGCTAGCTGTTTTCAATTCAAAAGTTGCTTTAAGGGCAGAAAAGAAATTGTTAGCAAACTTATTTGCAAAAGCTCCATTTGCATTCATTGAGTTATATGATTTATTTTTTACATCAAAAATATGGAAATTCCAAGACTTGCTACTATCAAAAATGACCCTCAGGTAGCTATACTCCTTCACCACCTCAATTTTTATATAATTTATTTCCAAATGCTTTTTAATAGGCCTTTTGCAACCAATGGTCATCATTTTTGTTTTTTTTCTACATTCATTTTCAAATTCAGCATGTCAAGAGAATTCATTAAACTTGTAACTCCCCTTCTCAAGCCAAGGGAGGTTTGAGAGATGACAATAGCATCATCCACGTATAACAAATGTTAGATTTTTGCAGCATTAATTGCAGGGGCAAATATGTCTATTTTCCTAATATTCTTTATCAGGTTCTCTACATACAAGTTAAACAGAAGTGCCAGTAAGCACCTTTGTATTACACCTTTCCCAATTTTAATTTCTTTTGACAGAGCTCCATTCCTGGTGTATCATATTTGTTCTATAGTGTTATGATGTAATTCTTGTAACCTATCCAGCAGCTGCTTATTAATTTTTAATTCTTCCAAAGTCTCCCACAGCTTATTCTTATTTATAGAGTTGAAGGCCACTCTTATGTCTACAAAGCAAACATATAGGGTGCTCTTTTTCCATGTAGCATACATACATATTAACCAAGTAAGTTAGTGTAAAAGTAAGATCCATGGTATTAAAATGTTTCCTAAAGTCACATTGAAATTTTGAGACCAGGTTATTTTCCTCCACCCAGCATGTAAGTCTATTTAACAGTAGCCTTGTGTAAATTCTTTGAACAACTGGCTAATGGGAGATGGGCTTATAGCAATTTGGGTCTTGTCTTTGACCTTTCGTAAAGAGGAGGACAATGACTCATTTGTTCCAATTGCTAAGGATAACTTGATGCTGACTTATTAACAGAAATATTGGGGTCAAAATCTCAACACAGTGGCCGATGTGATGCAGAAAAATTTAGTCTGGAACGCCATCTATCCCAGCTGTCTTATTCTTTTTTTGCGCTCATATTGCTTCCTTTACCTCTTTCAGTGAGAAAACAAGCACATTTGAATTTTTTATATTTTTACTTTTATTATAACTAAGTGTCTCTACTACTGCATTATCACCATAAATCTTATTAAAATGTAAAATCCACTGATTTTCTGTTGTCATATCTAGCATGTTAAATTGTATATTCCTATTGTCACACCCATATGCCACTAGGGTCCAGAAGGCTTGAGAGTCTTTTTGCCAGATGGCCTTTTGTAATCAATCACATAAGATGTTTTTATAATCCTTTTTCTTTTTATAAATACAACTCCTGTATTCTGACTTTAGATTTTTAAAGGCAATCAATATGGTAGGAGAAGTTGTCTTTGTTCTTAACTTGCCTAGAACCTTTATTGTCTGTCTCAATTTTTCACATTCTTTATCAAACCATGGTTTATCAAAGCCAATTTTAGCCTTTACTGGAGTGATTTTCCTAGTGCCCAGTGCCTCTTCTATTACTTTCATATACTCTTGGAATTTTTGTAATTTGTAATTTTGAATCCTTGTATTGTTTTCACTTCCACCACCACTGCTGGTAGGCTGTTCCATGGATCCACCACCATCTCTGTGAAAAAAATACTTCCTAGCATTCACCTCTAAGCCTCCCTCCTTTCAGCCTCATGTTATGTCCCCTTGTCCTTGTGCACTTTTGTCTCTGAAAGATGCTCCCCTCCTGTACCCTGTTTATTCCTCTAAGGCATTTGAAAGTCTCTATCATATCCCCTCTCTCCCTTCTCTCTTCCAGTGAATAGATGGTTAGTTCCTTGAGTCTTTCTTCATAAGGCTTGTGGTGCAGTCCATGTATCATTTTTACTGCTCTTCTCTGGACTGCTTCCATTATGTCTATGTCCTTCCTGAGATGTGGTCTCCAGACCTGGATACAGTATTCCAGATAAAGCCTCACAAGTGATCTATACAGTGGCATCACCACTTCACTCCTCCTACTGGTCATGCCCCTTCCTATGCACCCCAGCATTCTGCTTGCCTTCCCCACTGCTTCTTCACATTTTTTGGCTGACTTCAGGTCATCGGGTATGATAGCCCCAGGTCTGTCTCCTGAATTGTGGTGGCTAGTACCTGCCCCCCCATCCTGTATTCCTCTCTTGGATTTCTGTGTCCCAGGTGCATTATCTTGCACTTCTTAGAGTTGAAACCCAACTGCCAAACCCTTGATCATTCCTCAAGTAGTCTTAGGTCATTTCTCATTTTATCTAGTCCCTCCTGTACATTGACTTTGTTACAGATCTTGGTGTCATCTGTGAACAGGCATACTTTCCCCTCCAGTCCCTCTGTAATGTCACTTATGAAGACATTGAATAGAACTGGACCCAGCACTTATCCCTGTGGAACCCCACTGGTCACCTCCCCTCTTCTGATTTTATGCCATTTACTATCACCCTCTGGGTCCTGCCTTTTAGCCAGTTACCAACCCATTTTACCACTTTAGAGCCCACATCCAAATTCCCCAATTTGTTAAGCAACCTTCTATGCTTCACCTGAGCTCTTTCCTTCTAGGTTGCTTAAAATGACAGAGCAAAGAAGCTTACCAGAGCAAGGGAAAGGAGTAATACTTCTTTTGGCTAGGCAGATTTATTGTGTGTTGTTATTTTTATTTTGTACTCACAGAGATTGTTACTCTTTGTTGCTAACATTTTATTGCTTTATTTTTCTCTTATTCAAATTGTTGTTGCTGGGTATATCTTCTGCTGCATTATTACAAGATGTGCCTACAGGTGTGTGCTAACAGATTACTGCTGTAATCTTCTGATTCAAGTTGTCTTTTGCAAGGTATATATTCTATTACTGCCTTATTTTTCTCTGTAGCAAAGTGTTTATTACAGTGTATATCTTCTGTGAAAGTATTACAGGTGGTGCTCACATTTTTGTGACTTTTTATCATTAGGCTAAGCAAAATTACTGTTTGCCACTATTTTATTTATTTATTTATTTTTTGGCTGAAAAGGGTTTTTGTCTTAGAGGTGTTGCAGTCTCCTTCTCACATTGAAGGAGCTAATTGCTTTCCTCCCACAGCTCTTCCAGGGGATTAGGTGTGTATCTGGGGGGTGGAGCTGGCAAACTGTCAGTAACTTCCAACAGAAAGAAGGGTCAAAAGGTCAGGTTAGTTGATATCTTGGAGGTGGAAGATTAGGTTTGCTGGCCAAGGCACCTAGCTTCATCTGAGCTCTTTCCTTCTAGGTTGCTTGAAAGGACAGAGCAAAGAACCTTACCGAAGCAAGGGAAAGGATTGAGACTTCTTTTGGATAGGCAGATTTACTGTGTGTTGTTATTTTTATTTTGTACTCACAGGGATTGTTACTGTTTGTTGCTAACATTTTATTGCTTTATTTTTCTCTGATTCAAATTGTTGTTGCTAGATGTAACTACTGCCACATTATTACAAGTTGTGTCTTCAGGTGTGTGCTAACAGATTGCTGCTGTAATCTTCTGACTCAAATTGTCTTTTGCAAGGTATATCTTCTGTTACTGCTTTATTTTTCTCTGTAGCAAAGTGTTTCTTACAGGTCATATCTTCTGTAAAATTATTACAGGTGATGCTTTACAGGTTTTACAGTTTTATCTATCATTATAATAAGCTTTAAGGGTTACTGCATTTGTTGCTGATTGATTGTTTCTGCTCTTAGCTCCTTGTTTCTTTCGTCTGTAATTCTTCTGTTTTGGCAGGGGAAGGGCCCAGCCACCCACCCCATCCCCAACCACCCCACAATATACTCCTTTTATAGGGTAGCACAGTCATGACATTTCCTGTGGCAAAGCAGGAAGGGGCGGATTAGTGGGGTATCCACATGGTGACCTCATTTATGGGGCACTAGTAATTTAACTTGTTATAAAAAGTTATATAGAAACAAACAAACAAAACACAAAATCAAACATTTGCTTTCATTTTCTTCCTTCTAATTACTCTGACCAGATTATAAACCCAGCAATTTATCTGGAATGGATATCATTAACTGCAGGTACTGTGGAACACTTTTCAGAAGGGCAGTTTTACAGGATTTAGGACACTGTCCTATATGCTGAGCCATTGGAGATCTTAGGGCTCAGCTCCAGGCAGACTGCATGCCTCAAATTTTATATTCAAGACAAAATATACTATAAGAACCACCCGCCATTTCCCCAACATCCAACAGAAGGACCTCAGCCCCAGAGTGTAGTTGGTCTGGGAGATTGGCAGGTGGTTAGGAGGGGCAAATCAGGTGCCCCATCACTCGGTGCTCTCCAACATATTACCTTCACAAACCATATAAAAACTACAAACAGGTATCTGCCTCTATCTCCGAAATTAAACAAAGGGCAGAGGACACTGCAGAGCAATACACTGCAGCACAGGAGCTAGCACAACAAAACTCATCCAAAACAGGAACCAAAACAAAAAGATCAAAAAGGAAATCCAAAAAACTTCTGATCATAGGAGACTCCATGATTCGGGGAGTTGATACCTATCTCCAGCCAGGGGTAATGGTCAGGTGTCTCCCAGGTACATCAGCATGGAGAGACACTGACTGCATTGCTAAAATTGTTCAGGAAGCAGGAGAAAACATTGACATCCTGGTCCACATAGGGACTAATGATCTCGCCAGCCAGTCAGTTGTGGAGACCAAGGAACACCTGACCAGGCTGGATGACAAACTGTCATCCATTTCATCTGGCATCTCCCTTTCTGAGATCCTGCCAGTCTGGGAGAGGGGTCCAGATGGACGGAAGGTCAGAGAAGGGGAGATAGGGGAGCTAAACATGTGGCTCAAGGGCTGGTGCCAGGAAAAAAGACACATTTGTAGGGAACTGGCAACCATTTTGGGAGCAAAAGTTCTTTAAATTTCATGGACTGCATCTGACTAAGGAGGGAGTCAGAACATTGGGGCAGAAGTTTGACGTCTTTGCAGAATATTTAAACTAGCAAATGGGAAGAGGGGTGCAGCACCCCATACGTCAAATGGGAAGTACAGGAGTTCAGCATATTTGTGTTCATTTGCATCACCAGGTAAGGAAAAAGGTCCAATTCTCCATATGATGCATAGGGGAAATGCCAGACCTCACCCAACAACTAACACACTGAAATCTGGCCAATGGAATATCATGTACACAAATGCTCGCAGTCTGGGAAAAAAGATCCCAGACCTGCAGGCAATAATGACAGAGGCTAAACTGGACATAGTAGCAATTAGCAAGATGTGGTTTACCAGTAACCACACTTGGGAAACTTCAGTACCTGGCTATGTACTTTTCAGAAGAGACCAAGGTGCAAAAGGGGGGGAAGGGTGGAGTGGCTCTGTGTGTCGATGAAAATATCAAAGCTACAGAAATTCAGAATACATATAAGGAGCCAGAAGAACTGTGGGTCACCCTGAAAACAGGAAATGGGACAGCCATAAGAACTGGGGTTGTCTACAGGCTCCCAGACCAGGGGGAGGACATAGACACATTACTGTTAGAAGATATACAAAACATGACAGCTAAAGGAGAGGTTCTGATAATGGGAGACTTCAACATGCCAGATACAGACTGGTCAATACCATCAGGAACATCTGCCAGAACTAGACACATGGTGGATTCCCTGCAGGAGGAGGGCCTCAAACAACTGGTACAACAACCCACAAGAGACAGGGCTATCCTAGATCTAGTACTGACTAACAGGAAAGAATCACAGATCTCCAGGTAGAAGGTCATTTGGGGGCCAGTGACCATCACATGGTATGGTTCAACTTGACCACTACAACTAAATTATCCCATTCCAAGGCAAACATATGGGACTTCAGAGGAGCTGACTTTGATAAAATGGCCAACAGAGTTAAGCTAGCCCTGGCAAAAAGAAATACTTTGTCATCCCTCTCTGACAGAGGAGCCAAAGTATATTTATTTATATAGGGGGTCAAAAATGAGTCAACTTGGTTAAGATATCATCCAGTAGCATTATTTTGTTTGTTTACTTGTGGACTAGCCACATGTTTGCTAATTTTTACAACAGCTTCTGGAATTGGCATTGCCTTCCTTCCCTTGTTTATCATACAGTCAACAACTTGATCATTGTTCATATAAGACACATTTGAAGTAAGACAGATTACAGCAACATCTTCAGTTTGTACATTGCATAGGCCATTATTATTATCTGACACTGGAACCTCAACTTGATCAATATTCCTATTTATGAGATCTAAATTCTGCTGCTTGGGCATATCAAGGTCAGACATGTGTAACTCGGGACCTGTGATATCAGTTAGATTGCTGGACTGCAACCTATTAGGTCACACCAGAACATTTTCTTCTAAGTTTCTAATTTCTTCCAATAATGGATGTATGGAATGGATGCTTGTTAGACTTTAACTATCCATTTTGAATGGGGATGAGATCAATTTGGGGTTAAAGTGCTTTGTAATCTTTTTATTTCCTCTCAATTCAATTTGATCAAGATTAGGTTGTAAAAATTGTATTATCTTTCCTGTTATGGAAGCTTCTTGTCCTTTAGCATCAGATTTTGCAATTTTTTTTAACAGCCTTGTGGCTATATGTTCTAATTTATTTTTGGCACTATGTTAGACATATTCGTAGGTCAAGTCCAGAAATACCAGACCAGACAGGATATTCCCTTCCCATTTTAACAATATACCAATAATATGGTAATCCACAAATGTCAGATTATACACATTCAGAATAAACACACATAACAATTAGAAATAAACTGACTGATAATAAAATGTGATATAGGGTCTGTAACTTTCAGATACCTTTTAAGGCTTAATAGGAAACAGTACCAGTACAAGGATAATGCCACAGGGCACAACTTGTCTAATCTTTTATACAGTACAGAGGTATTATTTAGACAATAGAATAGTCTCTTCTTATCTGTTACACCTCGTCTGATGGCAACTTGGCAATAAGTAAACAGTAATTATCCCCCGTAAACTGCACTGCTAGAGAATTCCTTCAGAGAAATCTCAACTGGATAAACCACACTCTTCGTGGGTAGGACTTACAGACTTATAGTTCTAGGTATACTTTCCAGAGATAAAAAATAAATGAGATCAGTATTCAGTATTCAGCAGCATTAAACATCCTTAGGCAGCCTTAAAGTTAATTCTATCAGCCAGCAAAAACTAGTAAAAGCCCAAGTCTGCAGACAGAAAACTGTTCCACCTTTCAGATGAAGCCAATGTTCATAAAATTAAGTGCAGCCAAACAGCAAGGTCTTATATCTTTGTACACAACCTCTGTATTGCTGACCACAAAAGGTTCTAAGAAAAAACAACAGACCAAATAAAATAAAATGTAAAATACTGCTAACTGGCCAATACCATGCATAAAAAATTAAAAAGATCTCACTACCACGTGCTGTCACTGTTCCCTTACTCTCAAATATAGATATCATGTATGTGTCCCTCACTTCAGAGCAGTTTTAAAACTACACACACAAAGCGCAGTGCACCTCACAGCAGAGCAATGATAATCAGGGAAATGCCAAGAATAAAAACTTACTGCATTGTCTTGGAATCAGGTGTATAGCTTCCAAGGTAATACCCTTAAACACTGGATGGGACACGCTGAAATGCTGCTCTGCCCTGCTCAGCTCAGTGCGTGCGCTGCACCACAATCAGGCAAAATGGTGAATCTAATCCTCACAATGCCCACATGCACTTTATGCACAAACACCATGGGTGGGATATTCAAAAGGGTTGCGCCATGTGCAATAGGGTTGCACCTGCGCAAGTCCGAAATTGCGCCATCCTGCGATATTCAGCAGGAGGCAGTTGCGCCACTGAAAACATGCTGAGCAACAGCTCAATGTTAATGAATGCATGCTGAACTGGAGGGGGAGGAACCATGCATAAACTGCACAGCCCGATATTCAGCCGGGCTGTGCAGAGTTGTGCAGGCGCAACCCCCAACCTGCACCTACACAACTTTGAGCCAAAAAAAAAAGGAGTAAGTCGAGGGCCACCCACAGGTGAGCTGCTGCATTGCAGGGTGCAGCACAGCTGCTGCCACCTGTGGCTGGCCCTCAACCACTCCTGTGCCCCCCGCAGCCCGTCGCGGGCTAAAGTGTAAAAATCCCCACCCCGACTGGCCCGTCGGGCAAAAGCATAAAATCCTCCTCCCGACTAACCTGATCGTGGCCAACGCTAAATAACCCCCTCACCAGCCCGATCACAGGCTGCAAAGTGTCCCCAGAACATATCCCTGGTGGTCCAGTGGACTGCTAAGCCAGATCGCGGGCTGAAGAAGTTTAAACCCCCAGAGCGTATCCCTGGTGGTCCAGTGGACAGCTAAGCCCGATCGCGGGCTGCATTGTTGACGACACCCCCCAAGACCATATCCCTGGTGATCTAGTGTCCCCACCCCACCCATCAGAAGCCCCCCACCACGCTCCCTCCCGGCAGCGGCGGCGGCTTATCCACCCACCTGCCACCCCACTGGGATGACTGCTCAGGCTGCACGCCCATTGGTGCAGAGAAGAGCCACTGGCTGCAGCCCATACCGCATAAGGCAGTCCAGATATGTGAATGAATGAATGCTCTTTCACATGGATACTCTGTTAATTTCTCTTCTCCAGTGGGCATCTCAGGTTCGGACCTTCCCAAAGGGCACCTCTGCTCTTCCTCAATCCGGCCTTCATCACAGGCTTTCCTCCTGTGAAAGAATAGAGAACACCTAAAACAACACACTGACCAGGACGCAGCATAAGATTTTCTGGTAAGATCTGCTGTTCAAAAAAATGGCGGCATACCTTTTATAAATAAAAATTTAGCGTTCAACAGATCCTTCTCTCTGAGCTCACTCCACACCTCACCAGCATGCAGCGGCTCAAGGGCAGGCAGCAAAGGGTGGTGGTGGAGGGGAAACGCTCATTACCAAGAGCGGTAACAACCAGGATGACACAGGGATAGGTACTGGGGCCAGTGCTCTTTGGGATAGTCATAGGAGATATCTCACTAGGGACCCAGAGTAAGATCAGTCTGTTCGCAGATGATACCAAGATGGGAGCTGTGGTGGATGACATCTAGGGGTGGAGGGGACTGCAGGGAGACCTGGCTGAACAACTGGAGTGGTCAGAAACATGGCAGTTGAGGTTCAATGCCAAGAAGTGCAAGGTACTGCACTTCAGAGCTAAGAACCAGAGGAGAGCTATCAGCTGGGAAGGGTACAGTTGGGGAGCACTGAGGAGGAAAATAACCCCGGGGGAGGTTATAGAAACATAGAAACATAGAATATGACAGCAGATAAGGACCGCTTGGCCCACCCAGTCTGCCCATTTCCCTACCTAATGGATAAGTTGCAGATCCTAGTTAACCAGCAGCCTACTTCTTCCTACCCCCAACCCCTAGAATTGCCTTATGACTGTCCATGCATGCTTGAATTCCACCACTGTTTTTGACTCCACAACCTCCTCCAGAAGGCGGTTCATGCATTCACACCTCTCTGTGAAAAATACTTTCTTAAATTACCCTCTAATTCTCTATACCCCAAATTGTGCCCCCTTGTTCTTGCACACTTCTTTTTTTGCAAGATGCTACCCTCTTGGACTTTGTTGATTCCCTTGAGATACTTGAAAGTTTCTATCATGTCCCCCCTCTCTCTCCTTTCCTCGAGGCTATACATATTAAGCTCCTTAAGTCTCTCTTCATATGTCTTCTGGTGCAGACCCTGCACCATTTTAGTTGCCCTACACTGGACAGCTTCCATCCTGTCTATGTCTTTGCGGAGACTGAGTCTCCAGAACTGCATGCAGTACTCCAGATGGGGTCTCACCAGCTGTCTGTACAGAGGGATAATAACTTCCCTGTTTTCTACTGGTGATGCCTCTCCCTATGCATCCCAGTATCACCCCAGCCCTCCTTGCTGCCCTCTCACATTGCTTGCCCACCTTTAGGTCATCTGATATGACTACCCCCAGGTCCCTTTCCATTTTTGTTGTTGTTAGTATCTCACCCCCCATTGTGTACTCTTCCCTTGGGTTTTTGTTTCCCAGGTGCATTACCTTGCACTTCTTAGCATTGAATCTAAGCTGCCATACATTTGACCATTCCTCTAACCTTGCCAAGTCCCTTCTCATCCTTTCCACCTCACATTGTACATCAACTCTGTTGCAGATCTTTGTGTCATCTGCAAAGAGACATACTTTTCCTTCCAGTCCCTGTGCAATGTCAAGTATAAAGACATTGAAGAGGACCGGTCCTAATACTGAACCTTTGCGGTACTTCACTAGTAACCCCTCTTTCTTCAGAGTGGACTCCATTTACTATTACTCTCTGTGTCCTATTCTCCAGCCAATTCTTTACCCAGGCTGTCATCTTGGGACCCACTCCCAGGCTGGCTTACTTGTATATTAATCTTTTGTGTGGGACTGTGTCAAATGCCTTGCTAAAGTCTAGGTAGGCCATGTCCACAGCCCCTCCCTGATCTACTACTTTGGTCACCCAGTCAAAGAAATCTATCAGATTTGTCAGGCATGACCTTCCCACTGTGAATCCATGCTGCCTTTGGTCCTGTGCCCCTCTGGCCTCTAGATACTCGACAATTCTTTCCTTCAGAAGTGATTCCATCATTTTCCCTAACACTGAGGTTAAACTAACAGGTCTGTAGTTTCCTCCTTCTGCCTTGCTCCCACTTTTGTGAAGGGAATCACAACTGCCCTCCTCCAGTCTTCGGTACCACCCCATCCTCCATGATTTGTTAAAAGGGTAGACAGTGGTGTCACTAGTTCTACCCTTAGCTCTTTTAGAATTCTGGGATGAATCCCATCAGGCCCCATTGCTTTGTCCACCTTCAGTTTTAAGAGTTCTTTCAGAACCCTTTCTTCTGTAAATGGGCTGATATCAACTTCTGTATCCAGAGTGTTTCTACTGTTTTAGGTACCTCCCCCTCTTCCTTTGTAAATACTGAGCAAAAATATTTGTTTAGTATCTCTGCCTTTTCACATTCACCCTCTACACACCCTCCCTCCCCTTTATTAAGCCTCACTATCCCTCCCTTGGTTTTCCTTCGCTCCCTGATGTACCTATAAAATATTTTATCCCCCTTCTTAACTGAGTTGGCTATCTTTTCCTCTGTTTGGGCCTTTGCTGTTCTGACTGCCTTCCCAGCTTCCTTTTGCTTTAGCTGATACAGTTCTCTGTCCTGCTTCTTCTGTGATTCCTTGTACTTCCTGGATGCTTTCTTTTTCTCTTGAACCTTCACTGACACTTCTTTTGAGAACCATAGTGGTTTCTTATATCATTTCGTTTTGTTTATTTGCTTCACACAAAGGTTTGTTACCTCTGTGATGGCAGTTTTTATTATTCCCCATTGTTCTTCCACCCCTCCTTCCTGCCCATTTGCTAGTGCATTCCTTAGGCACTCGCCCATTTTGGCAAAGTCAGCCCTCCTAAAGCCCAGTACTTTTGCCTTTGTATGGCTTGACTCTATTGCTGTGTTTATTGTAAACCATACTGTTCATTGGTCACTAGTTCCCAGATGGCTATGTACTTCTACATCTGTGATTGTCTCTTCATCTCCATTTGAGAGTACCAGGTCTAAGATTGCTTCCTGTCGAGTGGGCTCCAATACTAGTTGTCTAAGGCATGCCCCCTGTAGGGCATCTAGAATAACCCCACTCTTCTAAGTGGCAGCTGCAACTGCACTCCAGTTAACATCTGACATATTCAGATCACCCATCAGCAATATCTCCCCTTTTTCTGCCATTCTAAGTATACTTTCTATCATTTCCATGTCCATTTCCTCCCCCTGAGAAGGGGGTCTGTATACAACCCCTATGTGGATTGTGGTGCCATTGCCAGTCTCCAAATTTACCCACAGTGCTTCTTCTCCTCCCTGTTTACCCTTTGTTCTGTTGCTTTGATTCCTTCCCTTATATAAAGAGCTACTCCTCCTCCATTTTTACCCTCCCTGTCCCTTCTGTAGACAGTGTATCCTGGTATGTTTAGGTCCCAGTCATGGTTTTGTGTGTACCATGTTTCTGTGACTGCCATGATATCCAGATGTTCCTCCTCCATCAAGGCCACTAATTCAGGAAGCTTGTTACTCAGACTACGGGCATTGGTACTCATTGCTCTCCATTTTTTGATGGCTTTACCTTCTGTTACAGCATCCCCCACTGACCTTTCTACCACGGTCTTTTTCTCATTTAGTACCCTGTTTTGTAGGGAGAGGCTGGGATTTTCCTGCTGCTTATCAGTGCCTCCCCCTTGACTAGTTTAAAAGCTTGCCAATGAAGCATTTAAACCAATTGCTCAAAAGACTTGTTCCCTTCCTGGACAGATGCAGACCATCCTGCCAGTGTAGGCTGGTGTCCCTCCAGGTGGAACCCCAGTCCCCAATGAAGCCAAACCCCTGTGCTCCACACCATTTTTTCAACCATTCATTAAACTGCATGGTGCAAAGTACCCTCGCCTCACTCATGCCATTGACAGGTAGCACCTCTGAGAAGGATACTGTGTGTGCTACTTGTCTTAGGCCCCTCCTCAATCTACAAAGTCCTTCTGCACTGCTCTAATCTCATGATGAGCCAAGTCATTTGTCCCTATGTGGACAATGACATCCAGCTCAGACTCCCATGCAGCTGTTTTCATGATCCTGAGGATGCGCTTCCTGTCCCTCCAAGCCATGGCACCAGGCAGGCACCTTACTTCAGTTTTCCCTGCTCCCCCCAGTTCCATCCCCCTAATAATTGAGTCCCCCACCAGGAGCTGCTTCCTTTCCTTGTGGTGTCCTCTGCCTCTTTCCTGTGGGCCTCCCTTGTGAGAGTTGTCCTCAGCCTCCTTAGTCTCCTCTGCGGGTGCATCCATAGGGGAGCTATGCTCCACAAGAATAGTGTATGGATTGTGGAGTGGAACAACTGACTGGGTGTGTCTCTGTTCCACCATCGTCACCCTCCCTGAGCCCACTGTGGTCCAACTGCTGTGCTTTCTTCACAACCTCTGAGGTAGTGGTGGTGGCTGTGGTGCTCCCTGGATGGGGGAGGTTCCCTTCCTACCGTCCAGTGTGGCCTGGGGGGAGGTTCCCTTACTACTGTCCAGTGTGGCCTGAAGACGGGCAACTTCCTCCCTCAGGGCAGAGAGTTGTCTGCAAATAGGGCAGCATCTCAGCCTCCAGAAAGACTCCCAGAAGACTGCTGCCCCACAGCCATCACATTGCACTACCCCCCACACGTTTATCTACTTTTTGTGTGTGTGTGTGTGTGTGTGTGATTGGTTTGTTATATAGAAATATATATATTATACAGTGTGTATGCTTATATTGTCAGTGCAGTGTGCTAGAGAGGATATGACAGTGATATGCACCTTGCACTCGAAATGATGTCAGAACCCCAGGTATAAAGGAACTATTTCCAGGGGTGTGGTGAGGGTGGGGAAGGGTTGGGCCTAAACTGTGCCCTCACAAAACAATCAGCTAAAAGCTCTGACCCACCACTGCGATGAGTGCCTTCCTGTCAGCAAGATGCCCTACACAATAATTTGACAGAGAAAATACCCTGTTAATCAAACAGAGAAAAATCCAGACATCCAAGTCAGACACAGGTAAACCTCCCCAGCCTCAAAACAGCCTGGTGGTTTGTGCTGTGAAAGCAGTCAGCCCCAAAATAAGTCAGCTGTGCTTTAAACTCTTCCTGCACTGAAAATCTTAAGAATTGTAACAAAAGTAAAGCTAGATCCACCTCCCTCTGTTGCTTGAAAGACTGTCTTTTCCTGATACTTCTAAGTTCCTTATTTCACCTTTCAGTTAGAAGTAGCCTCCACCTGCAGAATATCTGCTACAAACCAAAGACAATTGTAAGGTTCACCTCCCTCTGTTGTGAGCACAACTCACTTTCTTGCAAATCCTATGTTCAGTATTGCAGCTTCCAGCCAGAGGTAGAGTTATTAATTATACAACTCAGCTTATAGCAGGAGAGCAGCAGTGAAAGCCAACAAGATGTTGGGCTGTATAGCAAGGGGTATATCCTCTGGAAGTAATGAGGTGATCCTTCCCTTGTACAGGTCACTGGTCAGACCACACCTGGAATACTGCGTGCAGTACTGGCACATTCCTGAAGAAGGACATCAGGCTGTTGGAAGGGGTGCAGTGCAGAGTGACTAAGATGATCCTGGTTGGCAGCGGTGTGTGAGCTGCCTGAGGACTGAGCTGCTTGAGCTCTGAACTTGGATGCTGTTAATTGTGTTTTATTGTGTTTTATTTTGTATTTTAGTCAGTTGTAGCTAGAAAGGGTATTAAGTGAGCTATATAGTACCTGTAAGTGCTTTTTTGCGGTCCTATAGTTAGAATTTTTTATATAAAGGTCCACGTTGTTTTGTGAAATTTACCTCCTCGATTTCAGAATGGCCATTCTCCTCATTTTTTTGGCCACGCTGTTATAGTTTGGGAGTGCCAGCGGTCTAATTTTCAGTGTCTACCAGCTTTTTTTTTTTTTGCTGGTAGAAGCAAGCTGTGGTTCTAATTTGGGAGAGGTGTATGACCTGGAATCAGCTGTGTGTCTTTGTGGGGTGGAGCTTAGAAGACTGGGGCTGAATCGTTCCTGACTCTTAATTTCCCTCGACGTCTACTGTGAAGATTCTGCAGTAAGAGTGCAGATTGAAATGAGTGGGGAAGTCTTTCGACTGAGTGGAAGCCTGTTGCTTGTGGAGGTTGCTGGTTGTGGTGAGAGCACATTTAGTGGATGCTTCGCTGGGTTTTTCACCTAAAACAGTAGTGGTTGGGAATTGTATCAAGTAGGGGGAGGGCTCCTCTAATGTGTTTGGGGCTAAGTGGCTAGTGTGTCTCCCACGACCAAGCGGGAGCTGCCTGATGAATCTCTGGGGAGCATGAGAGCTGGTTGGGGTCTCCTAGGCCTCCTGTGGGTTGTGCTTTGAGGCCTGTGCCCCAGGGGGGTTTAGCTGTGGGTAGCTGGAGGTTGGATGACAGGGCGTATGAACTGCTACATTTGGGGGGCCCCCTCTAGGTGCCTGATTTGCACATTCCAGCCTGCTGCTGTACTGGGGACTCCCAGATTGCTAAACTGTTTGAACCATCGTGGCCTTATTATGCTGCATATGGATTGAATGTGCAATTTATTTAACTGTTTAACTGTCTGACTTGCGAACTGCTGGTTATCTGCTGCAAAGGACTTTGGATTCATCACAGTGGTCGTGGATTATTTTTCCTACAGTTTGTTTTATTTCTTTTTATTATTTCTGTTGCTTGTCGCTCAGATTCTGGTGAGAGCAGAATCTGGGATTGAGAAGCTCTGGCATTATTGATCAGGGGAGGTGGGAGCTTCCCTGGACTATTCATTTTTACATCTGGACTTAAACTGTTTGATTTGTGGACTGCTGGTTATTTATTTTAAAGAGTTGTTGAATTGGTTATACTGTGATTTATTTAAGGGTTTTATTTTGGGGAATTTTGAGAAATTTTAGAAGCAACTAACTATAAGCCTTAGATCTAAGTTGTTTGATTGAATTGTGTGGAATGTGTTGGATGCCTGCCCCCACAGTTGTGCGTTATTCACCCTCTGCTCTCCATGCCCTCCACCCCTTCTTCAATCCTCCCTTGGAGTTTGCTGTTTACCAGCACTGTAGAGTACTAGATATTGCGCATAGGAGATGGAGGGGGTGGAGGGTTTTGAACAGTTGAGGGTGAATGAGGGGGGTCATCATATTGGGGAGGTAGGATACGGGAGACATCCTGGAGTGAAATTGAACTCAGAACGTGGTTCACCATGCCTGGTTTCCATACCCAAGGCATGACCGATTGTGGTCAGCAGGTGATTCGGGCAGCCCAGGAGGTTTGTCCAACTTGGGCAGTGTTGTGCAATGCCAGGTCTGTCAAAAACAAGACTGCAATTAGTGCAAATCTTGTTGAAACAGTGGACCTGGCATGCATCACCAAGACCTGGCTGGATGAGAACTCTAGCCCCATTTTGGTGGCTTTAGCTCCAGCTGGGTACTCTGTGATACACTGCCCAAGATTGGACCACAGGGGGGGCATTGCAGTCTGTTTTAAGACCGAACTTAACCTCATGAGTGTACTAGTTGAGGAGACTGAGTCATTCGAGTGTGCTGTTGTAGCAGGTGTAGGTTGTTGGAGCGCCCTGATTTACCGTCCACCCGCTGATGAGAAGCGATTCCTTCAGGAAGTGGTAGACTTAGTCATTGATATGGCATTTGAGTCACCCAGACTGATGGTTCTGGGTGACTTTAATGTCTGGGTCAACAACAAACTTTCACAGTTTGGTCAGCACTTCCTCCAGTTGATGTTACCTCTGGGCCTTACGCAGGTGGTTACCACTGCTACTCATAAACATGACACTCCCTTGACTTAGTCTTCCTCCTAGGGATTGAAACATCTGACTTGGGGGTGGAACCAGTTGGGTGATCAGATCACTACACCATAGAGTTTAGTTTTAGCAGCCCCCTTTGTAGGCCTACCTCTGTGGAGATGGTTAAATACTGCCCTTTACGAGATATGAGTTCTCATAGCCTAACAGCGGTGCTTGACCTATCGTCCCTCTCGTTTGCAAGCAATGATCCAGAGACCCTCATCATGGTCTATAATTCGGCCATCTCAGTGTCTGGATTCCATTGCTCCCATCCAAGTTTGCCCTCTCTCCCTTTGCCCTCGATCCCCCTGGTTTGATGGGACTTTGAGGGAGATGTGGAGACTAGGACAAAGGTTAGAGCGTTACTGGCGGAAGTCCGCTCTTGATACCGACTGCCTTAGATTGATGAACCATTATCAAGCCTATCAATCTGCAATCACCAGTAAGAAGGCAGAGTTCCTGTCCCGGGAGATTGCGGCAGCTCAGAATTGACCAGCTCAGCTCTTCCAAACTGTGGACAGACTGTGCAACCCAGTCTGTCTACAGGTCTGGAAAGCCTTTTCCCAATTAAAGTGTGATGAAATTGCTCAATTCTTTGCTAATAAGGTGGCTGACATCAAGGCAGCACTCCAGCCAGCACACTCTATGGGCATTGCTTTTGATCAGTGCGAGGTCACTGCATCTCAATTTTCTTGGAGTACTTTTAACCATCCAGAGTTCATGGATGTAATGTGGATTATCCAGGGTGTGCGCCCTATGTGCTGTAGTTTGGACCCTGGACCAACTTCCCTAATTTTGGGTTGTATTTATGTCAACAGTCCGGTCCTAGCATGGATAGTCTGGTGCTCCTTGGAATCTGGAGAGTTTCCTAGCTCTCTGAAAGAGGCGGTGATGACACCCCTCTTGAAGAAAGCTACATTGGATCCAGACTGCCATGCCAACTACAGACCTATCTCGAACCTCCCCTTTTTAGGAAAGGTGATTGAGAAAGTAATGGCAGCATAACTGGTAGACCATTTGACCATCCATGACATCTATGAACAGCTCCAGTCCAGTTTTTGCAAGAGACACAGTACCGAGCCAGCACTGGTTTGGGTGCTCAATGATCTCCTGATGGCTAGAATCAGAAAAGCCGTTCCATCTTGATTCTTTTGGATTTCTTATCAACATTTGACACCATGGACCATGGGGTATTGCAGGGGTGTCTGAGGTACATCTGTGGACTGTCAGGAATGGTCCTCAGGTGGTTTACATCATTCCTCATGGGTAGAACACAGGGTGGTGTCTGGGTTTTTTTCTTCAAGCCCTACTTCTTTGTCATGTGGGGTACCTCAGGGCTCAGTGCTCTCACCCATGCTGTTTGCAGTGCACATACTACCCCTTGGAGACATTGCAAGAGAGTATGGGCTGAGGTTTCACTGCCACACTGAAGATACCCAGCTCTACCTTTCTTTCGCACCTGACCAGGTTGGAGCTGTCTCAGTTTTTAATAACTGTCTGAAAGAAATCCAGGAGTGGATGCATTCCAGTTGGCTGAAGTTGAACTTGGAAAAAACTGAGGTGCTAGTTGTGGATCTAGGTCGCTGGATGGGGGGGGGGTCGGGGGTTGGTCCGTCCTCGAGAATTTTTCTCGGTGGCGTTTCACTCCCGACCTCTGAACAGGTGCGTAACCTGGGGGATTATTTTTTTCTTAATCATTTTTCTCCCTCTGGCCCTGGTCTGCCTACTTCTATCACGTCCTGGCATCCCCTTCAGGTCTTCCAACCACCATCTCCAGGGATCCCCAGTTCCCATGAGGGTTCTGCAGTGTAACCCGTGGCTTACCCCCCCGCAGCGGGGCTGCAGAGGGCCCCCCCCACACCCTTCTTCTGAGACTGGATCCAGTGTGTCACCGCGTACCCTCAGAGCCATTGCTCCCCGTTGAAGACAGCCATCATGCCACCACAACCAGTGCCAGCTTCCCCGGTTTCTCCCTCACAATGTGAGAGGCGTGCAATGACACCAAGGAAAAGGTATGCGCACACTACCGTACGCACACCTTCCCAACGTCAGCCCCAGCACATCCCCCCAACTGCCTGTGCTACTGCATTGTCCCAGCCACCGCTAGAGGCCACCAGAGCACCAGTGACAGCATTCCCCCCCTCCTCGGGGAAGAAAAGCAGTCCATCAGATGCTCCATCCTTCACCCTCCCCGCCGACCCATGACGACCCTGGCTAATTCCCAAACCTGGGTTTACCGGTGCAGCACGAGGTGTGGTGTCCAGTGCCTCAGCCCTCAGCACCACCAGGCCGGCCACCTTGGGGTAATTTTTGACGAGGGGCTGACCCTGCATTCACAGGTGTCGGCTGTCATCAAATCTTCCTTTTACCATTTTAGGAATATCACCAGGATTAGGCATCTGGTTCCGTCTGATGACCTTCCTACATTGATCCATGCCTTTGTGTCCTTGCACTTAGATTACTGCAATTCCCTTTACCTAGGGCTTCCTGGGGTAGAAATCCGTTGCCTGCAGCTAGTGCAGAATGCAGCAGCCTGGCTTTTGATGGGATCTGCTCGATCTTGTCATATTTTGCCCGTGCTGTATGAACTGCACTGTCTGGCAGTACAGTGGCAGATCACCTCTAAAGTCAGCTTGCTGGCTTTCAAAGCCCTACACAGACTGGGCCCAGATTACCTGAAAGAGCTCCTGGTCCCCTACTGCCCTGGACAATTACTTTGCTCGGCTGATGAGGGGTTGCTAGAGATTCCAAGGGTATGTTTAAAGTCATCTGCGGTGAGAGCTTTTATGTATGCAGCCCCTACCCTTTGGAATTCTCTAACCCATCGCCTACGGGAGTGCACAACTGTGGAGGGATTCAAGTAATCCTTAAAAACGTATCTGTGGCACCAAGCATTCAGCAATTGAGTTTTTTGTTTTGTTTTAGTGCACTGATATCTTGATGTTAATTTTATTGATGCTTGTTATATTTTAAATTGTCTTTGTTGTTTTAAAGTGTGAGGCACCTTGGTTATAGATAAGGCACCATATAAATACATTTTATTATTATTATTTATTAAAGAAAGGCTGAGCAGGCTTAACATGTATTCTCTGGAGGAGAGGAGGGATGGGGAGACATGATCGAGACATTTAAGTATCTGAACGGGATAAACAAGGTGAGTACAGGTGAGCTACTCCGGATCAGATAGGGAGGGATACCAGAGGGTACCAACTGAGGTTGAAGGGGGAAAAATTCAGGAGGAAAATCAGGAGACATTATTTCATGGGGAGGGTGGTAGACAAGTGGAACACTCTACCTAAGGAGGTGGTATCCTGTAGGATGGTGGGCTGCTGCAAGAGGGGTTGGGACACAGTGAGGGGGGAATGACTTTGGGGAGGGAGGGAGGGTTGGGGCAGCTGCAAGTTGAGGGACTAGCTGCACAATCAAGCAGACTCGATAGACCACGTGGCCTGTTTTTGCTGGTATTTCGTATGTTCGCATGTTCATAATTAGCAACAAGATACTATCAGATAATCATTTCAAACAAACAACAATATGCTAGAAACTAAATTAAACAGTAAAACAAATGAGTAACATAGAGTAAGTGCTAATGTGTGTAAGTAGCAGGGAGGCAAAACTAAGTGGTGGAAATTATGCACAGGTGCAGGAAAAGGAGAAATGATCCTTTAGGAGGGAAGAGAGGATCTGAGGGGTGGCAGCAAGGTGGATGGGTGGGGGGAAGGAGTTCCGTATTTTAGGGAAATGCTGTGAGAATGTGACCTGGCCTGCTGAGGTGGACCTGGGAGGGATGGTTAAGGTACATGGTCATGGTTTCTTAGGGAGTGAGAAGAAGGGGGTTTGAGGGAAACAGAGAAGAAGAGGTAAGGGGGGAGAGAGTGAAACCAGAATTTAGCAAGAAACTTTGTACAGTGGATAAGGCATCAGTCCGCTAGGGAGGGAAGGGAAAGAGCCTGATATAGGGTGCAGTGATTGGTACAGGGAGGGCAGTCAAGAACAAAATGGCAGAAGGAGTGGAAAAGAGAGTCCAGCCTGGGTAGGGAAGATTTGGGAGTGGCACTGTAGACTACATCCCCATAGTCAAAAAAAGGTAGGATCATCTTCTGGACAAGAGCACGGTGGGCCAGCAGTGGAATACATCCACTATGTCTGTATAGGGCACCCAGTTTGGAGTGCAGTTTTCTGTGGATGGCATCTATGTGTCCAGAGAATGTGAGGTTCTGGTCAAGCCAGACCCCAAAGTACCTATGGGAGGAGTTGTCCTCAAGTAAAGTCCCATCTAGGGTGTGGAAAGAGGGGAGGGATTGGAGCCGAGAGAGTCTCTGCCTCGTGACAAAGGTCATGGAGATTGTCTTCTTGGCATTCAGGAATAACTGGTTAGAGTGAAATCAGAGCTTGACCTTATCACAGTCTTGCTGGAGTCTAGATGCTACATCAGTGGGGGGTAGCCAGATGTATACAGAACAGTATTGTCTGCATACATGTGGATGGAGGTGTGAGGACAGGCAGATAGAAGGTTGTTTAGGAAGATCGAGAAGGGTAGTGGGCCCAGCATGGAACCTTGTTTTACTCCAGTGTTTATGGGAAGGGGAGTGGATGTTGTATCACCAATCCAAATGGATTGTGTTCTATCCTCGAGGTAGGAGTGGAACCACCTGGTAGCTGCATTTGAGAGCCCAGCAACTGAGAGTTTGGCAAGAAGGATGGGGTGGGAGACCATGTCGAAAGCCTTTCAAGTTCAACAGAGATACCAGCGGTGAAGAGCCCATGATCCATACTAGTTAGCATGAAGTCAGTAAGCCTAAAGAGGGAGGAGGTAGTGGAGTGGCATTTCTGGAAACCAGATTGGTATGGAGCGAAGAATGAGGAGGAGTCAAGGTAAGAAGGGAGTTGGGATAGTACCAAGCACTCTTGAAGCTTGGCAAGAATGGGGAGCAAGGAGATAGGCCGGTAGATACCCTGGGAGGAGGGGTCACTACCTCTAGTGAGGGGGATAACAATAGCATGTTTCCAGCCAGATGGGACAGAGGCAAGAGAGAAAGAGAGATTTAACAGAGAAGCAAGGGGAGGAGCAATAGCAGGAGCAGACAGGTAAATAATTTTGGATTCAAAATCAGAGGGGCATTTGCCCTTAGAGGGGTTGAGGGCAAGAAGAGCCTTAAGGGCATCTGCTGGAGATAAAGGACACAATGAGAATGAGGGAGAGGAGGGGCAGGTTGAAATATAGGGTACAGGAGCAGAGAGAGGCAATGAGGAAGAAGGGAGAGTAGTGAGAAGTGATGAGTCACAGGAGGTGAAATATATGTTAAATTTAGAGGCCATAGGAAGCAGATCAGCAAGGGAGATGTAACCCACTTTGAGGACTGGTGAGGGGGGGACTGAGATGGAGGAGAGATAGGGATTGAACCACCTTTCAGAATTTGGATGGGTGGTTTATGTTTGAATTAACTGTGGCTGAGAAGTAATCAGCTTTAGCCACTTTTATTGCTCTGGAGCAAGCATTTCTGAGAGTGTGTTACTTCTGGTAGGCAGTAGGGGAGCCAGTGAATTTGTGCAACTTCCACACCTAATCTCTGGCATGTAGGCAAGCCATCAGATTGGCAGTGACCCAAGGGAGGTGGGATCCACTCACCCAAGTGCGTCTTAGGGGGGCATAGTGGTCCCAGAGAGCTAGTAGCTTGGAATTGAAGTATTCCAGGGCGGAGTCAATCGAGGAAGTAAGGGAAAATATGCAGAAAGCCAATGATACTAACAGATTCACAACATTTTATTTTATCTGAGACACACACACACACACACATATACTACCAATCAGGCAGACGTTGGCTGGCTTTTAGTTACAGTGTTTAGAATACACTGTGATAAGCCTCTGTACCACATCAAGGTAGCCAGTCTTACAGAACAGCCATTCACACCAGCACTCATGCATGCATTCTCGATTGGGTCACTCGTACAATCACGTCCTCTAAGTTTAGTGCCCACACATCTAACAAAGATCATTCTCAAACTTACACTAAAACATCTAAGGAGGAGGAAACAGTTCTTCAGGTACATCAGACTCTGTCTTTGTTGCCCTGACCTGAGGTTCATGTTGCCCCTCAATTTTCCTGATTGTACTGTGCTCTGCAAAGTACACTGAGTATGCCTATCAACACCTATGTTTCAGTGGGTCAGCTTGTGGTATTGGTACCATGGGAGGGGGTGCAGGGCATTCAGGCTGCTGCAGAGGGGGGGACAGGGGCTACTGCACAACTGAGGGAGCTGGAGTTGGAGCAGAGGGAGCTGGAGGTCGCTGTGGGGGGTTCAGGCTGCTGTTGAGAGGGTGGGATGGGGTTGCTGTACAACTGGGGGAGTTGGAAGTTGCAGCTGCATTTGGGGATGCTGTGAGGGGGGCTGCTGGAGTACCCTGAAAGAGGTAAGCTGAAGGCCTATGGCACCACCATGAGTCCTTACCTAACACAGTTTTCACCTCAAGACTCCATTGAACAGATTTAAAAGGAAAGAGATGAAATGAGAGACATATTAGATGGAGAAAAAGGAAAAACGGAGAGGGATAATAAATGAAAAAACATAGCAAAAAAAAAAAAAGCATAAGAAAGATCAGAAAATAAAACTTACCAATGGTAAGATAAAGACTTGATAGAAAATAAGTAAACAACCAAAAAAAGCATAAACTGCTTAAAATATTTGTTTTGTAGCTCTTAAATTGCTATGAAAGTTGTCTAGCTCCTGTCTCCTCCACTGATTAACAATGCAAGCAAAACCGAAAGTGAAACTGTCATACTGTCTAGAGATGTACATTTATTCATGATGTTACTCCCTCTTTATGTGTATATTATCTGATTATTAAATGTGTGGATATCCAAAGTTTCAATCCATATGTAAAATATGTAACTGGAAAATAAGGAAATCATCCCTCAGAAACTATTTCTGCTTCTGATAGGTGTTTTATGAACTGCCAAAATCAATATATGCCTGGAAAAATGTGAAATCATAGTTTTTGGCTCTGTGTACTAATACAGTAAATGTATGTACTGTATGTGTTTACTCTGCTGCCATGACATTGTCATTTTTTTTTAAATTGATCAATAACTATAAAATGTACTTGTCTGGACTAAAATACTAAAATATTTATTTTCTTTAATCCTCTCTGATGAGGCAGAAATGATGGGGCACAGAGGACCAGATTTACTAGATGGAGAAGCTGACACTATATCGGACCACTGAAGGTTGCTTATGATAATAAATCTGAGACCCACAAAGACTAACACCTGTGCTAACCTGTGTTTGTGCAAGCATTAACCCAGGTTAATGCAAGTTCTCCTAGCTGTGACATAGTCTAAGGACCCCCGAAGAGCCTGTTAAACCTGGCAGCGCTAAAGCATTCTAATACCACTGTGCCCATGCAAATAAGGGGGCCCCCTCATGCATCCTGATGCAGTGCTATAGTCAAAGGTTAGCAGCAGTGGTAAATAGACCCCCAAATGCCATTATTTCCCATTGCCAAAAAAACACATCTTAAAGAGGCGCTAAGGTTATGGACCCCCAAGGCAGGGCAGCTGTACTGCCTAACCCACACTCCTCCAACTCTGATAAACTTAGTCCTGTCCTACCACCCCAACTGAGTTCTTGCTGCTGGTACCCTGCTGGACTTATTCAGTGATCATTGCATGCTTTACTACATCCAGAAAATCCACCACTCTGAATTACTGTCATCATGCAGCTGGGCAAGTTCCCATGGAATACCTTAATCTGCCCCCCCCTCCTGCATGGCCACTGAGTGGGCTTCTCTTGCTACCTCCTCCTGCCACTTTCATTGACATTGATGATGCCCTGAAATGTTTCCAGTCTGATTTCACAGTACCTGCTGGATGTTAGCAAATGTAAGTGTTTTATAACTTAGTTTTGCATGTTTGAACGTATTGTTTTGTTTTTTTTTTCATTTTAACTTGCCTATTGGTACTTGTTAATGCTGTATTACATTTGTATTTGTGTATCTGTAAAAATTTTCCCTATGCTTTGCACCCAAGTCATCCCTGAAAATGGGCACTTTGTGCTAAGTGGACTTAACTGGTTAACACAAATAAAATAAGCAAACTATCTTCTGTCGGGATAAGCACACTCCCAGGAGGATTTGTGTGTGTGTGGTACCCACCTTCCCTAAGTCATTGCAATACTCATTTCTGTCATCAGGGTTTGTAATTCAGCCTGGTACCTTTACAAGTCCCCAACTCCCCCACCCCACCCCCAGTAGACTTGCTGAGAACTTTGCAATCCAAGGATTAAGATCAGTAGGGAGGCAAAGGCCAATTACTTTGCCTCCAATCTCAAAAATAACATTAATTCCCCAAAACAAATTCTGTCAAGTCATGGACTCCATTTATGATCCCACTACCCAGTTGATCTCCCCATTTCTCGAGCCCAGTGCTTTCTCAGCCCCTCTTTCCAACCATCTGAAGTTGTAGATGCTTCTAATCACTATTTCCAACCCTCTGAAGTTGTAGATGCTTCTAATCACTATTTCACCACCTGCACTGTCATCCTTACCCCCTGTAGCTCCTCCCACATCTCCTCCACCTCTCATCCTACCTTCTCCTTCTCCCCTGTTTTCCCAGCTGATACTCTGTCTGCTCTGTGTTCTCATAATTCCTGTAAGAGCCACAGACCTGATGGTTCCGACACAAAACTCCTCCAACTTCTCCAGCCATTGCTACACTCTCTCCTGGGTCCTAGATCTATCTTTTTAACTACAGGATGAACCCCACATCTGAAAGCAGGTAAATGTCCTCCCCTTTCCTAAGGGGGCTGATGGTGCTTTTCCAGGGAAGTACACCCTTAGCTCCTTTGTCCCTATTCAAGCTAAGCTCTAGGTGAAGCTCGTCTTGACAAAGCTCTCTGCCTTCCTTGACTCCTACTCATACCACTCCCCTTTACAGTCTGATTTCTGGAAAGTCCATTGCATGGTCATATTCTTTCTCTATGTTATTAATACCATCCTGAATTAAATGGATCATGGACATGTCACAGGCTCAGCTACCATATTCATTAAGGTGGTTGAGGCCTCTAATACCATGGCCCCACCCTTTACTCCTGGCAAAAATGAGCAGTAGCGATGTTGTGAAATTTAAATTCACTGGCACAGTTCCAGTGAAGTCACCCACTTCGTCTTTGTAGAGCAATCCCAAAATGTTTGCTATTAAGGTGAAAATTCACCTATGAGACTTTGCCAAAAATGTTGCTGTGAATGGTAGAGTTTTGCCTATGAAAGGTGAAATGCCATTTTTCTGGGCAAAATTCCACTGTTCACATGCTGGGGCAGAAATTTGTACTTCGCAGATCAATCTGCGCTCCACAAATTACGTTAAATTCATGGATGAATTTTCAGAACAAATTCTGCTAACTTTGCACATCTCTGCTGAGGAGAGCTAGCCTGCCTAATGCTGTTTTTGGATGTTTCAGCTCCTACCACCTTGATGGTAGGAGTCGATCCAGGTAGACAGTGCTTTGTACCCCTGTCTCCCTATTAACTCTGAAATGCCTCCAGGTTTCATTTTTCACCCTCTTCCCCAATGATCTTGTCCACCTGTCTCTTAGTAAACATACGTGGACATTGATAAAACTCTTTTTTTCACCACTGGTGCCTCAGTTCATGAGCTGGAAGCATCGGCATTGTATGGATTCAACAACGTCCACCACTGGTTCTCAAAACTACTTATTCTAAATGCCAGAATTACTGTTTCTATGTGTTCTGACACACAACAATGCCAAAGCAAGCTCAGTTCTACCCCTGAATTTCAAACCCTTGCTCCCCTTGAAACAGTCTTTCATTTCAAGTATCACAGCATGAGTCTAGATAGAAATTTGGGTATCTTCTACTCATGTTAACACAATCATCAAAAACCTCTGCCCTGAGCTTAGTGCACTCTACAGGAACCAGTGCTGCCTGCCCCTCCTGGTCCACTGGAGGTCATCCTTAGAATGATGTTACAAGTGTTTGACTATGCAGAAATAGTTTACAGTGTTGTACCTAACTGAGACCATCCCCAGCTTCATCCCCATATCTCTCTCAGATCTTACCTTAGATCTCACTTTGCCCCTCCTGTTTCTGCTCCTATTCTGCAATCTCAGTCCCTTATCTCTACAGATCTCTACAGCTTCTGACCCTCTGTTCAAACCTTGCAGAATTTACAACAATGCATTTTAAATTACATCTGTTTGTTCCAGTTAAAAGTTAGTTTTTGTTGTTTGACCATATAATATTTATATACCGTTTTCCTCTTCTGATTTTTGTGGCTTCTGTTTTCTCACTTTTTCCCAACTAAATCTGTAATATGTATAATACAACTGTTCTTCTTACTGTATGTTTGCACTCTATTCTCAGGTTCTTGATACACATCTTGAACTTTTAATTATTATGTATGTTTGCATTTGCCTGTTCCTACTTTAATCATCCACACATCACTTATTTTTTTCTGTTTGCATGTGCATGCATGCACAGCAAACATTTTGTTACAAATAACTGTATTTCAGATAGGGGTGTGCAGACAGTTCTTATTTAAATCAGAACCTCTCCAGATCCATCCCTCATGCCAGAACTCAGATAAATAAGGACTCAGCCGCAGGGTCAGGTTCCAAGTCCTTATTTATTTTACCTTTATTTTACAATTTTTAGCCATGAAATACACATTGAGCTGAGACTTGTTTCCAGGTGAATCCTGGGAGCACTAGGAAGCTAAGTAACTTGCTTAGTGTCTCACAGTATACAAATGGTGGATGTGGGATCCAAACCTATGTCACCAGGTTTCTCCAGGAGTCCTTTAATGAGAGCATTAAAACATTGCTGCCAGGGTTAAGGAGTCAGGGACTGGCGGCTTACCTTATCACTCTCTCCACCTCCTGCCTCCCCTGTTGGCATATGGGATTCAAGGGTGCAGCAGTCCTGCATTTCCAGATGTCCATCTGGGAATGCATTCTGTTGCATAAGCAACCAGGGCATTTCGACACTGGGAGGAAGGAGTTGAGGCTGAGGTGATGAAACAGATGTGAAGAGGAGGCAGTCTGACAGCCATGGGGCAGGGCTGAGCACCATTTGAAAAGAAGTTGTTTTGTAAACGGGCAAATCTAGGACATTTCCCCAAAAGAAGATGACCCTTGAAATATGTAATTTGGACACTGGTAGTGGCTTAACCCTGAGGTCCTTAATGAGGATCAGCTTTCCATGGTTCACCATCACTAATCTCTTTGGCAGTGGCTAGAAGTGCTTTGTGATTCAAGTAGTGTGAGTGATTGGCTGCAACAAGTGGTGGAGCGGCTGGTACAACTTACTTCTTAGGTCAAGCTTGGTGACAATCACTGTTGATTGCATTGGTGGTAGTACTTGTTAGGGGTAGGTGGACAATTCCATGAGAAATCCCCTCGCCCAGATCCAGGACTCGATCATGGACTTGGATCAATATAGACTCAGATGCTGGAATTCAGCTTCCAGTTCATTAGTGAGCTGTGGTTTTCACTTTCAGCACTTTTTTATGCACTTTGCTGCCTTATTCCCTCCCATACTTGTCATGAATGCTTTACGAGATTGGGTGGGTAGAGGCGGGAACTGGAGGAGGTCATCTGGTGTGACTTTTTTTGCTGCTACATCTGGCTGTGCATGGGGTCAAATTAGGGTTACCACCTTTTATGAAGCCCAAAGTAGGACATTTCTTACTGGAACATGATTTTTTGCAGGATAATACGTAACCTCAATCAATGCAACAGATGTGTTTTCTTTAAATAATCAGAATTAAGACGGTTACGTCTGGCATAACTTGACTTGCACCAAAACAAATGGTGCAAGTAGCAAGTTATGCCAACAGTTCTGACATTTGGTATTCTGCAAAGTAGCCTGCGACATGCCGCAAGCTGCATGCACTAAAGTGGACTTACGCCACTAGGAACGCCCTAACCCCCCTGCGACATGGCACTAGTAGGTTTACGGCAGCTGTTGCACCCTATTCTGGAAGGGCAGCAACAAAGTCCCCAAATGTGCTATTCTAGAACAGCCCCCAGAGGATATCCATCAAAGTACAGTTAAACCAGCAAATAGCCAGTGTATGTGTACTTTGCATCCACCAGGGGTTGCGCCAATGTGCCTGCAGCCCAGTTCACCAGTATATGCAACCCCCCAGCCCCATCACTGAGCCAGTAGATAAATCCCCACAGAGCTATGGAACTCCCAGCCCCTGATCCCCCCAATATGGACTGTAAATGCCCCTCAGTGCTGTTCTGTCCTCCCCAGGTCCCAATCCCCAAAGTAGTAAATGACCCGCAGGGCTGTTTCCCCAGGTCCCAATCCCCAAGTAGTAAATGTCCCATAGGCTTACCTCCCCAGATCCCAGTCCCCAAGTAGTAAATGCCCCACAGGGCTGTTCCCCCCAGGTCCCATTCCCCGAACCCTGAACCCAAGTCCTTGCAGTGCCTCTAATAGTATGTATTAAATATATCTCCAATATCCCACCCCCCCCGAGGATTCGCTCCCTGTCCCTCCAAGCCATGGCGCCAGGCATGCACCTTACCTCCCTCTCCCCTTCCTCCCCAGTACTACCCTCCTAACAATGGAGTCCCCCACCAGGAGTTGTTTCCTTCCCCTGTGGGGTCCCATGCCACCCTCCTGTGGGTCTTCTTTGTGGAGGTTCCCAGCATCCTCCTTGGTCTCCACTACGGGTGGAGAAACCACACTTTGCCAGAATGGCATATGAATTGTGGAGAGGTACAACTGGAGGGATGCACCTCTGTTCCACCACCCTCATCTCCCTGAGCCCACTGTTGTCCAACCGCTCCTCTTTCTTGATAACCTCTGAGGCAATGGCAGTAGCCCTGGTGGTCCCTGGGTGGGAGAAGAGGTCCCCCAAATCCTGGCTAACTTGGCCTGGAGATGAGCAACCTCCTCCCTCAGCCCAGAGATGTGCCTGCATATGGGACAACACCATATCCTCTAGAACATCTCCCAGAAGACTGCGGCTCCACAGCCACTGCACTGCACCACTCCCATCATGTCTTATTTCTGGCCCCTTAACTGTTGTTTGGAATACAAGTGGGGGCTGTGGGATTCAAACTCAAGTCTCCAGGTTTGCAGCTTACAGCCTTAAATCACTGTGCTATACTGCCTCCTAAAATCTGGAGTGAAAATATTAAAAATTCTCGAACTTACGAGCATGAGTGGAAATTGTGCAATGCACGCTCGTAACACAGTCATTTTGTGGAATTGTTTCACCAAATTTTCAACATAGGCATTTTGGGACCTCCACTCACGAACAGTGTCACTGTGATTTTCTTAATCTGTCCTGAACATTGATTTCCTAGAGCGACTGCACCATTGTGCAACAGATGTGCGGAAACATATTTCGGGTAGGATGTGAAAAATGACAGCTGTACTGTTTAAAAGGAGGTGTGAAAAACTGGCAATGTTGAAAATCTGGAGTGAAAATATTAAAAATTCTCGAACTTACGAGCGTGAGTGGAAACTTCACTTATCACTCAGAAATACAGTCATTTTTTGAGTTTTTTCACCAGATTTGCAACATAGGCTTTTTGGCAGCCCACATCATGAACAGTGACACTGTAATTTCATTAATCAGTCCCAAAAGGTGATTCCACACACTGACCACGAAATCAACTTTCGGCACAGAATAACAAAATTACAGTGACAGGGTTTATGAGGTGGGGTCTCAAGAACCCCATGTTGAAAATTTGGATCCAAAAGTAGCAAAAATGGTTGAGATATCCACCTAAGTTGACCCCCCCATTGATGTCATTATACAGCTTACCATGATTTTCTTCAGTTCACAGTCTGCTTTGAAGAGTGCTGATGTGTTCCTGCTCTACCGAATATCATCTCACTGGGCTCCAGAGGTAAGTATGGGGTGGGGGGTGTGGGGAGCTGGGGTGCACAGAGGGTAATTCCGGGTTGGGGGAGGGGGGCCGTCATGACCACGAGGGACCGTTTACTGTTTTACAGGGTAAATAATAAAAGTGAACATCACGGGAAGGTTTTTTTCTTTCAGGGTGTGACAAGGACATTTTGACACACTGGGGTGGGCTCCCAGTGTGCCATCTGTGTTTTTGGGAGAAGAGGACTGGAGCCGATGGGGATTGGGTCCCCTGTCAGCAAAAAAAGAGTGTCGGTGTTTGGGGGGACATGATACCGAGGGGGGATTGGGCACCCCCCCCTTGACAGACAAAACAAGGGGGAACATTATGTCAACTGGGATTGGGCTCCCTCATTAGCAAACAAACTGGGAAGGGGGCATGCTGACAGGGGGATTGGGCACCCCCAATGTTGGCTTCCGCGGGACTGTGAGAGGCGGATGGCGACAGCTGCTACCATGTTTATTGAAACATTTCAGCAGGCAAGGCACGCCCTGCAATGACAGGGCACTCCCTCATTGCAGTGGTGAAATTCTTTCAAGTTGGTGGAATGCTTCAGAACTGCTGTCTTAGACAGTGTACTCATTCACTGGTGCCACAGAGACCAGCTCAAAAAAGCAGTAGCGCCACTGGCCACAACACGGCCACACCTCCACAACCTGCTACTCCAGCAAGCTGTCACAAAATGTTGCTTGCACTGTGCATAAGACAACACAAAAAATGATGGTCCAGCACAAGGGGAAAAAAGTAAGTTATAGAGAGAGAAAGATTGAAGGAGAGAAATGGGGAACAGTGTAAAGAGGGAAAGGGATTTCTCAGAATATACACAATAGAAAACACTCAGCAGCAGCACAGAGAGGGAGAGAAAGAGGGTGGGCTGCACTGGGAGAACTGAATGAGAGAGAGAGAGAGAGAGAGAGAGAGAGAGAGATCAGTAAGAGAAACCAAAGAGAGTTTATTATGTGCTGCTCTGCTGAGCCCAGGCAGGTGTGTCAAGGAAGGCCACAAAAGAATTACTGTCTGCTGTTGACTGTGCTACATACGTCATTGCTGCCCAAACTCCCTTCCACATTAGCAGTTCTACTTTATTTTTCATACAAATTATTATCTAAGATATTCCCTTTGCCTTACTGTGTTAAATACTACATAGAATGTACACCCTATTATGCATTTTAACACATTTATTGACATTTTTATGAAATATTTGAACTAATCAGGACTAATCAGAACACTTTTGTGTTTTGGTTCGTATTTAATAAGGGTCAGAACTTCTCAGAGTCCTCCCATCCCTAATGTCAGAGGTGTGTCACTGTTGGGTCCAGTGCAGCTCAAGCTGCAGTGGGCTTGGCAGTGACAGACCAATGATCTGCCAGGCTGATTGTGACACCTGTCAGTGCTTGTGGAGAGGAAACTTTTCATAGTTGAAAGGAGCCAGCCGCTCCAGTCAGACAGTGGCTGGCTTGTTTCATTTACATAATGCCAGCCAGCAGCCAACTGAGTGATGTCATTATCAGACTGCTTCGCTGCTGAGTCATGGAGTCTCTCTGTCTCCGCTCCCCATTTCAGCTCTGTAAGATTTTATTGGAAAATGGATTTCTCCATTTCACAGCTCTTACATAGTTCAGTGCTGGAGTAAGCACTGATGACACTGCTTAGCTCCCTCCTGTCTAGGGTTAGGAGTCATGGCACTCACACCTTTGTTGATTCTCTGGCACTAGAGGCCACTCTCTAAGGAGCTGACTGCAAGTTACTCCCTCATCACACTCTGTAGCATTTATTGTAAAATGGGTTTCTACAGTTTGCAACTCGAACACAGTTTGGTGCTGGAGTAAGCACTGACTATGCTACTCAGCCCCCCCCCCCCAGCTAGGGTTTGGTGTTGTGGCACTTGCTCGTCTGTTAACTTGCTTACTCATGCATTTGTTGTCTCACTGGCACTAGAGACCACTGTCTCTAAGAAGCTAACTGCAAATTACTCTGTCCCTCTTGCTAATCACCTCCTTGATCTTTCAGTGCAGCCAGGGCACAGAACTTGGTAGCATGACAAGTCCTGCAAGCAATGGCAGAGGATGGCTGTTTAAGAGCTGCAGCCTTCAAGGTTGGCCTTTCACACTGCAGTTCAGAGCTTCTGCACCAGACATGCCTGTCAGGAATGCCATCACAAATAAGTCAAGTGAGGCTCAGCAAAGGGTGGCACTTTATGGGGGTGCAAGTGAAGATGCAGAGGGGGCACAGAATGGGGCAAGGAACAACATCAGAAAGGGGCAAAGGGGGAATTATACAGGGTGGGGGTACAAAGTTTGGGGGATGCAAAGTTTCCACTGTGGTGAGGGTGCTGTCATTTTACCTCGGTTGGGTGTGGTTGTAATTTTTCCACTTTTTTTCCACTTTAGGATTTGTTATTGAAATCAGGAAATTCCAGCCAGCCCATGTTGGGAATCTACAGTCAGTAGCCAAATGTGTCAATGTGGATCTGCCTGCCTGTTGCTGTCTAGTCTGAGACCGTCCACCACTGCACCCCATCCCCTCCAATCCACTATCCTAGACCTCCCCAACTGCTGCCTCACTGGGGATTTCCTTTTGATGTCTCTCTATATTTCTTACTAATCAGAGTTGGTGATGGTGAGGGGGTACAGTCAGGCTGCCCCCTGACTCCTGTCCCTCTGTTGCCCCTCCTTTCCCAATTGCTGCATCCCCTCCAATCACTACTCCCACCCCCAAGTTTTAGTAATCCCATGTAATTTGCATGTTGGAATGTTTCTGTCTGGGCTTGGTGCTACATTTCACCACTCCACTCCACTCACTCAGGCCTCTGCACCACTAGGACCTATTGCAACCAGCCAGGAAAAAAGTTGTGCCCCCCTCAATCTTTGCCAGAAAGAATTTGTGGGCTCAAAGGGATTCAAACACAGTTTTGGAGCACCCACTCTACATTCCTCTCCCGGTGATAGTGTGGCCCTTTTTCCATTGTTGTAATTGTCTCAGCCTTTGAATAGTCTTTGAATTCCAATGTACTGTAAACATCCTTCTTTATGCTTCTTTTCTTTATTTCACTCCCTCTGTCCGATAAAGTGGCTTTTGTGGAACTGACTGTGCAAGCTTTGATCACCTTTAAATTTATTTATTTATTTTTTTCTAAAATTGAGACAAGGCGGGTGTTGAACTGATGACATTGGCATATGAGGCAACATCACATTTGGCTGTAAAGGAAATCCTGTCCCATAAAAAATGCACCAAGAGAAATAGCAAACCACAAAACCTTTAATACTGTAATCAGCATGTGCCCACACAGAGTAACAGCTGTTTTTCTTTCTGTTCTCAAACTCACTGCTTTTGTTTCTTGTTTATGTAGGGTTTCTGGAAAGTGGTTTAATTTTTCTGCCTGTTGTTGTCTAGTCTTGGACCCTCCCAAATCAGACCCACTCCTCTTCAATCCGCTATCCCAGACCCCCCACACACAACTGCCACCTCATGGGGGCTTCCCTTATGATATCTCTCTATATGCCTTAATAAATGGAATTGGTGGACTTGGTGGTGGGGCGTACAGTCAGGCTGCCCCTGACTCCTGTCCCTCTGTTGCCTCCTCCCTCCCCAATCACTGCACCCCCTCCCATCACTGCTCTCACCCCCTAGTTTTTGTAATTCCAGGTAACTCACATGCTGTTATGTTTCTTTTGGGGCTCACTGCTATGTGTCACCACTCCGCTCGCTTGGGCCAGTGCATCACCAAGATCCAAAGCAACCAGGCAGGGAAAAAGTTGTGCCCACCCTCTCCCCCCAAAAAACATTACCAAAGAAACAACTTTTTGTGGGATCAAGGGGATTCAAACCCAGTTTTGGGGCACTCACTCTACATTCCTCTCCCTGTGACAGAGTGGCCCTTCCATTGCTGTCGTTGCCTCAACCTTTGAATGGTCTTTAAATCCTGAGGTAAACATCCTTTCTGCTTTTTTTTTATTTCACTCTCTCTGCCTAATAAAGTGGCTTTTGTGGAACTGAATGTGCAAGCTTAGATCTCGTAAGTTTATTTTCTTTCTAAGGTTAAGTTGAGCTGAGTGTTGAACTGATGACATTAGCATATGTAGCTCCACATTATGGTGCTGACAAGGAAATCTATTCCCAAAAAAGCACACACCAAGAAAATAGCAGCAACAGCACCAGTAGCGCCAGTAGCAGCAACAGAACCCCTGTGTCAGAGCTGGATTTTAGATCAAGCGTGAGGACAGAGGATTTAAGTAAACTTATTCAAGAACTAACCAAACATGATCAAAGGGAAAACAATGACCAGAGGGCTTTAGAAATCCACATCGCTAAGGACTGCATCTTCTCTGTGCTATGTAAAGATGATTTAATCATTTATTACACAATAATGTGCATTGCAGAGCAAGCAGTAGGTATTTGTTTGTGTTACAATCTGAACAGACAATGCAACAAGTGTATATATGTCTATATCCCCTTTAAAATCAGACTGATATGTTTAAATATTGTGTATATGCAGCACTGAGGTAAGTAATGGTATATGCCTATGCAACAACAGGATTTTTGACTTTCCTAGCATAGTACTACACACAAGTTCAAAAACAGTCTTGTGTAATTTTATGAATAATCTGTTGGGGTTTATGGTGTTATGGAGATTAAAAACACAGCATTCTGAGTCCAGGCTGATGCGTCTGCCTTCAGGGAAGCAAAGCCTGGCCTGTTCTGCACTGGCATTTTATATCAGACATAGACCTGTGAAAAAGAGCCACGCACCCTCCCGCAGACTGGCATTTTAGGTACAGGTTTTAATTGTGCCCAGCCACATGGGTACCTGGCTTCATCACACTGTTTCCTACTTGGAGCCTAGTGTGTGCTGTACTCTGTGTGTGAAGCCTCCTCTGTCACTGTAGGCTTAGAGAAGTTGCAGGGGTTCCCGTGTATTGGAGAAAAATGGAGCAGTCTACAGTGAAATTGACACTATTGACTGGTTATCAGTCGTGGTGAAGCGTACTAACATATGGAGTCATATCTCTTAACTGGCTCTCATTACTCGCCCTCAAATTACTCTGTCATTCATTAGTCCCACATGGGAAAGGTGATGCCAACACAGAGTAGGTGCTGTAAACATAGACTTTTAAACTAGAAATTTGTAATATTTTAATTTCCTAAATCAAAATTAAACTGCACAAATGAATGTACAGAATTCCACAGTGTTCTGAGCTCATTAGTGGGTCCTGCTATGTATAGCCAAGTAGTAACTGCTACCCCAGCAGCAAACAGTGGCTCTTTTAGCCTAATCTGAGCTTTAAAAGAGACCATTTAACATTTTAGAAGGACAGTGCTACTGCTGGACAAAACTATTACCGCATTAAGAAAGCAAACTCTGGCCAGAGCCGATAGGGCTGCAGGAGAGGATGTGGGTCATCCTTAGGATACGAGGAGGCTCATAAAGTTACAACTGGTAATAAAGGTAATGAAAAGTATAATATCAGACCTGGTATTAACTACCCACAAGGCATATTTTCAACAGTTGGTTAGTAGATGAAAGTATTAAAAAACATTTTACATATAAACCACAATAACAGTAAATATAAATTTATATCAAAGTCCATTTTGCACTTGTTGGGGTGAAGCACTGAGGATATAAAATGGTTTGGTGTTCATCCATATATATTCCTTCTCTTGAGAGACATTTTGTCTTGCACTGTGGATTCAATGAACTCTGCGATACAAAATACAAATGTCAGGCATGTATTCTGAAAAAACAATGACAAGCAGGACATTATTATATCAGATGCTCATTTAGTCATAATCATATAGTGGTAGCTGTAGAAAAGCATCTCACTACTGAGGTATACCTATAAGTTTCTCAGTACTGAGGTATACCTAGATATGCTGATGCAGAATGAGGCAAACTCACATTACAGTCAATGCAAACTGCAACTTGAGTACCTCAGTGGTACCTCAATGGTACCTCGAGGTAGGCAACTTTTAAATTACTACCACTAAAATACAATAAAAAAAAACACTTCTGTTGCAAAGTATGCCTGCCATCTTTATATACAGGAAATAAAGATTGTCTATAGAAATTATTCACACCTGGGCTATAGAGAGTCTCCAAGGTATACCTCCATTATGGCTGAGCATTTGATATAATAATGCCCTACTTTTTATCTAATGTTTTGGAACAGATTCCTGATATTCAGAAACATTGTACTGAAGAGTTCATTGGTTCCACAGCTTTTTTTTTTTTTTTCAATTTAAAGTTTATTGAAAAATTTCTTATATTTTCCACCACTACATACACATGGCAGATATACATGAACATAAACATGATACGTAAGACATCTGATTCACATGAGTCTGCCCCCACCACCCCAACTATCCCCCTCCCCCATCCCTCCATCTCACTCTACCCGTGTTAAGCACTGAAATTCCATCACAAAACATCAATAGCACAATTCAAGTCCCTGGTTAGCCAATTTGGCACATAAAAGCCTTATAACCCTTGCTGTAGAGAGTATAAGGTATATAAGGGATCCCAGATTTTCTTGAATTGTCCCATTCTGTTATTAAGGCTGGCAATAGCCTCTTCTGTGCGAAGATTCGCCAAAAGTTTGGACAGCCAGTCATTATAGGTAATCTCCTGCTGGTCAATCCAATGCCTTAATATAAGTTTTTTGACTGACATGGCTATGAGGGTTATATGATATTTGCGAACATGCACTTTAACCTCAGAGAGATTCCCCATAACGCACACTGCAGGTCTAAACAGATCTTTGAGCCCCAGAAGGGGATCCATTGACTGCTTAATGGTAGTCCATAGGGGAGACACTTTGGGACAGGACCAAAATACATGAAGTAATGTCCCTTCCTCCAGCAAACACCTGGGGCATGTCGGGGAAGGCTTTAGACCCAATTTGAATAACCGAGATGGTGAATAGTATGCATTATGCAGGGTATACAATTGCATTAATCTAAGCCTGTCTTGAGTCACAAACTTATGGCAGTTGTACCATAGTTTCGGCCTATCTATACTATGATTTGGGAACAGGGATTCCCACATATCGGTGGGCCCAAAGCAGTCGGGAAATTTCCAGTTATGGATTGCACTGTAAATTGCTGAGACTGCGCCAGGACGACCACTGTACTTTGAGAGTTCTTGACAAAAGGGAATACAGTTCTCCGATTGGGGATTTCTACCAAGAACTTTTATTAATGAATGTTGTAACTGCATAAGTCAGAAAATGTATTTATTAGGAATCCCCAGACAGATTATTAGATCCTTGGCCAGGAACCAATCACCTCTGTCCATAATAAAGTTGGTAACTTGCATGCCTTGTAAACCGGGTAGCCAATTTGAGGGAATGACTTTACCATCTATTTGAAATTGAGGATTTCCCAGTATAGGTTGATTGAGATCTCTGCCAGGTTCATATCTGAGGTACCAGCAAATCTGTGCATGGATCTTTAATGAGGTTGTAATAATAGAATTCTTAACTTTTAAAGGCAGAAGACTCTGCTGAACAAATAATAATCCCTCTGGATTCAGGCCACATGAACGGATTAGAGTAAGTTCAAATTTAAGCCAAGCCAGGGTGAAGTGTAGGTTATCCTTAGTAAGCCATCTTAAATACTTATTAATATAGCTGGCCCAAAAATACGATACCAGATGAGGGAGACGCATCCCCCCTTTTAACTTAGGAGCAGTCATTTTGTAATAAGCTATCCTTGGGGGTTTATTCTGCCATATAAATTTTGTGATTAGGGATTGAATTTTAATAAACCATGACATAGGAAGCCAAATGTTAAGCATAGAAAGGGGATAAAAAAGCCGGGGGAAAACATTCATTTTAATTAAATTTGTTCTGCCCCACAGTGACATGGGAAGGGATGACCATCTATTGAGATCTTGGGAAATTATGTGGATTGGGGGTCAAGATTTAACTTGAAGACTTGTCCAGAGAATCTGGTTAACTCAATATCCAGATATCTCAGTGAATCATATTTCCAACTGAGCCCCAACGCCAGGATACTCGCCTTAAGCACCTTATGATTTAAAGGAAAAACTATGGTTTTACTAACATTTAATTTGTAGTTTGAGATTCTACTGAACACTTCAATAATGTCTAACATGGGGGGGTATGGATACCTTGGGGTTCACAAACTGGAGAAGCAGGTCATCAGCGTATGCTAAAACCTTCACCTCGCACTGGTGAATCAGGATCCCCTGCACCTCTTGACAAACTATTAATTTATGGATTAATGGTTCTAGATAGATGTTAAACAATAGTGGTGATAATGGGCACCCTTGTCTGGTTCCTGACTGCAATGTGAAAACCTCGGAGATCGCCCCATTACCCAAAACCTGTGCAGATGGGGAACAATATAAGGACCTGATCCACTCAATGAATTTGAATGGGAAGCCAAAGGCTTTAAGAGTTAAAAACAAGTAACACCCAATTTACCCTGTTGAATGCCTTCTCGACGTCCAGCGAAACCAACACGGCCGGATAAGGTGCATCCCTACACACCAACAAGACGTGTGACAGGGTGCGTATATGATCCAAAGATAACCTTCCCTGCATAAAACCGACCTGTTCAGGGCCCATCAGGGTATTTAACACAGTATTGAGATGATTGGCCATCAGCTTGGATAGAATTTTTATGTCTATATTCATAAAAGAGATGGGCCTGTAATTAGTAACCATGTCAGGGGCCTTGTCCGGTTTTGGTATTAAGACTATTAGAGCTTCAAATAGTGATGAGTCTACCACTTGCCCAATAGAATCCGTTGAAATAAGGGAGGAAGCATCAGGATTAACTGGGTTTTAAACTTCTTATAAAAATTAGAGGAGTGACCATCCACCCCCAGAGCTTTATTCACTGGTAAATTCCCCATCACCCCGGAAATTTCCTCTGCTGTAATGGGGGCTACTAAACTGTTCAACTGATCCTCAGACAGTTGGGGTAGATTAGCATCCAACAAATAATTGCATATGGTCTGTTCCGGAGGGGGAGATTGCATAGGGCCATATAAATCCTTGTAATAGCAGGTGAATTCCCTTAAAATGTCCTCGGGATAGGTTTTGAAGAAACCATATAACCTGGAAGTTATTGAGGATATATATCGGGAAGACTCCATTTGTTTAATCCTAAGTGCTAAAAGGCGCCCAGCCTTTTCCCCATGGTCAGTATAACACACCTGGGTTTTTAACATGGCATACTCTACTTTCTCTCTCAACATTTCAAAGTACGCTGCTCTTACTTTGTTTAATTCCTGTCTAACTGAATCCGGGGATTGTGAGGAAAGGTTCATCTCCAATGCCCTCATTTTAGATAATAACTGGGACAACTTAGAACTAGCCATTTTTTTCTTATGGGTGGCTATGCTGATTAAGATACCCCTCAAATAGGCTTTAAAAGCAAGCCATAGCATATCCGGTCTCCCCAAGGGGTCAAAATTGTGCTCATAATGTCTTTGAATATGTTCTTGAATAAGCTTAACTGAGTTTGGTTCTGACAGCAATAAGTCATTCAATTTCCATCTAGACCCCCTATTGGGTAATGAAACCAGTGACAATAGACAGGCAGCTATAGAATGATCCGATAGGGGACCTGGTAATATCACTGCTTCTATCACCCCTGGTATTAGAGAGTGGGACTGGACGATGTAATCAGTTCTGAAGGAAGAATGATGGACAGGGGAAGTATAAGTATAGGCCCTCTCCTGGGGATGCAACACCCTCCAGATGTCGCAGAGCTCTATCTGGTCCATTAGCTCCCTGAGTGCCCTCTGAGCAGGTGATAGCCCCTTTCTCTGTTGACCTGTTTTGTCCACCGTAGGGTCATAAACTAAGTTAAAATTCCCCCAATGATCATGGGCAAAGAAATAAACGGTAATAACACCTGTATTAGCTGTGTGAAAAAGCTTGGTGTGTCCTGATTATGGCCATAAATACTAGCCAGCAAGATTTCATTGTTAAGGAGCAAACCATGCACTAGTAAGTATCCTCCTAGTGGGTCCTTGACCTCCTTGATCATCTTGAAGGGTGCCCTTCTATGAATAAGAATCACCAACCCTGCACTCTGAGTTGTACCCCCCGCTGTAAAGTATTGACTGAATTGTTGCCTGCGAAGCTGTAAAGCTTCTGGGTCTAACAAATGTGACTCTTGCATATACACAATGTCAATATTTAGAAGTTTTATGTGTTTTAGTACTTGGAATTGTTTGGTTCTTTTCTGGACCCCTTTTACGTTCCAAGAGGCTATAGTAATAGGATTAGCCATCAATCCCAGTTAAGAGACAAACCCAGTCAAGATTAATTGTGCCTTTGTAACCCGATCGATCCATGCAAACCCAGGACTTGTGGAAGTTTGTGCTCAATTCTAATGCCCCACCCCTCCACAACCACCCTCTGTACACTTGTTAAACAAAGCTTGTACAGTGTCCCCCCTCCCATACCAACACCCTCCATACCCCTTACTGTATGGATTCTGCTATACAAACTATCCTAGGCTTTCCTTTCCGTCTGTCCCCCATCTCCCAGCCCCTAACAGAATTAACTTTCAGCATGTATTGAACCCCAGTGCAACTCACACTACTAACAGGAATATTGGTAGTTGAGTAACCTTAAAGATTTGAAATACAACAATTAAGGAATCCTAACCCAAACTATTGTCTAAACAACAGGTTTACAAAAAGAGGAGAGAAAAAAGCTTAACAGGAAGCATACTGCCAAGGTTATACGTGGGGAAGAACAGAAAGGTACCGGAACTATAGCTTGGAAAAAACATGAAAAACCCATATCTCCCAGAATTATAAGTGTTTGACCTTCCCTCATGAACAGATTACTCTCAGGATATGCTAAACCGAATTCTATTGAAAAAGTCAATAAAAGTAAAAGTAAGGATTTAGCTCCCTCTTGTGGCGTCTTGTAGTCAGAGCCAGTCTCTCTGCAGGGTCAACACAAATGAACACAAGATGTGAACTCCTCGAATTGTGGCATTCCTTCCTGAAGATCGCAATACACGTGCGTTACAAATAAAACTAAAAAGCATCTGGGACTTACTTCAAACCCAATACACCCTTTTGGTGACATGCAGGGTTCACCCTGATTCTAATACAATAACACTAGATCTCCTCAAATTGAGGCAGTCCATCCTGAAATTCGCATCGTATGCGTGATACAAATTAAACTGAATACCAGCTGGGACTTACTTCAATCCCAGTACTACCTTTTGGCAACATGAAGGGTTCATCCTGCTTTTAAAACGATGACACTAAATCTCTTCATATGTAGGTGCCCACAAGAACAAATTCCTCACTAATCAGATCCCAAAGACATCCTCTTATCTTCAATCGGTGAAGAAACATCCTCCCTTTGAAAGCAATATACTGCCAGCATCCCTTCTGATCCTTTCAGTGTGTGGGGATCAAATCTGGAAAGGCCTTCTGAAAGGCCACTTTTGCACTCTCCACCTCCTCAAAAGTCGTCCAGGCTCCTGAAATAAGAACCTGCAATCATGCAGGATACCCCATTCAAAACTTAACTTCAGCAGCAAAGAGCTTTGTAATGAGGGGGTAAAACTGTGTTTTTCGTTGCCTTACTGTGGCTGGTAAATCCTGGGTAATGCGAATTATTTTACCCTCCCATAGCACCTCCTGCATTTCCTTAATCTTCCCCAGAAAAAACTTCTTTTCTTTATAATTCAGAAATTTGAAAATTATGGGTCGGGGATAAGCTCCGAGTGCAGGCATCAGCCTCAGGGATCTGTGGGCCCTCTCTGTGGTGTAAACAGTGCCAAAAGGGGAAGGACCGGCCAATTTCTCAATTCGCTTTTGTATGAAAAGAATGGTGCTTGTCCCTTCCTCCTTCTCCGGTATCCCTATTATAACAACGTTATTTCTGAGACTCCTCCCTTCTAAATCCTCTATTTTCTGCTCTAATTTCTTTAATCTGTGCCGATTATCTACTACTTCACTGTTAGTGCTCTCGTGTTTTTTCTCCAGGGAGATGAGACGAGACTCGTTATCCGCCATTCTAGTAGAAAGATCCTCTAATGCTGTAGCCATCTGTTTCACTTCACATACCACAGATATGAGATCATCCCGAAATGGTTTGAGTTCTTGCAGGAATAATTTGAGGGTAAGAGGAGTCGTGTCTGGAGTAGGATTGGCAGAGGCCGCCCCCGTATTTTGCCTGGCACCACCTGCCGGTTGGGCCCTGCACCTTTTGCTGACTATTTCCAGCGAAACTGGAGGGGTATGCTTGGGCATGGCGAGATGCATTTCAGCATCCATTTCCCCCAAAACAGCTGCAGGGGAGATCGCTGTATCTTCCGATGTGCTTAGGAAGTGCTGATCTGTTATACAAACACTGAAAAAACCCCGAAAATAACGCTAGGCGACGGGAGCAGAACCGGGAAGCAGCTACTCAGATCTCAGCATCACGTGATCTCCGGTTCCACAGTTCTAAAGAAAATGTCTCTCAAGAGAAGTGCTATATAAATGAATACCTGTCAATTTTATATCCTCATTGTTTCACTCCAACATCCATAAAATGGATTTCTATACGGGTTATATTTCCTGATATTGTAGTTTATATGTAAAGCTTTTTTTATAACTACATGTACTAACCAACTGTGGAAATATGCCTTTTGGGTAGTTTAAACCAGGTTTGATATACTTTTCATTACCTTAGTTGCCAATTGTAATTTTATAAGTGCCTCCTTGTATCCTGAAGATACATCATATTCATTGTTTCAAATTTTTTATTTGTACACATCACTGGTGGTGGATAATATAATAACCGGTTACAATAGTGCTACAAATATAGCATAAGGAAAAAACAGTGATGTCCAAATGGCGTACCACAGACAGAGACAGGGATTAAGCAGTGCTGTGCAGTAAGCACTATCCAGGTCACTGTCCATAGTACTAGGAAGAAGACAAGGGCTGGGAAATTGAAAATGGTGGTAGAGAGGACTGAGTGCTGCTTGGCCACAATGGTGGTGGAGATCAGATATCTAATCCTGGCATTCAAAATTTTATTTTTCTCCCGTAATCCAACTCCAAATCAGAGTTGATTATTTTAGTTAAGGGGGGTGGAGGGCAGAGTCCTCACTAAAATAAGTGTTTGGACTGGTAGCAGTTGTCAGTGTGCTTTGTGACTGCTAGCAGTGGCGTTCCTTTTACTTGCTACATTTGTTCCTATCACTGTTCTGCATAGTGCTGTATGGAAGGTGTTGTTCATTTATTTATTTAACCAGGAGTAGCACACTAAGCTGAAAGCTTGTTTACAGGAGCGACCTGGGAGCAACAGGGAAGTTAAGTGACTTGCTCAGGGTCACACAGTATGCAAGTGGAAGCTGTGGGATTCAAACCCAGGTCTGGTCTGATGGATGTCACCAGATTTGCAGCTCAGAGCCTTAAACCACTGCGCTATACTGACAGCACTGTTCATACATGTGCTATTCAGACCTAGTGACAGATAACATAAGGGCATTTCTGCATTAAGTTACTAACTCTGATAAAACTCTGCTTCTGGAGTGAAAAGATAGTTGTTTTTGGCCCGATATGGCATAGCATTGCTCCCTGATTTCACTGCACTTTTGTTGTTTTTAGTATTCATCCTATGAATTCCCATATGTTTTTCTATTAAGTGGGTTAAAGTTTTACTGCTGACTATGAAATAACACTGCTTTTTATTTGATGTACAAGTGGCAAGTACACACATGTGCAATAGTACAATGAATAACAGGGAGCAATGCTACAATAGATTAATGCAGAAAACAACTAACGTTTCTTTCTAAAACATCACTGTAGATGGGCTCCCATTGTCTGCTTACTTTTTTTCATCGACTGTTGGACTGGGGGGCTGGGCACCTAGTGTTAGAATGGAGAGTTGGCAGCACTGGGGTTTGGCTGTCATTGTTTGCTTACTTTTTTTCATTTACTGTCTTAATCTAGGTTTAGGGACTTGGTATCAGAATTGAGGAAGTCTGGTGGCAACAGGGTTTTGCAGCAAGTGGCTACTTGCTTTCATTTTAGTTTACCACCCTACCCCATAATTGGGCACCCAGTGTTGGGGGCAGTGAGTAGCACTGTGGCTTGACTTCTGGTGACTGCCTAGCTGCCTGAATCAGGAGTCACCCAGCCTACCATGCCCACCAAACCAGAACTACATTGCTATTGCTTGCAAGCAGCAGCACAGAAGCCCCCCAACCCAGCAGTATAGCTAACCTTAAACGAGCTGTACTATGCTGTGCTTTTTACATAAAACACTAAAGCACAGTCTGGTCAGTAATGAGAGAGTACAGCACCAGATAGCCACCCTACCCAGCCAGTAGCTGCAGCACAGAGTCAGACCATCAAGTAAAAGTCCTACCAGCAGCAAAAAGCCAAGAAAGAAGCTGCCAGCAGAACCAGAGTGACAGGTTTCTGACTGCTTGTGCCTTTTCATTAAGGTAAGTGGATGGGTTTATTTGAAAATGTCTCAGTACTGTGGGGAGAGGAGGGGAGAGACTCAAAAAAGAGAATGCATGGCCCTCAATCTCCTGGCCTGTCACTGTGGGTGACCAATCCATTGAGGACCGTTTTGGTAAGTGGATACCTGCTGTTGGCCATTTCTTCCTGTTCTGGTGATGGGGAAGGCTTTACTTCTCCTGCCCTGGGGGAATAATGTTGCTTTTCCTGATGGGGGGGCCCTGATTCTCCCAGCTTATGGGGGTGAGGATGGCCTTGCTTCTTTTGGCTTGGAGGAAGGATACTTCCCTGTTTCTCCTGGCTTGGGAGTGGCCCTATCTGCTGGGTCTTGTGGCCCAGCTTCTCCTACTAGAGAAAGCAGGGGGCAGGGCCATTCCCACCTCCCCAAGCCAGGAGAAGCAGAGCCATCCATCCCAAGCCAAGAGAAGCTGGGCCATCCGTACCCCCACCCCCAAGAAAGGAGAAGCAGGGCCATCCCCTGTAAAAAAATAAAATGGAATTTGCATTTTTATTTTTAGAAACATAACATTCATCATTAGTTCAAATACTCCAAGAAGCAAGCATGACTATGCACATATGCTTTCCAATCCAGTTTCAATAGGTGCCCTGGCTTCCAACTGTAGTACCTAGCCAGTGCCCTGGTAAACAACAGAAGTTGGAGCTGCCACTGTTGCTAGATTTACATGCTGTGAAACTTGATCAAATACAAATAAAAAATGTAAATTTGGATGTGGACATAGGACAAAAAAAATAAATGAAAGAGGCAAGGAATTTGCAAAATACTCTGCAAAAACACAATGTCTTTATGGTACTGAAGAAGAAAATAAAATGTCAATGTTTAGGCTAAAGATTAATGACCAGCATAATCAAAGGTTAAGACTCAAATGTATTGCAAGGAAATCTGAGAACAGGGGGAGTTTAAACTATTAAAATACCAGAAAAGGCACACAATTACATTAACTATCTAATTATTATAAAAATCTTAGTTTTAAAGACACATTTTGCAGGAAATCAACACATATACTACAGAATCAGGTAAATATGCTAAAGTGCAGGAAAAGAAGTGCCACTAAAAAGAAATAATATTTTCATTGTTAATGGAAGCTAGCTGTTCCATAGCTATTTATCATACATGCCCTTGAAATGATGAATGTGTTTCAACAGAAATTAGAGCCATTACTGCCTTAAGCTCTTTTAAGAGGCACAATTATTTAAGGAGATCTAGAAACAGTGCTATATACTGCAGGCAGGGTAGAAGGATACAGCTGTTTACCAAGTTGGTTTCAAATGAAAACATGTTTCTTTTACTCACTGAAGTACTACAAGATTGGGGAGGAGAGGTGATTCTCCAGAGCATTGGTTTCTTAATCCCTAGGCTGCTGAAAAAACTAGAATTAATGTATTTGATTGAGCTCTGGATAGATGTTCAGTCTGCAGCACTGCAAGGGTTAAATTGAAGGGCTGCAAAGAGGTGGAAGGATTGTTTGAAAACTCCAAAGGAAGTGTTCTACAGTCTGAATCCTGTAGCTCATTTTTAGAGCTGATGCAAAAGGGCTGCAGGCTCCATCTATCTGCAGCCCTAATGATATACCCTTCCCTGTCTAAACTTGTATCTCCATGCTTTATGATGTGTCCCTCATCATGAGAGCCAGTGTCCATAAATTCCACATTTCAAGTGTCTTTGTCCCACAGTTAAGTAACAAAAGGTTACAAGGCATTAGCGGATTTATCAGAAAGTAATACAACATTTCATCCTTTGACACTAGAACAAAGATTGCCTTCTTGAATATATTTTAGCAAATCTACAGCACCTGGCTTTTTTTAATCATTAATAAAAATCATTTTTTTTTTACTAATCCAGTTTATTGCCAGAAACATACGGCTTACTCATGATTATATCAATGTGAACCCCTTGCAACCAATCAATTTGCACACTTTTGTAAAATTTGGGTTTTTGGTTTTAAAAATGTACCAGCAACAAAACGTTATTTCATGATGTATTAAGGAGACCACCAACAGGATAAGGGTTCACATTTCACTAAATGTTTATATCTCTATTGGGGGCAACTCTAGGGCAACATAAACTTTGCAGTACAAAGGTGCAGGCATGGGGATTGTTACTGTCAGATGTTCAACTCAGGTTCCACTTCTTATTTGTGCACAAATCCCATGTGTCATTTCAGGAAAGAAATTAATGAAAAGAAAAATGGTATATTGATATTTTGGCAGAAATACATGTGTAAGCCCCCTCTGGCAGCTTATTAAATTTGTCCCTGGTAGGATGCCTTACTGGTCTCCGAGTGCCCCCTGCTGGTTAGGGTGATGCAAGGGCCAGAGGGTATAAAAAGGAGGGGTTGGAGTTTTTGGCATGAGAGAGGAAGTCCTGGGAGAGCAAGAGAAGAGTGTGGGTTGCAGCTTGTTTGAGCCATGAGGGCTGAGATTTGGAGCTGATGGCCATTCCAGCCCGCTGCCTTTGAAGACCAGCGGTAATGGTTGTGGTAGGGGTGCATTCTGGAGTTTGGGCCTCTACACTTGTACTTGGGAGCTGGAGCATGGTGAGGAGGAGCCCACCCCATGAACTCTGGCACCACAGTGGGTTGCGTATAGAGAGGCTTGTGTGGAGTAGAAAAGGAGAGCAGCCTGGCAAGGTGCATGGCCTGGTGGTGGGAACCAAGGTCATGGTGGAGTATAGGTATGAGCTGACTCCATGGTCACCCCACTTCCAGTTTCTGGAGGTGCCTTTACATACTGAGTGGGAGCAGGTGGGAACAGGTCAGAGGTTGCAGGGAGCCTGGGGCATCAGTATGTTTAAGCAGCTCCTTTACATGGGAGTCCCTGGCCCTGGCCTGTAGTGCCTCCTTTGTTGTCCAGTTCAAATACCCTGCTGCTGTGTATGGACCATGAGGCTGGGGTATTGTGTGCGGAGCGGCCTCCCCCATTAGCTGACCATTTCTTTCTGTATTGAGAGACTGCCAGGAGGGAGCAGCTCAAGGTGTGTGCTCCTCCATGGGGTGCTCTCGGTGTGCATGCCCAGAAATGTGCCTGCTGGAGAGTTTAGAAGGTTGGAGCAGGAGTGAGAGAAGAGGTGTACTCCAAGGAAGTGCTGCAGTGGATGAATCATTAGGAAAACTATGGTGCTGCCATCACAGATTGGAGCCTGTTCTGGCTCCAGTAAAGCTATCCCACAAAGAGACTTATTCGGCTCCTTGAGCTCTGCTGTAAACATCCCTGTCACAGTGCGTGGGAAAATGATGGACCAGGAGACAGTTGGATGAAGAGACTTCAAAAATTAATTTCTTTATTCAAACAAAAAGAGCGTACTGAATACGAAAAAAAATAAATTCCAATAACAAAGTATGTACTAGAAAAAAAAACCTAGCACAGTAGAAGGCTTGAGGCAGCACTTCCTGGTCCGACTCCTTTGAGTCAACTAACTCTTTTGCACTGAAACATAGTGATTTATATACCTTTTAGAAAACATGTGACCACAAACTCCTCCCCTAAGTTCCTTTTTATAACATAAATTCTTTCTTTGCACAACAAAATAATTAATTTTCACTCCAGTACCTTTAATTTAACCACAAAATACATTTTATAATACCAGACAAAATAATAATTGTTTAGGAGTTGTACACATTAAAATGAACTGAAACAGGGACGCCCCCTTTAACTAATGTATAAAATCAGCTGTTCTAGGGCCGGCCAGCCCCTAAGGATCAAATCCATGCAATATAATGCAAGTAACATAGCAGGCAAACTTTACCTAACAACCAGGAGGCAGTGAAAAATCCTCGTTTATAATAAGGACTCAAATGCGACAACCGCCACATTATTCCACCTTTAGCAGGTATGTGGAAGGGATTTTACTCGATTCTGGGTTAAAACGCACTAATTTGGAGTCAGGAAAAGGCTAAATGCCTTCGCGACCATGCGCACATTTGCGCGGTAATTTCTACCAGCAATTTCCATTTTCTCGACTCATTTCTGCGGCGTATTCCATCGCAACAGCCGAGTTTGCAGAGCGTTTCTTTACAGGGGCTACCATAATAGGATACAACAGTTCTTGAACTTAAATAAACTAAAAAGAAAAATATCTAAATCAGGGAAACTTCCTAAATCAACCAGAAGCCCCATTTAAAGGGGCAGAGCCCTGCCATAACTGCAAAATGCAGTTTCTGATTATTTTTAAAACACTCTGCTGTTCTACCTGATACTATGCTAACCAGATACTACAAGGGAATATCTGAAAGGCATAGAACAAAATTGGAATTTGTTAGTTATTTGTTCGTTTTGTTTCTATAGATACAGATTAATAATGGGAGAGACTGGAATGTACATAACATATAAACACAATAGACAAACAGAGACAACAAATATGAAAACGAGAACATAGTGCACAAAGTGGGTGGCCAGCCCAACAGACAACACATAACAATAAAAACACGACAAGAACCACAATACATCCAGGTCCCATTATCTCCCTATATATAGTTTTTTTGTTTTTTTTTCTATACTCTCTCACAATCCCTGCAGAGTTAATACTGCTAGAGGCGGTCCCAGCTGTCCAGTAATGTGCCTACTACAGTTAAATATATGCATCCAGTTAACTCCATGGAGCTGTTGTTTAACCTTTTGAATTAAATTAAATCTGTTGTTGCACTTTCTTTCTCAAGTGGACAATGGACTGATTCCATCTCCGCTGTGATTCTGGTAACTAAGTTTTGCCCATGCAGCTGCCCTCACCCCAAAGTGAATGAACTGCTTGCACTCCCTGTGTGCCATTCAGTGGAACTCAGGTACGAATTATATTTCTATGACTTTGTTTCTGGCTGCAAGTACCCCCCCTGAGAACCATCAGCATACCCCTAGACACGGGGAGGGGGCTTACACATGTGATCCCCAGGATTCTATGTCCTGGTTCACACTCCTGTCTAGTGACTGTACAGAGCCTATTTGGTTGAGGGGGTTGGGTTTTCTCTTTCTCCTATGGTAGGGGAGTTCATCATAGAACAAATAATAAATAGTTCTGTGCCTCAACCCCGAGAGATTAAGTGGGCCACATGTTGTATAAAGTGCCACCCCCTGGGATGCAGTTCCTATCCACTTCCTTACACTTGACTTGATCATCCCCTGGGGACCATTAAGACAGTTGTTGTCTTCACCAATAAACACTTCCATCAGATTGTACAAGCTGGGCACATACAGGAGTAAAATTAAACCAATCAAGAGTGTTTGTATTTAAGAACACAGGCCTAGCAGCTGGGAGAAAACAAAGTATGTCCCAAGCCAACAGGGCTGCAGCTGAGGAATTTTGGGTGAAAATATTGAAAATTGCCAAAGTTATGAGCCGGCATTAGCAAAATGTAACGTAGGTTCATAAATTTGTTGTTTTGTAATATTTGTACATCAAATTTTCAACATAGCTTTGTTATGACCTTGTCTCATGAAGAAGGGAGAACAAATGTTCAACTCCTGCCCTAAAGGTGATTTCATGCAGGGACTGCAAAATCAGCTTTTGTGATGCAAAAACACATTTTGGGCAGGAGCTGAAAAATGACAGTTGTCACATTCACAAGGCGCTGTAAAGAAATGGCTATGTTGAAAATTTGGGGTTAAAATACTGAATATTACCAAACTTACAAGCCTGTGTTTGCAAAATTCAACATAACCAGATAACTTTTTTGTTTTTAAATATTTTTACACCAAAATTAGAACATAGCCTTCTTATGACTCACTGCCTACCCCCTACCCCACCCCCACCCCACGACCAATGTCAGGGAACATTTTCAGCTTCTGCCCAAAAGGTGGTTTTGCTCAGGGACCGCAAAATCACCTTTGGGGATGTAGAAAAAAAACATTTTGGCCAGGATTTGAAAAATGACAGCTGTCACATTCATGAAGTACTGTAAAGATATGACTATGTTGTAAATTTGGGGTAAAAATATTGAACATTTTCAAAGTTACGAGCCTGTGTTTGCAAAATTCAATGTAGGCTCATAACGTTGTTGTTTTTCAATATTTTTGCACCAGATTTAGAATATAGCCTTCTTATAATCCCACCTCATGAACAAAGGTAGACAAAATGTTCAACTCCTGCCAAAAAGGTGATTTCGCTCAGGGACCGCAAAATCACCTTTCAGGATGAAAAAAACATTTTAGCCAGGGTTTGAAAAATGACAGCTGTCACATTCATGAGGTGCTATAAAGATATGGAGATGTTGTAAATTTGGGGAAAAAATATTGAAAATTACTATAGTTACGAGCCTGCATCTGAAAAATTCGATGCTGGCTCATAACTTTGTTGTTTTTTAATATTTTTAAATTTTCAACATAGCCGTCTTATGATCCACCTAATGAACAATGGTGGAGAAAATTTTCAACTCCTGCCCAAACTATGATTTTGTGCAGTGACCGTGAAATCACCTTTCAGGACAGATTTACCAAACGTCACTTTCATTGTTCATGAGGTGGTATCCCAAAAAAGGCATGATGAAAATTTGGGCCAAAAATATGTAAAAATGCCTAAGTTGTGTCACTAAGTTCAAAATACCATTGAAATACCTTGAATTGCACACCTGTTTCTTCAGTTTGTGGTCTGGCTTTAAACAGTGAAGACATGTCTGCAGTCCAGAGTGGATTACTATGTTGGACCTCTGATCAGTAAGTAAGGGCTGGGGGTGGGTGCTAAGTGGAAAGGTTGGGTGGGGAGTCTTGGCTGCAAACAACTTTGTTGGATGATTTTCTTTTACAGGTACAAAAAAAGACAGAGGATTTCTGCACTGGGGATTGGGCACCCCAGTGCCACTATTAAACTTCTTGGGAGAAGTAGGGTGAAGGGGTGCTGGGAGGAGGGTTGGGTGGGAAGGGATATGGAAAAAAACTAGGGGGCATTCTGATCATGACACCGGGGATTGGGCACCCCCAGTGTCACTCTTATGTTTCTGGGGGAGGGGTGTGTGGGGTGGTGGGTGCTGAGAGGGAGGGTCAGTTGGGGGAATATGAAAAAGAAAAACTCAGAGACTTCCTGATTGGGACACTAGAGCACAATGTGCCATGTCCAAGATGGATGCTGCAGTCTACTGCACATGCGCGACCACTAGTGCATGCACAGTGGTGTGAAGCGGTCATCTACTTCACAGCAGAGTGTGCCGTGACCGCTGATTTTTCTCTTTAAATAATAGATATCCCCCACCCAGCCCTCCCTCTCAGCACCACAACCCTGCACCCCACCAGAAACATAAAGTGACACTGGGGCTGCCCAATCCCCCAGTGTTGCGATCAGGCAAAAAATAATGCAGTACCAGTTGAGACAAGGAATGGAGTGCTCCAAGGACACTAAGGATGCAGAAACGACTGTGCTCCATGTCCAACATGCTGTTTGATCGGAAGGAATGTAGGAGTCCTTTTCTTATAGCAAGAGGTCTGCAGGGCTCCACCCACTGCAGCCCTAAAAAGGGGTTAAACAGGTGCAAGTCACCTTGAGCACTCCCACACTATAGAAATGCACCCTGACAGCCACTGTGCTGTGGGTCACTACCACCCTTTCAGATCCCACACAGTTTGAGGAAGCACCAGCCTAATCACAGGGCACAAAATATTAATTATTCTAAACAGAGTGTGGTAAATGCTTCAACTGGTACCAGTAGTAAAACTACAGATTCAAGTATGACACAAATACCAGCAACAGGGACACCCAGGTATTAGAGCACGTTAGACTCCAGGTGCAGACCTAGTAGCTATGTTGCCTGGGATCTTTCAGTGGTGCATTTGAAGGAAGTTAGCAAGCTTGTATTGTAACCCCCCAACTGGCCATAGTGTGCTAGTACAATTTAAAGAACTTGAAATCTAAATACAAACACATGAACATATGAAACTGCCAGCAGAAACAGACCTCATGGTCTTTTGAGTCTGCTCGAATGTGCATCTAGCACCTCATCTCACAGCTGCCCCTCCCACCCCCTCTTCCCAGTATCCCTTCCCCTTACCAAGTCCCAACCCCTCTTGAAACTGCCCACCATCTTACAGGACAGTATCTCGTCTGGTAAGGTGCTTCATTTGTCCACCACTCTTTCAGTGAAAAAATGTCTCCACATCTCCATCCTGAATCTCCCCCCCCAATCTCAGTCCATGCCCTTTTGTGTCCCTTCCCCTTCTCATCTGGAAAATACCTTCTGTACTGGTCTTGTTTATCCCCTTCAGATACTTAAAGGTCTTGATCATATCATCCCTATCCCTCCTCTCCTTCAGGGAATACATATTCAGCTCTCCCAGCCTGTCCTCGTAGGGCTTGCTCTCTAATCCCTGGAGCATCTTTGTGGCTCTTCGCTGCATCCCCTCCAACAATCTGATGTCCTTCTTCAGGAATGGGTGCCAGTACTACATGCAGTACTCCAGGTAGGGCCTGACCAATGATCTATACAGGGGGCAGGATAACCTCCTTCTTTCTGGAGGAGATACTTTGTCCACCCTTAATGCCCTTAACCCATCTAGTACCTGTTCTCTGTAATTCCTACATCTGTTGTCTCCAGCCCCCTACCTACTCCCCCACCTGTGGCATCTGCTCCCCTTCCCGTGTGAATACAGAGCAGAAGTATTTATTCAGTGACTCTGCCTGCTCCACCCCTTTCTCCACCCACACCCTCATCCTTCTTAATCCTCACCAGCTGATCCTTGCTCCATCTTCTCTCTCTCTCTCTAATGCAGTGGAAGGAGTCTATTTCTCCACTTTTGATTCCCTGCACCAGTCTCAACTCCCTGGATGCCTTAGCCACCCTGAACAGTCTGGTAACCTCCCTGGACTTCTCCATGTATGTATCCTTATCTTCACCACTCCCCGATTTCCTGTACTTTCCAAATGCTGCTGTCTTGACCTTCAACCCTCCATAACCTCCTGTGTCAGCCAACTGGGTTTCTTTGCCCTTTCCTTCTTGCTTTTCTTCTTAATACAAGACTCTGTAGCCTCTGCCAGCCCTTCCTTTATGATGTCCCATTTCTGGTCACATCTATGTGTGGTTGCATACCTGCCAGGTGCCTGCCCCAAATTTCCCCCATCTTCTTAAAGTTCATCCCCCTGAACTCAATCACCCTTGTACCCGTGCCCCCTGTTTTCTTCCCCATGTTGAGTGTGAACCACACTGAATAGTGGTTACTCCTAGCTAGTGGTTCCTCCACTTCCAGATTCCTTACATCTTCCCCGTTATCCAGCATAAGGTCCAGAGCCCTTCATAACTGAGTTGGCCCCTGAACCAGCTTTGTCAGGAAGCTGTCTTGAAATGCTTCTAACAGGACCCACTCCCTTGCACTCGTGGTGGATGGGGTGCCGCATTCCAGCCCTGGTAGGTTGAAGTCCCCCACCACCACTGTGCTCCCCTTCCTGCAGACCATCCTAATTTATTCAGCTAATTCCCTATCCAGGTCACTCTCCTGAGCTGGTGGCCTGCACACCACCCCCATCCTCAGTGTCCTATTCTCTGCATCTTGGAACTGCATCCATAGTTCTTCTGTCCTCCCCTCCTCTCCTTCCTCCCTTACACACTTTATCCCCTCCCTTACATAGATCACCACTTCCCCCCATTCCCCTTAGTCTATCCTTTCTGAATAACCTGAACCCCGGGATCATAATATCCCAGTCCTGGTACTGGATGGCTCACATTTCTATGATGGCTGCAATGTCCACCCTATCTTCCACCAAGAGGGCCTGTAACTCTGCTGTTTTAGTCCTTAGACTTCTTGCATTCAGTGAGACCACCCTCCAGCCTGTCTCCTCCCTTTCCCTTCCCCTATTCATCCCATCCTTTATTCCTCCCTGTGCTGCCTCCCCACTGCCTTTACCCATAACTAGGTGGGTGAGCTCACTAGGCTCCCCTTCCCGGACCCTTTTCCCATCAGCAATCCCCTTGCCACCCCCCTCCCAGTTTAAATCCACTTTTGTTTATATATACCCCTCTATTCCCAGTTTTAGTACTCCCTTCCCCTTCCTGCTCAAATGTAACCTGTCCCCTACATATAGGTCATTATTGCCCAGGCCCTGCCCCAGTCTGACAATAATCTATACTCCTTAATATGGCACCAATCCCTTAGCCACTCATTGAAATCTTCTATCCTTTTTTTCCTCACTGTACTTGCACACAGTATCGGGAGTACCTCAGAGAATGCCACTGACACCCACCCACTTCCTCACACTGCCTATCCAAATCCTCAAACCTCCCCTTTACCACCTCTACTGTCTCCTCCGCCAAGTCATTTGTACCCACATGCATCACTATATAAGGTTTCTTCCTCCCCTTCCGTGCTCACTTGGGAAGTGCCTGCCCCGCCCTGCCTGCGGTTAACCCTGGAATTGCCTTGACCCAAATACAACAGTGCCTTTCTCCCCTTCTGCCCCATCTGACCCCTTTCAGTATAGAATCTCCCAGCACTAGTAGCCCCCATATTCTTGTCCTGCACCCCTCCTCCTGTTTTCACTGTCCACGTTTCCAGAGTTCACATTTCCCTGCTCCTTATTACCTCTATCTGCACCATTTGCAACTCCTACACCTTCCCCCTGTTTCTGCCTCTCCCTCTGCCTCTACCCTGCTCTTCCCCTCCCCCCTTCTTTCTTTCCCAGCCTGACTCCTGGGCCTTCACTAGCCTTCCCCCCCCACCAATCTCCAACACCTCCCCTACCTTCTCCGATGCCCACACTGCAAACCTATTACTTGCTACCCCCGCAGTGGTGCCCAGCTCCTCCTTCCCCTTGCCTTGATCCTTCCCTCCACTTACTGCCCCTCTGTTCTCCTTACCCCGATCCCCCCTCCCTAGATCCTCACAGGATTTAGCCATGCTGTTCCTCCACTGCTTCTCCCAGCTACTCCTCTCCGAGGTCCCTTCTGCCCCAGCCCCCCCCTTCCCTCACCCTCCAGATCTTTCCAGAGCCCCTGTACCTCTTCTTCCAGTATGCTCAGCCTGTAACAAATTGGACAACCCCTCCCACTTCCATGGTATATTCATCCAAACAGCTGCCCCACAACCATTGCACCCCACTATCCTCCCTGTGCCTGCTACCCTTACTCCATGGTGCCCCCATTCCATCCACTATTCCAATGTCTCTAGCCACCCTTATTCATGCCCCTCCACCCCTTGTGCAATCCCCCATAATGCCCCATTTTTCTTCCCTCCATAATTCACACTTAACTTAAACTTAACCTCAATTTCTTATCACACAGTCTGTACAGCAATAGCTGGATACCATATGTGACCCTACAAGTTGCTTCCAAGTTCTTCTTTACCCCGTTGGTCCCTAACTTGCTAGTTCAGTAACTCTAGTTAACACATTTATACATGACCTTGTCAGTATGAACTTTAAATATGCAGTTACCTCTCCTTAACCCAAACTTGTCAGTTTGACTTTGAAACTTACAACTTTAATACATTTAAACCTTAAAATTCAACTAGTAAAGGCTTGAATGTCTGAACTTTTCACCACCTGACTATTAGCTTTAAGAGTTAGCTCATATGGGAAGTTTGCAGCTCCCAAAGCTCCTCCCTCACAGCCTTCAAGCCCAACCCGCAGTGACCTTTCAGTATTTCAGAAGGGCTGGTGGAGGGGGTTGGTGGGGGAGCCTTTTTCAATCCATTCAGCCACACTCCCCAGACAAGCCAACAGCTGTTAAAGAAAGATTTAATCTAAACTCAAAAACCACCAGAAAACTTATAAAAAAACTCTGAGATAAAAAAAACTCTCAGAGACAAACTCACCTTATATTCAAACTAGGGATGAGAAAACTCAGTGAAGTTCTGACCCTTACTAAATAAGAACCAGAACACAGTGAATTCCTGATTTATCCTGATTAGTTCTGATTAGTTTTGGTTTCTTGACTAATATTTGAAAACATGTGAAAAAATGCATAAAAGTGGCCAGAGTCGCTCACATTTAACACAGAGGCCCCAAGGAAATAAATTAATGGATTATTTGTATAAAAATTAAAGTAAAACTACTAAATAAAACAGCAATCTGTCACTACTAGCCCCTTCATGGCTGGCCTATAATGATGGCATATCATGCTCTGGCCTGTGACATGAGTGTGCTGGGTGAGATGGAAAGAGAGACAGACAGACGGATGCAAAAACCTACAGTATATCATAGCACCACCAAGCACTGCAGGCAGATAAGATTTATTTTTTTATTAGTAGTGCTGTGTGGGTATTATTTTGATGGATGTTCCAGTCAGGGCAGAACAAGCCAAAGAAATGGATATGAATGATCACGGGAGCAGCACTAAAACAGCCCATCCAGCCTACCCATGTGAAATATGCAACTGCTTTGCATGCCCCAGTGTACTGTGGTATATGGTACACTACCTGGTCCAAGAGGTGGTAATGTTTTCTAGCACTACAACTACTTCTACTGAATCTGATCAACATGCTGAGGAGGTTGAATCCTTAAAGAAAAAAATGAAAGGCATAGTGATCACCACCCAGGCAGGCAGCCAGTCACACATCACATTGGTCAAGTGTAGAGCAGTCAAAAAAAAGTTTGCCACTGCCACCTGATGAAGACCTGATGACACACAACACAACACAACACAATGACATCCTTCCTAGTTCCACAATTACTTGCTGCAATCCACTGCCAAGTAATGCAAGTATCGCAAATAAAATATAGTAATATAATAATCTCAGTCCAGTTCCTGTAAGTGAGTTGTAACCAGGCTAGTATACCACACACATTCAAACAATAAAGAAATTATATGAATTTTCAATTTAGTAGCATCTTTTTCTGTGAAATATTTGCACCAAATATTGGGGACATGAGAAATATACAAAGAGTATTCAGTTTCTGAACTTTCAGGCATCTGCTAAGCCATGACTGTACGGAAAATAAAACAGTACAGTCTGGATTTAGGATTAGTTGCTGAGGGCAAAAAAAGTCACAAATGTCACAAACCCACTCAGCAGGTCAGGCTGTCTACTCCCAAAGGGTCAACCTCTGAGCGCAGTCTTGTGAACAGTGTAACAGACAAGGTAACCCTCTTGTCTGTTTTTGTGAGTTCGGATCAACCTTTGGTCTCAAGTTCTGGAGGGATTCAAACTGTTAACCTCTTGTTAGCATACCCAATGCACAGTCTCTGATATATCTGTCTTCGGGGGGCCAGATGTCTTTGCCTACGGGCACCTAACCAGGTATACAGAGTTGAACCCTTTAAAACTTTAATAAAGACCTCAGATTTAAAATGCTTCTCTTTCCAGTTTGGTATCACCATTCAAGCTTATGTCTATTGTCTGCTATAACAATGTGCTTTTCTTACAAATAAAAAAAGAAGTCAAAGACAGACCAAGTAAGTTCTAAAAAGAATTTTACTATAACAGATAAGAATATGTAAAACACAACAATACAGAACTATTATATCACAAGACATACAAATCTATTAAAAGAACAAGGTTTTAAACAGTGCAATTCCTACTACAGTACTTAGTCTCTAAAAACTTGCTTAAAAGTGCTCCCAAGATGTTTCGTGGACAGAGTCTAGGTAAATATGTGTCTCTGTGAAGTAAAAAGACTAAATTAAAAGCTGGCTTTTACCCCACCTCTTTTCAGGAGGCCACCTAGCTTCTCCCTGTCAGGATATATGAAAATATATATCTTATACAAAAAAATTACATTCTGCCACTTCAGCATAATTCATGTCCTTCAAATGACACTTCTTTTGATCTCATAATAAGCTTCCTTCTTCTAGGACATGAAAGCATCTTTATGATTTTGCACTTCTATGTAATAACCTGGGTTTTTCCTTCCAACGTCATAAAATGGATATGTTATAGCAACTATGGTTGTAATTAACTCAGACAGGATCCTTAATTAAGGCCTTACATGTAACACATGGTCTCTAAAAACTGAGTGTGTATGAACTCACATGCTCGTGCTATCAGCATTTTTCTTACGGCTTTCATCTTTTAGCTAAAATCTGGGAGGGGGATGAGTGAGGTCATTCTAAGAGCACCAGATTTTTCAGCAGAGACAGTAAGTCATACATTTTATATTAAAAAGAAATGATACAGCACTTCGAACTGGCTGCCTACATCACACTCCACCCCACCTAGACTGAATTTGGGGGATCTATCCCCTATATGGGATGAGCTTCCCAAATCAGTTCACTCCTCATAGACCTTAGACAGCCCATCTGAGTTCTTGTTCTTCACTCCAAACCTATGTACGATTTTTAGATCATACCCTTGTAAAGCAAGACTCCATCTTAGTAGTCTCCCATTGTTCTTCCCCATCTGCATCAGCAAAACCAGGGGGTTGTGGTCAGTCTGCACCACAAAATGCTGCCCATACCCCATACAAGTATGGCTCTAATTTCTTTAGGGCCCACACTATGGCAAGACATTCCTTTTCCACCGTGGAGTATGCTTGCTCCCTGGGAAGTAGCTTCCTGCTCAGGTACACTACTGGGTGATCTGTCCCTTGGCTGGACATCTGGCTCAGTACTGCCCCAATACCCACACCTGAGGCGTCCATCTGAACTATAAAGGTTTTGCTATAGTCAGGACTTGTCAAAACAGGAGCACTGCACAGTGCCTCCTTCATTTTGGTAAAGGCTTCCTCACAGGCTGGGCCCCAGGTAATTTTCTTTGGCATCTTTTTCTTTGTCAGGTCAGATAGGGGAGCAGCTAGGGCACTGTAATTGGGTGCAAATTTCCTATAGTACCCTGCTGTCCCTAGAAAGCTCCTGATCTGCTTCTGCATTTCTGGTTTTGGCCACACCTGGATCACCTCTATCTTTATTTGGTTAGGACGGAGCTGTCTCTGGCCTACCACATGTCCAAGGTATGCCACTTCTGCCATGGCCACCTGGCACTTCTTGGCTTTGACAGTGAGCCCGGCCCTCTGTATTCTGCCCAGCACTTCCCTAAGGTGGGATAGGTGTTCCTCCCAGCTGGTACTAAAGATGGCAATGTCATCCAGGTATGCCACGGCGTACTCCTCAGCACCATTTAACATCTGGTTCACCAACCTTTGGAAAGTGGCCAGGGTGTTCTTCATTCCGAAAGGCATTACTTTAAACTCAAATAAGCCTATCGGAGTGATGAAGGCTGACCTCTCCCTAACTCTGTCTGTCAACTCCACCTGCCAATACCCCTTTGTCAGGTCAATAGTCATAGGGCAGGTCGCCCCTTCCAACTTGTCCAGGAGTTCATCAATCCAGGGCATCGGGTGGGTGTCGGACTTTGTGACTGCATTCAGTTCATGATAGTCCACACAGAAATGAGTTGAGCCATCTGGCTTAGGTACAAGGACTATAGGTGAGGCCCAGGGGCTGTGGGATCTCTGGATTACCCCTAAATCCAGCATCTCCTCCACTTCCCTCCTGATGTCCTTTTAGACAGCCTCTGACACCCGATATGCTGTCCACTGAATGGGCGTCTGTGTCCCTGTCTCCACATCATGTTTCACAAGGGGGGTTAGTCCAGGCTTGGCACTAAACAATGGGGCAAAGTCTGCTAAAACTTCCCTTACTTTCTGGATCTGGTCCGGGGGCCAGCTGGGGAGACAATTTTACTGCCTCCATAGAGGACTCCCACTTACTCTCTTCCAGCAAATCCAGAAGGGGATCTCCTTCATCTGTCCCCTCCCCATGACTCCACACTGCGAACACCATGTCAGCCCTATTTGCATATGGCTTCATCATGTTGACATGGTACATCCTTTCTGTCTGTCTATGGTCAGGTAACTCCACAATGTAGTTCACGTCATTTACCTTCCTAACCACTTTTGTATGGTCCTGACCACTCAGCTTGCAGCTTGTCTTTCTAGACTGGAATAAGAACCATGACTTCCTGACCCACCATGTATGTGCGAGCTCTGGCTCGGGGGTCATACCATACCTTTCATTTCTGTTGCGCAGCTGCCAGGTTGCTCAGGGCTGTCCCCACAAGCTTATTCAGCCTTTCCCTAAACCTAAGGACATAATCCACTATAGGAGTTCCCTGGGTGGTGTGCTTGCCTTCCCAGACCTCCCATATCATGTCTAGGGGCCCACATACATGGTGTCCATATAAGAGTTCGAAGGGGGAAAATCCTGTCGACTCTTGGGGCACCTCCCTGCATGCAAACAACAGGTGGGGAATGTATTTCTCCCAGTCCCTCTCATGCTGTTCAGCAAATGCCTGGACCATTGACTTTAGGGTACCATTGAATCGTTCCACAAGTCCATTGGCTTGTGGGTGATATGGTGTCGTACATCTCTGCACCACCCCAAACTTCTCCCATAAACATTTCATGAAGTCTGACATAAATGAACCCCATCAATCAGTGAATACCTCTTGTAGAAACCCAACATGGGAGAAAATCCCAAGTAAGGCATCTGCCACTTTGTCTTTCTTCAGAGGGGATAGGGTGACTGCCTCTGGGTACTGGGTGGCGTAATCCACCGCAGTCAGGATGAATCTCTTCCCTGAGGAGTTGGGGGTATTTAAAGGCCCCACAATATCCATTCCCACCATCTGGAATGGCTCCTCCACTATGGGCAAGGGGACCAGGGTGGCTTGGATTTTCTTGCCCGCCTTCCCTATTTCTTGACACCGGTGACAAGACCTGCAATACTCCTTCACCTGCTGGGTGTAGTTAAGCAAGTAGAAATTCTGGGCTAACCGCTGCATAGTTCATGTGATTCCCAGATGATCAGATAAGGGAATATCATGTGAAACCTTGAGCAACTGTTCATGATATCCCTGGGGAACGACAAGCTGCCTGCCTAGCATCCCTCCCTCTGTCTGTACTGCCTGTGTATATATATAAGTCCATTTTCCCAATAAACCTTATGTTTGCCGTCACCTCCCTGTGTGCCCTCCGAGTCTGCTCAAGCCCTCAGCTTCTCTAAAGGGTCACTCCTCTGAGCAGCTGCAAACCCCTCACACAGTCCCAAGGCATGGGACAGGTCCCCTTCCATTGCTAAACTAGGGTCCCTAGCACTAGCATCAGTGCCCTCAGAATCACTGTCAATCCCAACCGTCTGACAAGAGGTCACCCCATCCTCTTTGGAGTAACTCTCTGTAGCTGTGTGGTTACTTGCTACTGGGGAAATTTCTACCTCCTTTTTATCAGTCTCCCCATCTGGAGACACAGGCTAGGGAACCAGACTCTTAGCATTTTTTACACTGTTTTCTGTGGGGTTCAGGGAACTACTATTTTCCCTTGCTGCTTGGCTACTGGTAACTGCACATACCACCCCCTGCTGGAGATTGTTACCCAGGACCACATCCACTGCTAATGTGTTGGCTACAGCCACCTGTTGCACAGTTCCCCCTGTTTCACCCCAGTCCAGGAGAACACTAGCGAGTGGCAATGTTTTCTCTTCACCAGTAAACCCTTGTACAGTTATGTATTTATTGGATATAAGCTGACCAGGCTGTACTAGATCCCCCTTTACCAATGTCAGGGATGCCCCTGTGTCCCTTAACCCCTGCGTCAGTACACCATTTACTATGACTGGGTGCATGTGTTCCCTCATGTTCATTGGCATGCTCTCAGGGACACACAAACAACCTACTTCTTTTCTAGCACCCTGTTGTGTATTTTGGCTTGCCTTTTTGGGGCACTGTCTGGCAATATGCAGCATTTCCTTACACAGCCAACATGCATTTCTTACTTCAGATAAATCTTTTCATTGAAACCTGGGACTAACTGGTTTCAGTGGAGGCAGTGAGGGTTTTAGCTGCCCTGAAGGCATGCTTTTCCCTTTCTGTGCTGCCACACCTGCCCCATTTGCTCTCAGAGCAGGTCTGCTCTTGGCATAGAGGTCTGAGAGTTCCAGTTCTCTTGCACTGTTTTTGGATCTTTGTCCTCTAGCCAGGTTTTTAGCTCTGCTGGACATACCCAATAAAACTGTTCTAATAAAATCACATTTTCAATTTTATCAGCAGAGGTTGCCTCAATTCTTCCCACCAACGTTTTAAAAACTGACATTGTTTTGTGGCTAGCTCGTCATAGCTCATATCAGGGATTCTCCTGAGCTTACAGAATTTAGCTCTGTATGATTCAGCAATTAATTAAAACTTTTGTAACAGTGCAGCTTTTAACTTGCTGTAATCATCACTGTCCTCATTGTTCATTTGACCCAATGCATCCCGAGCTTTCCCGGTAAGTAGAGGGGATACTAGAAGCTCCAGGACTCTCTAGAAATTTTAGCCTGAATACAAACTTTTTCAAAAGAATTTAAAAAGGCATCCATGTCTTCCCCTTCTTTAAATCTGACTATTAATTTGGAGTTCAATTTGTAACCCAGTCCTGCAGTCCCAGTTAAACCCAAGCCACTTACCTGATCTGGTGCCACTGGTTGGCGTCGTAGCTTCTCCAGTTCATGTTGCCACTGGCACGCCTTTCTCTTCTCCTTTGCAGCCCGCTGGCACTCATGCTCCTCCCGGTCTGCCTCCCTCTGTTGTCACTCTGCCTCTCACTGTTCCCTCTCTGCCTCTTGCTGTTCCCTCTCTGCCTGTATGCATTCTTGCTCTGCCTTCTCTTCTGCAGCTCGCTGGCACTCACAATCCTCATGGTCTGCCTCCCTCTGTTGTCACTTTGCCTCTCGATCTGCCTCTCTCTCTTCTCACTCTGCCTTTCGGGCTGCCTCTTGCTCCTCTCGCTCTGCCTCCAGTTCCATCCTGCACAACTCAATTTGCAGTTTGAGTACCTCTGGATTCAGGATACTGGTGACCATCCCCTGCTGTGGCCCTTCACTGACAGTGGCCCTGCTGTCCATTTCAGTCATGGTTGGTGACTCGCTGCTTTGGGTATCTGCTATCATCAGGGCATCTATGAGGCTCTGCTTGCTTGCTTTCACCTCAAACGGGACTCCTCTGTCCTCATACAACTGCCTTAAGTAATCTACAGTGTGCCTGCTGTAGTTGGAAGACATCTTTCCTGACTACTGCTACTCTGACTGCACTTTAGAAAAAAAATTAAATGGGTAGGAACTTGACTGTACACCAAGTGATATTCTTTTTAAAATAAAACTCTGCCTTTTTTCTTTCTTTGCAAGAGAGCTTACAGTCTCAGCTGACACAGAACAATAAAGCTTGTGATACCAAAATAATGCCACCACTGCCAACCAATCTATCACAAACCCACTCAGCAGGTCAGGCTCTCTACTCCCAAAGTGCCAACCTCTGAGTGCAGTCTTGTGAACAGTGTAACAGACAATGTAACCCTCTTGTCTGTTTTTGTGAGTTCGGATTAACCTTTGGTCTCAAGTTCTGGAAGGATTCAAACTGTTAACCTCGTGTTAGCATACCCAATGCACAGACTCTGATATATCTGTCTTCGGGGGGCCAGATATCTTTGCCTATGGGCACCAAACCGGGTATACAGAGATGAACCCTTTAAAACTTTAATAAAGACCTCAGATTTAAAATGCCTCTCTTTCCAGTTTGGTATCACCATTCAAACTTATGTCAATTGTCTGCTATAACAATATACTTTTCTTACAAATTAAAAAAGAAGTCAAAGACAGGCCAAGTAAGTTCTAAAAAGAATTTTACTATAATAGATAAGAATATGTAAAACACAACAATACAGAACTATTATATCACAAGACATGCAAATCTATTAAAAGAACAAGGTTTTAAACAGTGCAATTCCTACTGCAACACTTAGTCTCTAAAAACTTGCTTAAAAGTGCTCCCAAGATGTTTTGTGGTCAGAGTCTAGGTAAAAATGTGTCTCTGTGAAGTAAAACAGACTAAATTAAAAGCTGGCTTTTACCCCACCTCTTTTCAGGAGGTCACCCAGCTCCTCTCTGTCAGGATATATGAGAATATATATCTTATACAAAAGTATTACATTCTGCAACTTCACCATAATTCATGTTCTTCAAATGAAACTTCTTTTGATCTCATAATAAGCTTCCTCCTTCTAGGACATGAAAGCATCTTTATGATTTTGCACTTCTTGTAATAACCTGGGTTTTTCCTTCCAATGTCATAAAATGGATATGTTATAGCAACTACGGTTGTAATTAACTCAGATAGGCAGGATTCTTAATTAAGGCCTTCCATGTAACACATGGTCTCTAAAAACTGAGTGTGTGAACTCACATGCTGTCAGCATTTTTTCTTATGGCTTACATCTTTTAGCTAAAATCTGGGGGGGGTGAATGAGGTCATTCTAAGAGCACCAGATTTTTCAGCAGACACAGTCAGTCATACATTTTATATTAAAAAGAAATGATACAGCACTCAGAACTGGCTGTCTACGCCTCAACAAGTAGTAGTGGTAAGGAGTAAGACTGGAGTAAGGACAGAAAGTGATAAATAAGTAGTAGTCATGACTGGTGAGGGCAAAAACTGATAGTAGTAGTAGTAGTAATAGTAGACAGCAGAACCCTACTTCCAGGTCAAGTAAGTTTGTGACATGAAATGCAGTTGCATGCTGTATTTGGAGTCTGAACCCACTGATGTTATTTTTTTTTATTCTGCTCATGAGATCATAGTGGCCTGGCCTGGCCTAGTCCATCCTGACCTGACTTGTTGCAGTTAATTGCTACCTCATGTAGTAGACCCTAGTCACAAAAGATTTCCACCACAGGCACAAATTCCTGAAATGTTTTGTGCATAGGGCCTGTTCAGAGCAGTCAGTGTATGTTTTATTCAGGTATCATATTTGAAATTAAAGTGAGGAATGCTGACTTTGAGAAACATGAGATGCTCAGCATTTTCTGGTGTGAAACAGTATCATGTTAATAATGACATTACCAGCTGAACTGAACAATCGTTCTGAACAGACACCAGTTGGAGGGCAATTCATTCACTTAACTGTGTTGTTTACTAAAGCAGGCCACATATTTTATTTGGATTTCCAGTATTGCAAAGGATCAGCATTCCAGCTGATATTGGGCTCTGCCAGGTACATTTCAACAATGGTCTGTGCTGAGGCTGTGCTACAGGAGGCAGATGATGATGTTATAATAATATCTTCTAAGTGACTCCAGAGACATGAAGCTGAACCAAATGACTGTGGGACAGTGCTATCATGCTTGGCTGGTGGTGAAGAAAATGATTTGGCTGCAGTGGCTAAGAAGGAAGATGGAGAAAATGCCACAACAGTACAGGATGGGCCACCTGATGCTGTGTTGCTGTGTCATGAAGAAAATTTTGAATGTGGTGCTGCTGTTGTACTCTGTTCCATGACAGCATGCACCTTGTCAATTATTTCTTGTTTGTTTCTCTCGAAACAAGTGTCATCATCATCATCGCTCAATAGTTGCTTCAATTTGTATTGTGGGTCCAAGATTATTGCTTTAATGTAGTAATCAGAATGAAGCATTTTGCATCGTTTGTCATGTTCTTCAACTTTTTTGATCATTCATCTTGTTAGATCTTGTTGTATTCTGGACGGCAACCTGCTGCCTTGCTTCTCTAACTTTTCCCTAATCAGATTCAATCTGAATTTTAAATTTTTTATTAAGGGTATCACCAGGCTCAGAGTTGCTGTGTTTGCACTAACCTCCCTGGTGATTTCTTCAAATGGCTGGAGCAGGAAGATTAGAAACTCCAGCATGGCCCACTGTGGTGGAGTGATACAGACGTCTGCATCATCAGCTTTATTTTCTATGGAGTACTGCCTGACAGCTTTCTCTTGTTCCAGCAGCCTTTGGAACATACAAAACATCAAATTCCATCAAGTAGAAGTGTCTTGGATCAGTCTGAGCAAAGGTAAACTGTGCTCCTGCTGTATTTTTTCAAACAAGTGATGGCCTTTGCTTGAGTGACTGAAATGAGTGCATATTCTTTTACCAGTGCTAACAACAGCCTTAATCTCCCTGTCATCATTGAGAAAGCTGTGAACTATTAAATTTAAGCAATGTGCAAAGCAGTGGATGTGAACAAGCCCCCCTCCTCCATGGCCTTCCTTATGTTGGACCCATTATCTGCAACTATAAAGCCAACTGACAGTCCCTGTGAAGTGAGCCATTGCTGTATTGGTTTCTGAAGCTCTTCACTTATGTTGTATGAGGTATGTTCAGATGGAAAATAAAACATTCTTAGAACAGTAAACTGCATTGCTTCAGTATCCTCACTCCCACGTGAACTATCGAAACATGCCCAGTGGGCAATGACAGACATGAAGGATTCAGGCTGACAGCTTGTCCAGATATCTGTTGTGAGATTCACCACCCTCCCAACAGCACTGCACAAGACGGGTCTTAATTTTTTACATACATCATAAAGATCGGGAATTCCTGTTGCCGAGAAGCATTTCTACGATGGTATATTATATCGAGGTTCGAGGTGCTCGAGCAGCTGCCTGAATCCTATATGTTCAACCATGTTATATGGTAGCAAATCAAACGCTATCATTTCAGACATTTTTTTGGTCATTGTAACAACAACAGGGTGAGTCAAGGCATATTTGGCCTTACGCTCATATGCTTCTGAGATGGTAAGCTGTCTCCTTGAAGGAAGAGGGCTTTTGAACACATGGTGGTAACTTTGGGTAACAGTCGGAGGAGTCCTTCAAATGGCAGCAAGTGGTGGTTGAGGTGTACTGCTGCAGGGACTGCCACTGCTTTCATCTATGGGTGTTACCCTCGAGTGTAGTGAGCTATCACTATCACTTTATCTTCGAGACTCACCACTGAACTTCTCACTATCACTAATGTTATGACATCTGCCTAGGTGTCTTTTCAGTGCAGAAGTTCCCAGTGCTCCTTTCTTTTTACCCCTGTTGATTGGCCATTTACAAATAGCACATGTTGCTATCAACTCATTGGAAGCACTAATGGAGAAGTATGACCAAACAAAAGATTTTTTTTTTTTTTAGTTTTTTCCCAGGAAGGTACAACGCCTTGGTCATCTTTTCAGAGTACCTCCCTGGATTTGTCCTGGGCCTGTTCCTGTTCTGGTTTATTCCCACTGCTCCCCTTCTCCACAACTGAAACATTTTTACCTGTTTCTTCCTCATCTGCAATTTCCATTCCCTCCAATAAACCTTCTGTTGCCTGAGCATTCTCTTCATCTTCTTTATTATCATCAGTATTACCCTCGTTGGATTCAACCTCAGAAGAATTGGATGAGGGACTGGCAGTAGTATAGTATGCAATTGCTCCATACCATTGGGTGCCTCTGCGGGTGGTACCTACCATGTCTTTAGTTTTTTTAGCTACATAACTTTTTTTTTACTTGGGTCTGATGATGATGATGATCCAAGACATTCACCTTTTTTGGATTCAAGCATTCACGTGGAAAATGAAACCTTATTAGATGTAAAAAAAATCCCTTTTGGGGGTTTGATTTTGTTTTTCCTTTTCAGGCCAATTCCTGTCTTTTGCAGTGCCACTGCCTACATGAGAACCAGAAAGTGTCTCGTCAACACTTTGATCCATTTTGGAACAAAAGATCCCTCTTACATGAAATGTGATGTCCTTCTGATGACTCCCATCCACACAGATCAGGGACAAATTTACTGTCGTGACTCGTGACTGTACACAGCACACCAACAGCACAGCAGTCCACCACCACTTCCTTCCTAGATTGTTGGACTGGCTCCTATAAAGCTTACTGTTAACTGAAAGTGACTAAATTCAGCAACTGTTAGATGTGCCCCAAAATTTGAACTGGAGATGCAGACACATTTGGTGCATTAGTCACATGCCGCACAGTCCCACACTAGGGGTTGGTTAATGCTTGTATGTAATGTAAGTTTGTAATGTGATATACTATGAAACTATTGATAATAAGGAATAATGGGGAATGAGTGATGATGATGACACTTGTGTGTAGTGCTCGTGCTTTACTTTGTTGTACTGTAAACACTCAGCCTGCTACAAGTCAGTCAGATTATCCCCTTGGACACTCACAGCCAGCAGCACAGGGCAGGCACATTAACTTGTGTGTTGTTTGAACAGTATTTTTTTTAATACATGAAATTGTGATTGAACGTAGGTGATGATGATCATTATTCATGATTGGATTGTACACACAGCTGCACTGAAGCCAGGAAAAACAAAATATTTGGGATTTCTGTGATGTCACATTTATTGTGGGTCACCCTGAAGTCTCTTTTCCTCTCCCCTCTTTACGTCACAAATATTTACTTTGCCACCCTACCACCCTTGCTCTGTACACACAGCTGAACTGAAGCCAGGAAAAATATTTATTTGGGATTTCTGGGATGTCACATTTATTGTGGGCCACCCTGCAGACTCTTTCCCTTGCCCCTCTTTAAGTCACAAAGATTTATTTTGCCACCTTACTGCCAAGAAAAAAAACTTTAATTTGGGATTTTCTGTAACTGTAATCTCTGGGCCACCAGTACTCTCACTTCTGGATCTGGAATGGCACAAGACAGATTTTGCCAGCCAGCACTTTTTGTACACACAGCTACACTGTCTGAGGCCAAGAAAAAAAAAACTTTCATTTGGTATTTTTTGTAACTGTAATCTCTAGCCCCCCCAAGTACTCTAGAACTAGAATGGCACAAGTCAGATTTTGCCAGCCTGCACTTTTTGTACACATAGCTACTGTCTGAGGCCAAAAAAAGTTTCATTTGGGATTTTTGTAATTGTAACTGTAATTTCTGCCTCAAAGTACTCTGGAGTCTGGCTCTGGAATGACACAAGTCAGATTTTGCCAGCCTGCCCTTTTTGTACACACAGCTACACTGTCTGAGGCCAAGAAAAAAAACTTTCATTTGGGATTTTCTGTAACTGCAATCTCTGAGCCACCACCACCAGTACTTTTTCCTCTCTGGATCTGGAATAGCACAAGTCAGATTTTGCAGGTGGCCAGTCTGCCCTTTTTGTATGCATAGCTACTAATGTCTGAGGCTGAGAAAAAATTTAATTTGTGATTTTCTGTAAGCATTCATGGGGCCTGCCCCGTACTACTGATGCTTCCTCCCATCATCAACTGACCGAATTTACCTACTCCATGTCCTCCACAATTTATTTATTTATTTATTTATTTATTTATTTAAGAGATTTACCAGGAGGGCATACTGAGCAGCGTACCTCTCGATTCCAGATGCGCCCTGGGGTAGGGGGTTACAAGAGTGTAGCACATAATTTTGGGAATCTCTCTCCCTCCCCCTCCCTCCCCTAACTGTAGTGCTTTTGTGTTTTGGCACTTTGCCTCTCTCTCCAGTCTCTCCACCTCTAGTCTCTCTTTCTTCTGCTGCAGTCCTCCTCCTTCTGGGCCATGTGGCACACTCACCAGCCTTATATACCAGTGAGTGCATTACGTGACCTTCTGTTGCCTGATTGGATGCCTCTGGCTGCCTGTACATCCCGACGGCATTCCCCAGGCAACAGATAACAAAATTGCGGCAATACCATCTCCGCGAACCCAGAACCAGACTTCTACGGTGAAGTCCATATTTATCCGGATCCATAGATTGAGAGTTTGATCTGGGGGTCCAGATCTCCTGCAGAACAGTCCGTCCACCCCTAATTCAAACTCCCTCTTACCTCTTTCCACAGCAAGTAGAATGCTTGAAACAAAAGTTGTAATCCAAAGTTGGAAAGTACAAAGATCCCATCCAGCAATAACAGTACTCACATGACCCAGGGATGTAGCAGTTCAGTCATAGTAGGAAACAACATACAACAGCAGGTCAGGCAACGAACAGGAACAGGCCCCAGTGGCCTGGGGATGACACCTTCCAACTCTTTCGGATGTTCTGTAGCAACACAGCCTTTCTGACTCATATCTCTCAAGATATAGCCCTTCTGGCTCAGCTCTCAGGATACAGTGGCTTCCTGGTTCCCAAGGAGCCTAGACTCCAGGAGTGACCCCATGGTCTGACTCCCCTCCAGATCGAGAGTATACTCAGGGCACATGCCCTGTGGCTCTCTGTTCCTGAATCCACCTCACTAGATAATCTAGCAGGCCCTTTACCTGGCTCTGGCAAAATCTGAGTAGAATTCAGGTCTGTGTCTCCACTTGGTACAGTTCAGCAGCCTCTGTATGCAGCAATGGCCCACAAAATCACACACTCAGCAATTTCTTCCCACAGATGCTCATCTGACACAGTCTCTGAGTTTACTGGATGAACACTGGAGTGGGCTTGAAGTACGGTTGGCCTGGTCAGGCCTCGCACTTAGTCCCAACAGTAGCAGGTCTGAACACCTCAGTGTCCCTCTCAGACTGCCCTTCTAGCACAGTCTCCCAGCTTTTCACTCAGTCAGTGCCCTTCTGGCACAATTTCTCAGCTTTACCCTTGGATGGCTGAGTTCAGGAGAAAACTCACAATATTGGCAGGGTAACCACAGGAGAAGGCTCACAGATTTACAGAAGTGTGGGCCATGGGGAGAACTCACAAGAGTAGGCCAGGTTAGGCCACTTCTCCCTATCAGCTACTGCAGGTCTGCCCTGCTCGGTGTCCCAACAGGACTGCCATGAGCACACAGAGAGCTCAGAAACTTCTTGTCCAGAATCAGTCCTCAACTGGCTGTACAGGGTTGTCTGTCTGTCCTTCTGTTCTGTACCACATCCTTATTGGCCCTTGAAGTCCACCAATCAATTTGGGAGGGCCTCTGACATTATCTTTCTCACAATCCTGTTATTGATTTTTATTTATTTATTTTATTTATTGAAGAGATTAACCAGAACAACACATCGAACAACAAGTTGCTCGTCTCATGGTGAGTCCATGTTAGGGCTTTCTAGCCCCCTAATTGGCCCAGCTGCAGGGTCAGAGATCAACAACATGGCTGCGCACAGGTTTTGATGCAACCTTATGCGCCAAAGTTCTTTATTTTTTATTTTATTTTGCTGCCTTCAAGAGTGCTGCCCCCCCCAACCCCATGAGTCTGAAACAGCCCTCCTATTGTTCAGTCTGTAAATGACTGGGATCGAGCATTAGGTTCATTAGATGGTAAGCTGGGAATGGTGGGAGCACTGGGGTGGAGCCCATTTTTAGCATGTGCTCCTTCTCAAGAAAAGGCAGCCAATTTGAGGCTGATGCATGGAGCATCGAAGAGAAAGTGTGGTCGTTTGGGTCTTACCACTTCAAAGTCCCTTCTGCCAGGATTGGAGGACCAGGAATAAAGAATGTAGCCACAGACACTGAAAACAAAGCAGCACAGGAGATGCCAAAAGCTGCAGCAAGGCCATGCTTTCTCTCCATGACACACACGTGGCTGAGCAGGGCTGGAGAGAGGCAGCCACTGCCAACCACAGCTGCAGTGCAGGAGCCTCGGGAAGGTGGCAGGCAACAGTTCAGGTAAGGCCCCCTCCCAATGGGAGTGTAAAGGTGTTATGTACATTATTACTAAAACATTGCAGGATTAAATATATTTCCACTAATGAATACTGCTGCTTTAAATGGACTTTGTTGTAAGGGTGTGTGCATGGGAAGGGAACTTTGCCTTTTGATCATCACAGATAAATTGGAGTAAGTCAGACAGCACTGCAACCCTGCTTCTGTGAAGGTGAGTCTGGTAGCAGGTAGTCAGTACTGACTACCTCCAGTGGGGACCCCCACCATGGAAAATGTTCCTCCCAGTCAATCGGGGTCCTATTTACTTATGCTGAAATATATTCTTAGTGCTGTATGTCCATCTGTTGAAAACCTACAACCTGGGCCTATAATCTGGTTCCTTACTTTATGCTGAAAAATGGGTGGGTTGTATCACAATTTTGTCCTTGCATTCATATTAAAGAGAGATGATATTTTTGGCAAAAACAAGGAAAGGTGGTATTTCTAAGACGTGCAAACAAGCATGGCTACCACTTGTTATAGAGTACCACTACAGGCATGACATATTCTAATTGGAAAAGTTAACATGCAATTAAACATATAAAGCTGGATTTATATCAAGTCCTGTTATTAATTTGCTAAGTTTGCCCTCTGAGCTATCTATGCCCAGCAACTGCACAGCAAATACAAGCAGGCAAGCATTCAGCATTGATAAATGCTTGTTTCTTATTGTCACAAGTTTCTTTCTTATTTGATTACAGATTTCACAGTTATTTTGCTTATTCTTGTATTCCCTTTGTAATCCCCCTTCCCCAGGCCATAACTGGAAATGAGTGGCAGCTCAGTGTGCCTCTCCCAGCCACCAATTTTCAAATTACAAAAAATACATAAATGGTTGCATGTATCATACCAAAGGCAATTTATTTTGCTTGTAAAGTAGATTAGCTTGGCTACAGATAAAGTCTAAGGAGATAATCAGAACCAGAAGAAACACTGACACAGAATGATTAAAAATAATACCTAATGGTTGGTGGGGTAGGGGTGAGGAAATGTTTTTTTCTGAAATAGGCATAAAAAAATGCAAAGTGGGCTGGAATTACAAAGATGTGCCAGTAGATAACGTAAGTCAAAACATTCATGTCAAAATTGATAATCTCCAGGTTATATCACTTCCCTGTTGCATCTGGTTTAATTGACAGCATTCAATTTTAAGCGTATAAACTGAAGTCATGTATGTAGTCATTTAAATAAGAGACCTCTTATAGTCATTATGAATTGCCGAACAGCTGTGCTTAAAATGCCCTAGTGCTATTGGTTAAACAATGAAATAACTCTAAATTGCACTGAGTACTCCTAGGGAGGGTGTTAGTCATGCTTGTTACTGCAAGTGCTTGAAACCTGGTGCTATTAATTACATTGGAATTTTGTTGCAATTTAGTTATAGCTATCCCAGCCCAAAGCCCTCTGGTAGTCTCTCCAATTGAGCATGTGGTCTATGTATACAAGGTACATAAATTTAGCTTCTCTGCAAATTCCAATAATTCTTTGAAAACTCTAACAGGAGTTTCACCACAGGGGTAATTCTAGTTGATTGGCAGTTAGAATTTGCTACCATTAGGCTTTGCAGGGTGGACGGCCTGTGACCTTTCCTGCACTGATTGCTTGAAACAGCTATCAATCATGTGGGCTTTATCTCTTGAAAAAGAAAACTACCACAGGGTCCCTATCCTACTCTCAGTAGCAAAGTCATTACCACTGCTCCCTGACCTGAACTTCTGATGGAACAAAGCAAGGCTAACAGTCCAGCGGGCAGACTCCCATTCATTATGAACTTTTAGATCAGTTACTGATTTTCATCCCCCTTCCCTACCTACCCATCCAATAAACCCATGCAATTTCTAGCTACAGAGGTGGAAAACATTGATGTGCACTTTTGGCATGCTACGTTATGTCTCCTGCATGAAGCAATTTTACTTCAGTTATATAAACTTTCTGGCCACTTTATGGCTCACAAAAGTCATAAACTGGTAATAACTGAAAAGAACAAAAACAGACATCTTCCATGCTGGCAATTATTAAGAAAACCCTTTTTGAATTAGGCATGACTGTGCCAAAGCAAATGTTGCAACTGTGTTTTAGGCTACCACTGATTTTCTCAACCCCCTGCCACAGTGGCAAGAAACATTAACTGGTATTTCTTTTCTGCCTGGACTGTATGATTGATTGGCAGACACCTCAAGTTTCCTGCCTAACAGCCACCAAAACAGAAAATAAAGAAATAGTTGGCCCTTGGCGACAGGGCTTCAGTTAACTCTATTTTGTGAGTATTTGACTTTCAAAAATTAGGCAAAAACTTCCCAAATAAAGGGGGTGGATGTCACTAACTTGCAAATGTAAAAAAAAAAATAATTAAATTTGATAACTTCCAAAACTGAAGGTACAGAAGTTAAGAAATTATGGATTTTTCTAAACAGAATTTTAATTTATCACTGATATTTATATTAGCATCCATAAATCAATCATTCCTGGAATACTGACTTTGAAATTGTGGGATCTGGTAAGTATTTTGTCTTTCAAAAATTTGGGATGACTTACAGATTTTGACTCATGGAAGTATTAGACTTTCATTACAAATAAAATACCTGAACTCCTGCTTAGTGGTGGGTAATATTATAATGAAATGCAGAATCCAGTAAGTAGCTAATAGGGACTTATTTTCAAGAGTTTCCTACATTGTAGCCACATACTAAAAATCTTTGTAAAATACAGTATGACCCCTAAGGTTTTTTCTATAGCACCACTAAAAGAATAACTGTTATTCTTGATGGAACAATGTGGACCCTTTTTCTGTAAATCAGGTAACTGATTCCCTGTGCGACACTCTTTGTAGAAAACTGTGCTTCATTTTCTGAATGCTTCTAAAAAGAATTTCTGGTTTCCAGCACCAGATTCATTGTGAGCATTCAGAGAACTCAGCTACACATAAACCACCCTAAACTGGAATTTCAGGACTTTTTATTTTTCAGGAGTCAACGGACATGGCTTGTAGCACCTCTTGAAGTCAAGCATACTCTTTTCTGCATATACTAAAGATTAGGTTTACATTCACTCGGAGTGAATCAGTTGATGATGTCATTGCTGATGTCAGTGATAGGGCTTGGAGTAGATTTGCAGATCATGGAGCAGTTAGTTCAATGTTGCAGGAGGCCAATTTAATCAGCTCCAGTTTGAGGCTTGAGTGTAAGTTTGAATTCAATTCAAGTAGGAAGCATTACAGCTGCAGAGACAGTGGGCCACATTTTCAAAGGAGATGCATGGCCCAAAATAGAGATGTGTCATGAATCTCAGAAAATGCACGGAAACACGGTGTTCAAAATGGAGAGATCTACTGCACATTTCCGAATGCAAGATTGTGCAGAAATAATGTATGCAGCTCAAATAAAGGGGGTGGATCCATGAATATGCTGCACATATTGATATTTAGCCAAAATGTTCAGCACATCTGCCGTGCATCTCAGAAATGAGTTGCCCCAAGTTAGGCAAACAAAAGGATGGTCTAAATTGTCCAGCCACCCACAGGCAGGCCACAGAACTGCAGGTAGGCCATCCAAAGACAGCCCTCAGAGGTGCATCAGAACATACTCCAGGCACCCACACACAGCAAACATGACAGGATGGATGTACCCAGAGTCACAGGTGCTGTGTCACCAGTGGCACCATCCAGGGAGCAACCCCCCACACCACACCCTGGATATAGACACCCAGCAGCCACATGCCAGTGCTGTCAGGTGCTTCCCCCAAGCATACCAGTGGAGCAGACAGCCACAATGCAACACATGCACCAGGGGCCATGGCCTGCACCCATGCAGCCTGCAGAGTGTCACCCAGTGGTAGCATACACCCAGGGTGCATCTGTGGCAATGTTGCCCTGGTAGCCTGGTGGTACTGGTAGCAGCATGGCAAGGGTCAGAGACCAACTTGTGGCACACTTCCATGGTGGGGCACCATAGGTGCCACAGGTGTGACCCACCCACCCACCCAGGTACTTGGTCACCTTCTGCATGCTGCCATCCCTTGCAGTCCCCACCAGGTTCCTCTCATAAGGGGGCATGGGGGACACTGCAGGTGACTGTGTGCAGCATACAGAGCTGGTGTATCCCATGCATGTGGTATCCTGATCAGCCTGTGTCACCCTGTGCCTCCCCTGTTGCATGTCCAGGTGGCCCCTGTTGTCACTGTTCAGGTGGGCCCCCTGTACCTCTGTCCAACCCTATACATGGCTATGGGTTGTAGCACTGTACCCAGGCCAACGCAGTCCACCTGCCCACACGTAAACATCCCTGCACACCTGCCTGCTAGGCTGCAGTACCTTCTGTTCACCTTTGTAGGGTGGTGGAGCAGCCCTGCAAGGTTGGAACTGAGCAAACCCGGGGCATGCAAATGGCCTGAATACATTCCAGTAATGAGATGTAAATGTGGGGTTTGGGCTCAGTATGTGCAATGAGGTCATCTGCATGACCTGGCTGAATAATGCAAAGTTACGCCGCATCCATCTCACCTGTTTCAACCCATTTCAATATGTCCCTGCCTGTGGTGCATGGTTACCCCTGCCTGAGTTGCGTCGCACATCTTCAGTTGAGTGATTGCGCAAGTTTGGGATATTCAGCCGGACTTGCTCGATTGCATCTTCCAGAGCATTTTCTGAATTTACCTTTTTTTTTGTGCTGGTGCATCTCAGATGTGTGGTGCCAGCACTTGCATCATTCTGTCAGTCACTTGTGAATATGGGGGCCTTAATCACTAAACTCCATCCCAGCGGTGTATGGGGGGATCTACACTCAATTAAAATGTATATACAGACTGAAACACAACAAAACAGGCATTGGTGAATGGCTTTATGTTTGCTTGCATGTTGTTTATTACTGCATTGTTATTTCATACTCCTATTTGTGATTTAGCTGCTATGCAGTGTCAACAACTGCCCTAAACTTGCCCCCCAAATTTGCCTGGTCAAGGCTGCTTCACTCATAGAAAGTCAAAACATAAAATATGACAACAGATAAGGACCACTTGGCCCACCCAGTCTGCCCAATTTATTTATTTATATATATTTTTTCTACCTTCATATTTGCTGCAGAACCACATGATCTATGGTGCTGTCTCTTCCCCCCTTCCTTACCCCTATGATTCCCTTGTGTCTATCCTAGGCATTTTTGAGCCCTATCACTGTTTTCCCCCCACCACCTCAGCTGGAAGGCTGTTCCTGGAATCCACCACTTCTTTTGTGAAGAAATACTTCCTCACATCTCTCCTGAACCTACCCACATCTAGCTTCATATCATGTTCCCTTGTTCTAAAGCACCTTTTTTTCTGAAAAATGATCGCCTCCTGTACCTTACTAACCCCTGTGAGGTATTTAAAGGTCTCTATCATATCCCCCGTCTTCCTCCTCTCTTTCAGGGTGTGCATATTGAGCTCCTTTAGCCTCTCCTCGTAGGGCTTTTGGATGCAGACTCTGCACCATTTTGGTAGCCCTGCTCTGGACTGTTTCCATTCTATCTATATCCTTTCTGAGATGCAGTTTCCAGAATTGGACACAGTACTCAAGGTGCGGTCTTACTGGTGATCTACATTATATAGGGGCAACACCACCTCCCTTTTTCTGCAGGTGATACCCCTTCATATGCACCCCAGCATCACACTAGCCCTCCCGACTGCCTTGTCATACTGCCTGGCCACCTTTTGATCATCTGATATGATTATCCCTAGGGCTGTTCCTGCTTGTCAGTATCACTCCACCCATTTTGTACTCCACCCCCAGATTTCTATGGCCTAAATGCACTATTTTGCACTTTTTTTCATTTTTTGCACACATTAAATCTTGACTCTCTCCTTCTTGACCTATCCACCACTGACTGTCACTCATCCTTACTGCACTGACATCAGTGAGGCCCTCTTCCTGCTCCACTCAAAATTCATGAATGCATGGAACATAATGCTCCCCCTTAAAAAGTAACAATGTGAAAGCATTCCACCATCCCATGATTACAGTTGGCTTCATTGATCTTTGCAGGAGATGGGGCACTGTCTGGTCTCATTTCAAACTGTCATGCTCCCCAGCAGATGTCTTTAAATATAGAAGGTTTAGAAATTCCTGTACCAGGGCCATAATGACTGACAAAGCAAGCTATTTTGCCTCTAACCTCCAGAAAAATCTGAAGTCCACTGCCAAATCATTGAAGGTGGTAAAATCCCTCTTTGATCCCTGTCCTAGCCCACCTTCCCAGACCTGCTTGAGAATTGTTCCCCAATCTCTACTCCATCTCAAGTTGCTTCTCTTTTGAATACATTTGTTACTACCTGTCCCATCCCCCCTCCTATGCAGCCTCCTGCTCCCTCCCACCCCAGCCCTGCTTCTCTCAATGCATGCCTGACCTCTACTTTCATTTTTCTTCCACCTCTCCACTGGATAACTTATGCACCTTTTGGCCTCTCACCCTCTCCAAAGGTTCTAGCCCAGATGGTATGGACCCTAAACTCCTCAACCTTTCTAACCCTACCCCTTATCTACCTTCTTAACCTTTATGTTTCCCTCTGCTCTGTCCCTCTGTCTTGGAAGATTGCCAAGGTTCTCCCCCTACACAAAGAGGGAACCTAACCCCGCTGGCAACTTTCAGTCAGTCTCTCTCTTCTTGCTACTCTTGCCAAGCTACAGGAAAAGCTTATCTACTCCTGACTAGCTGACTTCCTGTACTCCATTAACAACTTCTCTCCATTCAAGTCTGGCTTCCACAAAAAACACTCCACTGTTTCCTCTCTCCTATGTGTTACTGACTCCATCCTCAATAGGACAGACCAGGGGCACATCACAGCTGCTATTTTCACTGATCTTTCTAAGACCTTTGATACATTTTCCCATCTACTTTTTCTACATAAGCTGAGTGCCACAGGTCTCTCTGTTCTAGCTATCAACTGGTTCAAATCATACCTCTCTGGCCACGTCCAGTCAACACATGTTGGTGATGCCTTATTCACCCTCCCAGTACAGTCAGGAGTCTACCAAAGGCTCCATTCTGGACACATCCTGTTCTCTTTCTTCCTAAATGACCTCATTCTGTTTGTGTCAGTTCCCATATCAAAATGTATGCTGATTATATGATACCATTTGCCACAGGAGACTCAGTCCCTGCCCTGGAAGCATAGCTACAGCCTGATTTAAGTAATGTCCAATGCTGGTCCTGTCCCACCAACTATGGATCAGTACCAAGTAGATAGTGTCTATGACCTTGGACTCATGCCATAGTCTTGCCAGGCCTCTCCCCCATCTTCCCCCCATGGAGGGCACTCCACTTGAGATCATCCCTAACTTCAAGTATCTAGGGGTGTGACTGGATAGCAGACTTGAATTCTCTACCCATAGTGATGCCATACATAGAAAGCTCCACCCCAAGCTCAGTGCTCTACTGCAACAAAGATTGCCTTCTACTCCCAGTCCACCATGAAATTGTCACTAAGATGGTGTTGCCAGTGTTTGACTATGTGGATGTGGTTTACGCCACCACCCTTTCTCCTCACTTGCCAGACTGGATGCCCTATACAATGCCTTCTGCCACTTTGCTGCCAATGCTCCCTCTTGTACCTATCAATGCTCCCTTTATACCAGCCTCTTGATCCCACCCCTTTCCTCCTGCTGTCTCTCTCACTGTGCCTCCTTTATTTTTAAATATTGGTTCTCGTCTAGTCCTCCTTCCTGTCCTCTCTAATCTCTTCCAACCCCTCTACCTCATATGCTCTTCACTCTAAGGACTCCCAAACCTTCTCCATTCTTTACTCCAAATCTGTTGCTGGGCAATCTGTTTTCTCCTGCCCCCTTCCTTTCATTTGGAATAATCTCTTCCCCTCTCGTCATCTGGCTTTGTACCATCACTCCTATTCTCTGTAGCTCAAACTCTTCTATGACCCCTCCTGGCCCTGTCCTGACCCTTTCTAGTCTTTGTCTCTATGCTTTCCCATCAACCATGTCTACTTCCAAGCTAATCCTAACATGGTTTTGATTAACTTCCTAAACACTCCTTCTCCAGCCTCCTGTTGGACTTATTTTTGTCTATTTCCAAGATTTCACATCCATTTTACCCGTGGTATTTCTCTGCACTGTTTATATTTGCTATTGACTGTATTTATTGTGCATCATTATTATTACCTCTGTAATATCGTATGTTATCTGTTATTCACTTTGAACAGTGACTCATACATGCCTGAATTATTCTGCCTTGGCAACATGCCGGCACTTTACTCATTTTATTTAGTTGTTTTCCTGTATCCTCCCCCAGGTCACACCTGGAAACAAGCCTTGGCTCACTGTGCCTTTCTCGGTTACCAATTTTCAATGAATGCATTTTGCCTTCATGAATGTTCATAGTTATCAGGATGTGTAATACCAAAGATAGGTGGCCTGATTTTCAAAGGGTCTGACTATGCCCCTGTACACAACTCCTAGGTATGGGGAAAAATTCCCGCTCCTGTGGAAAATAATATTTTCAGCATTTTATACACAGAGAAGGCATTTTCTTCTCTTCCTACAGCTGCTATGCCTAGTAATACCAAACATAGTATTTTCTGTGCTGCACAAACAAATATACACAAGCTACCATACATTTTGGAAATATTATGTCCAACCATGTGAGCTTATAGCTCAGTGGTAGAGCAGCAGGACACTATTCTGGGTGCCTGGGTTCAATTCCCACTGGGTCACATTCTTTCTTTCTCACTATAATTTATGTTGTGTAGGAGAAACTGTTATATTTATAAGTGAATGAAGGTAACTCTTAGCAATATTGTGTTTTGTTTTTCTTTTTTACAATTTATTTACTAAGGAAAGCCAAGCTTTGATGTAACATCTTGATTCCAGTGGGATTCTACTTTTACTTGTTTTTACAATGTATTTACCCAGGATGGTCTATTTAAATGTAACATCTTATTTTCAGTAACCTTCTCAGGGTCACACGGTGCTTGGCTGTAGTGAGGTTTGAATCAGTGATATCCAGCTTCACAACAGTGCTCCAACCACTAATCCTTACCATCTGGTGGAGGGGAGGCACTGATAAAAGCCAGTGGCTGCCAGTCATATTTTTTTTTGTTACAGTTTATTTACCAGTAATGGTCCAGCTGAGATGCAAGATCTCCTTTCCAGTGGGGTCCTACTCTCTGGATGTGAGGAGAGTGACAGGTGGATGATCTATAAGTACTTCACAGGGGTGAACAAGGTGCAGGAGGGGAGTCTATTTCAGAGGAAGAGGAACACCATATTATGGGGGCATGCTATGAAGATTGGGGGGAAGTATAAGAGGGATGCAGGAAATACTTCTTCACAGAAAGGGTGGTGGAACCCTGAAATAGCCTGTTAGAAAAGCTGGTGGGGGCAAAGATAATGGTGTGCTTCAAGTATGCATGGGATAGGCACGTGGCCACAATAAATAGAGGAAAGGGAAGCTGGAGCGATACCTGTGACCAATTAGGGTTCTGGGTATAGTAATAGCAGGGGAAAATAGGGCAGACTAGATGGGCCCACAAGTCCTTTTCAGCCAACAAGTCTATTTTTCTAAGTTACTTTTACTCTTTATAACATTTTTATTGAAAAGAAATACAATCAATAGCAATGACTTTGAATACAAATGCACATACACAATACAATAGAAAGTGAAAAAAATCTATGATGTCAAATTTTCCCAACTTGTCAATGACTTACAAGGTATATAATAAGAGAGAGAGAAAAAGAGAAAAAAGCAACCCAGCAAAGTAGTAACTAAAACAGGCAGCTACACAAATACTTTAAGTTTAAAATATCAGATACTTTAAGTTTAAAATATCAGTGTAGTGCACAAAGCATAATCAAAAGATGCAGCTTCTGGACTCTAAGGGTAGAAAGCTGAGGCTGGGGGTGGTGTACAGACCACCAGCCCAATCAGTGGAACTGGACAGGTATTTAGCGGAGCAAATAAGGAGGGTGTATAGAATAAGGAGTGCAGTGATTGTGGGGAATTTCAATCTGCCGGGGTTAGATTGGAGCATCCCTTCCACCTCCAGTGCCAGGGATCAGATGCTCTTGGAAGCAATCCAGGATGGTCTCCTGACATGGCTGGTCAGTGGGCCAACACAACAAGGTAACACGCTGAACTTGGTGCTGTCAAATGGGGAGGCAGTGAGGGAAATAAGGGTGGAAGATCCACTAGCTGGTAGTGACCACCAAACAGTGTGTTTCACTCTCAAGTTGGGCAGGGAGTCTGGAGGCGCAGTAACAAATGTGGTAGATTTTAAGAGGGCAGACTTTGAGAAAATGAGAGAAATACTGCAAGGGAGACTTCAGGGTATCAGGCCAGAGATGGATGCAAAACAAAAGTGGGAAATTATTAAAACTGGGCTAACAGAGGCTACAGAAGCTTGCACCAGGACTATGAGCAAGAAGTGCAGAGCCAGGAAACCATGCTGGCTGAACAGAGTAGTGTTGGAGGGGATGAGGGCAAAGACAGCTGTGTACCAGGAGTTCAAGAGAATGAGGAAGGAAGAGGACAGGGAGGCTTATTTGAGTTGGTCCAAGGAAGTGACCAAGCGAATGAGAGGGAGCTAAGGTTAGTGCAGGGCATCAAGGGAGAGGAGAAGGACTTTTTTAGATATGTCAGGGAAAAGAGGAAGTGCAGAGACCGTATAGTGAAGATAAAGTGGGAGGGAGGAGGGTGGAAAAGGAAAGAACAAGCGGAAGTACTAAATGAATATTTTGCTCCATTTTCACAAAGGTGAAGGATGGTCCACTACCACCATGGACTGGGAGGGTGGGGGTGGGAGGGGAGGAAATGACAGATGGAATGATTGAGAGGAGTAGAGTACTAGAGGGTCTGAAGGCATTAAGGGTGGACAAGGCACTGGATCTTGATGGTGTCCACCCCAGGGTGCTGAGGGAGATGGCGGAGGTGTTGGTCGAGCTGCTGATAGACCTGTTCAGTACCTCCCTAGACATGGGATGGGTGCCTCAGGACTGGAGGGTGGCCCATGTGGTGATCATACACAAGATTGGCCCTAGGGATGAGCCAGAAAATTATCAGTCTGTCAAGTCTCACTTCCATAGTGGGTAAACTTATGGAGATGATACTGAAGGAGAGGCTGGTGTCATTCCTTGATGGTAATGACCTCCAGGATGGGAGGCAGCATGGGTTCATCTTGGGGAGGTCTTGTCGGACCAATCTAATAGAATATTGCGACTGGGTAACAAGAAAGCTGGATATGGGCCATGCTGTAGATATCCTGTACTTGGACTTCAGCAAGGCCTTCAATTCAGTGCCTCATGGGAGGCTGGGGGGGGAACTGACTGCTGTGGGGGTGGGGACGAAGTGGAGCTGACAGACTGGATAAGAAACTGTTGCAGGAGGCTGCAATGGGTGGTAGTGGGGAGCTCTTGACACCTAGAACAGTGATGAGCGGTGTGCCACTGGGCTCGGTCCTGGGCCTGGTGCTTTTGGGCCCTTTATCTCAGATATTGCACACAGAGTTGGGAGCAGGATTAGTCTGTTCGCAGATGATACCAAAATTGGGGCAGTGGTGGACGAATAGGATGGATGGAAAAACTACAATGGGACCTAACCGAATTGGAGGTATGGTCAGAGAAGTGGCAGCTGGGATTCAATGTGAAAAAGTGCAAGATTATGCACTTCGGGGCAAAGAACCCAAGGAGGAACTGTTGGCTGGGAGTGGTGAGGCTGGGGATCACTGAGGAAGAGAAGCACCTAGGGGTGTTGGTAACAGAGAGCATAGATAACTCTGCCCAATGCAGGAAAGTAGCAGCTAAGGTGAACAGGATGCTGGGCTGCATTGCAAAGGGTTTCTCATCCAGGCATAGGGAGATGATCCTGCCCCTCTACAGATCTTTGGTCAGGCTGCACTTGGAGTACTGTGTGCAGTAGTGGCAGCTGTATCTGAAGAGGGATATTAATTTACTGGAAGGTGTGCAATGGAGGGCAACAAACATGTTACAGGAGATGAAAGGCAAAGCCTATGAGGGCAGGCTGAATGAACTGAATATGTACACACTGGAGGAGAGGAGGGATGGGGGGGATATGATTAAAATGTTAAAGTATTTGAGGAGAATAAACAAAGCTAGCACTGAAGGAGTGTTTAAACTGAGGAAGGGTAGGGACATGAGGGGGCATGGACTATGATTGGAGGGTGGAATATTTAGCAGGGAGAAGAAGAGGCACTACTTCACAGAGAGGGTGGTGTCTAAATGTAACGCTCTACCAGAGGGGGTGGTATCATGTAAGATAGTAGGAAGTTTTAAGAGGGCGTGGGACAGAGCCTAAGGGAGGGTCTGGATGGAGGGGGCTGAGGCTGTCATGGGAATGACAGATAGGAAGGGGGTTGGGGCAGCTGCAATCTAGGGGGCTAGCTGCACCCTTGGGCAAATATTGATAGACTGGGTGGTCTGTTTCTGCTGGCAGATTCATATGTTCGTAAAATGAATTAAATAATGAGAAGCTTAACAGGATAAAAAAAAATTGAAAGAGAAAAAGACAGGGAGTGGCCAAAAAATATATTGACCAAAAGTTGCATATTAAATTCTAATGCAACACTAATAATAATAATAATAATAATAATAATAATAATAATTCTTTATTTATAGTGTGCCTTTCAAAACCAAGGCACATAACAGTCAGAACAATTAAAACATGTAAAAACATCATCACATTCAATAAATACAAACATGTCAGTCAACATCTTCACTATATGCCTTATTCCACAGGAAAGTTTTTTAAGGCCTGTTTGAATCCCCCCACAGTTGCGCACTCCCTGATCCAACGGGGTAGAGAATTCCAGAGGGTCGGGGCCACGAACATAAATGCCCAGGCTCCCACAGATTTTAAAGGTATCCCATGATATTAGCACAGCAATAATAGCAAGTCAAAAATAGTGAGTAAAGAACAGCGAAAGTGAATACCGCGACCAGCATAAAACAGCGACTCTGCTGAAATAGCAAATAGTATGGTTTTCCATACGCTTATAATCATGACTACAGAAACGGCGCATGCTACAATCTCATCTTTCTGGTAAGCGCTTATAGCCATGCTCATTAGCCGTTCATTTTTGGTCCCATTTTCAGTAACTCCTGACATTGGTATTTTCCTGAAAACAGTTGTAACAGCCCTTAAAAAGAGCTGTTTGTTCTGAACACTATTCTTAATTGTACTTGTAAAGATTTGCTTTTCCAAGCAGCAATGCTGGCAAAGTTTTTTTCCACTCGGTTGGTGAGTGAACATCGGGAGTTATGCTTGTAACAGGGAAAACACAGACCAACGGGCGGCGTTGGCACCAGTGAGTTCTCTGGGGGAATTGTTTCAAATATAGCAGCACAAATCACTCATGTTTACCAAGCTGCATCTGCTTTTCATATGGGAAACTCAGCCAAGCATTAAAGTATAGAAGAGTCAAAAGGATGTCAAGTCTCTGTGCAAAATAAGTCTTATAGACCAGAACATTTTTCCTGCATTCCCCTTCTTGTACAAAGTACATTTTTCTTTCAATGCTTATTTGAATTAACATTTAAAACAACTCAGACTTCCATTTAAGAACTGTTGTGACCCGTTTGCTCAGAAATCAACAAATGCCGGCCCGGTGGTGCTGAGGGCTGAGGCGCTGGATGACTTACCTCGCACTACAGGTGACAAATGATGGATAACACTGATAGCTAAAAAGCCGTGTTTGCTATTTTTTTGAGGATCGCTGCAGTTTTGACTCGCTAAACTGACACTCACTGAAGATGAATCGCCGATTTTAACATCGCAATTAAGCGATCGCGATTTTCACATGGAACCAATTTTAAAATCACCCTCGGAATCTCTAGCAACCCCTTGTCAACCGAGCGAAGTGGTCACTCAGGGTGATAAGGAACCAGGAGCTCTTTCAGGTAGTCAGGGCCCAGTCCGTGTAGGGCTTTGTATGTCAGTAACCCGACTTTGAAGGAGATCCGCCACAGGACCGGCAGCCAGTGCAGTTCCCGCAGCACCGGTGTAATATAGGCAGATCTTGAAATCCCCATCAATAACCGGGCTGCTGAGTTCTGCACCAGCTGCAAGCAATGTATATCAACCCCCGGTAGCCCAAAGTAAAGCGAGTTGCAGTAATCTAAGCATGAGGTCACAAAGGCATGGATCAATGTAGGCAAATCTACGGATGGAACAAGGTGCTTGATCCCAGAGATGTTTCTTAGATGGTAAAAAGATGACTTTACGATGGCCGAAACCTGCGCTCGAAGTGTCAGTCCTACATCTAACAACACCCCCAGGTCTCGCACCTGTTCGGAGGCCTGGAGTTCAGCAACTCCCAGGAACAATCCTAGGGAGCAGCCTGCCCCCAGCCCCCCTATCCAGTGGCCTGGATCCAAAACCATCACCTCCATCTTCCCAGGGTTCAACTTCAACCAATTGGACTTCATCCAATCTTGGATTTCATCGAGGCAGTTATTAAATACCGAGACTGCTTCTTCCTGGTAGGGAGCAAAAGACAGGTAGAGCGGGGTATCATCGACATAGCAATGAAACCTCAGCCCATACCATCTTACAATGTCTTCGAGGGGAAGCATATACACCACAAACAACATGGGGGACAATACTGAGCCCTGAAGAACCCCACATGACAGCAGGATGGGATCAGAGGAAAAAAACCCTGACACAACCCTCTGAGTTCTTCCAGTGAGGTACGATGTAAACCATCTGTAGACCAACCCAGAAAGTCCACAGATAGATCTCAGGTGCTCAAGCAGCACCCCATGGGCAACGGTGTCAAAAGCTGATGACAGATCTAAAAGTACCAAGATGGACCATTTTCTCTGGTCTCTCGTCATTAGGAGATCATTGAGCACCCGAACCAGTGCAGTCTCAGTACTATGCCTCTTCCTGAAACCAGATTGGAGAGGTTCATAGATGATATGGATGGTCAAAAGGTTCTCCAGTTGTGCAGCCACTACTTTCTCGATCACCTTCCCCAAAAAGGGAAGGTTCGAGATAGGCCTGTAGTTAGCAAAAGAATCTGGGTCCAAAGAAGCTTTCTTCAACAATGGTGTTACCACTGCCTCTTTCAAGGAGCAGGGATAAACACCGGAGTCAAGGGAGCACCAGATTATCTGTGCCAGAACCGAGCCAATAAGATCACCACAACCTATAATCAGGGATGTCGGGCATGGGTCTAAACTACAGCATGTAGGGCACATCCCCTGGACAATCCGAATAACATCCACGACTTCTGGATGGCCGAAGGTACTCCAGGAGAATGGAGGGACTGTGACCAAAACCTGATCCTCCGCAACTCGCATAGAATGTGTCGCAAGGATCTCCAACCTGATGTCAGCCACCTTATCAGCAAAGAACCGAGCGAGCTCATCACATTGCAGTTGTGAAAAAGCTGTTCGGAGCTGCATCCAGGTTGGGTTGCACAACCTGTCCATGGTTCTGAAGAGCTGAGCTGGTTGAGTCTGAGCAGCAGAAATTTCCCTGGACAGGAACTCTGCCTTCTTATGGGAAATTTCTGACTGGTAGAACTGGTAGTGTTCTAGCAATCTAAGGTGGTCAGCATCCAGGCTGGATTTCCACCAACAACGTTCTAACCTGCGTCCTAGTCACCACAACTCCCTCAAGGCTCCATCAAACCATGGAGCCTGAGGGCGGAGAGAGGACGCACTGGTGCAATGGTATCCAAAACTGAGGTGATGGCAATATTATATGCCAAGACCAAGGCTTCAGGATCCTTGCAATCCACAGGAAGTTCTGATAGGTCAAGGACCACTGCTAGGCCATCGGATGTAACATTCTGTAAAGGTCAGAACTTGACCATCTCCACAGGGGTCGGCCTACAAGGGGGGATGGCAAAATTGAACCTCACCGTGTAGTGATCCAACCAAATGACTGGTTCCACCCACACGTCTGAGGCCTCGATCCCCAGGAGGAAAACCAGGTCAAGGGAATGGCCACATTTATGAGTAGCAGTGGTAACCACCTGTGTCAGGCCCAGTGAATTCATCAACTGGAGGAAGTGTTGTCCAAATTGCGAGAGTTCGTCATCGATCCAGGCATTGAAGTCACCCAGGACCATCAACCTGGGTGACTCAAATGCCATATCGATGATGAAGTCCGCCACTTCCTTAAGAAATTGCTTCCCATCTCTGGGTGGACAATAGATGAGAGCTATTCTATAGCCTGCACCTGCTACTACAGCACATTCAAATGAGCTGGTCACCTCAACTGGAACACTGGTGAGCTCCAATTCGGTCTTGAAACAGACCGCAACCCCCCCATGGTCCGATCTCTGGCAGTGTATCACCGCATACCCAGCCAGAATTGCAACCTCAAATATGGGACTCGCATTATCATCCAGCCAGGTTTCGGTGATGCAAGCCAGATCTGCCGACCTGGCAAGATACGCAATCACTGCGGTCTTGTTCTTGACAGATCTGGCATTGCACAACACCACCCAAGTCAGACTGAACTCCTGGGATGCCCTGACCACCAGTCCATCCCCAACAATGATGCCCTTGGGTATGGAGACCAGCCATGGTGGCCCATGCTCTAGACTTCATTTCACCCCAGGGCATCTTCTGAACTTAACAACCTGATAGGAGCACCCCGCTCTTCCAGCCTTTGCTGTTCACCCCCCACCCCCCCCACAGGCAATACCTAAAGCCCTGCAATGTTGGTAAATAAAAAAAGCCAATGGAGGGGGGTGGAAAGGGTGGAGGCCATGGAGAGAGGAGGCTGAGTAGCGCATGACCGGGGGGAAACCCAAGCTGCAATAATATTGAAAATAAATATACTGTATGTTAACCATATTAAAGAACAAAGCTGGAATTGGAGGAAAGCTTATTAAAAAAACATTGTCTCCAGATCTTCTCAAAAGTTGCAAAATGATTTAAATACATCTAATTACACTTTTCAATATGATAAATCAAGTCGACAGTAGGTACCCAAAGAGAGAATTGAGGAGGATGCAGTTTAAGCCACAATTTAGTAATAGTATTTTTGGCACAGACCAAAGAAATTAATGACAACTTAAATTGCCAACCATGAATGAATGAATTGACTGGGGGAATGTGCAGTAAAACCAATAATGGTGAAAGTGGGAGTGAGATATCAAATAACTGAGCAGTCACTTGGGAGACAGACATCTAAATGACTGTAGAAAGGGACAAGTCTAACAAATGTGTGTATGATCAGCCAAAGACTCACCACAAGCCCGCCAACAGGCACCTGCTTGAGGGCCCATGCATTTATTTATTTATTTATTTAAGAGTTTCACCAGGGAGGCATGCTGAGCAGACTACTGCTCGATTCTAGATGTGTCCCAGAGGTAATGGTAGTGGAGAGGTGCAGCACAGTAAATTACAATCTAGGAACAAGACAGTACATATTCAGGACATGAGTACACGCAGGTACAGTAGCATATTCTGGGATGCAGCCCAGGACTGTACAATGATAGCAATACACAGACAAAAGCAACTAAGCAAATAACATAAGAGACATTAAAATACAAGTGAGAAGACCTGCTAGAAAGATACTGATGTAATGGAAATGAGTATGTCTTGTGAGATTAGAGGCTAGTTGCATGTGCAGGTGGAGGAAAAGTGTGCTAGAAAGAGACAGTTGTGGTGTAGAGAGGGTGGGGTGAGCCTAATGATCACAGAGAGTTTGTTCCATAGTTTAGGTAAGCTGTACCTGAAAGCTACCTGACCAGCATGGTGTAAACATGTGAGGAATGGTCAAAACATGGGAGTCATTGTTTCTGAGTGAGTACACAGGGAGGTTGGTGGATGTTAGGGCAGAGGCGAGGTAAGGGGGCCAGGATTGAGTCCAAACTTTTGACACCAATTTTGCAGAGTGGGACTGTCTACAACCAATTGGTGAGGGGAGGTTCAAGGCCTGGTAGAGGGTGCAGTGGTGGTTGGAGTAGGGACAGTCAAGGGCAAAGTGGCAGAAAGTGTGGAAGAGGGAGTCCAGTCTGGCTAAGGTGGACTTGGGAGCGGCACTGTAGATTTAGTCAAAGATGGGTAGAATCATTTTCTGCACAATTTCCCTGCAAGCTGGAAGCGGTATGCATCCATGGTTGCAGTAAAGGGCGCCAAGTCTGGGGTGCAGTTTCTTGTCTATGGAATCAATATGTACAGAAAAGTTGAGGTGCTGGTCAAGCCAGACCCCGAGGTATCTGAAGGAGGAGCAGGCCTCCAAAGTTGTCCCATCCAGGTTATGGAAGGTAGGGGTGGAGGGCAGCTGAGAAAGTCTCTGACTAGTGCCAAAGGTCACAGAGACAGTTTTCTTGGAATTTAGACATAGCTGATTTGAATGAAACCAGAGCAGGACATTGTCGAAGTCCTGCTGAAGTCTGGTCACCACATCAGAGGGGATGGGGCCTGATGTACAGAGGACAGTGTCGTCCGCATACATATGTATGGATGTGTGTGTGTGTGTGCAAGCGGAGGACAGCTCATTGAGGAAAAGGAAGAACAGGAGCAGGCTCAGAACTGAACCTTGGGGCACACCAGTTCCTACAGGAAGGGGGGCTGAGTGGAATGTGCCAATTTTGACAGATTGGGACCTACCTTGTAGGTAGTAGTGGAACCAACTGATGGCCAAGCTGGAGAGCCCTGCATGTTCCAGCTTGGATAGGAGGAGCAAGTGGGAGACGGTGTTGAATGTTTTTGCCAGGTCTATGAAAATAGCTGAGATGAGGTGTCCTGCATCCATACCAGCTACGATGGAGTCGGTGAGTCTTAGGAGTGAAGTGGTGGTGGAGTGGGTTTTCTTAAAACCAGACTGGAAGATAGTGAGAAAAGAGGAGGAGTCAAGAAAGGTAGAGACCTTAGTGAGAACTAGGCATTCTTGGAGCTTGGCTAGTATGGGGAGGAGAGAGATAGGGTGATTGTTTTCTGAGACAGAGGGGTCACCACCCTTGGGGAGGGGGATGGCAGTGGCATGTTTCCACTCTGAAGGGATGGCAGCAAGAGAGAGAGAGAGAGAGAGAGAGAAGGATAGGTTGAAAAGTGAGGCCAAGGGGATTGCTATTGTGGGAGCTGACAAGTAAAGTATTTTAGAGTACATGCCAGGGGAGCATTTACCCTTAGAGTGGCTGAGAGTGAGCAGGGCATCGAGTACTTTGGATGGGGAGACTTGATTGAATGATAAAGAGTTGACATGAGGGGTGGGCTTGGGTGGGGACATGGTGGGGGCCTACTGAGCAGGTTGAGGGAAGGGTAGCAGTGTGGAGGAGCAGCTTGTGAAATAAGAGTTGAATTCTGCAGCCACCACAAGAGGGTCAGAGACTGTGGAGTTGCTTATGTTTAGGACCAGGTTGGGCAGCTGTGATGGAGGGGTGAAAAGGGATGTTATCACATTCCAAAATTTGGTGGAGTGGTTTAAGTTTGCTTTAAGGGAGGTTTTGAAATAGCTAGCTTTGGTCCAGCAGATTTGCCTTGTACTGGTATTTCGTAGTGTACCATACTGTAGGAGATCTGCTGGCATGCCAGAGGCCTTGAAGGATTTTCAGGCCTGGTCACTGGCCCAAATTAGAGACAGTAAGTCAGCTGAGAGACAAGGCAGGTGTGCACCCCTCACTCTGACCCGTCTGATTGGTGCATAGTGGTCCCAGACCTCAATGAACTTGGTTTTTAAAAATGCCAATGCAGAATCCACAATAGGGGCCCAGTTTATAAAGGCCAGTCAATGTTTGCTAGGGTATTTAGGAGGGAGGCTCGGTCCAGGGTTTTGTAAGATCTGGTTAGTAGGATCCTGGTGGGGGTGCCTTTGGCCGGAAAATTTTCCTTACTGAATAGATCATGTGGTGGTCACTTATGGCATCAGGTAAGAGGCCTGAGGCAGTTACCCTATGTGGGTGGTAGGTGAGTGACCAGTCCAGAAGAGTGTGATTCAGTGTTTGTGATTGAGGCGAGTGGGTTCGGAGATTCACTGGGAAAGGTTTAGCGTAGTCACCTGATCACGTAACTTAGAGCTCTCCCTGGAGAGCCAATTGCGATTAAAATCTCCTAGTATATAAATCTCACACCCCACGGCCAGGGATTTTAGAGTACCCAGGTGGTCAAGGATGCAGGGTAGAGGGGAGACTGGTGCATAGTAAGATCCAGCTATAAAAATAGGGATTGAGTGGGGGAGTGATAGTTTTATCATTAGTGCATCTATGGATTCCATGGGGGAGGCTAGTGAAACTGGGTTAAAACTGAGCATAGATGAGATGTACATTGCTATGCTGCCATCTCTTTTGTTGCCTGGGTGGTTGTGCCAGATGACTGTATAGCCAGGTAAAGAGATTTTGTCATTTTTGTTGTGGAGCTTCAGCCAAGTCTCAGATATAATCAATATATCAGATCTGAGGGATTGGACTAGCGTTTGAAGTAGGGTAAGTTTTCATAGAAGGCTGCAAATATTGAGGTGTACTATTTTTAAACCCAATGGGGGGGATTGGATAGGTGGTGAGGTGGTGCTGGGACCAAGGTTAGGCTCAATGTCCCCGGTAGCCAGTAGCAGCAGTGTGAAAAGGAACATGGCTTTGGGCAAAGCCCACAGGGCTTTCTGGGAGGCTGTAGGCAAGTGGGTGTTAGCTGATGAGGGGCCCTCTACATGTAGTTTTATGGCTAGCAGCCCCAAATGGAAAGATGGTGGGAGGATGGAGGGACCAGCTATCTGAGTGTGCAGGCAGCTAGTATGTAGATGGCAGATGGAGACAGTAGCGGTGGTTGTAGCTTTTTCCTGCAGGGAGATGAGTCCTGGTTGGCCTGCATCCAACACAGGATAGGTAGGAGGAGGAGGAGGGGAAGGGAGGAACACTAAAGGGGCAAGTGTTGCAATAGTGAGTAAGCAGAGAGGCAGCATAATGAGAGTTCTGGCAGCGGCCACTAGTGGTAGAAACAGATAAGCTGCAAATGGGAAGGTGGGCTGATTGATGAATTATCATGTGGTCCTGTGCTATATAATGCAGAGTTCACCAAGGGTGGTGGTGGGGGTGGTGGGGCAGCTGACACAAAGCGTCGACGGGGATTACCAGGCCATTTTGAGATAGCCAAAAAGTCCTCTTTTGCAGCACAATAGCTGTCTGCAGTGGAGGCGTCTGTCCGTGGCTCGGAAGAGGGCGTCCTGCAGCTGGCCCTCACAACCAACCAATGGGGGAAGCTGAGGAAAGAAGGTAGAGAGAAATGGATTAAAATCAGGTAGGAATGGGGAGGGGCTATATGGGTGCGGGAAGAGGAAAACAAAGACAGTATGGCTGGCTGGGTGGGAGCACAGGGAGGAGGAGCTGCTAAGCCAGACACAACAGTAGTGACTAAAAAGTAAAGTTATTGGTTTTACTTTTTTTAGCTCGGCCAGCATGTGAAGCCAAATTGGATTAAAGCTAGTGTCTGCAGCGCACAGAAAATGTATTTAAACCTAGCAACTGGGATAAAAAGGGAAGTCTGAGTAGACGCAGGATTGATTAATTAAAGATTGCTGCAGATCCTAGTAAGATAGCGAGGAGCTGAATACAAAAATGGACTGGCTAATAGAGTCCCAATTAAAGCAGCCCCTGAGTGCTCAGGAAATACATTGGCACAGAGAAACACTACAAATAAAGTACACACAATCAAGCAGTGTAACCACAATTATAAGAGGCTACAGGAGGGAGAATAAATCTCCATTGCTTATCTGATGGGCAAGGCTGCGAGCAGTTGCAAGTCGGTCCTCAGTCCTTTGTTTAAAAAGGGCACTACAAAATTCCAAGCCATTTTGAGACAGCCAAAAAGTCCTGTTTTGCAGGCAGGGGCATCCATCTGTGGCTTGAGGGAGGGCCTCTTGCAGCTGGCCCTCATGACCAACCCTTGGTGGGAGCTGTTTGTAGGCAGGGGTGTATGTCTGTGGCTCGGGGGATGGCATCTTGCAACTGGCCCTCACAACCAACCCTCGGGGGGAGCTGTTTGCAGGCATGGGTGTCTGTGGCTCAGGGGAGGGTGTCTTGCAGCTAGCCCTCACAACCAACCCTCAGGGGGAGCTGTTTGTGGGCAGGGCATCTGTCTGTGGCTCGGGGGAAGGCGTCTTGCAGCTGGCCCTCACGGCCAACCCTCGGGGGGAGTTGAAACAATATGTGCTGAGAACTTAAACCTATGTTACTTTTACTCTTTATATTAATGTATTTACTAAGGGTACTGCAGCATGATGCAACATCCCAGATAAATCTTGGCAGGAGAATTTCTGGGAGGGGGCACACAAATCAATATTAGTTTAGTTAGTTTAGTTAGTTTTTGTTGACCGGGTAAGTGCGCTAGACAAATTCTGCCTATTTTCCGGCACGACCCGGGGGAAGGGGATACAGATGAATGCCAACTGACTTTGAACCAGATTAAGCTGTTAGTGGTATTTTAGTGAAGGGGGGGAAATTTGGCCAGGGCACCGGGGAAATTCTACTCTTCATGGGGTGCTAGTGTGCAGCAGGAGAGATGGAGGTCTCCAGTCATGCTTTGGAAGTTGGTGGAGAAGGATCTGTTGCTGGAGCTCTGGAGCTCTTGGCTGTGTTGCCTTTATTGCCTGCAGTTATTTTGCTAGGTATGGCCCAAGATATTGCTCTGGTTTCCAAGGATATGGATAGCATGGTTGACCAGGACATGGAGGTGCTGTCTGAGGCAGATATTTTGCGAAGAGAGTTGGAATTAAAGAAGTCTTAGCTTTTGGAGATGATTGGTGGCAGAGCAGGATTTGTACTCTGCCAACAGAAAATAGAAGAGGATGAAAAGAAGAAGAGAAAATGGTCGGGGGCTAGCCTTTTACCTATGGGACACAAACGTTTGCCGGGGGGTAAGTCGTCTGTTACCAACATAGAGTCATCACATATGAGGAACCCTGTCATGGCTTGTTTAGAAAATACAGATGGAACTTTGGCTCCGGCTGAAATAGTTCCGGACTGGACAATGGAAGATGCGTTGCAATGGGCTGGATGGTTGCTACAGGATGGGATGTGGATTCCCGATCCTGCTATCCCCTTACCTGGCTCCCCTGAGCCTGACTCCGTCATTCGGTCTCACTCAATGATTGTTGGAGGGACCCTATCAAATCCTTTGGAAGTGGTTTCTTCTATATCTAATGAGGGTTCATTGGTGGCTGCGCGACTAAATGAGAATGAGGTTGGGTGTTTGACTACGCCAGCTGCAACTACTTTAGTACTGAAGGCTATCAGTCCTGGACTAGATCCAGAACTATCTGCAGAGGGTTCTTCAACAACTCAAGTTCAGTCCGAACACGGTCAGGTACCTAATATAATACATCCAGAAATAACACTGGGTAATTCCCTACCCGCCCCAACAGAAGGGGCTAGGCCTCGACCACAACGTGGACCTCCAGGCCCAAAATCATATACTGGACTTTTTTGCCAGCCCACTGAGGCTGCTAAACATAGGTTTTTGGTTCACCTACGATACTGGGGCAAGGCCCCAGTGGTCCCCAATTGGATCTGGGTGGGGAAGACCCTTTTGATAGATAGTATGGGTTTCAACCCGGTAGACGTGTACGATTTCATACACTCTCTGGGTGACCACAACTATGACATCAGCTTTTGCACGATGCAGCTACTAGACAAATTTTGGAAATTTTATTATGATGTAAAAGACTCGGAGAACTGGCATGACTTTTTAGTTATTCTGATAACAAAACCTACAATCAAAATGGTTTACGGTGTTATTTCGTAATGAAGGGGTGAACATTTCTAACATTATCTATTGGTTAGAAAAAAGATGTACTTTGTTTGATTGGCCTAAACCGATTTTGGATGACAATGAGTTTTGGACTGGGGGATGGACAATCTATGTTCAATTGCCTCTTACTGACACTGGTATACAATACCTACCTAGCTCCTTTTATCTGGGCTGGGACAGGGGTATAATTTTTTATGCGGGACAACCAAAGAGTTGTTATAAGTGTGGCTCTTTGAATCACTTAACTACAGACTGTGATCAAGTCAAATGTTTTGGGTGTGGGCTGTTGGGGCATACTTTGGCTCAGTGTGAGGCCCCTCCACTTTGCAATCTATGTGGGGATTTGAATCACTCTTATGTGAATTTTCCATGGGCTTTTCATGATAATGATGAGGCTTCTGACCAGTAGTTTTTCTTAAGACAGGCCAGGAGACCTTATGAGGCACTCCCCCCATGTCAGGATTTGGTCCCCGTGGGCAGCGGAGAGGGAGAGGTTTGAAAAATAATGTTAGTAATCGAACTCAGGTCCCTATTTCTAGTTTAGTTCTCCCGATGAATGTTTCCATACCAGTTTATCTAGAGCCAACTAGCGTTGTTTTTGATCCTGATACTAGGAAGTCTTCTACAGTTCCTCAGGTCACCCCATATGCTACTCCCCTGGGTTTGCCCCAGAGGATTGGGAATTTATTACCTCAAGAGTCTCCCTGTAGTATACATTGGGAGGATTCTGACATGGAAGAGAGTGCAAAGTTACTAGATCCCCTGTTACCTTCTAAGTGAGAGCAGGATTGTCTTGTGGATGGGAATTTGGGAGAAGGTAGTTCTGGAGTTCCCTTATCTCCAATACCATTGTCAAATAGATTCGCCCCATTTGAGTCTTTGGGGGAGCAAGTTTGGAGGCAGTATGGTGCAGTGGTTTAAGGCTCTGAGCTGCAAATCTGGTGACATCCAGCAGACCAGACCTGGGTTTGAATCCCACAGCTTCCACTTGAGTGCTGTGTGACCCTGAGCAAGTCACTTAACTTCCCTGTGCTCCTGTAAAAATGCTTTCAGCTTAGTGTGCTACTCCTGGTTAAACAACAAAAAAAAAGTTGCTCTAGTGCACCCTATGGAGGACGATGCAGGTTTATCACACTTGGGACCTGATACGGAGGTAGCGGGTGAGGTTCTTTCAACCAGAAAACCGTGGGTTTTGTCAGCTCAAAAATGTGTCACCCGGTCTAGTGGTAAAATAATTAAGCCACCTTCCTGAGCCTTTTACTTTACATTTAGCCAGTCTTAATGTGAATAGTATAAAATCTCCAAGAAAAAGATTGATGACTTTTGGTATATTGCATTCTTTACATGTGGATGTGGTTTTTGTGCAAGATACTTGGCTACACACTCTTGGGGAATGTGCTCAGGCTTCTAAGGATTGGGGATGGGGATCCTCGTACAGGTCACTGGGGGAAGAAACATGTAGTGGGGTGGGAATTTGTTTCTCCCTGACAGAGTGGACTTTACATAAACAGGTGGATATTGTTCTAGGCCGGGCAATTTTGTTAGATGTAGAGATCAGAGGATTGTCTTGTCAGTTACTAAATATTTATAATCCACAGATGAAAAGTTCTAGGATAGAGTTATTAACTAAAATTCGACCATTTTTACACATTAGTCGACAGCTTTTTTTTGGGGGGGTCTCAATATTAATTTCCTTCTGTGAAAAGATCAAGGCAAACAATACTGCGATAAAACCTTTCTTAAGCAGGTTTTACATCAGGCAGGGTTACAAGATGTACAGGATGTTTTTTTGCAGGTCCCTAAGGCCACCTTTTTAAGGTATGCTTTTTTCTTGAATAGATTTTATTTTTGTGAAAAACACATTGGTAGTTGATGATGTTTTAGTTATAGCTATCGAAACTTTGGATCACTTGTTGTTGGGTATGACCATTAATTTCCTCCCTGTCAGAGAGACAGGGAGAGGATATTGGAGGTTGAATAGTTCTTTATTGGAAGATGAGCAAATTAGAGCTGATTTAAGTATAGTGGTACAAGATAAATTGACCACTATGTTCTTATATGAAAATATTAGCCTTTCGTGGGAGGATTTTAAGATTTGCTTAATTGTTTTTTTTTCCTCAGGTAGGGAAGACCCGTGCACAAATTAAAAAAGGGCAGGTATGCTGAGCTTTGTTATGAGTTAGGAGTATTATTGACTCGACAGATTGATGAACAGATTGATCTTTCAGAAGAAATTAGGGCTATTAAACAAGAGATGGGGGATTTACAATATGATAGAATTTATTCTTTACAAAAAGAACAACAATTTGGCACCCAAGGGAAAACTGAACAAGTAATTAGCTAGTTATATTAGGACCGATAAATGAGTCTTTACTGGTTTGACTTCCTGCATGGGAGAAGTTCAGAAAGACAACGTTGGTAATATTGGGGTATTAGATAAATTTATTCAGGATACCATTAGTTACCTTTTGGAAGATTCCCCACATGTACTGCAGGTACTGCGAGCTGCTGATCTTCCTCAGGTGACACCTGATCAGATGGCATTTCTTGTGAGTCCTTTTTTGACGGCCAAAGCAGAAACTGTAATAAAATCTCTGCATAAGGATGTTTCCCCAGGTTTGGATGGGCTACCAAACATCTTGTGGTAGTGCAGATTTGGAGGCACAGTCACTGTTGGGCGAATGCAGGGCATGCATCAGTAGGTGCGTCCCTCATTCCCCAATCAGCCTGCATGCCGGCGCCACACCATGCATACATAAAGTGGTGAGCACATCTAAGGAAAGGTCAGCTGCAATCCGAGCAAAGCTCGTCAGACGCAGCGGACCTCCTGGTGTGCTCAGCCACATTGTAAACATGACGGCCACCCAACTGCTGACTTCGGGGGTGCCCAATCCCCCTGCCGGCTTACCTTGGTGCCAATAGGAGCCCACTCTCTGTCAGCATAAAGCACTCCACCCCATTTGTTATATGCCGAGGGTGGTGCCCAATCCCCCTCGGCTCTTTCCTCCCCCAGCTTTCCTTGTGTGCTGATGGGGGTGCCTAATCCCCATCGGCATAAATTAACCCACCCTTTTGTTGTGTGCTGACGAGGGTGCCCAATCTCCCATCGGCTGCAGCACCCTTCCAAACAGTTAGGTGGCATGCTGGGAGCCCACCCCAGCATGCCAAGTCCCCTGAAGAAAAGAAACCATCCTGCGATGCTTTGTTTTTTTAACCCTGTAACACAAAAGTGGTCCCTCGGAGTCTCTGCCCCTCCCACAACCCGCACCCACCCTCTGTGCACCCTGCCTCCCACACCCCTCACCCCATAATCAGGGCCCCGAATTTTCTGCGGTACATCGGAGCAAAGTTCTGCGGCAGGGTTCTCATTTGCCACAGAACTTCTGCGGCACTCAACACCAATTTCTGTGGCAATTCTGCGGCACATTTTTACCCTTAATTTTTTCCTTTTTTTTTTTTGCCATATCTGACACAATGCACGCTCATAACACAGTCATTTTATGGGTGTTTGTCACCAAATTTTCAACATAGCCAGTTTAAGACCTCTGCTCATGAACAGTATCACTGTGATTTTATTAATCTGTCCGAACATTGATTTCGACACTGACTGCGCCATTCTGCGCTACAAGGGTGGAAACACATTTTGGGTGAGATGTGAAAATGACAGCTATACTACTCATAAGACAGTGTGGTGAAATGGGCAATGTTGAAACTCTGGAGGAAAATATTGAAATTTCGTGAACTTACGAGCCTCATGAGGAACTCGCGCAACACTCGCTGGGTAAACAAACATTTTTTGATTTTATAATACCATCATGGCGTTTGCTCATGAATGATGTCACCGCCAGGCGGTATTATCCTCGGCAGGGTGATTTCGCAGTCACTGCGCCGAAATCACCCTTCGAGCCCGACTAACGCCATGACAGTGACATCATTCATGAGAAGGGATCCCAAAACCCCATGTTGAAAATTTGGTGCAAAATTCCCAAAATGCCTGAGATATGCACAAAGTTGAACCCTCCTATCTAGCCCATTATACAGCTTACTGGCATTTCCTCAGTTCAAGGGTCGCCTTTGAAGAGTGCAGACGTGTTCCTGGTCCACTCAAGATCGTCGCGACCGGAGTCCGGAGGTAAGTATGGGGTGTGGGAGGCGGGGTGCAGTGGGTGGGTGCGGATGTGGGAGGGGGCTCGGAGACGCTACTGCGGGACAGTTTTTGTTTACAGGAAAAAAAAGACATCGCGGATCGCTGCCACGCCTGGGGTGGGCTCCCAGCATGGTACAACGACTTTGGGGCGCTTCAGCCGATGGGGATTGGGGCACCCCAGTCGGCAAAAACTATTCACGCTTGCCACGCTTGGGTGGCCCCAGCGTGCGCACAAACGACTTTGGGGGAGGCATTCAGCCGACAGGGATTGGGCACCCCGCCGGCAAAAAACTATTGAGACGTTTGCCATGCTGGGGTGGGCCCAGCATGGACACAACGACTTTGGGCGTTTCAGCCGACGGGGATTGGGCACCTGCTGGCAAAAAAAACTATTGAGACATTTGCCATGCTGGGGTGGGCCCCAGCATGGCACAAGGACCTTGGGGCGTTTCAGCCGATGGGGGATTGGGCACCCCGTCGGAAATTCGATTGATTGCCACGCTGGGTGGCCCAGCGTGGCATGTGTATTTGAGGGGACAGTGAAGCCGACGGGGATTGGGAACCCCGTCGGCAAAATGAAGTGGACGCTTGTTCTGCGGGCGGCCGTGAATCCGTGGGTGATGGCAAATTCATGGATATTTCCTCGTTTGTCCGATCTGCGAATCGCAGAAAACTTGGGACTCTGCCCATAATTACTCAGGAGTCTGGCGCGACGATCTTCAGTGGACCGGAAACATATCTGCACTCTTCAAATCTGGCCGCAAACTGAGGAAAAGCTGTATAATGGAATAAATAGGGGGTTTTCAACTTTGATGCATATCTCATGCATTTTTTGGAATTTTGGCACCAAATTTTCAACATGGGGTTTTTGGGACCCCTCCTCATGAATTCTTGCACTGTCATGGCGGTATTCAGTCCCGAAAGGTGATTTCGTAGTCACTGTGTGGAATCACCTTTTGGGAGTGAGGAATGAAACAACAGTGTCAGTGTTCATGAGGGTGGCTCTCAAAAGCCTATGTTAAAATCTGCTGGGAAAAAATCCAAAATGACTTTTTTACTTAGCCGCATTGCGAGTTGGGTTAAGGTACATTCGTAACTTAGCGAATGGCAATATTTTCACACCACATGTTCAGCATTAGCATTTTTCCACACCTTGTTGTGAACCGAACAGCTGTCATTTTTCACATCCTGCCCAAAATATGTTTTCGCACTTCCGGTGCAGAATAGCAAGGTCGATGTGGGAAATCAGTGTTCAGAACAAATTATGAAAATGACAGTTACACTGTTCATGAGCAGAAATCCTAAAATGCCTATGCTGAAAATTTGGTGACGATACTCCATAACATTACTGTGTTACGAGCGTGCGTGGTGCAGTTTTCACCCACACTTGTAAGTTTGCGAATTTATAATATTTTCACTCCAGATTTTCAACTTTGCCATTGTTCTGTATCTCCTTATGAATAGTACAGCTGTCATTTTTCACATACTGACCAAAATGTGTTTTCGCAGTTCTGGTGCAGAATAGCACGGTCGCTGTGGAAAGTCTGTGTTTGAGACACATTATGAAAATGACAGTGACACTGTTCATTAGCAGAGGTCCTAAAATGCCTATGTTGAAAATTTGGGTCCGAAAGTCCATAAAATTAGTGTTTTACGGACGTGCGATGCGCAGTTTGCACACACGCTCGTGACTTCGTGCATTTGTAATATTTTCACTCCAGATGTTCAAAACTGGCATTTTTCCACACCTCCTTATGAACAGTACAGCTGTAATTTTACATATCCTGGCTGAAATGTGTTTTTGCATGTCCAGCGCAGAATTGCACGGTCGCTCTGCGAAATCAGTTTTCGGGATGGTTTGAGGAAATGACAATGACACTTTTCATGAGCAGAGGTCCTAAAATGCCTATGTTGAAAATTTGGTACTGAAAGTCCATAAACTGACTGTGCTCCAAGCATGCGTTGCGCAGTTTCCACACAGCCTTGTAGCTTCATAAATTTGCAATATTTTCATGCCAGATTTTCACCACTGGCATTTGTGCACACCTCCTTATCAACAGTACAGCTGCGATTTTTCATAGCCTGCCCCAAACACATTTCTGCAACTGTGGCTCACAATGGCGTGCTCGTTGTGGGAAATCACCTTTTGGGACACATTAACAAAATCACAGCGCCACTGTTCATGAGGGGAGGTCCCAAAATACCTATGTTGAAAATGTGCCTAAAAGACTCCCAGAAATAATTGGGTTGTGGACGTCTGTTACGCAGTTTGTATGCATGTTCATTGCTTCACCGATATTTCATATTGCCGCTCCAGATTTTCAATGTTGCCATTTTTTATGCCTCCTTATGAACAACACAGTTGTAATTCTCCACATCCTGCCCAAAACTGTGCTTTCATCTCTCTGTTGTTAAATGGCACAGCTGCTGTGCAAAGCCATGTTTCAGCTAACAAAGTGATTGTGCCACTTTTCATGAGGTGGCCTGACAAGCAGCTCATGTTGAAAATGTGGAGTGAAACTACCACTACACACCTACAGTGTTAGGGTTTCCAACTGTAGCACCCCACCCGGTATGGACTGACAGGCATCAGGGCTGTGACTTGGGATCACCGGATGTAATGCTCACACCATTCCACCCCCACACCCACCCTGCAGCCACTGACAGGCATCGTGTGTGTCTTGCACTGTTCAGCCACAAACTTCACCCCACCTGCTATACTGCACCCATGTCAGCTGTATTTCCTTATGGAATGGGGTAAGTATTATGCCCAAAGACCCCAAAGCACACCACAACACTTGTCAGTGTCTACAGGGTAGGGTGAGGTACAATGGCATGAGCATTATAGCTGACAACCCAAAGGTACACAGGAAACAGGAAGAGAGCCTGTAGTTTTTGGAGGCAGCACCCAAAACTACAAAGGCTGCATTTAAACTGTTATTTTATCTGTAAACTCCTGAAAACCCTTTGCCTGTGCCACGAATGAGTGGTAGACGCTGAGTGGATCAATTTTAAGCTTTATTTCACTTAAAAAACGTCATGAGTGCCCCGTGACCTTTTGAACACTTCCGGGTCATGTACAACACATAAAACTCGCACTGCAGTGAGCAGGGCAAGCGCTTGCAGGGCGTGCAGTGAAGCGCGCGGAGACGCGCGCACAGAGACAAGTGCGTCTGCGCGTGTCTGCTGTGTCCACTGGGATAGCAGGGATTCTGGACTCTAAACTTTCTTATAAGGTATAGTAACTCAGTGTGTTAAAAATGAGGCTGTGTACTAGATGTTTAATGTCAACTGAGGATGAGCCCAGTGATGGGTTTATCTGTGACAAATGCAAACTCATTGATATTCTACAAACCGAAATGCAGGTGTTAAAACAGAGGGTTCAAGTACAGATTGATATTAGTAATTTGGAAAAATATATTGATTCTGCTGTGGATGCAACAATATTGTCATGTGAACTTAGCCACCAGAATGAAACACACACGATTGAGGAGGACTGGAGTCTCGTAACAAACATTACTAATAAAAACAGGAAAAAGGGTAGAAGGAACATAGGAGGTTCCTCAAATATCTTAACACCAAACAGGTTCTCCATCTTTAATCAAACGCAGAATGCAATACATCTGCAAAGGTGACCCCCATGCAGGAGAACCATGCTCATTACAGAATATTCCACCTAACAAGGGAATAAATACTACAAAATCCCTTCACTCATCCACAAATATGCACAATAATAAATCATTACTGCACACACCAATAGAAAAGAGCAAACACACAACTGATAACAACATAACAGGAAATGAAGAGACCAATTTAAGAGACATCTTGGTTATGGGTGACTCCATGCTGAAATACACAGACCACATTATTTGTAAAAATCGTAAACTAACAACCACAGTAAGTGCACTCCCTGGAGCAGGCATAAAAGACGTTAAAAATCTCCTCCCAGGCCTGAGAGAAAATACCCATCAACCTCTGGTGCTACTACATGTGGGATCAAACGACACAGGTAAAAGAAGGCTCCTAGAAATTCAGAGAGAGTTTGAGGAGGTAGGAAGGACCCTTACAAGGGATGTATGCAATCTTATTATCTCTGGGATCTTACCAATACCTAGGGCAACAAGTGCGGTAAATAATGATATATCACAGCTAAATGGATGGCTGAAAAGATGGTGTATTAGAGAGGGTCATACCTTTCTTGAACACGGGACTAAATTCAAGGACCCAAAGTTATAGGCACAGAATGGACTTCATCTAAACAGAAGGGGGAAATTAATTTTTGCCCACCATCTTAGACATACTTTAGAAGTAAATTTAAACTTGGCGTGGGGGGGAGGGTAGGCCAATTGCTTCTCTTCTAAATAAAGATACACACGAATGTACCCCATATAATTTCCTTTCTTTAAACGCTAGGAGCTTAAATAATAAAATGGACGAATTAAAATTAGCCCTAGAACAGTCAAACATCAGATTATGTGCTATAACCGAGACCTGGTGGAACCCAAATGATTCTTGGGATAAACAAATAAATGGTTTTAGTTTGTACCATAAGGATAGGAAGGACCAAAAGGGTGGGGCAGTGGCCTTATATATTTCTGACAAAATAGATTCCGAAGAAATTGATACATCCAAATGGGACAAAATTGAAGTTCTATGGGTCAAAATATCTCCCCGCCGCTCACATGCCATCAACATTGGAGTAATATATAGAGCCCCATCCATAACAACAGGTCAGAAGGAACAACTCCTAGATTTTCTGAATACTAGTGGTGGGGTGGCCATATACATTAAGGACACCATCTCTGCAACCTGCCTCATCAACACATCTGAGCCAAATGAATTTGAATGTTTATCAATCAAAATTTCCCTTCCTAATTCGGCTCCATTTAAACTGATTGGATGCTATAGACCCCCCTCTGCAGGCCTTAAACTGCTTTCTCACCTAGGGTCAATTCTCAACCAAGGCCCTGAAGATACCGTCATCCTTGGTGATTTGAATTTAAACTGGTTGTCTAATGTATCTGCACCTTTGATAACCTTTTGTGACACCTATGGATTCACACAGCTGATTAAAGACCCAACTAGGATTAATCGAAGAAATTCCAGCAACAGCTCACTCCTGGATATTATGTTGGTAAACAAGCCTCACTTATACTCACATGCAGGAGTACTGCCAAGTGATGTGAGTGACCATTACCTATAGCTGGCATAAGATCCACACTCAAACCACCAAATCCTGCAGAATTTATCCTCAAAAGGTCAAAAAGAATTTCAATATCTCAGGTTACCCCATGACCTGAGTACTACAATATACTGGCAAGATTTCTATCTTACAACCTCTGTTGAAACAGCACCGGACTTTAAAGCATATTATCACCAATGTTCTCAATATTCATGCACCTATCACCAGTATCAGAACTAAGGTAAAATCCTGCCCTTGGTTCACCTCTGAGCTTAAAGCAGCCTTGAGAACCAGAGACAAGCTGTGGAAAAAGGCAAGAAAACAAAGGACACCAGAGATTGGCTAAATTTCAGAAAAGCAAGGAATTCATGTACAAAAAAATAAGAACTGCCAAAACTGCCTACTATACAGCTGAATTGGATGCCTCCTACAATAACCCATCCAGACTCTGGGGTACAATAAAAGACTTCTGGGCCAGAATTCTACTCCTGCCTTAACCACCAAATTGCTACTAAATGACACAGAAATTACAGGTAAACAAGAAATCTTAAATACCTTCAATGTTCACTTCACCACTGCTGGCCTAGCATTTGACTCATCACCTGCAAATATCCTGAGATCTTCCTGAACCTGCAAACTACTGTGGGACAAATGGCCACTTCAACTTTTTCCTTCATCCCAATATCCGTGAAAGAAGTGGAAGATCTCCTCTCTAATTTAGACACAACTAAAAGTGCAGGTGCAGACTCCCTGGATCCCTATTTCCTGAAAATTGCTTCACATGTCTTATCTGCCCCACTTACTCATCTCTTCAATCTTTCCTAACTACTGGATCCATTCCATCTACTTGGAAACAGCTCAAGTAGTTCCATTACTCAAATCTGGTGATACTAGGGATCTCAACAATTACAGACCTATCTCCATCCTACCAGTACTATCTAAGATGCTCGAAAACTAGTAAACTCTCAGTTAAGGGACTATCTGGATAACAATAACCTTCTAAATTCTGCACAATCTGGATTTAGATCAAAGCATCACTACCATTACGCTTTAGCAAAGGTAACCAACGATTGGCAGACTAATTTGGACAAAAAATTTTACCTGTGCTGTGTTTCTGGATCTGAGTAAAGCCTTTGACACAGTGGATCATGACTTATTACTCACCTCCCTTAACTCATTAGGCCTGGATTCCTATCACTCAACTGGTTTAAGGATTACCTTCAGATAGGTCGCAACTGGTTAGAAATGGAAATTACCTATCCACCTCAAAACCTCTGCTAAGGGGCGTACCACAAGGCTCTATTCTTGGCCCTATCCTCTTTGCTATTTATATAAACAATATTGATGCCAACCTCACTCAATCTAACATTCATCTGTTTGCTGATGATACTGTATTGTATGTCAGCAATCCCTCACCTTCCAAAGCCTGTGAACTTCTACAATCCGAATTCTCCATTCTGCAGCACAATCTACTTGACAAAAAACTACTTCTAAATGCAAAAACAAAGCTATGTTCTTTACCACAAAGAGTTGTACTACCACTACCCCAGCATCCAACACCCTACATATATCCACCTTACTTGGAGAGAAACTTGAATTTGTTGATAACTTCAAATACCTTGGAGTCTGGATAGATAACAGGTTGACTATTCTGTCCATATTGAAGAGTTACTTAAAAGCTAAGACAGAGGCTCGGACTATTTTTAGAATAAAACATTACCTAAACGGTGATTCCAAAAAAGGTTAATTCAGGCCTCATTCCTATCCCTCATTGATTATGCTGATTTTCTACTGCCATTGTTCAAGTCATCTCTTACATAAGCTGGACACCCTGTATCACAGGTCCATAAGATTTATTACTGACCTTCCTCCAACACCCATCATTGCTCCCTTTATATGGCAGTCAACTGGACATCATTGCAACACAGAAGAAATAGGAATGCTGTTATATGGATATTCAAAGCGTTAACAGGCAAACTACCGACCTATATCAGTGATTGCTTTACCCAATTTACAACCAGGCCATACACCTTAAGGATCAGTAAACTCATCACATTAAAGGTCCCCAATGCCTGCACCCGGTATGGGAGGGCTGCTTTCAGCTATTCCTTAGCAGTTGCATGGAACTCTCTCCAAAATCCATGAAGCTAGATACCCTACTACCTCTGGCATCCTTCAAAAGATTGTTCTCGCTCCTTTTTCCAGAGCTCTGCAATTGCTTTTATAAAGCATAACCCCTACCTATCTGACCCAACTAAACCTCCCTTTTTCTATCCATTATATTAACTCAATTTTTTTCTTCCGAATCACCTATTATATTCACTTAAAACTAGTTAGACCATATAACTTATATTTTAGGACTGCTATACCCTTTGTCCTCTTTTTTCCTACAGGCTAAATGGTTCTATTGTTACTTGTATATATGTAAATTGTTGTATATAATCATTTCATGCCATTGTATTGCTATTTATTCTATTCTTGTCTATGTAATAATACTTGTATCCTCATTTGTATGACCACTCAGGTCCATCTTGTAAATGAGCTTTGCTCAATGATGTTCGCCTGAATAAATAAAGATTTTGATTGATTGATTGATTGATTGACTATAGGTGGAACAAAAAACAATATAGTAGTTGGAGATTTCAATCTACCAGGTATTAACTGGACAACCCTACAGACAAGTAGTATTACAGAATCACGATATTTGGAAACATGTTTACTATAAGGGATGAACCAATGGGTTAATTCAAATACCAGGAACAACCACATACTTGACCTAGTATTAAGTAACTTAGAGGATATTATATCATCCTGTAAAGTTATAGCTCCTCTCGGATCCAGTGACCATTCCATGGTTTATTTTTCCCTTGACATATTATCCGATAATAATAAAAGTAGGACTAGCAAATTTAACTACAATCAAGCTGACTTTACTAGCATGAGATTATTTCTAAAAAATTGGAATTGGGTTGGGGACTTCAGAACAAAACACTCGAGTCTATGTGGGATCTTTTGTGGGTAAATAACTATTTCCGCTCAAACCTTCACCCTTAATAAAGAAAACAGATGTCACCAATAAAAGTAAACCTAAATGGATGTCTAAATCAATACGACTTTTGATGAAGAAAAAATAGAGCTTTTAGAAGGCCAAAAATCAGGAAGTAACATACATGGTGGAATACTTACAAAGCCCTACTAAAAAGTCCAAAAATGTATTAAAGAAGCTAAATCAAAATTTGAATTAAAATTAGCAACAAAAGTCCAGGATAATTACAAATCATTTTACGCATATATTAATAACAAAAAGGGAACTTACAGACCTATTGGCCCATTACACACAAACGATGGTAAAACAATTATGGACCAGTCCCACACAGCCCAGTTATACAATGACTTCTTTTTATCTGTATTCAACAATAAATCCTCCCCTAAACTTGAACATCTGCCCACTATACTAAACATAGAATCACTGATAACTAGTGAAGATATACTCAAAAGGCTACTTAAAATCGATCAAAATAAATCCCAAGGTCCGGATGGAATTCATCCAAGAATAATTAAAGAACTGGCAGACCTTTGGAGGACCCCTGACAGTAATCTTTCAAACCTCACTGAGAAAGGATGGTTTTGGAGGCTTGAGACAGGCAAGTGTGGTTCCTATATAAGAAGGGGAATAAACATGGCGTATCCAACTACAGACCCATTAGTCTGACGTCAGTCCTGGGAAAAATATTTGAAGGTATCCTAAAGAGTATATTATGGAACACATCAAGGAGACAGACTTGTAGACCCTGGCCCAGCATGGTTTCCTCTCACCACTGGAAGCTCCTGCCAGACCAACCTCCTGGAATTTTATGGAAGGATCAGCAGGGCATTGGGAGAGGGGCAGCCTGTGGATGCGGTATATCTCAACTTCTCAAAGGCCTTTGATAAGGTCCCTCATGGCGAGCTCATTGACACATTAATATTGCATGGCCTACCAGGAACAATAACAAAATGGGTGGATGCGTGGCTTACCTCTAGGAAACAATCAGTCAACATAAATGGGGTCAACTCAGCATGGGCCGAAGTGACGAGCGGGATTCCCCAGGGATCTGTCTTGGGGCCTTGTTTATTCAATACATACATTGCCTCATTGAAGGTCAATAATGGGGTTTGGGTTTCCAAGTTTGCTGATGACACCAGGGTTGGATTTCCAATTAATAACCAGAACGACGCTATGGCACTACAAGAGGCATTGGATACACTGGAATTTTGGGCAGTAGAGAAAAAACTAACGTTTAATGTAGACAAGTGTTGTTGTGTTATGCATTTTGGGAAGGCAAACAAGCAGTTACCCTATATACTTGGTGGTAAAATACTTAGTATTGTCGATCAACAGAGTGACTTGGGAATCATGATTACGAAAGACCTATCATTTAAGATGCACTGTAATGCAGTTATTAAAAAATCGAGCAGTATTCTACACTGTATCAACAAGCATACCACATCAAGAAGTAGGGATGTTCTCCTGCCCCCTGTATACATCCTTGGTGAGGCCTCACCTGGATTACTGTGCACAGTTCTGGTCACCCATGGGTAAGACTGAAATTGTGGCACTCGAGAGAGTCCAAAGGAGAGCTACCAGATATATACGAGAGGTCAAAGGCTTAGATTACACAACAAGGTTAAACACTTTAGGTCTGTACTCCTTGGAATATAGACACTTAAGGGGAGATATGTGTTTAATATATAAAGCAACTATCAATCCAGATTTATGAGAATTACTTGGCTTGAAATACAGGGAACCTATATATAATACCAGATCTCACCAACTACAACTTTTTGTTGAACGTCCAAAAATGAATAAAAGGAAATCCTGGCTCACGCTGAGGGCCACCAATATTTGGAATAGATTACCCTTAGAAGTAGTAGATAGTGATACTGTGAACACATTTAAAAACAGATTGGATAGCTTTCTATTCAAACACAATATCCGGGGTTACTAACTAAATGGCGAGCAAAAGGACTAACGTCTATATGGCTCTGTATTTACCTATGAGACCTATGAGACCTACACCCTGATGCCTGTCACTCTCTACAGGGTGGGGGTAGGGTTGGCATCACTTCCATACTTCACTGCCATTCCTATTATGCACCTCTAGCTCTGCCACTGCCAATGTCAGTGCGACAACATTCGGCATTGACAAATGCTTGTTTATGTATTATATCATTTGATGTTGCAATGAAATAGGAAGTGCCTTCCATGCACCCTGTGGCCTTTTAGTAGGTGCCAGCAAAACCCAAGGTACTGCTTCATATTTATATATTAGCATAGTTTTTCCTTTACCTAAAGTATTAGAAGTATCATTGCTAGGAGTTTTTTTCAGTTGATTCTGGGGGAGCAGATTAAGTCCAGTACAGAAGAATGTGCTGTATCTTGGGTTTCGGGAGGGTTGCGTAAACATGATAAACCTGGTTTTGTTCTTTTTTTTCATTTTTTTATATTCAAATTTGGTACCGCTTATAGGACACAAGAAGCCATTATGGGGAAAATGGGGGTTGTTGATCTTGGTAGGAATTTTGCAGGAATGGAAGGAAAATGTTTTTGTTCATAAAAATAAATGTTGCCCACATTTATTAAAAAGATGGGAAGGAATTTTTGATAAAATAAAATTATGGGGAATTGGGTTTGACCAGATTTTAAATACGATGCGTAAAGCATTGTATAAGCAGATTTTGGGTAAATGTTTTGTGGAGTATCCATTTGCAGCTTTCTCGAAGGTGAATTAAGGTCATATTTCAGACTATATTATGGTGGTTCATATTCCTGTTCATATGTGGGATACAGCATGGTTGGGTCTCCATGATAGGATAAATGTGAAGGGAAATAAGAAACACAAAGCATTGCATGAAAGATATTGCCAGAGAGTGGAGTGTATTATGAAACTAGAAACAATGTATCATTTATATTTTCAGTGTGCATATATGATTCGCTTTTGGGACATTTTGAAGGACAGATGGAAACAAGCTTTGGATCTTCCTCCTCATCCAGTTATTTTATTTTATGGGATTCCCGTGACGATGCTGAGAAAAAGGGCTTTTAGTACTTTTCGTGTGGTGCATGTTCATTTGTTATATTGGCTCTGGATATGTAGATGTCGATTGTTGTTACAACAATAATTTATTTCAGAACCTGAACTGTTTTACATATTACAATCAGATTTACGATCATTGAAACAACTGGAATTTAAAAAATATGATTTACAAACCTGGACAGGATTGTGGGACCAATTCGACTTAATTTAATTTAATTTTGCACAAAGTTTCTATAAGATAATTTATTGATGCATTCTTTTTTTTATGTTTATTTTTTTAAGGAGCAGGGAGCTTCCTTTCTATTAATTTCTGAGCTTATGTCTGAAGTAATACAGTTCTGTTATGTTACATTCCTTATGTTGGTGGTTGGGGGAAGGAATGTTTTGAGATTGGGGGTGCAATAAGTTGTTTTGAGTATTGGTTTATTTGTTTAGTGTTCTGCTTGATGTGTTTGTGGTTTATTTTCTGTAATTGAAGTGCCATGGGATCTTTAACATCCACCTGAACCACCACCAAAACTGGCAGATGGGACCTCGGTTTAACGTCTCATCCGAAAGATGGCACCTCAGGAGTGCAGCACCCCCCTCATGCAGCTCTGCAATGTCAGTATTGGGATATTAACCCAAGTGCCTGCTGTGGGGATAGAACCCACAGACTTCTGATCTTCTGATCTGATTAATTTAAGGGGAACATACAATGACACTTTTGCAGGTTCCTTTAACTCAAAAAAACCCTATTATGATTTTTGAATTTATCTCCATGGAAAAAGGCCTCTGTTAGTATTCATTTCAGAGCTTTTGTGTAAATTAGATTGATCATGGTGTGAGGGATGTACTGGACTTTGTTGTTATTACATGCCACAAAATCAGTAGCACCCCTCATGAGAAATGTGATTTGAGCTTAGTGAATTACACAAGGGTACAGCATATGAGATTTGTTGCACACATCTGGGAGTTGTGTGGAACTATTGCAGCGGGCTCCTCTATAATCACTTGGGAAAGAATTTCCTAGCTGGAAGCATTTTATTTTAAAGATGTCATTTCAGGCAATGAACTCTGTATGAGGGAAGCTATTGCAGAAGTTTACAGTTGGGATCAAACTGTTGGGTTCCATTTTGGAGTCTAGTGGTTTGACTAATTCACATGAAAGCTTTGATATGAATACTAAGAGGGCCCCTTTTCATTTTGTTTTTGTTGACTAGGAAAAGAGGACTGGGCAATTTCACCTATTTTCAGGCTTATTGGGGGGGAAGGAAACTGGGATTCAGATAGACACCCACTGAAACTGAACCAAATTAAGCTGTTGGTGGTATTTTTAGTGAATGGGGGAAATTTGGACAGGACACGGGGGAAATTTCCCTACTCTTTTTGAGAAGTGCAGTGGGATCTTTAACATCCACCTGAACAACCACTAGAAGAAGCAGACAGAACATTGGTTTAACCTCTCATCTGAAAGACAGCATCTTAGGAGTGCAACCCCCCCCCTCCCCCAATGCTGTACTACAGTATCAGAATTGGGATTTAACCCAGTTTCCTGGTGTGGGACTAGAACCCCCAACTTTCTGATCTTCCAGCCTCAGAGGTGAGTGTACAACAGCCACTGAGGTCACAGTGCTGATAAGGTGTGAAGAGGACTAGAACTAGATATGTCAACCTCCATGCAGGGTACTCACAGCACACCTGGTACTTAGCAGGTACTGTAGAAAAGCTTCTAATTAGCAAATATGGAAAAAAGTCTTTATATAAAAAGCAATAACTGACAACTTTTAAAAGTTAGTTTTAATCTCAGTCAATACACTAGCTCTTTAATTAACTGCCATTGGGTACCTTGGGTAGTAGAGTTGCCAGGTAAGCCTTATAAACTGGTACATGCTTGCACAGCAGAACTATTTCATCCCTGCTTATGAAATGAAGATGGGCAGACATGATGAACATAACGCCCCCCTTCTGACCATAAATTACTATGTTACTACTGCTGCATGTTACTGTGTTAATGTCTGAGTAGCCATGTAGACACTAAATAGCTTCCTTTGGCATGCTTGAGTAGCTCTAGCAAAGTCAGGAAATGGTTGAATTTTAAAGACATTACATTGCAGTGATCTCCACAACTTTACTCATTGAAGGGATTATTACTTTGGTAGAAATGTTTGTCAACATAAATACTACTTACACCCAGTTCAGAGTCCATCATCATAACAGATATCCCTGCCAGGACTAGGTTAGAGACATCAGTATTTTAAACGTTGTTTTGGAGAGGAGCATATAAGCCTTAACTGTACTGACGTAACCTCATCCGCTTATGGAAACTGTTGAAATAACTGTGCAGTAAATCAACAAGTCTAATTTTTGTTGCATTTCAAATCATTAGTAAAGCCCAGAATTTAGATAATATTTTCCCATCTCACATTTTCTAGGTATTCAGTCTGGGACTGACAGCAAGGACTAAACTGATCATTAAAAATCTAGAACTTAGAGCTGTGTGGAATATAAAATTACACCCACAGAATGTCTGTGGAATGACCATTCTAATTCCATGGCAATTTGTGGAATTTTCATGAAACTTCTGCAGAATTTTGCCAAATTTTAAATTTTAGTTATTTCACTATATTTTTAAATGTTCATGTCCAAATAATAATAAGAACATAAATGATACCCAATGGATTACAGAAATGTACAAAATGTCAGAGATGTAGGTTTGCATGGGGAAGAGTTATGGGTGGCCAAACATTTTGTCTAAATTTGATTTTCAGTTATTTTGAGATTTTAACATTTCTTATCCAAATTTCTCCACAATGATTTACAGAATCATCCAGCATGGGCATATGCACCACATTTTAAGTCTCAAGCTTCAGTAGGAGCTGAGTTATATGTAGCCATACATTTTGCCAAAATTTAGATTTCTGTAATGTTAGTGTAATTTTGATAGTATTCATTGAAATGTTTTAACGTGATAATGTTACAGATATACAGGCAATCACTACATTTGTATCTAGCTTCAAATAGGACTGAGTTATAGCCTGCTTAACATGTTGCCAATTTTTTTAATTTCGGTTATTTCTCTCTAATTTTAAAACAACATATCAAAATTTAACCAGAGTTTAAACATTTAAACTACTATATCACATTGTCATTTCTCAAAAAGTTCATATTTGCAACTTTAAATGGGATTGAATTAAAAGTAGTCAAACTTTCACAACATTTAAAAATTATTTTTTGCAAGAATGTAAACTACAAATTTATAACCCCCCTAAAACTTTAAAACTAGAGAATACAATACCATTACATTTGGCATGTTCTTATATCTTGCAAGGAGACTGAGTGTGCCATTTTTTAATTGCTTGCTCCCAGAAATTGCAAAATAACATCTGTACTTAAAGTCAAATCCCATGAGTCTTTGTGAAAATGGTAGAATTTCATGAAAAATTCCATAAGACTGGAATTCGCTAATTTCACTCAGCCTAATCTGGGGATTCTAATTAAAGGTTAGAGGTATAAGTGACAGGTAGTGCAGGAGGTCACCAGCTTCAGGACTTAGATGCACATTTTCACCAAGAAATGGACAGCTGAGCTGGGTAGCACAACAGTGGTAGACCCCAGGTTGGAGCAATGAAGCACAGAGTGTCAACAATTCCAATCTGAATGCAAGATATGTAAGGATAACATTCAGCAAATTTATGATCCAGGGAGCTTGATGTACATGCAAGTCTTGGACTTGAAGGTACTCAGAAAGATGTAGTGAGGAAAGACAATGTCTGGGGCAGCAGGAAGGAAGAATTCTGGCTATTCCAAAAGGGTAGGTCAAAAGGAAAAGGAGTAGGTGAGTCATGTTTTAAGGGAGTTTGTCACTGTAAAGAACAAAGAGGATATCAGTGGGATCAATAGTTCTACTGAGTCAATCTGGCAATGCCAAAAGAGAAGGGGCGGTAGTCACCCAGAGAGGAACAGCAGGACTGCAAAAAGCTCAGCCAAGCTTAACAAATGAAGTAGTGATACAGGCATTGTGAATGATAAATTTCACAAAAAGAATTCTGGATTCTTTTTCTATAGGCTACCATAAATATGTGAGAACATTTTACCAATTTTTTTTTCTACTGCAAATTTAAAATTGCTAAACAAAATTATCAAGTTGTGTTAGACACCAGGATACAGTGACTACATATGCATAACAAATGTTAAGTCTATGCCTGCAAGAGCAGAGAAATTGCAAACATCATTATTTTTGAGAGTTTTCACAAAATGTTGCAAATATTTACATAGTAGAGTTTTGAACCCCAGTAACTTAAAAATCTGTAATCCAATTCTCTCCATATTAAAGTAATTCTATAAGCATTACAAAATGGTTATTCCTGCTAATTTACACGTCTAGTTCCAAAGGTGCCTGAGTTATATGCAGATTAAATTATTTCACGAATTTCCCACAAAAAATAAAATGGCAGAGTTTAAGCATATATAATTTTGAGACAATTTATCATATTCTCATGACATTTGGCACATTGTTATAACACATATCATCAAGGAAGCATGCCAAATTTAAGATCTCTGCTCCAATAGATGGCTGAGGTATATGCAGATAAAAATGTTCATGAAATTTCTCACAAAAAATAAAATGACAGGATTTGAGCACCTATAATTTTGAAACTATCCATCTGAATGTCATGTTAAGTGGCAGGTTATTGGCCCTCCACAAAACAGTGAACATGCCAAATATCTGTGCTCTAGCTGAGTTATGAGCAAATTACATTTTATAAATTCAGCAAAATTCCAATGTAATCATGGAATCACAGAAATCCGACAGCAGAAAAGGACCCCAATGGCTCATCAAGTCTGTCCCTCCCCCCGACTCACCTCCTCTTTCACGGGCCCTCCCCTTCACCCCTCTTACCAACCCCATATGTCTGTCCCAGGCCCTCTTGAATCCCTCCAATGTTTCAATCCTCACCACCTCCTCTGATAGTTTGTTCCAGGCCTCTACCACCCTCTCCATAAAGAATCACCCCCTTACACTGCCTCTATATCTTCCGCCCTTCAGTCTTAGGCTATGCCCTCTAGTTTTAGCCCTTTCTTTCCTTTTATTTAAGATCCCCTCCTTAACCTTATTGATCCACTTCAAGTACTTAAAGGTTTCAGTCATGTCCCCCTCTCCCTTCTGGTCTACAAAGGATATAGATTCAACTCCCTACACCTCTGCTCATATGGCTTCCCCTGCATACAGTGCACCATCTTGGTTGCCCTTCTTTGAACCCTCTCTGTCTCACCTATGTCCTTGTACAGGTACGGTTTCAGAACTGGAACCTGTACACAAGGTGTGGCCTCACCGTGGCTTTGTAAATTTGAAATTCCTCAAAATTTCACAGAATGTCACAAAATTTCATAACAATTCTGTGAGTTCAGAATTTTTCCCATTCTACACAGCTCTACTAGAACTCCTTTTCACAAATCCAGAGTTGGAGTAAAATTGCCCATACATAAGATAAGGAAGATGGTGGCTACACTGGGCTGACTGTCAGCAGATAGGACTGAGTACCCTCCTATTTTAAGTTTTAGAGTTTAAAGTTTGAGTTATTTTATACAACTGTAGTATTGAGTTAATGAGTATTTAGTTAGTAAGGTTAGGGATCGATAGTGAGTAAGTTTAGATAGTTTTTTATGTGTTATTGGGTTGATGTGTGGAAACTGATGAGAATGCTAATTATTGGTGAAGTTGGGATGCCAATCATTGGTGAAGCCAGGTCGCATGAAGAACAGACACTTACTGGAACATTTACTGAAAACTTGCCCTGGCAAACTTTTACATCTTTTCATAACTGAAGTAAAAACTGTATACCTGCCCATTGCCATTTGTCTGTTGCTATCTGGAAGTGAAGATGCTAGGAGCCTGAGCAAGGATTTGGAGGACTTTGGTGAGATGTTGCCAGACGTTATTGGAAAAGAGATTGGATTTGTTCCTGTGTTGCTGGAGGTGGTTGGACTCTGAGCCACTGATTGATGGGAGTTCTTCAGTGTTGAGGTATACTCCTGGTCTGGCCATGCAGTCAGGACCAGGGTTGTGGCCTGTCATGGAGGTCTGCCTGCAAGGAGTACTACAGCTGTATATCTGGAAGAGTGCTTGAGGACTTGATCTGGGGGCAGCTCACACTGGCCCAGTTGCTATCAGGGATGATCCAGGGGTTAGCTACCAGAGGGTAGTCATTGCCTTGGCCCAGGTGTGAGGAGCACTGGGCTTGGGGCACTGCTTCTGGGAGAAGGAGGCCAAGTTTCTATCCGAAAGAATCTGAGTGGTCTTACCTGCCTGTGGCCTACAGTGATTGCTGCAGCATCTGTTACAGGGGTGGTGGCCACTGGGGGTAAGCTGCTCTAGGTAGCAGATGGGGTCTAGCTAGAGAATTGTCTGAATCCTGCCTAGAGCTTGCTAAGGAGAAGGAATCTGTGACTGTGTTATACCATTGAGAAGCTGAGAGGAAGAGATTATTGAGAACTGTTGTGGACTACGGGCAGGTCGGTTTAGATTTTGCTCAAGTATTTAATCAGCAGTGAGAGTGCCAAACTTTGGTATACATTTGCTATATCTGCATAACACACAGTCTAGGATAGTGGGATTATCCTGACTGGTGTTTTTTTGGTCTTTGGCAATAGGAGGTGAGAGATCCTAAAACCGTTCATCAAAACACTCTGGGATTTTTGTGAGTCCTTATTTAGGTGACTGTGGAGACACTATTTCAAGAAACTGGACTTTATTTTAAGGACTCTATAACTCTTAATTTTAAATTGAGTAAGGGGGTTGGGGTATTATTGGATACTATTTTGTATTGTTGAGTGTGGCACATGATTGAGGTGTGTGTGTGTACAGTATGTAGATGAATGGTGTGTGGATTGAGTAAGGGGTGGGGGTGTTATTGGATGTTTGTACTGTTTAACTGTTTAACGACTGTCAGTTAAGTATCTTGATGATTATGTTTTGGCAGAGGACACCAGTGGTCAGGCACTTCTCTCCACCAGGCTCAGGGACCTCTGTCCTTTTGACTGTCCCCCTTTGTCAGCTGAAGTGTATAGACTGTGCCACACACTTGGGATAGTCAGTAGGGGGAAAATGGGAAACTAGGCCTGGTGGGTAGTGGAGCTGGGTGGGTGGGTTGGGGTGAAGACAAGAATACATCCTGGGGCTAAATGGGTCCAGGAGAGGGGATGACTCTGCCTGGTTCCCATACTCAAGGGCTCCACATTAAGTGGGCAAGATGCTCGGTCTACCTAGTCCATCAATCCTTCTCGGGCAGTGTTGAGCAATGCCAGATCTATGAAAAACAAGACAGTGATTATTGCTGATCTTGTTGGTACAACTGATCTGGCCAGCATCACAGAGACCTGGCTGGATGAGAATGCTGGCTCAGTCTTGGAATCAGCAATTCCAGCAGGGTACTCAGTGATACACTGCCCAAAAGAGGATCATGGTGGGGGGGGAGTTGCAGTTTGTTTTAAGTCAGACCTGGGCCTTGTTGCCATCCCGGTGGGAGAGACCAGCACTTTTGAATGTATCATGGTTGCAGGATACTTTTCATTTACCACCCACCTGGTGGTGAGAAAGAATTCCTACAGGAAGTCACGGACTTCATCATCGACCTAGTGATGGAATCCCCCAGACAGATAATTCTAGGGGATTTCAATGACTGGGTTGATGATGAACTCTCTCAATTTGGACAAGACTTCTTCCAACTAATGAGTTTGTTGGGCTTTACACAGGTAGTTACCTCTGCAACTCATATTCACAGTCATTCTCTGGACCTGGTCTTCCTACTAGGGATGGAGATCACCGATTTGGCGGTGGAACCAGTCAGTTGGTCTGACCATTATACTATAAGGTTCAGGTTTGAGGCACCCCCCAATAGACCTGCCCCTTTGGAGATGGTCCGGTACTGTCCTTTAAGGGGTTTGACCCCAGATGGTCTTATGGAGGTACTGGACCTATCAGGCATGATGAGTGTATGTGAGGAGCCGGGGGTACTGGTGCTAGCCTATAATAAGGCAGTGGCTGGGGTCCTTGACTCCTTAGCTCCTGTCCATGATCTCCCCTCTCCCTTCACCAGAAGTCCTCATGATTCAATGGGACTTTGAAGGAGGTGAGGCGAGGGGGGTCAATAGTTGGAGCGACACTGGCGGAAATCAGGTCCAGAGGGTGACAAGCTTAGATTGATGATCCATTATAGAGACTATCAATCGGCAATCTCCTGCAGGAAAGCAGAGTTCCTGTCCAAGAAGATTGCTGCAGCAAAGAATCAACAGCTCAGCTCTTCTGGACTGTTGACAGGTTGTGCAATTCAACATGTTTTTAGTCACGGGGAATGTTTTCACAGGCTAGATGTGATGAGTTTGCTCAATTCTTTGAAGATAAAATTGCTACCATCAGGTCGGCGATCCAATCAACATCCTCAAATGGGCTTTGTGGTGATCAGAAAGAGTTGCAAGCACCCAACCTGTCTGGTCAGACTGCAGCCAGTTGGCAATTGTAGACATTGTGTGGATCATCCAGGGATTTGCCTGACCTACTGTAGTTTGGATCTGGGCCCAACACGCCTCTTATTGGGGTGTGTTTAAGTCATCGGCCCTTTGCTGGGGTAGTCTGGTGTTCTCTGGAGACAGGAGTGTTTCCAGACCCTCTGAAGGAGGTGGTAGTGGTATCTCTCCTGAAGAAATCTCTAGATCTGGACTGCCTAGCAAACTACAGACCTGTCTCTAACCTGCCTTTTGTGGGCAAGGTTATTGAGAAAGTGGTGGTGCAAATGGATGACCATCTGACAACTCACAATGTCTATGATCCTCTCCAATCCAGTTTCAAGAAGAGGCATAGTACTGAGACTGCCCTTGTTCGGGTACTGAATGATCTCCTGATAGTGAGGGATCAAGGGAGTCATTGCATCTTGGTTCTCCTCGATCTCTCTGCAGCATTTGATACTGTAGACCATGGGGTGTTGGTGGAGTGCTGGTGGATTCTCTGCAGACTATCTGGTACAGTCCTCAGGTGGTTTAGATCATTCCTTACTGGCAGGATGCAGAGAGCAGTGTCAGGGATTTATTCCTCAGCTCTTCTCCCCCTGTCATATTGGGTCCTGCTGGGTTCCATCTTGTCCCCTGTGTTGTTTGCAGTGTATATGCTGCCATTGAGAGACATTATAAGGTGGTATGTGCTGAGTTTTCACTGCTATGCAGGTGATACTCAGCTCTACATGTCCTTTGTGCCCAAACAGGGTGGGACAGTCTTGGTCTTCAACAACTGGCTCTCCGAGATTTGGGGTTGGATGAGAGCCAAGTGGTTGAAGTTGAACTCTGACAAGACCGAGATGTTGGTAGTAGAGCCAGGTAATCAAGGCATGGGGTTGCAAGTGGGTCAACCATCTTGGCTTTAGCCCGGAGGTGACCAGCTGCTTACCTCAAATCAGACGCAACATCTGGGTGTTGTGTTCAACAGTGGCCTGGCATTAAAATCTCAGGAGTCAACAGTTGTAAAGACCTCATTTTATCATCTGAGGAACATTGCTCGGATCAAACACCTGGTTCCACCTGGTGACATGCCAGTGCTGGTTCATGCCTTTGTAACCTCATGCCTTGATTACTGCAATGCCCTATACCTAGGGATATTGGGGATTGATATATACTGATTGCAGCGAGTGCAGAATGCGGCAGCCTGATTGTTGACTGATTTATTGAGATCTTGCCACATCACTCTTGTGCTCCATGGCCTGCACTGGCGGCCTGTACATTGCCAGATCACCTTCAAGGTCAGGCTACTACCTATAAAGCCCTACACAGATAGGGACTTGGCTACTTACAAGATCTTCTGAGTCCCTACTGCCCTTTTCTCCCATTCCACTCCCCCTACGAGGGATTGCTAGAGGTTCCCAGGGTCTGATTAAAGAACTCTGGGGCATGCACTTTTGCTTTTGCAGCTCCAACCCTGTGGAACACTCTACCTCATCAGATTAGAGAGTGCCTGACTGCTGACAGCTTTAAAACTGCATAAAAAACGCATTTGTTCAGCCAAGCATTTCCTGATGTAAGCTAAGCCTAATTGCACTGCCATTGGGTATATCAAGATCATGGTTTAACTTTGCTTTTATTTATTGATGTTTATATCAGTTTTATTAATTTTAGGATGTAACGTGCTTTGATCAAATGGAATTGTGCTGATAAAAAAATCTCGATTGATTGATTGAATCTTGATTGACATCGAGAGCAAAAATTTAAAAAATGTAATACGTGATGAAGGAGTGGTAATAGAGGGCAAAACTGAGGAAGAGGACCTGGGGGTGATAAGCCTGAAATCTATGGTGCAGTGTAACAGGGCAATGGAGAAGACAAACAGGATACTAGGGTACATAGGAAGGAGGATCCTCAGTGGAGATGGGGAGGTGATCCTGCCCCTGAACAGGACTCAGATTCACTCTCACCTAGAGTATTGTGCAAGATTCTGGAGCCCACATCTGTGGACAGACTGTGACAGGGTGGAGGATGTACAGAAAAGGGTGACCAAGACAATGCAGGAGATAGGGAGAAAGCATACGAAGAAAGATGGCAGGTTCTTAACATGTACATCCTGAAGACAAGAAGAGAGGGGAATTGTAATTGAAATACTGTATACAGATATCTCCATGTCATCAACAAGGTGAAATGAAATGAACTGTTCACTGTTAGTACAGTGCACTCCACTTATAAAGGCAACTGTTATTTTATTTATTTATTTATTGAGAAAATCGGATTACAACCTTTGAGTTAGGGACTCCTTTCCAAAGGCTCCACATCAGATTACAAAACATAACAATAAGTAGTCACTGAACAATATTACAGAGGGGGTAGAGGAAGGAAAAACAACAGGGTATAAACAACATGTGTCAAATACAGGCAGTATACAATAAGTAGAAGACAAGATAACAACAGGGTATGAACAGTGCTGCTAGTTCTATACAGACTGGGTAGCTATACAAGTCCTGTAGGGAGCTTGTGAATGTCAGCAAACAGTACAATCAAAAATTATGGCATGGCCTATATGCTTGCAGGTGATGCGAGCAGTCGGATTACCAGCATTGTCATTAACACACATTAGCAGCAGTGGGATAGGGATATCTTTAGCCCAGGGTCTTGCCGTTTGTGGGCAGACATCTGTTTTTTTAGTGAGAACAAAGGCAGAGGTGGGTGGAGATTATGTGGTTCTTGAGGGTTGTTTTGAAGGGGCCTAGTGTGGAGATAGAGGTGATGGCCAGGGGGAGTTCACTGTACCAATCTGGTGCTCTGTAGGAAAAGGACCGTTGTGCCAGGGTGGTTGTGACCCTGGGAACAGCTCACATTAATTTATCTGCCACACGGGTGTTTGCTGAGGTATGTACAGTGCAAAGGGAGGCTGAGACTCCAATGGGAGTAAGGCCTAGGAGGATTTTCTTAGTAAGAAGACATGTTTGATAATGCATTCTTTCATCTAGGTTGAGGATTTTTGTTAGTGTATACAGGGTGCAGCTGTGGGTATGCTTATCCATTCCAGCAAGGAGCCTACAGGCTTTGTTAATGGACAGGTGGATTTTATTTAGTGCAGTGCAGTTAGCGGCCGAGTAGACGGTTAGCCCACAGTCTACAAGTGATAGAACAGAGGAGATAACAGCAATGTTTAGGGCCTCTGGCGGTAAACATAGAAACATAGAAACATAGACTTTGACAGCAGATAAGGACCTCTTGGCCCACCTAGTCTGCCCATTTCCCTACCTACAGGATAAGCCGCAGATCCTAGTTAACCAACAGCCTATTTCTTCCTACCCCCCACAAGAATTGCCTTATGTCTGTCCCATGTATTCTTGAATTTTCCCACAGTTTTAGACCCCACAACCTCCTCAGGAAGGCTGTTCCATGCATCCACTACCCTCTCTGTGAAAAAATACTTCCTCACATTGCCCCTGAACCGCCCCCCCCCATCTTTAAATTGTGTCCCCTTGTTCTAGCATGTCTCTTTTTCTGAAAGATGCTACGCTCTTGGACTTTGTTGATTCCACTGAGGTACTTAAACATTTCTATCATGTCCCCCCTCTCCCTCCTTTCCTCAAAGGTATACATATTAAGTGCTTTTAGCCTCTCCTCATATGACTTCTCTTGCAGACCCTGCACCATTCTAGTTGCCCTCCTCTGGACTGCCTCTGTCCTGTCCATGTCCTTGCGGAGATGGGGTCTCCAGAACTGGACACAGTACTCTAGATGGGGTCTCACCAACTGTCTGTACAGAGGGATAACAACTTCCTGTTTTCTGCTGGTGATGCCTCTCCCTATGCATCCCAGTATACCCCCAGCTCTCCCTACTGCCATCTCACATTGCTTACTAGCCTTAAGGTCATCTGATATGATTACCCCCAGGTCCCTTTCCTTTTTTGTTACTACCCCCCCCCCCCACTGTCTAATCTTCCCCTGGGTTTTTGTTTCCCAAGTGCATTATTTTGCACTTCTTTGCATTGAATCCTAGCTGCCATACTTCCGACCATTCCTCCAACCTTGCCAAGTCCCTTCTTGTCCTTTTCATGCCTCCTTGTGTATCAACCCTGTTGCAGATCTTTGTGTCATCAGCAAAGAGCTATACTTTTCCTTCCAGTCTTTCTGCAATGTCACTTATAAAGACATTAAAAAGGACTGGACCCAGTACTGAACCCTGCGGTACCCCACTAATAACCCCCTCTTTCTTCAGAGTGGACTCCATTTACAATTACCTTCTGTGTCCTGTTGTCCAGCTAATGTTTTACCCAGACTACCACCCTGGGACCCTCTCCCAGGTTGGTTAATTTGACTATTAATCTTTTGTGTGGGACTGTGTCAAATGTCTTGCTAAAGTCTAGGTAGGCCATGTCCACAGCTCCTCCCTGGTCTACTACTTTGGTCACTCAGTCAAAGAAATCAATTAGATTCATCTGATATGACCTTCACGCTGTGAACCCATGCTGCCTTGGGTCCTGCGCCCCACTAGCCTCTAGGTACTCAACAATTCTTTCCTTCAGAAGTGATTCCGTCACTTTCCCTACCACAGAGGTCAAACTGACAGGTCTGTAGTTTTCTGCCTCTGTCTTGGTCCCACTTGTATGAAGGGGAATCACATCTGCCTTCCTCCAGTCCTCGGGTACGACACCATCCTCCTATGATTTGTTAAAAAGGGTAGTCAGAGGTTTCACTAGTTCTCCCCTTAATTCTTTTAGAATTCTGGGGTGAATTCCATGAGGCCCCATTGCTTTGTCCACCTTCAGTTTTAGGAGTTCTTTCAGAACCCTTTTTTCTGTGAAAGGACTGGGATCGACCCCCCTATCCAGAGTGCTTCTGTTAACTGGATTAGGTACCTCCCCCTCCTCTTTTGTGAATACTGAGCAGAAATATTCATTCAGTATCCCAGCTTTTCACTATCCCCCTCTGCCCACCCACCGTTCATTCTATTCAGCCTCACTATCCCTCCCTTTGTCTTTCTACACTCCCTGATGTACCTATAAAAGGTTTTGTCCCCCTTCTTAACCGAGTTGGCTATCCTTTCCTCAGTTTGGGCCTTTTCTATTCTGATTTCCCTTCCTGCTTCCTTCTGCCTTAACTGATACAGCTCTCTGTCCTGATCTTTCTGTGTTTCCTTATACTTCCTGAATGCTATCTTTTTCTCCCTGACTTTACCTACCACCTCTTTTGAGAACCATAGTGGCTTTTTCTTTCATTTTGATTTGTTTATTTGCTTCACACAAAGGCTCGTTGCCTCGGTGATGGCAGTTGTGACGATTCCCCATTGTTGTTCTACCCCTCCTTCTAGCCTGTTTGCTAGTGCTTTTCTGAGGCACTCTCACATCTTGCCAAAGTCAGCCCTCCTGAAGTCCAGTACCCTTACTTTTGTATGGCTTGACTCTGTAGCTGAGTTTAACATGAACCACACTGTTTGATGGTCACTTGTTCCCAGATGGCAACCCACTTCTAGATCTGAGATCCTCTCATTGTCCCCATTTGAGAGTACGAGGTCTAAGATTGCTCCCTCATGAGTGGGTTCCGAAACTAGCTGTCTGAGGCATGCCACCTGTAGGGCATCGAGAATGGCCCTGCTCTTGGATGTGGCTGCAGAAAGTGTGCTCCAGTTAACACCTGGCATATTCAAGTCTCTCATCAACAGTATCTCCCCTTTCTCTGCCATCCTAAGAATGTCTTCTATCATATCCTTGTCCATTCACTCCCCCTGACCTGGGGGTCTGTATACAACCCCTGTGCTGATTGTGGTGCCACTTCCAGTCTCCAAGGTGACCCACAGTGACTCCTCTCCTCCCTGTTTACTCTTTTGTTCAGTTGCTTTTATCCCTTGCTTTACATAGAGAGCTACTCCTCCCCCTCTTCTCCCCTCCCTGTCTCTCCTGTAGGTTACGTACCCTGGTATGTTACCATCCCAGTCATGGTTCTCTGTGTACCATGTTTCTGTGACTGCTACGATATCTAGGCATCCCTCTTCCATCAAGGTCACCAGTTCAGGGAGCTTGTTGCCCAGGCTATGGGCATTGGTACTAATTATCCTCCATTTCCTGATGGCCTTACTCCTTTTTGCCACATCCCTGTCATTCTTGCCTTTGTCACTTTCTCCATTTAGCCTTGCCCTTCTCCCTATCATCATCTCTATGTTGGTGTTTACTGAACTTACTACCGTGACTTTTTTTTGGTGGGGCTAGGATTTCCCTGCTCCTTTCCAGTGCCTCTCCCCTTGGCTAGTTTAAATATTTGCCAATGAAGCATTTAAACCTATCACCTAGGATCCTGGTTCCCCTCCTGGACAGATGCAGCCCATCATGCCAGTACAGGCTTGCATCACTCCAAGTGAACCCCCAGTCCACAGTGAAGCCAAATCCCTGAGCTCTGCACCAGTTTTTCAACCACTGATTGAATCCCATGGTGTGGAGCACCCTAGCCTCTCGTACGCCATAGACAGACAGCACCTCCGCGAAATTTACTGTGTGTGCTACTTGTCTAAGGCCCCTCCCCAATTCCACAAACTCTTCCTGTACTGCTTTGATCACTTTCTTAGCCAGGTCATTTGTCCCTAGGTGGACAATGACATCCAGCTCCCTCCCCTGTGCAGCTGCTCTGGCAATCCTGAGGATTCTCTCCCTGTCTCTCCAAGCCATGGTGCCAGGCATGCACCTTACCTCCCTCTCCCCTTCCTCCCCCAGTTCTACCTTCCTAACAATGGAGTCTCCCACCAGGAGTTGTTTCCTTCCCCTGTGGGGTCCCATGCCACCCTCCTGTGGGTCTCCTTTGTGCAGGTTCCCAACATCCTCCTTGGTCTCCACTGTGGGTGCCTCCATAGTGGAACCACACTTTGCCAGAATGGCATAGGAATTGTGGAGAGGTACAACTGGAGGGGTGCACCGCTGTTCCTCCACTCTCACCCTCCCTGTGCCCACTGTTGTCCAACCACTCCTCTTTCTTGGCAACCTCTGAGGCAACAGCAGTGGCTCTGGTGGTCCCTGGATGGAAGAGAAGGTCCCACAAATCCTGGCCATCTCAGCCTGGAGATGAGCAACCTCCTCCCTCAGCCCAGAGAGGTGCCTGCAGATGGGACAACACCGTATCCTCCAGAACGTCTCCCGGAAGACTGCTGCTCCACAGCCACTGCACTGCACCACTCCCATCATGTCTTATTTCTGGCCCCTTCACTATTATTTGGAATCCTTACTCTTTCCTCTGTTTTTTTTTCCTTCTCTCTCTACTTACTTACTGCCTCTGTGCCCTTTAAGCTCCTGATTGTCCTGTTCTGAGACAAGAAGATCCTATATTTCTCAGTAGACCCCTTACTTGCTTAGAGGCAGACCTCCAGCAGCTAGAGGGGGCTGGAGAGCTACTCTTGCCCTTCTAGGATGGCGCATCTTTGGTGGCTCTGTGATCACTCACTTCCTGCTCCCAAACAGGAAGTTCCTGTTGTCAGTCAAATCCTGTGCCTATAAAAGTAGAACTAGCTTTGGGTGGGAGTCTGGAGGGGAAGGAAGGTGGGCAATATAGTTTTTTAGAAGAGTGTAGAGAGTAGAAGAGTTCTACTTCTTTAGTTCCAGTAGAGAAGTCCAGTCACACAGCATTCCTTCCTTCTGGTGTCCTCTGCCAAGCCTCTGACAGAATCTTTCTAAGGCCGTGCTTAAATCTAGTTTCCTTCTAGCTAAGCCTCTCCCCCTACTTACTAGATCTTTCTACAAGTAATTTAAACTGCACAGCAATCAAGCCCCTTCAGCCACCTGAGATTTGCACCTAGATAACTGTTCAGATAACCACTTTAGCTAACTGAGACAAGCACACTATTTTTTTTTTCTTTTGTTTTTTTACCTTAAAGAGGTAGGCAGGCTTTGTGCCGATACAGTAGTCCTGTGCGTACATTTATGGCAGAGGAAAGATTACTTATGTGTGGGTGGAATGAGAGATTAGGATCGAAGGTAATGCCCAGATATTTATAGGTGTAGACCTGGTCCAGTGGGAGGGGGGTTTTGGAAAAGATTGTTAGCTTGGCATTGTGGTCCTTACTCTGACAGTGGGAAAAGAGCATTGATTTAGTCTTTTTTACATTGACCATGAGTCTGTGGTCAGTGAACCAGTTTTCAACCTGGTTAAAGGTAAGTTGTAGGGAAGACTGAAGGATTGTGGGATCTGAGTGAGAGGCATACATTACTGCGTCATCTGTGTAGAGCAGAAGGTTACATGGACAGGATTTAGGCAGAGTATTTAGGAAGATGCTGAACAGCAATGGGCTAAGGATGGAGCCCTGGGGCACCCCTGAGCAGACTGGTAGAGTGGGTGAGAGGGTGCTGTTTATCTTTACACATTGGGACCTGTCTGTGAGGTTACTTGTGAACCAAGCAATGGGTCCAGGGGACAGGCGGTGTACGAAGAGTATTTATGAGGAAGGTGTGGGAGACTGTATTGAACGTTTTTGACAGGTCTATGAATACGGCTCCTGCTAACAGCTTTTTATCTAGGGCATTGTGCAGTGAGTTGGAGAACTCTATGAGGGCAGAGGTTGTGCTGTGTCCAGCTTTAAAACCATGTTTTTCCCTGCATAGGATGTCGTGTACAAGTAGGTAGTCTGTGAGTTGGGTTGCAACGATTTTTCCCAGGGCTTTCGAGAGGGGAGGGAGTATGGAGATGGGCCTGTAGTTATTGGGCAATGTGTGGTCCCCACTCTTTAGTATTGGTGTGATGGTGGCCACCTTCCAGTCATTTTGGAACTGCTCTAGACATAGGGAAAGGTTAAGGAGATCAGTTAGGGGGATAGCACCGAGTCAAGTACCAAGTTAAGGATTTTCATGTCAAAGGAGTCTTTGCAGTAGTTTGAGCCTCCTAGTGCTTTCTTAAGGTAAGAACTTGCTTCATTCATAGTAATGACCCTGAGGTAGAAAGGGGGGAAGGTGTTGTTGGGTTCTGGGGACTTAGGGGTGGGGTCGAAAAAGTTGGTTGGCAGAACTGTACTCAGATCAGAGAATGCAGCATTTAGGCTGTTGGTGATTGTGAGCTGGTCTGATGTAATATTATTGTTGAAAGTTAGCTGGGTGGGGGGAGGCATCCTGGATTTTCCATTCAGTTCCTTTAGGTTGTCCCAAAACAACCTAGCATTCCCCGAGGATGAGGCCAGAGTGGGCTTGTAATAGCTGGATTTGGCCATTCTAATAGCCCAGGTACACTTGTTGCGAGCTATTTTATAGGCCAGCCTGTCTGTCTGCACTCCAGAGGCAGCTGCTTTGTATCAGATGTCATCATAGCTCTTTAGCTGCTTGAGCAGTGCTGGCATGACCCAGGGGGCATTTCATTTTTTGGTTTGTACCTTTGTGAGTGGGGCAAATGTATCACAGGCCTTGTTGAATGTGTAGATGAAGTATTCAAGGGTAGCATCTATGGAGGGGGACCAATCACACTGGGCAAGGTATCTCCTTAGTTTAGTGGGGCCTCCAGGTTGAAGACAGCATCAGATGAAACTGCCTGGTCAGAGTAGTTGTCAGACATGACCAGGCAAAGAGGATGGGGGAGTGGTCACTTAATGAGTCTAGCAGTACAGTTAGGTTTGTGATTCTGTTAGGGCAATTGGTGAGTAAGAGGTCAATGAGAGTGCTAGAACCATTTCTGGGATTAACCCTGGTTGGCTGGTTAACTAATTGGGCCAGGTCTAGCACTGAGAGGGTGTCCTTTATAGGGGAGCCTGAGCTTGATAGCCAGTTCACATTAAAATCCCCCAAGATAAATATGCTCAGTCTTGGGTGGGAAGATGGAGATATAGTTGGCCAGAGAGTGAAATGCTGAGGCTTGGTTACGTGGTAGGATGTACACCACCGTAATGGTTACAGGGGCTCTGGTAGGGTCTGGATTGATTTTTAGTGTCAGAGCCTGTGCCCCGTGGTTCAGGGAGGGTGCTGGTAGGCTTTGGCATAGCAGTGAGTCTCGTAAGTAAAAGGCACACCCCCCTCCCCATTTGCCAAATCTATCCGCTCTATAAGTAGTGAGGCCAGAGAGTGCTATGGAGGAGTCCGGGACCTTCTTTAACAGCCAGGTCTCAGTGAGGGCTAACACATCTGGTTCATGCAGCTGCACCAGCATTGTAGCTGTGCTATTTTTTGGGTAAGCTGCAGATATCCATCGCAGCTATACTTAGCTCATGGCGTGAGGTGCCCGGACTGACTGAGATGGGGCCTGGATTAGATGGGGCCTGAACATTGCCTGACATAAGGAGTAGCAGAGTGAATATTCTGAGGAGGGCCAGTGTTCTCTGTTTGTTGATGTGGGCATGTTGCTTTTTTCCTGGGGTACTGCCTGTGCAAGGAGTGGCTAGGGAGATGAGGGTGGGGTAGAAGAGGAATGCAATGGGACATGGGAGGTGGTATTGACAGGAGATAGGTGGGCGATGAGTAGGGGGGGTGCAGTGGCATTTCCATGACAGGGATAGTAGGTGAGAGCTGGTGTTGTGTTGCAGGAGTGCCTGCAGGGTAAGTCACGGGCAAGGGACCGGGGCATCCCAGGAGGAGGATGACAGAGGCGAGGAGTATGGTAAGCATTCTAATGCTGGTGTGCTGCCACCAGGGGAGATTCCAGGAATTGAGATGCAGAGGGGAACTGTCTGTGGCAGCGCAGGAGAGAGGTTATTAGGGGAGAGTGGGAAGGAGAGATAGAAGGGATAGACACCAAGGGGCATATACAGGTTTAGAGTAAGGGGAATCAGTGATGGGGATGAGGGACAATGCTGCCTCAAGTGGTGAGGTGTTACAGGCTGCTAATGGTAAAGTGGGCTGATTGGTTCAGGCACAGCCTCAGCCCTATTGGTTCTTGGTTCTTTCCCAGCTCTATATAAGGGCGTGTTGACCAAGGGTGGTGGTGGGGGCTGTGGGGAGCTGACACGGAGTGTCAGCGGGGCAAACCCCAGTTGGAACTGCGCCACAGTCCTGTGGCTTAGTGTGCCCGTGTTCTGTACCTGCTTGTCTTGGGGGTTGGGGATGTCGTCTGTATTCTGGCCCTCGTGACCTCCGCATGGACCCTCAGTAGGATCCTGTTCTGTGGGCTGTGGAGAAGCAGGTAAGAGTTCTTTATACAGTGCTGCAGGGGGAGGAGTTTTATGCAAGAGATAGCTATTATTGGACAAACAATTCCTTTAGGGAAAAAACCAAAACTATTTATTTTTTAAAAGTCCTAAGATACTAGCAATAGCAAGCTAAGGCAATTACAGTTAAGGCTACAGGCTATCGGGACATGAATATCCTGGGAGAACAATCAGAGAAAAACAATTTATTTTTTAAGTCTTAAGATACTAGCGATAGAAAGCTAAGGCAATTACAGCTAAGGCTAAAGGCTATTGGGACATGGCTATCCTGGGAGAACAATCAATTCCTTTTTGAAACAAAATAAAACATTCTTTTTAAGAGTCCTTAAGGCACAGTTGCAAAGACTTACAGGTACTGCTAGTGGCGGTGGAGATCTTGCAGAAATAAAACTATCTCCACTGCTGGGCCGACATAAATGTTTAAAGTAAAAAGGTACCAAACACCACCAGTTGAAACTGCACCACTATCCTGTGGCTTAGTGTGCAGCGTTCCATACCTCCATGTCTCGGGGGGGTGGCATCTGTATTCTGGCCCTCGTGACCTCATCACGGACCCTCGGTAGGATCCTGTTCTGTGGGCTGCTTGTTATAATGGACAATTGGTTATAACATACTAAACCTGATTTCCCAGACCAAATAAATCAAATCAAATACATTTTTCTCTGGTTATAAGGGACAGAAACATTGCTTATTAAGGACACTGAAATGGTATGGACATTTGTAGTGCTTTTTTTGTGGGGGAAGGGAGTTCAGAGCTTGTCAGGAGATTTAATAAATGTACAATTATGATGGAGGAGCTACAGAGATTAAATTTCTAGCAAAAGAATTCTCCATAAGCCGCATAAACATTTATTAGTTAATTAAGTACACTAAAATAAATGAGTTTATGTTTCAGCAAAGCCCTCTCAGTACAATTTCCTTTGTTCTTACTGTCCTAAAACCCCAAAATCCAGCCACTACAGTTAGTACAGAAACATAAAAATTGATTGTAGATAAGGCCCACTTGGCCCACTTAGTCTGCTCATTTTCCCTACCTACTGTAAAACTGCAGACCCTACTTGATCTCCGGTTTTATCCCCTCTTTCCTAACCCCTAAGATTCCCTCATGCCTATCCCGTGCATTTTTTAATTTCATTATCATTTTTGCTCCCACCACCTCTGAAGGGAGGGTATTACATGCATCCACCACAGTCTCAGTGAAGAAGTCCTTTCTCATGTTTCCCCTGAGTTTATCCCCCCCTCCAGCTTCATAGCATGACCCCTTGTTCATGAACATCTTTTTCTCTGACAAATGCTTCTCTTCTGCACCTTATTTATATCCTTGAGGTATTTGAAAGTCTCCATCATATCCCCCCTCTCCCTCCTTTTATCCAGAGTGTACATATTGAGGCCCTGTAGCCTCTCCTCATAAGGCTTTTAGTGCAGACCTTGCACCATTTTAGTTACTCTCCTCTCGACCGCCTCCACTCTATCTATGTCTTTCAGGAGATGTGGCCTCCAGAACTGGAAACAGTATTCTCGATGAGGTCTCACCAATGATTTGTACAGTGGTATCACCACCTCCTTCTTTCTGAGGGTGATTTATTTTATTTATTTTTTATTTATTCAAAAGATTCACCAGGAAGGCACATTGAGCAGAAGCTTGATTCCAGATGCATCCTGGGGGGAAGGGGATAGGGAGTACAACAAAATAGATATAACAATAAATACATTTGGCACACAACAAAATGGACAGCTGCATAGTTAATAAAACAGAAGCAGTGCAATAACAGTGGCAGTGCAGTAGGTACATTATGACATAGCAACAAGTAATAACTAGTAGTATATGCAATAAACACATATGGTGCAATGAAATGGAACAAAGAGAAATGGGCAGCTTGCAAGGCTGAGCTATAATAGTAACAGTGCAGCAGGTACACTGTGTGTTGGGCAGCAGATAACAAGGACAGCAGCACAGTGTGGGAGATGTAGAGGAGCACTCAGGGAGTAGCCAACAATACAATGGGTTAGATGCAGACAGGAATAAGAGCAATATGCAATATGTGTAAAAGTAAACACAATAATAATGAGTTCAAGGAGGAGATTATGGAGATGGCAGCTACGTTGATAACCTAGTGAAAGCAGAAGATAAGTGCTCTAAATGATTGTGCAACTAGGAACAGAGTCTAGGCAATCCTAGTCAAGGGAAGCCTATTCGGAGGTATAAGATTTAGGGGGACAGAAGGAACAGAGGGGTAAAGAGATGATGAGGATTGGCAAGAGCATATAGGTTTTGTGAAATCTCTTAAAAGGGAGGAGAAGGAGTAGGAAGAACTGGCATTGTGGATGGTGGCAGGGAGGGCATTCCATATTTTAGGGCAGCAGAAGGAGAAAGCAGATTGGCTGGAGGAGGTTGAATGGTGGGGGATATTGAAAGTTTGAAGGTCAGAGTTATGGAGGGAATAGGTGCATTGGGAGGTCGTGCGAATGACACAAGATAGGTAGGAGGGGAGATTACCAGACCAGAATTTGGCCATGCAAATGGCAGTGTGAGCGACACATCTAGACTCCAGGGATGGAAAAGGCAGGGTTTTATACAGGTCACAGTGATGAATATGAGGGGACAGGAAAGTACAAAGCAACAGAAAGAGTTGAAAAGGGTGTCCAGTCTGGCCAGGGTAGATGTAGAGGTGGCACTGTAGACTGTATCTGCATAGTCAAAGGTGGGAAGGATCATTTTTTGCACAAGGGCACGTTGTGTCGATTGAGAGATGCAATTCTTGTTTCTATATAAGCACAAAGCTTGGGGTATAAGTTCTTTTGAATTGCATTCATGTGTGCAAAGAAGTCCAAATGGTGATGTAACCAGACCCCAAGGGATAGCCCATCAATACTACCACTGCCGAATGGTGACCCGTGACAACCGCAAGGGAATCACAGCACCAACACCTTTTTGTGACTGACGGATCTCCCTATACCCAAGTGTTGCCCCCCTCCACCAGAGTTGGAATCTAAAAGAAGGGAGGAGTGGGGGCAAAGCCCCCTACAAGGGAGTGTGTAGGAGGCGAAGCCCCCCGCAAAACAAATCATTTCCCAAACTGGTCGTGTTGCTGGTTCGGCGACCTTGTCATGGGTCGCTGTTCTGCAGTTGCAGTTTTGACATGGAACCACCCCAAGGTATCTAAAGGTGGAGATGTTTTTGATGGGGGAGCCATCCGAGGTGTGGAAGGTGGGTAGGGCTTTAAGATTAGCAAGTCTCTGTCTTGTGTTGAAGGGCATGGAGACTGCCTTTTTGGCACTGAGGAACAACTGGTTGGATAGGAACCAGTGTTGTACATTCATGTTGCAGTCTATCCTCAGCCTCAGCAGATAATGTGCTAGATGTGAAGAGAACAGTGTCATCTGCATGCATGTGGATTTGGAAAGTAGAGCAGGCTGAAGGGAGATCATTGAAGACTATGGAAAACAATATTGAACCAAGAACGGAGCCCTGTGGGACACCAGTAGTGATGGGTAGCGGAGGTGAGATTGACGAGGCAATCTTAACTGTTTGTGATTTACCTGAAAGCTAAGATTCAAACCATGCTGTGGCCAAGGAATTTAGGTAGTGAAATTTTGGAGGAAGAGGGAGTGGGAAACAGTGTCGAAGGCTTTCGCCAGAACAACAAATATGGCAGAGGTAACGTGTCCCTGATCCATATTAAAGTGTATAGAGTCAGTGAAACATAGGAGGGAGGTAGTGGTGAACTAGAATTTATGGAAGCCAGACTGGAATAGGGTGAACAATGAGGTAGAGTCAAAGTAAGAGGTAAGCTGGGTGATACCCCTCCCTATGCACCTAACATTCCACTGGTTCTCCCCACTGCCTTGTCACACTGATTTGCCACTTTTAGGTCATCTGATATGATTACCTCCAGGTCCCTTTCCTCTTTGGTGGTCCTCAGCACCATGCCCCCCACCATGTACTCTGCCCTTGGGTTTCTGTGCCCCGCATGCATGATTTTGCACTTTATCTTAGTTGCCACACTCTTGACCATTCCTCAAGCTTACTTAGACCCCTCCCCCCCCGGAGTGTCAACCCTATTGCAGATCTCTGTGTCATCTGCAAAAAGGCATACTTTCCCTTCTAACACATCTGCAATGTTGTTTATAAAGACATTAAAAAGGACCAGTCCCAGTACTGATCCCTGTGGCACCCAACTGGTCACCCTCCCCTCCTCAGAGAGAACTCCATTTACCACCACCCTGACGCACATCCCTCAAACAATTTCCTACCCATTTCACCACCTTAGTACCCACTCCCATGATGCCCAGCTTGTGTATGAGTCTTCTGTGTGGAATGGTGTCGAAGGCCTGAAATCTAGGTAGACCACATCCACCCCTCCACCTTAATCTAATTCCCTGGTCACCCAGTCAAAGAAATCTATCAGATTTGTTTGACATGACCTCTCCCCAGTGAATCCATGCTGCCTCAGATCCTGCAAGCAAACGGATTCAAGATATTCCACAGTCCTTTCCTTTAGCAGTGATTTTGTTAATTTCTGCACCACCAAAGTCAGGCTGATTGGCCTGTAGTTGCCAGCCTCCTCCCTACTCACATGTTTGTAAAATGGGACTACATCTACCCTCCTCCAGTCCTCTGGAACCATTCCCGTCTCCAGGGAGTGGTTGAACAGGACTGTCAGGACTACCTTCTTCTTACCTTGTGCAATACATTTCCTTAAAAAAACTCATGTTCCTAGACAGTTAAATAACTTTAAAGAAATGCACAGATTACAGAAACATATGCTAGGCAGGATTTTGAGTAATCTATGAAGATTTATATAGAGAATAATGCATGGGGTAGTGTGCATTCCCAGAATTTAATGCAATCCCGAGCTGTGGGATGCTATATAAACCCAGAAAATGAAGCTCAAGGGGTTTATTTAAGCATCCCACACCGAGGGTGTGCATTAAATTTGAGTATGCACACTACCCATGATTTATTTTATCTAATTGCTGGTGAGCAATTTTTTCCTGCCTGACTTCTGTGACCATATGATATAGAAACACACACACAGACACAATCTCTCTCTCTCTCTCTCTCTCTCTCTCTCTCGCTCTCCCTCCTTCTCCAACATGAGCATTGTTCTTTCTTTCTACAGTTTGGAATCATGATGGCTAGCACTATAGCGAACTATAGGCAGTCAGCCATGGACCACCTCCTGCTCGTACTCACTATTGCCCGAAGCCAATGAACAGCAGAATCAACCAGATGCAGATTTTTTAAATGTGAAAAATAGGATCAACAAGATAGGTATTAAACATTTTGGGCAGGCTATAAAAAATGACAGCTGTACTGTTGATAAGGAGGTGTGAAAAAATGCCAGTGTTGAAAATCTGGCATGAAAATATTACAAATTTGCGAAGTTGCAAGGGTGCATGGAAACTGCGCAACGCACGCTTGTAACACAGTCATTTTCTGGACTTTTGGCACCAAATTTTCAACATAGGCATTTTAGGACCTCTGCTCATGAACAGTGTCACCATCATTTTCTCAAACTGTCCCCAAAATGGATTTTGCACAGTGACCGAGCTATTCTGAGCCGGATGTGTGAAAACACATTTTGGCCAGGACATGTAAAATGACAGCTGTACTATTCATAAGGAAGTATGGAAAAATGCCAATTTTGAAAATCTGGAGTGAAAATGTTACAAATTCATGAAGTTACGAGCGTGCATGGAAACAGCGCAACGTATGCTTGTAAAACAGCCATTCTTTGGAATTTTTTCACCAAATTTGCAACATCGGCTTTTTGAGAGCTCCCTCGTGAACAGTGGCACTGTCGTTTCGTTACTCAGTCCCAAAAGGTGATTCCATGCAGTGACCTCAAAATCACCTTTCAGGACAGAATAACTCTATGACAGTGACAGAATTCATGAGGAGGGGTCCCAATAACCCCATGTTGAAAATTTGGTGCAAAAATTCCAAAAAAATGCCTGAGATATGCACCAAAGTTGAAAACAAAACTATTTATATCATTATACAGCTTACCAGCATTTCCTCAGTTCGTGGTCAGCTTTGAAGAGTGCAGACATGTTTCCAGTCCACTAAAGATCATTGCGCCGGCTTCGGAGGCAAGTATGGGGTGAGGGGGGTGTGGGGAGGCAGGGTGCGCAGAAGGTGGGAACGGGTTGTGGAAGGGGGCATGGAGATTGCAAGGGACTGTTTTCTTCTTTCACAGGGTTAAAAGTAAAAAAAACATCGCAGAACAGTTTTTCTTTTTCAGGGCGATTTGACATGCAGGGGTGGGCTTCCAACGTGCCACCTACGTGTTTTTTTTTGGGGGGGATGCTATAGCCGACAGGAGATTGGGCACCCCCCCGGCACATAACAAATGAGGGGGGTGCATGATGCCAATGGGGAGTGGGCTCCCCCGTCAGCACATACATTGGGGCAGGGCATGCTGACAGGGGGATTGGGCACCCCCAAAGTTGGCATTATGGCAGGCTGTGTCTCACCATGTTATGTTCTTTTTTTCACCAGGGAAAGCACATTGGGAGGTCCGCTGTGTATGACATGCTTTGCTCGCATTGCAGCGGACCTTTCGTTTGATGTGATTGCCACATTTAGTATGCATGGTGTGGTGCCAGCATGCAGGCTGATTGGGGAATGAGGGACGCACCTACTGATGCATGCCTTGCATTCGCCCAGCAGTGACCTTGCCTCCAAATCTGCTACTACCACAATATGTTGGCTGCGCATGTGCGAGCCAGCATAAAAACAATAATGAGAAAATAAGACGAGTTTTGTTGTAGTAGCTCCTCGCTAATTGACAGAAGAGCTGCCATGTTTGTGGAGCAAGAAAGAACAAATGAGGTAGTGCTCAAGCTGAGCGTGAGAATGCCACAATAACCAGCTGGTTATTATGGCAAACATCAGCTTTCTGAGCCCATTGAAAAAATTGCTCAACAGTTATTATAATAGGTTCTTATTCACTCTGAGCCCATGCTTAGACACATAGACACACCTAAAACATTGGCTGTACCTCATCTGGATATAACTGACACTGGATACAGCAGACAAAAGTTGTATGTGTGGATGTGTACCTTATAATAGGTGTGCACGTTTACAAATTTAAGGGAGAACCCATTAAAACTGATTGGAGGAAGGTTCAGGAGGGAGGTCCACAAGTACTTTTTCACAGAAAGAGTGATGGACTAGGGGAACTGACTGCAAAAGGAGACTGTCTGCCACAGAACAGTGAGTGGGTGGAACAAGCACAAGGATCTGTTAATGACAGGATGAGGTGGAAGAGAGAAGGGGAAAAGGGTAGATAGTGGTCGTTAGAGCCATCACAAGAGTATGCAGTAGGGTTGTGCAAACTGGATGGGCCCATGGGCTTTTTTCCTCCATCACTCTCTATGTTTCTATGTATATCTGCAATGTAAAGATCAATACCTCTGCTATATGACTGGGACTCCAAGACAGCAAATTTCTAAACCAACACATCCAGCTTACCATTAGTCTCCTTATGAAAGACTGCTATTATCAGTTTGACTACAGTAGTATTTAGAACACAGAGCTATGAACCTGGAAACCTGCATTTGAATCCCTCAACTGCTACTTACTGATTACCTTGAACATGTCACTTAACCTTCATGTGCTTAACTGTCACTATTCTGTCTCTGTGCCCTTTGAACTCCCATGTGTGCTGAAAGTAACTGCAGCATTCTTTCCCCTCCCTTTTCTAGACTGCAAAGTTTCTTTGAGATACAATTTGTATGGCATGTACTGTATAAAACCAATTCCTTTCCTTTCCTGTTAGTGTCTTGCTGCCTTCTGTGTTTGCTGAGTGGACAGAAGCACCTTTTAAGGGTTGGAAATTAACCTCAAGTACCGGCTGAGGTTTAGCCCAGACACAGCTCTGCAGAGGAGAGCACAGATGCACCTGAAGGGTTTCACCCAGGGAGTCATCCTACCTAGATTCCATATGTGTCTAATGATTCCCAAGTCAAACACCTGTAGCAGTGTGGCCCCTTGAGTCACCTAGTGCAAAAAGAACAACATCGGAAAGGATCTACTCCATAAACCCTTAAATACAGCCAAGCACAGTGGATAAAATGAATGTTTTCTGCCCTGTGCTTGACTGTAATGATCCACAACCCATCCAAAGTGATGAGAGGATTGTTCATTATTCCCACGTTCTTATTTCCCTATTCAACAATCAGTTTGAAATGGTGACCACTATGCCAAAGCTCTTATTCTTGCATCTCATAGTGGCAGTGAGTGACATGATGCAGGATATCCAGATATATCACAATATATCACAGGAAATCCCCATTCCTGTGATATTTTACAATATATCCAAATTTATAAAATGGGTACAAAATTTCCTGAAACCTGATTGGCTCAAACACTTATCCAGCCGTGTCCTTATCAGATGATAACTTTGCAACCGGCACTACTTGTGCCAGCCTGACCCTACAACAAAAAGGTATTACTGTGCCACCCACAGCCAAACAGTCATGCCAGCCTAGACTTGATGGAGGAGCAGGTTTCCATCTCCCTTGTCATTTGAAAGTTGCATTGTGGCCGCACACGCGATGCTCACTGTACAGAGCATTTTTTATGTTTTTCCCCTTGATTTAAAAAAAAAAATCTCACCTCTGCTGCTTCTCTTCTGAAAGCTGCTCCTGATCCAGTGATCATCTCATGTGCCGCCAGGACACAGCTTACAAAGGATAACAGAAACCCATTCCTCCGATAGGCAACCAGATAGAATGATATTCAAAATTTAATAGCCAATTTGACCTTGCTTTTAAAAATGGAGCAATTATACAGTACCACTATCTTCAGGTAAGCGTTAGTAAGCAAAAACTACTAACTATAGCAGCTGACATGAGACCTGCTCGCTTCCACTTAGTCTCAGCGTTTGTTCCTAAACCCCCTCCCCCGCACTGTCCCTTAGTCTAAACTCTCGCGCTCTCCTCACTAGTGGCTTCTTTTTACACCCACTGCAGATTTCTGCTTTGAGAAATGTGATCCCGGGACATGGTAAAACAGAAATACGCTCTGAACCATGGCGCTTGCAAAGTGACACACTCACAAATAGACTCAGTCCCTCTAAAGGCATAACATACAGAGAAAAATGAAAAAAAAGGAAACATTAAAATATTGTACACCTGTGTGTGTGTGTTGTGGGGGAGAGAGTGGAACTAATATCAGCACTATGTGTTTTTTGGAAAGAGGAGAGCCCTCTACTGGCCTGTTAGCTAATCTCAAATACAGCACAGTACAGTAATAGGGGAACAATTTTTCCTATTACTAGTATTAACGAGAGATCCAGAAGCAAATGGTTTGATACCTTTTATTGGACCAACAAAGATGTTACAACAAAAGAACAAAGTGCTCTAGCTTTCGAACCAACCAAGTCCTTCTTCAAAAACTTTATGACAGTTATTCAGAAAATTCCATACTGCTGGCCCACCAGCACAACAGTTGGATTTCCGCTTGCCATGTCAGCCACCCGGGTTCGGGAATGGACCCGGATTGCCGGAGGGCTGGCCAGGGGAGAAGGATCAAATGTCCTTAGACTGCTCTCCTTCTCTGGGGGGAGGGGGGAACATATGTTTGGTCTCGAACGACACCCAGCAGAGGCTGGGTGCCACACATACACCGACGCCTGGATCTCTCAAGGGTGGGGCGGACACAGGACATCTTTGCACATCCCCAACCCTGCTTACAGGGTCTAAAAAATACTGGTTCCCAATCGTCTGTGTAATGCCCTGCTCCTGGACCTCTCATTGCCTTCAATGCCGGCTCCCCTCCAACTAGATATTGGACTTGCTGCATTAAGAGGGTTGGCACTGCATTCTCTCCCCCTGGGTGGAAAGCCAGGGATAACTGGGGGGGAGTACAGGCCATCATCGGGGATGGAGGTCCGTGGGGTCTGTGACCAGGGCGGATTGCACCGATGATGGGAACTGCCAAAAAGTTTAGTAAATAAAAAAAAGAAAAAAGGGAAAAAAAGAAAAGAAAATCCCGTACTATTAATACCCAGACAATGCATAAAAAAACAGAAATAATTTTCATTGGTTTAACATACACATTAAAAAAATAACTAACAATTACATCGGAGAAGCTAATTAACACCAGTATGCTGAAAAGCCCCTGAAGTTCAAAGGTTATCAGAAGATAGCAACAAGCAGAGCGTTCTCCTCACATAAATTTTAAAATGTCTCAGTCTGTTTCAAGAAAACAGTCTAATGAAAACAAAACCTTAGGATACTATTCTCCCTAATTACATGTAAGATGAGGAGCTCTACAACTTTAATTGCAAGTGTCCTTGTGTGTTAAAGAACACAGTCAATGAAGGGCTAACTTGTGGATAATAATACCTGCCAAAATGAGATATAATTGCAAGTTAAAAATAAGCCCTAAAAGTAAGATAAACAGAAATTATCTAAAGAGTTTAAAGTAAAGTTTACTCAAAGTGAGCAAATGTTTCATACGTAGAGCCAGGTATTCAGAAATGAGCCCAGAAGGTGCGCAATGGAATGCGCTCTGCAATGCAGTTGCACCAGGGGGAATGGACGCCATATTCAGATGATGAGCCACCGACATGTGGTGGTACAAAGCACACTGAATGTAGCAATGTTGCACCGCCACACAACCAGACATGCGCTGGCACAACCAGGAGTCCAGAGGACTAAGCAAGGATGCAGAAGCCAGCAGGCTGAGCAAGCACCACAGGCAATAGGGGAGCACAGGCAGGGATACACAGAAGCAGAATGCCACCCCAGCACAGCCGGACAGAAACCACAAGGGCACACTGGCCGGGTCGCATCGCAGGGGCACCGGGTGATGGCCCAAACAGGATGCCAGGCCACCAACAGCAACACAAGCCGCAAGACATACCAACCCACCCACCCAGAAGGCATGCCTATGGACAGGCCACCACCAGTGTACCAGCAACACAACCCCGACGGGCGGAGATGCGGTGGACAGTGGCACAGCCATGGTACCAGGACACCACACATGCACAGAAGACAGCAGAAAAGGGGAGAGGGAGGCACAGGGGAACCAGGGGCAGATGGCCTGTAACCTGGCAAGGACAAGGGCACAGCACCACAGGGCACACTGGCAGAGGAAGCTCAGCATGCAGATGGAAGAACAGCACAGGAAGACAAGGATAAGCAGCACAGAACAGTGCACAGGGTAGGATGTGACCCACCCCCCCCATGGCCATGCAGGAGACAGGGACATCGCAAACAGGCCCATCGCACACACAAGGGCATCACCCAGGCGACACTGCAGTGCGACAGCAGAGGACATGCCCATGGACACAAACAGACACCTGAAGCACAGCGCAACATACCACCTGAAAAGGAAACACAGACACAGTCGTTGTAGAAAAACAACAGCTCTCTACTGGGCAAACAGAAACAAAAGTGTGCCAACCGGGCACCAAGTAACTGCAACAGGGGAAACACGGGGGAGGCAACAGTGAAATCAGGGGACAGGGACTGTGTGAAGATACAGAGGTGTGGAAGGAGGACCCAGCAAAGAGGGGGTGGGCAGGGGATGACCAGGGAACAATAGTGATGTGCACATGGATCAGCGCATCTGGACCTGCAGCATCACCCACAGCCTCTGCACCTCATGGCTCAGTGCCTCTGTAGCTGCCAGCTGGTGCCACCCCACTCACAGCAGTATGGACATCAGTTGGATGTTCCGGTGCATCAGTCTGGGCATGACGTTGAAGGCCCCCACCAGTCAGACTGGATGACGTCTCCTGGCCCGAGGCCCAGCCAGACCTAGAAAAAGGGATAGAGCAGGTGGTAAGTGACATGCCATGAGGAGGCCAGGCCCACCCACCCATGTGCACCAGACAGCGATTGCACCCACCAGTGGACAGACCCCCATGGGCACGTGCACAGAGGACTGCAACAGCTGACCACAACACACCCACAGTGGGACTGCCCCCCTGGGAGACATGCACACACAGCACCACAGTGGATGCCACTGTTCAGGCACACCACCACTTGAGGCGGCCCACAAACACCCTGCAGCCATCACACATCATAGGGTGCGTGCGTACTGCTGCACCCTGACAGGGCAGCACTGCGGTGCCACCACACCGAGGACACATGCATGGTGCCCACACATGCAGTGCAGCTTGGCACTGGCCGTGGGGGTGGGCACCCACCCATACAGTGGCCAAGCATGGTGGCAGTGCCCACGGCTGGACCTCAGCACCCTACAGAGCCCCACAGATGCGCTGTACGATATGCAGCACATGCTTACCTGGCTGTCCCTACACCGGTGTGCCAGAGACAACCCCATCACACTGCTGCCTGTCAATGATCACTGCTGCCCGGGCCCTCCTGTGGTCTTCTAGTTCTATGGATGGAATAAAGAGACAGACATGGACATGAGTGGTATGCCATGCACCATCCCAAAACCATGCACAACATTGACACAGCACAGGATGGTACTCCACCCAGCAGTGGGCCCTGACACATGGACAACAGTAACACACACCACAGAGGTGCTCGTGGCAGTCACACACGACACGCAGCACCCGCCAGCACAGTGCCCCCCCCCGGGCAGCTGCACACGCAGCGCACCTGGCAGCACAGTACAAGGACACTAAAGGCATGCATCCTGCACATGGACACCTACCTGGCTGTGGCACAGCACCCCATTGCACCCTCGCCTGGAGCTTGCGAAGATGTCCCAGATCCTTCTGACGAAGGTCACCATACTGGTGCCGACACTGCTGTCCCATGTGTGGCACTCCCAGGCGGCACTCAAGGCCCACCGCCACCCTTTTCCCACACCTGGGACTGTGGCACCTGGAGATCTGCATTCCTGAACAGCTGGGGCGCATAGGGCTCCACTAACACAATGAGGTGGCACATCTCGACCTCTGACCAGTTCACAGCACGGCGTGCATGTCTCCCGGAACCTGCCATATCGCACTGAAGCTACATGTCATGAATCGAGTGTTGCAGCCTACACTGCATGCACGTAGTAATGCTCAGTTACCTTGTGCAATAGCGGGCTAATGTATGCAACCGCACAGCATGTGGATGCGCAATTGACATGCGCAGTGTTGGCCTGTTGCACAGCACCACACATGTGCACTGCGACATGGCCTGACGGGGGCATGGGGTCACGTCTGGGACCCTGTAGGCCCCATGTGTAGCCCTGCACAAAGGTACGCAGGCCCTGGCTTTGTGCAATTGGTGGCATGGTGCATATGGTGCCACTGCACTATGGGCCCTGGTGGAGCAGTGCACCTGCATGTACTGTAGGTGCCTGGCACAGCATGCACAATGCTGGAGTATCATGCAACACACATGGCCATGTGATAGGACACTGGACGTGGTTACACAGATGGCGCACATGTGTACCGTGTGGCTGCGCACTGTGCATGCCCCAGACATGCGCCGCTTGGATGCTCCAGCGCATTCCCATTGCACAATGTGCAAATACTGCAATATCCAACCGGCATATGCAAATAGCCTCATGAGGTAATGCATGGCACAGCTGGGCTCATTTGCATTGCATTAAAGTTGCACAACAGCTCATTTGCATGCGTTGCGCCCTAAAAGCACCATGCCGCAGCATGGGCCACTAACAGGTATTGCAGCCATTAAGGTAAGGGGATGCACATGCAGGGAATGGGATGGCCATGCTCACTGAGCACTACAGCTCCTGTGTGGGCTTTCAAGCCACTGATGGGCCTTTCATTCACTGTCCACAGGTAGCATCATGTCTGAGGTTGATGGAGCAGAGACATTCCATGCAGGCCCAATTTCATGAAGGAGGAGCAGCAGGCCCTGTTTGAGGCCTGCCTTGACAGGTAAGCCCTGCTGAGTGGTGCCATGGGCACCCCGCCGGAATGGTCAGCCAGGTAGTATGCGGTGCTACCTATGTAAATGCCCATGGGAGGCATCAGCGGTCTGCACAGCAGTGCAAGAAGAAACATAGGAACATAGAAGTTGACGGCAGATAAGGACCGCAAGGCCCATCCAGTCTGCCCATTTCTTTTTCTACCTTATAAATGTGCCACCGGCCTTTGCTCTGTCAGTGGTCTATCTATTCATACTCATTTGTATTGCTCCCTTATATCTATCCCATGCCTGTTTGAAGCCCTGCACTGTATTCATAGCCACCACTTCTTGAGGTAGGCCATTTCCATGCATCCACCACCCTTTCTGTGAAAAAGAATTTCCTCACATTCCCCCTTAATCGGCCCCCCTCTAATCTCATGCTGTGTCCTCTTGTCCTGCTATTTTTCTTATATTTAAACATGTTAGACTCTTTCACCTTGTTAATGCCCTTAAGGTGTTTGGAATGCCTCGATCATATCACCTCTGCCTCCTTTTGCTCAAGGGTATACATATTGAGCTCTGTTAATCTGTCCTCATATGTCTTCTGATGCAGTCCTGCACCATTTTGTTGCCCTTCTCTGACTGCCTCAATTTGGTTAATGTCCTTGTGAAGGTGTAGCCTATACTGCATGCAGTACTCAGATGGGGCCTAACCAGTGTCTTGTAAAGAGGGATTATTACCTCCTCTACGACTTGTGACACCCTACTAATACACCCTAACACCCCTAGCCTTACCTACTGCTTTAGAGGTCTGCTTGATGATTTCAGGTCATCAGTGATGATGATGCCCAAGTCTCTTTCTTCCTTTGTGACTGCTAGCAACTCCTCCCAGCCTATAGGTGGCTTCGGGTTTCTTCCCTATGTGCATGATCTTGCACTTCTTTGCATTAAATCCCAGTTGCCACTCTTCTGACCATTTTGCTAGTTTATCCAGATCTCTTCTCATTCTGCCCACCCCATCTGGATCATCTACTCTGTTGCAGATCTTGGTGTCATCTGCAAACAGACAAGCCTTACCCTCTAGTCCATCTGCAAGGTCACTAATGAAGATGTTGAAGAGGACTGGCCCCAGGACTGATCCCTGAGGTACCCCACTTGTGACTTGCATCTCTTCTCACTGTATACCATTTACCACCACTCTCTGTTTTCTGCCCGCCAACCAAGAAGGTGGAGGCTGATAGATGTCGCATGAAGGAGAAGGTGGCAGCCATCAGGACATCCCACAGCAGGATGGACGGGGGATCCAGCGACGCACCTGCACTGTCGGTGATGGAGGAGCTGGTGGTGGCGACCATCAGCCGTGCCGCCATTGAAGGTGTCCCATGCAGAGGTTTCCAGATAAGTGGCAGCCCCTCACTGCACTGTGAGTCACTGTGTGGCACCCATGGGAAGGGGAAGTAGCCGGCACCTTGCAGGCATGCCAGCCACTTTGCTGTGTGCATGCGACAGTACACGGCACACATGGGACCACCATACATGGCACTGTGCACCCTGGGTCAGTGGGGCAGCTGCACAGCCACTGTACTGTGGCCAAAGCACATGCTCCAGGTTGTGTCACGCGGCCATACAGACACATGGTGCTGCATGCCCAGCATGCCAGTGGCACTGCGTGGTCCACCGGGGCACCATCTGCAGCATGCCACTCCACCACTGGCGGCACTGTGTGGGGTGCTCCACATGCCAGCCATGTGCTGTAGTTGCATCATGCACCCCCACCAGGCAACACATCTGGCCTGTCATGGGCAGCATTGGTGTCATGTCTGCCCTGCTGTATGCCACTGCCCAGGTGTACACCACTGCATGCTAGCATGGGTGGGCCGCACAGGCACCATTGCTGGGACCAGGGCCCAGCCTGCACAGTGCCATCCCCACCACTGATATTGCCTTTTTGTCTTCAAGCACCCTCATTCCTCCAGGGTACATTGCAGAATGCCACCAACATTGGACAGGAGGAGGAGTTGCCATCCACATCCATGGGCATCCGGGACAGGGACCATCTGCGTCGGGACAGTGGGGGACTGCTGGACCTCAATGACAATGACACGCTGTTGGACATACTGCTCGGTGAGGGCCTGTCTGTGCTGGTCCTGGGCACACAGGTGGGTGGTGCATCCGACTCAGATGATGACATGACACATCCTGGATGGCACAGACCAGGCGGTGCCACCCACAGTACAGGGCCAGACACAGGTGGTGGTGGACACCAGTGGTGTGATGGCACCCGCACAGCTGCACCCTGATCATGGCTGCATAGTGGTGTGTGGTGCTGTTACTGGCTGGGGGGGGGCGCTGCCGCAGACACTGGCACCACAGGAACAGACAAGAAGCCAGCTGGGTAGTGGCAGTGAGATGCAGTGACCACCATGCAGCACACCACAGGGGCCACCTCCGGTGCACCCACACATACACCACTACCTGAGTGGTCCCTTGAGCACTGTCCACTGGAGTGGGGTGATGACCAGCATGCCACGACACCCCCAGCAGGTCAGCATCCATCCCAGGCTGTGCAGGGTGCTGACTAGCTGGACGAGCATGACAGGCTTCTGTGGGCATTCATGGGGCATCAGGTGGCACTCAGGGCCTGGATCCATGCACTGTGGGTTGAGGCACATCAGTTGGCTGAGCGTCAGGACAGTGGATGTGCACAGCTCATTGGTGAGCTCTGGCAACTGCGGGAGGCCACGACCGTATCACTGGGCCACATCGCCAGTGCCATCACTGCCGGATTTGCATCACTGACATCCACTGGACATGGCCATGCATGTAGGACTCCCCGCAGTGGCACATCCACACCACGGACACGACGTCGGGTAACCCCTGTATGGCTGATGCTAGGATCTGACATGGACATCCCCGACACCCCTGGTGCTGATCTCTTTGATGGTCTTTTCACCCCAGCGAGGACCTGGTCAATTCTCAGGCCTCCACTCCTGTGAGTGTGTTGGACACCCCCCCCAGTGGTTGTCGCACAGCCAGTGGCTGTCACACAGCCTGGGTGGGGCTGCTGACATGGCCGTGGTGGCCGTGGCACCGCACAGTATGCCTGCTGGGTGTGCTGTCCTATCCTGCTGACTGCTGCTGTTGTCTAGTGCACACATGTGTGAGTAATGCCCTGTGTGTGTGGCACATCCTCTGTGTGTGCATGCTGTGATGCTGGGCCTTGTGGCGTGGGCGTGATAATGGCAACTCCATGCTGGCCTGCCTGTGTGCTGGTGTCTTCACTCTGATCCATGCCATGTCCAGCTGCATATGTGTGTGTGTGTGTGTGTGTGTGTGTGCTCATACCTCTGCACTGTGCTGTGTGCATGTGGCTGTGTGGTTATGCAGTCCCTATACATGCTGTGTGTGTGCCAGTGTCAGTGCATGCATTCCTGAGTGCCCTTGTGCCTCTGTGGGTGAGTGGGTGGGGTGGTGGTCCATGCAAGCATGGCAGCCATGTCTATTCACTTGGTCCCCAAAGTGCTCCTGTGGGATGGTGGCCTGGTGCCTCCTGGTAAGGCCTGCAAGCTTGGGGTCCCTCCTTCCCATGGGTGGCTGTACACCCCCCTTCTGGCCTGTCCTCCCCATCCTCTTTGCTGCTGTTACCCTCATCCACCTGGACAGCTATCCCACGGTAAATGGCCCTGTAGTGCAGCATGCAGCAGGCCAGAAATAGGCCACAGGTTTTTACAGGGCTGTACTGTAGGGCACCACCTGACCTGTCTAGACATCAGAAATGCATCTTGAGCATATTGAACACACACTCAATGACATTGCATGTAGTGGTGTGTGCCACATTATACCTCTCCTCTGCAGCTGTGGAAGGGTGCCAGAAGGGGATAAGCAGCCAGGGCCTCAGGGGGTAGGCTCTGTCACCTGTGAGGGATGAGGATACGGTTATCACTCTGCATTGGTTGTTACCCCCTCACCCCTGCCACCTGTGCCACCCTCCCCACACCCGCATTGTGTGTCATGGGTCTCTACCCATGGCATGGCTGCAGCCATGTCCCTCCCATGACATGCTCAACTAACAGGTGCCCCATGGGGATCTCCCCATGCTTGAATCTCTGGCATAGGCTGAAGCTGTGCCAGATATATGAGTCATGTGCAGTCCCGGGGTGTGTGGTGCAGACCTTGGTGATGCACCCCATGACACTGCACACCACCTGGCAGTTGACCGAGTGGTACCCCTTCCTATTCATGTAGGTGGCCACCTCCATGCCAGGTGGTGAGTGAATGGCATTGTGGGTGCAGTCTATGGTCCCTATCATGCCTGGCATGCATGCAGCTCTGTGGAAATACAAGTAGCACACACAGTATCCTTCTCAGAGGTGCTGCCTGTCAATGGCATCAGTGAGGTGAGGGTACTTTGCACCATGCAGTTTAATGAATGGTTGAAAAAATGGTGTGGAGCACAGGGGTTTGGCTTCATTGGGGACTGGGATTCCACCTGGAGGGACACCAGCCTACACTGGCAGGATGGTCTGCATCTGTCCAGGCAGAGAACAAGTCTTTTAAGCAATCGGTTTAAATGCTTCATTGGCAAGCTTTTAAACTAGTCAAGGGGGGAAGCACTGATAAGCAGCAGGAAAATCCCAGCTTCTCCCTACAAAACAGGGTACTAAATGAGAAAAAGACCATGGTAGTAAGGCCAGTGGGGGATGCTGCAACAGAAGGTAAAGCCATCAAAAAATGGAGAGCAATGAGTACCAATGCCCGTAGTCTGAGTAACAAGCTTCCTGAATTAGTGGCCTTGATGGAGGAGGAACATTTGGATATTGTGGCAGTCACAGAAACATGGTACACACAAAACCATGACTGGGACGTAAACATACTACGATACACTATCTACAGGAGGGACAGGGAGGGTAAACGAGGAGGAGGAGTAGCTCTTTACATAAGGGAAGGAATCAAAGCAACAGAACAAAAGCATAAACAGGGAGGAGAAGAAGCACTGTGGGTAAATTTGGAGACGGCAATGGCACCACAAATCCGCACAGGGTTGTAGACAGACCCCTCTCAGGGGAGGAAACGGACAAGGAAATGATAGAAAGTATACTTAGAATGGCAGAAAAGGGGAGATATTGCTGATGGGTGATCTGAATATGCCAGATGTTAACTGGAGTGCAGCTGCAGCAGCCACTTAATAGTGGGTTATTCTAGATGCCCTACAGGGGCATGGCTTAGACAACTAGTATTGGAGCCCACTCAAGAGGGAGCAATCTTAGATCTGGTTCCCTCAAATGGAGATGAAGAGAGGATCACAGATGTAGAAGTTGGTAGCCATCTGGGAACTAGCGACCATCGAACAGTATGGTTCACAATCAACACAGCAATAGAGTCAAGCCATGCAAAGGCAAAAGTACTGGACTTTTGGAGTGCTGACTTTGCCAAAAATGGGTGAGTGCCTAAGGAATGCACTAGCAAATAGGCAGGAAGGAGAGATGGAATAACAATGGGGAATAATAAAAACTGCCATCATAGAGGTAACAAGCCTTTGTGTGAAGCAAATAAACAAAACAAAACGAGGTAAGAAACCACTATGGTTCTCAAAGGAAGTGGCAGTGAAGGTTCAAGAGAAACAGAAAGCATTCAGGAAGTACAAGGAATCACAGAAGGAGCAGTACAGAGAACTGTATCAGTTAAAGCAAAAGGAAACTGGGAAGGCAGTCAGAACAGCAAAGGCCCAAACCAAGGAAAAGATAGCCAACTCAGTTAAGAAGGGGGATAAAACCTTTTATAGGTACATCAGGGAGCCAAGGAAAACCAAGGGAGGATAGTGAGGCTTAATAAAGGGAGGAGGTGGGCAGACGGTGACTGTGAAAAGGCAGAGATACTAAACAAATATTTTTGCTCAGTATTTACAAAGGAAGAGGGATAGGTACCTAAAACAAACAGTAGAAACACTCTGGATACATAAGTTGATACCAGCCCATTTATAGAAGAAAGGGTTCTGAAAGAACTCTTAAAACTGAAGGTGGACAAAGCAATGGGACCTGATGGGATTCATCCCAGAATTCTAAAAGAACTCAGGGTAGAACTAGTGACACCACTGACTACTCTCTTTAACAAATCATGGGAGGATGGGGTGGTACACAAGGACTGGAGGAGGGCAGATGTGATTCCCTTTCACAAAAGTGGGAGCAAGGCAGAAGCAGGAAACTACAGATCTGTTAGTTTAACCTCAGTGGTAGGGAAAATGATGGAATCACTTCTGAAGGAAAGAACTGTCGAGTATCTAGAGGCCAGAGGGCACAGGACCCAAGGCAGCATGGATTCACAGTGGGAAGGTCATGCCAGACAAATCTGATATATTTCTTTGACTGAGTGACCAAAGTAGTTGATCAGGAGGGCTGTGGACATGGCCTACCTAGACTTTAGCAAGGCATTTGACACAGTCCCACACAAAAGATTAATATACAGTTAGCCAGCCTGGGAGTGGGTCCCAAGATGACAGCCTGGGTAAAGAATTGGCTGGAGAATAGGACACAGAGAGTAATAGTAAATGGAGTCCACCTGAAGAAAGGGGGTTACTAGTGGGTACTGCAGGGTTCAGATAGGACTAGTCCTCTTCAATGTCTTCAAGCTTACATTGCACAGGACTGAAGGAAGTATGTCTCTTTGCAGATGACACAAAGATCTGCAACAGAGTTGATGCACAAGGTGGGGTGGAAAGGATGAGAAGGACTTGGCAAGGTTAGAGGAATGGTCAAATGTATGGCATTAGAATCAGTGCTAAGAAGTAAGGTAATGCACCTGGAAACAAAACCCAGGGAAGAGTACACAGTGGGGTGAGATACTAACAACAACAAAAATGGAAAGAGACCTGGGGTAGTCATATCAGATGACCTAAATGTGGGCAAGCAATGGAGAGGGCAGCAAGGAGGGTTGGGGGCTACTGGATGCATAGAGAGAGGCATCACCAGTAGAAAACAGGAAGTTATTATCCCTTTGTACAGACAGCTGGTGAGACCCATCTGGAGTACTGCATGCAGTTCTGAGACCCAATCTCCGCAAAGACATAGACAGGATGGAAGCTGTCCAGAGGAGGGCAACTAAAATGGTGCAGGGTCTGCACTGGAAGACATATGAAGAGAGACTTAAGGAGCTTAATATGTATAGCCTCGAGGAAAGGAGGGAGAGGGGGGACATGATAGAAACTTTCAAGTACCTCAAGGGAATCAACAAAGTCCAAGAGGGTAGCATCTTTCAAAAAAAGAGGTGTGCAAGAACAAGGGGCACAATTTGAAGATAGAGGGGGGGCAGCTCAGAGGTAATTTAAGGAAGTATTTTTTCACAGAGAGGGTTGTGGATGTGTGGAACGGCCTTCCGGAGGAGGTTGTGGAGTCAAAAACAGTGGTGGAATTCAAGCATGCATGGGACAGTCATAAGGCAATTCTAGGGGGTGGGGTAGGAAGAAGTAGGCTGTTGGTTAACTAGGATCTGCAGCTTATCCATCAGCTAGGGAAATGGGCAGACTGGGTGGGCCAAGCGGTCCTTATCTGCCATCAAATTCTATGTTTCTATGTTTATGTTTCTATGAAATCCTGCATGTTTTCTGAATGCAATGCCTATGTGCTTGGGAATTGTATGAACTCTGAAGCATGTGGTAGTGGGGTATTGAGGAACGGTGTAAGGAGGCGGGACGTGGCCAACTGGGTGATCCCAGTGGTTGCCCCCATTGGTTTATGGAGGGTGCCCATGGCAAGCAGACACATCACTGCTGTCACCTTGGTCTCCAATGACATGGCATGACTCCTTCTGGTGGGTGCCTGCAACTCATCATGGCACAGCTCACAGAGCTGCCTCAGAATTGTCCTGTTCAGCCGGTACTGGCCCACGATCTCAACATCCCCATAGTCCTCAAAGGTGAGGCGGGCACGGTACCATCTATGTTGGGCATACCTCCACTGGGGCCTTCCTAGGCCATTTTGCTGTTCCTCTCTCCTCCTCACACTCCTCATTACTGCATCCATATGGAATGGCCCTGCATTCATCACTGCCTGTCTTAGTGTTGCGCATCTGCTGTGTGTGTGTTTGAGCCTCCTTTTATATGCTGAAGTCTGTCTGGTGCATTCTGTGTGTTGCTCCTGACTTGTACTGTGTTTTTTGGCTGAATATGCTATTGCGCTGCTTATTCATGAGATCGCCTCCTTGTACTTGTGCTGCATGCATTACTATTTTGCATCTGCACACTGCATTTTGAGCTGCACATTCGCATTGGTTGAATATGGCTGCAGAGCACAAGTCTGTGGTTGCCCCTACGCATTTCGGTTCCGCCTTGCGCAACTGCTCTGAATATCTGGGCCATACAGTAATGTAATATAGAACTTGGTTGTAGACATTTTCCCAACTACACTCTCAGCCAGTTAACATATTCCACAAACTTTAAGGCCTTCAGTGTTGTAGCAGGCTTTTATACATGATAATATCAATTGTAAGTATAAGTGCCAAAGGTAAAGGAGCAAGCACCTCATGCCTCATAACACACCAGGGTGTGCTCTTATCAGGAGATAACCCACACTTTGTCATGTGTTATTGCTTACCTATGAAATGGGTATAAAATTTCCTAAAATCTGATTGGCTGAAACGCTTATCCAGCCGTGTCCTTATCAGACAATAACCTTGCAACCAGTACTACTTGTGCCCACCTAACCCCACAACAAAAAGGTATTACTGCACCACCCACAGCCAAACAGTCATGCCAGCTTAGACTTGATGGAGGAGCAGGTTTCTGTCTCCCTTGCCATTTGAAAGTTGAGTGTGGGTTATCTCCTGATAAGAGCATGCCCAGGTTCATTAGGCACTCGGCACAAGCACCTTATGCCTCATAACACACCTGGACATGCTCTTATCAGGAGATAACCCACACCTTGACATGTGTTATCACTTGTATATTGTACTGTACATACTCTCACTGGCTACAATACCACTACAACTCAGTGAAAATAAAATAATAATCTTTTTTTAGGACAGTTTGATAATCTTTCTGTCTCACCTCGCAGTATCCTGTGCCCATGAGCTCAGGTCCCAAGTAGTTATACTGGGTCAACAAGCTTCTCTTACATCCTGCTGCTTTTTATACACCTCCACCCTCTCTTCTTCCCTCAGCAGCCTCAGAGCAACAGAACAAATCAACAATAGGGGAAAAGAATAAAGAGGAAGCAGCTGGAAGGGTTCCTGAGAGTCACAAACTCCCACACAGACCTATCGATTTCTGAGATCAGATAGCAAATCCTGGCAGAAACGTAAACTGAAGTAGAGAAAAAAAATAAAACTGTCAAAAATGCTTCCCCCCAAGATATATTAATATACAGTTGAGGGTTGAGTGCATTTTCAGCAGAGCTTAAATCCATGCTGCTCACTTAATACAGTATGTCCCATTTTCTAACTACTATAGCATCAAGTTCTTTTTTGTCTGAGTATGCATTTCTTAAACATAGACCAATGTTCCCTTTCTCTTCTTAACAGGCTTTATAAATATAGACAAGTATTTCCTTTCACATCTTACTCGATGTATTAATATATGGTAGAGTATGCCCATATTTTTCATCACATCTTCCTCAGTTAAATAAAGAACTCTGGTAACTGCCCCATCTAAGCATTATCTTTAAAAGAAGAAAGATTAAAATAGTGTTATATAATACATACTTCTTGTAAAGCCACGTAGCAATTTGTGCTTTGAGGGCAAGTTCAGTACGCAGAGTTTTGTGTGTTGTGCACATTTACCACCAAACCCCTAAATCCTCATAAACTGGTTCCACTACTGTAGTCTGTTGTCATGTTAAACTTTCTGTTTTTTGACTGTGGCAAAATTACACTGATAAATTAATGATCACAGTATTTATATGTAACAGCAATTATAAAATGTGTTGGAAATTTCTTACTTCTTGATTGGCTTAATAAGTTCTGAGACCCATATGTTAATTCCCATGTTGCACAGGTTGGAACAGTTCAAGCAATCAGATTTAAAATTTGGAACAGTCACTTACAGAATCCATAAGCCACTGTACTCTTTCTTCCCTTACAGCCATTACAAACATAACTATCATTGAAACCTTCAACAAAACCCTGAACAGTAAAACTACCTGAATTTTTAAAAAATAAATAATTAAACATTCTTTCCCCTCATGCTACTCACCTTACACATGTAAACAAAGTTAAAAAATGACATACAATTTAATTGTAATTCATGGTGTTTCTTTGGTGACCATAAGAAATCCCCATTCCAACTTTAACAGCTTGCCAAGGCAATTTCTGCTGCTTACAATGCTTCATATACAGCTGAGACATTGGCTCCACACAATGCCTTCTGTTGTGTGTGAACGGGGCCAGCATTCTACCAGAGGAATTCTGCAGTCTTTTGAATTCTTATGTTCTATAATAAAGAAACATTCCATCTATTACATAGAGACATAGAAGTTGACGGCAGATAAGGACTGCAAGACTCATCCAGTCTGCCCATTTCTTTTTGAACCTTATAAATGAGCCATTGGCCTTTGGTCTGTCAATGGCCTATCTATTCATACTCATCTGTATTGCTCCCTTACGCCTATCCCATGCCTGTTTGAAGCCGTGCACTGTATTCATATCCACCACTTCCTGAGGTAGGCCGTTCCATGCATCCACCACTCTTTCTGTGAAAAATAACTTCCTCACATTACCCCTTAATCGGCCTCCCTCTAATCTCATGCTGTGTCCTCTTGTCCTGCTATTTTTCTTATATTGAAACATGTTAGATTCTTTCACCTTGTTAATGCTCTTAAGGTGTTTGAATGTTTCGATCATATCACCTCTCTCCCTCCTTTGCTCTAGGGTATACATATTGAGCTCCATTAACCTGTCCTCATATGTTTTCTGATGCAGTCCCTGCACCATTTTGGTTGCCCTTCTCTGGACTGCCTCAATTTGGTTAATGTCCTTGTGAAGGTGAGGCATCCAATACTGCATGCAGTACTCCAGATGGGACCTAACCAGTGTCTTGTAAAGAGGGATTATTACCTCCCTCTTCCAATTTGTGATACCCCTACTAATACACCCTAACATCCCCCTAACCTTACCTACTACTTTAGTGGTCTGCTTGGATGATTTCAGGTCATTGGTGATGACGATGCCCAAGTCTCTTTCTTCCTTTGTGACTGCCAGCAACTCCCCTCCCAGTCTATAAGTGGTTTCAGGGTTTCTCTTCCATATGTGCATGATCTTGCACTTCTTTGCATCAAACCCTAGTTGCCACTCTTCCAACCATTTTGTTAGTTTATCCAGATCTCTTCTCATTCTGCCCATCCCATCTGGATCACCTACTCTGTTGCAGATCTTGGTGTCATCTGCAAACAGACAAACTTTACCCTCCAGTCCATCTGCAATGTCACTGATGATGACATTGAAGAGGACTGGCCCCAGGACTGATCCCTGAGGTACCCCGCTTGTGACTTGCATCTTTTCTGACTGTATACCATTTACCACCACTCTCTGTTTTCTGCCTGTCAACCAGTTTGCCACCCAGTTGACCAACATCTGACCCACCCCGAGCCTACCCAGCTTATTAATCAATCTTCTATGTGGAACAGTATTGAAAGCTTTGCTGAAGACAAGGTAGGTGACATCAACTGCTCCCCATTGGTCCACCACTCTAGTTACCCAGTTAAAGAAATCTATGAGATTAGTTTGACAGGACCTCCCTTTTGTAGACCCATGCTGTCTTGGATCCTGTGCTCTTACGGATTCCAGGTGTTGCACTATCCTTTCCTTAAGGAATGCCTCCATAATCTTCCCACTACTGAGGTAAGACTGACTGGTCTGTAGTTCCCTGCCTCCTCCCTGCTACCACTCTTGTATGGAAAGCGAATGATTGACAGCTGGGGAAAAAACTAATTTTTACTAGTGTAGCCCCACCTCCCCCCATGTCCAAGGGTATGAAGATGGTACTTTCCATGGTGAGAGGACAACCACAACCAGAAACTGAAAGGATGACTTACGTTTGATTCCTTAGGACTGTGGCACTGAATACTCCATGGGGATGCTGGGCTAGAAGACAATATTGATTAGAGACATACAGAAAAATCTAGGTAACTACATGACTGGAATTCACACTGGGAGTGGTGCTCCAGACACAACAATAGTCACAGTTTTAAATAAAAAGTGTTGAACATACACAAACCTCAAAAATACAAGGGCACCAGATACATGTCAGCTTCACATATAGTTTATTCACACATCAAAAAATTAAAAATCACAGGCAATGCCCACCTGATGTGTTTCAGATGTTAATGCATCCTTTATCAAAGGCCTTTGAATGACAGGATGCCACAGAGAGGTACAGCCTGAAATCATTTGGGTAGACCACCCCCCCCCATGATCACTGGCCCCACGTCAGGAAGAACCTTTCCCTGGTGTCTAGCAAACCCCCTCCCCAGCATGCAGAGCCTCAAAACCCCGCCCCCATCCTGTCCCCGAACCAGTGACCAGCACAGCCCTCCACTCTCCACCACAGCCATGGAGGGGGAATGGGGTGGTGGGGCACTACCTGCTGGGGTGGGGGGGCTTTGCTAGACAACAGGGAAAGGTTCTTCCTGCACATTGGGCAGGTGATTGTGGGGGAGGGTCTAACCAAATGTTGCAGGGATGGGGATCATACGGGCAGTGGGACCACTGGACATCAGGGAGAATCATATTGTCTGACTTGGGCACGGGATCAGGTGAGGGAAGGGACCACTAGCCACCAGGGACAATGTCTCACAGGTCAGGTGAGGGATCATGTAGGAGGAGGAATGGACCACTGGACACCAGGGACAACCATATATGTATATGGGGTGGGCATCAGGTGGGGGAAGGGATCACTAGCCACCAGGGATACATCTTTTATTAAAATTGGGCCTAGGATTAGCAGAGGGGACTATTAGCACCAGGAAATACTTACATAATTACAACTGGACAGGCAATTGGGGGTTGGAAACCTCTAGCACCAGGGTATACTTAAAGTTTTACACTTGGGCTGGCGACTGGCGGGGACCACACTTGCACCAGGAAATATTTAAAGTTTTATAATCGGGCCGGCAATTGGCGGGGGGTGGACCACTAGCACCAGAAAACATTTAACTTTTTACAATCGGGCCGGCGATCGGCCGGAGGGGGGGTGTACCACAAGCACCAGGGTAACTTAACTTCTTACACACAAGTCGGCAATTGGTGGGAGGGCACCACAGAACCTTCACCAACCACTAGGGTTATATGGGATTAAAGCAAGGTCTTGGTCGGCAGTATTTGCTCCATGCGAAAGAACCCCATGAAAGGCCTTTGCATGGAGCAAGAGCTTGGTGAATTGGACTGCACTGATATACAGGTTCCCTCCCCTTTATTTGCACTGTGGCTCCCTCCTCTTTTTGCCCCAGTACAAACCTAATTTGAGCCCACAAACTAGGCTTTTGTGAATACCAACTCAGTGCAAAACCCGGTTTGCTCATGCAAAACCGGATTTGTGCCGGGGCAAAATTGTTTTGTGAATCCTGGCCCTGGTGTTTATTCACTTAATATTTCTCATGGTTTCATAAGCCATTGATCATTTCATATTTCATATGGTTCCATATACTGTAGCACTATTTTAAAGCAGAAAAATCCTACACCCAGTTGGGCAATACTTAGGAATACCCACCTCCAGGTAATACTTTAATTGAGCAGGGATGGCAAAAAATATTTAGAAACAGGTTTCAAAAAATCAGTTGCATACATCTGGAGGCAGTATAGTGTAGTGGTTAAGGGCACTGAGCTGCAAATCTGAAGACCTGGATTTGAATCCCATCAGCCCCCACTTACATACTATGTGTTCTTGAGCAAGTCACTTAACTTCTCTGTGCTCCCAGGTTGTACCTAGAAACAAACTCCAGCTTTGTGTGCCTTTCTTGGTTAAACAATTTTTCCTTTTTAACCATGTGTCTGACTGAATATTCATAGTAGCAATCTTACATTTAAAATATAGATTCAAGCATAAGTCTCATGGTAGAAATTGTCTGAGACATCCAACAGCTTATTCCCATAATTTATTGAAAATTTCTACATCTCGTAATGACCCTAGTAACTGTCAGCTGGTCATTCTGACCTTGATAGTGGGGACGCTCATGGAAACAATACTGAAAGAAAGACTCATAATCTTTATGGAAGAAAATGGGATCCAAGATGAGAGGCAGCACAGGTTTATGTCAGGGCAGTCCTGCCAGATCAACCTGATTGATTTTTTTTACTGGGTAACCTGGACAGTGGACAAGGGCCAAGCAGTGGACATGTATCTAGATTTCAGTAAGGCCTCTGATTCTGTTTCCCACAAGAGATTAATCAGGAAGCTAGAAGATCTGGTGGTAGGGGAAAACTGGCTATGTGGGTTAGAAACTGGCTGCAAGATAGAAGCCATAGGGTAATGGTTGTAGGGGAGTTCTCGGACCCTAGACCAGTCACTAGAAAGGTCCTAAAGGGCTCAGTCCTTGGTTCAGGGTTATTTTACATCTTCATCAGTGACATTGCAGATGGGATAAAAGACATGCCTGTTTGTAGATGACACAAAACTCTATGGGAGAGTGAACACTGAAGAGGGAAGCCAAGACATTAGAGAAGACCTGGCAAAATTGAAGAGGTGGTCAGAAATGTGGTAACTGCAATTCAATGCCAAAAAGGGTAAGGTAATGCGCTTGGGGGCAAAGAAGCCAGAGGCCAAATACTGGCTGGGTGATTTGCAATTTACCAAGTCAAAGGAGGAGAAGGACTTGGGGGGTGGTTATTACAAGTGACCTAAGGCACTCAGCACACCACAGCGGAGTGGTAGCCAAAGTGAATCAGATGCTGGACTGTATAGCCATGGGATTAACCAGCAGGAAAAGAGGGTAATTTTGGCACTGTACAGATCACTGGTTCAGCCACATCCTGAGTACAGTGTGCAGTTTTGGTGCCCTTACATAAACAAAGACATCAACCTGCTGGTAAAGTCCAGAGGAGGGCAACCAAGATGATCCAGGGGCAGCAAGGCAGACCATACAGGGAGAGAGTCACAGATCTAAACGTGTACTCCCTGAAGGATAGAAGAGTGAGGGGGACACAATCAAAATATTTAAATACCTCTAGAGTTTCAACAAAGTGGGCTCGGGGGTCTCTCAGTCTTAGTGGGAACAGGGCCACTAGTAGGCACTGCCTCAAGCTTGTGGGGGAAGAGATTCAAGAGGGAAATGAGGAAACACTTTTTCACTGAGAGGGTGGTGGTGAAATGGAATGAGTTGTTGGAGGAAGTTGTCTCCCTGGAGACTTTGGACATCTTCAAGGAAGGATGGGACAGAATAAAAGGGAAAGTTGCATGGGGGGATACAGAGGGAGGAGAACGTTGACAGGAAGGAAGGAATGGATATGGGAAGGGTGCAGATCCCTTAGTAGATACTGAGAGATCTGCAAACTTGAGCAGACATGATATGGCACAAGGCTTTTTAAGTATGTATCTATGTATTCCTCTAATTTATTGATTATATTTCCATTCAGTAGCAGGCAGTATTCTCACAAAAACATATTATCTGGATCTCGAAACTGGTTTGAGAAATCTGTTACACGTCTTAATTAAGCAGAAGGCATTTAAAATGTGTCTTACTGAATATTTGTAGCAGCAATGTCTCATCTATAGTGCGCTTCTTTCCACAGAAGACATTTGAAGGAGGCGAATGCTCTTGTATTAAACTCATGATTTGGATACCAGCTTGGGACAGTGTACACAAAAAACTGGTCCCCTGTGTATGGGAAAAATCTGGGATTTTAGAAACCACGAGATATCAGAATCTACTAGTAATGTGAAGGAAAAGCACAGAGGTTTCCATAAAGCTTCAGAAAAGAAATATTTTGCATTAACTGTCTAGGCCTTATCGACCTGAAGAACTATGTGAACATGGAGGAAGATTCTGTGCACATCACTGTGTATTGATCAGACTCAGAGACAGTATGAAAGTATTACTACACCCAGTTATGTGCATCTGCTGAGTTATTTAAGACTGAGATAACCACTGTCCCAGGGTGACACATTCATTTACAGCATGGACCATAGGCTGGCCTAGAAGCAGCAGAAAGCAAAGAGGCCAGCAGCCTTTGGAAGAGAAAGGAGTTGGATGGAGAAGAAAAACTGATGAAAGGAAGACCTAGTCATAGTTCAACATTTGGTGCCTCCCCCCTCCCTCTTTCAACCTGATTGGTAGTGTAAAGTGCTGGTTAGGTCATAGAGTTCTATTGGGTAGATGGAGAGGTTAGAGTGCGAACTGATGCTTTCAGTTCATTGGCTTAGTTGAAGCCATGCGGCCACCATATTACCAGAGGATGCAGATGCTGGGGCGTAGGGTAAAACAGCTGTGTGCATGGACAAAATTAACACAATGACTTAATGTCTGCACAGGGCAGGGAATTTACTTGTTTTTATGTTGGCTCGCACATGCGCAGCCAACATATTGCGGTAGTAGCAGATTTGGAGGTGTGGTCACTGTTCGGCGAATGCAGGGCACACATCAGTAGGTGAGTCCCTCATTTCCCAATCAAGCAGCATGCAGGTGCCACATCAGCAATGTGGAATGTGGCCACCAGATCTAGCAAAAGGTCTGCTGCAATGAGAGCAGAGCTCTCATGCAGCGTGACCACAAGAGGCCTCCCGACGTGCAGGCAACACAGCCGCCACCTCCTGTCAGAATGCCAGCAGGGGAGCCCACTCCCCATTGGCATAATAACCCCCCTCCTATTTACAATGTATGCAGAGGGGGTGCCCAATCCCCCTCAGCATCATGCGCGCCCCCCAACAGTTTTTCTTTGACGACGGGGTCCCCAATCCCAGTCGGCTTCAGTGCCTGAGTGATGTTGCTGATGGAGGAGCCCACCCCATCGGCATTGTGTAACCAACACACACACCCCACTTTTGTTGTGTGCCGACGGAGTGCCCAATCCCCATCGGCATAATGTCACCCCCACTTTTGTTGTGTGTCAACGGGGTGCCCAGTCCCCTTGCAAATAATGTACTCCCTTTTGACAGGGCGTCGTGGGGGTGCCCAATCCTCGTCGGCCACAGCTGCCCCTGGCCAGAATGTTTTTTTTTTCTTCTCTATCAATAAAGAAAACAGTCCCTCATGGTCTCCCTGCTCACCTCCCACAACCTGCACCCACCCACTGCACACTCTGCCTCCCCACACACACCCCTCACCCCAGGTACTTACCTCCGGAGTCTGGCGCAATGATCTTCGTTGGACCAGGAACACGTCTGCACTCTTCAAAGCTGACCGTGAACTGAGTGTATAATGCTAAAGCTGTATAATGGAATAAATAGGTTTTTTTTTCAACTTTGATGCATATCGTAGGCATTTGGCATTAATCCGCCCTGAAAGGTGATTTCGCAGTCACTGTACGGCATCACCTTTCGGACCAATTAATGAAATGACAGTGGCAGTGTTTATGAGGTGGGCTCTCAAAAAGTCTATGTTGCAAATCTGGTGGAAAAAATCCCAAAATTGACTGTTTTATGAGCATGCGTTGCACAGTTTCCATGCCCGCTCATAACTTCATGAATTTGTAATATTTTCACTCCAGATTTTCAAAACTGCCATTTTCCACACCTCCTTATAAACAGTACAGCAGTCATTCTACATATCCTGGCTGAAAAGTGTTTTCACACATCCGGTGCAGAATAGCGTGGTTGCAGCGCAAAATTAGTTTTTGGGACAGTTTCAGGAAATGATGGTAACACTGTTCATGAGCAGAAGTCCTAAAATGCCTATGTTGAAAATTTGGTGACAAAATTCCATAAAATGACTGTGTTACATACGTGCATTGCGCAGTTTCCATGCACCCTTGTAACTTCGCAAATTTGCACTATTTTCATAACAGATTTTCAACACTGGAATTATTTTACACCTCCTTATGAACAGTACAGCTGTCATTTTTCACATCCTGCCCTAAATGTGTTTTTGCACCTGTGGCGCACAATGGCGTGGTCACTGTGCAAAATCAACGTTTCAGACACATTAACAGAATCACACTGCCACTGTTCATGAGGGGAGATCCCAAAATGCCTATGTTAAAGACGTAATTAAAAAAATCCCCAAAATAATTGGGTTACTGACGTGTGTTACACAGTTTCTATGCATGCTCATACCTTCACCAATTTTTCATATTTTCACTACAGATTTTCAATGTTGCCATTTTTTTTACATCTCCTCATGAACAATACAGTTGTCATTTTCCACATCCTGACCAAAATATGTTTTCATCCCTGTGTTGCCAAATGGCACAGCCACTTTGCAAAACCACCTTTCAGCTAACAAACTGATAGTGCCGCTTTTTTCATGAGGTGGGCTCACAAAAAGCCCATGTTGAAAATTTGGATGGAAATACCAACATGCACCTATGGTGTTAGGGTTTCCAACTGTAGCACCCCACCCTGTAGAGACTGACAGGCATCAGGGGTGTGACTTGGGATCATCAGCTGTAATGCTCATGCCATTCCACCCCACCCCCACCCTGCAGCCAATGACAGGCATTGTGGTGTGCCTTGTACTGTTTGGCCACAAAGTTCACCTTATTCTCCTATACTGCACCCACCTCAGCATATTTTCTTATGGAATGGGGTAAGTATAATGCCCAAAGACCCCAAAGCACACCACAACACTTGTCAGTGTCTACAGGGTAGGGTGAGGCGAAATGGCATGAGCGTTATAGCTGACAACCCAGAGGCACACCCCAATGCCTGTCAGTTTCTACAGGGTGGGATGGGGTTGGCGTTCATTTTAATACTTCACTGCCATTCCTATTATGCATCTCTAACTCTGGCACTACCAATGCCAATACCAGCGAGACAACATTCGGCATTGACAAATGGTTGTTTTCATTTGTTAGTGGGACCAAGCAACTGCACATTTCATGCATTCTGCACATAGAGTAGTATACTGTTGCTGACAGTAAACAGAAGGCAAGACTCGAATAGTCCTGTCATCATGTCATGCATTGGTGGTGTTACCACATTGCATTAGCAGCGCACAGAGCTTCTGAGACTGACAGCAAGTTCATGCTCTATGACACAGCATGCCTTGCCGGCTGCATATTCCCCCATAATATGGCAGACGTCAGCATCAGCTGACAGCGCAAGTCCATCCTCTAGCCTCTCTCTATCTATCCTATAGAACTCTATGAGTCAGGATGACATAACTACCCCCCAGGCCTGGACAAGAAGTACTACTGAATATTCTTAGAAGCAGGGTTGGGAAGGTCTGTTACATATACAGTATCAGTACTACATACTTAGTGCAAGTTAGGGTGGAAGACATTTATCTTGCTTCTGTCATGATGGCAATGAAACATCAGCCATTTCATGCTCCACATTTTCCTGCTTTAGGATTTCAGCATTTCGTAGTTCGGTTTGGAAGTTTATACAATATGTTGCTGCAGATTTTTTAACAGTAAGCCTAAAATGCTACAGCTGAAGCCTATTTACTGGGATAGCAAGGTGACAATAAAAATGCCCCATTGATGTCTTACTGAGAAGAATCTCTTTACTTGATTTTTGTTTCTACTTAACACTTGTAAATTGTCATTGGAAAATATATAATCCTGATTGTCCAAAACTTGATCTCATGATAGTGACTTGATGTCAGATCCTTACATAGTAAAATTTTGGGACTTATTTTTATAGAGAAAATGTCTGCTTAATAAACAACACATTGTATAAGTGCAGTAAAGCACTCCAGGGTTGCAGTAATGCAAATCTGATGCACTTCCTTGGACTGAAAAAGACCCTCGACATAAACGCCTCATGTCTTATCACTTCTTTAATGTGCAGCAATTCAATATTACAGCATACCTTGTCATGGGTTATTGCAATGCTTAAATAACTTGTTTGTATATTCATTTCATTGGGTAAGCAAAAATCATCCTAAAGGAAAGGAGTTTTACTTTGTATAGCATCTTTCATACAAATTGTATTCCAAGGTGGTTTACAATCCAACAGAGAATGGTACAGCCTTTTTCAGTGTACAAGAAGCACCAAAGTGCAAATACAGATTAAAAAGAATTTAGACAGATGTTACACATGGGGAGGCTAAGTGGCTTGCTTACTGTCACACAATGAGTTGCAAGATTCTTAACTTGGTTTCCAGGTTAACTGATGTGTACTCTAACCACAAATAAAAGGGTCATAGAAATAGAGCTTTATGACTGACTGAAAGCATTCTATCAGCATAATGTTAAATGCAGAGCCTAACTACATGCTGAACAAAGTTTACCAATATTTAAAAAAAGTTATTATAGTAGAAATAAGGCACTTTCAGGGCTTTTGTTAATGGACAGTTATTCACCCTTTAGGGGCATGTGGCACTCAGCTGCACCTTGTGCCACACACTCCTAGAGTGTGGTTAACAGACCATTAAGATATCCCATGGTCATGCATTGTTGATTTACCATAAGCTATCTCAATTTACAATGTAGAAATTATAAAGGAAATAAGAATTCCAAAGAAAATATTTCTAAATAAAGTATGGCATTTATCCAAAATGACCCTATTAACAGAGTCCCTTTTATATGACTTCTGACTTTTAATTCCAGAGAAATAGTGCCTTCGATAATATCACCATTAAATACATGGACTCATTTAAACACCACAAACTGGAGGGAAAACACTAAGAATGTGAAGCAGCAGAACTCATCAAAAGATGTACCTGAGCAGCTGGCCCCAGACAGGGATGCAGTGTGTGTCAAACTGCTGCCTTGGAGACTGAGGTTCACATAGGGACATAATACCATATTGGGACCAGCCTGGGACCAGGTGCAGCACAGAGCTAGGACACTCCCTCCCAGCATAGTGATCTAATAATTAAATGGCTAGAGGGTGGAGTTATGTGAGTTGGTACTGGCCACTTGGGGCTGCCTCCCTTGGACCTCTGTTTACATCAGCACTGTAGGAAGATGGTAGACCAGTGCGAATACGTGTAGGAAACATTGTAGCATTGGAGCAGCTCGGACCTCATGGAGACCTCATAAATAAGTTCACTCTTTAACCATTCCATAATACGATCCCTATGGTTCCTTTAGAAGGAGGGAACTGGCCATGTGGCTTGGGCATCAGCTGTGAACGCAGTCACTTGCTTGACTTCCTGACCAAAGGAAAGTAGTGTCCATGGTGATCAAAGTCATCAGGTAGAGACAGGGGATGGGGAGGGGGCAATGGAGTTAAAACAACGTAAGAAAGAATCCCCACCTGATAAACTTGGGAAGCTTTGTGAAATTCTCAGCCATCATAACTGTGACACACGCCTTGTTTATCCTGTCTGGCAAACATGTCACAGCACAGCAACCCTGGTGTACGCTTTTGCTACACAAGACCTCATGATCAGTGGAGGTTTCACATCTACAGTGATAAGCGTTTACATTTTTTTATCTGTAACTTGGTGACAGGGGTAGGCGTGCTGAGCCAGACTCATTTCCAGGTGTGACTCAGAGAAAGGATACAAGAGAGAATAAACTGTAAAGCAACTGAGACACAACAACAAGAGCATGGACAGAACATTATGTATCATTTATAGGATTTCTGCCAATTAGCAGATAAAAGCTCAGGCCCTCTTATCCTGCAAACACAACAAATAAAAATGTAAAAAACCAAAACAAGGCCCTGCGTCAGCATGTGGTCTAAAAGCAAAACAAAATGGTTATATTAAATGCACGCTGAAAATAGAAAAGAGAGTTAAAAATCTATGTTTCGACCTTAGGTCTTCTTCAGGAAATATCTAAAAGAGAAAAACAAGCATTTGTCAATGCCGAATGTTGCTTGCTTCTATGTGCTGTTTAGGTATTTGGAAGTCATTGGAGTGCAAATATTGAAAATTTGCGAACTTAGAGCATGCGTAGGAGCTGCGCAATGCACACTCGTAAAACAGTCATTTTTAGGAATTTTTTCACCAAATTTTCAACATAGCCATTTTAAGACCTCTGCTCATGAACAGTGTCACTGTGATCTTGTTAATGTGTTCCATACATTGAGTTTGCACACCGACTGCGCCATTGTGCGCTACATGGGCGGAAACATGCGTTTTGGGCAGGATGTGAAAATGACAGCTGTACTGCTCATAAGAAGGTGTGTAAAATGGCAATGTTGAAAATCTGGAGTGGAAATATTGAAAAATTCAAACTTACGGCTATGTGAGAACTGTGCAACGACAATTGTGAAACAGTCATTTTAGGAATTATTTCACCAAATTTTCAACACAGGCATTTTAAGACCTCTGCTCATGATCAGTGTCACTGTGATTTTCTTAATGTGTCCCATACATTGAGTTCATGACTCGACTGTGCCATTGTGCGCTACATGGGCGGAAACACATTTTGGGTGAGATGTGAAAATGACAGCTGTACTACTCATAAGAAGGTGTGGTAAAATGGCAATGTTGAAAATCTGGAGTGAAAATATTGAAATTTCGCGAACTTATGAGCTCATGTAGAACTGCGCAACGACACTCTAAAACAGTCATTTTGGAATTTTGGCACCAAATTTTGACATGGGGTTTTGGGACCCTTCATGAATGATGTCACTGTCATTGTGGTATTCAGGCCCAAAGGGTGATTTCACAGTCACTGCACAGTCACTGCACGAAATCACCCTTCGGGCCCGAATAATACCATGACAGTGACATCATTCATGAGAAGGGGTCCCAAAAACCTCATGTTGAAAATTTGGTGCAAAAATTCCCAAAAATGCCTAAGATATGCAACAAAGTTGAAACCCCTATCTAGCCCATTGTACAGCTTACCGGCATTTCCTCCATTCGCGGTCGGCTTTGAAGAGTGCAGACGTGTTCCCGGTCCACCGAAGATCGTCGCGCCAGAGTCCGGAGGTAAGTATGGGGTGAGGGGGTGGGGAGGCTGGGTGCGCAGTGGGTGGGTGCGGGTTGTGGGAGGGGCTGGGAGATGCGCCGCGGGACCGTTTTCGTTTTACAGGTTTCAAAAAAAAAAAGACATCGTGGGACGTTTGCCACGCTGGGGTGGGTTCCAGCATAGCACAAGGATGTTGGGGGCGTTCAGCTGATGGGGATTGGGCACCCCGTCGGCCATAGGACTGCTTGCCACGCTGGGGTGGGCTCCCAGCGTGGCACCTACTACTGGGGGGGGAACATAGCTCAGCCGATGGGGATTGGGCACCCCATCGGCTATACAGTGCATGTGGGGGAGCGCACACCTGCGGGTGGGGGGGAGCTGCGCATGAGCAGCCTCTTATCGGTGCTCAGTGAAGCGTAGCTCCCCCTTTCAACTGTAGGCCACTGCATTTTGGAGCGTGTCATAGACAGCTGCAAAATGCATTGGCTTACAGGGGCCGCGCCTGCCAGCACACTGACTGAATTGGGGGAGGAGATGACACACCTCCGAAATGTCCGATGATGGCACTATGTTTCTTGCACATGCGTGCAAGCAACATAAATAACAAGTAAGTGCAATAAAAATGTAAGCACTCCTGGACCATGTCAAAGTTGAAAAAATGAAATGTATTCATCATGTAACGAACAAAAAATACAAATGCAGCTCGAACGCCACTAGCACTGGGCATGCTAGTGACATTTGAGCTGAATTTGTGTCTTTTGTTCACTATGTGGTGAATAAGTTTAATCTTTTCAACTTTGACAAGGTCCAGGAGTGCTTACATTTTTCTGTGTTGTATTTGGATTTTGGTATTTGAGAGCACCTGGCTCTGGCAGAGCACACTACATTTGCCTTGACCTTTTATCCTGCATAATAATAATAATAATAATAATCATATGTTTTATTTGTTGAGTGCAATTCAGAAATCAAAGCACTGTACATAGGTAAAATATCATAAAAAACAGAATGACACAGTCTAAAATTATTTACAATACAACTTCAAATAAATCAGACAAAAATATCACTAAATACGTGCAGGGAATGTTAAAGAGGAGCAATCCACTTCATGGGAAATGCTAGAACTGCATGTGCATTTTAATAATAAAAAAAAAGAACGGAAACATTATTATAAATTATAAGGCTAATTATTCATGACCCATTCCAGCTCTGTGATTGGCTACTGGAATGATTCAAATGCACCAGTGTCACAAGCGGCCACCTCAGAGAGCCAAAGTATATTGAATTGCAGCACCGGGAACACAAACACACACAGATTTCCATGTCACCCAGGAGTTTGCGGTTACTACTTTTTATGATACAAAAAGAACCAAAAACTGCGACAAGTGGGAAACACACCTAAATCCAGAATCAGTGAAAGTAGCTTCTGAATCATACCAGGGAACAAGCCATGCTTTGACCTGGTGACTGATGTAGCAGTCACCATTTGGTTTTGGGCCAATTCAGAACTTACTTTCGCTGATTTGGGATTCGGCTGCACTTCTCAGTTCCCACGGTTTCAGTTTGTTTTTGTAATGAAACAAAACCCCAGACCCCAAGCAGGCAATCCATTAAAATCCAACCCATTTATATGCAGGGAGACATAAAAATTCACACCTTTCCCATAGTCTGACTGCTGAACTAATTCATGCCAGGTCAGCAAATGTGTACAGACCAAATGAGGCACAACCTTCTTTACAAAAGAAAAGGTAGCACGCCTGTTCTGCACTGAAAAAAAACAAACAATATAATTAACAAATATTGGTATTCCAAAAAAATAAATTATCCTTATAATAGCAATAACAACCTCACTGGCAGTTGTTTCTTGGGGATTAGCGACCTTGTGGTGGGTGGTTGCCCTCGGCTGTGCTTTGGGCAACCCAACCCCCCCACTCAGTCATTAATCCTCAGGAAATGACCGCCAGATCGGTTTGTTATTCCTTAATTACTCTATCCAGCCCAAGTGATTTTTAATGCAGGACATCAGTGCAGAATGAGAAAGGGTCGAGACACATATCTAGATCCTTGAAGTGGGAGGATAACATCATGCAGATTACCATCCAGAGCCTTTAAGACTGAGGTAAGTTGGAACCTCAATAGACTCACCTAGTGCCAAAAATGCATAAGTACATAGGTATGTCAGACAAATACAGGCCAAAGTTGACCCTCCAGTTGAGTATGTCACTTTTTGTGGTTGTATCAGTTAATGCCCTTCTTTATCAAGAAGACAGTCTTTTTGGTATTTAGTGAGAGTTGGGTTAAGCTAAATCAGCACTGGATGTTGTTGAAGTCATGCTGGAAGGACAGAAGGTGTAAAACATTGGTACAGATTTTGATCAAAACTCATAGGCTGAAGAGATCTTACCCGTATTTATCTCTTATTTGCCAAATTTACTACATGAATTTTATATAACTACCCATAGTTTCTGGGGGAAACAACAGTGCAAAATATTCAAATATTTACTTATGCAAAATCCAGTAGATGGACCTTCCCCTTCTCAAGTCTGGCAGAATGTAAGTCTGCCTGTCCCTCTCTGGCAAATGCTGAACTTTCCAAGCGGTGCTCCTTGAACATATAAAGATCCATGTCCTCTGAGTCTTTTCTTATTCACCACCCAATATTTATTGATATATGTGGTGTGGAATACTTACACCCTCCTCCCTTTCAATTTTCCATAGTGTCTGCACGTAAATCATCAAGTCCCACACTTGTGCTTATATTTCCCTTATATACAACAGGTATCTAGTGTACTGTAAGCCCATCAAAATAGAGAAAGACATCATTTAAAGAGCTAGTGGAGCCAAAACAAGCAGAAAGGAAAATAATACAAATTTTAAGTAGTGGTCAATTGTAACTTTTTATTTCTGAAGTATTTTTCTTTTTCCTTCTGCACATTAGAAAATCTTCTATGTGGCAATATTGTGCCATATGTATGGAACAGCTCGTAGCCTGGCACTGACATATCTATCTTCGCCCCCACTACATCATCAGCATTGTGATCTCACTGATGGTGACATCACAGATGACTGACCTGGCAGCCACTGAGTGGCTGTTTCTAAGCAGCAGTGAGGTCACAGTCAGTGAGGTCACAGTGCTGATAATATACTAAGGGAGGAATACAGCTAGATATGTCAGCTGCCAGGCAGAGTGCTGTTCCACACATCACATCTACGAAGATTAGGTAAACAATCTTCTAATTAAAAAAAGGGAAAAGACAAAAGTACCTCCAATATAAAAAGTAATAGTTTACTGCTTTTAAAAAATAAGATTAGTTTTAGGTAATACACTAACTCTTTAACACCCCAGAAACTACTACCACCAATTCCTTTGATTATCCACATTTTAGACATGTCCATGGCAGTTTATCCCCATTTATAAAACAGGTAAGAAAAACCTGTGAAAATCCAGTCTCCGGATTGGACGAAATACACCAGATGACCATGCTTTATTCCACAATGACAGCTCACCTGCACTTCTTTCATCCCTCAGAATCTTTTATACATTTTAGAAGACAGATAATCCACTGTGATATTTGCATGCCTTGGGTGGTTGAAAGCACTCTGCCTGCAGCCTCGTGTGACACAATGTACACCAAGGTGTGCATATATCAGAGCAGGGTTGCACACCCTGCAGTGGATTATCTATTACTTAGCACACACCCATGACAGTTTGTCCACATTTCATTTATACCCACAATAACTCATGTCAGCAAAAAGACTAGAGATGTGTGAAGTTACCAAAGTTTACTTTGCAAACGGATTCAGGAAGTTTGCCAAAATTCATGAATGCCAGCTTTATGAAATTTTTGACAAATGAAGTACAATATTTTCAAGAAAAATCATCCAAATGCATCAGTGAAGTTGCAACTTTGCTACAACGTCACCTTACTTTACCAGGAGAAGTGCTGCTTCCCCAGGAAAAGTAATTGTAAAGTGGGAAAGTGTGATATTGAGGAAGTTTTTCACAATGGCAATGTTTGCAGCTTCACCAGCAAAGTAAAACTTGGCAATAACTCTAAATAAGACATGCCATGGTATATGATTATGGAAAGCTGGAAACAAGTCTTGACTCAATGTGCCATTCTCGGTTACCAGTTTTCAATTTTTAGTTTTTATGCATCTTAATTTTTGTTTAATCATATTTTAGTTTTTCTACTCCTGCTTGCTGTTCCTGTTATTATTGTGCTTCTTTTGTAAGTCATACTATTGTTCACCAGCCTTATCTGCATATTGTTTTATTTTTGTTTTACAATGCATGTACTAGTGTATTGCTTGTCTTTATCGTCGTGCTCGTCTTGTAAACTCCCAGGTGATACTTTAAAATTGACGTATAGTTGTCTGGTGTACTTACCTGGTCAATAAAAATAAATAATTATGAGGAATAATTGCATGGTTCGAGTGTGTTGTTAGGCATGAGCTGTTTGCACTGAGTGCCTTTATTTTATTTATTTTAACCCTTTTTATTACCCTCTTGCCACTGACCTCTTTCTCCAGCGTGGACACTAGGCTATTGGCTCTACCCACCCACCTGAAGTTCTGGTCGCTCTGACTCCAGTTTGGGGGACACCCTCCATCCACACAGTGCTGCCTAACCCCTTGGTTCTGAGCCCTCCCGAAGAAGGACCACCATTTCTACTGGCACTCTATCTAGAATATTGATGGGCGTGACTGCACTTAGGAGGAACCAGAGCAAGCTTCCTGGAAACCTGGTGCTGGGTGTGGGGCCACTGCCACTAGGCCCACCTTCGCATGTCAGTGAAGAGGTTTTTTTTTTCTGCTTGTTACGCCCACCTGGTGCAACATGTAATGGCGTCAACACAGAACCACTCCCACAGACAGCCTGCCGACACCAGTCCCCAACTGCTTGTTCCCTGCTACTGGGTGAGTGCCCCCAGCCTCCTCTAGGTGCCGCCACTGAGCGCGGATTCCCACTGTACCCACCCCAGGAGAAGAGAGCACTCCTCTGGATGCTCGCTCTCCCCTCCCCCCGCTGACCCCCGTCAGCCCAGGCACAATCCCAAACCTGGGTCACCAACATGGCATGAGGTGTGGCATCCAGCACCTCAACCCTCAGCACCACCAGGCTGGCTTGCCAAGTGCCTTTAAAGAGCAGCAGTCTACTAAAATAAAATACTTAAAACAATTAGATTTCCAACAAATAAATTTAACTTTAGTGTTTTCCAATTTTCCTTTACTTTTTTTTCCTTGGTCTTCTAACTATTTCAGATAATGCAGGGCATATATCACTAAGTCTTTCGAAAAGCATCTGAATGTTTCCAACTGACCTCGCAATTGCTGTTTATGACATCACAGTCTTGTCATGGTGAGCATTATGATGTTATAAACAAAGGCATTATGAGACCAATAGGGTATAGGCCAAGTCTTTTTCACAGGCTTATTGGAGAGAGTACCAAAATATGTTATAAACCCTGGAAAGAAAATCTGGATATTAAAAAAAAGTATTCTCTAGTAAATTGTTATATTGTAGCTGTAACATCATGTTTTAATCAGAGCTCACACAGAAGTGCAGAGTTGCTCTTTAAACACAAATGAGCAAAGTGCAATTATTCCACAACATCGCTCGTCCCTGAAGTATCTTAATGCAGTTATTAAAAAGGTTCTAACTAAAATATGAGCATGTGTTACTTTACACGAAACAATAATCCATTTCTACGTTTATGGCTGCCCCCCCCCCCCACACCTCACTCAAATCCTTGCCACATAGCTCCTTTTTGGTCCACTTACTCTCCACAGCACACATACACAGATCAGAACTGTGATTTTTTTCATTAATGCAATGCTTTTTACATTACATCATTTTTAATGTATTTACAGTGGGTTTTTTTTTTAATTATTTGCATGAGAGTCAGAGCAGCAAGTGAGAATACCTGTTGTGACAGTTTTTGGTTCAGGAGAGCAAGAGATGAAGCAGACTGTTGGTGAGTGCAATTACAAGAGTAAAAAGCAGAGGGCTTTTTTTGGCTACTAATCTGAGAGATTATAACTAGCGAGTGGTTACTGGGATGGGGAGGTGGTGTTGGACAGGGGTCCTCAGTGGTGGCAGCAGGGGGATGGCTCATGCATGGAGGGGGGCTCTGGTGCTTATCATGGGGAGGGATCACTAGCCCACCAAGGATTGTATTATACAGGGAACCTGTGGTGATCAGAGGGAAGAAGGGGGTCCACAAGGCACTAGGGATTGTTCTTCTGTAATGATATGGAGGTGATCAGGGGAAGGGGATGACTAAATACCAGGGAATCACAGGATATGTGTATTATGGGGTGATCGGGGGAAGGGGGACCACTAGACACCAAGGAATATTATCTCCTACACACCAGCATGGGCACTAAGAGGCTACGCAGCATGCAAATTAGTCCAGAATGGGCATACAAATGTCCCCTTAGTGCTTTGCATGCCCAGTGGGCTCATCTGCTTGCTTGAGCTGAATTTGACCAACAAGAACACTGATGCAATCCCATTTCAGGCAGCACTATCTCCTCTTCACCATATGCAGCCATGGTACCTGTCAGCACAGCACATATTCACTCAGTGCTGCACTGACATGACCCAATATTCATTCAGGTAGCAAGCTCCATCAGTGCATGCTAGCTGCCTGAATGTTGCTCAGAACTGGCTGTGTGCCATTTCTGGCACAGTGCAACATGCTGCACTGTGCTTTCAGCCATTTCATAATATGAGGCCCAGCAAGTTCTGTACATAACTTGAAAAAGTTTTTCCTAACCTACGTTAACAACATTTTCAAAACCTTAAGAACAACTTGAAACCTTGAGCATGAGCTTAGCTGTGATTGCAGCTATTTTCATTTGAATCATATGCACAGACAGACTTCATTTTTACTTTTAAAACCAGCCACTCACTAGCTCAAATCTGTTATAATGAACAACACGACACACAGTGTTAATTTGTCACAGCTTGTGATGGCTTCATTTACCCCTCACTTTGACCTTGCTAACATGAAAATACATGTTTACTTTTTTACTGAAGAAAAAAAAACAATGTGTGAAGAACTTGCAGGTTCACACACCTTGTGGGTGCAATGACATCACTGAGGCACTTGAGCTGCGCCTTCATGCCAAATTATGTCACAGCACACAATAGGTGTGAGTTCATACATCTGAATACATGTCAAGGTACAGCGCTAATACCTACATAAAACCATGCACAACATTAGATCATCAGACTGTGAACACCATTAGATCATCAACATTGCACTGTATAGTAACTGTTGCCTGCTGTAATCCTGTTACAAGTACAAAATCAGTTTCTAGTCTTTGATCACATTTGTATTACTGTATGGCTGCAGGATTATGTGGAAATTAGAAGTTCCTGGGTGCTTTATTCTAGTTCCTACCAGCAGATTCTAGGGATTAGCAGGATCATGGAAACCTGTAGTAGAAGGTTTAGATATGTCTTATTTCACAGACGTTCTAAACTAAGCAGTAGACTATAACTTTCGCTAATGGATCCTTTGTTGTTCAGTTCAGCTAGGTTAAGCTTAACCACAAAGGGCATGTTGTTTTCACTGCCATTAGTTTTCTTGCTTTCTGCTTCTTCACTTCAGAATGATTAACACTGTCTGAAAGGGTTGATAGCTAAGTTATGTTCGTACATTACCTCCCAGTCCTTTTATTCTAAAGCACCATCTGCAAATGAATTTATGGGCTTTAAAGCACATGGAGAGTTCTTTACAGGGCATTGCTGCAGTCATGAAGGCATACGAATTGCTGCGACTTGCACAGTTATTGCTTCCCATATGCACAAAGCTACTACATAGGATCCAGGTTTGATTTGTGCAGGATGATGGGCTGTCAGAGATACACTGCATGTTAGTTCCTATAATACCTTACTGTACATCTGAAAGGTACTTAGATGTTTAGCAATAATCTGGATTTAGAGTCGTCTCATAGAGTTTGGGTGGTTGCACTGCTCTATCAAGGAAACCATATCTGCTCTATTAATATTTACACACTGAATATTTGGATAATTTGATTAAAATGAGCAAGCTTAAGTACCTGCAGTATTATTTATTGCAGCACTTTTCTCCATATATTTAAACATATACACTCCTAAATATATTATGTGCCATAGACTGTAGAAATCCCAGCATATCCCATTTCTGCAGCAGTCTAAAGGTTAAAACTACTTTAGCAGAAGATATTCTAAACGTTTTAGTCTCTTATATACTTGGAGAACATGCTCAGGATGTGAGTAATGTATTTTATTTGCTTGTATGCAATTATGATAACAAAAATAGCTTTTTAAAATGGATTGCACATTGAAAGACTGTAAAGCCTGTGGTATTGAGTAGTCATTTAAAATACTGCCCCCATGTGGTTTTGGTCACATTAATAATGAGGAAACAGGAGGAGATTTTTCTATAAAAATGTGATGAATACATACTGAAGTAATTATCCAAGACAGCGAGCATTGAAATTTTATGATACAGAAACATAACAAGCTGTGCATCTAAAATACCTTCCCTGGCTCTCATTTCTTATGCTTTCCTGTCATTTCAGTACTAATGAGTGCATTCCCACGCCTGTGTAGAAAAGAGCTGCATAAAACACCAGTGTCTATTTCTGTGTGCTAAATACTTGACTTCCACTAGGGCTTGACCTGGTATTAGGCTGAGACAGTGACTGTACTGCACTGTGGAGTCACGATGGGATGAAACATGTTTGTCATTTACTGTTCTCTGCCAGTACTGGTTTTGATGTAAAAGCTTGTCTAAAAGGTGCTTTCTGTTCTGATGAAGCCTTGTCCGCTTGCCCAGCCCAAGGATTTGCATACCCATGATACCTTGCACTGGGTTTAATGCTTAGCATGTGTGGGTTGGAGATGCATTGATTCCCTTGATGCCTTGCACTGGGTTTATTGGGTTTAATGCCTTAGAGTATACATTATGTGGAGGTTGGAGATGCATTAATTCCCATGATGTCCTGCACTGGGTTTAATGCTTTAGAGTTCTTAGTATGTGTGGATTGGAGTGCACTGTTTCCCATGATGTCTTGCATTGGGTTTGATACTTTAGAGTTCACAGTATGTGTGATTTGGAGACGCATTGATTCCTACAATACCTTGGCTTGAGTTTGATGCTTCAGAGTATACAATTTTTGTGCGTTGGGGATGCAGTGATTCCCATGATGCCTTGCACTGGGTTTAATACTTTAGAGTTCACAGTATGTGTGGGTTGGAGATGCATTAATTCCCATGATACTTTGTGTTGGGTTTAATGCTATGGAGTACACAGTATGTGTGGGTTGGAGTGCATTGAAATCAAACAAATTATATGTTTCTTCTCTCCTTGCATCCTTTTAGAGAACCTGCACACTGCTCTTTCTGCAAACTGCCTGTTAGGTATGTTACCTCTGAGCACATTACATGTCTGAATGTTTATTTCTGAGTCAGTTTCCCCAACACAAATACACATAGACACACAGATACACATATGCACACAGACACACACATGTACATGCACATGCATGAGTACTCGATCCAAGTGAACCTGCAGGGGAACTGATGAATACAAGAGAGAGACAAGCTTGACATTTAAAGGTGAAGAAGTCTACCCATTTCAGGTAATTAAGTCAGGCAAGGTTCTATTGAGTACCAGTGCTGTGTCAGTTTTTACAAAAAAGCTTAATCTGGGAAACAATGTGAATGCAGAAGTTAAAACCTCAAGAGCTGACAAATACTGTAGTTTCTAACTAGTTCTACTGGAAAATGTACTGTACAACAAAGAAAAAGCAGCTCCATTTGAGGCAATTTATTTTGAAAATAAATATGAAAAACTACCCTCTCAACAGGCCATTTTGATAGCTTCGGTCCTCCCTTTTACCTATATTTCATTATTCTACATATGGAGGTTCATTTTCTATCCAGAGTACAATTTAAGAGTACTGAAACTGCAATCCTAAATGTCATGTTTCATTTATGCATTTCCCCAGCAGTGATCCTTGAAATACTTGATGGTGATCTCCTCTTTATTTGTGAATGGAATGGTCATTAGTTTATTTTGAGGTTCGTCTGCTCATTGGTTCATTGCTAGTGCTACTATCTGCCATGCTGACGACCTGGGTTCCGGAGTGGACTCAGGTTGCTGGGGGTCAGCTGGTGGGGTGTGATTGAGCATCTGAGGGAATGCTTTCCTCTCCCAGGGAGGGGAGGTTCACTACTCTGCCACCAGCTGCTGCAAGATGAAGGCCTGGAGGCATTGCAGCCATGAGCTACATGAAGGGAGAGTGCTGTGGAACTGAAGCAGTGCATGTGTTCCTCCACACAGCATGCAATGATATCACTCCCCCCAGCAGGGGAGGACTGGGGAGAACAGAGGAAACTATGGTCGGGAAGGCGAGAATGAAGCCCTGCCCACCTTCTCCCACCCTACATCACTGACCAGGACTCTAAGCCCCAGATCTGGATGAGCATATCTGGTGGGGGTGGCCCTTTCCCTCTTAGTTCTGCCACAGGGGTAATCCATGGGGGAACCCGTGGGGCCTGGTAAATCCTGGAGAAGATTCTTGGCAGTTGGGAGAGGCGGGGACAGGGCTAAGAGATGTCCACTACAACCAAGGAGGAAAAAAACCATTATGTGTGAAAAATATAAGCTATAGTGAAATGAATGTAGTTTTATGATAACTGAGGGACTTATGGTCCATCTTTCCCCCTCTTCTGCAGCATGATACTGACTATACACCAGTTTGAGTACACACATCCAAGCATATCAGCCAGAATGTCATATCTGCGCATATTATATAATCCTTAATGCCATTTCCCCTCAGGAATCTTTCCAGTCCAGCTTTGTGCTTTGAAATATTGAACAGGGCTAGCTAGCTTCCATAACCTCACAAGGTAGGCAATTCACGGGAGGGCTAAAGCCTGAGGTTCAGTGTGGGGGAATAGCTCCTCCCACATCCCCCATATAAGTCAGCCACTCCTAACAGTTCTGCTTAGCTCTTTGGGAAATCAGCACTATGCACCTCACTTGGAGCTTCCTGTTTCTCCGGCTTCCCTCTAGTCATACTCCTTTGATGGCATAGCTGGTATAGGCTTCTTCCTTCCCTTTCCCTCTTGTTGCCTGTCTTCTTTTTCCTTTTGTCCATTCCCCTATTTGCATCTTTGTGCTTCCCTCCTCCATTTGTCTCCCCCCTCCACTTCCATTTCTCCCTATTCTAGTACCATTCTTCTGCCCCCTCCCCCCCCCGGTTTGTCTCCCCTCCCTGTTTGCCTCTGGTATCGTGTTCCTTCCTCCTCCTCTGCTTAGTTTCTCTTGGGGCCACATTTCAGCTGCACTGCCGCTCCATCCCTCTGCCTGTGCTCCCCTGGAATGCTGACACCCACTGCGCCTGGCTTTCCTCCACCTCCATTACACCTTCCATGCACCTGGATTTGAACAGTCCACCACGATATGTGCCCTCTGAGTGGCATGTACCAGAATTCTCCACCCGCACCATAGGCATTCAAACCATGGACTCTGGGACACCTGTTCCTTCATTTATATATAAATAAAAAGGTTTGCTGCTTTGTTTTCAAGCCAGTGTTTCTGGGGTGTGATGTTACCCTCCAAGCCAGCTTTTTTCCACCCTACAGACTCCTTCTGCTGTTATCTCCAGCTCCTACTCATGGAATCCTCTCCTGATTGCCAACTTGACAAGGTTAATATCACAAAGTGGTGCAGGCAAACAAATCAAATGTCTTGCTCCAACTGCAGCTTCTCCTGGGGCCAAAATACAGCTTGGTGATAGACAATATAAATAGTACTCTGAAAAAAAACCAGAGCCCTCCAGAGATTTAACTGCTTCATGCAATCCCTTTGTTGAGGTGATATCAATGGTGTTAACTCTGCTAGATCCTAATGCTCCAATAGCTTGACAGTACCAATATATTCCAAGTTTCAATACTGCAGCTCTTAAAAGTTAAACACACTAATAGATTCTACAATTCTATTCATCATGGTGTTGGAAAAAGACAGTTAAGAACCCCAATGATAGAACACTTTCTGCTGCAGCAAGAAGTGTATGTGTTTATTTAATTCCCAAGTGTTTTAAATCTCGACAATCACATTTAGAAAGAAGGCAGAGGAGGAGTATTTTAATTTTAAAAAGTGCTACCTCACTAGTATTTACAATAAGGTTCCAGACATTTGTATACTGCTATACCGTTTAATCGAGGTAGACACAAGGATGGTAACTTGAGCTGGTTATCATACAAACATAGAAGTTGACGGCAGATAAGGACCGCAAGGCCCATCCAGTCTGCCCATTTCTTTTTCTACCTTATAAATGTGCCATCGGCCTTTGCTCTGTCAGTGGCCTATCTATTCATACTCATCTGTATTGCTCCCTTATGCCTATCCCATGCCTGTTTGAAGCTCTGCACTGTATTCATAGCCACCACTTCTTGAGATAGGCCCTTTCCATGCATCCACTACCCTTTCTGTGAAAAAGAATTTCCTCACATTCCCCCTTAATCGGCCTCCCTCTAATCTCGTGCTGTGTCCTCTTGTCCTACTATTTTTCTTATATTTAAACATGTTAGACTCTTTTACCTTGTTAATGCCCTTAAGGTGTTTGAATGTCTTGATCATATCACCTCTCTCCCTCCTTTGCTCAAGGGTATACATATTGAGCTCCGTTAATCTGTCCTCATATGTCTTCTGATGCAGTCCCTGCACCATTTTGGTGGCCCTTCTCTGGACTGCGTCAGTTTGGTTAATGTCTTTGTGAAGGTGTGGCCTCCAGTACTTCACGCAGTACTCCAAATGGGGCCTAACCAGTGTCTTGTTAAGAGGAATTATTACCGCCCTCTTCCGACTTGTGATACCCTTACTAATACACCCTAACATCCCCCTAGCCTTAGCTACTGCTTTAGAGGTCTGTTTGGATGATTTCAGGTCATCTGTGATGTAGCCAGGTCTTTCTTCCTTGTGACTGCCAGCAACTTCCTCCCAGCCTATAGGTGGCATCAGGGTTCTCTTCCTATGTGAATGATCTTGCACTTCTTTGCATTAAATCCCAGTTGCTCTCTTCTGACCTTTTGCTAGTTTATCCAGATCTCTTCTCATTCTGCCCACCCATCTGGATCATCTACTCTGTTGCAGATCTTGGTGTCATCTGCAAACAGACAAGCCTTACCCTCTAGTCCATCTACAATGTCACTAATGAAGATATTGAAGAGGACTGGCCCCAGGACTGATCCCTGAGGTACCCCACTTGTGACTTGCATCTCTTCTGACTGTATACCATTTACCACCACTCTCTGTTTTCTGCCCGTCAACCAGTTTGGCACCCAGTTGACCAACTTCGACCCACCCCGAGCCTATCCAGCTTATTTATCAATCTTCTATGTGGGACAGTGTCAAAGCTTTGCTGAAGTCAAGGTAGGTGACATCAACTGCTCCTCCTTGGTCCACCACTCGGTTACCCAGTCAAAGAAATCTATGAGATTAGTTTGACAGGACCTTCCTTTTGTAAACCCATGCTGTCTTGGATCCTGTGCCCCTATGGATTCCAGATGTTGCACTATCCTTTCCTTAAGGAGTGCCTCCATAATCTTGCCCACTACTGAGGAAAGACTGACTGGTCTGTAGTTCCCTGCCTCCTCCCTACTACCACTCTTGTGGAGCGGGACCACATGAGCCCTTCTCCAGTCTTCTGGGACCTCTCCTGTGCTCAGAGACTCACTAAACAGTTCTGCTAATGGCTCTGCTAGTTCCACCCTTAGCTCCTTAAGTACACTGGGATGTAATGCCATCAGGTCCCATTGCCTTGTCCACCCTGAGCTTAGTGAGCTCTTGTAGAACCTTTTCTTTTGTGAAGGAGTAGTGCTCACCTCCTCCCTCCCCCGTGTCCATGGTGATGAGCTGTTGACCCTGCCCTACCTTCTCTTCAGTAAATACTGAGCAAAAGTATCTATTAAGGACAGATGCTTTTACAGAGTCCTCCTCCTCACATGCCCCCTTTTCTCCTCATCAAGGTAGACACAAGGATGGTAACTTGAGCTGGTTATCAAAGGGCAAGTGAAATTTCCATGACCTGGAACAGTAATCAGAAGTACATTATATCCTTTCTCGTGAAGCTTTCTGGAAGCTTGATCAGGAACTATGCTGCACTTTCCTCTCTTTCCTGTTCAATGATTTCACCCTGCAATCCTGAGACTTTCTAATGCAGCAGAACTATACCTCTTCAGAGAGGGGCATACATGTGTCTCTCTGTTCTGCATTATTTTCTAGGGAGTTAAACAATGGATGAGTTTTGATATTACCTCATCTCTACAGTGCCCTACAGTATGTTTTCTTTTCGTTCTGCCCCAATTAAATCACTTGGGCTGCAATTCACCTGTGTTGGCTATCAATAACTACAGTGGGCACTTTGCCCAGTTTTTGCCTACCAAACTCGCATACTCCAGTGGTGACTCCACACAACATTGGCGATTTGCTCAACTCTGTCTCCTGATACCTTATTCTAGGATTCTTATCTTCCATTCCACTTTGCCAATCCCTGCTTTTTCATTCTGTACCTCTTCTTCAATTATTCTGAGCATCTTCAGGTTGTGCCATCATACCTGATCTCCATGAACATACAATGCCCAGGGATCTCCCCGGTGGGATCCCTCAGCACTGCCTTTCAATCCAGTGGGTCCTCAGCATGCTTGGTGGGTCTCTTTTTGCCACCAGTAACCCTGCCTTCATTTCCTTTCCTGGCATTTGTTGTCCTCCAAAGGCCATTGGCTTTGTTCATCTCCAACTGTCTGCCAAAGTCCCTGTCATGGTGGGTCTTCTCTGTCTGCTGCTGGATATTCAGCTCCTCATTTCCAGTCTCTTCCTTCCAGCTGTCTTGTTCCATCCTCCTTGTGGACTTCAGTCCCAGCTCTGCCTGAGGTGCATCAAGAAAAGGTGGACTTCCCCTGTCTGTTGGGAATGGAAGCCCATTCCTCCTTGTCAGTTTCTACCTTCCTTCCACAGTCTCTGTCCCTAGCTCTGCCTAGAGTGGTATCAAGTACCGGTGGACTTCCCGGTCTGCCGGGAATGGTAGCACGTTCCTCGTATTCCATTCCTATCATCATTATTCTATGGTCTCCATCCCTAGTTCTACCTAAAAGGGTATTGAGCAAAGGTCGACTTCCCCTGTCTGCCAGGGATGGGAGCCCATTCTTCTTATTCAGTTCCTAACTTCCTTCCATCCTTCCAGTATCCATTCCTAGCTCTGCCTAGAGGAGTATCGAGTGATGGTGGTTTTCTCTGCCTCTGGGGATTGGAGCCTGTTCCTCATATTTAGCTTTTCCTATCATTCCAGTGTCTACCATCATATTCCATTCTCCATCCCTGCATCCATTCCTTCAGATATTGCTGCACCTGTGGACTTGATCTGCCTGCTTCCAGTGTCGCCAGTTTAATTTAATTCCTTATTCTGCCAGTACATGCCTCAGCTCTCATCCTGTTTCCTTCTTTCATCATTGCCTGGACTATTCCTCATTGGTGGCTGACCTCTGTTGCCAGGTCACCATACTGGTTGCTCGCTACTTCTCCTTCAGGATATTAGACTGCCAGATTATTCATCCTCAGTATCTTCTCTGCCATCTGCCTTCTGGACCTCCTGGCTCTGCCAACCTTCCAGGTTCCTTCTCACTGCTGTGATGAATCCTGCTGCTGGTCCTCTTCTAGTCTACTTCCCACTTGGATATCCTGGCTCTGGTTGACCTCTCCCTCCTCGCCCTTGGCATACCTATGGATCTCTCCTCCTGGACTTTTTGTCCCATCTCCATGTTTTCTTTTTGGGGCTTTCCATAAGAACCACCATCTAGAGCTCAACCATCCACTTGATTATGCCACTTGAAGTCCAAAGCTCCCATACTCCATCATATGCTCATCTATGCCTTAGGCTTTCAGCACCTATTTATCCATCCTACCAAGCCTCCTGCATCTAGTGCTCAATCATCTATTCAATTACAGTTCCAGCATCCAGTTCTCAACCTTCTGTATTATTCCATACATCAAATCCAGCACTCAATCATCAAGTCATTACATCCCAGCATCCAGTACTAGTTCATTGAAGTGTTTTACAGTTCATGCCTCCAGCACTCAATCATATATTGGATCATGTTTCCTTATTATCTATATTATATTCCCCTCAAGATTGTTAAGAAGAAATCCTGATCTAGTGACATTCCTTGAACTGCATGGCATTGTAATCATCAGACAGCATCCAAGCAGATTTATTCCTGACCATCCTTCAGGAATCAATCCATATAGAAGATATACTCCTCAATCACCTCTATGGACTCATTCCTCTGAAAAATGCCTAATTTAGACCCATGGAAGCTGTTTTATCCCGATTTTCTCCTTAAGAGCAACCATAACGGAGTCCTTTCAAACCTAATCCCTGGCACCGGAAAACATACACTTACTTCCACCTTGGGATAACAGACAATCACTATAACCATACTGCATCTATGGAAGACCTCCATACCCTATACATTGGTACTCAGTCCATCAGTTCTCAAAATTCACCTTCATATCCAATCGTTGGCAGGAGCACATCAGGCCAACTTTGTCATCCCACTCCTACCTTCCTAAAACACCATCAGATGTCTAACATAATCTCTCTTAGTGTCTAATTCCTTATAATTAGGCACCATGTATCTCCAGTGTATAATCATCTTGCTATCTTTGTTCAATCCAGAATATTTTCTCCCTGGCCTCTGGTCACTTAATGCCTCATGAAACTATTTACATCTCTCCTTCAGGATTCACCAAGCTTGTCAGTCCATTTCTAAGAGTCCTTTGAATCCATTAGACAACATACATCCATACTCACATCCTTCCTACCAAAATACCATTTTCAAGGCAAGTCTCAGTGTACACCATCGCACCACTTGTCTGCAACAGACCAGGTTGCCCAGTATCTCAAGCTTCTCAACCCATCAGATCTACATCAATCTACATAATCGTCCTGTCCCATCAGTTATACCAGTCTGACATCAGAAATCCATTACCTCATTGGTCCAAGAACTAGTTAAGATTCCTTCAGTTCCTAAAGCTTTATTCCAATACATTGGACCATAATTACCTATGTCTAGCAGACTTTAGAAGGGCTGACTTTGGGAAAATGAGAGAGGGCTGACTTTGGGAAAATGAGACAGTGCCTTAGAAAAGCACTAGCAAACAGGCAAGAAGGAGGGGGTGGAGGAACAACGGGGAGTAATCAAAACAGCCATCACAGAGGCAACAAGCCTTTGTGTAAAGCAAATCAATAAAACACAACAAAGAAAAAAAAATGCTATGGTTCTCAAAAGAGGTGGCAGGGAAGATTAAGGAGAAAAGGATAGCATTCAGGAAATATAAGGAAACACAGAAGGAGCAGGACAGAGAACTTTATCAGTTAAAGCAGAAAGAGGCTGGGAAGGCAGTCAGAATAGCAAAGGCCCAAACCGAGGAAAGGATAGCCAATTCTGTTAAAAAGGGGTATAAGACCTTTTATAGGTACATTAGGGAGTGAAGAAAGACTAAAGGAGGGATACTGAGGCTTAATAAAGGGGAAGGAATGTGGGTAGAGGGGGACAGTGAAAAAGCAGGGATACTTAACGAATATTTCTGCTCAGCATTCACAAAGGAAGAGGGGGGGAGGTACCTAAACCAAACAAGAGAAACACTCTGAAGACCGGGGTTGATACCAGTCCATTTACAGAAGAAAGAGTTCTGAAAGAACTAATAAAATTGAAGGTGGACAAAGCAATGGGGCCTGATGGGATTCACCCAAGAATTCTAAAAGAACTAAGGGTAGAACTAGTGATACCGCTGACTGCTTTCTTTAACAAATCATGGGAGGATGGGGTGGTACCTGAGGACTGCAGGAGGGCAGATGTGATTCCTCTTCACAAAAGTGGGAGCAGGACAGAGGCAGGAAACTACAGACCAGTTAGTTTGACATCAGTGGTAGGGAAAATGATGGAATCACTTCTGAAGGAAAGAATTGTTGAGTACCTAGAGGCCAGTGGGGCACAGGACCCAAGGCAGCATGGATTCATGATGGGAAGGTCATGTCAGATGAATCTAATAGATTTCTTTGACTGGGTGACCAAAGTAGTAGACCAGGGGGGCTGTGGACATGGCCTACCTAGATTTTAGCAAGGCATTTAATACAGTCCCACATAAAAGATTAATACACTAGTTAGCCAGCCTTGGAGTGGGCCCCAAGGTGGTAGCCTGGATAAAAAATTGCCTAGACAACAGGATGCAAAGGGTAGTAGTAAATGGACTACACAGTGAAGAAAGGAGGGTTACTAGTGGGGTACTGCAGGGTTCAGTACTGGGACCAGTCCTTTTTAATGTCTTCATAAGTGACATTGCAGAGGAACTAGAAGGAAAAGTATGTCTCTTTGCAGACGACACAAAGATCTGCAACAGGGTTGATACACAAGATGGAGTGGAAAGGATGAGAAGGGACTTGGCAAGGTTGGAGGAATGGTCAAATGTATGGCAGCTCAGATTCAATGCTAAGAAGTGCAAGGTAATGCACATGGGAAACAAAAACCCAGGGGAAGAGTACACAATGGGGGGTGAGATACTGACAACAGTAAAAATGGAAAGGGACCTGGGGGTAATTATATCAGATGACCTAAAGGTGGGCAAGCAATGTGAGAAGGCAGTAAGGAAGGCTGGGGGGATACTGGGATGCATAGGGAGAGGCATCAATAGTAGAAAACAGGAAGTTGTTATCCCTCTGTACAGACAGTTGGTGAGACCCCATCTGAGTACTGTGTGCAGTTCTGGAGACCCCTCTCCATAAAGACATAGACAGAGTGGAGGCTGTCCAGAGGAGGGCAACCAAAATGGTGCAGGGTCTGCACCAGAAGACATAGGAAGAAAGATTAAAGGAGCTTAATATGTATACCCTTGAGGAAAGAAGGGAGAGAGGGGACATGATAGAAACTTTCAAGTACCTCAAGGGAATCAACAAAGTCCAAGAGGGTAGCATCTTTCAGAAAAAAAGATGTGCAAGAACAAGGGGGCACAATTTGAAGATAGAGGGGGGACAGCTCAGAGGTAATATGAGGAAGTATTTTTTCATGGAGAGGGTTGTGGATGCATGGAACAGCCTCTCTGAGGAGGTTGTGGAGTCAAGAACAGTGGGGGAATTCAAGAATGCATGGGACAGACATAAGGCAGTCCTAGTGGGGGTAGGAGGAAGTAAGCTGTTGGTTAACTAGGATTTGCAGCTTATCTGTTAGGTAGGAAAATGGGCAGACTAGGTGGGCCAAGTAGTCCTTATCTGCTGTCAAATTCTACATTTCTATGTTTCTATGTCTACTATGGCTCCTACCATAGAGCTATTCATACTACTCTACATAATGTATCCATTATTTGCTATCTCATTCCTTTCTGAATATCGATAAAAAACCAAGTACTACCATCACTAATCCATCATCAAGCCTCCAAACCTTCCTAGAATGAGCCTGTTAAATCAAAATACCAATTCCTGCCCTTTAGCTTACACCATCCTTACCTTCATCATTTTTCAAACCTGCAATCATACTTTCCAACTTTGCATCCTTAGAAGCCTCATTCTGAACTCTTTTCATTCCTCCATAAGATTTCTCCATAGCTATAGACAGTGAATCTACCTGACCTAAACCATTGATCATATCTGAGATACCAAGGATTTTGCTACTTCTTCTAGCTTCTCTGATTCATACATCCCAATATCCACCATCTCATCATCCATAACCAGCTCCGAGAAACCTTGCCAACAGCAAAGCTCCTTGATCTACTCCAAGGAACTCTTCATCCTAGCCTTTCTCATCTTCTTCAAGATCCATCAGATTACAGCAAAGAATTATTTTATCTTGTAATCCATCTCCAAGTGCTGAACTCTGACATTCCACCTACAAACTTCATGCTTTTCCTATCAAATATCACAAGTAAATCCTGGGCAATGATCAAAACCCAATCCATCGTCCAGCAATTCAAAACTCATCCAACTGAGATCTGTTCCTTCAACTTTAAAGGTTAACCTTCCTTCACATCATCAAGACTCAAGACAACAGGACTTTTCTCCTCAAACCAGAACAAGAAACTCAGTCCAGCCATTTAGGATCATCTCCTCATAGGTTGCCCCAAGGATGGGCTGGTCAGTGGCTATGGGTCCTCACAGGGTTCCTCCACCTGGGTTTTTTTCTGCTCCTGCATGCTACTGGTCACACTATCTGTGAGTTGGAGGAGGTAATCATTGGGCCATTAACAAATCTTTTTGGGCCTTCTATTCCCTACACTCTACCCAGCTTTCCTACTAAGGGTGGGAAAAGAGAAAGGTCAAACTTCAAGTTCATAAGTTTACGCAAGCACTACACTACGAACCAAACATTGAAATGGGAGGGCTAAAGCCCGAGATTAAATGTGGGGGAATTGTTCCTCCCACATCCATCATATAAGTCAGCCACTCCCGACAGTTTTGCTTAGTGCTTTGGGAAATCACCCACCTTCCTCCCCTGCCTCCTCCTCCTCCACCTGCACTCTGCTCACCCTTGATGCTGGGCCTTCTATTCCCTACACTCTACCTAGCTTTCCTACAGTACCAAGGGTGGGAATAGAGAAAGTCCAAACTTTAAGTTCATAAGTTTACCCAAGCACTACACTATGCACCAGACATTGAACATATGTTAACCACTTTGTGTGTGAAGTGATGCTTTCTAATGTTTCCTTTATCATGCCCCCCATGAGTGCATGTCCTGTACTTCTACTTGCACTCACCAGCTAAGGAGGCATTATAGTATAGTGGTTAAGAGCACTAACCTACAAACCTTGTGAACTGGGTTTGAATCCCACAGCTACCACTTGCATACCGTGTGATCTTTAGCAAGTCACTTAACTTACCTGTGCTCTCAAGATGCACCTAGAAACATGTCTTGGCTTAATGTGTCTTTCTTGGCCAAAAATTGTAACAAAAAAAGGCATATGTGTACAGATTGTCCTTTCTATCCCCTTTAACACTCAGAAAAGCATTATTATTCACCCCCCATTAACTCTTTTTTGGACTGAATATAGAGAATAATAATAGTAGCAGTAGTAGTAGTAGTAGATTTTATTTATTTTGGGCACCAATCCATGAAGACTCAGGGTGCCCTTACAGAAACAAACAAACAATAGACATAACACATGATTAACCATTTCAGTAAAATCAGTAGCCAAAAATTCCTCAAAACAAATATCTAAAAATATAAATAATTCTGCTAATTATGAATCAAAGGTAGCTTGAAATAGAAAGGTTTTCATACCCCTTTTAAAGCTTTCCTGGGAAGGCACCTCCTGGAGGTAGCCCAGAAGAGAGTTCCAAAGAACTGGGGCCGGAGCCTCAAAGGCCCAATCACCTGACAATATTAATCTCATCCTGGGCACCTCCAGAAGGGCCTCCCCAGCTGACCTAAGGGAGCGACCTGGGGTGTAAGGATGCAGGAGCTCTTTCAGGCAACCTGGACCCAACCCATGTAGGGTCTTATAGGTCAAAAGACCTATTTTAAAGGAGATGCACCAACACACCAGCAGCCAGTGCAGTTCACACAGGATCAGGATTATATGATGGGATTTTGGCAGACCCATCAACAACCAAGCTGCAGCATTCTGCAATAGCTGCAGATGCCTCAATGCACCTCTACTGTCCCCGAGGTAGAGGGCAATTCAGTAATCAAACCTGGAGGTGAGAAATGCATGTATTAGGGTGACCAGGTCTTCAGAAGGGACAAGGGACTTAATTCTGGTGATGCTGCAGAGATGGTAGCACTTGACACAGACAACTGCCAACACCTGAGAGTCAAGCGTTAGCCCACTATTCATAACAACACCAATATTTTTAACCTTGGGGAGGCCTCTAGTTCAGTCTGGCCAATAAAAAGCCCTAGATTCTCCCCAGAGGCCCCCAGACTCCCCTTTTTACCTGGCTTTACCACCAATACTTCGGTCTTACCTGGGTTGAGCCCCAACCAGTTAGATGATGTTCAAGCCCGTATCTCAGCCAGGCACTTATTCAGTGCATCGATGGCATCAGATCTTCTGGTTGTGAAGGACAGGTAGAACTGAGTATCATCAGCATAGCAATTAAAACTCAGCTCATACCACCTAATGACCTCACCCAAGGGCAGCATATATACTGTGAACAACATGGAGGAAAGGACAGAGCCTTGGAGCACTGCACAAGGCAAAACCTTTGGGTTGGAGGAATAATGCCCTAGAATAACCCTCTGGAACCTGCCCTGCAGAAAGGACTCAAACCAGCTGATAACCTTGTCGGTGAGTCCTACATACTCCTACAACATGTCCAATAGCACTCCATGGTCCACAGTGTCAAATGCAGAGGAAAGATCAAGGAGAACAAGAATAGTTCACTCTCCTCTATCCCTCAACCTGAGCAGGTCATTCCACACCCTAACTAAGGCTGGCTCCATGCTGTGGATGGCCCTAAACTCAGACTGGAAAGGTTCATAGATCTGAAACTCTGTGAAGTGAAACTCAAGCTGTGCTGTGACTTCTTTTCCAGAACCTTCCCAAGAAAGAGAAGGTTTGAGATGGGTTGATAGTTCGTTAAGACGTCAGGGTCCAAGGATATTTTTTCAGCAGGGACTTAATGTGAGCCTCCTGAAGAGGGTCCAGGAAAAAAACCACCACTAAAGAACTCCCGACAATGTCGATGAACATCAGTCCCAAGGCTCTGATGCAGCCCACAAGTAGGCACGTCGGGCCCAGGTCCAAGTCACAGGAAGCTGGTTTAAGGCCTGAGATCACCTCACAGACCTCCATCAGGCCGAACGCGTCCATCATCCCAAGGCCCACCACTGTTTGATGCTGGTATTCTACTTGTCAAAATCCCAGCTCTCAGAGAGGACACTCTGTCTCAGAAAAATAGAGCAAACTCCTCACATTTTTGAGTTGAAAATGCTGTAGCAGGTTCCAGACAGTCAGGATGTATTAACCTGTCTACAACCTGAAAGAGCTGAGCCAGTTAATTCCTCCAAACTGCAATCATCCTTGACATAAATGCTGCCTTTTTATTGGTGATTGCATTCTGGTAGTCATCATAATGAATCATCAGAACCAGCTTGTTGTCCTGGGATGTGGTCTTCCTCCAACAAATAATGTGTAGCTTGGGCTGTATTATGTGTTTATTTTACTCAACTGAGGCTAGTGTTGGCCATAAGGAGGTTTATGTATCCATCACACACTGAGGGTGTATATATAAAAAAAATAATAATTTTTTACATCCCTCACCATATATTACACTGGCGCGGTAGCCTCAGTATCGTTAGGGTTGAATGCAAACTTCTACGTTAAAGCCAAATTTGTGAACCTTAATAACTTTGGAACTGTTCAATGCATTTACACACAATTTGTCATGCATAATTTCTAGAGGTAGGTCTCATGTTGTGCCAAATTTTGTGTGATTTTCTTATGTGGTGGTTGAGATACAGAGTGTCAAAAATCCTAAATGTACATGATTTTTGCAATTTTTTTTCTATTGTTGTTTCTCAGAAATAACTTTAGGTTGTGGTGGTCTGACATTTTCAGGGAAGGAAGCTTTAGCCTCACAGCTGTGCCTTTTGAAGATTTGGTGAAAAAATATTAACCCATTCAAAAGTTATTAAATTTTTTATTTGCCCATTATTTACCATGGGGAAAAGTTAGATGTTCCACATGAAAATACTTTTGCTTTCACAGGAGGTACTGCATTTTTGCATGCAGGGTCACATAGAGCCTAGTTTGTTTTCACAGAGCTCTGTTGTGTTTGCAGGAGCTACTGTTATTTTGCATGCAGGGTCACATACAGCCTACTTTTTTTCCCAGAGCTCTGTTGTGTCCGCCATCATGTTTTCCCATTAGTGAGAGATGCAATATTACAAAAACATTTAAAAAATGAATGTAATACAAAAAAAAATCAGAACTTAGCTAAACGGGACCCATGTTAAACTGACTACAGGGGTTACTACTAAGTGTGTAAACACTGTTTTCACTAGCTAGTTACTGTAAATCTTAGTGGGGACCAGTACTCCTGTATAGGAATTTCAGGCACCAGAAAGTAAATCTGTAGTTAATGGGATTCACACAATGAACTAAAACTTCTGCAAATAGCCTGCATTTCTATTTTCTGGGGCACTGGTTGATACCCATTAGGGTATATAACTTGGACAAGGTGAAACAGCCTATTTTTAAATCTATTTTAAGTTATTTTAAGCTCCGCAACCTCGGGAGCCATTCCAGGTCATGTGACACAATAAGAACTCACTGCTCAGTGAGTGGTGCAAGCTTGAGTGGGCTTACATCATCACAAATGGAGACGCAAACTGAGACAAGTGTGTTAGGTGCATGTCACGCGTGTCCGGCAGATCTGCAGAGTAGGAGAGAAACCTAAGGTCTGTTGTAACTGTTGAGAATCATAGTAAGTGTAACGACTAAATAATCTTTGCAAATGGCTGACATAGATAATGTTAAAGCTATTTTAACAAAGTTATGCCAGGAAGGTTTACTAAGTCAATGTACAAAATGTGAAATGTTTGTGGAGGCATCAGCTGCAGTATGGGGATACAGGAATGTAAAAAATGCACTTTGAATGAAACAAACTTATATAAACTAAATATGGCCCAGAATGATATTAACAACATGAAGGAAGTTTTAGAGCTTGAGCAACCTAGCACTTCTAAGCTGATTAAGCCCCCTGTTAGTCAAACTAAAGAATTAAATGTTTCAAATAAAAAATGAGTGAGGGACACAGATAACCAGGCAACTACATCTCCAGTTAAAAATAACAGATGCATAATTCCACTAAGCCAAAAACCAAAACAAAGGAGAAGAGCAATGGCACACTCTGAGATAGAAGCACAAAACAGATTTTTACCCTTAATGGACAGTACCCCTGATCAATCCAATATGAATATAACAGCAGCAGAATGTAAGGAGGTAATGGTGTTAGGAGATTCAATAATTAGAAACTGTGATAGACCTATATGTAATCCAGATAAACACGGTCATATGATGTTGTGTTTTCCAGGGGCTGAAATTGCAGATATACATAAAATACTACCCAAAATATTGGATAATGTCAATCAGATCACTTTTCACATCAGAACTAATGATGTGGGTCATTGACATGAGAAAGATATATGTGATGATATGCATAAACTAACTTGTGAAGCCAAGGAAAGGGGTGCTGTGGTTTTTGTTTCAGGCATATTACCTATACCTAAAGTCCACAAAGAAAAAAACAATATCATTCAGCGTGTTAGTACAAGACTTAGAAATAATTGCCCTAAAGAGGGAATAAACTACATCGATTGTGGCACACTTTCAATAATCATAATGAATTATACAGCATCTTAATAAAGCAGGATTACAGATCCCGGGAAATATAATAAAAACAAAAATGGAAAATCTTCATTTAAACTGTGTAAGGGGTGCCAGAAAAATAATCCCTCTCCAGCCAATCCTAACATTACAGGCAATACACCTTATATAATCCAAATAAACTAAAAAACAAATATCCCAAAACTACTCAAACAGATAAACATATAAAAATAGGATTATTGAATGCAAGAAGCTTAAAAAACAAAATAGATGAATTGAAATACTTCATGAGCAAAGAAAACATTGACATCTGTGGCATTACTGAAACTTGGTTTAAAAGAGAAGATTGGATTGAAAATATAACTGGCTATGACTTATTTCACAAAGAAAGAACAGATAAAAGAGGAGGCTAAGTAGCCCTCTACTCCCCTCCCATACCCTCCCTGCCTTGCACCTTCCAACATCTCCCCACTTCGCTTAGACTAGGCCTTCTGGGCTGCATCTCTGCCTCTCCTCTCCCCGCCTTTCCCTGTTTTCAAATCCCCCTTCCTTATACCCCCGTACCATCCCTGCCTTGCACTTTTCAACATCTCCCCACATCACTTAGACTAGGCCTTCTAGGCTGCCCCTCTGCCTCTTCCCCCCTGCCTTTCCCTGTTTTTGTATTCCCCACCCTTATACCTTGACCTTTGACATTCTCTTCCACCCTTATTTTTCACTCCACCTTTCTTCTAAGGCCCTCCTGAACTTAGTCATATGTGCTGCACCTCTCCCTAATGCCACTTGTTATTAGCTGGTTGCTCCAAATGTGAATCTATTCCTAGACGTGTTTGTATTAAGCCTCCTCAAGATATGTATGCTCTCCGGTTCATTTTATACTGATGTGGAACCTATGTAAATAGCTTGCAGCTCAAAGGTGATAATCTGAGATTTAATAAATATATAAATGTATCAAAATCTCTGGAAGTTTATGAAATGGACCCTAAATAGTTGAACAGCTCAGATCTGGAATGGATATGGGTCACACTACATACAAAACAAAAAAAGTAACTATAGGACTCTGCTACAGATCTCCCAACTTAAACACACAGGATACCAATAGATTCTTAGATATTATCGATAAAATAAACATAGAAGGCAATCTAATCATTATGGGTGACTTCAACTTATCAAAAATAAACTGGACAGATTATACTGGGAATAGTTACTTAGAAAATAAACTACTGGACATCATACTAAATAAAAATCTGTAACAGTCACTATGCAAACAAGGAATGATAACATACTAGACCTGATTTTTATAGATCTTGATGAAAATATTCATAATCTAAAAATACATCATCCGTTATAGGATAGTGACCATAATATGGTCACCTTTATAGTAGATAATTGCAAAATAAACCAAAAGGGAAATACCTATTTATGGGATTACAAAAATGCAGATTATCAGGAAATCAATAAGATTTTAACAGAATGGAACTGGCAAGAAGAAATAATTTATCACTGGTTGACACATGGAATATCATAAATACAAAATTAAGTTCATGCATAGCACTACATGTACCCAAAGTAATTAAATATGATAAAAAGGCAGTATTTCAAATTGGTTTAATAATAAAATAAAAGCACTCCTAAAAATAAGACAAATGGCATATAAAAATACTGCAGAAGTAAAACATTTCAAAGGAAAAATCAATATAAAGTTTTGGCTAAAAAATGCAAACAACTCATAAAAAAGCTGAAGCAAATGCTAAACTAAGATTAGCGAGTTTCATTAAAGACAATAAAAAACAACTCTTTAATTACATTAGTAGTCTTACTGGAAGACAAAAACAAAATGGTCCATTAAACATAAATAACAATATCATTCAAGATGAGACAGAAATAGCAGAACAATTTAATCTGTATTTCGCTAGTTTATTTCAGAAGGATGACATTCAAAATAAAAATAAAGACTTCAACATTCAAGATTTCACCAACATACTCTTCAAGAAATAACTGAAAATGAAGTTCTTACTAAGCTAAAAGCATTAGACACTTCCAAATCTCAGGGCCCGGATAATATGCACCCTAAATTCCTTTACGAATTAGCTGACTTATTGGTGGGTTCACTTATTCATTTATACAATCTTTATCTAAAACAAGGTCAAGCCACAGAAGAATGGAGAAAGGCTAATGTGACCTCTCTTTTTAAAAAAGGAAACAAAAAGAACTTAACAAACTACCATCCAATAAGCATTACCTCTATAATTGGGAAAATCATGGAAAAACTGATTAAGGAACACAGAGACAAACATATAAATGAACACGGACAAATTGATATTACCCAACATGGCTTTGTTCCTAACAGACCTTGTGCAACTAACCTTCTAGACTTTTTTGAGCCAGTAGGTCAGGCTCTAGACCAGGGACTACCAGTAGATATCTTATACCTTGATTACTCTAGAGCCTTTGATTCTGTTCCCCACTATGAATTAATTAATACATTAGAAAATGTATTACTTAACATTAATATTATTTCATGGGTTACATCATGGCTAAAAAACAGACAACAGAGAGTCTGTATCAAAGAATACATGTCTGAGTGGAGAAGTGTCACCAGTGGTGTTCCACGGAGGTCAATCCTGGGACCCACCTTGTTTAACATATTCATTTCAAGCATGCAAACTAATCATAATATGTGGATCTGTAAGTACACAGAGGATACCAAAATAAATGCTATTGTTAATAATTCTGAAGCAGCAAAATCATTTCAAGCTGAAATCAATGTATTAGAGAGCTGGGTGAAACAGCATAAATTACAGTTCAATGTGGGCTTCCCAAGCTGCTCCTGTGGCCTTCGCTCTCTCCGAGTGGGCCACAGCTAACAGACCACCCGACTGACCCCTGGACAGATTCAGACAGCCCATCTGTGGGTTTCCCAAGCTGCTCCTGTAGCCTTGGCTCTCTCTGAGCAGGCCACAGCTGACAGACCACCCAACTGACCCCCAGACAGATTCGGCCGAGGAACTGCCACCCAGGCTCCCAGCTCCTAAGCCACGGGATTCCCGGCTACCAGGTGGTCGGCGCCCCTCTAGCCGACGCTCAAGACTGCAGACATGGACCCAAGGTCCTCCAAGGTACGGCAACTGCTGCAACCAACCAGATTGTGAGGGCCCTCTCAGACCACGCTCTGATTGGTCCCTGATGGAAGACGGCTTCTGCTCTTTGATTTTAAACCCTAAAAATGTTTATGTTGGGACAAATGTTAAAAAGCCGAAGTGTTAACCCAGTCTGTAATTAAAAGGACTTGAATTGTGGTTTGGGAAAGAAATCTAGTGTCTACAGCCGTTTCCCTGCATACGTACACTGGCCCTAGACACTTTTGGGTGCCAAAGTAATACACGTCCTTTTGTTCGGCAAATTCTTGGACTCCCCGATGTTCTGTTGAACCCTTTATGTGAATCCCCTTTATTAACCCTCACTCTCCTTCTCTCTCTCAGCTGAGGAACTGTCACCCAGGCTCTCAGGTCCTAAGCCGCAGGATTCTCGGCCACCGGGCGGTCGGCGCCTTCAGCCGACGCCGAGACTGCAGACATGGACCCAAGGTTTCAAGGTACGGCAACCGCCGCAACTTTTTGACTGCCCCTCCCACCTCCGCTGATTATTAAATACAGTACCCCTGCCAAAATATTAGTCCACGCCCTGGCGAGTGCCCCACCAATAGAGACTTAGCTTGTGATTCCTCTTCTCTGTCCAGCCTACGGATCCAACTCTCAGGGTCTCGTCTTACTAAAATGCATAGGCTCTCTCGGGCTATGCCTTCACCACTAAATATTTTTAATGCTATCAAATTTAGTCGACCTGGATCGAAAGCTACTGATAAGCTGCATTAATCCAGCAACCCCACTGGCCCCTGGGCTAATTGAGTGGCCTTTTTGAGGTACCATCATGTTGGGCCCTATATGACTCTCTTATACTGCCCTTCTTCTGCTGATACCAGCTGCCCAGCATTGGATGCCTGTACTACCATCATGTTTGGTCTACAACAGCACCTTGTGCTGTATACCACATGGCAACTTATCCTTTAATTGCCTCCGTGATTCCAAGTACCAATACCTCGAACCCTGCTCTTGGACCACACATACCAGTAGTACTTATAACACTCCCCCACTACAAGGCCCACCTCCCACCATGCAGACTTCTGTCTCCTCCCCACCTATTGTGGTAAGGGTACTAGCTCTTGCTACAACAGATCAGCTCTTCTATGGTGGCTACTTTCCAGTCCCTAAAAACATCAGATCTACTAGATGAGAGAAAGGCAGGAATTACAAGCTTATAATTAGCGCTCTTAGAAAAATCCTACTTATCCTCCTGCTATGTTCAGGCAACGTAGAACTCAACCCTGGCCCCAGAAGTTATTGCTTTGCCAGCAGAACTAGCAAATTTAAAAGGAATAAGCTTCTTGCATATTAACATATGTAGCCTCCTTAAAAAGATAACCTTAATACAAACCTGGGTAACCATACCTCTCCTGACATACTTGTGATTTCCAAACTTGGCTTAGACCCAGCACCACTGATAGAGAAGTAAACATACTCAACTATGCCTTGTTCAGAGCTGATAGGCATGCCGGGGTAGCTATCTACGTTAAAGACAAATTTTCTGCCTTCTACTTATCCTCGGCATCTGTCACTGTGCCAATTCAATGCCTAATTCTCAAAGTGGAAATTACACAGACTACTGCACTCATGTAATAGGATGCTACAGACCACCGCCTGCTGGCCCACAGCTTGTGTCATATCTAAGTGACAAGCTGGGACAGGGCTGCCAGAAATTATTATTTTAGGAGACTCAACTTTGACTGGCTCTCTAACACAGCTGCCCCTTGCATCCTTCTGTGATGAACATGGACTGACGCAACTTATTACTGAACCAACACACCCAAACATGAAGAACCCCAGTAAAAGTACACTTTTGGATGTGCTAATGGTGAGCAAACCTCATCTCTTCTCCCACACTGATGTCTTCTTCTCAGACACCAGCGACCATTGTTTTATTGCGAGAGTAAGATCCAACAACAACCCAGCACCCATTAGCAAGTTCTCTATGAAGAGATCCAGGTGCAACTTCAATGAACATGCCTACATAAACGAGCTTAAGTACTCCCTGAGTGGCAAGATTTCTACTGCACAAACGACACATCAGCTACAATATCTTCCACAACATTCTATCAAGGGCCCTTAATAAGTATGCTCCCCTGATTAAAGTTCAAACTAGGACCAAACCTGTAAATGGTTCACCCCTCAGATCAAGTCCTTGCTTTTAGAAAGAGATAAGCTCTGGAAAAAAGTGCGCTGACTGAACACTGCAGAGGATTGGAACCAGTTCAAGAGACTACGAAATTTATGTACCAAAACAATCAGAGAATCGAATGCCACCTTCTTCAGATCCGAACTCGACTCTGCCACAAAGAGCCCAATCAAGCTCTGGAACACAATCAATGATCTGCTAGGCCACTCCCCAGGAAATTCACTCCTGACCAAGATTACCTTTGGCAACTTGACTATAACCGAAAAGATGGATATACTTGACGCATTCAATAACCACTTTGCTATTGCAGACATGGCATTTGATAACTCCCCTGCAAACATACTTTGCTCCCAGACTGCCAGCCAAATGCCTGAAACTCTGATAGTTTTGCCGCCTTTCTCGCTTCAACCTGCACCACTGAAAGAGGCAGAGGACCTCTTGCTTCAGTTGGATACTAGAAAAAGTGCTGGGGCCGACACCCTTGACCCTTACTTCCTAAAAATTGCCTACCATGTACTAGCAATACCTGTCACCCACCATTTTAACTTATCCCTGTCTCGGGGCACCTTACCACCTATATGGAAGACAGCACATATCATACCACTGTTCAAATCAGGTGACACTGGCGATCTCAATAACTACAGGCCAATTTCCCTCCTTCCGGTCCTGTCCTAGAGAAAATTGTAAATGCACAGCTGAGGACTCACCTTGAGTCTAGGGAACTGCTAAATCCTATGCAGTCCGGATTCAGAGCTAAACATAGCACTGTCTCAGCCCTCACCAAAGTTACTAATGACTGGCAGCGTAATCTTGAGAGCAAAAACTTTATTTGTGAAGTTTTTCTGATCTAAGCAAAGGCTTTTGACACCGCCGACCATAGTCTGCTCCTCTCCTTCAAACCATAGGTGTGGACCCTCCTCTCTGCGCTTGGTTTACTGACTATCTTACAGGGCGCCTTCAACAAGTTAAAGCCGAAGGAGGCCTGTCCCCCTTAAAAACTCTGCAAAGAGAGGTACCTCAAGGTTCTATATTAGGGCCCTTACTTTTTGCAAACTACATTAATAACATCGACTACTGTATAAAAGAAGCCAACATCCATCTGTTTGCAGATGATACAGTTCTCTATGTGAGTCACCCAACACCTGAAGCTGCCTGCAATGACCTAAAGTCAGAATTCAACCTTTTGCAAAGCCAACTCCTCCAAAAAAAGCTTCTCCTTAATGCCAAAAAAACTAAAGCGATGGTCCTCTCCCCTTTTATCCGTACAGCTAACCCTGTGTCCAGTGGGACAGTTCCCCAAATTACCACAGTTCTAGGTGAAAAACTAGAATTTGTTACAAAATTCAAGTTTCTGGGAGTTTGGATAGACCAAAGACTCTCCTTCATTGAACATATCGAGGGCTTGTTAAACTACTTCAAAGGCTTGGATTGTTTTTAGAATCAACCAATTCTCACCAGAGATGCCAAGAAACAACTGGTCCAATCCATTTTCCTATCATTGGTTGATTACGCTGACTTCCTCTACAGCCAATGCCCCAACTCTTACATGGCTAAACTGAACACACTCTACCATCGAGCACTGAGGTTTATAACAAGACTCCCCTTCGACATGCATCACTGCACCCTATATGCAGCAGTGGGGTGGACATCACTAAAGTTCAGGCGCCACAGAAATGCCGCTCTCTGGACCTATAGAGCCATCTCTAATAAGCTGCCTTACTATATCTCCTGCTGTCTTCCCCCTGAGTATAATTGGGAAATACTCATTAAGAAGTTACTCAGTTATTACACTTAAAGTACCCAAAGCAAAATCCCGCTTCGGCAGGGCAACCATAAGCTTCGTGCTACCTACGTTATGGAAAGATCTACAAAAAACCCTCAAATTAAGCACTCTAATCAGTATAAATGCCTTCAATATGCTTTATTTCCGTACAATCAGAGAAGTATGTAACTGCTTCACCCACTCAGACCCAGTACCAGTGTCTACACTGGTATATAGCCATGCCTAGACCCAATTTTCAGTACTGACCCCCCCAGCTTGCTCCTCACCAGCCTAATTGTTCTCTCTCTCTCTTATCCCCCTGTCTTATCAACACTAGGCCCATCCATCCCCTTATTCTTCCTTTCCCAGCCTCGGATAGGAGCTCACTATCCTGGGTTGTGACATCCTACCATGCCCCGTACTTTATAGCATTCAATCACGGGGCTCACACATACTCCTTTTCTCCATCCACCTTCTCTACATCCTGTTTTACCAACTCCTTTCTGTGCACCATGCCTCTCAGCCTTTCTCCCCTACCTCCCTCCTTCCCCCCACCTTCACCTCTTCCTGGTGTATATTTTTATTTTTTTTCTTCTGTTACTTCCTCCTGCAACCTTAGATAACTTGCTTTATCTTCCTATAGACACTTCTATGTATGTAAATACCATGCAATCTGTACAATATCTGTATAATTCTATGTACATATGAACTTCTTTTTCTTCCTCTCTGTAAAGAGTATTATCTGTATTGCCTTGTAAATACCTGTGTTGACCTGTATATACAATTGTTCATGCTCCACCCAGGTCCATCTTGCAAATGAGTTTCTGCTCAACGATGAACGCCTGGTTAAATAAAGACTTGATTGATTGATTGAATGAGAATAAATATAAAATTATGTACCTGTATCTAGGATATGATAACTTTCATTTTACATACTGAATACCATAAACAATACTAATATTACAACACCTGATAACAAAAAAGACCTAGGTGTCACAATTACTAATTCTCTAAAATTTAACCAACACACTAAAGAAACAGTGATAAGGGCTAACAAAATAGTGGGTAGTATTTTGAGAAATATTAAAAGTAGAAGTCAAGAAGTACTTATTCCACTCTATTTCTACTCTCGTTAGACTAATTCTAGAATACAGAGCACCTTTTAGTTTATCTCAAGATCTATCCAGTAGTAAACTTCTGGAAAGGGTACAAAGAAGGGTTGCAAAAATAGAATATCAAATAAAGGATCTACCATATAATGAAAGGTTAAAATAAGCTGGTTTACATTCCTTAACATACAGGAGACTTGGGGCGACCTTTGCTATGTCTTCAAAACCTTTTATAATAATATCATTTGGGCTTCATCAGGACTTGTAAGAAAATATAATATTAAAATCTCGAGATTTAATAATTACCAACTAAAAGGGGAATTCTATAAAACAACAAAAAGAGGTCCTTGCTTTAACCAAAGAGTTATTGATATTTGAAATAACTTACTGGATTGGCTAGTTAGTAGTCCAAGCACGGAATCTTTAAAAAAATCTCTGGATGTATATATGGGGCTAAAAAAAAACTACAAGCTTCCACTGAAAAGTGGCAAGTCACATAATAGGCTAATAGCTAAGTGATTTGTATCCCTTTTATGAACCTATGAACCATTTAGCTGCATTCTGATGTTTTTTTTTTTTATTGTGGTCAGAAACACCTTTCCTGGGCACCTGAAATCTCAGGTGCTGAGCTTAGCGAGATAACTGCTTCTCCCATGTTCTCTGTATGAGAACAGCTGAGTTTTCTTGACTTCTGCAGCCACAGCTGGAACTCCTGCTGCTGGCTGCAGAGTCAGCTTTGAGCCACCCTTTTTCCCTGGTGTCTAGTGGCACCATGCCACCCACCCATCACTGCCCCCATCCCTATTATGTAGTGGCAAACCTCCTTTTCTTTCCTGGGTGTCTAGTGGCACCCCCACCACCCTCCTATTGTCATATATTTCTTTCTTTATTTATTATTAGTATAGTATATTCTGACAATGGGAGGCCCACTCTGGTGTCAGATGCCCCTCCTCCTACAGTCCCTTCTCTTATTTTATTCTGACAATGGAGGGGCCCAATCCCCATGTCGGTAGTAGAAGTCCAGCCCTCTCCAGCAGTGTGGGACACTGGGGAGTCTACTCCCAGTATCCCAAAATAATTATTTGTTTTTATCTGTAAAGAAGAAAACCATCCCCAATGTATTTTTTCTTGTTTAATCTAAAAAAAACAAAATAGTCCTCAGTCATCCCCGCCATTTTTGGCTCCCTCCCCTGACCCTCCCCTTCCCTCCCACTGATCACCCACCACCCCACAACAGTTGCACCACTTCAGAGCACTGGCAGCAGTGTGCCTGGTCATTATGGCACCAAGTGGGAAAGTTGCTGTCCTCTCTTTTTTGTGGGGGGCTGTACCCCCTGCACCCCCACACCCCCCTTTCTGAGGATATTAACTCCGGGGGGATGGACCTTGGGGAGGGGGAAGTGAATCCTGCATTTGGTGCTGTAATGACCTGGTGCTGTAATGATGGAGCTCTAATGGCCAGAAAGGCCCCACAACCCCCACTTACCCTATACTTACCTTATGTGGCTATTTCATGTTCGAAAATGTGGTATGTGTGAAAATAGGTATAGCTTATTTTTACACATACAGCATTTTCTAACATGAAATAGCCACTTGCGACCAAGGATGACTGAGTCATTTCCTTACTAAGGAAAATAAATCATTGTGTTCTTCTGTGGTACAGAGGACAGGGCACAGCAATGGGATATCCAAGGGTCCTGGGTTTGAAACCACTTTCTCCCTAGTTTTTTTTTCCCACCTACAATGATGGAGAAAATATGAGAGATGAGAGCTTGCAGCCCAGGACCCTTTGGTTTGTGGTCCATGCCTTGTCCTCTACACCACAGTCCCCCCCTTATTAATATGGTGTACCATCAACACAACAAAACTTTTAAAGCAAAGACCATCACAGAGACAAATCTTGGCAGGTCGCTATGATAGTCTCACTGTACTCTGTCTCCTGGTGTAACGGCCCCACCCTGAACCTACTCCAACTCAGAGTTGGTTATTTAGAGATGGGGGTTGTGGGGGGCACAGACCCCCATGTGGGAGGTATGGGGGCAAATTCCTCTGCAAAAAAACACTCAGTTCCAGAAGGGAACAATGACAATCAGCATTGTCTTCCCACTGCTGTCAGGGATGTCGACAGCATTGTTGTCGATGTGGTAACATGGAACCATTAATATTATCCCCCAAATGACTCACCATACAATTTGTCAGCATCAGGGGCCCAACTCCTGTGCTGGCACTAGAAGCCCCCCTTTGCAGTATGGGACACTGGAAAGCCCACTCTCAGTGTCTCAAGACATGTATTCCCCCCAGCAGTGTGGAACACTGAGAAGCCCACTCCCAGTGTCCTGAAATATCTTTTTTTTTTAATTAAATCCTGTGAAAAGAAAACAGTCCCCAAACATCTTATTTATTTTTACACCTTAAAAAAGAAAACGGTCCCTCGTCATCCTTATCATCCCCCTCCCCCATCCCTACCCTCCCACTGAGCACCCACCCTACCCCCCTTACATTATACGTACCTCTGGAGGTCATCCACTATCATCTTCTGTGGACCAGGACATGTCTGCACCCTTCAAAGCCAAACCTCAAACTGAGGAATCAAGGTAAATGCCATATAATGTATTTCAATGGCATTTTCAACTTATGTTCACAACTTTAGATTTTTAGGTGTTTTTTTTTTCCAGTTAAATGTTTCATTGGTTTTAACACACATAAGCAACAACAAATGATACAGTACAATACACAGACATTGTCATAACATTTATGATACAGAGAAAATAAAGTCGCTTCAGGTATAGTCTTGTACAACAGAGAATAGAGGATCAGAGCTATCACTAGCGGTGATATTTGTCCAACAGCAATTATTGAACTTACCTAGTCTGGAAAGGCAATCCGAACAGAGACCTTACCTAACAGAAAAAGAAAAACGTTACATGCCAAAGCCGGACCAGGTAGGAGGTGCCTCTGCTGGTATGTAGTCACGGCTTAAAAAGTTCAGAAAGCTGTACCTTCCAGTGGTCATCAAATCATGGTAGTGGTCTGAAATGAAAAGAAAGAGATCACCACAAAGCATCTGAGGCAAAATAATGTTAAGGTTTACGACATATATGCCTAAATGTTGAATCTAAGAAAACAAATATTACATACTCAAATAACTATATACAAAAAAATAACTTCACTGAGACAGGAGAATGAACATGAGCCTAGTTATCTGCTACAGACATTTGATTATCTAAGAAAGGTCATTAACATTTACTAGTTCGGTAAAAGTATATCCTTGTTTATTGAACTTTACGTTGAGCCTATGCCAGCCTGGGGGTCCAGGTATGCCATATATGGGACCCAGCATTTGGGGAATTTACACCCCTGTCTGAGAGCCATATGTGACCATCTGTCCAGGTCATGCAGTGGAGCAAGAGAGGAAAGGATACCAGTAATAGAGGGTATAGTGAGGCTACTCCAGTGTCTTAGGATAGAGCACTTTGCCTGCATACATAGCAACATTAGCCATTGAAAGTGTGAAGCCTTGAGCTGTGGGGCCTCAGATTTCATGCCCAGCAGCATCAGTGGAGCTGAAGGGACAATAGGACAGCCTAAAATCTTACTGGCGTCTTGTGAGATTCACAGCCAGACCGGTCTTATGAGAGGCAGTTCCATAATATATGAACTAGATCACCTCCAGATTGTTGGCATCTCCAGCAGTCATCATTAGGTAGTAACTTGGCCTTGCAGAGTTCTGAGGGGGTCCTATACCAAAAATGCATTATTTTATTCTGAATCAGTCTGCTCCCGGTGTCCCTATAAGTAGTATGACTGGAGTGCCAGCACTGCTTCCACTGAATATGCAAGACTTGAATATGCAGACTATGTTCCCATTTGGTCTTCAGAAGGGAAGAGGAGTTCAGTAGGGAATCTCTCACAGAGGAGTATGTAGCCTCAGCAGTATCCTTTGTCAAAAGGAGCCATTTCCCAATGTGTGAGGCATACCCTGACGGATAGGAATCTTGGGTTAATAGGGATTTGGCAGCATGTCTTATTTGCAGATATCTCCAAAAAGCTGAGGAGGGCAAGGACCAGTGAGTTTGCAGGTTTTGGAAGGTATCTACTAATGTATTGCTGGGAGTAAGAAGATCACTAAGACAGTAAATACCTTTGTCAAGCCAAGTGGACCAAAGGATGTGGAGGTCACCATCTGGATAAGGGTTGCACCAGATGGGTATGTAGGAGAGAGAATGAGGTTGCACCAATATTTTTTTGTGTAAAGCATCCCAATATTGACACGAGGGGGCTAAGATAGGATGTTTTTGAATATCAGGGGGTCTGGGGGCCATTAAAGGGAAGCTAATACAGGGGTGCAACTCACAGTTTGTTCTATTGCTAGCCATTGGGGGGAGCCAGTGGAAATGGGTTAGAACCATTTCAAGGTCTGAGAGCAATGGTATGCTAGTTTGTTTCCCTACATCCAGGGGAGATGCCAGCTACCTTGAGTCCAGTGTGCACGGAGTTTGTTTTGGCTGTAGCATGGGTGGGTAGAATCTCATAAAAAGGAACCGATCATCCTATCTGTCTTCTAGTACCAATGGGGAGGAAGAAACAGGGAGATGTATGAGAGTAGATAAACAAATTTAGGCGCCATAGACATTTTAAAGGCGGCAATTTTACCTGCCATATAAGATTCAATAGGGTCCATCGGTCCAGCTCCCCCTTGCAGTCTGCAAACGGGGTCCCAGGTTGTTATCCCACTATTTGTCCAAGTTAGCTCCTACTTTAACACCTAGGTAGGTAATAGTATCCTGGAACCACTTCAGGCCCATCTTGGGGGGGGAGGGCTACTGTGAATGCAGGCCAAATTGAGGGGAAGTATTTTAGTTTTAGTTTGATTGACTTTTAGGCCTGAAATATATGAAAATTGGGTTATAAGGGACAGTAGGGAAGAGATGGAGGAACATGCATCCTCTAGAGATACTAGCAGGTCATCTGCATATAGCAAAGTTGAATATTGGGCTTTACCTCCTTGCTGGATCCCTTTGATGTTGGTATTCTGCCGGATTGCAGAGACCAAGGGTTCAATCGCCAGAACACATAATAGTGTGGAAAGGAGGCATCCTTGTCTGGTACCTCTGTGGAGGAAGAAGGGGTCAGATAGTAAGGAGCTGGTTAGTACTCGAGCTTGCAGGGATGAGTAGCGAGCTTTAATGGCAGCCATAAAGTGGGGTCCGATACCAAAGCTTCCAAGTTCTGCGTGCGGATAGTCATTTTCGACAGAGTCGAATGCCTTCTCGAAATCTATTGACAGGGCCACTGCCGGAGTCTTCACTTACTAGGCTAGGTGGAAGAAATTAATAAGTGTTTGTATGCAATCTGTACTATATCATCCCTGAATGAAACCAACTTGTGAGGGATGGATCAGAGAGGGAAGGGGGGGGGGGTTAATCTGTTAGCAAGGACTCTAGCATAAACCTTACTGTCAGTGTTTATTAAAGAGATGTGACAATAATTGGCTGCTTTGGTGGGGTCTTTCCCCTTCTTAGGGAGAACAGTTATTATAGCTTTCCTAAGGGAGAGTGTTAGTATACCCTTGTTCTGAGTTTCAGTAAAAACTTGGGTCAGTAGGGGGATACTCATAGGTGCCATGGTTTGTAGGAACTCCACAGGAAAACTGTCCCCACTGGGTGCTTTCCCAGTTTTGAGAGGAGGGAGAGCAGTGTGGACCTTTGCAGTAGTGAGGGGGGCTTCTAGGGAGTCTCTTTGGGCTAGTGTTAGTTTAGGGAAGAGACAGTGTGTTCAGAAATGGCAACGTGTCAGATCTGGGTTCCAGTCGAGAGGAGATAAAGAGTTGAGAATAAAAAACAGACATAAGCTCATTTACCACCTTCACCTTGGTTTTTATCTTTCCTGATTATGGGGTCTTTTAGACCAGCAATAAAAGTGTCCACCTGCTGTTTTCTGATCTGACATGCTAATATTTTCCTGCTTTTGTCCCCGCCCCTTTTCCAGTAAATATGATGCACTCTCAGCAAGGCTAAATCGGCTTTCCGTGACAAAAGCTAATTTATCCTAAGATGTATTGTTAGGACCTGCCTGCCTAGGGGAGTATGTAGGGTGGGGACAGAGCTCGCCTTAAGGGCCTGCTCAGTTAGAGTATGCTCGCCCTCTAGGTTGGTGAGTTCCTTTTCTTTCTTCTTCCTCCTGTGTGAGGCATAACCAATGATCTTACCCCTCATGGTGGCCTTGTATGCCTCCCATGTGTTTTGAGCTGAAGTGTCAGCTACAGGGTTCTCTGTAAGAAATAGTTTTGTTTTGGACTTGGCCCACTACAGAAAATTGGGATCTTGTATAAGAAGGGGGTCAAGTCGCCATGTGGGAGATCATAGGGAAGGGTCACCTTGAAGGAGGAGCAGTCGGACCAGGGCGTGATCTGATATGACTATGGGCAAAATTCTGGAGTTGGTAACTGATTGAGTGAGAGTTTGGGAGATTAACCAGAAATCTAGTCTACTGAAAGACCCATGTACCCCAGAGTGGAATGTGTAATCTCGCTCCTTGGGGTAGGTGAGGTGCCAAATATCTACTAGCTGGTATTCTGAACATAGTCTGCTCACAGCCTGAGCCCCTCTGATATGTGTCTCCTTACCCTGGTCACTTCTGTCTAGGATGGGAAACATTGTAAGGTTAAAATCTCCACCCACAATAATGGAGGTATCTGGTTTGTGCTTAGCCTCTATTTTAGTTGTTAAGTCCACAAAAAAAAGGGGGGCATCTTAATTCATGGCGTAGATGTTTACCAAAAGAATTATACCATTGGGAGTGTCCACCTGGGCTATAACACAGCAGTCCTGGGGTTCAGATATGCTTTGCAAAATAGACCAGGGCAAGGATCTGTGTATCAGAATGGCTACAATATGTTTCTTCGTGAGGGCACTGGCATGAAGCTCTTTCCCCACCCAGTCTCTCACTAGTTGGCTATGGTCTTGCTTGGTAAGCTTAGTTTCTTGTAAAAAGACAACCTGGGCCCCTTAGTCTCTTCAGGTGCGTCAGTACCTGTTTCCTTTTTATCAGAGTATAACGACCCCTGACATTACATGTGATAAAGGTCAGTTCAGCCATATTCACAGGCAATGCGGAAAGTCAGTGAAAGTGTACTGAAAGCATGTGAGGAGACCAATGGGCCTTCTAGAACAAGAAATACACTGACTAATTCCCACTGGGAGAAGGGCATAGGACCAGATAAAGAAGCATCTAGACAGTAGATGGTGATAAACAGTACTCCATATTCCCATTCACAGGGAATGCAGAAAGTCAGTGAAAGTGTACTGAAAGCATGTGAGGAGAGCAAGGGATCTTCTAGAGCAAGAAAGGTACTGACTAATTCCCACTGGGAGAAGGGCATAGGACCAGATATAGAAGCATCTAGACAGTAGATGGTGATAAACAGTGCTCCATACTCATGGAAACCGACAGGTAGCTCAATGAAGTTTAACAGTAGCATTATTATACTAACAACAATCATAACACAAGTATTTACAGAAAGTGCACTACATTGCACATGGTTAAAGGTTGGCTTACAGGGCTGAGGAAAAAAGCACCTCTCAAGCCCAGCCCACCTGTCCATTGGGAGGCAGTTCAGTGATAGGATATGGTACAGGCTCCTAACTTTGTTGGTATTCAGTTAAGTAAAAGGGTCGTGTGGGCTAGATCTGAGCTAACATAGCCAGACCTAGTTAGGGTATGTCGGGAGGAGGCTGGCAAATGGCACATTTAGCTATCAAGGATACTGGTTGTTAAGCCACCATGTGTGTGGCTGCTTAGGTCCCATAATAGCGTAAAGTGACCACTATGGGGTAAAGCACTCACAGGTATGAATGCATGCCTGAAGTGAAGGTGAATGTATTTTGTGGTTGTTCCCCAAAAAGGTATGGGGGATAGTGAAGGTTAAGCATTTTGAGGGACAACAATAAGTAATAAATGGCCAAATTGCTCACCCATTTATAACGTGTTGGACAAATAGAGATAAACCGAACACTAGGAAGTGACAGCCCTCGAAAGGAGATGTTCTCTGAGGGTACCTTCAGGGAGTAAATCTAGGAAAGCTTATATTCAGACAGTCACTTCATCCCACCATGATCTGTTAGAATCCCAAGCAGTAATAATAACATTAAAACTTAACCATACTTGTGATTCATTACAGAAAGCAATATTGCTACAGCTTAGTGTCCTAGATGCATTCTTTAGATGGCAGGGCAGGGTTATGAGGTCAAACCCAAAGGGGGGGTAGTTACAGTTATCCAGTAAACCCTGTACAACTGGAAAGAAACCCTTTACGGAGCAAAGTCCAAAGCCTGTACTCTGCCCTGACCTCAAAAAGACTGATCAAAAGAGGACACTTATCTGTTATAGTCCAGCAAGGTCTCTGGGAGGAGATGCATAGGGTTAAGAGCTGGTGGGTGTGCCATCTTGTCCGGGCCATGATCTGTGGGTTGCATTAGGTGCTGTTGTGAGACAGACGTGGTAAGGGAGCCCCCCACAAATACTGGTGTTTGATTGTTTTCAATTAAGGAGGCTTCATGTGCCATCTCATCTTTGGGATAGTTCAGAAAGCCCACGGTGTCATTTTGTTCTGTCAGGGTAAGTGCAGCATAGCGATTTGGTGTAGCAAACATATCCAGACTAGATTTAGGGGATCTGCTCCCTGGTTCTGTTGGTGGTCAGGTACTATTTCCCTGTCATGAGGGTGGACTCGTCTCTCATGCTTCTCCGATTGTTGAAGCTTGCGGAATCTAGCAGGTAGGCCACAGGTAGCTCCCTGGAATTGGTAGCACATTGGGGCTCAGGTCCTGATGGAAACAGGTCAGTGGGCCAGTCGATGGCACATGTGTCACTAGAGGCATTATTCTGGAGTGAGAGAGGGCTAGTTTTGCAGTGTGTTGGACTGCTGCGATTTAAATATTCAATAAGCGCTGCTGGCATGGAGAAAGATAATGGCAAGCCATTTATTTCCAGCCACATGGTAGCAGGGTACCACAAGGAGAAATAAAGTCCCATTCCATGCATCTTGCTGCAGCACTTGGTATACTCTTTGCATCTCACAGCCAGCTCTCTTCAATAATCCTGGAAAATCAAAATTCTATGGCCTTGCCAGAATAGGGTCCCCATCTCTCGAGCCCGGGAGGAAATCAATTCTTTGTCAGCAAAGTTTAGGATCCATACCATGATGTGCCTGGGTTTTTCTCTGGGTTTAGGTAATGGGCTAAGTGTCTTGTGAGCCCTTTCTATTGTAAGTCCAGTGGGAGGTCACATTGCATAATTTCGGGTAACATATCATAGAGAAAGTCAGCAGGGTGTCCCTTCTCTGCCCCCTCAGGAAAGCTGAGAAAATGTAAGTTGTTGCATCGGCTTCTATTTTCAATATCATCAATCTTCTGTTGCATCGCGAGTATGGTTTTATCTTGTTCCCGCACCAGAACAGTAAGGGAGTCAATACTATCTGTATTGTGGTTTGTTTGGGTTTCTATATGCTGATCCCTCCAATCAATTTGTTGGATGGCCAAAATTGTATTATTAGAGGACATACAGTAGCTACTTCAGTCATGCACTGCATCATGGCGTTGAACATATTGCTGAACTGATGCATAGAAAGGGCTGTGGAAGCATTGGGCCCTGTGCCCTGCAATGAGCTAGAGTGCACCATTGCGTTCATGGTGACTGGCACTGGTAACTGGAGGGAAAGCAGCAGGTAATTAGATTATTATATTTCCAGATACAGTCCGGTGCGATATCTTGTTGCGCTAGTGAAAAAAATCATGGGGAAGAGATGCCAGCATTGATTTAAAATCCCCAGGTCTGCGGAGCTCTGCGATCAGGAGGCCATCACTATAGGAGCCAAGCCATGCCCCCTTTAGGCATTCTTTTTAACCACATTTTTAGCATGGGCTTTTTGGGACCCCACCTCATGAACATTGTCACTGTCATTTTGGCAATCGGGCCCAGAAGGTGATTTCCTGGTTGCAGTGCAAAATCCCCTTTTGGGACCGATTAACAAAATGACAGTGCTAAACTTGGCTTCCCAGCCAAATGCCCATTGAGGTAACCCTTGCCTCAGTGTTTACACACAGAGGTTCTTTGTCTTTTAAATGTTTTTTTATTTTAATGGGTTCACCACAATATATCCCAGGTACACTGCCTTAGGGGTAGCTGGTCCATTCCACTGTGGTGTCAAACAGACGAGGCATACTGATGAGTCCTGATAGGACGAAACACGTGTCTATGTCTTCTGTTAGCACCCTTTTCAAACTGTGTGAGAGGCCTTTCGGCACCATGCAATTCTGCTTAAAGTTGGACCAGCATAACATTCTCTGTGGTGATTTGCATATGCAGCCCATGATGCTTTGCATTGTGGGGGCATGTGTGATTTTGTATTTTCTTGAAACTTGGCTTCCCAGCCAAATGCCCTTTGGGGTAACCCTTGCCTCAGTGTTTACGCACAGAGGTTCTTTGTCTTTTAAATGTTTTTTTATTTTGATGGGTTCACCACAATATATCCCAGGTACACTGCCTTAGGGTAGCTGGTCCATTCCACTGGGGTGTCAAACAGATGAGGCATACTGATGAGTCCTGATAGGACGAAACATGTGTCTATGTCTTCTGTTAGCACCCTTTGCAAACTGTGTGAGAGGCCTTTCGGCACCATGCAATTCTGCTTAAAGTTGGACCAGCATAACATTCTGTGGTGATTTGCATATGCAGCCCATGATGCTTTGCATTGTGGGGGCATGTGTGATTTTGTATTTTCTTGAAACTTGGCTTCCCAGCCAAATGCCCTTTGGGGTAACCCTTGCCTCAGTGTTTACGCACAGAGGTTCTTTGTCTTTACTTCTCTTTCCCCTTCACAGTGCCCCACTCCAAAATCAGGGCCATCTCAGCATCTCCCTTCCCCAGCTGGGGTGGGTGGGGAGAGGTCATATGTGGGAGCCTACCTCCTCACCTCTAAGAATTACTCAGCCCCAGCCTATGTCAATGTGGAAATCTGGGGCTCAGTTACTATGGCACAGGGCTAACTTATGTGGATTTGTAATAAAAATGGAATAAAATAAATGAGTTTCCACCATTTTAGCAAATGGAATACTCCATTTATTAAAATCCTTCCTCTGGAGAACTCCTTATGCAGCAAGCAGTTGTAAAAGGTTTCCATGTGCGAGGCTGTTCTATGGGTTGAACAACAAAGAAGCACTGTTTATTGGTTATCATCATTTGCCTAACTGTATTACAAGAGCTTTTTAATTTCCATTCCCTCTCCCTCATACATGCTTTAAATGTTCCCAGTGTGGAATGTGATCCATCATTTAAAGAAATACAGAAAAGAAGGAAGACCACTGCCTCCATCAACCTATTTCACTCACAGACATAGTGGAAATGCCCTGTCACACTTTTTTACTTCATGGTCCATTCCAAGTTTGAACTTGTCTTGAAAAAAGAAACAGTGTTGGCTGACAAGACTGAAAGTCTGTTCCAAGTGTCCATCACTTGTTCTGTGAGGTGCTGTACAGTATCACTTCCTGATATTTCCGTTGAATTGTCCTCTTTTCAAAGACATTGAGTGTCCCCCATCCTTTTTTTTTTGTTTTATCAGGACAAAGGCTGGCTCATACAACCCCTTTTCAGCAGCGCATGGCTCTTTTGTTTCTGGCTGTTTCTATATTTTGTCCTTGTACATCCTGAAGAGCTGCATTTAGTCCAATTGTGTTATAGCTCTGTCAGGTATGTTGATTATTCAAATATTGTAAGTCAGTGACAGTGGTTCAGTAGTACTTAGTCTTGCCTCTTCGCCAAGAAGATCTGTTGGCCGTGGGTTCAAGTCTACCACAAGGTATTTTTGCCCCTATAGAGTCAAATGAGGGCAGACATTCCCATTAGGGACATATCACATACAGTACAGAGAATGAAAGACAACGATCAGCTGAATAGGTTAATTAACTTTAATTTCTAAACCTAGAGCAAATACCTCCTGGGTTATATTGCTGCAAATGATAGCTGCTAGAAGAGCAAGGAGCTTGAGCGTTTGTGTAGAAATGTATAGTCCTTTACCTGCAATCAGTTGCTTATTAGCATTTGGATTTTAAGTTTTGGGGAAAAGTACAGTCTACTGATTTACACAGTAAAGTTCAGACTAATATTGTTCAGTTAGTCAAACAGATGTGTCCCGTAGTGCATTATTCTGTGCTAAAAATGCTTGAAGAACAATTTTTTGAGGTTACAGATATGAAAGTAAATACATGCTTATTAATTTAAGTAAAATTGCTTTCCACCCCACTTCCCTTGCTATCTACAGTCCATCCTCCAGTCTGGACCTTAGGTGTCCACTTGTGTCCATTGGGGAAGAGGCATAGTGGTTGCCTTCACCAGCAACCACTGGGACCCATTCTGGAGAATGCTTAGTTCAGCCCTTACCACAGCCAGTTTCACAGCGAATACTACAAACCAGCTACATGCTATGCAACATTACCGTCTCCAGGGGACTTCTCACAAGATTACTGCACCATGGGTGTTGCATCCTATTTGCCACACCCTGCTCCTCCTCATCACTCCAAATCCTCTTTTAATTACTCCCTAATACTCCTGCGTTCCCTATTCTGTTGGGGATATATCCCTAGAATCTTGTTAGTGTCTCTGACAATGCACCTTGGGCAGAGATTCTTCTCTTAGGGAATCCCAGGTCAAATTTCTCTAGGATCCTTATTGCATACCTTGTATCTTCACTCCCCCCTACCCAACCTCTTAGGCCACTCCAATTATGTATTTCTCTATTTATTACCTTCCCTTAGTCCTGCGTTGCCCATCTGGTAATTTTACCTGCTGATGTCAATACAGAACAATATCTTTTATCCAGCCATTCCTGTTTTCTCTTGGATTTAAAACTTAGGTAAAATAATGCCCCCTCAAACAGATGACTCAATGTCTTACTGTACCTATGCCCCTGCCTTGCTTGGGGCAGATTTCCCTGCTGAACTGCAAACTTTCCTGTGAGCACCACATGCAGATATCATTCTCTTTCTCATAGTCCTCACTGTCAGGGTCACTCATGTGAAGCCCTTTAAACACGTCAGACTGACGACACACACACACACACACACACACACACACACACACACACACACACACACACACACATCACACACACACACACACACACACACACACACACACACACACACACACAGTGTGCCAGTGCATCAGCATAAGGCAACATCCCCCTCTGAGTGGCAGCTCCAGCTACACCACCCCTGTGGTCACATAGGTAGCAATGTTGCAGCAGAGCTTGCTGCCCTCTTCCCTCAGATGAGGAGAGTGGTATCTGGGATGCTCAATCCTAGGAGCATCTATGTTTTGTTACAATTTATTTACACAGGGTGGCTGTGGTGAGATGCAACATCTTGCCAGTGTGATCCTGTTTCTATCTATTTTCACAGTTGGATGGACTGGAGCAATGAGAGGTTAAATGACTTACTCAAGGTCACACACTGAGATTTTGAGTCTGAAGGGATTTGAATCTGTATTCTCCTTGTTCACAAGCTAGTGTTGTAAGCACTAGACCCCACTACCTTTCAAATCATTTAAATATCATATCCTAAAGAATGAGTTGGAACTACAGTTGTGTAGATAGAGTGCTATCCAATCCATCAGGATATCCAAAGGCTTGGACAATTCAGTGTCCAAATGTATCAAATGGTATCTGACCAATTTGCTTCCTCATTGGTCGAGATCTGGTCACATGGGGGTATGCTACTCTATATATCAATTGTTCTAAAAGGCATGTTATCTGACCAATAATGCAGAGCTGAAATGCATGAATGGTACAACCACATTACATCATAAATCCAATTCCTCACTTCCATATTAATCAGACAATTCACTAAAGAAAAAATTCAGACACATAAACAAATTGCAAAAGCACACATCAAGGAATAAAACACAAATGAGAAAGAAAATAAAAATCTAAATTTTCTGCAAAACACCTAAATAAAATTGTAGAAAGAGAAAGCAAAACTCAGTCACTAAACCTGCTTTCTCAAAAATGTTTTATTACTACCTTAGAGGCTTCTCTAAAATATTTCAGCATGCAGACCATGAAACGTACATATACTAAATTGCAAACTATCAAATAGTTCATAAATTAAGGTTCCTAGAAGCAAAACATAGCCAGAGAGCAAACTTGCTACCTCATGGCTAAAATCTCTTTTCAAAAAGGAAGTGTTGTGATGTTATCCTGCCTTTAGTAACCTCACTTTAAAGGTAAAGAATCATACAGTAGGTCTTTAAAGTTGCAGTGTGGTACTATGCATGCAAGACCTTGATATTAAGGACATTCCCTGGTATTTCAGCAACCCCATGTCAAAGTCATAATTTTTTGCCCAGTACATGATGGTCATCTAAACATTTAAAATCCATAACAAAAAACATGGGTTGCCATGCTTGTTTTTAAGTTACATTGGTGAGACTTTGGGCTAGATATTCAGACTGCGCTGGGCAGTGGCACAAGCCTGGGCGCACCGCAACTGGGCTGCGCCGGGGCCAGAACCAGGCGATATTCAATGGTGATGTGCCATGGCTCTGCACCATTGAATATGGCACGGAGGACACACACACTGCACATGGCACAGTGGCACTGTGCCAGCACAAGATGCAGAAAGGGATCACAGGGATGCACCAGCACAAGTGCAGTTGCACTAGGTGCATCACCCGTGATATTCAGCCAGGGGCATGCAAATGAGGCCATAAGTTATGCAAGGTGCAAATGGGTCCATTTGCATACTATTATGGCCCCATTTGCATGCAATGCACTGGCTCCCCATGAATTGCACCTGGCACCCTACCAGGCTGCCCAAGTCAGGGGTCGGAACCCTGGTGGGCTATCACAGCCCCCCACTCCTGTACACCTGATCGGGGGCATTTGCAAATAGAAAAGTATTTCTGGTGGTCTAGCAGTCCCCCCCAAGCCCGATCGCAGACAGCTGTACACTGTACAGTAATACCTGGTGGTATAGTGGTAACCCTCCCCATACACCCGATCACGGGCTGTAGTATTTGGTGAACATCCCTGGTGGTCTAGCGGTAACCCTCCCTGTATGCCCGATCGTGGGCTGTAGCAATTAGTAATTATCCCTTGTGGTCTAGCGGTAACCCCCCTGTACTCCCGATAGCGGGCCGTTGTGGAAATTTAGAATTACCTGGTGGTCCAGTGGTACCCCCCTCCCCACCCACACAGGTCCCCTGGCCACCCAGCACCCCCCTGTCATCAGAGGGTGGCAGCACCCTGCCCGCATTCCACCTGGCGACCCGCTGAATGACAGCGTACAGTATGATCTGTACATCTATTGGTCCACAGTGTGGACCAATGGACTTGCAGACCATACTGTACTACACAGGAACAGAAATGTGAATGAACACATTGGATGTGGGGGGGGGGTTACCGCTAGACCACCGGGATAATGACTAATTACTACAGCCCGTGATCAGGTGTATGGGGAGGGGTTACTACTAGACCACCAGGAATGTTCACTAATTACTACAGCCCATGATCGGGCATACGAGGGTTACCACTAGACCACCAGGGATATTTACTATTTACTACAGCCCATGATTGGGCAGATGGGGGGGTTACTGCTAGACCACCAGGTACTTTTTATTTCCACAACAGCCCTCGATCGGGCATATTGAGGGGTTACCGCTAGACCACAAGGTCAATTGGTATTTTGTACAGCAGCCTGTGATCAGGCGTATGGGGCTGGGGGCCCACTAGACTACCGGGGGTCAGGGTGCTTGTGGATGGTGTTCCTGCTGGGTGGGTGGCCACCTAAGGCTGATGGCTGTTGTGTTGCACCTTGCACTCTACAGCCACCCACCTGTGGGTGGCCAGCATTTTAGCCTGTTTTTTTGGCTCATCTTTGAGCACCGGGCTGAATATCAGGATGTGCCGCACATGCATGGGCATGCCCCCTGCATCTGTGCTGCATAGGATTACATTGCGCCTCTGTGCATCAGGACTTGTGCTGCGCCTGGCAGCCTTTTGAATATCCCTCCGGGGCACAATGTGGGGTTGCACCAGGACAACTCAGTTGCGTCAGGCGCAACCCCTTTGAATATCCTGGCCTTAATCTCTCATTATGGAAAAAATCTGGAAGGGGTCAGATTTTTTTATGTGGTCATAACATCAGTTTTTCAGATGTCAACATGAGTGTGAGAGAAAATGTGAAACAAGGACACATCATCTGTCATGTTGCTTGCTTTATTTTTTCCACAAATGCAAAAATAAAGAGTAAATTACCAGTACTATGACACCCTCTTGAACTAATATTCTCCGCAAAAGAGGGAAATATTTGCAAGTTTTTACACATAAAATCATCTCAAACCCATGTAATTTTCATAAAACTTTTTTGATGGATATAGAATATTGATTATGAATATAGAAACAAAGAAATATAGGGGTTGCTCTGCTTCTTTTGGCTATATCAGTTTTCAGAGTTGCAGTTTCAGAGGTGGTCTGCTCAGGACAAAAGTAATAGAAATGTCCCAATAAAGAATAAAACTTGCAAGAAGGCTATTCAAACAAGTCAGAAGTCCATACAGAATGGCAAGGACTTTGACATAAAATTAACAGTGTAACCAAAAACAGACAGATATTTAGGTAAAGCGCCTTGAATGATACCAACTGCTGCAATTGTGGGAGCTAATTTCCTTGCTGCCATCCCGTATATATTCTGAGCTGCACATGACATAATAGGATAAATCATTATTCTAATAATGCTTCCATATATTTAAGAATGTACTTGTGCCAGGAAACAACCTTCAAACCTTTTTCAAGAAACTCAGAAAAATTGGAATTTGAAACACCAGGGAATATCTTTTAATAAAAGCTGTTCTTAAATACTATCACTCAACTATAGTAAAACACCCATTTGTAAGTGAAATAAGACTGTCCAGAGTAGGTATTTTGTAACACAATTTGAAGTGGTTTACAGCCCTCAGCTTTGCCTTGGGTGGTAAACTCACCACTCAGCATGTTACAGTGGTGCAATATATACTCTGTTATGTGGTATTCATAAGCATCCAACCAGTATAGCCTGGAAAATTGGTTCAGAAAGTGTACTTTTCACTTCAGATTCACATATAGAACACATTATCTAATCCACGGTATCTGACACTCATCAGATATGAGCCACAACCTTAGTTAGAATATGCAACCCTAGTGAGATTATATAAGCTACTTTTCTTTTGGAAATTATTTTATCATTCTGAAACACAGCTAAAGAGAGAAGCTTTTAGTGCTAAATCATTTGGATGTTGGTAAATTATGGAGCTATCCATTTTCAGCTTACAGTGGTCTGTAACGTTGGATCCCAATACTGCACAGGTAAATGTGACATGTTCAAATGTATCAGCATGGCAAAAAACACATGCCAGTGGATTATATTACCTTCTTAAGTTAATGAGGCTTACAAAATTCTATATTCTTTCATTCTTATAAAAAAGGATGTAATGGGCCATGGATCCTTAACTATGTAAACCTCCCAAGAATACTGTCACAGAAGTATTTCTGCCTTTATAGATTTTCATTATTCCATATGCCTTCCAAACAAAATCTGCATTGCAGCCTTGGGCCAGTTTGGAAAAACAGACTGCTAATAGAACAAGTTACTTTGGTGCAAGAAGCAGAGACTACTTCAGGGGACCCTTTAAAACTTCTGCTCCTGAAAAGGGCAATCATCCTATTAGGTTGCCTTTCTCCTTTGGTACTGAAGGAGACTGGTCATTTTACTGCATTATTTTCCAACAGGCACAGATACATTTGCACACACAAGCCATTTGGAAAGAATGGGAACATAATGACAGCCATATCCAGTATCAGTCATGCTTAACACATTTTGGTCATTTTTTTTTCCTGTAGGTAGTGGAGGGCTGTTAGAGCTGTACTTCATGATAACATCAGAAGGTGCTTAAATGCATTTGGTCTTTCAATGTCTGAAGCTGTTATCAAGTTTCAAGTGCACCAGCAGCTGCTATAAGTCATTTTTTATTACCTAAATCTGACTTGTATTGAAATCAGATGTATCAAAGAGTGCCCGATAGCTACAATTTGATTGCACTGAAGCTCTTTACTTAAAAGACTCAAACCTAATAGTTCAAACTGTGGAAGACATTGACACTTGTAATTAAGTATTTCCTTACACTTTCCTTAAAAATTAAAAGCAGGCCGCATTATCATTGACCTCCCTCCTTGATAGGGATGGGAGACTTGGCAATGACCTGGCTTTGATCTCAGTCAGGATCACTACCCAAAAGTTTCCAGTTTTGCTGTGATTATATCTGAGCTTTGTCAGAAGAAAAAAAAATTGCATTTAAAAAAATCCTATGTGCAATTAGAGGAAATGCTTTATTCCTTCCCCTCCCTTATTCAACACACAACATTATGTGGGTTTTTTTTCATTCTGCTGTTGATGTTTCTTAAATTGCAGTGCACGGTTTTCAAGCAACAGGACATCTGAGCAAAACCAGGTCAAAAGACTCAAGCTAGTTGGAGACACAGATCAAAATCAGTTCACCTACTAGTAGTCTAGTAAGAATGTACTTCCAAACCAGTAAAATAAACTATAATTCTTGATGTTTATTACAGATTTAAGTTCAGTTGTAACTCCAGTTTGAATAAAAAAATAATTGATGGAGATACTATATTTATGTTTATGGTTTAAAAATAGTATGAACTCCTTGGCTCTTTGAGTGATTCATTCATAGTTTATCAATAATTAAATCAGAAACAAATACGCATCAAAATACTGCTTGCATTTAAACATCAGCTGCATGATTGATACAGCACTGTACTGTATATACAGCCTGGGTTACCTAGGTCATGTACTGAATACTATACAGTATTTTTTTAAGCAAGTGTATTAAACTGTCTTTGTCTTTTTATTTATCAGTTCATTAATCAGATTGGTGCACTGGTCCCCAGGGCCAATTTCAGGCACAACCCAAGTCATAAAGATGGCAAAAATATACAGGCTAGGATACTATTCAATCTCCTGGAATAGTATTTGCTAAATGTTCGCTCCAGGAGCAAATTACTGTAGTTCCTGGTGCAAGCTACTGATACTGTTGCAGTTATACAGTAGTTGAAAGGTATTATAGTATAACATACAGTGTTTGCACAGGCAAACTGTGGTGTGGTAGCGTGTTGGTGCTTGAATAACATGTATTTGCTTATGCATGCAATGCGCCTGTGCAAACACTGGAATACAGTTCGACTTCTGCATAACTACCACTGTATATTGAAACATGCTTGAAGTACACCATAAGTGACAAATTATGCTCCACCTCTCTGGAGCCTACATCCAGTAGGGATAGAGCAATCCTAGGAGCCTGTAAAGGTGAATTCCTCCCTGCCACTCCTCTGTTTTGTGGGGGTGTTAGTCCGTCCATGTTTTGCATCACCTGCTCCACCCTCCCCAGCCAGTGGCATCTCTAGCTTTATAGCCCCTCCCAGGTCACATGACTGTTGATTCTTTTTATTAAGTGTCCACCTTCCCATTAGCTCCTTATATTCCCTAGCCACTAGTAGTCATTGCTGCACCCTCTTTTTTGCCTGTCTATCCTACCCATCTTCCATTGTCTCTCCACTCTCCGTGCCCTTTTACCTGGCTTCCCTTGCTACTTTCTCCTTCTCCCCTGCATAGAATTGAACCTAGCAACCTCTGCACCCAAGGTGGTGTCACTACCACTGCACTATGACAGCTTCACTTGTAAGTTCACTGCCTTTTATATCCTATATCCTTTCCCACACTGCCCCCATATACACCTATCTCTGCCATGGCCATCTTCTCCCCCCTCTCCCCAGTGACATTCATCATGCTGATCCACATCCTAGCCCTCGCCCCTGTCCCACCCCCTCCACACCCTACCCCCCAGCTCCCACACCCAGTTTTCAACAACCTCAACACTTTTCCTCCATGCCTTCCACCCCACCACTCCTCCCCACCACCACTCATCCATCCAGCCTACTGTCCCACTCTGTCCATGTTCATTGCTACCCACACACTCTCCCTCCCCATCCCTGTTCTTGGCCCCCAAAAATGCCCATCTAACCTCCCATGCCCAATGCTCCCACAAGCAACTCTGGCTATTATTGCTCTGGCCCCTGCTTCTACTCATCCTACTTATATCCAGCAATGTTTACCCTAACCCAGGGCCCCCCCTCTCACATGCTACCCCCAGCCACTCCAAAGCTGGCAGCCTGAAATTAGCTACTATTAATATCTGCAGCCTGCAGAAACAATTTGACTTCCTCCAAGTCTGGATTACCCAGCACCAGCCTGATATACTCTGTTGTAGAAGCCACACTGACAGGTGCGGTAAATGTGGAGGGGGCTGCGCCATCTACCTATGCAACTCTCTGCAGTGCCTCGCTCTCCCCCAGCACACCTAGACTACGGTGCCCAATCCCTCACTCTACAAATCACTGATAACAAAGTTTCTGCCCCCTTCTAGTTACTGCAGTCTACATCCCACCTAGGAAGCAAAAGGCTGCCTTCCTTGCTACCCTTGACTATCTCTCTCAGCTGCCCCCTAAATCCGAGTGCCTAGCACTTGGAGACTTCAGTGTTAACTGGCACTCCCTCTCAGCTGCCCCACTTAAGGATGACATCACCACAATGGACTTCTCCCAAGTTGTCTCCACCCCCACCAGGCTTAACCCTAAAACTGGAGCCACAGCACTGCTTGACCTGATACTATCTAACCGCCCTTCCAGAATCTCAAGCTTCTCACTGCTTCCCAATGCCATGAGTGACCACTCCCCTGTGACCTGTACCTGGTCCTGCAAAAAGTCCAAACCCCCCCAAACTCATTTTTCAGTGGCATCTTAAGCCTGGCATGCTCCAATGCTTGAAACTGCACCTCAACTCTCTAGATTGGTCACCCATCCATAACACCCCTAATGTCAATGTGGCACTGACCGCTTTATCTCTGCTTTCTCCACTGCCTGCAACAAATTTGCCCCTTTTGTGAAATGTGTCATCAAGGGTGACTCCACTCCCTGGATTACCCAGACCCTTCTGGATCTAATGTGCCTTCGTGACTCCCTGTGGCAGCGTGCCCTCAACTCAGGCAAACCGGTCGATAGACAAAACTATCGTGCCATGAAAAACAAATGCACTTGGGAGACATGTAAAGCAAAGGCTGAGCAATACAAGTCCTTCCTCACCTCTACCTGGGGCTCAGACAGAAAGCTCTGGGACAACCTGAAAGAACTAAATGGCAAACCCATGTCACCCCCCATCATTAGCAATGGCACTGCTGTCTCAGACCCCAAACACATAGACGATATCCTAAATACATCCTTCTCCAATCTCAGTGAAACATAGAAACATAGAATTTGACATCAGATAAGAACTGCTTGGCCCACCCAGTCTGCCCATTTCCCTACCTAATGGATAAGCTGCAGATCCTAGTTAACCAGCAGCCTACTTCTTTCTACCCCACCCCCTAGAATTGCCTTATGGCTGTCCTATGCATGCTTGAATTCAACCACTGTTTTTGACTCCACAACCTCCTCCAGAAGGCCGTTCCATGCATCCACAACCCTCTCTGTGAAAAAATACTTCCTTACATTACCTCTGAGCTGCCCCCCTCTATCTTCAGATTGTACCCCCTTGTTCTTGCACACCTCTTTTTTTTGAAAGATCCCACCCTCTTGGACTTTGTTGATTCCCTTGAGGTACTTGAAAGTTTCTATCATGACCCTCCTCTCCCTCCTTTCCTCGAGTCTATACATATTAAGCTCCTTTAGTCTCTCTTCATATGTCTTCCGGTGCAGACCCTGCACCATTTTAGTTGCCCTCTTCTGGACAGCTTCCATCTTGTCTATGTCCTTGCGGAGACTGGGTCTCCAGAACTGCACACAGTACTCCAGATGGGGTCTCACCAGCTGTCTGTACAGAGGGATAACAACTTCCTGTTTTCTACTGGTGATGCCTCTCCCTATGCATCCCAGCATCCCCCCAGCCCTCCTTACTGCCTTCTCACATTGCTTGCCCACTTTTAAGTCATCTGATATGACTACCCCCAGGTCTCTTTCCATTTTTGTTGTTGTTAGTATCTCACCCCTCATTGTGTACTCTTCCCCTGGGTTTTTGTTTCCCAGGTGCATTACCTTACACTTCTTAGCATTAAATCTAAGCTGCCAAACATTTGACCATTCTTCTAACCTTGCCAAGTCCCTTCTCATCCTTTCCACCCCTCCTTGTGCATCAACTCTGTTGCATATCTTTGTGTCATCTGCAAAGAGACATACTTTTCCTTTCAGTCCCTCTGCAATGTAGCTTACAAAGACATTGAAGAGGACCGGTGGGATATTCCTTTCTCACTTCTTCAATCCTCCCCCCCAAGCCACCCCACCCCACACCACCCAGCCTTTTCACTTCAAGACCATCTCCCCCTCCGAAGCCAGGCCCTTCCTGCTAAAGGCCTTAGGGCATGCCCATTACAGCACTGATTCCCTTGACCTCAAGCTTCTACGCCTTACTCTTGATGCCATCCTCTCCCCCCCTCACCTCCACCATCAACCACTCCCTCTGCCTAGGGACCTCCCCCTCTATCTGGAAGGCTGCTGTCATCACATCAATACACAAGGGTGGGGACCTTTCTAATGCAGGTAACTACTGGCCGATCTCTATCCTTCCCCTGCTCTCTAAAGCTCTAGAAAGAATAATTTCTGACCAATTGACTAAACATCTCACTAAACACAATCTACTATGCAAGTAGCAGCATGGTTTTCACCAGAACCACAGCACCACCTCTGCGTTAATGGAGTTCGCTACCCCACTGCACTCTGCACTCAACAAAGGCCATCTTGCAGGGGCAGTCTTTGTGGACTTATCAAAGGCATTCAACACAGTCAACCATTCCCTCATCCTGGCTGCACTAACCAACACTGTTCTCTCTCCTGAAGCCACTAGATGGTTCACCAACTACCTCTCAGGTAGAACTTAGCAAGTAAAGATAGGCACTGCTGTCTCCTCATCCCTCCATGTCAGGTCCGTGGTCCCGCAGGGTTCTATCCTCAGGCCCCTGCTCTTCAGCATATTCCTCAACACCCTTCCCATGGCTTGCTTTGGGCATCTGGTTCTCTACACAGATGATGCCGTACTGTTCACTTCCCACTCAGACCCCCAACAACTCCAACTAAATGTGCAAAAGGCTTTTTCTGAAGTGGAGACCTGGTTTACAGAACACCAACTCGTCCTAAACTACAAAAAAACAAAAGTGATGCTTTTTGCTAACCCCCAGAATCAACATAAGGACCACATCCTCAGCATCCTCAATTCCAAGTCTCAACCTCTCAACCATGCTGTGTTCTTCAAGTACCTCAGAAGTCACTTGGACCCTGCCCTTAACCTTCACACTCACATACATCACCTCTGCACTGCTGTAAATACCAGGATTGGCTTACTACACCAGGTCAGACACTACCTCACCCCTTAAGCCCTCCGTCTTGCTGCCTCCTCCTCTGTTCTTGCCCTCATTGACTATGGGATCCTCATCTATGGTGCAGCTAATACCACATCCCTCCAGAGAGTTAGAGTAACCCTCAACAAGGCCTGCCGGCTGCCACCTTATAGTAATGCTGTGACCGCTACACTCACACATGCTCCCTCTACCAGCAGTCAAGTTGGCTCAATTTCGACAACAGACTCAAATACCACACCTGCCTCATGGCCAAAAAGATAACTACTGGGCTGTTCACCCCTGGTCTCGCTCCCCTCCTGACACCTGCTCCCCAAACAAAAATTACCTGCAACTCCGTTAAATGCCCATTTCTCATCCCTCACCTATGAACGTCACTCGGTCAGTGAACCTTTGCTTACCAAGCCCCACTCTGGATGAACACCACCCCTCACCCTTTTACATCCAAACCCAAACTCGGCCTCTTCAAAGGCCACCTCCAGACCATCAATGACTGTGACTGTCCTTAACCCCCATGACCCTTGACAAAGGACTCTCCTCCTGCTCTCTTACCCTAGCCACAGCTCTAGTTTACTAATTAAGAGCAACCCTTGCTCTCAAAGTTCCTGTTGAACTTGACACTGTCAGGTCTATGCCCTGGCTATGACTTACCCAGTCCCAATGTTTATCTACTGAAAAACTGCACTGTATATACTGTAAAACATTTGTACCCAAATTGTATATGTTGACCTAACTGTTGTACTTGACTCTGTCAGACCTGTATCCTGTCTTTTGTACCAGTGCTTATCTTTTGTACAATATTATGTACCCAAACTGTATATGTTGGCCTAACTGTTGCATACTTGTCTACTGATGTGGTGCCTTTGGAAATGAGTCTCTGACTCAAAGGTTGTAAACCCGAAACGTTCAATAAATAAATATACCAGATAAATGAAGCAGGCACCTCACAAACCATAGCCACCTACTGACTGCATGAGGTTTGTGGCAAAATGGGAGCTATAGGAACACTAGAAGCAAGCAGGCTAGTAGCACTCGCAAAAGGTGATTCTTCCTGTGAAGCAACCAGCCCTATTCAAACCTCCACATGCAGATGAGCCCATAGCACAGGTTATTTGCATTTGCATCCCATTATGGCCTCAGTATAGTCTGAAAAGCAAACAGGTGCATCACTGACAGCAGCTTATCCCCCTGATCACTTTTACAAGCTATTCACAGTCATTCTCTGGCAGTCTATCACGCCACCCCCCCAATCACTAACACATCAGGAGAGGTCAAGAGTGTGGCAGCTAATATTCAATGCTAAGAAGTGCAAAATCATGCATTTGGGGCACAGAAATCCAGGGGTGGAGTACATGTGGGGGGGAGGTACCTACACCCACTAAAAAAGATAGGGACCTGGGTTAATCATACTTGATGACCTGAAGGTGACCAAGCTATGTGAGAAGGTGGTGGGGACAGCCATTGGAATGCTGGTGTGCATAGGGAGAGGGATTACCAGCAGGAAAAAGGAGGTGGTGATGCCACTGTACAGATCATTGGTGAGACCTCATCTGGAGTACTGTGTCCAGTTCTAGAGGCTGCATTTCCAGAAGGACATAGACAGAGTAGAGGCAATTCAGAGAAGGGTAACAAAAATGGTGCAAAGGCTGCACCAGAAGTCATATGAGGAGAGACTAAAGGGCCTCAATATGTATTTACTCAAGATGAGAAGGGAGAGGGAGAATATGATAGAGACCTTTAAATACCTCAAGGGTATGAATAAGGTACAGGAAGGTAGCATCTTTCAGAAATGAACATGTTCTAGAACAACGGGTAATGGCATGAGGCTGGGGGGAAGATTATGGGGTAATGTCAGGAAGTATTTCTTCATGGAAAGAGTGGTGAATGCATGGAATGGCTTCCCTATGGAGGTTGTGGGGGCAAAGACAGTGGGGGAATTTAAGAATGTATGGGATAAACATAAGGAACCCTAATGACAAGGAAGAGAGGGTAAGCCGCAGATCAACTACGGTCTGCAATATATGTAGAAGGTAAGGAAAATGAGCAGACTAGGTGGGCCAAGTGGTCCTTATCTACCAGCAAATGCTATGTTTCTATGTTTCAAATGTATACCTCCACCTTGGCCTATCCATTGAGCATCCACCTTCCCCACCCCAACCCATCAGCCACTGGTACACTCTCCATAATATTCAGAGCTGCTGTCAGGTTCTATATGGCATCTTTCAGAGTCCATCTGCACACCACCTTAGCCAGTTGCCATCTGACTGACAGAGAGCAGGTGCATGTGTACTTTGGAAGCTGCTGTTTATACAGTATATGCACACTTGCTCCCTGTCAGTCAAATGGTGGCTAGTGGAAGTGATGTGTGCCAGGTCTGTACCAGTGACTGTACTGGATGTGATAGAGGCTCTTGAAATTATGGATAGTGAGTCAGGGACTAATGGGGGAAGGGGATGGTGGGTGCTGAGTGGATGGGCCAGGTTGGGGGCATACATTTGGTGTACCAGTGATCAGGGGGCTTTAGGACTATCAAGGAATAAATACAGTATTCAATGTGGAAACAGTGATCAATGGGGTGGGGACCCATTAGACTGACAGGCTATATTATAGTGGAGTGGTAGCACCACTATAGTTAAGGCTGAGAGGGCACTTTATTGTTAAACACCAAATTTTGCACTTTAATATATTCCCACCTGTTCAACAGATTTGCACAAAATTTTGCATGTAAGGCCTCATGGGGTAGATCTCTTGATGTGCTAAGTTTTGTTCCAGTTGAATGTGCAGATTCCGAGATGTGGGTAGTGAAAAAACATACAAAAATTGCTTTTTTTTTTCGCCAATTCATAGTACCCAGATGATTTGGAATTTTGGACTGAAATTTTCAGGGTAGAACGTGCTTGGCTCAGAATGATTTCCGTTGCTGATCAGGGGAAAAAATAGTAATCCATTCCAAAGTTATTAAATTATAAAATTTCGGGTTCTGAGCATGCTCAATCAGCATTTCAAAATAGCTTTATGAAGTTTTCATATGGGGAATCCTTTTTCGTGAGGGCAATAATCTTTTTTGTTTGCTGCCACCTTGTTTTCCATTTTTCCCTAAAATGTCAAATTTGGAAAACCACAAAAATGACACTCTGGGGAGTGACCAACATGTGTACTGTAAGTTGTTTATTGGGACTTCCTTAGCTGGATTCTGCACTTAACTGTTGGAGAAATGCCCTTCAAATGTTGCTTTTTTTAAGATTATAAATCTTTTTCATGACTTGTGATATGAAAATAGCTTCTTTTTTCATATCATGAATCACAAAAAGAAATCCTTTTTTGTGAGGGGAAAATCCTTTTTCCTTTGCTGTCATCTTTTCCCAGGTGTCTAGTGGCACCTCCATGAAAAGGCAATAAATGTAATCTTTACTGAGTTGTTTAGTTTTCATTAACTAGGCAGGCTGAGTGTCCTGAAGGTGTTCCACAGGGTGGAAATAATGGCAGGTTCTGATACAAAAACTGAAGCCCAGAACAGAATGAATCTCCAGTGAGTGAAGTTGATCCTTTTTATAGGTGGTACTTTTTACAAGTAACTTGATTTTTAAGACAGTTTCCTTTCTGGAAAGCTAAGCAATTAAATTAAGTGAAGATATACATATGCTCAGTATTTACTGAGGAGGATACAGGCAATGGCCCAGAAATGGCAAAACGCAACACCCCTAGGAATGGGGTTGATACTAGCCCCTTCACAGAGACTGAACTACTGGAGGCACTAAATAAACTGCAAGTTGACAAGGCCATAGGACCAGATGAAATGCACCCCAGGATCTTTTTTTTTTTAACTTAGTTTATTGAAAGTGTTTCAGTATGATTTTGGTTGTAACTTACAGACTTTGTCATAAACAAGCTCATTATCAAATACTGCTAGTATAAAAAACCATATTATATTACATACACATTTTATACACTTTCCATTTTATATACAATACTTGTTAACCCCTCAAAATCATTAACTTTTAAATTAAATTATATAAAAACAACTTACACCTTTGGGGAAAGGTGAAGTCCATATATTTTAATATTGCATAAACATTGATTTAAAACTGATGTTCTTTGTGGCGAGTGCTACTAAACACAAAATGGAAAAAGGGGGGGTGGGGGTAGAGGGTACACTTTTATCTATGTTACATTTATATCCCATCTTTATATAAGTCCCAACGAGTCCATCTATTTGTATATGCTTCTATGCAATAATTGACAGCAAAAGTGATTCTTTCCATAATTTGAATTTGGCTTACTATTGCCATCTATTCCCTGATTTCTGGGGGGACTGCTGTAACCATTTCTTTGTTATGCCCTTCAGGGCCGCAGTGCACAACACAGCCCATAAATATTGCCCTTCTTTCCCTTTAATGGCTGCTGGACAAAGACCTAATATTATGTTTCCCGGGCCTATTTCCACTGTTATTCCAAATATTCCTGTTAAGTGTTGTTTTATGGTACCCCAATATGTTTGAAGACCTGGGCATGACCAGAAAATATGTGACATCTCTGCATGGAGACAAACGCATCTTCTCCAGCACAAAGCATTAGCTCTGGAACCAATCTTAAACTGTCTACCTGGAGTAAAAAAGTACTTAACTTTAATCTTCCAGGAAAATTCCTGCTACATAGGTGATGAAGTTGTTTGTCAACTACTTCTAAAGGCCAGTTCCCAATTCTTCTGATTTAGTTGTATTTCCAGCTCCTGCTCCCATCTTTTTTGCAGTAAGTCTGTGCTGTGCTTCTGGTCTGCTATCAGGTTCCAGTAGAGCATTGTTATTGCCCCCTTACCATGTGTAGAGTCCCAGATATTTTCAAATACCCTGGGAAAAGGTCTAAGATCTTCATATTGAATATCTTCTTGCAACTTCCCATTAATAGTTTCTTAGTTGATAATAATTTAACAAATCATTTTCTGACCAGGCGAACAATTCCTTTGCTCTTTCAAAAGATAATAATGTGCTCCCCTTGAGCAATTGCCAGCCTGCAACAAAACCTACAGCAGCCTGTCTTTGGTACCAATTAGAAAAATTATTTGGAGTATAGGTCTTGTCAGTAATTAACCATTTATATTTCAAAATCTTTCTTTTTGTATAACCTCTTTTAATACCCTGGTACCATCTGTACAATGTTGCTCTTACTGAGGTCAAGAGTTCCTCAAAATCAGAGGTGCGACCCTGCGGGTCAAAAAGCTTGGAGCAGAGTTGTGCTCTCCCCAATAAATGCAGTTCAATTTTCTGCCAATGGGCTCGATAACCTTTATGGGCCCACAGCAAAGCCTGTTTCATTTGGGCAGCAACCCAGTAGCTGCTTATATGTGGAAAGGCTCTTCCCCCTTCCTGTTTTGATAAAAATGAAACTTTTTTAGCTACTCTGGGACATTTGTTCCCCCAAATAAAGGCTATTATCCAACTCTGCCATACCTCAAATTCCTTCTGGGAAACCATGCATGGGCCCACCTGAAATAAATATAGCAGTCTTGGCATAACATTTGTCTTGATTATTTGTAGTCTAGAATAGAAAGGGAAAGGAATACTGTCCCATCTCTGCATATCTGCTCTTATTTGCTTTATCAGGGCTGGGTAATTGTCTGCAAAAAGTGTAGAGGGTGATTTACCCAGCTTAGCTCCCAGGTACTTAACGACCTCACAATCCCATTTCATAGGGTATGCTAGTTTAATATGATCTGGGACTGTATCCGACAATACCAAGACTTCTGTCTTTAACCAATTCAAGGCATACCCTGACAGAGCCAAGAAAACTTTAATCTGTTCAAAGACTTCAAGCAGTGATACCGTCGCATGTGTTAGGTACAACAGAACGTCATCAGCATAAAGCGCCATCTTGTGGGTTGTGTTTCCCAATACCACCCCAGTTACCCGATTATTCACCCTTATGCTCTGAGCCAAAGGCTCAATATACATAGCAAATAGCAATGGGGACAGGGGACAGCCCTGCCTAGTACCCCTTTCTAGCTTAAAACAGCTAGATACAGTATATGTCCGTTAGCTCTTATATAAGCTGTTGGGCTCTCTTCAAACTTGAAAATCAAGTCCACAAAAACAGCCGGGAGGCCACAGCCAGCCAGAGTACCCCTCAAACAAGTCCAAGATACTTGATCAAAAGCCTTTTCTGCATCTAGACTCATCACATGAGCCAGTATCTCTGATAGTTGGAGTTGTTCATTTATGTCTACTGACCTTCTTATGTTGTCTGAGGTCTGTCTACCTGGGACAAAACCGGTTTGATCTAGGTGGATAATGTCCAAAAGAAACCTCTCCAACCTCTGGGCCAAAGCCCCCACCGGTATTTTATAGTCAGTATTTAATATTGAAATCGGCCTATATGAAGAACATTTAATGGGGTCCCTGGCTGGCTTTGGCAACACAGAAACAATGGCCTGATTCCAAGATGGGGCACCCCTGCCCTCCTCCATCCAGAGGCCATTAAACGCATCCCTGAGTAGAAGCACTATTACTGGTTTGAAACTTTCATCAAATTCATTTGGGAGCCCATCAGTTCCGGGACATTTTCCTGTCTTTAAATGGGATATTTCTAATTGTATCTCCCCTGTTGTAAGGGGGGAAAGCAGACCCTCTCTCTGCTGGTCTGAAATTTTGGGTAGGTGTAGAGGTGCTAAATATTTTTTCGATTTCCTCTGGGGTAGGGCTACCCCCTTACTATATAAGGTTTGATAATAATTTTTAAATGTTTCTGCAATCCCTTACACATTATATTTCCATGTTTTTGTTTTGGAGTCTAATATTTTTTGGATGCTAGCCCTAGCTCTCCGTTGCCTAAGCCTGCATGTTAAGAGTCGAAGTGCCCTTGGATCACCCTCATAATATCTCTGGCATAAATAAAGTAATTTTTGCTCAGCTTGGTAGTCTAGAATTTCCAGCAGTTCCTTCTTTAATTTCTTTAATAATTTTCCCCTGTCTGCGTTTAATTGTTGTTGTTGTTGAATTTACAGAGTCCTTATCTGTTCCTGAAGTCCCTCCCTTCGTGCTTCCCTTACTCTCTTATTTCTGGACGATATTTCTGTGCACTTTCCTCGTACTATTGCTTTCACTGTATCCCATAAGATCCCAGGGGCAATATCTGGATCTGCATTATCGCTTACTGCTTTGTCTATTACCTTGGTTGTCATACCCCTATTTTCCTGACTACGTATCAGGGAGAGGTTCAGCCGCCAGAAAGTGGAACACCGAATGGGACCTATTTTTAATGTCAAGTAAATTGGGGCATGGTCTGATAAGAATATGTCACCCATCCAGGAATCAGTGCATACTGCTGTAATATCTCTAGGCATTAAAGAGTAGTCTATCCTAGAATATGTTTTATGTGCCACAGAATAGAAAGAAAATTGCTTAGTTCCCTTATGCATCTGTCTCCAAGTATCTACAAGGCCAATTTCCCCCATTAATTTTACTACCTTCTTCTCCGTTCCACTCTCCCATCTGGCGACCCCTCCAGATGTGTCCATATGTGCATTTAACCTCAAGTTTAGGTCTCCCCCTATTATAAGAGAACCTTCTGCCCAATCAGAAATACGCAGAATAAAATCTCTATAAAATGAAAATTGTGAACCTGGTGGTGCATACACTGAAACCAACATGACTGTCGAGCCATTATATTTACCCTTTAAACTGGCCCAGCATCCCTCTTTATCTCTAATCGAGTCAATCACCTCAAAAGAGCAACTGTTAGGTATAAGAATTGCAACACCCCATCTTCTACCTTTCTTATACAAGGAAGAGACAGTTGTTTGGTAACCAAATGTTTTTAGTTTCTCATGCTCATCTTTATTCAGATGAGTTTCTTGAAGCATTATGAAAGCTGCCTGGGACTTTCGAAAAAAGGACATTATTCTACTTCTTTTGATGGGATGTGTTAATCCATTAACATTAAAAGATCAAGTAGTTATATCTGCCTTATCCATTTAACAGTTTGGATTAATTGGTGTTTCAAAAAAATGCTGCATTTCTATTATCCCATTATCAGCCCCCCCAGCTTATCTCAAAATATTTTTAACCCCTCCACAAAGGCAGAATCCCCAAAGTCGACTTATTAACAGCCTAAAAAATATTAAACATTGCCACACCATGTCTAAACTACAGACTGATGTGAGAACAGTTATATTTAGAACAAATACTAAACAAATTTGTACTTCCAACAATGGAAACCCTTTCAACCTCTAATCAGGGTTTCTGTTACCAGTAATCCTCCCTAATCTCTGGGATCACCAGCACGAGGAGTAAGAACTATCACACTACGTGTGATCCTCCTCGACAGCCTCTAAGTGCATTGTTTAGGCTCTGTTATACACTATTAAAAGTATATATCGAGAAAGAAAAACTGTAAACATCACAGATCTGTGACCTCCACCCCCACCCTGCCCAGTCTGAAACACTTTAATTCGAACCAATCATTTTCAAACCTCTTATAAAATAATATCGCTTATTATCAGCCATTTATCACCACTTAGACAATCTACAGGCATATCTATTTTTACTGTGCCTGTAAGCGGCTTTGAATATGCCAGAGAACAACTAAGAAAGAGCAACAGCGCTCTAAACATAACATTTAAATTAGTCCATTAGTCAGTCCCTTATGAAAACTTCACTCGTGGTGAGAAGATGGATCTGTCTGCCTTCTATTAAGAGTTTTACTTGGCAGCTTTAGAGTCTGAATTAGCTGGGAGCAATCAGGACCCAATTCAGCCCAGGCGATGTGGTAATGAAGTCAACAACAGGTGTCTTACCCAATCCAAAAAAATACCATAGGTCTTCTCCAGATTTTTTCAGTCCTGGGGATCTTTTGTAAGATCTTTACGCTGTTCCTGGAATTTTTGAAGCAACACTTGAAAAGTCCTCCCCAGCTCCCCTCAGTTCCCCGGAGCTACAAGGCTGGCAGCAGGAATGTACGCGATCTCAAGACTGCACTCGGTTTTAAACCTTGGCACCTTTTATCTGTTCAGCTCCCTGGCGCTGTAGTACTCACTGCTGCAGCCACTTTAAACCCAAGGAAATTAATGTATTTTGACTCACAAGACTGTGCCTAAGATTGTGCCTACGATACACTCTAGCCTGCCTACCTTGATTTAATTAACTTTTGCTGATTCTGGTACACTGCAGCTGCTGTTTAATTAATTTTAGCAGATCCTCTAACACAGCAGCTGCTTGCAGGCTTGAAATTTTCACTGTTTTTCCAGTAACCCAAGTATAAAACTGAGCTGAAAGTGTGCCTTTTACAATTTTTATTTCATTCCTACTGATTTGTTCTGTTTGCTTCTCACTTGCTGCTAAGTTCTAATCCATGCTCCCCCTTCCCCCTGATTAACTCCTTTGTGCATATTCACTGTCTGACCCAGCCCTGATTTTCCCTGTATTTAAGCCCTTGCATGTTTTCTCTTTTCTCCAGGGTCGAGAGGGCAACAGTTGTTGAAAAGCCCTCCACAGCCCCCCTTAGTTCCCCAATGCTACAAGGCTGGCAGCAGGAAGGTACGCAATCTCAAGACTGCGCTCAGTTTTAAACCTTGGAGCCTTTTTTCTGTTCAGCTCCCTGGCGCTGTAGTACTTGGTGCTGCAGCCACTTTAAACTCAAGGAAATTAATGTATTTTGACTCACAAGACCAGTCAGCCTCACCTCGGTAGTGGGAAAGATCATGGAAGCACTACTGAAGGAGAGATTGGAGGAACATCTGGTTGTTAATGGACTACAGGACCCAAGGCAGCATGGTTTCACCAGAGGGAGGTCATGTCAGACCAACCACATTGAATTTTTTGACTGGGTGACTAGGGAGGTGGATCAGGGGTGGGCAGTGGACATGGCCTATCTGGACTTCAGCAAGGCCTTTGACACTGTGCCACACAGAAGACTATTACACAGACTGGGGAATATTGGTGTGGGCAGGACAGTAGTGTGGTGGGTAGGTAACTGGCTGGGTGGCAGGACACAGAGGATGGTGGTAAATGGCTGTCACTCCACAGAGGGGAAAGTGACCAGTGGGGTACCACAGGGATCAGTGCTGGGACCGGTCCTATTCAACATCTTCATCAGTGACATTGCGTAGGACCTAGAAGGCAGAATTTCACTGTTTGCTGATGACACAAAGCTCTGTAACAGAGTAGATACACCAAAGGGTGTAAACAGAATGAGAAGGAACCTGCAGAAACTTGAAGAATGGTCAGGGGTTTGGCAGTTGAAATTCAATGCAAAGAAGTGCAAGATAATGCATATGGGGCACAAAAACCCTGGCACAATATATCAGTTGGGGGGTGAGGATATAGCATGCACCAAGCAGGAAAGGGATCTTGGGGTTATCATATTTGATGACCTCAAGGTAGGGAAACAGTGTGACAAGGTAGCAGGTAAAGCAAATAGGATGCTGGGATGCATAGGCAGGGGCATCACCAGCAGGAAAAGGGAGGTCATAATTCCACTATACAAGACACTAGTGAGGCCCCACCTGGACGTACAGTGTACAGTTCTGGAGACCTTACCTATGTAAGGACATAGACAGGGTAGAGAAGGTTCAGAGGAGGGCAACAAAGATGGTGCATGGATTACATCACAAGTCCTATGAGGACAGGTTGAAGGAACTGAACATGTACTCCCTGGAGGAGAGGAGGGAGAGAGGGGATATGAAAGAGACATACAAGTATCTGACAGGGAGGAACAGGGTGCAGGAATACACTATTTTTAAGTGAAAAAGATGTTCCAGGACTAGAGGGCATGGGATGAAGTTGGAGGGAGGATGATTCAGAGGAAACGTGAGGAAGAGTTTCTTCACAGAACGGGTGGTGGACAAGTGGAACACCCTGCCAGAGGAAGTGGTGGGGGCTGAAACAATCATGGGATTTAAGAATGCATGGGATAGACATGAAGGAATTCTGGAGGTCAGGGGTAAGGGGCAACAGACTTCTAGGAAAACATAAACTGAACTTACAAGCTCAAATGGGCAGACTGGGTGGGCCATAGGCCCTTATCTGCCGACACTGTCTATGTATCTATGTATCTATGTGCCTAAGACTGTGCCTATGATACACTCTAGCCTGCCTACCTTGACTTAATTAACTTTTGCTGATTCTGGTTCACTGCAGCTGCTGTTTAATTAATTTTAGCAGATCCTCTAACACAGCAGCTGCTTGCAGGCTTGAAATTTTCAGCCCACCGCCCCACCCCCTCCTCCACCATTAATTAAATACACTAGTAATCCCACCCACTTTTGTTCCAACCTATAAACTCACTTGAAGGGCAGTCCTACCCCTTCCCCTTGCTGCATCAGTCCTAATTCAAACCAGCGAGGCAGTCCTTTTCCTTTTATTTCCTCCACTCACTCTTGCCTGTTCTCTATGTTTGCCTCTGTTCTACACTTATTTTGTCTGGAAAAGTAACTCAGACTAAGGGTATCCCAGTTTTATCTTTTCCCCTCACCTTTTCAAATTCCCCCTGCTCCTGTCCGCTCCTCATAAACTGCACTCTATTGGAATACCTGTCTCTTGTGAATAACTTGTATAATTGACTGCCAACCTCTAGCCACTAAGGGTTTCACTCAGACTGCCTTCACTATAGGTGTCACCCTGCCCCTTAAGTCACCATTTCTGTCACTTATATTCTACTTTATAGGGACAATCCACCTCTGATTTACAGAGGTTTTATACAAGGCATACATAATGTTCTCTCTTACATGCCCAAGGTCACTTCCGGTGGTATCAGGATTACTACCCACCGTGATCGTCCTCTCCTATCTCTCATGTAACACACCAGCTGGATACCCTGAGTCCTACTGCCATGAAAAATTCTCCTTTGTCTTCTCCATCCTTATACCAACTAGAACTTTGCTCCCTTCTCCTAACCTGTCCCTCCATATAACTTATCCTTCCAAATTAGGGCATTTCCTTCTCTACCACCCCCCTAGCATGCCCAAATACCTCAAGCGCAATTACAGATTCTACAAAGAAGTTTGGGTGATGCTTCTGCACTTATGCTTATCAGGAGACATAGAATCTAACCCTGGCCTCCATTGGAATGCCAGGTCCATGGATGACTCCTCATGGTTCTCCACTAAGGGCATGAAAATTGCCCACATGAATATCAGAAGTTTACCAGCAAACTTTCCTGAACTTGAAGCCTGGATAGCCCTCTACTGTCCGGACATACTTGGACTAACTGAAACATGGCTCAGGCCAGAGATGCCTGATTCCATGTACAAAATACCTGGCTACAGCTTTTCCAGATCCGATCACCCCACCAAACAAAAGGGTGAAGGAGTTGTCCTTTATTATAAAGAGCATCTCAGTGTCTCTGTACTCCAGTCTTGGATAACAAATCACTGTGAAGCTCTGCATACGGTTCTACAACTAGAGGGTGATAAAAGGCTAAATCTGATCTGTGCCTACAATCCTCCAAAGGGGGCTCTCCCTAGCTTAAATGGGCTCTTGGATTATCTGGCCACTCTAAAGGATAGATCTGAAGTCACACTAATGGGAGACTTCAACCTAGATCTATCAGGGAGTCACGCCGGTACATATACTGAAGCTCTCACCCAACTTAACCTAGCTCAACTTATCTCTAGCCCTACACGTATCTCTTCCAACTCGGAGCACCAATCTCTCCTGGACTGGATGGCTACAAATAGAGCAACTAAAATTATTGCTGCAGGGACCTTTTCGGATTCAATTAGTGATCACCTGCTTACTTTCTGTATCTGGAATGGCCACTGCCTTAAACCCCCAAGAATCGTTCAATTTCGGGATTTTGCCAAACTAAACCAAACTGCACTTCTCGAGGATATTAATAATATAGACTGATCTCCCATCTATCACACTGATGATGTAAACACTGCACTTGAATACCTGATGTCTCAGCTTCTTGCCCTTCAGGATCTGCACATCCCTCTGAAAAAAAGGCGTCTCAGGGAGTCCCCTAATAAATGGCTAAAAAATGACCTCCTTCGAGCCATGATAAAAAGAGACAAGGCCTGGACCTTGGCAAAGAAGTCCCAATAATCAGAAGATTGGGTTAACTATAGACAACTGAGAAATGTCTGCAAAAAAGATATTCGGAAGGCTAAAAGGAGCTACTGCCTTAAGCTTCTCCAATCTTCAGCGGGTGATACCAGGGGTTTTTGGAACCACATCAAAAATTTCATTGGGGAAAGGTCCAAGATGGCCATTACCGACATGAGACTGAATGACGCAAACTGTAATAAGTTACCTACTATTGCTAATGCTCTTAATGCACAATTCTTGGATCTCTCCGAATACACTGAGAAATTCAACCAACCTATTTCACCTCCTCCTGAGGTGCAACTTTTGCATGAAACCCCTTTTCATCTCACATTAGTCTCCTCCACCGAAGTGCTGCATCTCCTCAAATCAGTATTCACCTATGGATCTGCTGGCCCGGATGGGCTACTGCCAAGCTTCTTGAAGCAGGCAGCCCCTGCCCTTGCTGTTCCTATTGCAAGAATCTTTAATCTTTCCATAATAACCCAAACGGTACCAACATTGTGGAAAACCGCGTTGTCCCTGTTCACAAAAAAGGGATACCAAAATATGTCAAACTATAGACCGATTGCCATTCTTCTACCTTAAATAAACTTCTCAAGAAGGCCATCGCTACTCAGGTCACAAATTACCTGCACCTTCACAACCTTATATGCCCTACCCAGCATGGATTCCGAACAGGACACAGCACCACAACTGCTCTACTTCAGCTGACAAATGCAGTCCTTACAGCGATGGATAAGAGCCTGCTCACTGGGGCCATATTTATCGATCTCACAAAGGCATTTGACCTTGTGAATCACTCTCTGCTACTTTCCAAACTGTCCCGCCTTGGCTTTGACCTGTTGACCATCTCCTGGTTCAAAAGCTACCTCTCAGGGAGGTTGCAATTTGTCCAAATTGAATCCGCCATCTCAAATATTTCCCTGCCTCTGTTGGAGTCCCCCAAGGATCTATTCTTGGCCCACTACTTTTTTCCCTTTTCATTAACAATTTGCCCTCCCTTCCTTGCTCCTCCTCATTGATCCTTTATGCTGATGACATGGTGCTTCTCTCCAGTGGTAAAGATCCCTTATCAGTCAGAGCACATCTTCAAGCAGACTTCAGCTGCTTGCAGGAGTGATTACTACAGAACAGGCTCCTAATGAATGCTAAGAAAACTGTAACTATACTTTCTGGCTCCCCGTCAAGAATCAGATCTCTCACTCCAGACTTATTGTTACATTCTCTAGATGACGCCCCTCTTGAATTCATTACCTCCTTCAGGTATCTAGGAGTCACTCTCGACCCATCTCTTGACTTTAACCTCCACATTGTGGCTACATGTAAGACAGTTTACTCAAAACTTGGTCTTGCCTTTAAAATTAGATCCTCCCTCAATGATGCTGCCCAGCTTGCTATTGCACAAGGATTTCTCCTCCCTGCTCTGACATATTGCTCTCAGGTTTACCTTAAAGCTAGCAAAGGAGCACTCCAGAAATGGAGCACCTGCTATAACAGTATATGCAGATTTGCTGTCTCCGCTCACAGACTTACCCATCATTGCCTGCTCTACTCGAAACTAAATTGGCTCTCCCCAGACTTGCTCAGACACTATTCTGCGGGCTGTACAATTGATAATATAATCAGAACGGGGTTCCCTAAATACCTTGCCGAACTATTAACTCAGCCCTCCCAAGCATACCTCCTCAGGGCATCTGCTCAAACCCAACTTGAAATTCCCAGATATCTCACAAGAAAAGGAGAACGATCCTTCGCCATATCTGCCCCCTGCTCCTGGAACTCCATTCCCTCCCACATCAAACTCTCCAAATCCTACAAGGCCTATAAACTGGGTTCTTGGGCACACCTATTAGAATCCGACTGCTGCTCTTGTGCTGTAACTTGAGACTCTCTCCTAGCATTTTCTTCTCCTTATGGCACTTACTGATTTCCTGCTGGTCTCCAAAATCTGAAAGTGTCCCACATCCAGCAGAAATCCTATTGTTATAATGCTACTTCATTTAAGTTTTGTTTGCTGATTGTCGTCTCAATTTAGTCAGTGATGTATTATCAGATGAAAATAATTAATGTAATTTTATCTGTTTCTCTTTGTCATCACTGATAATGACTGTACCTGGCTGTATACTGTTCAAATGTTTGTTCTCACCTCATGCTGCCTCATGAAATACTCTTTAATGTTGACTCTGGTCTCCCCGTCTGTACTCTTCCGGGTCATGCCTGAATATAGGCAACATTGTTGTCTAGTGTACTTACCTGGTAAACAATAACGAAATAAATAAATAAAACACTCTCATCGCCTGCAGTGGCGCAGCAGATAACACGTCGAGGTCATGACCTCTCTTCCTCCTCCCTAATGAAATTGCCCAATCTCTGGCACGCTCCGATGCCTTCTGGGAACGCGAGTTCTTGTTTGCTGTGGCCTACAGCTCCATTAAACCTTTCTCTACCAAAACCCCTCTGGCTTCCTCTGGTGAGTTGTAAACCTTGGTTCCTTCACGCCAAAAGATATGAATTTTAGATGGATAGGATGTATGGAAACAGAGACCCTTGGCTTTTAATACTTTAATTATGTCTGAGTACTGTAAGCATTGCCGTTGAATTTCTTGTGGAAAATCATGATAGAAATACAGTCTGTTGTTTAAATAAGTGACTTCTTTCTGTCTCCATGCCCTTAGCAGAACTTCTTCTTTCATCTTATAGCTGTTAAACTTGATAATGATCAACCGCAGTCTGGCCTTTTCATCTGTAAGTCTAGGCTGCAGCGCTCTGTGAGCCCTCTCAATATTTAATTGAAACCCCGTTGGTAGTTGCAAGATATCCATCAGCAAATCCGTCAGAAAATCCAACATTTGTCCTGTCTCTGTTCCCTCGGGGAGTCCATATAGTCTAAGATTCTCTCGTCTAGAGTGGCTTTCGAGGTCTACACTTTTTTCTTGTAAGCTTTCAGTTTGGGCCACTAGTGCTTGTAGTATCAGGCCTGTTTGTGTCGTGCCATCCTCGTTCTGTGCTATCCGGTCTTCTGCCGCTTCTACTCATTTCTCCAGTTTAGTTAATTTTTGATCGAGGTTCCTAAATTCCTGCTTTGTCTCGGCTCTCATTTCCTGAATCTCTTTAAAAAGCTGTTCAAACCACGTTCGAGACAATTGATTGGATTCCTCCTCTTTGTCTACCATACTAGCCGGTGAAGGGCTTCTGCTCGGCCTCTTAGTTGCTGGAGTCAATCTTCGGTCATCTGATGAATTAATTCGACTTTTTGTTTTTTCCTTATTCTGTTTATCTTTAGTACATCCTGTAGATGTCATTCTTAAGCTTTTTTGCAATATTTTTATGATTTAATTTGTTTCTCTGAGTGAAGTGGGTGGGGAGCCACTCTCAGTTGCTTGCTGTTACCTCCGTGAAGTCACCAGAAGTCCCGCACCCCAGGATCTTAAAAGAACTGAGATTAGAGTTGGCTGTCCAACTGGCTAAACTATTCACTAAATCACTAAAGAATGGGGAAGTACCCAAAGATTGGAAAAGGGCAATCATGGTCCCGCTCCACAAATCAGGCAGCAGGGAGGACTCTGGAAATTACAGGCTGGTAAGCCTCTCATCCATAGTGGGGAAGTTAATGGAGACACTACTCAAACAGAGGATCATGGCATTCCTGGAGGCTAGTGGCCATCAGGACCACAAGCAGCATGGTTTCACAGTGGGTAGGTTGTGCCAGACAAACCTGACTGAGTTTTTTGACTGTGTTATAAAGATTATAGATGATGGTGGGGTGGTAGATGTGGTCTACTTAGACTTTAGCAAGGCCTTTGACTTGGTTTCACACAGAAGACTGGTAAAGAAGCTAGACCATACAGGAGTTGGATCAGAAGTAGTTTGATGGGTTAAAAACTGGTTACAGGGCAGAACCCAGAACGTGCAGGTAAGTGGAGCACTGTCATCAGAAGGTAGGGTAACCAGCGGTGTGCCCCAGGGTTCAGTACTGGGGCTCCTGCTCTTCAATATTTTCATATTGAACATAGCTAATGGACTGCAGGGAAAGGTGTATATGTTCACAGATGACACCAACATATGCAACAGGGTTGACACTCAGCAGAGAGTGGACAACATAGAAGCTGACCTCAAGAAACCATAAGAATGGTCTGGAGCATGGCAGTTGAGATTCAAAGCCAAAAAGTGCAAAGTCATGTAGATAGGAAAAAGAAATCCAAATGAGGCATATTACCTTGGAGGGGAAAGACTAGAAGCCTCCACCCAAGAATTCAATTTGGGAATCATTATCTCAGACAACTTGAAGGTACGTAAACAATGCGAGAAGGCAGCATTAAAGGCCAGTGGTATGCTGGGATGCTTTGGGAGGAGAATCACAAGCAGTAAGAGGGAAGTAATCCTGCTGCTGTACAGATCACTGGTTAGGCTTCACCTGGAGTACAGCATCCAGTTCTGGAGGCCTCACCTCAAAAAGGACATTGACCAAGAGGAGACTGTGCAGAGAAGGGCAACAAAAATTATTCATGGACTGCACGAGTTGTCCTACGGGAATAGACTGAAAGAACTGAACATGTATTCCCTGGAACAGAGAAGAGATAGGGGTGACATGATCGAAACATTCAAATACATAAAAGGCATAAACCAGGTGCAGATAGACAATCTCTTCCAATTTAGGAAGGGCAGCAGAATCAGGGGACATGATCTAAGGCTGCAAGAAGAGCAGTTCTCCACCAACACCAGGAAGTTTTTCTTCACAGAAAGAGTGGTGGATGCCTAGAACAGCCTACCTGCCTGCAAAGGTGGTGGGGGCAAACACAATGGTAGGTTTCAAGAATGTTTGGGACAGATACAATGGAGCCCTTGAACCCAAGGGTGGTTAGAAGACTAGGCTAAAAGACAATGGGCAGACTAGATGGGACCTGGTGGTCTCCTTCTGCCATCAACTTCTATGTTTCTACAGCCTGAAGCCCAGACACTGAGATAGACTTCTGTGACTGGTTTCAATACAAGCCTTTTTTGTGTTTTAAGGGTGCCTTCTCCATCATTCATATATATTTCCCTGCTGTATAGTGGCACCCCATCTGATTGCCGACCTCGTAATTAAATACATATTTCCTTTATGTCTAGTGCCACCCCGAATTGCCATCCCCGGCATTCATATATGTTTCCCTGGAGTCTAGTGGCCCCCCACTCTGATCGTTGTCCCTGTATTTCATATAATATTTCTCTGGTGTCTAGTGTTATCCCCCCTCCAATTGCCACCCCCATCATTAAATATATTTCCCTGGTGTCTAGTGGCACCCCAACCCCCATCCGATTGCTGTTCTGCCTTTTAAAACCCTGTAAAAATAAACATTCCTTGATGTCTTTATTCAACCTGTTAAAAAAGGGTCCCTGGCCATTCTGACCCCACCAGCCCAACCTCCCACTGGGCACACACCACCCCGCAACCCCCACCCCAGACACACCTAACTCACCTCAACAGGTCCAAGTGTCCAGATGCACTCTCTGATTGACATGTCTTGCTGCTGGAACCACTTATTTGAATATGAGACACTAAGGTAAATGTGGTTTACTATGTTCGCTATGTTGTGAAGGAGCAAAAGAAGGCCGTGGCCCATAATATAGCTCCTGTTAAGATAGGATATAGTAATCCAGGTTTCCACTACTGTTGATATACATGTCTAGATTAATTTTGAACTGATTTTTACTTTGACTGGATATTATGCTCAAAGGTAATCTGTTCCACAAATTTGCCACTCTTGATGTATAAAAATATTTTCATTTATTTGTACGAAATCTTCCGACTTTAATTTGTAGTGGATGTCCTTGTGTTCCATGTATGTCATTTTTATATTCTGTATTTAATTTTGTCATGAGTAGTGGGTCATTCAGGATGTCATAATACAGTAGTAAATGTCCTCTGTGTCTCCTTAGTTCTAGTGCATGCAGTCTTAGTTTAGCTAGTCTTTCTTTATAATCAAGATCCTTCAGAATTTAAATGGATTTGGAGTGACGCCTTTGAATTTCTTCTAATTTATTAATTTCTACTTTTGTACAGAGGTTCCATATCTGGCTACTGTAATCAATTATTGGCCTAACATAGGATTGCTATAATGGTGAAAGTACATCTGCTTTTTTGCTCTTAATGTTTCTTTTGATTGCCATGGCAGTTTTAGTCACTCTAGAAATGACTGAATGACATTGGTCTTTAAAATTGAGGTTATAGTCAGTGTAATTCCTAGATCTTTTTCTGAACATTTTGAGGGAAGGGCCTCATTCATGAGTATATAATTAAGATGAGGGTTATACATTCCCATGTGAATGATGCAACTTTTATCAATATTTAGTCTCATACCCCAAGAATTAGTCCACTATACAACTATATTTATGTCATTTTGTATGACTTCAATATGTTTGCCTGTTCCACAGGGACTGCATAACATTGTGTCATCTGAAAATCTGGCTACAGTGCTCTTTATGTTTTCATCCAGATCTGCTATAAAAATTTGGAATATTAATGGTCCAATTACAGATCCCTGTGATACTCTGCTTATGACTCTTCCCTCAGTTGAAAAAAATCCTCTTATAGAAACTATTTGTGTTCTGTCCTACATCCAGTTGTCTATCCAGTCAACAATATGAGTATCAATTCCATATTTAGAAAGTTTGTTATTGATTGCCCAATGTGGAACAAGATCAAAGGCCTTACAAAAATCAAATAAGACTACGTCCACCGGTATACCATTGTCTAACATTTCATTAACAATGTCGTAAAAGCTAAATAAGTTGGTCATACAAGATTGCCCCTGTCTGAATCCATGTTGATCTTGATCAAACAGGGGACTAGTTTTAAGTTTATCATTCATTCTATTTTTTATAAGTGATTCTAAGATTTTACAGGGAATAGCAATGAGGCTTATTGGCCTATAGTTTGATACATTTGATTTATTTCCTGTTTTGAAAATTTGGGTTACTCTAGACGTTTTCCAATCATGTGGGATTAGATTATAATTCAAGGATTTTTCATATAATATTGTAATGGTACCCAGATTTGTTCTTTAATGAATTTTAACATGGGGGTCGTTATGTTGTAAATACCTTGTGCACTGTTATCTTTTAGTTTGTTTATCTGGGATACAATTTCCTCCTTAGTAAAGATATGAGTCCCAATTGTTTTTATATTTAAAGAATTTTTTTCCTGTTGTACTTCACTAGAAAAAAAACAGAACAAAAATAAGTATGGTTCAAAATATTCCAATGGGATTTTGAACTTTGATGCTAACTTTGAAATTTTTGCAGATTTTTGATCCCAGATTCTCAACATGGCCTTTTTGGTGCCCCACCTCATGACCAATGTTAGTGGAATTTTGCAAATTAAGTCCAAAAGGCAATTTTACAGTTGCTTGGTTAAATTCACCTTTTGGGTGGGATTTTGGACATTTTTCAAGTGTTGTTCATGTCGGTAGGGCCATAAGAAGGCTACAGTATGTTGAAAATCTAGGGAAAAAATATGTAAAAATGTTAATGTCATGCCCATATGTTGAGATTTTGCTACATTCACTCATAACTTTGGCACTTTTAAATATTTTGACACCAAGTTTTCAACATAATCATCTTTTTACACCACCTCATGAATGTGACAGCTGTAGTTTTTCAAGCCCTGGCCAAAATGTGTTTTCACACCTGTGGCACACAATGGCATAGCGGTGGCACGGAATCATGTTTTGGTGTTTAAAAAGTTTCATTACTGGGTTCATGAGGTGGGGTAATAAGATGTCTATCCTAATAATTTTGTGTCTGTTATATGTATGCATCTAAGAAGGGAAGGGAGCACATGGCCAAAAAGGCCCTGCACTCCCACAAACAAATGAGGATACAATTATACTATCTTAAAAAGTACGGAAATTCTTTGCAAAAAACTTCATTAATGAACTAGTTAGAATTAAAGTGACAAAAATAGGTCAATGTGGCATTAGGGTTTTCAACCCTAACACCCCACCCCCACCCTGCAGGCAGCAACAGGAAAAGCCATTGCAGTTTCACCTCTCTTGCCTCTTTGCAAATCAGGTGTGGAGTGTGCCTTTGGGTTGTCAACCCTAACACACGCCACATTCTCAAATACTGTACCTGTGTCAGCTTATTCACTGATGGAATGGGGTGAGTGTTAGGGCTGACAAACCCAATGCACACCCCATGTCTGATTTGTGAAGAGGCAAGAGAGGTGAATGGTAATGGTTTTTTCTGTTGCTGCCTGCAGGGTGGGGGTGGAGTGTTAGGGCTAGAAACCCTAATGCCCCATTTTCCTACTTTTGTTGCTCTAGCCTTATCTAGTACATTAACAAAGTTTTTTGCAAAGAATATATATATTATAAGGGTGCGATAGTGCCTTAATAGTTAGGGAAGTACAACCTTTCGATGTTAAATCTCAATTTTTGCACCTTAATAACTTTGGCATTTCTCACTGAAATTACCCCAAAATTGGTATGTTCTGTTATGTTGCCAGTGTCACAAGATGTGGAAAGTTTCATGATGGCATCTTTTATGGTTTTCGAGATGTAAAGTGGTCAAAAAGCCAAAAATGTACATTTTATTTCCATGGGATAACATGGGATTTTTTGCCCTCATCTACAGCACACACAGAATGACATTTTTCTTTGATGCTTTTAGGAATAATGGGGCATGTACGAAGGGTGTGCTTTTAGAGGGTTTGGTGAAAAAATGTATTACAATTTTTGAATTATAACGATTTTTGTGATAGATGCAGGACAGGCTGTTCAAAAGGTAAATAACATTTACTGTTCAAACAATAAAGCTAGAATGGTAAATGGCCATTTACTGTTCAGATAGTAAATAGCCATCCTATTGCACCAACCCACAGATCTCAGGAAACCAGCAAAGACTTTATGGTGAGTGGCTTTGGGGGAAGGGGACCACAGAAGATCAAGCAACAGAAGAACATGGCAAAAGAATATGTTTATTTAACAAGAGACGAGCACCTCTCTCTAGCTCTCGCTAAGCGAGAGATGAACTGCCATGTTTTAAATCTCTCCAACCCACCCACAAACTAAAGGCAACCAATAAAAACTGGTGTGTTGCATTTTGTAGCCCAGCCCCCACCTGACTCCCGAGTCCAGAACTCCATGTCCCTGATGTGGCCGTGGCACTAATTAGATTGTACATTAGCCGCTGCTCATTTTCGGGGCAAACAGACCCCAGAATCCGATTCCTCTGCCCCCATTTAGGTAAACATTTCTTGGTGTTTACATAATAAAGCCTGTTTTCCCCTCTTTTACTGCTTCTAAGAGGAAGGGGGCTAAGGAAAACTAATATTAAATATTTAAAGCTCTGCTGTCCCATCCTCCACCCTCTGTTCCCGGTCCCCCATATAAAATATAATAGACTGCCTCCCATTCCCTTCCTCTGTGTGCTGTCTCCCACCCTCCACCCCCTGATCCCATCCCCCTGTATAAAACAAAACTGACTCCCTCCTGCTCCCTCCCTCTGTGTGCTGTCCCATCCTCCATTCCTGGTTCCACATATAAAATAAAATATAACCTCTGCTGCGCCCTCTCACAGTTTACCTTTCCCCTTCCCTTTCAGCTTGCTGACAGTGGGGTGCCCAATGCCCATGTCAGCAGTAGCCCCCCTTCCCCTTAGTGTAGGACACTGGGTAGCCTATTCCTAGTGTCCCCAGTTATGTTTCACCACCTTAGACTGTTATTGGACACTGGGGAGGCCACCCCCAGTGTCCCATTGATGTACATCACCTGTAAAAAAGAAAACAGTCCCCAACATCTTTTTTCCCCCTGTGAAAAAAGGAAATGGTCCCTTGTTGTCTCCCCAGCCCCCCTCCCCATCATGACCCTCCCAGTGAAAAACCCAGCACCCCACACCCTCTCTTGCCTTATACTTACCATCGGAGGTCAGCAGCTGTCATCTTCTGTGGACCAGAACATGTCTGCACTCTTCAAAGCTGAACCGCAAACTGAAGAATCAAGGTAAGCACCGTATAATGGCTGTCAATGGCATTTTGAACTTATGTTGCTATCTCTGCCATTTTGGGATATATTTGCAGCAGTTTTCAACATGGGCTTTCTGGGACCCCACCTCATTAACACTGGCGCTGTCATTTCATTACTCGGTCCAGAAAGGTGATTTTGTGGTCACTGCGCAGAATCACCTTTCAGGACCAGTTAATGAAATGACCTTACCAGTGTTCATGAGGAGGGGTCCCAAAAAGCCCATGTTGAAAATTTGGTGCAAAAATACCAAAAAATACCCGAGTTATGTGTGGTCATTTAAATTTTGCTATGCACGTGTGTAACTTTGGCAATTTTTAATATTTTAACTCCAAATTTTCAACATAGCCATTTTTTCACACCACCTCATGAACAGTACAGCTGTCATTTGAGGCATCCTGCCTAAAACATGTTTTCACACCTATGGTGTAGAATGGCTCAGTTCATGCGCGAAATCACCTATCAGGACAAAGTAACAAAATGACAGTACCAGTGTTCATGAGGTGGGATCCCGAAAAGGGCATGTTGAAAATCTGTGGTAAAAATTCCAAAAATGGCTGTGTTATGGGCATTCATTGCAGTCTTGTGACGCATGCTCATAACTTTGTAAATTTACAATATTGTCACACCACATTTTTGATATAGTCTTCTTAGTATCCAACATCATGAATGCCACAGCTGTCATTTTTCAAATCCTGGCCAAAACTTGATTTCAAACCTGTGGAGTAGAATGCCATTGCAGTTGTGCAGAATTATGTTTTGGTGGGGATTTGAACATTTTCTGTACTGTGTACATGCAGTGAGTTGATAAGAAGGTTATGTTGAACATTTGGGGTGAAAATTATTTAAGATTGCAGTTATGACTATTTCTTGCAATTTTGCTATGCCTGCTCATAACTTTGTGTGTGAAAGGGCAGGGACTGGAGGTCCCTGCATTTCCACAACTTAATACATATATACATCTATGGAGGGATGGGAGTACAGGGTCCAAAAGACCCTGTGCTCCCACCCCAAAGACGCTTCCACAGCTAGAAACATATGCACATCTGTGGGGGGATGGGAGTGTAGGGTTCAAAGGACCCTGCGTTCCCACAGTAAAATAAAGATACTATGATACTATCTCAAAAAGTAAGGAAATAAATTGCAAAAAAGTACTTTAATGCATCAGTTAGGGTTTTTATGAAAGCATCAAAAGCTGGTAAATTTGATGTTAGGGTTTCCAACCCTAACACTCCATCCCCACCCTGCACAGATAAAGAGGGATCGGGGGGGTGGCATTGGGGTTATCAGCTCTAACGCTCACCCCATTCTCCTATGCTGTGCCCACCTAGCTTATTTTCTAATGGAATGTGGTGAGTGTTAAGGGTGACTACCCTAATGCCACCCCCAATCCCTCTTCATTTATGCAGGGTGGGGGGGTGTTTGAGTTTGAAACCCTAACATTGAATTTCCCAGCTTTTGACGCTTCAATAAAAACCCTAACTGATGCATTAACAAAGTTTTTTGCAATGAGTATATCTATATCTATATCTATATATATATATATATATATATATATATAATATATATATATTGCAAAAACTTTGTTAATGCATCAGTTAGGGTTTTATTGAAGTGTCAAAAGCTGGGAAATTCAATGTTAGGGGTTACCGTACCTACCCCCCACTCTCCACACACCAACAGGTATCGTGTGCCTTGGGGTTATTGGCCTAACTCCACCCCATTCCATATGTAAACAAGATGAGATGGTACAGTATAGGAGAATGGGGTGATAGGCCCAACAACCCCAAGGCATACCCCTATGCCTGTTGGTGTATGAAGGGTGGGGGGTGGGAGTGGGGTGGTAGGGTTGGTAACCCTAACATCGAATTTCCCAGCTTTTGGCACTTTAATAAAAACCCTAACTGATGCATTAATGTAGTTTTTTGCAATGAATTTCCCTTATTTTGAGAAAGTATAATAGTATGTGTGTGCATAGAATAAATTCAACGGGCGCACATAACTTGGGCATTTGCAGGATTTTTTTCACCAAATTTTCAACATGACTTTATGGGGACCCCACATCATGAACACTGGCACTGTCATTTCATTAATCTGTCCCAAAAGTTGATTTCGCAAAGTGGCCATGCCATTCTGTGCAACAGGTATGAAAACATGTTTCAGTCAGGATGTGAAAAATAAGGAGATCACGTGATGCCTGAGCTCGGATGGTAGCAACGCGTCTCAGCTCCTGCTTCTCCCTACCTTAATCAAGCCTTTCTCATTATTTAACAGCAAGAAATTCACAACTGAGCTATGGAAGGCATCATTTAAATACTGTACCTTTGTCTGCTTACCGCACTCGAAAATGACCGCAGATACAGCAGTGCTTCAGGATGGAGGTCTATATGAAACAGGCCCTGCCATGGCACACTCCATCTACTACTCTGGAAAAGGTCACAAAAAAATCTAAAGCCCAGTGGCCCCCAGTTGGGTTGGCAGACTAATCCTCCTGCACCTGCTATTCCTTTCATCAATGATCGCTCCCTTCAAGAATTACAGCCCTTTAGAGAAGCCTTACAGGACCTCGCCAGAGTTTAAATCACTGCGTGCTGATCTTGGTGATCTGGGCCGGCACATTGGAGATACTGAGACCCATGCCTTCTCCCTGGAGCAGCAGAGGAACAAGGTTGATCCTAAGCTAATGCGACTCCGACAACAAGTAGTAAAGCTTCAAGATAAAACTGAAGACCTGGAAGGGTGAAGTTGCAGAAACAATCTGCTGATATTTGGCTTCCCAGAATCAGATGAAGGCCCCTCCTCGGTCCTGTTCACTCAGAAGCTCCTGGTGAAAATAGCCGGTCCCTCTCCTTACAACTCCTCCTATCTAATAGAAAGGTCTCATTGTTCTCTTTGCCCTCATCCTTCTGCTGGATTGCCCCCCCTCACCCCTTCATCTTTAAGTTCTTAAATTACCTGGAAAAGCAACATGTCCTACAGAAGTCCAGGGAGCTGCAGTCCAACACTTGGGAGGGCCATTTTCTATGGCTCTCTCAAGATCTCTCTAACAAAACCAGGAAGAAGTGAGCAGCCTTTCTCTCTACAGTAGCTAAACTAATCATGGCCAGCATCCAATTTAAGATGGGGTATCCTGCTTGCCTACAAATTTAGGTCTAAGAGCAATGGCATTCTTTCGAATCACCTGAACAAGCAGTTCACGAGTTAGCAGCTCTCCTCCCCAACCTATTTATGGGCACTTGAACATCCCTGATTCTTGCACCACACACCTCCTAATGTGGATCTGTCTTGGTGTGCTGTATGTTGGATGTGTTTCAGGCAAAACAAGAACTGGGACTATTATGGTGTGAGAGCTGGGACTATCATGGTGTGACTGGATCTCGCCTCAGGTGACCTTGTTAAAAGGATGTTTGGGTTGCCTGCCTGTCTCACCCCCAGGGATGTGCGAGGGGCTGGCTGATATTTTTGCACTGTTCTCAAAGTTGCTGTTCTACTTGTTGTGTTTACTAACTAATTTTGCAGTTTGATGGCCATCGTTTTAGCATTTCAATAACACATTTATATTTGTCAGTCATGTAACAATCGGTAGCCTAACAGAGAGATCTGTTGCACAATCCACAGGCCACTAGGGGGCAATATACTGTAGCTATTCATTTTAATCAGAGCAGAAGCCTCGAGGTAACTCCCTTCTCAATTCATGCCTGGGACAAATTTCCTTATAATATAGTCCTGAGGAGTTTCATTAAGTTATCTCCTGTCCCGTAAGGTCGTACATTACTTCCTATATTACCAACATTGTATACTAACTTTTATAGCCTGTTTTGTGCTTATTTCAAGGTCTCCTTATTCAACATTGTTCAAAAGAATATTCCCATTTTTTGTGGCTTGATCTTGGTTGGGGGGATAGTTGGAGTGATTGCAACTGCTAATCTGGGGCTTATCATGCTCTGGATAGAGAAGGTGGGATCCTTAGTCCAATGTGGAATAGCAACTTTAATTGGGTACTTTTCTGTTCTTCCACTTCACTGCATTTATTTATTACTCACTTTGAGGGCAACGGTGGTAAACACGGGAGCAAACTTAAAGGAGTAACTTAATTTTTTGTTAATTTCCTGGCATTTTGTTTATGGAGGGCAATCACAAGTCCTGATTATCTTGAGAATGATATATCCATGTCCCCCTACACTGGCTATCTATACAGACATAGGACTAAGGTAATGTGGGGTATTAAGGTTTGAAGTTACAACTACACTCAGTTTGGTATTAGATTTGGGGGTATGGGTGGGAGTTGTAAATATTATTATACATGGGGATTAGGTGGTGAGTGGGAATTTTTTTATCTTTAACATACCATTAGGTTTCAGTGTTATTCAAGGGGAAGGTTTTCTTAGGGTAGAAGGGGGCAATTTTATTTGCCACGTGCACAGATATCTTTACCTACTGTACTGTATTTTACTATGTGACAAAGAATGCTCACCATGAGTATCGGGGGGGGGAGGTGAGAGGTTGACAGAGTGTCCTCATTTGGGTTTCTAATTTCTGTACTGGTTTTACAATATAGAGATAATGGCTAATTTTTTTTAAAGTTTGCATCCTGGAACATCAGAGGTGCAAGAACCCAGTTCAAAAGGTCCTCAAACATATCTCTCAATTGCAATGTAAAATAGTATTTTTGCAAGAAACTCAATTGCTGTCAGCAGAAGGAAATTGGTTTAGTAGACAATCAGTTGGCCAGGTCTTCGCTGCAGGTTATAACTCCTCGAGCAGAGGTGTGACCATTTTACTCTCCAGAAATGTAAACTTCCAATGCACACAATGTATTTCTGATCTGCAAGGCAGATATATCTGAATAAAAGGTCACCTTGACCAGGCAGAAGTAATATTAGGCAGTGTATATGGCTCTAAAAGTAGCGACCCTGCCTTTTTCATGGAAATTACAGACCAGCTGGCTTCCTTTCTACCTGCCCACATAATTCTTGGGGGTGATTGGAACACTACAGTTACCCAGTATTTGGATTGGTCAGGTAGGTCATTGGCCCCACTGTCACCCTCCCAACATGCTATAAGATATATGATGGATTCAATAGGACTGTGTGACCCGTGGAGGATCCTCCATTCTCAAACCCAAGAATGTTCCTATTATTCTGCTGTTCATCTCTCCTACTCTCACCTAGATTTTATTTTAATTATTCAAACAGAGATGAGCGGGGCCATGGACAGTGGGATCACTCCTAGGGTCCTGTCAGATCATGCTTTGAAATGACTGACACTCTCCCTATCACCAGTCCTGCAGAAAGACACTTCCTGAAAATTAAATAACCAGCTTCTAAAAGATCCATATATTGTTTCTAGGCTTAAAAATCAGATCCAGGTCTATACAGAGAAAAATGCTAGTTCAGTGGCTAGGGGAAACCATGAATGGTGTGCTGTTAAGTGTTTCCTCAGGGAGAACTTATACGACTAGCCTCTAAACGCAAGACAATTTGGAAGCAGGAGGCAAACAATCTCGTGCACCAAATTACAGAGCTAGAACAATCCATCTCACCTTCTACCCAAGCAGAAACTCTGAAGGATCTTGTGTGTTTAAGAGATAAATATGCTGACTTATTGAGGGAGAAAGCTGAATATGCAATTCTGAAAACCCAGTCGAAGTACACTGAACAGGGTGAAAAGCAGGGCATCTCCAGGCTTTACACCTGAAGAAAAGTGAGGCCGACAGAGTAATTCCAGCTATTCTCTTGGATGATGGCCTAATGAAGACATTACCAAGAGACATAGCTAAGGAGTTTGAAATTTTTTATAAGGACCTCTATGGGGCCAGAAACCCAAAACCTTCTGAGGAAGGAATCAATGCCTATCTAGATATGGTCCCCTACCCCAGCTGTCAGATAATCAATGGTCCCTATTATCCCAGCCTATCTCTATATCCGAAATTCTCACCGTAATTAATAGCCTAGCTTTAGATAAGGCCCCTGGACCAGATGGCTTCTCCTCCAATTTTTATAAAGTGTTTTCTAAAGAATTATCTCCTCTACTTCTCCACTTTTTTCAGTTCATGTATAAGACTGATACCCTAGACCCAACAATCCTGGAGGCTTTGATAGTCCTGCTACTGAAACCAGGCAAATGGTCCAACCGAGTTTCTAGTTACTGGCCTATCTCATTACTAAATTATGATCTTAAGATTTTAACTAAAATTCTGGCCTCGAGGATTAACAGTATCTGGTCTGGTATCCTCAGTCCAGAACAGGTTGGCTTTGTCCCAGCTCGATCCCGCTCTGATTACCTACACAAGTTAGCATATATTTTCTCCGCTGCTAGGGACTCTACCTCTCCCATGGTGTTGGTGTCCCTAGATGCCGAGAAAGCTTTTGACTGAGTGGACTGGACCTTCCTTCTGACTACCTTACAGAAGTTTGGTTTTCCCCAATCCTTCCTGCACTGGATCAAAATAATATATTCCTCACCTGCTGTAAAAGTTTACTGTAATGGGGTCTTTTCCTCTAGATTTCCTATGTTTTCTGGTACACGTCAAGTTTGTCCATTGTTTCCCCTTCTTTTTAATCTCTATTTAGAGCCTTTAATTTGGCAAATTAAACTCTCCCCCAATATAACTGGAATCCCAATAGGAGAGACAGTTCAGACGTTATCAGTATATGCCAATGATATCTTACTACACCTCTTGCAACCATCCAAGTCAATTTCTGCAGCCCTGTCAATCATTAAAATGTTTGGGATATTTTCCAATTATAAACTTAACCTATAGAAAACTGTGGTACTACCTCTCAACCCCTACACTTTAAAATCAGACATTGTCCATTTTGGCATGCATTGGGCTCCATATTATATTGAGTACTTAGGTATTTATTAGTCTCGCGATGTCTCCATTATGAGGAAGCACAATTTAGAAGATTTAATAATTGTTCTCCAACAAGATCTATCCAGATGGAGGTCACTTCTTCTCTCCCTTTGGGGCAGAATCAACATAATAAAGATGAACATTCTCCCGAGACTGTTCTATCCTCTCAATGTGCTAACTCTCTGGTTACCCATCTCCTTCTTCAAATGCATACATGCCCTTATCACTAGGTTTATTTGGCTGGACAAAACTCCCAGAAGGTCCTACAAGAAGCTTTCATTACCTAGAATACAGGGAGGGCTTAAACTTCCTAACTTTTTTGTTTTATTACTGGGCAAGGCATCTTCATAAATGTTTAAATTGCATCTCCCCAACCTGGGCTAACCAAGCCTCAGACTACATACCAATATGGCTTAAGTTGGAGCTTGCTCTAATAAATAGGTCCAGTCTAGCTGGATTTTCCCTTTTCTTCATGCCCTGGAGATCTTTACCACCTCTATTGAAATATTCAGTGATTGGCACCTCTCTAAGAGTATACTCTCAATTCTGTGCTGCTCTAAACTATCAACCAACCAAGCATATCTCTCAACCTCTTTTTTACAATTATGATTGTTAAAGTGAGGCGACAGGTGATTACTATTACTTGGCTGCCACAGTTGTCCAATGCTGTAGTCTCAGATCTGGTCTCACAAGGTGCACTGCTTCCCTCACCCTTCATTTTGCAAAAATGTCAACTGGGGTTCTCCCATATCTTTAAGATCTTTCAACTAAGATACCTTCTGCTGCAGGTGTTAGGACACAGCCCATGGCAAATTGACCAATCATAATTGTTCTGCTGTCTTAAAGAATTGGTCTCCAAGCCTCACAGAGTTTCTGGGACACTCTGTTAACTTTCTCCTCTCCCTACTGGTGTGCTATACGGAAGGACTTATATATTTATGTATCTCAGAACAGGCTCAGACTTATCAAGTTTTATATTTTGCACAATCTCTATTGCACACCTGTAAAACTCACTAAAATGGGCCAAACTTCCTCAAACACCTGCAACAGATGTGGCCAAGAGGTAGGCTCCCTCTTGCATATCTTCTGGTCCTGCGCTAAAGTTGCACCTGTTTGGGGCCTCATTGAGGTCAAAGCAGATCCCTTATTGGGACTAGAGGGGATTTTTCACCAGAAATCTGCACTCTGGGTGACTACAGTTATATTCAGGTGAGAGAGAAAAGGTACCATATCTCCATGATTTCTCTGGCACTGAAAAAACTAGTGCTCAGACACTGGCTAGGCTAATCCTTTCTCTCTTATCAGGAATGGCTGCAGGAGCTTCTGTTCAGTCTCTAGACCTAGAGTATGATCGCTAGCATCCGTCATAATCCTTTGTTCTTCGATAAGAAATGGGGTAAACTGTATACGCTGTACACTATCTGAATCTGATAGTCTTAAGTAATTCTTGCACCCTCTGTCTGTATAAACATAAATTCAGGGTTATAGCCTAGAGTTTTCATGCTGAGGACACTCCATCGGGGGGGTGGGAGTGGGGGATGGGGGTTGTTTCTATGTTATGTCTTCCTATATCTGTCACGTCCTTGTACTACTTTGAAATTAATAAAGTTTATTAAATTTCAAAAAAAAAAGGATGTGAAAAATGATAGCTGTATACTGTTCATGAGGAGGTGTGAAAAATGGCAATGTTGAAAACCTAAAGTAAAAATATGAAAAGTTTACGAGGTTAAGCGCGTGTTTAGAACCTGCGCAATGCACGCTCGTAACGTGGTCATGTTTTAGAATTATTTCACCAAATTTTCAACGTGGGCTTTTGAGACATCCCCTCATGAATCCTGGCACTGTGATTTCATTAATCTGCCCCAAAAGTTGATTTCACACAGCCACCGTGCCATTCTGCACCACAAGTGCGAAAACACATTTCAGGCAGAATGTGAAAAATGACAGCAACAGTATACTGTCCATGAGCAGGTGTGAAAAAATGGCAATGTTGGAAATCTGGATTGAAAATATTAAAAATTGGTGAAGTTATGTGCGTGCATAGAAACTGCACAATGCACTCATAATGCAGTCATTTTATGGACTTTTTGGACCAAATTTACAACATGGGGTTCTTGAGACCCCACCTCATAAACACTTGCACTGTCATTTTGTTAATCAGTCCCAAAAGGTGATTCCATGTAGTGACCACAAAATCACATTTCGGGGCAGAATAATGAGATGATAGTGACAGTGATAGTGTTCATGAGGTGGGGTCTAAAGAACCCCATGTTGAAAATTTTAGGTCAAAATTCCTAACAATGGCTGAGATATCAATCTAAGTTGAAACCCCCATTGACTGCCATTATACAGAGCTTACCTTTGATTCTTCAGTTTGCGGTTCACCTTTGAAGAGCACAGATATGTCCCAGTCACCAGAAGATCACAGCCACTGACCTCCAGAGGTATGTATGGGGTGCAGGGGGTGTGTGGAGAGGTAGGTGCACAGAGGAAGGCCAAGATGGAGAAGGGGTGTGGGGGAGATGATGAAGGATCATTTTCCTTTTTACAGTGAAAGAAACAAAAAAAGATGTTGGGGGACTGTTTTCTTTTTTACAGGAACATTATAAATATAACGAGACACTGGGAGTGGGCTACCCAGTGTACCACACTGTGGGAGGGATACTGACTGCCAACATGGAGACTGGGTACCCCAATGTCAGCAAACACAGAATGGGGGGCAGGACATAACTGGAGACACTGGGAGTGGGCTAACCAGTGTCCCACACTGTCGGGGGGATACTGATTGCCAACATGGGGACTGGGCACTCCAATATCAGCAAACACACATAATAGAGGGTGGGACATAACTGGGGACATTGGGGGTGGGCTACCCAGTGTCCCACACAGTGGGGCGGACTGACTGCCAACTCAGGGACTGGGCACCCTGATGTTGGCAAACACACAGACCATTTACTGTTCAACTAGTAAAGTGCAAATGGTAAATGGCGTTTGCCATTTGAACATTTACCATTCGAACATAAATTATATGACAAGTACTCATTGCTGCAACTGCACATAATCCCCCTCCTGCCCCTTACCTTCACCCCTAGGCTGGGTCTGCCCTGTCTACATTTGCTGTATATACCTGGGGTCTCATGCAACATCTGCTGACTAATTTAATAAAATATCTCTGGTTGCTACCTGATGTGGTATTTGTGTACCTATATTATAACTATTGTGATCAACCTATTACCAAGTGTGTACCACCAGTGAATGCCTGTAACGCTGGCTGCTTTTTTAATCTAAGCGTTATGTACTGTACTGTTTGTTTGCTGTGATGTATTGCTCTCTTGACGAGGTGCCTTTGTAAATGAGTGTGTGACTCAAAGGTCTGTAAACCGATGATCTAATAATAAATAAATAAATATTTACCATTCAAACATTTACCGTTCGAACAGTAACGTGCGAATGATAAATAACATTTACCATTCACACTTTTATTGTTCGAACAATAAATGTTATTTACCATTTGAGCAGCCTGTCTTGCATCTATCACAAAAAACATTGTAATTCAAAACTGGCAATATATTTTTACACCAAACTAAAGGCATACCCTTGGCACACCCCATCATCCCTGTAAATATCAGAGCAAAACTTAATTCAGTGTGTGCTGTAGATGAGAGTAAAAAATCCCATGTTATCCTATGGAAAAAAAAGTTCCTTTTTGCATTTTGATCACTTTATATCTTCGAAACCATAAAAGCTGCCACCTTGAAACTTTCTACATCTTGGGATACTGACTGACAGCACATACCAATTTTGAGGGTTATTTGGTTGTAAAATGACAAAGTTATTAAGGTGCAAAAATTGAGATTTAACATTGAAAGGCTGTACCAACCCTAATTATAAGGGCGCTATTGCACCCTTATAATATATATTATAGTGGCACAGTGATGCCACTATAGTTGGGGTTGCATGTCCACTTCTATGTAAAACCCACAATTTTGCACCTGAATAACTTTGCAACTATTCTTCCCACTTGCATGAAATGTTGCATGCACCATCTGGTACCATAGATCTCTGGATCTCACAAGTTTCAATGTGCAGTTGCAGAGCTGCAGCGTGCCCAAAAATGTGAAAAACACCACTTTTTGCAAATTCTTTGCTTGGGGCTATGGTCAAAATGGCTTTGGGGTCTGGTCTGAAATTGTCAGGGTATATGGGGTCTGGGTCACTGATGTGCCTTTCGAAGGTTTGGTGAAACAATATTAATCCATTCAAAAGTTATTAAAGATTTAAGTTTCCCATTGTAGCCTACGGAAAAAAAATATATGTTCTATGCAAAAGCACATTTTGCCTTTGCGAAAGCACCTTTTAGTGCCGCAGATGGGTTTAGTAGTGTTGCATGGCCACCATCTTGTTTTCAGTTAGCGGTGGAGAAAAAATGTAATTCAGAAAAAAATGCCCCTTAGTAAACACCAACAGTTGTGATTACCTAACTGGGGCCCTAGGAACATGATCCTGGCTTCATATTTTACAAATTATGCTTGTAAATATGTTTTTTACGATTTTTCCGTTGGTAGTTTTGCAATTTGCTAAAGTACGTTTGCAAAACTTTTGCAAATTGCGAAAGTGTAGCTCGCATTCTTTCACAAATTGCCACAGCCTTTCATGAAAGCATTCACAAAATTTGCGAAAGTGTTGCAAATTTGCAAACATTCTTGCAAAAACTTTTTATTTTTTGACACTTCACTGCAGCTAAACAGTTTGGAGTTTTGGACTGAAATTTGCAGGGTAGGAAGGGCTTGACCCACATATGTGCCTTTTGCTGGTTTGGTGATACAATTTGCATTGGTTCCATAGCAACAACATTCCAAAGTTTAGAAATTTCCCATATGATAAAATTGTGGCGGTAGTGGTACCTTTCGGCGGCTATAACTCGAAAATGGTTCAAGATATAGATTTTTCATTAAACACAGCTTAATACAACTTTGGGTGTACTAAGCATGTATGCAAGATGCCAGGTCATGATTCCAACTGTGGTGGAATTTTTCCCAGTGTTCCTATTGTTACTGCAATATTGCACCATTTGCATCATACGGGTTCTTTGGAATGTCTCTAGCCCTGTGCTGTGTCTCTATACTTATGGGTAGATGGGATCATAGGGCCAAGAGCCCTGTACTCCCACATATGGATACCATTATGCAATAATGTAAGTGCAGGGCCCTCCATTATGTAGTACTGGGAGCACAGGGGTCCCACAGGGAGATGAGGGTTCATTACAATGTCTCTACACTAATAGATAGATGGGAGTACAGGGCCCATAGGGCATTGTGCTCCCACAAATGGTTACCATTGAGGAGTGATGGCAGTATGATTGGGTGCTCCCACAGCCACATATGGGTAAGATTACACTTTCTCAAAAAGAAGGGAAATTCACTGCAAAAAACTTTGTTAATCTATCAGTTACAGTTTCTATCACAGTGACAAAAGTATGGAAATTTGATGTTAGGGTTACAAACCCTATCACCCCACCCCAGCCTCAACACACCAACAGGTGTCAGGTGTGCCTTGGGGTCATTGGGCCCATCTCTCACCCCATTCTCTATACTGTACCATCTGAGCTTCCTTGAACATGGAATGGGGTGAGAGTTAGGGTTGATGACCCCAAGGTACACCCATGATGCCTGTTGGTGTGTGAAAGGTGGGGGCGGGGGTGGGGTGGTAGGGTTGGTAACCCTAACATTGAATTTCCAGACTTTTGTCGCATAATAGAAACCCTAACTGATGCATTAATGGAGTTTTTTGCAATGAATGTAGATATATATATATATATATATATATATATTATGGTAGCACGGTAGTGCTACCATAGTTAGGGTTGAGGAGCCATTTCTATGTTAAACCCCAAAACTTTGCACCTTAATAACTTTGCAACCGTTTGATGGATTTGCCTGAAATTTGGAATACATGATCAAGAACCATAGGCCTTGGGATCTGCCAAGTTTTGTACTGGTCAGATATACGACTACAGAGTTATTAAGCATGATCTGTGCATGTGTTTACGCTTTTTCTGGAATTCTATGGTCGCGCCTACAGGTTGTACGGTTTGTGCGACTGGCCTGAAATCTTCGGGAACATGTGGCCAGGGTCCCAATGTGCCTTTTGAAGATTTGGTGAAAAAATATTAAACGGTTCAAAAGTTATTCAAAAAACAGTTTCCCATTATAAGTCAAGGGAAAAGTTAACAAAAAGTTCGACAGTGTCACAAATGCATTTTTACTTTCGCAAATGGGCCTGTTACTTTCACAAATCCGCCATTTTGTTTTCAGTTGGTGATCAGAAAAATGGTTGGCATTTAAATTTGAGACCCTCTAGCAACGTAATTTTTTGTATTCACCTAGTCGGGCCCTGAGGATGCTTGCCATGTCTTTATTTTGTGGTAAAACACCCCAGAAATATGTTTTTCAAATTTCTGGAAAAAGTACTTTCACAAATTACTTTCGTGCTCATGAGAAATTAACCGATTTTAAGCTTTGTAAGTGGCGACAGTAATTTTCTAGTCTGTGGGAAAATGACAGCAATTTTTTGGCACTGCACTGCAAAATAACCGTTGGGAGTTTTGGGCTGAAATTTGGAGGGAACGCAGCTGCCATCTCACAGAAATGCCTTTCAGTGTTGCATTGAAAAAATATTACATGGCAGCAAAGTTACAGCACTCCAAAGTTGACAGTTTTTCCCATAGGATAACATTACGGCGCCCGAAGCATTACAGGAATCCTTTGGCACCCTGCTGCAAAATAACGGTTTGGTCTTTTTTCCTGAAATTTGGAGGAAATACAGCCAACAGTCCACAGATATGCCTTTCAGTAGTTTGGTGAAAAAATATCACACGGCAGCAAAGTTACGGCACTCCAAAATTGATGTTTTTTCCCATAGAATAACATTACGGCGCCCGACACATAACAGAAATCATTTGGAGCCCTGCTGCAAAATAACGGTTTGGTCTTTTTTGCTGACATTTGGAGGAAAGACAGCCAACAACCCACAGATGTGCCTTTCAGTGGTTCAGTGAAAAAACATTACAGGGAGACAAAGTTATGGCGCTCTGAACTATTCTTTTTTTCCCATAGGATAACATTACGGCATTCGCCGCGCCTTTCAGGGCCCGTATCTCGGAAACGGTGCGAGATACAGACTTTTCGTCGGAAAATCTCTTAGCCCCACAATGGGGCTAAGATTCAAATTAGCCAGGACAGTTGTAAATAATATGACTTTTACATTTTTTTTCCATGTCGTATGGTTACTGAGATATGATGTATTTAGTATTCCAAGATCTCATTTTCTGTGCCGATACTCATTATTATGCATACATTATTTGTACTCACTGTCTTTCTCTATATGCGGGTTTTGGGAAAACCAGCCTGTACGCTACATTACTGTTAGTGTTGCCCTTTCGCTTGCGATTCGTACCCTTTTCACTTAACGTTGACGTCTGCGCCACCATGTGCGTTATCCTTTGCGTTTTCATTTGTGCTTGTGTTTCTGTTATTTTTTGCCATTTCTGTGTACAGTACTGTTTATCTTTCTTGACATTTCTGTTTGCAGGCACCATGTTACTATGTGACAACACATCACATGGCAGACCGTTCCCGTCTACGCCACCATGTGCGTTACCCTTTCTGTTTTCATTCGCGCTTGTGTTACCATGTGCACAGCTGTTAGCATTTCTGTTTGCGTTGCTGTCCCTGTTAGTATGCCACAAGACATCATGTGGCGGGAGTGCGGGGCCCTCTTACATTCACTATTTCTTGTTATCATTCCCAAAAAGAAGGGAAATTAGAGGCAAAAAACTCTGTTTAATGCATTAGTTAGGGTTATTCCACAGCGACAAAAGTGAGGAAATTCGCTGTTAAGGTTGCAAACCCCCCTTGCACCCGCCACCCACCCCCCCAACCGGCATTGGGGTGTGCATTGGGATCATGGGTCCTAACTCTCACCCCATTCTATTGTACTTCTGCTGCTTTACACATGTCATGGGGTGAGAGTTAGGGCTGATCATCCCAATGCACACCCCAATGCCACCACGTGCGTCATCCTTCGCGTTTTCATTTTCGCTTATGTTTCTGTTACTTTTTTGCCATTTGTGTGTACTGTACTGTTTCGCTTTCTGTTTCACTTTGTGTCACCATGCCCATTGACATTTCAATTTACAGGCACCACGTTACTATGTGACAAGACATCACGTGGCACACCGTTCCCGTCTACACCACTGTGTGCATTACCCTTTCTGTTCTCATTCGCGCTTAGTTACTATGTGACAAGACATCACGTGGCACACCATTCTCGTCTACGCCACTGTGTGCATTACCCTTTCTGTTCTCATTCACGCTTGTGTTACCATGTGTGCCACTGTTATCATTTCTGTTTGCGTTGCTGCTCCTGTTACTGTGCCACAATACATCATGTGGCGGGAGCGAGTTACATTCACTATTTTTCAATATCATTCTCAAAAAGAAGGGAAATTAGAGGCAAAAAACTCCATTTAATGCATTTGTTAGGGTTGTTCCAGAGTGACAAAAGTGAGGAAATTCGCTGATAGGGTTGAACACCGTAACTCCGAGTTCACCCCCCCAGCACCACATACACACAGACACACACAGGGGTGTGCTGTGGCACGAGGTGTGGCTGACTGGCACATGTCTCTATAGGATGATTGACTGACCATTAACACAATTCTTGGGAGTGACTTATCGCTATAATAATGAAACATGTTTTTAAACAGTTGTAAACCTTGTTCAGTATATCGTCAACCTCTTCATGTATGGTAATAAAAGATTAACATAAGGTTGTTAGGATGTTTGCAGCCAATGAGAAACGTCATTTTATCAGACTCTGAAGTACACATAGTAGTGACTGAATGGTACATGTATAGTCACAGCTGTGACCTGTTGGGTGCTGATGTGTGGCACCTTGGTATAGTAATAATGACTGCATAGGCACAGGAAAAGTAAGTACATTGCTGAGTTTTTGACATTGTTAGGAATTCTGTCAAATGTGACATGCAATGTCCCACATCATTGCATATGCTGTGATACTGACTGTATGTCATAGGTACCAAACAAATTGATGGAGGTATAGTTGTAGCAGTATTAGTAAACATTGATTTGTATGCTTAAGTCATAGACACTTATTTTTATGTCATAATGGTATTTAAAGTAAGGAGTCGACACAGGTGGTTATGGTTTTTAAAAATTTATTGCCAATTTGTCAAATGGAGAAAAGGTTCAATCAAGAGTGAAATTTAGTTAACAGAAGCAGTCTCACAATACAATCTTTGTATGTGTGCAATCATTGCTTGTCAAATACATAAATGTGTAAGAATAATAATAACTGTATAATATGGATTGGAGTAAGTGTGTGATATTATATGAAACTAATCAGATGTGTGTTTTTAGTTATGTTTCAGTACTCACTACTGTTTATGTGAGGAAGTAGTTTCTGACATTCAACCTGGAATTCTAATAGTCAGGCTGAAGCTGTGGCGCTTCATTATATTTTTACTATTGAATGTGAATGGAGTTTGTAAAAAATGTTACTTTTTTAAAAATGGTTGTATGTTGTAATAATGTGTAGTGCATTACTTGTGTGTTATGTTAATAAGGGAATGTCAGTCGGTTGTGAAGTGTGATTACAGACATGATAGACAAGTGTTTTGTTGTAATTGTGTGACTGCTAATGTGGATGTTCCTGGGGTGGGCGAAAAACCATATGCTGACTGTCTAAGTAGTACAATTTACACAAATGTAAGTTTTGTGACATTTGATTGATATTATTTAATAATATGTCACTGACTAGGTGCAAATGGAAAATTCCCACCCGACCCCTCAATTGAGGTGATCATAAATATTGTCAGGAACAGGTATGCAGTTTGTTGTGATCAGCAACAGTGCCTGATTTACAATTGTCAATATTTTTTACATACGGTAGAATTACTTATGTGACAAGTTAAAAAAATATTATGTTTTTACATGAACAAATGACATTTTATCAATTCTTACTTTGGCTTCTATGTAAATTCTTAACTTGTAAATACTAAAACTGTCATGGAATGCATTTTTTAACAAACTTATGGTTAGTTAAATGTTGTTACTATACTGCTGAATAATATCTAAAACATTCACTTGTACTGTAGTGCTACACTGCTTATTTTAGTACAAGTATCAAACTAGTTATTAACAATGTACACTTGAAAACAAATGTTTCTATTATGTACAAGTAATTTTAAACACTTGTAAGAGTCACTAAATTAGATTCAGCAATTGGTTATTATTTACAGTTGTGTAACTCAGCTTCTTGCATTATCAATAAAGGTAGTTGTTTTTACATATGTACAATACTAGTACTACTCATGAAAGCGTGATAGTTCTACACTGTTGCATGGTGATTGAATGATGTTCTCTATATGTCAAGAGTCACTAGACAAATTGAAGTGTTGATAGACAACTTGTGACAGAGTGGAATGTTTGCTGAATGTTATAAGGGTAGCTCAGTTATCTCACATAATAACTGAGAAGTTCTCTTTGTTTGCAAAGAGTAAGAGCTTATAAGTCAAATCAATTTGTTGTTATATATGAGTTGATACATGGATTTTTAAAGAGATGTACAGAGGAGGAGAGTAGTAAGTCCTCAGTTTTTAGATGTACAATCTTTGATAGACATGTAATCATGGTTTCTCTAGTGACTGTGAATATTGTTGGCACCGATTGAAGTCACTACAACAATTTTCATGTAGTCACTGATCTACACAAGATCTAACATGTCACAGTGTATGTAATGTCTGTATTAGAATTCCATTTTGTTGAAATTGTATTGTTTATTTACAGTTGTACATTATACAACATTGTAATGAGGCATGATTTTTTTTTGGACAAAGTAGTCATTTTAAAATGCTACATGTTTTGTCCTATTCTTCTGAAATATGAAGGTTGTCATAATTCTTCAATATTAGAAGATATGCATTTTTCAAGTGACGTGGCAGTCTCTGTTTAAAAGTTGTTGTAGAGTCGTCACACTAACCATCCAGTTCTGCACCTTAGTAACGAGGTGTAATGCCCAGAATGCATGGATTGACCATGGTGATAGATTATACTGTGAGTGTCAAACAGTGATTGGTTGAAGACTATTCTACTAGCTGTGTAATCTGTGATAAGAGTATCAACTCTGATCCTGTTGGGATCAAATCTGTGCAACATAAGCAACAGATATTGAGATGAACTCCTTAGACATATGGACTGAGTGCATCTGCCTCCACACCTTTCACAGGCATGACTACATTCAGCATTAGTGAATAGCTGTCGAAATTTGACACTTTTGGCTTCAGGAACAAAGAGAGTTATCCACAGCATGTCTTGTGTGGTTTCACGCTGTGAATTGCCACATGAAACACATACATATTTTGTAACATATGTTACTGTGAAGTACTGCCGCATTGGGGTGCCGTCTTCATCCAGGTTGTTTATGACAGCCATCATAAACTCAGTACTGTCTTGCTGTATGTCTGCAGCAAATGTACTACATCCAGCATATGTAGATAACACCTGCCGTAGTGGTGTTAGTGACTGTACATTGTTAGAGTGGTCAGAAGTCATCTTGATAATCTGCTTCAAAGCATTTGATAGGGGATTGTCTTGTGAAGCAGATATTGCCTGCACAAACTGCGGCATGTGTAGAAAAACTTGCATAGCTGAGTTAGCATAGCAGTTTACTCTACTGCTGTTGTCAAAGAGTGGTACAGCAGCTACAGCAACTGATTTCTGATGAATTGCTGGTTGTGAATGTTTACTTGAAGTTGTGGCCTTTGCTGAACTCTTTTTTGTCGAATCACTTTGGGAAGCTTGCTGCTGTTTGTTGCTCCCTCTAGCTGTGACTGAATTGTGTGAGACAGACAGATATGTAGGCAGTGGTATTAAAGACATTTGTGGCTGATGTAGAGTACGTAACCTGTTGTACTCAAGAATACATCGCTTGTCAGCTCATATTTTCTGAGGTGCTATACTAATGATGTGCAATCCAGAAAGGCTTTGTACATGTGAAAGTGCAACGTAGCTCATGCCATCCTTGAAAATGTCTGTACCTATGTCTACCATTGCTGAATCCAAACTCAATCCCTGAGATTTGTAAATGGAGACAGCATATGCAACACATAATGGGAACTGTTTCCTGTTTACGTAGATATCCTTAAAAAACCTGGAATTTTACGCAGGTTCGATCTATGTGTACAGAGTGTTCCATGTTGTCAAAGTGCACTACAAGTGTCTCAATATATGTCTTCTGGATATTATAGACAAAGTCAGTGATGTTTCCCATGGCACCGTTTACCATACCTTGTTCTACATCTAGATTACGTCACAGCATGATACGTGCATTCTTACAAACTGTGAGAACAGCTTCTAGGCCAGCTGTTCGTGAAACATCTGACTTCAGTTCACTTAGTCGTTCAGTCATCTTTGCTACTAGCTTTCAATTAAGAATAACGCCATCAACTGTATCAACTGCATGCAGAGTTAGAATCTCTTGGTTCTCTCTTTGTCACATTAGATTGTTGAATTCAGTGCATTTCTTTAGTCATGGCATAAGACACACTATGTGTCTGCCAGTAGAGTATATATCGCTGAAGACATTACATGCTGTTTCTATGCATGTACTAAGTACTGTGATTTTTCGATCATTTAACATACAAACACGTTCTGGTGATAGAGAACCTGTGCGAGCTTCATCTAAAAGTGATTTGTAAGCTAGATCACCGCTTTGCCGCATGTTCTCAGACAACTCAACATAGGTAAATAATTCCCATATGTTATAGCCTGCAATGCAACCGAGGATATTCTTAGCTTGCTTGGCAGTCAGAGTTGTAAATACATGCTCTGCATTGACTGGTGCAAGTTGTAAAAGGTCTCCCAACACAAGTATACTTTTGCCACCAAATGGCACTCCATCGTCAGTACCTAAGATCTGCTGTAGACGTAGATGAATACAGGCAAGCATGACATTGGCGACCATGCTGATTTCGTCAACAATGAGTAACTGCATCTTTGTGAACATGGAACGGAGCTGAGATGCAACCTCGAATGACAGTTTACGATACTCTCCAGTTCTCCCATGTTCGACTGGCAACATAAAGAGACGGTGTAATGTTACTCCACCAATGTTGTATGCTGCTAGTCCTGTGGGAGCAGTCACAGCAACAGACATTGAAGAGCCTGTCACACTCCATACTTCTGCAGTGATGGCTTCAATCAGGAAACTCTTTCCTGTGCCAGCTGAACCACTAACAAACATTAGTAGTGGCTTGTACTGAGTGCAGTCACATTGTTTTGTTTCGTGTAGTATACCATGTTGGACAGCTTCAACCACTTGGGAGTGAACTGTATGCTGCAGCTGATTTAGTCTTTCTCTTACGTAAGCTGGGTTGACCATAGAGTGTGTGCCATGTTGCATGGCTGTCTCAATTTCTGATATTAACACTTCTGGGGCATTTAAGGGCAGAGGGTCACCTAGAACACCTTGTCCTTCTGGATCAAGGTTGTGTTGTGAACTAACTGGAGTGTCTTCCTGAAGTTGCTTCTCTGCCTCCTCAAGCTGTTCTTTCTCAGCTTTTAGTCTTTGTATATATGTCTGTGAGTACTCAGTTTGGAAATTCTCATAAGTGAGATTGAACTGGTCTTCGAATGTGTCAGAGTCACCTTTTAATTCAGACTCACTCCTCCAGGGTCTAAATAGGAATAGGAGAGCACAGTAGTAATGTTCTGTGCTCTCTGATGTGCCTAGATGCAGTTTGCAGTGATCTATAAGCCATGGCTTGTGCCTCTTCACAAGACAGCCATCTAGTCCATTGACCTTGTAAATGTGTCGTGTTGAGTCAGGTGCTGCACCTGTCTTGTAGTCATACCACTTAGCCACCTCAAACAGACACATATCATTCATGTCGTTGTGTCTACATGGGTAGTATGTGTCTATCAGGTTATTCTTCAAGATATGTTTTGAAGAAGGTGTATTGACAGCGAGCTCCTCAATTTCGGCATGAGGAATCAGTACACGCTTCCGTTTCTCTTTGTAGTTTACACTGAGGAAACGTACAGCGTCAGACTTCCCGTACAGATGTGTACCCATTAACCGGTCACTGGCTTCGTAAGCTCCACATTCTCTGTGTGAAAGAGTCTTCAAACCCAATGACCACAGCTGAGATGTCAGGCTTTTGCTTGAAGTGGCAATATCTTCCCAAAGATCTTGCAAGCTAGTCTGTTCATGTTTGGTTATGTACGAAGTGACGTAACGAACCAGGGCCAGTGAGTTGTCAGCCACAAACTGAACATCTATGTTTGCTTGCCACATTAGGAGAAGAGTTGGGTTGTAGTCATTGATGTACACCTCTTTTTCATCCCTGGGTAACTCGTATACCCTCTTGGTTGATTTTGCCTTCAAGTGGTGTCGCATTGCTGAGAAAAGGTCATTCATGGCACCATTCTGACAAACTCGTCTAGGAAATCCAAAGCGACATCGTGTGTACCAATTAGATTTGTTCTTTACTACTCGCCGGCAATATTTTGCGCAAATATGTCGCTGGAACTTTTGTACCAACTTCCATAGTGTAGGACTGTCATACTTGTCTGGAATGTGACAAGTGATATATTTTTTTGATGAATGATAGCACTTCTGCTGCTTCATGTTCACCAATGCGTGGTGCATCCTTGATCCACAATAACATATGGATATATGGGGCACCTCGTGCTTGATATTCTGTCCTCCAAAAGTAGTGTTCTACAATACCTAGAGGAGGATTGTCCTTTGACAAGATGAAAGTGAGAATGTCATGGAACCGCTTGTGAAAATGTCTTGTGACAGACACAGGATCAAGTGAACACATTTCTCCGACAGTCATCGATGAGATGCCTTCGACATCGGAATTTGCCCACTTCAACAGTTCAATGAGTTCGTCCCAGGCATATTCAGCACAACTAAGTGTGACAAACCATGTGGCTGCGCCATACTCTCATAGCATTGTCATCACTTCCGAGTGTCTGGCGATACCAATATTCTTTGGTGCCACGTAGACTTGAAAGTATGGAAGACAGATTCACTTGCACATTTTCATCTTTCTGCTTTAATTTCTCTAGAAATTGAGCAGCTGTAATTCCATCTAGTGGACTTTTTAGACAAATGGTATGTGCTATAGACGGAGACAGAATGCTAAGCTCACTCTCCCAGAGCAGATGGAACAGGTACTGTATGTTACGTCTGAATTTGCCATCTTTGCTCAGGACACGGCTAGTGCAGTACTCAGCACCCTGTACCCCGTACTTCTCTTTCATCTAGGCGTCCATCTGACCCTTTTGGAAATAGGTCTGGGAAGCAGCGTGCTTCTAGTGTTGCCTCCTAAATGCTGACAGGCTCACCTTCCACCTGCTTCATTTGATAGAGATCAATGTTGTCTCCTAATGGATCTCTGCCATGTAGTGGGTGAATTGTGTACTGTTCATACACATTGTCACTTGTCTGTGTACTGACCTTCTCAATGATTGGCTTACTTTTTCTAATAGATCATGTTGCACAGAGAGACTGGCCATCTGATCTATGTCAAGGTTCTATATAAAGGAATTGTTCCTCTTTAAATAAGCCAGAGCAAGCTTTACCTGTTGCACATTGACAACATCTTGCCAGATAACCTTGGCCTTTGTAGGCACACCATTTACAAGAATGACCAAGCTATTTTCTGTTGAGATTGCTTGAACATTTTCCTGTAGAGGAAGTGGTAGATACATCACAGAACCCTTTAGAGATCTAACAAGCTCTTTCTGTGGAATCTTCCGTGTCTTTGTGTTCAGACGTAGAATCGTTTGGAATGGTTTCATTGTCTGAATTAGAATACGTTCAAACATATTCAATGTTGAAATCTCACTTGGTGTAACATCTGTTTCCATGTTGTTTAGCACTGACCTTGCTGGCAAAGTGTTGCACTTCAGTTTTGAAAAACAGTGTTTGCATAGCACAATGGTGTCTTGTGGCTGAAAGTCAGATTTCAGCAGCAAGAATGCTGTGAGGCGGAACCACATATCATTGTATGGTGACCAGGTTTCTAGGTTGACTGTGACAGTTTGTTTCATGTAGCACAAACGGTTGCATGACACACATACAAAATCAAACTTCTGAGACTTTGCAACCTCAAACTTAGCAATTTCCTTCCCGTACTGTTTCAGAATGTCATTTTCTAACACTGAAACAGATTTTTCTGTTGAAGTGTTACACTGGAAATTAGTTGTTTCTGGTCCAGAAGGAATGTGTTGCAGTTTTTTTTTAGGAAAGTGACGGCACCCTGCATGTCACCTGACTGCAATAAGTCATTTAAACAAGTGTGCTGATGTACAGCTCGCTGTACTTCATATACTCTGTAGACAAAGTTTTGCATGCCTGTTTGATGCACTGCAAGCATCCGCATGTTGTGAAAAAAACTATCACAAACACCAGTATCGAGACATGCAAGTGAGTGACCCATGAGTCCAGTATGTGGTCGGATTTCACAATGGTCAATTTCTGTAAATAGTTTATGTCTCTCTTTGTGATCTGTTATTATGAATAGGTTAACAAAGTGTTCTACTTTTTGAAATGATGATTGCCTACGATTGCAGGTAGCATCATATGACCATGTCAGGCAGTGCCGTTTATTGAAGAGTGTGGTTGGACCACAGTCATCATCACTATCCAATTGATTGTCATCAGAGATACTGAGGACATTTTTTAGTTTGCCGGACTCATCAATACTGAACGTCTGTTCTTTCAGAAGTAATGATAAGACTCTTCCCAGAAATATGCTTCTGAGTGCTGTGTGTACAGCCACTGTCCTGTGAAAACATGGCAGAAGTTGTCAACAGTCAAACAAGGATACTGTTGAAGCCTTTTTTTAATGGCATATACAAGTTTCCTGAATTGTTCAAGCACATGACACATCTTACGCCACAATCGTTGTAGTATAAACAGTGCTCTGTTGACAAAAGTCCGTACTTTCAGACGTAAATTCATCAGAGAAAGGTGACTCTTGCTCTTTTTGGTGGTGTGCCATAGCACAGCAGCGATAAGTCTTTCGATCTTAGCTTTACTTGCTAGTGATCGGAAATACTTTCTCTTTCTGAGTTGTAAGTCACTATTTTTTATTTTACGGTGTTGTTTTGAGCGTCTGTTGATGGTTACACTCAAAATAGTTGTGTTTCGTCTCAGAGATCGACACAACATTTGTGATGCTATACATTTTTGCTTTTCTGTTAAGGATTTTTGTTTCTTTGTGCAGTGACTTGATGTAGGGGTCACTGTTGAAGTAAAGGTCTGTCGATGTTCATTTTTTTGTGTGCCTTTACTGTTTTGTTTGTTGCCCTTATACAACAGTGTAGTACTATTATACCACTCTCTTTTTGAGACACATCTATGTCTGTATTTAGTTGGCATTTTTGGGTATTATGGTTGACAGTGACAGTAAGTTTTGAGATGGGAACATCTTATGCCAACCATGCACAGACTTTTGAGAACTCACTCTCCTCCTGACATACTGCTAATACATCTTGGAGGCAATGATTTGGGCTCAAAACGCTGGGTAGATTTAGTTACAGAGGCAAAATTGGACCTTGCTTCTATTATGTCTATGTTGCCTGCCTATATTATCATATTTTCAGATATTACAGAGCATAGAGTCTGGCAAGCAGAGCATCATATGTATCTGATTGACAGAGCTCACAGAAAAGTAAATGTACAGATTACTGCTTTTCTACGCATGCATGGAATGCATACTATACGTCACCCCGAAATAAAATACTGTAATGATTGGCTATTTCTACCAGATGGTGTACATTTCTCGCATGCTGGCAATTGTCATTTTCTGGGAGACCTTCAAGATGGAATCCTGAAAGTCCTTTAAGATCGTGAGACTGTTTGAGGAAATATTACAGTATACACAAAGGTTCTTTTCAGAACCATATTAATGTGGTCAAAAAATAGATCAACTGCATGCATCACTCACATATATGATACATATATGGGTTTGCTATATTACAATAGTGGGGGCGCAGCAATATTAATTTTCCCTGCTTCTGTCTGTTCACAATTGTATGATATTGTTATGTCTCAACATTAGTAAATAGTTTGAGTATGTTAAACGAGTGTACCATTTACTGTGGCCTTACAGTATTGTAGCTGTACCAACATGGTATGTGTGCAACTTCAATAAAACATAGTGGTACTGTTAAATATATCCGTTTCTTTACTGGTATGTCAGGATATAGATTTATTTTTAATGTTACAGAAATGGGTAGTTATTAGTATATGGGCTACAATGAATGCACAACTGCATTATCATGCACTTTTACTTTCAATCACTTTGTTAGCTGTCTTCACATTTATTAAGTGCATTCATAGGTCTGTGCACAGTTCTACGATGTGTGGTTCATCTCTGTTTAACATCATGTTACAATGTTGTGTGAACACTTCAGTGTAGTACAGATGGATATGTCATGGTGTACCCAATCTGATGTTCGATGCAGTACCCCCCACCCACGAGACTAGAGGATAGCATGGTAGTGGGACACCATAGTGTAGTAGCAGTTGTTTTTACTGTAGAAGTGGCTGAATCCTTTTTTAGCCCTATATAATGCTACTGATCTGTGTTTCTGCTATATTGAAGGACAAGTGCTCTTTAATTTAATTAGTATTATATGGAATTTGTTTAAGAAATGATTTATATTGTTACATGATACTAATGTAGATATTTGTTTTTGTTTGTATTTCAGAACTACTAAGAACTATAGTGAGAAAATGAGACAGTGGACCTTGCGAGAGGTGTGTGCACTGCTTGAGGCAGTCCAGGCTAGAGGCAATGCAAGAGTGTTGATGAGGAGTACCAATCGAAAACTGGATTCGATGTGGAGGCGCATTAACAGCTATTTGTACATTTGTCTGAAAGTCAAAAACAAGACAGTTGTACAGCTGAAGAAGAAGTGGAAGCTGTTGCGCCAACATTTCTACGTCTTAAAACAACGGGAGGGGATACCGGAGAATGATACGTGCTGGTACTACCTCGCTTATGAGCTTTGGGAAGCTGCTGGCAAGCCAGCTGCGGGGGAGCACCTTACTCACCATAAGTAAATCAGCACAACTTTTCATAATAGTTGTCCATGTTTTCAGAATTAGTGAAAATAATTGTATACTGCATAAATAAGGAATAAGACATCAGGAGCGATTATGTCAATGTTGTGTAAATCTGTGCTTATTGGTGTAATGTGGCATGAGGCACAGCCGAGTACTGCATGCCCCCCACACAGTGATTAAGTGACCATTGATATAAACACTCAGAGTGCCTTATTAGTATTATCATAGCAATATTTTGAAAATAGTGTTGAACATTGTTTTGTATCTGCTTAGTCTCTACATATATGTCAATCAAAGACTGACATACAGCTAATAACGTGTTTGATACTAATCAGAAACCTGTATTTCTCACAACATTTTTATAATAGTTTATACTATATGTGAGGATGTACTATCAAAACATGTAACCTAATTCTTCCATTTCTTTACTGTGCTGTTCTTCACTTACAAACCAGAGCTTGCTAAGATAGCTATGCCAGAAAATAGAACATTTATACACATACGCACTTACTACTATGGTATGTTGGAAGAGAACAAAAAATTACTGTTTAGTTATTGTGATGAAGTGGTTTGAAACTTGTACAAGTCTGTAATATTGTGCAATAAACAATCCCTCTCATCATGAATGTGTCCATGGTGGTCCAGTGGAAGGAAATGGCTGATCACGTGTAGTAGTGTAATAGACCCACCACTCCTCTTCAACGTATACTTGGTGGCTCAGTGGATCGAAATGCTTAATACACAGACAGAGATGTACAAATGTACACATCAATAGTGTTTGATGCTCCACAAGTTACAGACTATGTAGATAATGGTGTGCTGGGCCTCTGCACAGAAATATAGAATTGTTATAATAATATGTGCCCATAATGTTTGTGGTCTGTATAATTAGAAGCAATGTTGTGTATGTTCTGGCTGATTTACTGTTGTTGTAAGTCTTAAAAAACTGTACTGTGATTTACATCTAACACTTAAATATTTTTTTTGGGGTTCATGGTAGAACATCGGAGGCATTCCCCAGCTGCAAGCGAGGTAGTGCCAGCACAGAGTCAAGCTGTGGAGGGTGGTCAGTCGGACACCGAAAGTGTCATTTTGATTGAGTCCGACGGTAAGACTTTATTATCACAAATTTGTTAAGCTATTTACAAATAAGAAACTAGGGTTTCTCATGACACAAAGTGTGGGATATTCAAATTGTGCCATTCATACGCGCGCAAGCCATTGTGTTGTGCAAATTAGCTGCACAGCTGTGTGTCTGGGGCGATATTCGAAATGTGACATGCAAATGGGGTATAATCATTGCAAGCCACAGTGTGGGGGCATTTGCATGTCATTATGGCATGATTTGCATGCCATTACCATGCAGGTCTGCCGATCCCCGAGGAATTGTGCGTGGTGCCCTAACAGGCTGCAGCCATCGGGGAACAATACCCCGGTGCAGCCCGATCATAGAGAAAACAGTGCAGAATACCCCACAGCACCCCTCTCTGGACTGATAAGAGGTATGGTTTAATTCCCCCCCCAACAGCTTGATCGTGAGCAGCAATGTGGCCCCCTCCCGAACGTATCCCTGCTGATCCAGTGGACCGAAAAGGTCGATTGCAGGTAGTAAGTTTAATAACCCCTCCCTGAACATAGCCCTGGTGGGCACTGTATGACCCACACCATGCACTCGCTAAGCTCCACCACCCTGCTCCCCCCCTGGCAGCTGGTGGGCACCAGCATCCCACATTCCTGCCACCCCGCCACCCGCCGACTGACTGCCTGGTAGGGCTGCACGGCCATTGGTGTGTACAGTACAGCCAATGTGTTTGCAGCCCATGCCGTACATGACAGTTCAGATTTTTGAATGAATGAATTGATTCACAAATCTGGAATGTGATGCACAGTATGGGAGTGCACGCCATTGGCTCTTGGTCTGCACCAATGGGTATGCAGCCCCACGGGCAGTCAGTTGATGGGCGGCAGGTGTGTGGATGATGCTGCCCGCTGCCTGTGAGGCGGTGAGCGGGTAGTGGTGCTTCGTGGGTGGGTGGGGTGGAAGGACACTAGCCACCAGGGCTATCTTTAGCGGGGGTTATTAAACTAACTGCCCACGATTAGGCATTTCGGTCCTCTGGACCACCACAGATATGTTCAGGAGGACGGGTGGGTTGTTTTACTTACTGGCTGCAATTGGGCATTTTGGTCCACTTGACCACAAGGGATACATTTGGTGGGTTACTTAACTTACTGTCTGTGATCGGGCATTTCGGTCCACTGGAGCATCAGGGATATGTTCGGGGGGAGCCACAGTGCTGCCCGTGATTCGCCTGGTGTTGGGGGGAAGTACACAATGCCCACAGTCTGGCCACTGGGAGGGGGTGGGAGGGATTTACAGTCTGGTGCCTGCAATCGTGCTCGGGGGCATGGGACTGGGTTGGGGGACAGCACAGGTGGCAGCTGTTGTGTTTCACCCTGAAATCTAGCTGCTCAGCTGTGGGTGACCCTCGAGTTAGTTTTTTTTTTGTCTCCAAGTCGTGCAGGCTTGGTTGGGGGTTGTGGCTACACAGCTCTGCACAGCCCGGGTGAATATCGGTCTCTGGAGTTCATGCATGGTTCCTCCCGTCCACTTGACCATGCATTCATTTGCATTGTGCTGTTGCTCAGCCTGTTTTCAGTGGCGCAATTGTGTTTTACTGAATATTGCAGAATGGTGGAATTTTGTACTTGCGGATGTGCAACCCTATTGCGTATGGGTCAACCATCTTGAATATGCCATCCAAAATAATTCAAAAAGGTGTTAACCAAGTCTAGTGAATGTGCAGTGCCACCATGGCAGAAGATCCTGTACTACCATAACAAACTGGTATTACTACAGATGTGAGTTGAATACTATTCTTCATGAATCTGAGAATGGATGGATGTGCATAGCGGTAGATGTGGTGTTGTGGGGGGGCAGGTCTTCTCCTCTGCTAATTTTGGTGGTGGAGTTTAATGTACAATGAATAATAGATTACCAATTCTAATGTTGTAGGTGTCTCAGTGGAATTCAATGATGTGCTGCTTGATTATCTGTTGGTAATTATGACATGTCCCTAGATTGTATTCACTTAATATTTCTATATGTCCTGCCAATGTTTCATTTTTATTATTGCAATAGTTATTAATGGACATCATAGAATATCTACATGTTTGTTAATGTGTTTTAATAGCCCTGTAGGGGTAATATGGTTAATAACACATAAATGGCTGCCATATTCAGCTAGAGGGTCATTGAGTGAACAGTGACATTATCGTTGTGTTTGTGTTATTCTTATTATAATAACTCATATTTTAAAACTGTTAAAGGAACAGAGCGTCATATAATTAGGTATGCATGTATGTAAATTGAACATACATGTAATGTTTTTAGGATGTTTCTGTGTCACAAATATGCATTATGACAATGTTATAAGTATTGTGATTGATGGGCAGGCACTGCTTGTTCTGCACTGCATACTACCAATTATATATTTGTGAGTTATCTTTTGAAAAACGTTATTGAAGAAACAGTGTTAGGGAATCACCAGGAAAAAAATGAATTTTTATAGTAACTGTTCTGGATTGGATGGACATTTGTCTTGGAAAAAGATATATACATGGTGTCATAATTTCAACTTTGTGCGCTTTTGCAGATGAGAAGACTTGTTATATCATGTAATACTGAGTTAACAACATACACCTAGTTGGAGACAGAGCTGTTTCTGTAAAGAGATATGTGTTCATATGATAGTTGTATGAATGATGTAGTATTAGAAATTGATGTTTTAAAGAAAAACACTTTTACCTTGATATTTCATCTATTAATATGTTCATTTTTTTACTTGTTTGCTTTAATAGAGCCCGGAAGCTGCTGCTGCTGAACATGTGGAGGTGAAGCAGGAAGCCACCACCACCACGTAAGTGAAATCTGTTGTTGCTATTATCTGCATGATTGAGAAGTACCATATGGTTGTCAACATTCCGTGGTGATCAATGCTCCTGTTGATAATTACACCTTGCTGTCCTACTGCATGATAGGGGGAGTGCACTGTCTGTTGGCATACTCACTGCAAATGTTCAATTGTTTGGGGTGTGAGCAACAGACCTTCGTTGCTGAGGCAGTACCACTTTCTTTTGTTTGTTGTGGGGGGGCGAATCACTGTTGACATTACTTACTTTATGTGTGCTGTGACCTTATAAGGGTGGCAATGCATTGATCACTGCAGATACCCAACCACCAAAAAAACACAAACATGGTGGGAGGATATTGTAGTGACCTAAATGGTGTGCAATGCATAAAGTGTCCAATAATGATTTTTTAGTTTTTTTCTCAATCTACAAGTTGAAAAGTGTGCCTTATACTGTTCTTGATCCCCTTTTCCCAGTTAAAGTGAATAGCTGTGCAGTGTGTCTGTCTTCAGCCTTGCCAGCCTCATACTTACCTCTACAATGCAGTGCAATGCTGTTCAGTGCACTGTCAGATATGTGTATTTTTTAAAGGTGATCATGAACTGAGGGAATGTCGATAAAAGTAATAATACAGTTAATAATGGGACTGTTTGCGTTCACCCTATGAATATCGCACGTTTCTATATAGCACTATGGAAGTTGTCTCACCAAATTTAAAATGCAGTACTATGACAGCTTGCAGTGGTGCAAATTCCACTACATCATACGGTGCGTATTGCTGGGTTGGGTGTTATCAAAAGAAGTTGTTGAGTAGTAAAACTGTGCTAAATATTGGGCCACATAGATCACATTGCTACATAATTCAATGATGCATGGCTTAGCGACACACAGTCTCATACTTTGAATGAGCACCTATACTTTAAAACAGTGTTTTTTATGCTTCACTATATGATGCTGTGGCTGTTGTGCAAAATAACTTTTTGGGACAGTGTAAGGACATGACTGTGAGACTGTATGTGAGTAAAGGTGGTAATATGTCTATTTAAAACATTTGTTTCGAGATGAGCATTAGATGCTATCATAGGCGCAAACCCTTGCGGTGTGCAAAATAGTTGCGCAGGGATGTGTCCAGGGCGATATTCAAAGGAGTTGTGCTATTGAGGAACTGCTTTGAATATCACCCCAAGCACAGCCATTGTGCATGGCGAGTGGAACTTGCACCACCGCAGTTGACAAAGTGCAGCATTCAACTTGCAGTCGCAAAATCCTCGATATTCAAAAGGTGATATGCAAATGTGGTTGTATTCATGGAAGGCGCAGGGCGCCATTCGCGATCTGATTATGGTCCCATTTGCATGCCATTAGCATGCAGGTGTGCCGATCTCCGTGGACTTGTGCTTGGCTCCTACCAGTCAGCAGCCGCCGGGAAGGATGCCCTGCAGGCCAATGGCAGGCAAAGAGAGTAAAACCCCACCACCCCCACTGGCCCGATTGCAGGCATACTGTTAAGACCCCTCACCAGCCCGACGGGGGCAATGTGTCTCCCCTCAACACAGACGTGGAGGTCCAGTGGACCAATAAGCACGATTGTGGGATGAAGTAATTAAACACCTCCCCACCTCCTGAATATATCCCTGGTGGTCCAGTGGACCGATAAGCCCAATTGCAGGCTGGAGTATTCAAACACCCCCCCCACCTCCCGATCATATCCTGAAAATCCTGATTGCGGGATGTAGTTGGCAACCCCCCCAACAAAACACATGAGTTTTGGGGGGGCACACATTGCTGCCCGCGATTGGCCTGGTGAGGGGGCACGGAGTGCATATCTCTCAACCATACCACATTGCGAGGAACGTTCCTTATTTTACTTCACAAAAGCTCCCTGTTTCACATTGTGAGGACTTGTAACACATTCAGTGTTAACATTTTTTAGCAAAACGCTATAGTAAATGATGCTAAATATATCAATTTGATTAATTGCAGACTTTCTGAAAATAAATGCAAACATTTTAACAGTGTTATGGGCTTCTAATTTAAAAATTTGATAAAGTGTTCCACGTTTTGCCCATTCTTTCCACATTTTGAGAGGCAATGTAACACATTTGGGGAACAAATGGTTGAGAGGTATGAGACAGAGTGTTGAGGGCCAGCCACAGGTGGCAGCTGCTGTGTTGCATCCTGCAATGCAGCAGCTCACCTGTGGGTGGCCCTCAACTTGATCCTTTTTTTTTCTCAAAGTTGTGCAGGCGCAGCTTGGGGGTTGCGCCTGCACAACTCTGCACAGCCCGGCTGAATATCTGGCATGCTTTTTCAGCGCATGTTATATTAGTGACTTAATTATTTAAAGTAGTGATGTGTGTTGAGGGCTTGAAACACGGGTAAAAAGCTGTTTGGTTTCAAAGTATCATTAAACTTATCATGATTGTGTACGCATGAAAAGTATTTTATTATAGTATTACTGTCAAGGTACTTTGTTTTTCACTGCATACATGACTACACATTATAGGCAGACATGGTGAAGTAAAAATTCTCACACTTGATGAGGATGCATTTCAATTGTATGGTATAATAGTGTCAATAATGCAAAAGTATGTACATACTGAATATTTATGAGTAGTGAAAGAAAATCTAAGAGTAGCATTCTAAGCCACAGCTAACTATACATTTTTTATGTTGTCAGCTTATTAGATAATATAGATAGTCAAGTATGACAGAGACAGAAATAAGATACTAAATAGTTTAGCATCATACTTAAAACTATTATCATAACTTTGAAATGAATGCATTTCTGATATTGCATTAGATAAGAAATATTTGAAGTGAAATATTTGAAAGTCGTAATTGTTGAATTTGTGTTGTATATTCATCATAACTTTTTTTTAAAATCTTTGTAGGGTGCCGGCGACTGCGAAAATGCACGGCCCACTGCTGCTGCTACAGACGGCTCATGCGCGAGGTTGTCAGTCTGCGGAAAGAAAATGCTGTGATCCTTGAGAGGCTGGACAAAATCCAGTATCTCTTGGATGCACAGCAGCAGACTGTCAACCTCGTGCTAGAGCCAGTCGTAGCAGTGGGTGATGGTGCTGTGCCGAGTAGCAGTGCTTCACCTCCATGGCCACCATCTGTTCCTGCAGCTTCCCTGGGTGAAACTGGCCACCCTTCATAGCGGTCCGGTATCTCCTCCAGAGGGCGCAACAGCTTCCACTTCGTTTGTGCCTCCACATCGAATCCAGTTTCTAGCCTGGATTGCCTCAAGCAGTGCATACACCTCTCGCAAGTGTTGCACAAAATTAAAAAAAAAAAAAAGACTTTTAAAATATATTTATATTTATGTTACAAAAATGTTTTTTTCATAATTTATGTTTGTGTATGATGTAATACACATTTCAATTATTTATTTTCCCTGTTCTAATATTATTTGTGTTAATCTATATTTTTTATTTTTATATGAAGAAATATATTTTTGTTTGTGATTTTTTATATATAATATATTTTTATAGTAAAAAATTTATTTATACTCTCTTGTGTTTGGTGTGTTATTGTGTAGTCGAGATGTTTCTTGAAAATAGTTTTAAGAAGATTAATGCAACTGTGATTTTCTCATTTGGTGAAACCTCATAGCACACTATTGTGGCATTAGAGTTGGGATTCTCCATAGAAGTAAGTTAGATGTGTGACAATGCTACATTACACTATTTGTGGCACGCTGTTGTTGTTTCATACAACTAGTGCTACGGAATGTGTGTATGTGTATGATGATGAAGATAAGTATGTACGTCCTAGTACAACAGTGAAATCTCTGTGTTGCCATACTTACAATAAATTTATGTATTCAGTACGAGCAAACCTCTTCCACCGCTGTTCACATGATTGATGGTACCACCTCAGTTGGTAGTGCAAGCACTCTATGAAATCTCAAGTTACTATAGTAACATATCCATTTGTTCAGTAGATGAACTAATGGTGCCCATGTCATGTCATATTGTCTTTTAGTTATGTACATCTTTTTATTAACATATGTGCTCACAAACAAAAGGAGTAAGACACTTTACATAAAACTACTACATGGAATGACAATGACAAATTACAATTAATAAAGTAATTAAGACAATATGATTAACAGTTGACTACTGTTACTGTTAATAACAGTAAATGCAACCACAAGAGTTGAAATATTTCTGATATTGGAACATTTTTTATATGTATGTGCACTATTCTTACAACTATAAATCATGTAGTATGCTGAGTGATAGTTCTGAAAAGACAGGATATTCATGGCAAAAAACTCCATTTAATGCATCAGTTAGGGTTGTTCCACAGCGACAAAAGTGAGGAAATTTGCTGTTAGGGTTGAAAACCCTAACTCCGAATTCACCCCCCAGCACCACACACACACAGACACACACACACACATTCAAGTATGGGGGAGGACCAAGTCAACACAACCAATGACAGACATCCAGCAACAGGTGACAGAAATAACAAACAATTGTCTAAATGTACTACGAGACATCCCCACCCACCTGACCAGGTACTGCATGCTCAGTGGAGATCAACAGCAAAACTGAGGCCATGTACACCAAATGTACACATCCCTGATTGCAGCTGCACACAGCGTACCACACTTAGTAGTTGCATGGCCTTACCTACCGATGCCCCACACCACACCACGCCACTTGTGGTTTGCCACCTGAGCAATAGAGTTCAGCAAAATGAAGGAGTTGTACAGGTATAATATCTCTGATAATAACAAGGGTTTGAGAAATGTAGCTTTCTAATTGAATGTAAACATTGTAACAGCCTTATGTTTAGTTTTTATTAACATACATGTAGAGCCTAACCATATGATGAACATGATTTAATGTTGTTTAAAAAACAGTTTTATTATGATAGCAATAAGCCACTCTCAGGTATTATGTTAATGGTCAGTTTATCACTGTCTAGCGACATGTGGCACTCAGTATGCCTCATTCAACATTAAACCCCTACAGGGTGATTGACAGACCACTTAACATAACTGTTGGTCATGCCTTATTGCTTAATTGCCTTTATGAGTAGATACTTTCCCTCTGCTAGGCACTGCAGCAGCTTTGCAATACAGTGTCCCACCCAGTTACACCATACACTGTCTAGTTAGTGGAGAATGGCTGTGAATATGAACGCATGAAGATGAACAGTTTGACTTGGTCATTACAGTCATCAAAACCCTACTGTGATTATAACTGACAGAGTCAGTGATAGAGGATAACCCCTGCTGTCCTAGTACACTTACGCCATTGTGAGTTAAATCAATACTAAAAGACATTCTGTTTATATCTACACCATACCTACTTGATTCCTGTTGTGCCACAATTAACATAGTTGTCACTTTGATAGCATCAGTGACAGAAGTGTGGCAAACCCAAACAGTAGGCATACAGCCTGAGCATGAAACAACTGTAAAAAAAAAAATCACACTGTGTCCATAAGTGTCATAGATCACTCATTGCGACAATAGTAAATGTATTACTATTTGAATAAGTTAGTCATCACAGATGCAATGAGATTTTCTTTATCATGTACAACATACTCAGTAAGTGCCTACAGGAAAATCTATCCTATATACATCTCCGATACAGGTACATCATTGTTGGCTCAGTAGTGCTATGATATTTAGAAGTTGCTTAGCCTGATCCATGCAATTACAATGTTTCTTACAAAGAATACTTACTGCATCTTTAGTATTGAAACACAGTGAACGTCTATGTATGTACATCAGCAGTACACCTTCATCAGTAAGAATGCATGTGATACTGGCAGTACGAATTTCACAGCATTGAACAGGCAATGCTTTTCCATACATTTACATCAGCCTCTCTATATTGAGTAAACCATTGCAGTAAATGCACTACTATGTAAATCACCTACTAAATGTATTACTACTTTTATCTTTAGCAAGCTAGTGTCTTGTAGTTAATTTATGTGCTTCTCTTAATTAATGTATACTCACTAGTGTTTAAACCTTTCTACAACTGTCATCATGCAGCTTCAGCATTTATATTGAATAACGGCACAGTACCAGTTGTGGTGTGGTGTAGGCATCGGTAGGTAAGGCCATGCAACTACTAAGTGTGGTACGCTGTGCAGCTGCAATCGGGATGTGAACGCGCTATGGTACATGGCCTCAGTTTTGCTGTTGATCTCCACTGAGCATGCAGTACCTGGTCAGGTGGGTGGGGATGTCTCGTAGTACATTTAGACAATTGTTTGTTATTTCTGTCACCTGTTGCTGGATGTCTGTCATTGGTTGTATTGACTTGGTCCTCCCCCATACTTGAATGTGTGTGTGTGTGTCTGTGTGTGTGTGTGGTGCTAGGGGGGGAGGTGAATTCGGAGTTAGGGTTTTCAACCCTAACAGCGAATTTCCTCACTTTTGTCACTGTGGAACAACCCTAACTGATGCATTAAATGGAGTTTTTGCATGAATATATATATATATATATATATATATATATAATTGCAAAAAAGCTGCATTAATGCTCTACTTAGGGTCAAAGTCACAAAAGTAGGGAAATGTGGTGTTAGGGTTCCAACTCTAACACCCCACCCCCACCCTGCACACACCAACAGGTGTTGGGCATGTTCCTTGGGGTCATCAACTCTAATACTCACCCCACTCTCCTATACTATACCCCTCTAAAGCTACATTTACCTACTTTTGTGGCTTTAACCCTAACTAGAGCATTAACACAGTTTTTTGCAATTCATTTCCTTACTGTACTGTTTGAGATAGTATAAAAGTACCTTTATTTTACTGTGGGAGTGCGGGGTCCTTCAGACGCTGTGCTACCATACCTCCGTAGATGCGTATATGTACAGTATGTAGCTGTGGAAGCACAATGCCCTCCTGGCACTGTGCTTCCATTTATAGGACAACAGTGACCAAATTGTCAGCATAGCCACCTTATTACCCCACCTCATGTACCCGGTACAGAAAATTTTTGAATCCCCACCAAAATATAATTCTGCGTAACTGCAATACCATGACACGCCACAGGTGTGAAAACACGTTTTGGCCAGGATTAGAAAAATGACAGCTGTGACATACATGAGGTGGGGTAATAAGAATGCTATGTTATAAATCTGGGGTAATAATATATTACATTTACGAAGTTACAAGAGGGCACAGCAAAATTGCAAGAAATGGTTATAACTCTGGCATTTTTTCATATTTTGACCCAACATTTTCAACATAATCTTCTTATGACCCCACCTCATAAATCCTGTAGGCAAAAATGTTCAAATCCATGCCAAAATGCTATTCCATGCCATAGGTGTGAAAACACATTTCAGACAGGATGTGAAAATGTGCTGTTCATGAGATGGTGTGAAAAAATGGCTATGCTGAAAATTTGGAGTCAAATTAATGAAAATTACCAAAGTTATGCACATATATAGAAAAATTTCAATGCATGCACATAACTCAGCCATTGTTTGGAATTTATTTCACAAAATATTCAACATGACCTTTTTGGGACCACAACTCATCAACACTGGTGGTGAAATTTCATTATTCAGTCCCAAAAGGTGATTTCACCCAGTGACTGCAAAATCACCTTCTGGGCCCAATTAACGAAAAGACAGTGACAGTGTTCATGAGGTTGGTCCCAAAAAGGCTATGTAGGAAAACTGGTGAAAAAAATTTAAAAAATGGCAAAGTTATGATCATAAGTTAATTGAAATATTTTATTCGGCACTTACCTTTGTTCCTCAGTTTGCAGTTCAGCTTTGAAGAGCGCAGACATGTCCTGGTCCACAGAAGATGACAGCCTATGACCTCCAGCAGTAAGTATGTGGTAAGGGTGGGGTGGTGGGTGCTCAGTGGGAGGGTAGTGATGGGGAGGGGGATGGGGAGATGATGACAGACCATTTTCTTTTTTCAGGCTAAAAAAAAAGACATGGGGGGACTGTTTTCTTTTTTTCAGCACTGTAAACATCCCTGGGGGGAGATGCTAACCACCAATGAGAAATAATAAAATAAGGGGATCAGAGAGGGGGAGGGGTGCCACTAGACACCAGAGAAACATATGGGAGGGAGGGAGGGAGGGGTACCACTAACACCAACAGAGAGAGTTTCAAAATATTTAATATGGGGATTGGAGGATGAGGGGGTGCCACTGGACACAAGCGATACATAAAGGAGGGTGGGAGGGTACCACTAACACCAACAGATGAAATATTTTAATAAAATGAAGTATAGGGATTGAAGGGTGGGGGTTGCCACTAGACACCAGGGAAATGGTGGTTCACAACTGATTCTGCAGCCGGCAGAATGAGTTCCAGCTGTGGCTGCAGAAGTCAAGAAAATCCCGCTGTTCTCAAACAGAGAACGTGGGGAAGGGCTCCTCTTGCTTAGCTGGGCTCCCGTGATTTTGGGTGCCCAGAAAACATATATGTGGGCACAATATTTAAAAACAAACATCAGAATATAGCTAAACAGGCCCTGTTTAGCTAGATTCTGTTTGTTTATTAAAATCACTGTATTTTTGTGTTTTTTCCATGCTTGTCAGTTCGTGCAGGAAATCAACAAGATGGCGGTTAACATGGCACCAAAAATATTTGATGCCCTGCCAGTTCAGTTGCGTGAAACCACAAACAAGCATTTTAGGCATCAAATATTTATTTTCACACAAAAACGTTATCTGAAAACACCCACTGCATATGCGCAAGTTGGAAAACATTAAAATTTAAAGCCTTATAACTCTGAAACCCTTTTATATTTTTTCACTGGACCTGTCAAAGGCACTACCTTGGGACATGATACATGGCCCCTGGTTTCCGGCAACAATTCCTTTCCATATAGGCTGTAGACAGGAGCAAAAAAAACAATGTTAACTAAAGGAAAGATTTCGTTTTTTCTTAAAATGACAAATGCAGATCTCAGAAACCACACAAGCTGCCATCTCAAAAAATTTCACAATGCGAGACTTTGACTATTAGACAACACATACAAAATTCCAGCTCATTTCATCAAAGAGAGATAAAGATATTAAGGAGCAAATAACTGAGTTTAACATCAAACAGTCTTCTCATCCCTAATTATAGTAGCACGATATATACAGCATATACATATAACTATATTGGAAAGGCAGGTGCGGGAGGCCACTTGACTGACAAGAAATATATACCACAATATCAGAACAGCAATTGGATGTGAGGGGGGCTGCTAGTCTATCAGATAATAATGTAGCGTTTATTGGAACAGTGATCAGGGGCACTAACAGCTGGTTACACCTCCGTAAACTTTTATGTATGCCAGAGTGCAGCAAATAGTGATTGAGGGAAGGGGTTGGGGGATACTAGACTGTCAGGAAAAAACTATCCCAGTATCAGAACACTGATCAGGGTTGTGGGGTTAGGTAGATTAGTAGGGAATTTATATTACAACATCAGAAAAGTGATCTTGTAGGGGGCTGCTTGACTAGCAGGGAAAAACGTGGTGCTTATTGAAACAGTTATTGTCAGGCTTTTGGAGGCATTAAATAATGACACATTAATGTCTGTTTAATGCCTCCACAAACTGTTGTGCATGCTAGAGTGCCTGCATGCAAGGTGCCTTGATGGAGCAGCTGGTAGCACAACAGAACAGTATTCTGGGTAGCCTGAGTTCAAATCCCAACTAAGGTACTTCATTTCTTTCTCTTTTCTGTTTGTTTGGCTTCCATATATGTGCACACCGCACCGTTGTGAATAAAAATTTAATTATCTGTACAGCACCAGGTTGTGCATTAAAGAAAGAGTAAGGTAGGTCTAGAAATAAAGTTTACTTTTACCACACACTGTGCACATTTACCATCCTCTCACAGCAATAAGGGCAGTCCTTATCGTTAGATTAACTGTGAGCTACAGAACTTAACTTCATTGTTGCATGCCAACTCATTTACACTGTCACTGCAGCATTACTTTACCATCAGTTTGCATTAGTAGGCTTGAAATGCAGACTTAAACACTGCACCCTGTAGCAGGAAGCACACGGACACTGGGCAGAAAACTTGCAGACTTAAAGGTTGCTTCTTAAACTCCAACATTTATTTATAGAAGCAGTACATACACTTGAGGAAAAGAAACTACTGCTGCAGCTTCCATTTATGGGCCCAGTGCAAATTAGCAATCTAAATCAGTTATCACATTCAGCATTAATCAGCATCAGTCACATTTAACAATAATCACTGTTGCTGCACATGTCCCAAAACCAGCCGGCCAGGGGTTGGATTTTCATTTGCAATCTCAGTCACTTTGAACAGATCCACAGTTCTAACACTCTGGGCTTGATTCTCAAAAGTTGATGCAGGCCTGCAACAGGTCCTGCATCAAACCCAGCACTGCCCGGAACACATTGCTGGACCTTGAGCCCGATTCTCAAAGGTCACATGGATTTGTGACCCTTTTCCTACTTTAGAGTGGCGTGTTCCAAATATGTGGTGCAAACCCCCTAAAAAGTTCCCATGACTAATGCAAAGTTAGACCAGCAAAAGACTAGTCTAACTCATGGCATGTGGTGCATGGGATTGAAAATCCTGATTGCCAGCCAGGGAATGCCGCAAGCCCCATGCACCATGGGTTCAGCACAGCCAGGGCTTGCAGCTTTCTAACACCTTTGAGAATCAAGCCCTCTGTCTCCAGACCATTACTTTTCTTTTCCCCATCTACTTAGTCTGTCCCTAGGGGTATCCAGTGATATGGGCGAGTCAAACAGAGTGACTCAGTTTTATCGCCTGTCAGATGAGAGAACGTAAAAGTATTGTGAGGCACGGTATGAGCTACACTGAAAGGGACAAAACTGCAAGTAAGGAAGGAAGTGAAAGGTAGAGGGAGCTATAAAGGAGAAGGATACGTTATGTAGTTGGGCCAGGATCCACCAAGCTGGCTGCTTGGTGCTGTGGATTGGGTCATGTCCTTTAATGCAGGAGGTCCCAGGTTCAGACCTTGCTAGGTCCATGTACATATTTTTTACAGTATGCGTGTTCCCGTACTTAAAATTTTCAGTTTTCTAGTCCCTAGTCAACATTTTTTGGCCCCTGTTCCTTGACCACCCAGAACTGTGCTTCATTGTCCCCCATGCCACCCCTGAATTGCCCTCTCCCTTGTTGTCTCCTTACCCTAGTGTAAGGCCCCCCCTTGAAGTTGATTATAATAATAAAAAGGGGCATGGGGGGCACAGCCCCTATAAAAGATTAGTAAATATCGCTTCTGTACCGTGTGTTGTGGTGGTCGCCATGTTGAATAGAAAGGCGTAGTGCACACACGCTTCATTTGGGTTTTTGGCATTGTGCACTCACTCATGTGAACGGTGCTATTATTTCTTCACCATTATCACATGGAACTGACACTAGGGGATTTGCAATTAGCTTTAGTGCCCAACTCACTGTCGTGAGCAGAACAAAGTATCAGGCTATGCCTGGCCCTGCATGGCATGGAAGTGAGTGGTGCTGCCAGGCATTTTCTCCCAGGACTCTTTTTCTCACAGAAAATTGACATTTGGCTACCTTGGAGGTTCACCCCCCCAATACCTCCATAGGGAGTCAGAGACAGAACCTAAAGTGGTGACAGACAACAGTGGCTTACTAACCAAAGCATTCCATCCCTTTCCCTTGGGTTACAAATCTTGGCATCAACTGCTCCAGCATCTCTCCAGTTAAGCATATTGCCACTTCATGCTATAGGCCAGATGTTCCTCTGCCAGCATAAAAGTTGTCTGCTACACCTCCATCTCTCAGGAACATAGGACAGATGGACCGAATGCCATGGAGGTCCTACATGACAGCAAGTACCCAACAGGCTCCCACCCATATCAGAATCCCCACCGGGGCCTGAGCCTCTAGAATCTCACACTGGAGGGAACTAGTACCGCCTGGACACAGGGACCCTGCCATGATCCCTGGGCCTACAGGCCCCCTCCAGTTGGTCACAGATGAAAAAAATGAAACTGCCCACTTTAGACTGGAACTGAAGACTGAAGAACAACTGGTGCTGGGCAGAAGCCCTTATTTATATGCCCCTAAAGGCAGTAAAATTGCCTAGGAACCCAACCTCCCACTCCATAGGCAATCAAGGAGCAAATCCAGGCACATAGCTCCTTGTTGCACTAAGCAAATGGCTTTCCTCCCTCCCTTAATAATCATGCACACTTAGTTTGTGCAAGAAAACAAGCTCAAGTGTTTTCCTTTGAAAAAGCAGCTTAAAGGACAAAATTATTAAACTGCACATGAATGCATACTTTTTCTTTTCTTTTGTGAGTCAATGATAAAATATATTTAAGTGAATAAATGCAGCAGAAAGAAAACATAATAAAAAGTGCCTAAACTATTGAATTCCTGAAAGAAACAAAAGGTTTAAACAGTAGAATTGAAACAGATAAAGGGAGTATTCTACCTGAGTGCTGCTGTGCAAGGTGATTGCTAGAGGTATGTGTGTCCCAATCAGAAAATACCTTCTAGCAGGGTGGGGATGCAGTCTCCTATAGGGAGGCTGTGGCACCCTTTCTGATATATTATGGAACCTGAATTGTCAATCTCCCAAAAAGGGGGTGGAGCCACGGTTCATTAGAGCCCTTTTTTGTTTAAAAGAAAGTTTTAGATACTTTAAAGGGTAGTAAAGAATAATAGCATTTGGTCATTACTGACTATTGTAGTATTGTAAGATGTAGGACCAGGTATCTTATGTCTAGTTAGATATTTCAAAGAAAATGACTGTAATAAAGATTATATGGGGTGGGTTCTGTTCTTTAGGGGAGGAGTTTGAGTGCTATAAAACTCAGGCTCTTGCATCAAGACGTCAGATGTAGTTTGGAGTGGAAACTGTATATATCTCCTGAGTGGGTTCTCTGAAGGGAGACCCAGCACAGACTTAGATTAGGGATCTAGATGCTTGTAGACCCTGAGCTGTGCTTTTCTGTTTATTTTGTTTCATTATTTAACCAAGTAAATTGTTTGTATTCTGTTTATTTTTAATTTTTTAATAAATCTACCCTCACCTATTTAGGTGTGGTGTATCTTATTTGCCTGTGTCTTGCCTGATCATTTGCTACCCATTACACTGGTACCAGGAGTGGGATATTTAGTTGCGTAATTGCAAATAACCAGAATAAAGCAGTTACACTTCTTGCTTTTCTCTAGGGGTCCCACAATACACAAGGCCACAGAGAGTTTGTCATAATACATACTGGAATTACTACTCCTTAGAGGTTGTTTTAGACAAATTTTAGCAAGGAAAGTAAGAAGAATACAGGGATAGCAGTGGGTAGCCAACCTACTGTTATCATATTTAAAACCAAAACAGATAGTAAAGAGGTGCTTTTGTGCAACAGACTGTAGAAAGAAAAAAAAGAAAAGTAGGAAAGAAAAAGAAAGGTAGGTCGAGGTTCATTTCAGAAGTAAGATATGGGGAGGGGGGTTACTTCAAACTATCACAGAGCTGGTCCATGTTTTTACGGGGTGGGAGGAACTCCAGAGAAAGGAAGGGGGAGGAGAAGAGGAGGAGGAGGAAGGAAGGAAGGAAGGAAGGAAGGAAGGAAGGAAGGAAGGAAGGAAGGACGGACGGACAGACCTATTAAAGTACTATCAGGCTTGCCAGTTGCAACATTCACACTCCTTCTTGAGTGAGGAGGATGTTCTGGGGTGGGCAGATTTAGAGGGTGATTGTGCAGTCAGAAACAAGGTTTTTAACCCACTGGATGGGCAGGTAGTGAAACAAATGGCCAGCCCATGGTCTCAAACCCTGTTGAGGACATGACTGTCAGTTCTAAGGGATTTGGGGACTACACAGGCATATGCAAACATACCCCAATCAGAACAGCTCATGAGTTCATCTCCAGTAATTAGACCTCACATTCAGTAAGTGAGAAAAAAGAGGATAGAAGTTACTTGGGCAGGCCATGGAAGCAAGGCAGGTTAAAACCTTTGAAAAATTGCAAATCCATTTTCTTCCAAGAGATTTCTATTGCTATCCATAATTAAGATGCTATCTTACAGCAGAGCCTCAAAAAGATAGGCAGTACACACAGAACAGCAGTGTAAGACAGATAGTGGGGGCATTTTGGGGAGGGTAATCATTCTTATTTAATTTCTAGGGTACATATTGTGTGTGCTGAACCAGAATTAAAAGCCTATAGCAAAATACAAACAAAGTGGGAAGCAGAAGCAGGGGTAACCCTTACAAAATGAGACTGGGGTAGGTTCTGGGAATTACTAGCAAGAACAACAGCTTCCAATACCTGAAGGGAGCACAGGTGGAAGGTATTGAGTTGCTATTTCAGAATCCCAGTTGTCTCGGTGCACTTTGGGGCCTATTTCTCAGATGGGTGCTGGAGGGACTACTACCAGAAGGCCCACCATACCCATGTTCTGTGGAGCTGCCCTAAGTTAGGGCAGTTTTGGGCTGAATTGAAAAAGGGGATACATAGCATTTGGGAAATAAATACCCTCCTGCATCTGCAACACCTTGTTTGAGGTCTACCCCATAAGGGGTTTCAGCAAAAGGGAAGCAATACCTTTTGCCATCTTAATACCTGGGACTTCAGTCTGTCACACAGAACTGGCTCAAAATCCCCTCCCCCCAAGGGACAATGGCTGGCTAACTGTAAAACAATTCTGAGAATGGAGTGGCTAACTTCCAAATTCAGGAAGATGGTGGAGAAAACCGAAACCAGATGGATGTCTTTCTTTTCATACATAGACAGGACAGAAAGAACAAGGATATTTGAACAGTTGGCTCAGTTAGATATCTAATAGGAGACATTATTCGGGAGATTGTCATAGTAAGACACAAAGGGTGGGATATTTAGAACTGCGCCAGGCAGGGGTGCAAGCCAGGCACAGCACAACTGGGATGCACCAGGGCGTGGTCTGGGTGATATTCAATGGTGCTGCGCCATGGCTCCGCACTGTTGAATATGGCACTGTGGACACCCGCAGAGTGCATGGTGCAGTGGCACTGCACCAGCGCAAGTGACCAGAGAGGAGAAGGAGGATGCGCTAGCGCAAGTTACTTGGTACTTGGTACTTGGTAATTAGGACAAAAGAAGGCCGAAGCCCATCGAGGATGTCCTCCACACGGTGTGGATCATTAGTAGATTATGTTCTCTCAAGAAGCCAGTTATCAATTTTAAGTTTGAATGTATTAATATTCGGGCTGTCCACAATTTCCTGAGGTAGTGAATTCCAGATTTTTGGGACTCTAACAGTAAAAAACTGTTGTCTTTTGCTTGTTCTTGTTTTCTGGATTTCAATTTGTTTGTTATGTATTCTGGGTACCATTTTTCTAGATGCAAAGGATAAGTCACATGAACTCATTAATGTAGCTGATTGTAGAATTTTAAATAATTGAAGGAGATCTCCCCTTAGTCTTCTAAATTCTAATGAATATAACTTTGTTTTATGGAGCCTAATTTCATAGTTATAGCGAGAAAGATGAGGTACGATCTTAGTGGCCCTCCTCTGGACTTTCTCCATTCCTGCAATGTCCTTGGCCAAATAGGGACTCCACAATGGTGAACCGTAATCTAAGTGGGGTCTAACATGGGTTTTATATAGAGCCATAATACATTCCTCAGTTTTGAGGGTAAAAGTATTGTTAATCCTACGTAGGAGGGCATTGGCTTGATTAGCAACCTTATTATAATGATTTGAGAAAGATAATCTGTTGTCAACCAATATACCCAGGTCTTTTTTGACGAGGGATTCCCTAAGTTTTATATTATTAAGATGATATGTTTGTTTTAGATTTTTCTTACCAAAATATAACACTGAACATTTGGACACATTGAATTGCATATTATTGGTTGTCGACCATGATTCAATTTTTTGAAGATCATTTATAAGGAAACTTCTGTTGGTTTCATTATCAACTCGTCCTCCCAGTTTAGTGTCATCCACAAATTTGGATAAGGTGTTCTGTGAAGAAATGGTAAGATCGCTGATGAAAATGCTAAATAAGGTGGGGCCCAACACTGAACCCTGAGGGACTCCACTTAACACTGATTTTTCTTCTGATAATTCCCCATCAACTCTGACAGTTTGAGTTCTATTATAGAGCCAGTTATTAACCCAGGACACGATGCAGTTAGAAAAACCTAATGCTATTAATTTATTTATTAATATGAAATGTGAAACCTTGTCAAATGCTTTGCTATAGTCAAGCAGAATAAGTGCCATTGCGCTAGGCACAGCAACTGCGATATTCAGCAGTGGACATGCAAATAGGGCCATAATGTATGCAAGATGCAAATGGGGCCATTTGCACGTCATTATGGCCCCATTTGCATGCAGGTGTGCCGATCCCCTGCAACTTGTGCCTTGGCGCCCTGCCAGGCTGCAGCCGTCGGGGACTGACGCCCCCTGCCCTTCACCAGCAATGTGCCCCATTGCCCAATCATGGGCTGTAATATTCAGTGTACTCCCTGGTGGTCCAGTGGACTGAACTCCATGCCCGATCACGGGCTGTAATATTTATTTACTCTCTGGTGGTCCAGTGGACTGAACTCTGTGCCCGATCACAGGCTGTAATATTTATTTACTCCCTGGTGGTCCAGTGGTACCTGTACCCGCCCTCCCAACCCGCCCACTCACACCCGCCACTCCGCTCCCCCTCCTGGTCAGTGGCAGGCGGCAGCACCTGTGCTCCAATCCCTCCACCAGCAAATAGTCATAACTTTGCCATTTTTACTCATTTTTAACCCAAATGTTCAACATAGTCATCTTATGACCTCACCATATGTACCCGGCACAGAACATTTTCAAATCCCTGCCAAAACATAATTCTGCACAACTCTAATGACATTCTGCACCATGAGAGCGAAAATACATTTTGCCCAGTATTTTAAAAATGACAACTGTCACATACGTGAGGTGGGGTAATAACAAAGCTATGCTGAAAATATGGGGTAAAAATGTAGAATATTTCTAAAGTTGTGAATGTGCATAGCAAGATAGCAATGCATGCTCATAACACAGCCATTTTTTAACATGTTGACCCCAAATTTTCAACATAGTCTTCTTATGGCCCAACCTCATGAACAATATGACTGTTATTATGCAAATTCCACTAAAAAGGTGATTTCACCAACTGACTGCAAAATCACCTTTCTGGCAGGAGTTGCCTAACAACAGTCATACTGTTCATGAGTTGTGGTCCCCAAACAGCCATGTTGAACATTTGGGGTCAAAAGGACAAAAAATGGCAGAGTTATGGCCTAAAATTTAACCCCCCATGTCTATTCCTTTTTTTTTTGTGAGGTGTCATAATCCTTTTTCACCAGCTCATTCCTTTTTTGTGAGGTGTCATAATCCTTTTGCATCATGCAAAAAAGGTTTAGGATTTCTCAGACCAGATGGCCCTGCTGATAATACTTTTTCTTTTTTACATTAATCTTTTTCTCCTTCAGTCCCCAGTCGGCTCACATCTGTGGCTACCCACCCAGCACTGTACCCGACATCAGACTGAATCCCCATCTTCCCACACAGTTTCCTCTCCATGGCAGGGTAGTGAGGGTCTCCCAACTCAACTCACCTCAAACAGGATCCAGCATCCAGGGAAGCACCATACAGGGTCGGGGTCTGCGGTGGGCAGCCGTTCACTCTGCATCAACCTGGGGACCATTTTCCTGGCTTTCTGATTGGACCTCCCTGGAGAAGGCATGCAATGACACTGATGGGGGAGCATGCATGTGTCTGCACGCACTCCCTCCAGATGTCAGCCCATCTCCACCCCTTGTCTGCAGTGTCAGCATGCTGCCCCTTTGTCTCCACTAGGGGTCAGTCTGGGACTGACCACTGGCCTCCCTCCTCCCCGAAGAAGGAGAGCAGTCCCCAAGATGCTCAGTCCATCTCCTCCCCTGACAACCCCCGGTGCCTGTGCTCGTTCCCGAACATGGGTCACCGGCGTAGCACAAGGTAAGGCATCCAGCACCTCAGCCCTCCAAGCCACTGGGATGGTGGTAATCCTTTTCTTGAATTGGCAAAACCCTTTTTGTGATGCAAGAAAGGATCAGGACAACTCACAAAAAAGGAATTTGCATAACGAAAAAGAATTACTGGCAGGGCTATCTGGTCTGAGAAGTCCTAATCCTTTTTTGTATGATGAAAAATGATTATGACACCTCACAAAAAAGGAATCAGCTGGCAAAAAAGGATTATGACAGCTCATGAAAAAGGAAAACTTTTTAAAATAATTTTTCGTGAGGCGTCATAATCCTTTTTCACCAGCCGATTCATTTTTCATGAGGTATAATCATTTTTCATTATGCGAAAAAGTATTAGGACTTCTCAGACCAGATGGCCCTGCCAATAATCCTTTTTTGTGAGATGTCATAATCCTGTTTCATGATACGAAAAAGGATTATGACATATCATGAAAAAGGAACAGAAGCAAGTGACGAAAAGGTATTTTTAAAATTAAAAATAGGCAATTGGCAGCCACATAACATTAAGGTAAAGACACAGCATAGTAAAAGACGTGCAGATGAACAAGATACATACAAAGTTATAACATTTTGTTTGTAGGAAAAAAAAAAGAGGGCGGCTAATGAAAAAGCATTTTTTTCCTGACGAAAAGGGATTCTAATGATCACTTTTTGTGAGGTGTCAAAATCTCTTTTTGTCAGACCAAAATCCTTTTTCGTTCCATGCAGCTATCCAACAGACTGCACTAAACATGCTCAGAACCTGAAATTTCAAAATTTAATAACTTTGGAATGATTAATATTTTTTCACCAAACTAACGGGGAGGGACCACTAGACAGACACCTACTATGGAGAAGATGGCTGCCAGGCTGGGCATGCTGTCGACTGCTTAAGCAGCTAGTTCGTATTTTCTGACTTTATCCGACTTTCGTCCAACTTTAGTCTGAAGTTTATGTTGCTTTTGCTTCTTCTGCTACATATTTTGCTTTTTCCCTACCGTTTTGCCTTTTCTCGGTTATGTTTTAAGTTTTTTTGTCTGTGATAGCCCTGTCGAGCCAAAGCCAGTCAGTGAGAGTGACTCTGGAGTGATACCAGGGCGACCAGAACATCTTCATAGTGTCCACTGGAGCCATTTTGTTTTCGGCCCTCTACTGCCCATAACATTCACTTTTGTGCCGAGCCCGTTGTTCTAATTTTTTTATTTGTCTTAATTGGATTTATTGCTGTGCTTTTGGAGTCTACCTGACTACCTGACTAGGATTCTGGAGCAGAGTCTTGGAAAGAGGTGAACTGCTGGGGATTTGTCTGGGTGTTTGCAGGAAGAAAGTGAAGATTGTTGGACATTAATTTGGTTGGTGGAAGGTCGTTGGAAGTGACCAGTGGAAGATGAAGCTGTGGAAGGAGTAGTGCAACATGGTGAGCTGGTGGTCCCAACCCTGTGGGGTGTCCATCTGCTAGGGTGCACGGCTGCACAGAGGGTTGGGCCCTGATCTGGCTGGGTAGCCACCAGACTGACTCTGTAGTTCTTTAGGTTTCTCCGAGGGACATACTGGTGGGTGGTGGGCCCTGGCAGAGATCTGCAGTGCTGGCCATGGGCATTTGCAGTTTTGGTCCCCATTTGGGATTTTTGGGGGCCCTGCTCCTGCGTGACTTGGATCTCTGAGAAGAGGACCTTTAATTCTAATTTTCCATCTTTATCTGCTCATGGTCAGATCTTCTAATTTTATTTTTACTGTTACTGTTATTAAACTGGGAAGGCAGTGAGTGTGCCTTGTTATTTGTTCAGCTTCCCTTGCAGTGACAGTGTTCAGGAGCTGGAAAAAATAATTCAACTGGTACTGTTATTGAACTGGGAAGGCAGTGAGAGTGCCCTGCTATTTGTTCTGTCTCCCCTGCAGTGAGAGTGTTCAGGGGCTGGAAAAAAATCATTTGGGACGTATTTTTTCTCAGTTTCCCTCACAGTGAGAGTGCTTGGGGCTGGAGGATTATTCTGGGACATATTTTCCTTGTCCAGGGAGTAAGGGTCCCTAGCTTCATTTGGCCCCCTTGGGCTGTGAGAGGGCCTTAGGGAGCTGAAGATTTCATTCTGCTGTTGATTTACCTTCTGGACCTAAGTTACTGCTACAATTATTATGAACTCATTTTGTGCTTTCTAGCTGGTCCTCCTTCATTTTCTTGGACTTCAAGGTGGTTTTATTATATTTTATTGTGTATTTTAAAGATTTGTTTTTGTTTTATTATTTGAGGTCGGTGTTTGGGAATTTTTTTTTGTGGGATCATACAGTTGAAGTCTTTATTCTGGTTGTTTAAGAATTTATTAAGACTTATGATTTGTTTTGCTTTGGAAGTGTGAGTTCTTGGGATCTTATTACCAGTCTCCTTTGGAAATGAGAGATTTATCGGGGACTGGAAAGACTGGTTTTTGGACTGGGATTTGGACTTAAAGACTGTGATTCTATATTTTATTTATTGCAGTTACTGTAATTTTGGTTAAGGGTGGGAATTTGTTTTTGTTTATTTCTTAAGTTTAATTTTATGTTTACTTGGTTTTAGGATTAATTAAATTGGTCACCAGAATGCATTGGAGGCCTGCCCCCATGGTCGTGCACTATTCATCCTCCACCCTCCACTCTCTTTGCCCCTTTCTCTCCCCCCCCACTGCATTTCTCAATCTACCAGCACTGTAGAGCATTGGGTATTGCACATAGGGGGGGGGTTGGGGAGTGTGAATGGTGGAGTCTGAATTGTTGAGGCCACCACATCAGGGTTGTGTGGTCCAGGAGATGCCCTGGAATGAAATGGAACCCAGACCATGGTCCTCCTTGTCTGGTTTCCATACCCAAGGGCACCACCAGTTTCAGTGGGCACATGGTCCAGGCAGCCCCAGAAGTTCATCCAACTCGAGCAGTGTTATGCAATGCCAGATCCATTAAAAATAAGAATTCAGTTATTGCAGATCAGTGGCTCTGGCCTGCATCATTGAGACCTGGCTGGATGAGAACTCTGGCCCTATATTAGAGGCCACAATTCCAGCTGGTTACTTGGTGATACACCACTCGAGATGGTATCATGGGGGGGTTGCGGTCTGTTTTAAGATCAAATTGGGCCTCATGAGTGTACCAGTTGAGGAGACTGAGTCATTTGAGTGTACTGTGGTAGCAGGCATAGGTTGTAGGATTGTCCTCATCTACCATCCACCCAGGGATGGGAAACAATTCCTTCAGGAAGTGGTGGACTTCGTCATCGACATGGCATTTGAGTCTCCCAGGTTGATGGTCCTGGGCAACTTTAACACCTGGGTTGATGATGAACTCTCTCAATTTGGACATCACTTTCTCCAGTTAATGACATCTCTGGGCCTAACATATAGTTACCACTGCTACCCATAAACATGGTCACTCTCTTGACTTAGTCTTCCTCCTGGGGATCAAAGCCTCGGATCTGGGGGTGGAACCAGTTGGATGGTCAAATCACTACACCGTGGGGTTCGATTTTTAGTGCCTCTCTTGAAGACCTACCTCTGTGGAGATGGTGAAGTATCACCCTTTATGAGATGTTAACTCTGAAGGCCTAATGGTGGTACTTGACCTATTGATTATTCTGGTGGCAAACAGTGACCCAGAGGACATCGTGGTGGCCTATAATATGGCCATTTCAGTGGCCCTGGATGTCATTGCCCCTGTCCATGTTCATCCTCTCTCCCTTCACCCTCAGTCCCCATGGTTTTGTGGGACCTTGAGGGAGACGCGGCAATTAGGACGAAGGTTAGAGCGTTGCTGGTGTAGATCTGCCCTTGATGCCAACCACCTTAGATTGATCAAGCCTATCAATCTGCAATCACCTGTAAGAAGGCAGAGTTCCTGTCTGGGGAGATTGCAGCTGCTCAGAACTGACCAGATCAGCTTTACTGAACTGTGGACAGACTGTGCAACCCAGCCTGTCTGCAAGTTCGGAAAGCATTTTTGCAAATAGAGTGTGATGAACTTGCGCGATTCTTTGTGACTAAGGTGGCTGACATCAGGACAGCTTTCCAACCAGCACACTCTATGGGCATTGCTTCTGATCAGCACTTGGTCACTAGCCTTCAGCTTTCCTGGAGTACCTTCGACTGCCCGGAGTTCATGGATGTCATGAGAATTGTCCAGGGTATGCACCCTATGTACTGTAGTTTGGATGCAGAACCAACTTCCCTGATTTTGGGTTGTATTGATTCCATCAGTCCAGTCCTTGCGTGGATAGTTTGGTGCTCCTTGTAAACAGGTGAGTTTCCTAGCTCCCTGAAGGAGGTGGTGGTAATGCCCCTCCTGGAGAAAGCTTCTTTGAATCCAAACTGCCATGTGAACTACAGACCAATCTCTAACCTTCCCTTTTTTAGGAAAGGTGGTTGAGAAGGTAGTGGCCGTACAGCTGGAGAGCCATTTGACCATCCATAAGATCTGTGAACCTCTCCAGTCCGGTTTCCGAAAGAGGCATAGTACGGAGACAGCACTGGTATGGGTGCTCAATGATCTTCTGATGGCAAGAGATTGGAAAAATCTTTCTATCCTAGTTCTTCCAGATCTCTCATCAGCATTTGACACTGTGGACCATGGGGTTCTACTCAGTCATCTGAGGTTCATCTGTGGCCTGTAGTATACAGTCCTCAGGTGGTTTATATCTTTCCTCACTGGAAGAACTCAGAGGGTGGTGTCTGGGATTTATTCCTTGGATCCAATCCCTCTGTCATGTGGGGTCCCTCAGGGATCGGTGTTTTCCCCATGTTGTTCGCAGTGTATATGCTGCCTCTTGGAGACATAGCAAGGAGGTATGGGCTGAGGTTTCACTGCTATGCTGATGATACCCAGCTCTACCTTTCTTTTGCACCTGACCAGGATGGAGCTCTCTCAGTCTTTAATAACTGCCTCACAGAAATTCAGGAGTGGATGGATTCAAGCTGGTTGAAGTTGAACTCGGGAAAGACTAAAGTTCTGGTTGTGGACCCAGGACACAGGATGGGGGGTCGGGGGTAGGTTCACCCTCGGGGCTTTTCCTTGGGGGTCTATCACTCCCGGCCTCTGAACAGGTGTGAAACCTGGGGGTAATTTTTGACGAAGGGCTGACGCTGCATGCACAGGTGTCAGCCATCATCAAGACCTCTTTTTACCATCTAAGGAATACTGTATCTCCAGGATTAAGCATCTTGTTATGTCTGGTGACCTTCCTACATTGGTTCATGTCTTTGTGTCCTTGTGCTTGGATTATTGCAACTCCCTGTACCTAGGGCTATATCGGGTGGAAATCCACCATTTGCAGCTAGTGCAGAATGCAGCAGCATGGCTTTTGACAGGAACCTCTCAGTCCTGCCATATTTTTCTGGTGCTGTGCGGTCTGCACTGGCTGCCAGTACAATGGTGGATCACCTTTAAAGTCAGTCTTCTGACTTATAAAGCCCTACATGGACAGGGCCCTGACTACCTGAAAGAGCTTCTGGTACCTTACCACCCCGGGTGATTGCTTCGCTCAGCTGGCGAGGGGTTGCTAGAGATTCCAAAACTGTGTTTAAAATCTTCTGGGGCCCGGACATTTATGCATGCAGCTCCATTCCTTTGGAATTCTTTACCCCACCAGTTATGTGAGTGCATGACCGTGAAGGAATTTAAACAAGCTTTGAAAACCCATCTCTGGTACCAAGCATTTGGGGACTGATATATGTATTTTAATTTTAGATGTTTATTGTCTTACTTAAATTAAGTTGATGTGAGATCCGATATGTTTTTAAAATTGTTAGGTGCCTTGGTTTTGGAAAGGTGCCATAAAAATAACGTTTTATTATTATTATCATTATTGTTAATGCTGGCTTGTTCTTTGGGGCAAGCTGTTCCTACCCTGACAATTTCAGACCACAATTTCAAATGGTTTGGCTGCAACATGATGAGGAAAAAACAGCCTAAAAAGACAAATTTTAGTATTTTATCACTATGCACAGTGCAAAATCTGCCAATCTGCTCAAAACAAAACTTGGGGCATCAAGAGATCTTTTCCACAGGACAGCACATACCAAATGTTGTGCAATTCCATTGAACAGTTGTAAAGTTATTAAAGTGAAAAATTTGAGATTTTAACATTAAAGTGCCTACTCAACACTAACTATAGTGGCACAACTGTGCCCCTATAATATATCTGTCTATATATACATGTATACTGTATGTATATATATATATAGATATATATATATATATATATATATACGTGTGTGTGTGTGTGTAGAGAGAGAGAGAGATTATGCTGGCACAGTAGTGCCAGTATAGTTAGGGATCAATGGTCACTTCTATGTTAAACCCCAAATTTTGCACTTTAATAACTTTGCAACCGTATGAACGATGCACATGAAATTTTTCATGTGCTGTCAGGTACCATAGATCTCTTGATGAAGCAAGTTTTTTTCTGGTCATATTTGCGGTCGTGAAGATGAGGAGTGTCAAAATATGTGAAAAATGACCATTTAGGTGCAAATCCTTTGCCGTGCCACATCTCTGAAACGGCTTAGTGGTGTGGTCTGAAATTGTTAGGGTGTATGTTGCAAATGTACCTTTTGAAGGTTTGGTGAAAAAATATTTATCCATTCAAAAGTTACTAAAATTTGATGTTTCCCATTATATCCTATGGGAAAAATGTATGTGCCATATGAAAGCAGTTTCTGTTTTCACGAAAGCACTTTTTGCTTTCGCAAATGGGAAAGATGTATTGTGCTTCTGATATCTTGTTTTCAGTTAGTGACACAGAAAAAATGATATAGTTAAAAGAATACTTTCCCTTGGTAGACACCAACAGTTGTGTTTACCTTATTGGTGCCCGAGGAACACAATTCTGTCATTAGTTTTTTTAAAATACTGCCCAGAAATACAGTATGTTTATTTTATTTGGCCATTGGTAGTGTCGCAAATTTGCAACACTATTTTTGTGAAACTGTCACAAATTGTGGCACTATGTTGCAAAACTACATCAGTAGTGCCACAAATTATGACACTACCTACCTGAATCTTGTGACACTGCTTTCCAGATATATCTGTTTCTTTACCACAGCATCGCAAATAAATGGTTTGGTCCTATGGCATGAAATGTTCAGGGTACAAAGGGCATGAACTGCAGATGTGCCTTTTGGTGGTTTGCTGATAAAATTTACATGGGTTCCATAGTTATAACATTCCAAAGTTAAGAATTTTCCCATAGAATAACATTGAGGCGGTCAGGTACCTTTCGGGGGCTATATCTCAAAAATGCTTTGAGATATGGATATTTTGTGAAATGCAGCTTAGTACACCTTTAGGGTAGATGACCCCACCTTTAGGTGTACTAAGCAGTTATACATGTTGCCAGGCCTTGAATACAACTGTAGTGGACATTTTCATCAATGTCCGTATGGTGACTGTGATACTATGCCATTGGCAGCACAAGGGTTAACTGCAATGTCTCAACACTTATGGACAGGTGGGAGAGCAGGTCCCAGAGGGCCCTGTACTCCCACAAATGGATAACTTTATGTAGTGATGAGAGCACAGAGCCCTGGGAGATGAGGGTTAATCACAATGTTTACATTTATGGATAGATGTGGTGCTCCCACAAATGCATACCAAGGGCCTTGCGCTTCCACATGAAAATCAGAGACAATTACTATATGCATGAGTGGGAACACAGGCCCCAGAGGGCCCTGTCCTCCCACAACACACTATGGACTGATGAGAGCACAGGGCCTGAAGGGCCCTGCCCTCCCATAACCAAATAAGTGTAAGATTACACTTTCTTAAAAAGTAAAGAAATTCATTGCAAAAAAATTCATTAATACATTAGTTAGGGCTTATATTAAAGTGACAAAAGTTTGGAAAGGTGGTGTTAGGGTTCCCAACCTTAATGCCCCATCCCCCAACCTGCCACACCACACCACTGCACCCCACCCTCCACACACCAACAGGTAACAGAGTGTGTCTTGGGGCCATCTACCCTAACACTATTCTCCTATGTTGTACCATCTCTGCTTCCTCACACATGGAATGGGGTGAGCATTAGGGAAGATGACCCCAAGACACACTCTGATGCCTATTGGTGTGTGGAGAATGAGGGTGAGGTGCGGTGATATTTTTGGTTGGGGGTTGGGTGTTTACAAACTTTTGTCACTTTAATATAAACCCTAACTAATGCATTAATGAAGTTTTGGTTCATTGTGGAGGTTGGGGGTGTTAGAGTTGGGAACCCTAACACTACATTTCCATACTTTTGGTGCTTTAATATGAACCCTAACTGATGCATTAAGTTTTTTCAATGAATATATATATATATCTATATATTTATTTATATATATATATATATATATATATATATATATATATGGGGCAGGATTTCAAACTGCGTCTTGAAAGGGTGCAAGTGGCTGCTCCATGAGATGTGCTGGAGCACAAAAGTGAGAAATTCAAATGAGATGCACAATAGTGCATCTCGTCTGAATATAGCAGGATATTTGTGTGCCGCAAATGGGGGCTGCCAATGATGCACCGATGCATCCCCTTGCCAGGGCTGAATACCTGGAATAGGAATGCATGCCACACCCTGCAGATGCACCAAGTACACATTCCAGATAATCAGACTGAAACATGCAAATGGGGCCATTAGCTATGCAAGGCACAAATGGTTCCATTTGCATGTCATTATGGCCCCATTTGCATGTCCTGTGCAGGGATGTGCCTGGCTGGAAGCGCAGGATGCCCTGAAAGTGAATGTCAGGCCAGAGTCTGTGGTAGTCTAGTGGACCCCTGGACCCCGATTGCACATGAAGTATTACTGCTGTTCAATCCCTGGTAGTCTAGTGGTACCCCTCCCATCCCCAATACCCAATGAGCTGATAAAATAATACAGTCCATCCCTGGTAGTCTAGTGGTACCACCTTCCCAGCCCTGATTGCACCAAAACCCACACCCAAGAGCTCCCTGGTAGTCCAGTGGACCCCAGACTTTCACCCACTGAGCATCCATCCCACCTGCTTTGCCGTCCAGCAGAGTTAGGAGAGTTGGACAGCAAACCAGCCAACACCTCTATTGCTGCTGCCAACGTGCTGTCACTGAATGAACAGTTTACAGTAAGCTCTGCAAAACCATTGGTTGATATCATCAACCAATGGACTTACTGTGAGCACTGTAAGCATTCATCCACAACTTTGTGGCTGACACTAAGTTGTGAATGAATGCTCACAGTAATTACTGCAAGCCCATTAGTCGATGATGTCGACCAATGGTTTTGCAGAGCTTACTGTAAGATATCATTCAGTGACAGTGCAGTTGGTGGGCAGCCATGTAGGTGTGCGGGTGTGTTTTGCTGTCCACTGGCTCTCATGCCCATGCTGGGACAGGGTAGTAGTGTGGGATGGGGTTAGTTGCCTCAGTGGGTGGAGGGGCCACTGGACTACCAGGGAGCCCTCAGGTGTAGGTTTTGGTGCAATTGGGACTGGGAAGGGGTTATCACTAGACTACCAGGGATGGAAATTACTATTATATCGGCTCCTCGGGTATCAAGGATAGGAGGGGGTACCACTGGACTACCAGGGCTAGGATGGCTATTATATGTCATTTGCATTTGGAGTATGGGGAAAGGGGGCCACTAGACTACTAGGGATATGGGGGTTTAATTCTCCCCCTCACGATCAGGGCTGGGGGATAGCCACCAAGGGGCTGATCTGCTGTGTTGTGCTGTGTAATACAGCAGCCCGCCTGTGGGTGGCTACCACTTAGGCACAGTTTTCACATGCCTATCTTTGCATGGCACATCTCTGAGATGTGCAGGCAGCTGCACCACACATCTTGGCTGAATATGGAGATGTGTCGCATATGCAGGGGAATGTCCCCTCCAGATGCACTGCATACATTATCTTTGCACTGTGCAGCATCCAGATTTTCACGGTGCATCAGCCCCTTTTGAATATCAATCAATCAGTCAATCAATGAATATCTTTATTTATCCAGGCAGACACCATTGAGCAAGCTCATTTACAAGGTGGACCTGCAGTCGTACAAACAATAATACAGTTGGACAAGTTACAGTCATATGAAGCAGTAAAGATGCTAGCTTTTATAGTAATAATACGCATATACAGATAATAGACATCATACATAATTCAGAAGACAGTCATCAATATAGTGCTTGTGCTGGATCAGTGCCCAAAACTGTGCAATTATGAGAGGATTTGTTAAGGAATTGGTAGGCACTCAGGATATAAAGAGGCAGGTACTGTATAATAGCAGAGGGGCAGGTAGTCAAGGTGAATTGGGTATAGCAGGCTGAAGGTTGGGGTAGAAAGAAAGAGGGGGCAAACAAAGAACTGTCAGGGGGGAGAGTATACCAGCTGACTGATACCCGTTGCAGAATCGGGGGGGGGGTGCGAGCTGCAGGGTTGCTGTGCATGACCGGTTGAGGTAGAGCAGGTTGGCGGTGGGAGCCGCAGGAGGATTGGTGGACATACAAATAACTTGAGGCAGGAGCACAAGAGAGAGTAGAAATATAGCGAGGGTGCTGCCGTGTAGGGGGAAGGTGGTTAGCTAGTGCCGAGCAAAGCAGTTGTAGGTTTCCATTATGCCATCACGGTAAAGAGTTTTGAACAAGCGAATATAACTGGAGACCTCAGCTTTAGGGATTTCTGGATTTTGTTCCAGAGTTAGGGGAGTGAGAAGCCAATAGCTGCTCTCCTGAAGCGTGTGTGAGCCCTAGGTATGTACAGCGAGATCAGGCAGCAGCTTCTGAGGTTATAGTTTCTAGCCACAGTCGGAGTCAGACAGTCAGCTATGTATTGGGGGAGTTTGCTACTAATGGCTCTGAGTGTCCAGAGTGCTGCATTCATGTTGCGCCTATATTGAAGGGAGGTCCAGCCTATGGTAGCATAAAGTAAGCAATGATGGGTAGAGAGGGGGAGGTCGGTGATGAAGCGTATAGCTCTGTGGTAAAGCGTATCCAGTTTTCCAAGGTATGAGGCAGTGCAGCTACTATATATGAAGTCTGCATAGTCAATTAAGGACAGAAACGTAGCTTGGACTAGCAGTTTCTTTGCATCTGCAGTTAGGAACCATCTTATCCTATAGAAAAGGCCAAGTCTTTGCCTTAGTTTTTTCAACAGGTCATCCAGGTGGTCAGCGAAGGAAAGTTTGCAATCTATCCAAACCCCCAGGTATTTGAATTTTGAAACATACTTTAGGTTCTCTCTCAGGATCATGGTAATTTTGGGGGGAGCCGATTGTAATTGGGTGAGCCAGATGGATGGCAGGGGAACATAACATGGCTTTTGCTTTCTTGGCATTTAATAACAATTTTTTGTTGATTAGTTGAAGTTGCAGGAGGTTGAAGTCTTTTTGTAGATCAGCGCATGCCTCTTCAGGTGTTTGGTGACTCAGGTAAAGCACTGTATCATCCACGAATAGATGAATACTTGCCTCCTTGATTCCCACATCTATATTGTTGATGTAGATGGCGAAGAGGAGGGGTCCCAAAATAGATCCCTGGGGGACACCTCTTTGCAACAGTTTGGGGGCAGAAAGTTCACCATCAGCCTTTACCTGCTGGTATCTGTTGGTCATGTATTCACGGAACCAGTTTAGAGAGGTAGAATCCAGCCCTATTCATTTCAGAAAGGGGAGGAGAAGGCTGTGGTCAATTGTGTCAAATGCTTTGCTTAGGTCAAGAAACACAGCACAGACTTTTTGAGCTCCAGCTGTTGTTGCCAATCATTGGTTACCTTGGGTAATGCCGAGACCATGCTATGGTTGACCCTGAAGCCGGATTGTAGGGGGTTTAGTAGTTTTTTGCTGTCAAAGAAGGATCTCAATTGGCCATTCACGATTTTTTCCAAGAGTTGAGAGTGTGGGGAGGAGAGAGATCGGCCTGTAATTATTTAGGTTGCAGGGGTCTCCAGATTTGAATACCGGAATAACATTTGCAATTTTCTATATTTGAGGGAGGGTAACTTGTAATAGGGACAGGTTAAATAGATGGGTGATTTTTTTTTTTTTTTTTATTTTAGCTTTTGTTGACCGGGTAAGTGCACTAGACAAATCCTGCCTATATTCAGGCACGACCCGGGGGAGGGGGATACAGATGAATGCCAACTGACTTTGAACCGGATTAAGCTGTTGGTGGTATTTATAGTGAATGAGGGAAATTTGGCCAGGACACCGGGGAAATTCCCCTACTCTTTTCGATAAGTGCCATGGGATCTTTAACATCCACCTGAACTACCACCAATCCAGGCAGATGGGACCTCGGTTTAACGTCTCATCCGAAAGACGGCACCTCAGAAGTGCAGCACCCCTCTCATGCTGCACTACAGTGTCAGTACTGGGATAAAGGTGATAGGCGCAGCCAGTACATGACATGCTATCTTTAGGAAGTAGGGGTCGAGTGTATCTGTACTGGCGCTTTTCTTAGTATCCAGTTGGAGGCCCAGATGCGCATTTCAGGGATATGCTAGTGCAACTCCTTTGAATATCCTGGCCAGTATATACTGTATATATATAGATATATATATATAGAGAGAGAGAGAGAGAAAGAGAGAGCATTGAATAGGGAGCTGGAAACAAGGGGAGATAGCCTGTAAGGAAGACCATTCCAGAGGCCAACAGAAAAGGCCTATTGACCTATATTAGCAGAGGTAAGAAGTTTCTGTAAAAGCAGTTGCGAGGCTGCCCTAAAGTTACAGGAGCAAAGTTTAAGTACTGGGAAGTCTGTCAAGGAGGAATGGTTGTTGTCATCAATCAAGCAGCCATAAAGGTATTCAGGACATGCCTCTGTGGATACCCAGTGAATGGACTGGTATAGAAACCAGTAATAAGCACAGAATGGGACCAGCAATTCAAACCCACAGATATTATTTAAACTGCATTCAACCTAGTTCAATTATGAACAGAGGTTTGAGAAAGGGCATGACTCATGTAATATTTGTCTGTTTCTCCTGGGACCCCATGGAAAAGAGATTTTGTTATCTCATTGTGGTTATCCCGATGTGAAAAATGTATAAAAATGTTAAAAAAGGTGCTGTTCTGGTATGTTGACTGTAAATAATGCAAAAGTGTTACATTCATGCTAACAATAGAAACATAAAGTATTAATCAATGTTAGGATCAATATTCAGTGGGACTTCTTCAGGAATGATCTATACAGAAAAAAGTGAATGTAATTATTAAATAGGTGATTTTTATGTGAGGAAGACAAATAGGTAGAGTATTTCAATCACATAGGTTTAAGAATAATGTTTTGGGTAGAAATGGGATACAGCAAAAGTTGCACACAAAATATAAAAAAGAAAAAAGGAGAGTTGCACTGAGCTAGGGTGGTTCAGTGTTTAGGGTACGAACTTGGGAACCAGAACATCACAGGTTCAAACCTCACTAAAGTAACATACTTACTGTGTGATCTTAAGCAAGTCACTTAACCTTCCAGTGCTCTAGTCCACCGAAGAATAAAAATGGGTTGAGTAGAAGCAGGTCCCCCTGTTAACAACAAGATACTGCTTCACTAAGGGCCCAATTCTCAAACAGGGCTGCATTTGGCTCATGCTACAGGTACTCTCCAGACTTGACTTTGTCTGTACTGTGTTGTCCACTCTCTCTCCACCTATTAGCAGCAGCACAATCACATGATGTGGATGAGCTCCAGCCAAGAAAGAATGCATGAGCCTTGCAAGTGCAACACTGTCTTTCCAACCACAGAGTAGACAGGCTGAACACTACAGTTTGGAGGAGTCAGTGAGCACTGAACTCTCAATAGCAGTGTTGTGGCAGCATAATTTTGTTATTCTACTCTTAGTGAGTATCCATCTTCCCTGGCAGCTAAAGGGGCAGAGGGTGAGCAAGAAGCTAACTCAAGACTAGGTTACCTACTTACTCTACTAGGCTCACCTTACAAAAAAAAACAGCACAGACCCCACGGCAGCAAGCTAGGTTTAGCAGCAGTGGTGACAGCGGTGTGGGTGGACTTCATAGGCCTTGATCAGTGAAGTGTGGCAGCAGCCACAGCAGTAACCAAGCAAGAAGGAAGAAACCCAGGTTGGGTGGATTTGTATGGCGAGGTGACTTAGTCGTGTACCACGTTGGGGACCTGTGATGGTTGGTTCAATTGGGCTGGTGGCACACTATGCCAGGTTGCAGGTTCTGGCCATATGGCCGAGTAAGTAAAAGTAAATCATTTTTTTTACAGGAGTATTGGGGAAGGAGGAAGGACTGAAATATTGATGTGTTTTTAATGTTTTTTCACCTTTGGGTGGCTTCATGACCCATAGGGGATGGGTATTGAATGGAATGAAGTCAGGGAGAAAAATCAGAACAAAGTTCTTTTTGGGGGGGGGGGCAAACTTCAGCCAGGAAAAAAAATTGGTTAGTAACTGAGTGGGTTTAAAGGAGCACTGTAATTTTCCCAAATTACTCACCCCTGCAAGCCTTACCCCACAATTAGGGGTTTCATAAATAGATCACCTTTTTCTGTAAATTTAAACTTACTTTATTTAATTTTTGAAAAGTCTGGCATTCGGCAAAATGGCGCATGCTCTTAGCTCCATTTCATGACAAAGTGTGGCGCTGCACCCCTGAGTGCCAATACACTTGTATGCTACATCATTCTGACCCATGAATATTATCTCTTAAAGACTCCTGCCTCTGGCTCCTTAGTACTCAAGTAGTACTCAAATAAGAGACTTTTTATTTATATCTATACTTGGTGTGTTGTCTGTAGCAGCATGGCCATACCCACTACATTGTGTGTGTGCATGGGTTGGGGGACTGGCCATGTGGGTGGGTATGTGTGTCAAGTTATTGCTACGAGCCGGCCCGGTGGTGCTGAGAGTTGAGGCACTGGATGCTACACCTCATGCCTCACCGGTGACCCAGGTTCGGGAGCGAGCTCGGGTGCCAGGGGTCAGCAGGGGCAGGATCCGATTGAGCATCATAGGGCTGCTCTCCTATCCCAGGGGGAGGGTTCAGGGGTGCCTGGTGCACCAGCAGCCCTTGATGGAGACTGGGGCACTGCCAAGAATTAGATAGCATGTAATTGGTGTGGTCCGACGTCGGCAGGATTGATGTGCGCCACTCGGGGTGTGCACCATGCAAGGGGGGAGGGAGGGGAGAGGAGCTCACACTAAGAGGAAAAAAAAAGACCCTCCCACCAGATAGGTGATGGCTCCTCCAGTGCATTACCATCACATGCCCAACGCTGGTTCTCTGCTACTGCCCCTTCGACCTCCCTGGGACTGTAGCCCCCCATGTCCCTGGGGAGTCGTAACATCTCTGAAGATGGCGGGGAACACAGCAGGCAGTAGAGTGACTTCGGTGAGTGAGGTAGCCTGAGAGAGTTCCTGTCAGGGAGGAGAGAAACAGAATTGGAAAAAAAAAAGATATAACTACATTTGTGTTTGCACCTTAAAGTCTGTTTGCATGTAAGCATTCAAAACTACAGAGAAAAAATAATAGGAGTATAGGCCAGACAGAAGTAATTAAGTGGTTTTGTGAGTAAGTTTGTGTATTGGGAGTTGGAAAAACATGTATTTCCATTGGTATGTGTGCTACAGTGCAACTGTGAAAATGAGATGAGGGAGAGAATAAAACTGAAAAGTATACACTGGCTACAAGCATGCCACATGCATGGAGATGTATTCAGATACAGTATGTATTGAAGTACAAGTGAGACATATGTGTGCAGACAGTATGGCTTAGTGGTTAAAGGCATTTTACTGCCAGCCAGGTGACTTGGAGGCACGAAGACCTGGGTTTGAAACTCATCAACTCCCACTTGTGTATGGTGTGATCCTGAGCATGTCACTTAACTATTACATGTGCAGTGATCACTTGCATTTTGCATACATGCCACATGCATGCAGTCTTTCTCAACTTAACATAAAAATCATGTTTTCCACACTTGCTTGCTGCACGCATGCCATACGCATGCAATCGGTTCCAGTTTAACATTTAAATCATACTTGCAGCACGCATATTACTTGGGAAGTTTTATGTGTGCAGCATGGAAACATTTCATATAATTATTTCTGTAAGGGCTGTCACAGCACAGTGTTCCATGCTGTCTGCCAGACGTAGCCAGAGACTGGAGCAGCATAAGTGGGGGAGTTGAGAGGGCCAGTACAGAGCAAATCAGTCAAATATTATTCCAACTGTGGATTGGGCCCTATGGCTTTAGAATCGGTTCAGTCAATCAGTCAATCAATCAATCAATCAATAGATCACTCAATCAATCAGTGGCAGTGTTTGGAAATACGAGAAAAAAGTTTTATTCTTGTCTCCAATTGATTTTTTCAGGAATGTTTCCAATTTGAAAACACAACTGTTTATTGTGTGATATTCTTAGAAAAGTACTAGTACCAGAAATTCATGGTGGAAATTTCTTCATGGGTCAGTGAGCAACAATAAAACTGTTTGAATGCTTGCGCTACGTAAGGTTTGTCTGCTCCCTCTCTGTGTTTTACAGTCAAGACTACCAACCTTGTAAATGCACCACAGAGCTTTGTCATGTTACCAAAGGACTCCCCAACAAGGGTTCTACCCTTGGAAGCACCAGAGGATAAAGGAACTCTAGAGTAATGCAATACTTTGCAGTCCCCAATGGAGAAAGAGTGAAGTGTTGGCAGAGGAGGGGAAGATAGGGGTGCAATTAGAAAAGTAAGTAGTCACAGAGGATGAAGAAACATGGTGCCTTTATATTGTGCTAGGAGGGTGTTGGGTGTATAGCGTGTGTTGTCTGCTGGACCTGTATACCATGGGACTCAGCTGTAAGTGTGTGTGAATATTTATGAAATGTAAGGTTTCACTATTTACCTAAGACCAAGATTACCAAACTTGTGAAGGTGTCACAGAGCTCAGCTATATGAAAAAGGTGCCCTCTCATGAGGGTTCCACCCCTGGAGATGAATGGGGAATTCAACCCTATGCATAAAGGAACCCTATGAGAATGCAAAGGATGCCATTCCTTGAAGGATACAGGATAAGGATGACACTAATGACCAGCTACAGCATCTTATCACCATCCAACCAAATGTCACAGTACAATTGAGGATCTATGGCATATAGGAGATGACTCGTGACCTCCCCACCCGAGGAAGGTATCACTGGGAACACAGGACCTTAGGTTGCCATACCTTGAGTTTTTATGATTTAGAAAATGGAGAAAATTCCCTTAAAGATGAGGCACTGATGGTGCAGCAGAGGTCAAGCAAGGTACATAAAGGTGATACATTGCTTTTATAATTTGACAGAAGCATGGTTTGGGCTGTCTATGCCCTCTGTCTCATGACTGAGACTATGACCCTCAGAATGTGCCACAAAGCTCATTATGGGCTCTAGTCACAAACAAATCTAGTTGCTATGTGCTGCATAACTCAGGCATGTAGCCATCCCATTGCTGCCTCAGCTCACTGCACCCCTTCACCCTATGCAGGATGGGGATACACCCCCCCATGCACCCGATCCCCCTGGCCGATCACTGAGCTATACACGGGGGTGGGCCTGGAGGCAGTGTAGGGGCAAGCCAGCACTCCATGTATTCACAATACTGTGGAGTGTTGTGTGCAGGGTCTGCTGGCTCCGCATCTGGCAGGCAGCCGTAAACCACTGGGGCCAGTTTACACACCCTCCCCAAGGGGTGAGCTGCCGCTGGATGCTGTGGACACAGAAGGGGGCAACAGCCTCCACAACAATGTTGCCTCTTCCATCAGGGCACACTGGGAGGTCGGGAGTCAGGTGGACTGGGTACCCTCCACATTGACATGGTCAGCGCTCTGCACACCGGCTGACAACATGGTGCCCTTTGTGTGCAAGGGATCCACTGCAGATTCCTGCCTGGGCAGCTGATTGACTGCCCACCTGGATCCACTGCTCGACACCCATCTGTCCCCCCCCGTGGACCTGTGCACTGGAGGTGGGGCTCTGTATGGGAGCAGGGGTTGGGGCCAGTGTTCATGAAAGTGGCCCCTGCATGGAAATCCCATGGGTGCAGAGCTGAGCACCCTGATACATGCCTCATGCATGTATATTTGTGAATCACCCCCTCATATAACTAAAGGAACCCTTAGGTGAGCATTTAACTCTTGGATGTGTCAATCAATCAAGATCCAATTGGTAAAGAAACTTTAGGGCATGAATTGCAGATCCCAAATAGAAAGACAAGACTATGCAACAGAACAAGCAGCGAGATTGGCTTCACTGCTCAGTTTCTTTAACCCATAACTGGAACTACCACCATCACAAGGTGCAACAGAGCTTGGCCATCTGTGACAGAAGGCGCCCTCAATGAGAATTCCATCCTTGGTAATGTTTAAAGGAACTCAGCCCTTGAGGAATGAACATGGATTCAGCAGTGCTGGGGTGCCGATGAGTCATTCCCTAGAGGTCTAAGGCCATAATCCAGAAAGTGTATTAGTTGAAGAGCCAAGGCCAGAGAGCCTAAAAACCTTGATGTGTGACTTTAAGGCAGGAAAAAAGTGGGAACTCAAGATGCACTAGGCAACACCAGTTCAGTGACCCTACCAGAAGGTTATACAGGCATTCTTTCAACAGAGAAAAATGCTACCATGGACTGGCACCCTGAAGCAGAGATGTGACTTGTGGGGAGAAAAGCCTGTTGATGGAAAAAGCCAGAGTTCTTGAGCACTTACAGTTGCAGATAGGGAAGGTGCATTCTGTTTAGCACTTGCTAGATGATAATAAAATTAGGTGTGCAGTCCAAAAAGCAAGCACTGGTGTCAGTTGGCCTGTAGCCTAGCAAAGCGATGGTGGTAGGGTATCTAGCCCAGTTAAAGGAAAACTACACCCTCATATCAAGAGATATTAGTAGTTGGGCTGCTGAAGAATAGGGTCAAAGCAATTCTTAAAGGTAGATAGGTGGAGTAGTGAGATGGAGAGGCAGTTGGATAGCAAGACCAAAATGTACCCAACAGAAATCTGCTCAGCTACGGCAACAGTTAAGGGTTTGTTGAGAAAAATAGTCATCCATGGAGCATGAAAGAAGGTACCCTTAAGTGGTGCTTAGTGAGCCAAGAGAGGGTTTCAGATTGGAACCCAGTCCCTGAACCATAAAATGAAATACTGTGATTGTGAGTAATTGTAAACTTACCAAATAAGTATCTTAATCTTTACTAATTCCTTAATGCATCAAACAACTAATAATTGCTAAGTCTGAAATACTATTTTGAAGCAGTGGACTGAAATTATATCAGATTAATATTGAATGTTTTCCATGGCTTTGATACCTCCTTTGTCAAAAATAATCTTGTTTTATGGCTGCATGGGCGGAGCCCTGCAGGTGTTTTGGGATCACATCACTGCAGAAGAGAGAAGGGACCATGAGCGGAATCAGTCTCCGTCTTCTCCAGCAGTGATGTAGCTGCTGTCCATACCTCTGCAGTCATTGGTGGTGTATAGTGTCTTCTCCTCCCCTGTCCTCCGAGGATGATGCTCCCCTCTGTGGTGTGCTTGCTCCCCCCTGGTGGTTTACTTTAATACAGTACTTCCACATGAAAATGCACATGTGCCAGACTTACATGAATAAACAGTCACTGTGCCAAAGAAGGCCACCATGCTTTAGTGGACATGCATGAAGCATTGCACATGCATGGAGCATGGTGGCCATGTTGGACACTATGCACTTCTGTGCCATGTGCTCCAGCTCCGCTACTAGTGCTGACATTACAGGCTCAATCCACGTGTTGGCATTTACCCCCCCAGCACTGTGGGACACTGGGGAGCCCACCCTCAGTGTCTTGAAATAGTTTAAATATTATTTTTTTAATAATCTGACACTGGGATGCACACCTCAGTGTCAGATGCCCCCCCCCAGCCCATTGTTTTACTATTAGATGTCAACATTGGGGGGCCCAATCCTCATGTTGGCTTCCACACATCCTTGCCCCCAGTAGTGTGGGACACTGGGGAGCCCACTTCCAGTGTCCCAAAAAAGCTTTAATAAATGTTCTGCAAAAAATAAAAAAGTCCCTCGATGTCTTTTTTTAAACCTGAAAACAAGTCCCTCATTATCTCCACTATCCCCCTCCCTCCATCCGTCCAGACCTTCCAACTGAGCAACCACCACCCCCTTACCCTATACTTACTGCCAGAGGTCATATCCTGTCATTGTCTGCCGACTGAGACACATCTGCACTCTTCAAAGTCAAACTGTGAACTGAGGAATAAAGGTAAGTGCCGTATAATGTATTTCAACAGTGTTTTGAACTTATCATAACTTTGCCATTTTGTGGAATTTTTTCACCTAATTTTCAACATGGCCTTTTTTGGACCCCAACTCATGAACACTGCAACTGTCATTTCGTTAATCAGGCCTGGAAGGTGATTGTGTGGCACTGTGAAAAATCAACTTTCAGGACTGAATAACAAAATTTTACTATCAGTATCATGAGGAGGGGTTCTGAAAAGTCCATGTTGAAACTTTGGTGAAAAAAGTTCCTAAAAATGGCAGAGTTATGTTTTTTCATTGAAATCTTTCTACGCACGTGCATGACTTTGGTAATTTTCAATATTTTGACTCCAAATTTTCAACATAGCCATTTTTCACACCACCTCATAAACCAGCTGTCATTTTTCATAGTCTGTCCAAAACATGTTTTCGCAGCTGTGGTGCAGAATGGCATTTTGGCATGGATTTGAAAATATTTACCTATGGGGTTTATGAGGTAGGGTTATTAGAAGACCATGTTGAAAGTCTGGGGTCAAAATATAAAATTACAAAAAAATTTTCATGCACAAAGCAGTACGCATGTTCACAGCATGGCGGCCATGCTGGACGCAGTGAGCTTCTGTGCTGTGTGCTCCAGTTCCTGATCAAGGATCAACCAATGGCTCTATGAAGCTGTGTTGTCTCTGACCTGATCTTGTTTACAGAAACCATTGAGAACCCTTGATGCCATAATTTCTTTTACAAGTCAGTCTGTTCACTTGTATTAGTAGAGTCAAGCAGAGACTGGCACCTACTGTGGGTACATTTTTCCAAGAAGGGTTTAGAGAACTCTAGAAGTATACCTGGGTCAGGTGAGATAAATGATGATGCTGCGATGGCCTGAGTATTTTCAAACCAAAGTCAGTTTTGTCCCCCTTTGTCACCAGCACTGCAGACATTTCTAAAATGTTGTAAGGATGATTTAAAAAAATTGAAAAATGAAAGGAATGAAAGAGTTTATTTTAACTTGAACAAAAAGGAGCATAAAAGGAGCAATTAGCACTTAAGGGTTTGGGCAGTAATACATAAATTACAATCAAGTCTGGTGATAAAGGTGGGGCAATATTTATTCAAGATAGTATGATATATGAAAAAGAGGTACTGAGACAACTAAGTAACAGTGTTTACTATGAGAAATTTAAATCAGATAAAACAAATGATTTTAAGCTGGTCATTGATAAATATTTAGCTTTGGCTAGGGGAAAAATGGTTACTGTTAAAGATCCTTGATTTTTTAACTATCAAACATCCTATAAGAGCAGCATTCTACTGTTTGTCAAAAGTTCACAGAGACTTAGTTAACCCACTTGGAAGACCTATAGCCTCTGGGATGGACTCCCTTACTGAACATTTAGAGAAGTTTGTTGAAATCCACATTGCTGAGCTGGTAAAAAAAACTGCCCTCATATATTAAGGATACTAGGGAAAATCTCTTCATTTTGAAGGATTTGGCTATAGATGAAGAAAGTTGGCTGGTCATGCTGGATGTTCCATCCCTTAACTCCAACATTCCGCATGTCAGTGGCTTATATGCTATGGAGTTTTTCTTGAATCAGTGTCCAACCCTGGAACCCCCCCATTGAAGTATTACTACAATTATCTAAATTTGTTTTAGTATATAATACTTTTTGCTACAAAGTTGATTTTTACTTGCAGAAAAAGGGAACTGTAATGGGTGCTAGTTTCGCACCCAATTACACAAACCTTTAGATGGGGAAATGGGAATATGATGTCATTCAAAATGAAGAGATGAATCCTTTCATGGATAAATTAACCTATGGAGGAGGTACATTGATGACATTATAATGATCTGGAAAGGCACAGAAGAGGAACTCTTTGCATTTGTAAGGTTTTTGGAGAGCAGAAACTCCAGTTTGAGGTTCAGTGTTAGCTTCAGTAAATCACAAATACATTTTCTGGACCTTATAATACAAAATGATGTGGAGGGTGGGATCAGTACTGATCTGTAAAGGAAACCAACTGAAAGAAATATGCTCCCATTAGCAAGCAGCAGTCATCCAAAGCATGTGATTTCTGCGATAACAGAGGGGCAGCTTATACGAACCAAAAGAAATTGCAATACTGAGAACAACTATAATATAAATTGAGAACAGATGAACAGGAGCACAGACTTAGTGATAGGGGTTACAGGAGGGAAGCTGTTTCAAAGGCAAGCACCACAGCAGATGCTATACCAAGAAATGAGCTATTAGAGGAAAAAAAATAGAACTAAAAATCATGACCCCCAAGTGGTTTTCATTTCCACATATAATCCCCTTTCACAATGCATTGCATCAGTTTTGAGGATACCTTGGCACCTAGTTAAACAGGATCCAGGTCTTAGAGACTTGTAGTTAGATAGCCCTAAAATGGTTTATTGTAGGGAGAAAAATATAAAGTACCCTATTGTACATATGGTCCAACCTCCACAGGAAAACCATAAAATGTCTGCCTAAAAGAAAAGATGGGTGCTATAGGTGTGGAAACTGCAAATTTTACATTAATGTTAAAACAACAGATTGCTTCTGTAATCCTGCAATTGGTAGAGAAGCAATGGTGAGAGGATTTATTATATATAATACATGTAGAGTTATCTATCAAGTGCAGTGTACTTGTGGATGTTTCTGTGTTGGAAAAAACAAAAGAAATTTCAAATGAGAAGAGGGGAACACCTACAAGTGATAGATAGGAAGGATACCATGAACTGTCCATGTTTGGAATCTGAAGGATAAATCTAAACATGGGTTCACCTTTACAGGGATTGAAAAATCATTTAAACATAAAAGGGAGGCAACTATGACAATGTGTTGCTCAGAAGAGAACAGTACTGATTTTTTTCTTTATGAGTGGTGGAGAATGGGGGTTTAAATGAGAGGATAGAAATCAGCCCCTTTTTAGTAAAATGATTGCACAATGTGTATTAGAAAGATTGATCCCTTTATATATGATATGTGAAATGAGAAACTTAAATACTGTTAGCTCTTTGCGGTTTGGGGAGGAACTCACATGAACTATCGAACAAAGAAAGGACACAAAAAAGTTTAAAAAATTTAAAATATGCTCATTTATTCACTGTTTGTTCTCTTCTTTCAGGTTTTGCATTAGTGACTTGTCCAGAATCTAATCTGAGAGTTCATTCATACTGAGAATCTGAGGAACTGGTGTTGCTGCCTGTTGCACTGACAGGACTAGTGGCATGTTTTTTTTTATTTTTGCTAAAAGTGCAAATATATTAGTTTCAGTTTTGTATCCCTGGTGCCCAGATTTGAATTGTAAATTAGTAGCACAGTGTTATTTAATGTTGCTTTATGTATATAGATGTTTAGTATTATGTTTAAGTCACTTATTGTGGGTTCTGGGAATTGCACTCATTGCACTTCTGTTTTTATAATGCACAATCACTTTAAGTGTGTGATTTATAAGGTATACAGGTGTGGTAATGTGTTATCCTTTGATAATGCACATTTGTGTGTGAAACATGTTAGGAGACAGGTACCAGTGTCCCAGAGGTGGGTTTTTGGAGCTGCATGAAATAAAACTGTATGGACTTTGCAATTTTGCACTAACGCATGTAAATGGAATACGCCTGTACATAATTATGAAAGAAATTTTTAAATGAATGAATAAAGAAGAATTTTTTATTGGAAGTCTGTTTTGGTCCTCAGTCTCTGCTTTAACTGGGAGTAATGTTTAGGAAAACGTACCTACTGTAGGTGCCAGTCTCTACTTGACTCTGCTTTCATATTCATTTGACCAAGGCACTGCATATCCCTGGTGCAGTCTAAAACCCTTGCTCTGCCCCTTGTATTAGTCTTAAGGTAAATTGTACCATGGCATATATGTGTATAATTTTTATTCAGAAAAATAAGTACCTTTGTTTAAATGATATATTCAACAGCTGGATCACCCTAACTTGCAGAATATATATTTTTATGTTGATTGCGCACATGCACAAGAAACGTATTGATGCAGCTTTCTCCAGAAGCAGGTTGTGGAGGCCTGGCACTGTTGTGGCCAATGCCCCCACAGCCTTTAAAGGCTTGGCCTGCTTCCCCCAATGCCGTGGCATGCTGCTGCTGACACTAGTTCAGCCAGCATGCCACCAACTTGTAAAATTTTAGCCACTGTAATCAGGGGCCGCCTCATCATTGCAGTGTCAACCATTCGCTGCAATGAGGGAGCGACCCGTCATTGCAGGGCGGAACGTTGATATTGTTTGCGAACATGGTGGTGGCTTCCCGCTGTGTTCACAAACAATATTAACTCCCCCACTGAAGGGGTGCCCAATCCTCCTTGGCAGCATGTGCCCCCCCACCATGTTTGCTTGCCGACGGAGGCCTCAATCCCCATTGGCTTCAGTGCCCCAAGGTTTATGTTGCCGATGGGGGAGCCCATTCCCTGTTGGCATTATGTAACCCCCCTGCTTTTCTTGTCTGCCAACGGGGTGCCCAATCCCCATCAACATAATGTCACCACCCCCTTTTGTTGTGTGCTGACGGTGGTGCCCAATCCTTGTTGGCATAATGTAACAGCCCCCCTTTTGTTGTGTGCCAATGGGGGTGCCCAATCCCCCATCGGCTACAGCTGCCCCCCAAAAAAAGACTCTGTTTGCACACTGGGAGCCAACCCCAATATGCCACATGCCCCTGTAAAACCAAAAATGGTCCCATAATGTCTTTTTTTTTACCTGTATAAAAGGAAACGGTCCCTCGGTGGTCTCCCTGCCCCCTCCCGCAACCCACACCCACCCACTGTGCATCCTGCTCCCCACACCCCCCTCACCCCATACTTACCTCCGGAGTTCAGCACGATGATCTTTGGTGGACTGGGAACATGTCTGCACTCTTCAAAGCTGACAGTGAACTTAGGAAATGCCGGTAAGCTGTATAATGGAATAAATAGGGTTTTTTCAACTTTGATACATATCGCAGGTATTTTTTGGAATTTTGGCACCAAATTTTCAACATGGGATTTTTGGGACCCCTCTTCATGAATTCTGGCACTGTCATGGTGTTATTTGGCCCCAAAAGGTGATTTTGCGGTCACTGCGCTGAATCACCTTTTGGGACCGATTAATGAAATGACAGTACCAGTGTTAATGAGGTGGGCTCTCAAAAAGCCTATACTGCAAATTTGGTGGGAAAATCAAAAAAATGACTGTTTTATGAGCGTGCATTTCACAGTTGCTACGCATGCTCATAACTTTGTGAATCTGCAATATTTTCATACCAGATTTTCAACACTGGCATTTTTTCAGACCTCTTTGTGAACAGTACAGCTGTCATTTTCCACATCCTGGCTGAAATGTGTTTTCGCACTTCTGGCACAGAATAGCGCGGTTGCTGTGGTAAATCAGTGTTCAGGACAGATTAAGAAAATGAATGTGGCACTGTTCATGAGAAGAGGTCCTAAAATGTCTATGTTTAAAATTTGGTGATGATACTCCATAAAAAGAATGTGTCACAAGCGTGCGTTGTGCAGTTTGGACACACGCTCACAACTTCATGAATTAATAATATTTTCACTCCAGATTTTCAACATTGCCATTCTTCTGCACCTCCTTATGAACAGTATAGCTGTCATTTTTCACATCCTGCCCAAAATGTGTTTTCGCAGTTCCAGTGCAGAATAGCATGGTTGCTGTGGGAAATCCATGTTCGGGACATATTATGAAAATGACAGTGACACTGTTCATTAGCAGAGGTAATAAAATGCCTATGTTGAAAATTTGGCACTGAAAGTCCATACAATGAGTGTGTTACTAATATGCATTGCGCAGTTTCCATGCACACTCATACCTTCGCAACTTTGCAATATTTTCACTCCAGATTTTCAGCATTGCCATTTTGCCACACCTCCTTATGGACAGTGCAGCTGTCTATTTCACATCCTAGCTGAAATGTGTTTTCACTCTTCCGGTGTACAATAGCACAGTCTCTGTGGGAAATCAGTGTTCGGGACATATTAAGAAAATCCCACTGACACTGTTCATGAGCAGAGGTCCTAAAATGCCTATGTAGAAAATTTTGTGATGAAACTCCATAAAATGACTGTGTTATGAGCCTGGGTTGTACAGTTTCCATGCACCCTTGTAAGTTTGCAAATTAGTAATATTTTCATGCCAGATTTTCAACACTAGCATTTGTTCATACCTCCTTATGAACAGTACAGCTGTCATTTTTCACATCCTGGCCAAAATGTGTTTCCGCACTTCCGGCACAGAATACCGCAGTCGCTGTCAGAAATCAGTGCTTGGGATAGGTTAGGATTGAGTGACTGAGAGGTGAGGGGAGTGACCGAGCTCAACTGAGCTCTGTCGGGACTGCTGCAGATTTCTTTGTGGGCAGGAAAAGGCGACAATGCAGACAGGAGCCCAGTACAAAATGGCAACCTGCAATGCCAGGAGACACAGAACAAGCGAGTGGGGGAGGGGGAGTGAGTGAGCTCAACGGAGCTCTGATGGGACTGCTGTGGATTTATTTGTGAGCAGGAAAAGGCAGCAATGCATGCAGGGGCTGAGTACAAAATGGGCAGCCTGCAGCGGTGGGAAAAAACAGAATGAGTGAGTGAGAGAGGGGGAGTGAGCAAGCTCAATGGGGCTCTATCATGACTGCTGCAGATTTCTTTGTGGGCAGAAAAGGGTGGCAATGCAGGCAGGAGCCCAGTACGGAACAAGCAAGTGAGACAGGGGGAGTGAGTGAGGCCAACGGAGCTCTGTCAGGACTGCTGCAGATTTCTTTGTGGGCAGAAAAAGATGCAAGCAGAGGCAGGAGCTCAGTACAAAAGGGCAGCCTGCAGTGCCAGGAGAAACAGAATGAGTGAGTGAGACAGGGGGAGTAGGCAACCTCAATGGAGCTCTGTTGGGACTGCTGTGGATTTCTTTGTGGGCAGGAAAAGGTGCCAATGCAGGCAGGAGCCCAGTACAAAAGGGTAGACTGCAGCGCCAGGAGAAACAAAATGAGCGAGTGAGAGAGGTGGAGTGAGCGAGCTCAACAGAGGTGTATCATGACTGCTGCAGATGTCTTTGTGGGCAGAAAAAGCCACCAATGCAGGCAGGAACCCAGTACAAAAGGGCAGCCTGCAGCAGCGGGAGACTCAGAACAAGTGAGTGAGGGAGGGGGGAGTGAGGGAGCTCAGTGGAGCTCTGTTGGGACTGCTTTGGATCTCTTTGTGGGCAGAAAAAGGCAGCAATGCACACAGGGGCCCAGTACAAAAGGGCTGCCAGCAGCGGTGGGAGAAACAGAATGAAGGAGTGAGAGAGGGGGAGTGAGTGAGCTCAGTGGAGGTCTATCATGACTGCGGCAGATTTCATTGTGGGCATAAAAGGGCAGCAACGCAGGCAGAAACCCAGTACAAAAGGGCAGCCTGCAGCCCGGCAGAAACGGAACGAGTGAGTGAGATGGGGGAGTGAGTGAGGCCAACGGAGCTCTGTCTGGACTGCTGCAGATTTCTTTGTAGGCAGAAATAAATGCCAACAGAGACAGAAGCCCAGTACAAAAGGGCAGCCTGCAGCACCGGGAGAAACAGAATGAGCGAGAGAGAGGGGGGGAGTGAGCAAGCTCAATGGAGGTCTATCGTGACTGCTGCGGATTTCTTTGTGGGCAGGAAAAGGCGGCAATGCAGGCTGGAGCCCAGTACAAAAGGCCAGCCTGCAGCGCTGGCAGAAACAGAATGAGCGAGTGAGAGAGGGGGAGTGAGCGACCTCAATGGAGCTGTGTTGGGACTGCTGCACGTGTCTTTGTGGGCAGAAAAAGGCAGCAATGCATGAAGGGGCCCAGTACAAAAGGGCAGCCTGCAGTGGTGGGAGAAACAGAACGAATGAGTGAGAAAGAGGGAGTGAGTGAGTGAGCGAGCTCAACGGAGCTCTATCATGACTGCTGCAGATTTCTTTGTGACCAGAAGAAGGCAGCAATGCAGGCAGGAGCCCAGTACAAAAGGGCAGCCTGCAGTGCTGACAGAAATGTAACAAGCGAGTGAGAGAGGGGGAGTGAGAAAACTCACTAGAGCTCTGTCGGGACTGCTGCAGATTTCTTTGTGGGCAGAAAAAGGCACCAACAGAGGCAGAAGACCACTACAAAATGGCAGCCTGCAGTGCCAGGAGAAACAGAATCAGCAAGTGAGACAGGCAGAGTGAACAACCTCAACAGAGCTGTGTCAGGACAGCTGTGGATTTCTTTGTGGAGAGAAAAAGGTTCCAATGCAGGCAGAAGCCCAGTACAAAAGGGCAGCCTGCAGCACCAGGAGAAACAGAATGAGCAATTGAGACAGGTGGAGAGAGCGACCTCAACGGAGCTCTGTCAGAACAGCTGCAGATTTCTTTGTGGGCAGAAAAAGGTGCCAATGCAGGCAAAAGCCCAGTACAAAAGGGCAGCCTTCAGCACCAGGAGAAACACGATGAGTGAATGAGAGAGGGGGAGTGCGCGAGCTCAAGAGACCTCTATCTTGACTACTGTGGATTGCTTTGTGGGCAGAAAAAGGTGGCAATGCAGGCTGGAGTCCAGTACAAAAGGCCAGCCTGCAGCGCCGGCAGAAATGGAATGAGCGAGTGAGAGAGGGGGAGTGAGCTAGCTCAATGGACTCGTGTCAGGACTGCTGCAGGTTTCTTTGTGGGCAGAAAAAGCTGCCAACAGAGGCAGGAGCCCAGTACAAAAGAGCAGCCTGCAGCGCCAGCAGAAACAGAATGAGCGAGTGGGGGGGTGACCCACCTCAACAGAGCTCTGTCAGAAAAGCTGCAGATCTCTTTGTGGGCAGAAAAACATGCCAATGCAGGCAGGAGCCCAGTACAAAGAGCAGCCTGCAGCACCAGGAGAAACAAAATGAGTGAGTGACACAGGGGCAGTAAGCGAGCTCAACAGACCAACGCAATCAACATTCAGCATTGACAAATGCTTGCTTTGTATAGGTGTTTATCCTCCTGGCCTGACTGGCTGGCTAGCAGCCCCATCCCCACAAGCCCCCAGCTGGCTTCCCCCTCCCCTGAGGACTGGCCCACAGAGTCTCCCATGGATTCCCCCAACTCCCATTATGGGATCAGTAGGGAGAGGGACATCCTTCCCTTCCAGAGACACAATACAGATTGTAGGTCTGATCCCCAGGTTGTAGAGTGGATCAGGATTGGTGGGTGGGCTTCACAAGCCCACTCTGTCATTGCCAGTGGATGATAGCACATGCCGTGTGGAGGCACACATGCTCTGCATCAGTCCAAAGCCCCTCCTTTTGTGCCATCCTGCTTGCATTGCCACCAGGCCTCCACCTGATGGCAATCCACAGTGCAGCGACAAGTCCTTCACTTCCAGGAGAGAAGAGTAGTCCCTGGGACACTCAATCCTCTCCTTCCTGGCCAAACTCCAGCAACCTGAGTCCATTCCTGGACCTGGGTCACCACCATGCCAGCATATGAGGGGGCATGGCACCTCAGCCCTCTGCACCACTGGGCTGGCTCCTAGAGAGAACATCTTTAGTAAAAATTCTATCGAAGGCCAAATGTGTTGTAGTTTATGGATGTGTGAGGTGTTAGGCATTCCCAATCTGAGAGGTGTTGCCTCTGCCAAGCAGGGTTATAGCTTCCACAGGGTGGTACTATAAGTGGAATGAAAGACAGGACAAGAGCTTACACCATGTGTCACATCAGATGATTTCCAACAGAGTCATAATTCTTCACAGAGGATTCTTCATTTGCTATCTGCAAATATAGTTGCAACCGTTGCTATGGTCAGATATTTTCTGAAATTTGTGTGATATCTCTAGAGAAATTCCTGCCTGCTTGCAGTACAGATTTAGGACCAACAAAAAGACTCTCTTTAGAAATACAGAGACATATCTGGAAATATATGACCACGTCAATAGCTGCGACTGTAAAATGGGCTTACCATTAAAGGCTGTGTGTCTGTTGTTGATACAGAATAAGGAGGAGGGGGAATATCTGAACTGTCAGGTTACACCATAGAATGAGCAGATGAAGTTAAAGTTAATTCATACTGACAGGGTCAAGCTAATTCAGAGCTTGTGGATAGTAACAAGTCTTTTGTTCCAGTGGTAAGAAATAATCACCCATTTCTTATTTGTCAATGCAACATTTCTATCTCTAAGTTTTAGCCAAAATCAGTCTAGATTTTAACTTTTATTTATTTATGTATTTATTAGAATGTTGGATAAATACCTTCGAGCCAATGGCTCTTTTACAAAGGTTCCACATCAGTATACAAAGAATAGAAGTACAGTTTGTGTGAGATTAGCAGGCAAGCAGTTTAAATACAAAAATTCAGTACAGGGTATACATGGTCTAAAAGCTATAGACAATATAAATAACAGTTAGAACAACACAATCAAGCATACATTTAAGAATGATGAGTCACAACAAACAATATTTACAAGACTTAAAGCTGCCAGAAGGACATTGTCAAACAGAAAGGTGGAGTGGAAAAACTGAGTTGCTGACAGTTGTGCCAGATAGCATAGGAAAGTGGAAGAGAGAGTGGGTGTGGAGGGGTAACTGGGAGGGAGGTAGAAGGAGAGGTGGGTAGGAGGCAAGGATCAGAGAACAAGTGCAACAGTGGGTGGGGTGAGCAGATTAGAAAAGGGAGAGAGGGAGGGAGTTGAAGGAGGGTAAGAGAGGAAGGTGGTGGACCAGGGCTAGGGAGAGAGGCAGGGGTATATATGGGGGAGGGTGGTAGCAGGCAGAGTTGGTGATAGTAGAGAGGTATGAAGAACAGGAGTGACTGCCAGGGATGTTAGGAGAAACAGTCACAGGTGGCTCTGAGCACAAGCATTTGACGTAGCTTGTGTTGCAGAAGGTGCCTAAGTTGGTGAGTTCACTGCCGAGGGAGTTAAACATCTGAGGGGCTGTACTTGCAAAAAACCGCTGGCCTTGGTTGGTGTGACAGCAGGGAACAGACAAAGAATAGTTGTCAGAGCTTCTTGTGTAATGGGGGTGGCTGGCTGGCTGGGCTTAAGAGAGACTGAACCCCAGGGGGCATGAGTCCCATCAATGACTTTTTTGCTAGTAGGCAGGTTTGGAAAGTAATCCTTCCCTGAAGTTGTAACCAGTTTGACTGTTCTTAGAGGTCACAGGTATGCGTGTGGTGGGCAGCACCAGTAAGAAGTCTGCAGGCCCTATTCAGCACTGTAATGATTCGCCGTAGTGCTATAGCTGTGGCTGCTCTGTAGATAACATAGAGGATAATGGCTCGGGATCAGGTGATAACCACACTGTAATCACCTTGAGTAGTTGCTAGGGCAACATGGTAAACCTCGAGAGTGCAGCTCGAGAGGTTTACTGTAGCCCTAGCAACCACAAGAGGTGATTTCAACGTGGTTGTCACCCGATCACCAGCCATCATCTTTTATAGTGTATGGTCAAAAAAAACACTGTTTGCATTCTATGTGTGAGAATTATGGAACTCTGGTGCATTCTTTTTTGTTTTGCCACTGTTTGGAAGTTCTGAAGTGCGGTTAACAACTTTTAAAATTCCAAACAGTGCATAACAAAGCTGTGTAACTGCTGATTATGGTGGTTAATAGGCACTTACCATACATTATAAGCCAGTAATCAATAATGGAGACAATAGAGTTGTGTATTGCTAGCTTAAGGGTGTCAGGTGTCAGACAGTGGTAGCAGTAGTAGGAAAAAATGTTTATTTTTATTCAGGATAGCAAACTTTAGGTCATAGACCTATTTTCAAAGTTGTCCTGTGTCAAGAACAAATTACATTCAATGTAACATACAAGATTCAGACTACATAGGACAACTAATAAATAATTTTAGACATTATACAAGACAAAAATCTTCAGTCAGACCAACAGCTAACACATTTATCCACATTTTAAAAACAAGTACATTCATCATAAAATACAGTGCTCAATCCTAATTTAAACTGGGATAGTTTAGTTGCTTTCCTTAATTAAGGGGGAATATTATTCCAAATATTTGCAGTCTGAGCCTTAAGTGTCATAGTACCATATCTTGTATTAGTTTTTGGAAAAGTATAACCTCTATGCTTTACATCCCTTAAAAGATATGGATAATATTTACTAACAGAAGGCAATTCCAGGTTTCTATCAATCATCCCATTTATTATTTTATAGATAAATACTGAATATTGTTTTTTAAATCATACTGATAAACTGTCCCAGTTTAGGTCTTTATACAAAATGCAATGATGAGTATTATAGCTACAGTTCAGGACAAATCTTGCCAGTCAATTATATGATATGACTAATTTATTTAAATGTGTTTGACCCGCAAAATTATACACCATATTTCCATATTCTAATAGAGGCATTATTAATTGATTTGCAATTAACCTCTGGATTTGTAGATTTAATATCTTTGATGACCTACATCGTGCCCATATCTTATTATTAATTTTCTTTATTGTATTATTAATATGAGCTGAGAAAGATAAAGTATAATCAATCTCTACACCTAAATATTTATATTGATCTGTGATTATCAATTTTTTCCATTTCTCATTAGTATTTCCCTATCTCTGATCTGTTTTTTATTAACCTTTGTTTTTTTATTGAAAAACATAACCTGAGTTTTTTTAATCACTTATCACTATTTTAGAGCTGGAAAACCAATCCTGTAGAACATCAAAATCCATCTGTAATTTAACCAGTGTCTATGTTTATAGAGAAGGTCTATACAAATATTTACGTAGTTTTCAACTGAATCAATATGGATGGAGAAGGACAGAGGAGGGTCTAGGGTCATACCAAGGTATTTGAAAGTCAGTGTCTGGTCCAGGGTCACACCTGAGCTGTTTTTGATAGCCAGCTATTGGTGTTTATGTTTGTTATGTGTGCCATGGAACAGCATAGTCTTTGTTGTTTTGTAATTTAGCACTAGTTTCTGTGAGATGAACCAGGCCTCAACTTGAGTGAAACTTTCCTGCAGTAGTTTCTCCAAGACAGAGGGGTCAGAATTCTTAGAGAAAATCACTGCATCAACTGCATACATTTTGTGCTCGAAACCTTTATTTCCATATGTTTTCCCTGATTTGATTGTTTAACCTGGTTTACTTTGGAATACATTGTGTACATAAACACCATTATATATTAAGGTATATGTGGCTGGCTGTGCATTATGAAAGGGGTATTTTGCAGATCTTTGAGGGATCTGTCCTACTGAATAGACACACTATAATACTGTAGCTAATCTGAGCCAGGTAATTCTTCCAAATACTGGAAAGCAATAAGCTAAACAGTGGAAAACATGGCCACACTTCACCTGAGATTTCAAGCACTGGGTCTCGGCTTAATCCAAGGGGACTGGCATCTGGGCTCACATTCAGATGTCTGGGGCATGCCAACTATGCGACAAACAACAAAAACAGCTCCACTGGAATGGTGGTGCAGTAAAAAAGTAAGCGTAACATACAACAAAAGACTGCACTCACCACTGCTGTATAATAAATTCCAATTTTTTTAGGAAAAGGATAAAAAAGGTGCCACCAACATTTCATTGCACCGCTGACAATAAAGCCACAACCGGTTTCATGAACTAGCACATCATTGGGGGTGGTCCAGACTTACAGACATCATGCACTTAAATAGAACAGTGCTCTTAAAAGTATATACCTGCCAACATAAATAGATGTACTAAACCTCTAACCAACAATAAAGTGCTAAGTTACTTTGCATACAATTAGTGCACCAAAAATCTAATACATTAAATCTTTAAATATATATCTCATATCAAACACATACTATACATCAACACCTAAAATATTAATACTGTTATGCCACTGTATTGGAAATCAAAGGACTATGTTGCAGGCTCAGTACTTTATATTTCTTTTTCCTTTCTGGATTTTGGCAAATCCTTCCTTCATAAGTCCTAGATGAATATCAAGAGAAGATAAAAAATTAACATCCACTACTAATTAAATAATTTAAACCATAGCAGTCTCCAAAAATAGGGTATTGTTGGTTCTTACTTCTGTTTGCATTCCATTACACAGTCTCATTGGAGAAAATAAATATATAATATTATATATAATACATGTCTCTTCGCATTAATAGACGGAACTATTTTCTACGTTTCAAACAGGGTATAAGCTCTATCTTGTCATTTAAACCAGGGAAGTGAAGGGCACCCAGAGTGAAAATCCAAAAAGCTTCTTTTTCCATTAATCATCTGGCCTCAAGGTCATCCTCTCCCCATGCATTTGTACCTTTTCTATGCCACAAAACTTAAAGGAATGCTGTTGTTCACTATCACCAACACATTCAATATGCTTGGAAAGGGCACTCCTTTCATTCTTGTTTAGTATGGACCTGACATGTTCACCGACCCTCAATTTAAAGGGTCTTCGGCATTTCCTCACATAAAATGCCCCGCACCTACACACTGCCGGATAGATCACATTCTCAGTTTGGCAGTTGATGAACTCCCTAATCTCATATTCCTTCTGACAATTCCATGTAGAGAATGTTCAACATTTATTCATGTGGGTACATAATTTACAGTTACCATCCCCATGGGTAATGGGTTTCTTTTAGTGCCCCCCGAGTAAGTAGCTATGTGTGACTCGATCTTTTGTACTGTTGCCCCTTTAATATACAGTCCTGGGTTTTTCTTGAGCCGCATCTCTCAAATTAGGATCCCACTCCAAAATGTTCCAGTGCCTTTCTATGATCTTCTGAATTTCCCTGGAGTGCCTTGTGAAGGTGATAACAAAGGACATTCTATCATGTTCTCTATTTTCAATGGTATGTTGTTCAGTTACTAAAAGCTGTGATCTAGCTGTATTTCTAGCTTCAATCAGGGCCTGATCCACAGTCTTTTTCCTGTATTCATGAACAACAAACTGCTTGCACATCTCAGATCCACATTTATCAAAATCACTTAGTTCACTGCAGTTCCTCCAAACTCCAAGTAACTGGGCTTTTGGGATATTGGAAACCAAATGCTGTGGGTGGCAACTTGAAGCAAGTAGAAGAGAATTCCTATCTGTCTCCTTTCTGTATAAGCTTGTTAAAATTGCACCATTTCCCTTTTTGGTAATCTCCAAATCTAGAAAGGAGACAGAATTCAAATAATACTGCACTGTAAAAAGTAAGTTCTCATTACTGTTTTCTAAATATGCCACAAAGTCAGCCATCTGCTCCTTCATGCCACACCACACCATAAATATGGTATCTATAAAATGACGCCAGCAGTCAATCATATCAAAAAATGGATTCCGCTGGCGATCATAGACAATTGTTATCTCCCATTATCCCAAATAGAGGTTGGCATAATTGGGGGCAAAGGTAGCCCCCATAGCTGTCCCCTTACACTGTAGGTACCAGTCATCTTGAAAGAGGAAACAATTCTTGGTCAGAACATGTTCTGCACAGTTCAGCAAAAAAGTTTTTTCTTTTCATCCATGTTGGTGTCCATGTCCATCCAATACCTCATTGCCTCCAACCCCTCCATATGGGGGATGTTGGTGTACAGCAAGGAAATGTCCATGGACACCAGCAGCCACGAGCTTTCTAAACTGCATATCATCCAAAATTGCAAGGATCTGAATAGTGTCCCGTATGTAAGAATACAATTGTGGCACATAGGGCATGATATAAGAATCCACAAACCTGGATAGGGGTTCCACCAGGGAGCCTATCCCTGCCATAATTGGCTACCTGGTGGATCCTGCAAACCTTTGTGTATCTTGGGTAATACATATATGCAAGCCCTTACTGGAAATCTGACAGTCCATACTAAACAAGGATGATAGGAGTGTCCTTTCCAAGCATATTGAATGTGTTGGTGATAGTGAACAACAGAATTCCTTTAAGTTCTGTGGCATAGAAAAGGTACAAATGCATGGGAGGGGAAGGGGTGACCTTGAGGCCAGATTAATGGAAAAAGAAGCTTTTTGGATTTGCACTCTAGGTGCCCTTCTCTTCCCTGGTTTAAATGACAAGATAGAGCTTATAACCTGTTTGAAATGAAGAAAATGGTTCCATCTATTAATGTGAAGAGACGTGTATTATATATAATATTATATATTTTTTCTCCAATGAGAGTGTGCAATGGAATGCAAATAGAAGTAAGAACCAACAATACTCCATTTTTGGAGACTGATATGGTTTAAATTATTTAATTAGCAGTGGATGTTCATTTTTTGTCTTCTCTTGATATTCATCTAGGACTTATGAAGGAGGGATTTGCCAAAATCCAAAAAAGGAAAAAGAAATATAAAGTACTGAGCCTGCAACATAGTCCTTTGATTGCAATATAGTGGCATAACAGTATTAATATTTTAGGTGTTGATGTACAGTATATGTTTGATATGAGATATATATTTAAAGATTTAATATATTAGATTTTTGGTGCACTAATTGTATGCAAAGTAACTTCGCACTTTATTGTTGGTTAGAGGTTTAGTATATCTATATATGTTGGCAGGTACTGTATATACCTTTAAGAGCATTGTTCTATTTAAGTGCATGATGTCTGTATGTCTGGACCACCCCCTGATGATGTTCTAGTTCATGAAACTGGTTGTGGCTTTTTTATCCTTTTCCTGAATAAACTGGAATTTGTTATACAACAGTGGTGAGTGCAGTCATTTGTTGTATGCTAGGCATGCCAACTATACAGAGAAGTGAGTGGGAGTGCAGGACACAGAAAGGGTTAACTAGGGTGGAGGTCTGTCACAAGTTAGGGTGAGGGGGCACTAGCAGGGCATTGGACTCAATCCAAGGCAAATACCATAACAGTATAATTTTGTTTATTGTTCAGCTAGAAGGAAACTGGGTTTCTCTAAACCCAGTTTGAACCTTCTATGGAGATGGGAGCCCCCGAAGGAACAAACCCTGGAGTGCTGGATGTAATCCAGCCTCTGATAGCAGCAAAAAAGTGGAATTTTTTTTTTGATAGGCATTTAATTCAAATTACAGTTAATTCATCTTTTCCATGGTAGAAGGGAATGCTCCAGTTCCCTGTCTTTTGTCAGATAAATTCAGAACCTTCCAGAATCAGTGCCATTTTTCTGGGTGGGTGGGTGGTGATGGGGATTTGAGAATAATTTCTCAGGTACTGTAGTGCTGAGAGGTTACATTTGCTTATTTTTAAATTACTTTGTGAGTTAAGTAGTTTGCACAGTTGTACCCAGTATCATGTTGTGTACTGCCATTTCATGTGTCACATGTTATTGCAGCATTTTGCGGCTACCAGTGGCGTGACAACCAGTTTGTGCTGCAGAGATGCCTATATTAAAATTATGTCACGGTGCTCACTAGTGCTGTGAGGAATGCAGAATTCTGCCGGCGAAACTAGCATGGAATGACCATTCCACTGGCAGAATTTCTGCCGGAATATCCATGGTTGTTCTGTGGAATTCTGCCTACTATGATCCACGGAATAATATTCCATGGAACAGCATTTTTCTGCAGAAAATTATTCCTGAACAATTTCTGTGGAAAATATTGAGATCCGCAGAATAATATCCCAAGGAACAGCAGTTTGTTCCATGGAAAATCATTCCGCAACTATTTTCTGCTGCTGAATTTTATTATTCCCTTTCTGGTGACATTCGGCAGAATTTTGGCAGAATTTCAAACATTCCATGAAATTTCATTCTGCCAGAATGTGGAAATTCCACACAGCACTAGTGCCCACCTATAGCCGTCCCTAGAAGTTCATTCACATTTTAATGCAGTTTAGCCATAATAATGTCCATAATGTCCTCACTGCACAGCAAGGGAAAGACAGACTGCTGTTTCACATACAGCACATCCCTCAATATTACATTTGAACCTGGGCAGCTGCTTGTCATCAGGAGACCCCTTGTGGAACATGTATCCTGCATTTCATGTTAACATACCTTGAAATAAGAGTGCTTTTTTTGTGATGTTTGCCAAACAAGGCTAGGCCCTCAGAGGAGAAAAAAAGTCATCCAGCAGTTTGATAAGCATCACACAGATGCACCCCTCAAAAACCACCTTCCTCTCAATATTTGAACTCAGGCATCAGGTGGTCTTCAGGAGACCCTTTGAGGAACATATATCACAAATTTCATGTTACTACACCAAGTTATGGGTATTTTGTGTGACACAAACATAGAATTTGATGTCAGAAAAGGACTGCTTGGCACACCTTGTCTGCCCAAATGTTCCCTACGTATTCTGCCTCCACAGACCCTATGTCATCTCCAGTGAAGCTCATGGTGGCTCCCTGCCTGCAATCTAATATACTGCTATGTCTATCCTGTGCATGCTTGAAGTCCACCACTCTTCCATTCTTTACCACTTCCACTGACAGTCTATTCCAGGCATCTGCCACTCTTTCAGTGAAGTAATGTTTCCTCACATCACTCTTCAACTTCTCCCCCCTCCAGCTTGTTTGCATGCCCCATGGTCCTGATGCTTGTTTTCATTTGAAAGAGACTCCCAACCTGCACCCTATTTACCCTTTTGAGGTACTTGTAGGTTGTTACCATGTCACCCTTTCTCTCTTTCCTCTCTTCCTTCAGTCTCTCCTTGTAGGGCTTCTCATGCAAACCATATACCATGCACCATTACCAGTTGCCCTCCTCTGGACTGCTTTCACTCTGTCAATGTCCTTTCTAAGGTGTGGTCTCCAAAACTGAAATTAACAAATATTAAAATAAAGTGTTCAAACAATAAGGGTAAATAGTTTTCAAGGGGTATATCTGTGTGGTGTCTTTGAAACCGAAGTTGGCCATTTCACAAAAACAACACACAAAAGCACCAATAACATTGTCATTTCTGAGCATATTTACACCAAACATAGGGTACATGTTCCCCAAAGGGTCTCATGATGTTCACCTAATGCTCAGGTTGAAATATTGATGGAACTCATACAAACAGAAGAGAGAAATAAGTGCCTTAGTTGGGATTTGAACCCAGGCCACCCATAATACCATTAAAGTTGTAAATATTGATTGAAGAGTGATTTTTGATGGTTGCATGTGTGTGGCGCTCATCAAACTGTAAGGTGAGTTTTCTCTTTTCTGTGGCATGGCACTGTTTGATAAACATCACACATAAACACCCATAACTTTGGCATATCTTGGTACATTTACACCAAATTTGAGGTGTATGTTCCCCAAGGGATCACCTGATGTCCATTTAATACCCAGGTTGAAATATTGAGGAAAAAATGGTCTTTAAGGGATACATCTGTCTGTTTCTTGTCAAATTACAGGATGACTTTTTCTCTCCTCCGAGGGCCTGGCTTTGTTTGACAAACAACACACCAAAGCACTCATAATTTTAGCATGTCTAGGTGTACTAATACCAAATTCAGAGTACATGTTCCCCAATGGGTCATCTGACATCTTACTAATGCCCAGGCTGAAATATTGAGAGGAAAGTGGTTTTTGAGGGTGCATCTATGTGGTGATTGTCAAACTGCACAGATGAGTTTTCTGTCCTTTGAAGACCTGGCTTTGTTTTACAAAAATCACACATTTCTGGGTGTACTAACACGAGCTTCAGGGTACATGTTCCCAAAGGGTCTCTTGATGTCCACCTAGTGCCCAGGTTGAAATATTGAGGTAAAACTGTTTTTTTGAGGGGTGCATTTGCGTGGTACTTGTCACACCACAGGATGACTTTTTCTCTCCTCTGAGGATGTGGTTTTGTTTAACAAACATCACACAAAAGCACATGTAGCTTTGGCCTTTCTGGGTGTATGTACAACAATTTCAAGATATATGTTCCCCAAATGGTCCCCTGATGTTCCCCAAATGCCTGGATTCAAATAATAGGGGTGGACCTGGGTTGTCTTTCAAACAGCAAACATATAGGTATCCACAAAGGAACACAGATACAGTACTCTAGTATAACATGAGCCTTTCAAGGGAAAGCAAGTGAAGCACTACTAAATTGACACATGTGCATAACTGACAGCTGAAAATGCCACACTTTGGAAGTATGATACAATTACATGGAAAGCCACAACCCTAAAGATAAATAAAGTCAGTGCTGCAGGGGTATACACCTGGAATGCAAAGAGGTATATCAATGATGTGCCACTGCACTGTCATGTGGCAGGAAACAATATGCTGCTGGGCACAACTGTACCTCCTTCATGGCAGGGCTTCACTGATAAAGAGGGTTGGATAGAGAAAGGACCCAGTGATCCAGATCTATGTGAAGTGATCATGTTCACAGCAGTATTATACAATATGTATGGTACTAAGTTGCTGGGATTATTATGAAGGACTGAAACCCACAATACTGAGTGTCAGGATCCCAAGGCAAATATCCTGAAACTCAAAGTTCCGACACTCGGTATTTGCCTGCAGCAGAGTTTGTATATTAAATAAGGGGGTGTGGGGGGTGAAACATGTAAATATGTAAAAAAAAAAAAACCACGGTTGGGATTTTGAGTCTCAGGCTTCTGGCTCAGGCTTTTGCATGTCGGGGAAGACGTTTCAGTCTTTCGTAGTAAATCCAAGCTGCTGCAGTATATGACACTATGTTTATATAGTTGTACTCTAAGTTGTTATTTTTCTGCATCATTGCTCTACAACAATAGACATGAGATTTGATGTTTATACTTTACACCAATAATAAACCAAACTGTTCTAAAGGTCCTGCTATGGCTGGGATATCTCAGAGATTTTTGTGGCTTGTCAGAATGTCACAGAACCTCAGAATCTTTTTTGATTCTCACTCCACTAATCTGTATTGTTTGTATTATGAATTGGCTGTTTGTGGGCTCAAAAGACAAGTCACACTCTTCAAAGGAGACAAACAAATTACCCGCTGCATCTCTAGTAGAAAATATCATAGTTATTGTGTATTCTGTATTTGGAATTATTTGCACTGTATTTGGAAGATGCTTTTATGTGATAAGGGTGAGTCCCTTATCGCACCACTCACAAAGAGCGATGCAAATTCGCCTGCATTAAAAAGAGTGACCTAGATTAAGAGAGACCACCACAAACAGCGACTGTCCTCTAAAACTAAATGCTTTTTTCTTTTTTGCGAGGGGGATGCCTCCCGCACCCCCCAAAATAATGATTCGCAACTCCAGGGGCAAAAATATAAACTCCCCCTGGAAGCAAAACATTTACCCACACCAGGATCCGAACCCAGCACCATAGACTCCAACAGCAGTGGCTCAAGCCACTACACCACATGGCCAGCTTGGCAGACCTTGTCCAAATAAATATTTTTATCTCCTTCTCTCATGAGTGTAGGGTGTGTTCCTCAGCATTACACTCACTATACCTATTCTGAGTTCTTGTTCCCTACTCGCTCTATATGGGAGCGGTATGATTGAGTCACTCATATTGAGCTGCTCAATAATACTTGCTCATATATGCTGCTACCTTGGAGGTTATAAAAACACTCCACTGAGCAGTCCCTGTCGCAAGAAGGGTATACTCTGCAGTGCTGCTCACTAATACTGTAGTTAACTGATAGAAATTTGTATGACCAGAACCAAAGTCAGAATCAGAGCATAGTTTAACATTTCCTTGATCCCTGAAAAGACATTCTAGGCTGGTTCATTGTCACAGTGGTAGGCCTGCCACTTACAATGCTGGTGACTCAGACCTGGGAACAACCTTGGGCTACCAAAAGAAAGGTTGTGATGATGCCAAATTTGCATTTGGTAAACAAGCCTGAATCCAGTGTTTTAGATACCAGCAAAGCCAGTTCAAAGGAACTCAGTGTCCTTTTGGCACTTTGATGTCATGACAGCACTTTTTTTCAGGATGTATACTATGAACAGGTACATTATATGTTGCTGGCAAGCCAAAAGACCTACACCAGTCAATCTGTGAGGCTGAAGTTCGAGAACTACTCATTCTGAACAAATCTCAATGCAATTTCTAGCCCTTTCTCTCTCACCTGTCTATTGAATGAGATTCTTGTATGTCAAAAAAGTGACTTTTGATCAGAAAACCTTAGAAATCATCAGAAAATTATGCATTATCATTCCAGTTAGTTAATTCACAACATTTAACTGTAGTTTAAAGCACACAGACTACTGAAATGATGCTGAAGAGGGGAAGAGAGAGTTTACAGTGTAAGCCTTCAATGGCAGCTGCAGGCCTTGCAGCAAGAGCAGGGCTAAGGAAACTTAGCAGACTGGAAAAGGTGCAGAATAGAGTTTTAAATAATTTATTTTACAGATTTGTTACTGAGGGCTGGTGGTGTAGGCTAACGCTGTGCTGAATTTACATAGCTACATAGAATTTGTCATCAGATAAAAACTGCCTGGCCCATGTAGTCTGCCCATTTTATTTACCTTTAACTTATGCTGCAGACTGTAGTTGATCTGCGGCTTTCCTACTCCTCCCTTTTTTTAGGGTTCCCTTGTGTGTGTCCCATGCAATTTTGAATTCCTCCACCATTTTTGCCCTGATCACTCCTGTGGGGAGGCTGTTCCCTTTAAGGTATTTATGCATCTCTATCATCTATCTTCGCATCTCTATAGAATATGTATTGAGGTCTTACAGCCTCTCAATCAAATCAATCAATCAGATCTTTACTGATACAACGCCTTTCGATATCAAGGTGCTGTACAGAATATAAACCATAAATATACAGACAAACAACAATATAAGTTAAAAATCAGTCTGGGAAAGCCAGTGAAAATAAATAGGTTTTTAACAAAGATTTAAAACTACTGACAGTCAGGCATTCTCTTAACCGACGAGATAGAGACTTCCACAGGGTTGGTGCTACAAATGAGAAAACATGAGCTCCAGATGTTTTAAGACAAACCCTGGGAATCTCTAGCAATCCCTCGTCGGTGGATCAGAGGGGGCGATTGGGGGTGTAGGGAGTCAGGAGATCTTTCAGGTAGTCGGGTCCCTGTTCGTGTAGGGCTTTAAAGCTAAGCAAGTCTACCTTATAGGTGACCCACCACTGGACTGGCAGCCAGTGCAGTCCGTGCAGCACAGGCATTATGTGACTGGACCTAGAGGTACCAGTCAACAGCCTAGCCGCAGCATTCTGCACCAGCTGCAAGTGGCAGATATCAACAACAGACAGCCCTAGGTAGAGGGCATTGCAGTAGTCAAGATGGGTAGTAATGAAGGCATGGACCAATGTTGAAGGTCGCCCGGCCTAACGAGTTGTTTCACCCAGGTGATATTCCTCAGATGGTAAAATGAGGATTTAACCACAGCTGACACCTGAGATTTCATGGTCAAGCTGTCGTCAAAGATAACACCCAGGTTCTGCACCCAGTCTGAGGTAGTGAGCTGGACACCATCAAGCCACAGGCCCGACACTTGCCCAGCCCTTAAACCCACCCTGGGCGACCCGGGTTCACAACCAACACCTCAGTCTTATCCGGATTCAGTCTCAGCCAACTGGGGCTCATCCAGTCTTTGATATCGGAGAGGCAATTATTTAGCACAGAGACCACATCAACCTGACCAGGCACAAAGGACATATACAGCTGAGTATCTTCTGCACAGCAGTGAAAACTCAAGCAGTATCACCTGATGATGTCTCCCAATGGCAGCATATACACTGCAAACAGGATGGGCACCAATATAGAGCCCTGCAGCACCCTGCAGGACTGGGGGAGGGCATCAGAGGAATAAATTCCAGTGACCACCCTCTGAACCCTGCCTACGAGGAATGATTGAAACCATTCAAGGACTGTACCCGACAGTCCACAGAGGAACTGTATGGTCTCCAAAAGCACCCCATGGTCCACAGTGTCAAAGGCTGCTGAGAGCTCAAGAAGGACCAAGTTGGTATGAGCCTTTCGATCTCTCGCCATTAGGAGGTCATTTTAGTACCCAAACAAGGGCAGTCTCCGTGCTATGCCTCTTCCTAAAACCAGACTGATGAGCTTCATAGACATTGTGAATTACAAGATGATCGTCCAGTTGCAATGCAACCACATTCTCAATAATGTTCCCCACAAAAGGGAAGGTTAGAGACAGGTCAGTAGTTAGCTGGATCGTTGGGATCCAAGGAGAGTTTTTTAAGCAGTAGTCAAATGACCACCACCTCCTTTAGGGGGTCTAGAAAGGCACCCCTCTCCAAGGATCTCCATACAATTTCAGCTAGGATTGGGCAGATAACATCTACACACCCCACTAAAAGGGAGGTAGGGCCCGGATCCAAACTACAACAGGTTGGGTGCAGAGTCTGGACAATCTTCACAATGTCCATGAGTTCTGGCCAGCTGAAATCTGTCCAGATAGACCGGATGTTCACCACCTCCCCTTGACCTCCGCAACCCCTCATGGAAATAGCCTGTCATATGACTTCTGGTGCAACCCCTGTATCATTTTTGTAGCCCTTCTTTGGAATGCCTCGACTCTGTCTATGTCCTTCCTGAGATGTGGCATCCAAAACTGGACACTGTACTCCAGATGAGGTCTCACTAATGATCGGTATTGTGGCATCACAACCTCCTTTTTTCTGCTTGTGATTCCTCTCCCCAGGCATCCCAAAATCCCGCTGGCCCTTCTAACCACCTTCTCACACTGTCTGGCCACCTTTAGGTCCTCAGACATAATTATTCCTAGATCCCTCTCCTGTTTGGTGGCAGACTGTACCTCCACCCCCACTGAGTACTTCTCTTTCAGGTTCCCATGACTTAAGTGTGTAATTTTGCACTTCTTTGTGTTGAATCTCAACTGCCATACATTTGCCCAATCATCCAGCTTGTCCAGGTCCCTTGGCATTATTTCCATCCCACCCGGGTGTGTCTACCTTATTGCAGATCTTTGTGTTGTCTACAAAGAGGCACACCTTCCCTTCCATCACCTCTGCAATGTTGCTTGTGGAGACATTAAAGATGACTGGGCCTAGCACTGATCCTTGAGGCACTCCACTGGTCACCTCCCTTTCTACAGACTGAACTCCCTTCACTACCACCCTTTCTGTCCCACTGCTCAGCCAATTTCTAACCCAGCTAACAACCCTGGATCCGACTCCCAGACTGCTCAATTTGTTTATTAGCCTTTTATGTGGGACTATATCGAAGGCCTTGCTAAAATACAGGTAGGCCACATCTACTGCCCCTCCAAGATCAATCTCCCTTATCACACAGTCGAAGAAATCTATCAGGTTTGTTCAGCAAGACCTGCCTGCCATGAAACCATGCTGTCTCAGATCCTGCTGTCCGCTGTATTCAAAGTATGTCACAGTCCTTTTCTTGAGTAATGATTCCATAAATTTTCCTACCACTGACCATTTCCTGATGTAATGGGATTACATGACATTTCAGAAAATTCCAACTAATTAAACAAAGATCCATTGGAAGTAGAATATCAGAGTTACAGTATTGTGCTGTTCCATGTTTTTACCGTGTTCTGTGTGATTGCTAGCTTCTTTATTTATGGTGTGAGGGTTAGAGCTTTCTGGACACAGTACAGTAATAGCCAGCATGAGAGACAAGCACAAGGAAGAAAGAGAGGGAGGGGAGCTGGTTTGGAGGGTGAGAACACAAAAGAAAGAACACTCCATAGCCATTACTTGACTAAATGTGATTCAATTCATCTAAGAAAAATAAAATGTTTAGATTATTGGCTATTCTCTAGCACCAGTGTTAACAATTAAGAAACATTCTCTTTTTAGTCATTTGTTATTGAACTCTACTCTCAAATCCCCCTCCCCCCAAAAAAAGAATGTTTCTGGCTTGTTAACACCAGAGCTATTGAATAGCTAGGATTTAACAGATAATGACAATATTTTCCTTTTCTTAGATTAATCATAAGCACATAAGGATTTGTAGACAGAATGAGGCAAGTATCCCAACCAGTCTGTCTCGTTATCTTAATAATGTATAACTGTTTATTCCCTTTATACAGAGGTACTTATCCAATCAATTTTTAAAGCAGTTCTGGGTTGGACTAATAATTTCTTTAGGTAATGAAGTTAACATATCCACTACCCTTAGGGAAAGAAAATGCCTCCTTCATTAAGTCCTGAATGGCTTCCCCACCATTTACTGGCAATGCCCCCTGGTGGCAATAGTTTTAGTTTGTATTTAAGATGAAGATTCCTAAGTAGATTTTGGTTTTTGGTTATTTTAAGCACCATTAACATATTACATCTCAATCTCCTTCTCTTAAGAGTAAACAAACCCAATTCCTCCAGTCTCTCCACATATTCCCTTCCTCTCATCCCCCCAACCATTCGAGTCACTGTTCTCTGTTCTCATTCCAGTCTGCTGACCTTGACTCTGGACCAGCCAACCACATGGCCTCAACTCACCATCTTGACCACAGGGGTTCATGACAGCCTGACTTCTAAGGCTTTCTCTGCAGCAGGATGTCTACTCTTTCCCCTGGAGAAAGCAATGCCTGACAGTCATTGATTGTTGCAACCATTCTTACGGGTGTGTGGCTTGCACCAGAAATGGACTCAGTGGACTTAAAAGTCCCATTCCTCCTGGCTCCAGCTGACTTTCTCCCTGGACTCCAGACCAGCTGACCAGATGGTCTCAAATTAGCATCTTGGCTGCAGGGGTTCATGATAGCCTGCCTTCTGAGGCTCCCACTGCAGCAGACTTCTCATCTTTCCCTTAGAGGCAGCAGCAGAAACTGCTGCCAATTACTAATTGGTACAGCCAAGCCAATGGCTGTACAACTTGCATTTGAGTTGGGCTAGGTGAACTTAAATTACTCCCCTGTACTAGGCAGGCCCAATGTGAGTGGCTCAACAGGAATGGGAGTCTTGGAAGGAGTCACCAAAAGGGAGACAATAGGATGCCAGGAGACTTTGCTCACTCCCCCTTCTTCCCGATGTAAGTACTGTGTCCTTCCCCCATTGGAGGGGTACTTTCTGTATTGTAGTGCTGGTGTACGTCTACTGATCCAAGTGCTACACTGACTGTCTAGCCTGCAGCTGCCTTCAGTCACTGTATACAAGGGCTGCATTTTTTTAGGAAGCTTATAGTGTTTTAGTGGGATTACTTTTACTGTGGTGCCTGGCTTATGTCATGGTAATTGCATTGCCTTCTTTTAGTCCCTTTGAGTTCAGTGCTCCTCTAGCAGTATTGTACTGCCTTATTGCTTGTATTTACATGTAACATAGTAGTGAATGGCTTACGCACCTGTGTATTATTGTACTGTACTGCTGCTAGTGTAGGGCTATTTTATTACCATGCTTTACTGTACCTTATTTACACTGTGTCTCACCTGCTCTTCTTTCTGGTACTTCACGTTGTCTTTATTAGTAATACAATCATGAAAGTGACATAATAATTGCTATACTAGGATATTATATATAATGCTAAAATACATAACAAGAAATCCACAAAGATTAAGAAGCATAGCAACATAAACATAAAACAAGACCAGCCTTGTTGGCACAAGCCAAATCTTATTATTATGTGCAGTCTTCTAATGTGACCCTTCAGACTCCCTTTCCTCTACTCTTGCTTTCCCTTCTTTTTCCTCTCACTCAACCTCCCTGTCCCATACACTGTGCAATTTGTACACTGGCACCTCCCCATTCTATTCTGTCACCTCCCCTTCTTAAATCTTTCCCTCTTAGTATCTCCCATTCCCATATTTGCCTCCCCTCTCTCAATCTTTAAGCCCTCTGTTGCTTTATGTCTCCCTCCTCCCTTGCTTGAACCATTGGTTCTTCATCCCTTCCCCCACAACACTGACTTTCCTGCATAGTCTTGATTGCACATCTACTCATCCAATCAGGTAATGTTGAGCTTAATCATGGCTGCTTCTCCAGCATCCCTCCCTCCTCTTAGCCTAAGAGCCCTAGCAGTTACCACCTTAATGTGAGGAGTCTGCTCCCTAAGATTGACCAACTGTGGGTACTACAATCTAATTCAGGTGTCCTGGTCATTACTGAATCCTGGCTCTGTGCCTGGATCAGTGACAGTGACATCTCTGTCTCTGGTTGTGCAAACGTTTGGCAGGACCATGAAAACAGATGTGTTACTGTGTTAGTAGATTGTAGACTGTCCTGTAATGTTGTCTTCTGTACTGAAGTTCCCTCATCCCATATTCCTTTTATATAAACTCTCCTTCTCCTTCTTCCTTTCCATCTTTATTTATGGTATATACTGTATCTCTCCCCTAAAGTTTTACCTGATTCCATTCCTTCACTTCACTTTTCCCTTTACACTCATTCCTCTTCTGTGGAATTTATTATCCTGTGTAATTTCAAATTGCACTGGCTCTCACCCAAAAGGCTGAGGTAATAAATGTCATACAACTGATCTCAGACCCTACCCATCAAAATCATCTCTCTCTCTCCCAATCATTCAATTAATAACTGGGTCCTCTCCTCACAGCCTCATATAATTAATGCTGCAGGTACCTTCCTGGACTATTGCATGGTCCACTGTGTTTGGAAAATCCACAGGCTCAAAGTCCCTCGTTGGCACATCTGGGCCTGATTATTTTATTTCCTCAATCTGGCTGCCTTGCTAGCTGTCCTTAGATCTTCCAGCTGGGATCCCCTTGTCCATGAATTGAACATGAATGATGTCTTCTCTCTCTTCCAGTCAAACTTCTCCTCCATCTGAGATAAGCACACCCCACTAAAGAGGTCTTGAATACATGATGTGCATCTTTCATGAGCCATATCAGAGCTCACCTCTCTTTTCATGGCTCCTGACCCAGCCTGGACCCACCATAAGTCCTCTGGCTCCCAGGAGGACTGGTTGAGGCACAAACAACAATGGAATGCTTGTGCGAAGGCCCTGCACAAGGCAAAATCCAACAACTTTGCCTCCAACATTCAGAACAATATTAAAGGGGAAGGTCAGTCAACATTTACAGAAACATATGTTGTGAGAATGTTTTGATTTGTGGGTGTAGTCCTAGTGTGTCCATCCCTTTTTTGATGTTAGGATTTTTTTATAACTTGTCTACTAGTTTTATGGCCCATGGAAATCTCTATATTTGACTTTTTTATTGCTCTTCTTCTTCCTACAGTACCTCTTGAAAATGTGACAGTGATGCATTTGTGACCATTGATTCAGAAAATTCTGGTTCAGAGTCACGTTTTGAGCAACATAGCTGTGATTTTAAGTAACTCTCCTTATCTGGTGAGAACTAAAGTCTATATTTACAATTTAGCAGACACCTGAGGGATTATTGAGAGGGTATTATGCGAGGAAAAAGTTTGAGTCTTCACAAATTATACTATTGATGACCTGGGGTGATTTGTGTTCTTTTATGGCTGTGTGTAGTTTGATGTAATGAAAGCCTTAAAAACAAACTATTTACTTCTGCTAGCTAGACCAAGACACATACCTAGTAAACAAAAATACAGGGTTATAAATGTTTAGTTGAGGCCAGAATATCAGGCTCCTAACAGCACATGGCTGTTGCAGCAGCTATCACTCACTGAATCGATAGTCCTGGACACATCATTGTTACATGGGACAGGAGGCACTGTAGGAAAAATAAGAGCAATAAACTACTGTCCTATTGCTCATCTCACCTTTCTGTCTAAACTTCAGGAAAAACTAGTCTTATCCCAACTCTCCAACTTTTTCTACCCCTCTTTTCTCTCTCCCTTACAGCCTGACTTCTGGAAATTCCACTTCACTGTCTCTTCCCTACGTTGTGCCATTGACTCTATCCTAAAGGGGATAGATAAGGGAGAAGTTTCTGCCACAATTTTTATTGACCTGGATAAGGCATTGACTCAGTAGCCTACCCTTTACTTTTGGATAAGTTTATGTGTGCTAGCCTTTCAGTCTCTGTATTAGACTGATTTTGACCTCACCTTTCTGGACATAGCTAGTCTGTCCAAGTAAAAGACTTCCTTTCCTCACCCCTCCCCATTGACCCCAGTATGCATCAAGGCTCCATTTTAGGGCATAAACTCTTCTCTATTTTTTACAATGACCTGCCCTTGGCTTGTGTCTCAGAAAATATTTACGTGTGCTGATGACATAATACTTTAAGCCACCGGAGCCTCCACCCTTCTGTTGGAGAAAGCATGACAGTAGGATTTTGACAGTGTCCAAAGCCAGTTCTGAGCATACCAACTCTCACTGAATGCCAAGAAAACTGTCACCATGATTTTGTGCTCTTGCCAATTGTTCAGTATGCTCACTTGGTCCCTTGCCTTTACAATTCTAGATGATATTACCTTTGACATCATCCCCTGCTTCATATACCTAGTCATGTGGCTTGAGAGTCATCTTGACTTCTTAGCCCACATTGGCACCACCATCAAGAAGCTACACCCTAAATAAGGAGCCTTATACAGGACCAAATTCTGTTTTCTACTCCCAATCTAGTGAAAGATCATGGTTAAGAGGATCCTGCAGCTGTTTGACTATGCAGCTGTGGTCTATGGAAGGGCTCCTAAATTGACACTTGCAGGGCTGGACCCCCTTTTTCACACCTTCTGCCACTTTGCCACTAACTCTCCCCCATGTCTCTCACACATTACTGTACCCTTTACTCCTCTCCCTCCCAATTTTAATGTCTTATGGCCTCACCCATACAGCTTCCTTCATTTCTCAATTCTGGTTTTCATTCTCTTCCTCCTACTTCTCTGACCTGCTTTCCCCTTCTGTTCCCCCATCCTACTCTCTTTGCTCCTCCGACTATTTTTTTATAACAATATCTTTATTGAAAAACATTAAAAAGACAACAAAAGTACAAACATAAAATATTATAACAAGGGACTAGGGTACAGACTAAAGTCACACAATTCAAAATTGAAGAATAATTTCATACAGATATTTAGTATTACAGACAAGTCAATAAGAAATAAAAGACATCTTACAAGGCAGCACTCACCAACTATACTTTCCTGTTTTTCTTTAAAAAATGGCAAAACTTCTTGAGAAAAACTGTTAAATAAGGCTAATTTAACTGTACAACTAAAGGCATAAAAAGGGCTCAGAAACAGGGCATTGTCTGCCTCCAAATTTAAAAAGACTGGTTCAACAAACTCTTCTATTTGACTTTCATTGAACCATAGAAAGAAAAAAGAACTCAAGTCTTCTAATAAAAAGGTAAATTAAGGAATACATTTGGGATCTGACTCAAGTTTATAGAGAACCCATCCTCTCCAGATCTCCTCAAAAACTGGCAAATGATTTAAATAAATGTAACTAGTTTTTTCATGTCGATGAGTGATGTCGATGAAAGCTACGCAATGTGCAACTTGAGGGGGGTGCGGTTTAAGCCAGGATCTGGTAATGATTTATTTTTTTGCGCATACCAAAATGGTTAACAGTAATTTTAATTGTTGGCCCTGTATCATTTGATCAGAAGAGGAATGTGCAATATAACCCAACAACGGAGATAAAGAAGGTGGTATATCTAATAAAGAACCAATCACTCGGGGAAATGGCAGGCTAATATGACTGCAATAAAGGGCATGACCAAACAATTTATATGTGATTCACCTGAGATTAGCCACAGGCTCTCCAACAAGTGCCAGCATGGGGGCCTAAGCACAAAGCTGTATATGCAGGAGTCTTAAAGAATTGTATCCTGCATTTCCAGGTGAATTCTTTAAGATATGGGGCCACTGAGAGTTTGTAAGTCAGAAGGGAGTGTTTCTCCCATTTGGTCTGGTCACACACTATTTGTAGATCTGTCAACCATTGGGTTAGAATAGAAACACTAGATTCTATTGACAGAGAATAAAAAATGGAATAGATAGTTCTGATTAAATGCTCCTGAAGACTGCCCTGTTGATGAAAAACAATTAGGGCTGTAAGTGCTGAAATAGAGTCAAAAACATACCTGTTCCAGGCGAATACAGACTGTAGGTATGCTGTCAGCTGTAAATATTGGTAATGATTAGTATGGGGCAGTTCATTAGTAGCTTGGAGATCTGTGAATGATCAGAATCCATTGGAATCTACTACCTAAGGAAAATAAAGCAGACCTAACCTAGTCCATCTACGTAGTATAGGGTCAGACATGTTTAAAGGATTTTGTCGATTCCATGCCAGGGCAATAATGAATAAAGTCCTCAAATCTTGTGCCAAGTCAATAGGATCTCCCTTGTATATTGAAAAAACTTTGAGAATGGAATATAGCCAGGGGAAGAGTAAAGAATACAACTTACATTATGCATTTCATGTAAGACAAATTCAGTGTATTTCCAATGAGCTTGAAATGCCTCTTGTCCACAAGCAAAGTATGCACAGCTGACATGCCAATGCGTAACAATGGAGATTAGGTAAACTTATCCCTCCTTGAGCCAGAGAGTATATAGTAATGAGACTCATAGTCTAGGTTTACGTCCTTCCCAAATAAATCAAGAAATCTGCCATTGCCATTCTCAAAAATAACAATTAGAAGGATGGAGAGGAAGTGTCTGAAGAAAAAATAGGATGTGAGGTAAAACGTTAAGATAAATAATTTTGACTTGTTAAAAAAGGAAAAATAAAAGGATTACCAGTGGCTAAGATCATCTGCTATAGCTGTTGTCAGGGGTTCATAGTTCAATAAGTCTAGATTATCCTGTGTCCTGGGAACTGAGACCCCTAAATATTTCAAAACATTCTGATTCCATCATACCATCATAAATGTAATGATATGTGGAGGAGAAGAATAGTGAAGAGTTAGTATTTCAGTTTTATTTTTTTATTTAGGTGAAAGTCAGCTAAGTACTCAAACATATCTAGAAGATCAAGAACTGCTTTGATGGAGGTAGTAGGTTCTGTAAGGGTAAAAAATATATAATCTGCAAACAATACAATCTTGTATTCTCGACCACGTAATAGTATGCCTTGGAGAGTAGGCGAGGGCCTAATATGAGAAGCCAATGTCTCAATGTAAGGGCAAATAAGATCGGGGAAAGGGGACAGCCCTGATGGGTGCCTCTTCCCAGAGGAAACAGAGTGAAAAGTAACCCATTGATTTTGACCAATGCCAAAGGTGAATGGTATATCTGTTGTAGCATGTTTATAGAATCAATGGGAAAACTAAACACATGTAGTGTAGACCAAAGAAAGGGCCATGACTCCCAGTCAAAAGCCTTCTCCACATCCAAACTGGCCAGGACCAGGGGAATTGAGCACTGATGTGCATAGTCTAAAAGAAATAAAGTGTGACAAACATTATCATGTGCCTGCTGTTAGCATATGAACCCAGCCTGGATCTGGTCCAGCAGGGTGAGGAGAAGACCCTCAAGTCTGAGTACCCAAATTGACATAAAAAGCTTATAATCAGAAATCAAAATAGAAATAAGACAATATGAGGCTGGTGTAATAAGGTCCTTGCTAGTTTGTGGTAGAGCGGTAATAACTGTGTAATGCCACGATGTGGGTGGGGCGTTCCCATCTTGTAAAGAGTAAAAAAGCTGATGAAAAGATGAGATAACAAATTCTTAAGAGGAGGAATTTTTTAAAAATTCTGATGAAAGAGCCAGCCCAGTGGCACTGAGGGTTGAGGTGCTGGACACCACACCTCACGCTACACTGGAGACCTGGGTTTAGGAATGAGCCTGGGATGCCAGGGGTCAGCTGAGGGGGAAGGAGGAGCTGGACTGAAGTTGCCAATTGGTGACTCTCCTCTCCTGGGGGGGTCGGGCACCGCGTCAACTAGTCGGTGATGTCAGGTGGGGAGGGCATTGTTAGGTGAGTGGTGGAAGCTGTGCCTCACCATGGCTTACTGCTTAGATGTTGTCCTGTACATTGGCATCCTTAGGGATGGAGACAGGACAAGCTAGTTAATTGAAAATGGGGGGAAAATCCCCCACAGCTGTGCAGAATGATCCCTAATCAGGAGTGAAGGAGCCCTGGATGGCGGTATGCCATCACTGAGCCCTAGACGGAGTGGGCTAAATAGGTAATATAAAAATCAATTCTGATGGAAAACCATCCATCACTGGACATTTATCTGATCTAGCCAACTGGATATCTTGATGCAATTCTGCCATAGAAATAGGAAGAAGTAATGACTGGACTTGTTCAGAAGAAGAAGATGAGAGTTGGGCCTTGGAACGAAAAGTTTGAATATATTAATCTGAAGGCGGAGTGGTATCCAGAGTTTAAAGAGATAAGTAATAAGATCTGAAAAGAGACAGAATCTCATCTCCCTGATTTGTAAAAGTTCCTGTTGCAGGATGTCATAACTTAATTACGGTGGCTGTCCTCCTCCTACTTTTCTTGTTCTTTTGTTATCTCCCATGCCCTACTGCTAGCTTTTGGAAGACAGGAGTCCTGCTTTCAGAGCAAGGAGCAGCTGACTACAAAGCTAGTAATTTTCTTACTAATGGAGCACTTCTAGCTCAGCAGGAGTCAGTGCCTGTTGGGATTAAGAAAACAGATACTTTATTAAGAGTGGTGGGTCTCATTTAGGGTAAAAAAAAGAAAGTCAGTGTCTTTTTCTGTGTTGGGGAAAGGGAGTTTGCTAAGTCAGGAGGAGAGAAATTAATTGGGGGGTGTTGCATAGGAGTAGAAAACCAGGTGTCTCCAATTACAGTTCCCTACTGCTAGCTTTTGGCAGACAGGAATCTTGCTTTCAGAGCAAGGAGCAGCTGACTACAAAGCTATAACTTTTCTTACTAATTGCCCTCCTTCCCTCCCCTCCACCCTCTCACCCTTAGCCAGTTCTACTTTTATAGACACTGGATTTGACAGACAACAGGAACTTCTTGTTTGGCAGTAGGAAGGGAAGGATCACTGAGACACATAGGTTTTGTCATCTTTGAAGGAAAAGAGTAGCTCTCCCTTTCCTCCAAGCTGCTGGAGGTCTCACTCTGAGCAAGGAAGAAGGAGACTACCAAAGAATACAGGAAGTTCCTGTCCCAGAACAGAAAGGGTGAGAGCTGTAAGGGCACATAGGTAGTATGAGGAAAAATAAACAGGAGGTAGAGAGTAAGCATACAAAGCAACAGCAGAGGGGCCACAAAATAAGACATGATGGGAGTGATGCAGTGCAATGGCTGTGGGACAGCAGTCTTCCAGGAGACATTCTGGAGGCTGCGATGCTGCCCTGTTTCTAGGCACCTCTCCAATCTGAGGGAGGAGGTTTCCCTTCTCCAGGCTGACCTGGCTAGGATTCATGAAACCTCCTCCCCCCCACCCAGGGACTGCCAGGCCCATCACCGCTACCTCAGAGGTTGCCGAGAAAGAGGAGTGGTTGGACCAAGGTGGGCTCAGGGAGGGAGAGGGTGGTGGAGCAGAGGTGCATTCCTCCAGTTGTACCTGTTCACAATTCATACACTGTTCTGGTGGAGAGTGGTTCGTCTATGGAGGCACCTGCAATGGAGACCAAGGAGGATGCTGGGAACCTCCACAAAGGAGACACACAGGAGGGTGGCATGGGACCCCACAGGGGAAGGAAACAACTCCTGGTGGGGGACTCAATCATTAGGGGGGTAGAACTGGGGGAGGAAGGGGAGAGGGAGGTAAGGTGCTTGCCTGGTGCCACGGCTTGGAGAGACGGGGAGCGAATCCTCATGATCACTGGAGCAGCTGCACAGAGTTGGATGTCATTGTCCACCTAGGGACAAATTACCTGGCAGGGAATGGGATCAGAGCAGTGCAAGAGGAGTTTGTGGAGTTGGGGAGGGGCCATAGACAAGTAGCACATACAGTAACCTTCTTGGAGGTGCTGACTGTCTATGGCAAGGGTGATGTTAGGTTACTCCACACCATGGATTCAATGAATGGTTGAAACATTGGTGCGGAGCTCAGGGTTTTGGCTTCACTGGGGATTGGGGGTCCATCTGGAGGGATACAGGCCTATACTGGCATGATGGTCTGCATCTGTCCAGGAGGGGAATCAGGATCCTAGGTGATAGGTTTAAATACTTCATTGGCAAGCATTTAAACTAGCCAAAGGGGGAGGCACTGAAAAGGAGCAAGGGAAACCCAGACTCCCCCCACAAAACACAGTAGTTAGTGAAGTAAACACCAAGGTAGAGAAGTCAATAGGGAGCAGGACAGTGGTAAATGCAGAAAAAGGTATGGGCTAAAAGGGGTAAGACCATCAAAAAATGGAGAGTGATGAGTACCAATGCCCATAGTCTGTGTAACAAGTTCCCTGAACTAGTGGCCTTGATGGAAGAGGAACACCTGGATATCGTGACAGTCACAGAAACATGGTACACAGAGAATCATGACTGGGATGCCAACATACCAGGGTACACAATCTACAGGAGGGACAGGGAGGGTAAAAGAGGAGGAGGAGTAGCTCTCTATGTAAGGGAAGAGATCAAAGCAATGGAACTAAAGGATAAACAGGGAGTAGCGGAGGCACTGTGGGTCACCCTGGAGACAGGAAATGGCACCAAAATTCCACACGGGGGTTGTATACAGACCCCCAACTCAGGGGGAGGCAATGGACAAGGAACTGATAGAGGGCATCCTTAGAATAGCAGAAAAGGGGAGGTATTGTTGATGGGGGACCTGAATATGCCAGATGTTAATTGGAGCACCTTCACTGCAGCCACATCCAATAGCAGGGTTATTCTCGATGCCCTACAGGGGGCATGCCTCAGACAGCTAGTGTTGGAACCCACTCAGGAAGGAGCAATCTTAGACCTGGTACTTTCAAATGGGGACAGAGAAAGGATCTCTGATTTAGAAGTGGGTAGCCATCTGGGAACAAGCGACCACAAAACAGTGTAGATCATGATAAACACAGCCATAGAGTCAAGTCATACAAAAGCAAAAGTATTGAACTTTAGGAGGGCTGACTTTGAGAAAATGGGAGAGTGCCTCAGAAAAGCACTAGCAAATGGGCAAGAAGGAGGGGTGGAGGAACAGTAGGGAAAAATCAAAACAGCCATCACAGAGGCAACAAGCCTTTGTGTGAAGCAAATCAACAAAACAAAATGAAGGAAAAAATACTATGGTTCTCAAAAGAGGTGGCAGGAAAGGTTAGGGAGAAAAAGGTAGCATTCAGGACATATAAGAAAACACAAAAGGAGCAGGACAGAGACCTGTAGCAGTTAAAGCAGAAGGAAATGGGGAAGACAGTCAGAACAGCAAAGGCCCAAACTGAGGAAAAGATAGCCAACTCAGTTAAGAAGGGGGATAAAACCTTTTATAGGTACATTAGGGAGTGAAGAAAGACCAAGGGAGGGATAGTGAGACTTAATAAAGGGAAAGGAGGGTGGGCAGAGGGTGACAGTGAAAAGGCAGGGATACTGAACAAATACGTCTGGTCAGTATTCACAAAAGAAGAGGAGGGGGAGGTACCTAAATCAAAGAATAGAAGCACTCTGGACAGGGAGGTCAATACCAGTCCATTCATAGAAAAAAGGGTTCTGAATGAACTCTTAAAAGTGAAGGTGGACAAAGCAATGGGGCCTGATGAGATTCACCCAAGAATTCTAAAAGAACTAAGGGGAGAACTAGTGATACCACTGACTACCCTTTTTAACAAATCATGGGAGGATGTTGTGGTACCTGAGGACTGGAGGAGGGTGGATGTGATTCCCCTTCATAATAGTAGGAACAAGACAGAGGCAGGAAACTACAGACCTGCTAGTGGTAGGGAAAATTATGGAATCATTTCTGAAGGAATGAATTATTGCTTTCCTAGAAGCCAGTGGGGCACAGGACCCAAGGCAGCATGGATTCACAGCCAGAAGGTCATGTCAGATGAATCTTATAGATTTCTTTGACTGGGTGACCAAAGTAGTAGACCAGGGAGGGATTGTGGACATGGCCTACCTAGACTTTAGCAAGGCATTTGACACTGTCCCACACAAAAGATTAATATACAAGTTATACAGCCTTGGAGTGGGTCCCAAGGTGGTAGCCTGGGCAAACAATTGGCTGGACAACAGGACGCAGAGGGTAATAGTAAATGGTGTCCACTCTGAAGAAAGGGGGTTACTAGTGGGGTACCACAGGCTTCAGTACTGGGACCTGTCCTCTTTAATGTCTTTATAAGTGACATTGCAGGGGGACTGGAAGAAAAAGTATGTCTCCTTGCAAATGACACAAAGATCTGCACAGGGTCAATACAGAAGGTGGGGTGGAAAGGATGCAAAGGGACTTGACAAGGTTAGAGGAATGGTCACATGTATGCCAGCTTAGATTCAACACAAAGAAGTGCAAAGTAATACACCTGGGAAGCAAAAACCCAGGGGAAGAGTACACAATGGGGGGGGGGATAATAACAACAAAAATGGAAAGGGACCTGAGGGTAGTCATATCAGATGACCTTAAGGTGGGCAAGCAATGATAGAAGGCAGTAAGGAGGGCTGGGTGGGATACTGGGATGCATAAGGAGAGGCATCACCAGTAGAAAACAGGAAGTTGTTATCCCTCTGCACAGACAGTTGGTGAGACCCCATCTGGAGTACTGCGTGCAGTTCTGGAGACCCCATCTCTGCAAATACATAGACAGAATGGAGGCTGTCCAGAGGAGGGCAACTAAAATAGTGCAGGGTCTTCACCAGAAGACATACAAAGAAAGATTAAAGGAGCTTAATATGTATACCCTCGAGGAGAGGAGGGAGAGAGGGGACATGATAGAAACTTTCAAGCACTCAAGGGAATCAACAAAGTCCAAGAGGTAGCATCTTTCAGAAAAAGAGGTGCAAGAACAAGGGCACAATTTGAAGATAGAGCGGGGATGGCCCAGAGGTAATGTGAGGAAGTATTTTTTCATGGAGAGGGTTGTGGATACATGGAATAGCCTTCCTGAGGAGGTAGTGGAGTCAAAAACAATGGGGGAATTTAAGAATGCATGGGATAGACATAAGGCAGTCCTAGTGGGGGGATAGGAGAAAGTAGGCAGTTGGTTAACTAGGATCTGAAGCTTATTCATTAGGTAGGAAAATGGGCAGACTAGGTGGGCCAAGAAGTCCTTATCTGCCATCAAAGTCTATGTTTCTATGTCTCCTTGTAGGATCTTTCTCAAGTCACCTGCCCTCATTCTGGAACTCTCTTCAGCCCTCTATCAGTTTAGCCTCCTCTTACCTTTCTCCCTCAAGCCACTTTGCAATATCACTTTTGCTTCATCTGGCACCTCCCCTCACTGTGCAGTTCCCTGACCCAGGTATACCCCTATTTACTTCTCCTATTTATGTTTAGCTTGTTCTACTCACCTTGTTGCTCTTACTGTACTTGTCTGCCCTGACATATCTACGTGTCACCCCATGTCCATCATGTCTCCCATATGCCTCCAGCCCCAGTTAGATAAGTAGTTGGATATTGTAATCTGATTGGCACCTCATACAGTAGAAGCACCGAATTTGTTAAAGCAATTTTGTGAGATTCCCTATTTATTCTTCACAAAATTTAGGGAAAAAATCCTCTAAAATTCTTTTTGTTATACCTACAGAAAAAGGCCAGTTCCTATTATAATACTTAAGTGTCATCTGATAGATTTTCAACTACACTATCATATCAGACAACCCTCTCTGGGTAGCAGTGAACACACTAAGAAACAAAATAAAATCCCTAACTAAAGGTTTCACAATTCTCAGTAGGGATTTTTAAAAATCCTTAAAAATCCCATGACTAATTTGGTGCTACTACTGTATAAAGTTCTCAGGATTTTCTTGGCACTCTCCTATTCACTGTGTGTAGCCATATGCACTAGGGCTTCATTGCAGTATAGTATCTTGTATATTTATCTTATTCATTTTTGTGCCTGCAATACTCATGATCTTATTTATCCTGTCAGTTTTGTGCCTTGTTGGTTGCTTACCTGTTTTGTACCCCCGTGTTTCCCCTTCCTTGGGTCACACCTGAAAATGAGCTCTGGTTCATTGTGCATTTCCCAGATACCAATTTTTAAATAAATAAATGAATGACTAAATCAGTCAATCAATCCCTACTTCATCCTGGCACCCAAAACTGATTGCAATATTGCAAATGTGACCTCACCAGGGCCTCAGTTCCTTTCCATCTCTTTTATTTATGTTTTTTTTTAATATATCTCCAGAGCTTATTGCATTTCTTTATTGTTTCACTAGGCTGTTTTATGCTGTACCTCATTATCCACCCCTACCACCAGATCCTTCTCATTGAAAGATACTCTTAACCTTGTTTCACTGAGTTAGTAAACTTTTATTTTCAATTGTTTTATCCAAAGTGAATTACTGTACACTTATAGGCATTAAATCTCATACCTGACCTGTCAGCTCATTCTACAAATCTGTTTGCATTCTCTTGCGGGTTCCTGTGTTATTCATCTCTCTTTACTGTATACCTTATTTTCATACACCAGGTGCTACACTGAGTAGTTAGACAGGCGGAGGCTATTCTGCCCATGTAGCCTCTCCCCCACATATTAGTGGGTCCAGCTGTCACCCTTTCAATTCATGATATAGTGATCTAATTGGTTTTAAATTTAAGTAATGTATTAGACTCTACAACTTCCTTTGGTAGATTGGTCCATTATCTATCAGTCCTCTGTAAATGTGTACTTTCTGTTGTTCCTGACATTTGTGTCCAGTTTAATCTGTTGATTGTGAGATCTAAGATTAATATCTTTATGTTGGATTTTTATATCCGAATCTTTGCACAGTTCTATATCTTTTATAAGTTTGTACATTTGCAGTAGATCTCCCCACATCCTCCATCCCTTCCAATGTAAATAGTCTTGGTAAATTTAATCTGTTTTTATAGGCATTGTCCTCAGTCCTGGCAACATCCTTGTGCCCTTCTCTGTACCCCCTCAACCAAGTTTATATCTCCCCTTTTGTATGGATTCCAAAGCTGTGAGCAATTATCTAGGTGTGGTCTTATGTAGGATTTATATACTAGAATGATACATTATTCACATATGGATATGAATGTTCTTTTAATGTTTTTGAGTAGCCTATTTACTTTTATAGATATTTGATTATCTGGTTCAAGGTCAGTTGGCATTCATCTGTATCCCCCTTCCCCAGGTCGTGCCTGAAAATAGGCAGGATTTGTCTAGTGCACTTACCCAGTCAACAAAAACTAACTAAATAAATAAATAATTAGTGCTTTGTGAATTGCAGTCCCTATCTAGTACAATTCCCAGGTCTTTTCCTGAATCTACTTTTCAATTTCTATACCATTTAACATATACTTTTGTATTGTTTCTTTTCCCATATGAAGTACCAAACTTTTGTCTATGTTGAATTGCATCCTATTTTTCAAGGCCCATTTTTCAACTTGCTCAATATCCACACTTATATTTTTCCTACTTTCAACAGAATCCACCCTTCCTCATATTTTACTGTCCTCTAGGATCCAAGACAGCATGGGTTTACAAAAGGAAGGTCCTGTCAAACTAATCTCATAGATTTCTTTGACTGGGTAACCAGAGTGGTGGACCAAGGGGGAGCAGTTGATGTTGCCTACCTTGACTTCAGCAAAGCTTTTGACACTGTTCCACATAGAAGATTGATAAATAAGCTGGGTAGGCTCGGGATGGGTCAGAAGTTGGTCAACTGGGTGGCAAACTGGTTGACGGGCAGAAAACAGAGAGTGGTGGTAAATGGTATACAGTCAGAAGAGATGCAAGTCACAAGTGGGGTACCTCAGGGATCAGTCCTGGGGCCAGTCCTCTTCAACATCTTCATTAGTGACCTTGCAGATGGACTAGAGGTAAGGCTTGTCTGTTTGCAGATGACACCAAGATCTGCAACAGAGCAGATGATCCAGATGGGTGGGCGCATGAGAAGAGATCTGATAAACTAGCAAAATGGTCAGAAGAGTGGCAACTGGGATTTAATGCAAAGAAGTGCAAAATCATGCACATAGGGAAGAGAAACCCTGAAGCCACCTATAGGCTGGGAGGGGAGTTGCTAGCAGTCACAAAGGAAGAAAGAGACTTGGGCATCATCATCACTGATGACCCGAAATCATCCAAGCAGACCTCTAAAGCAGTAGGTAAGGCTAGGGGGTGTTAGGGTGTATTAGTAGGGGTATCACAAGTCGTAAGAGGGAGGTAATAATCCCTCTTTACAAGACACTGGTTAGGCCCCATCTGGAGTACTGCATGCAGTATTGAGGCCACACCTTCACAAGGACATTAACCAAATTGAGGCAGTCCAGAGAAGGGAACAAAATGATGCAGGAACTGCACTGAGAAGACATATGAGGACAGATTAACGGAGCTCAATATGTATACCCTTGAGCAAAGAAGGGAGAGAGGTGATGATCGAGGCATTCAAACACCTTAAGGGCATAAACAAGGTGAAAGAGTCTAACATGTTTAAATATAAGAAAAATAGCAGGACAAGAGGACACAGCATGAGATTAGAGGGAGGCCGATTAAGGGGGAATGTGAGGAAATTCTTTTTCACAGAAAGGGTGGTGGATGCATGGAATGGCTTACCACAAGAAGTGGTGGCTATGAATACAGTGCAGGGCTTCAAACAGGCATGGGATAGGCATAAGGGAGCAATACAAATGACTATGAATAGATAGGCCACTGACAAAGCAAAGGCCGATGGCACATTTATAAGGTAGAAAAAGAAATGGGCAGACTGGATGGGTCTTGCGGTCCTTATCTGCCATCAACTTCTATGTTTCTATGTTTCTATGTTTCTCTACAAATCTGGATCTCCAGCTTTTTACTCTTCCATTGATATCTGCTATGAAAAAGGTGAGTAATGATGGTCCAAGTACAGAGCACTGCAGCACATCACAGCTCACTCCTCCCTCTTTGGAAAGCTCACCACTTATTTTTACTTGTTGGACTCTTGTTTAACCATTGTCCTACCCATTTACTTATTTTATTGACTATTACTTTATTTTTTTATTTTCCAATTAAAATATCATGCAGTATTACATCAAAAGCTTTCCAATGGTCTAAATATCATCCACAAACTTGTCTGTCTACACTTGGCAGTTAAAAGCCCAGCCCATTCTGCCAATATACAGACCAAATAACAGCAGCCCCAGCACTGACCCCTGTGGCATCCCATTGGTCACACATACATGTTATAACCATACTAACAGATGAATGATAGGGTGGAAGAAGGCTTGTTGCTCATTGAGGCTGCCCCCACACACACACATACACTTCTCAGTGGTAGTATCTATCTTATTTTTCCTTAAATGTGTCTTTCCTTCTGTGTTGACCATGCTATTTGGAGGTGAATTCCATATACCAGTTACCATTTCGTGAGAAGCAGTACTTCCTCTCGTCCACCTGAATATTTCTCCTAGCAGTTGCTTATCATGGCCACTTGAAAATTCATTTTGTTTAACCCTTGGGCTGCTGACAGAATTAGAATCTATAGGATTTCTGGACTTTTATATCAGTCCGCGACACAGCAAGGGTTAATATTTAGTTCCAGTTCTCTGCATAATTTTGGATCCTTTAAGAAACTACACACACACATTAAATCTCCATTACATTCTTTGCTTCAAGCTAAACATGGTAAGGGTATCAAGTCTCTCTCCATATGCCACTCTTTCTCCAACTACTGTATCATTAAGATAATTGCTCTTCTTTGAACTATTTTTAGTCTATAAGTTTCATAAATCAGGTTTGAGACAATAGTTTATGCCAAGAAGTCTCATTTGTTGGCATATTTAATATCCCCAGCTATATTATTTGATTGACACCATAGAAGACATCTAATTTGTTTTTGAAGCTATTGATTGAGTCACTGTTGACTATACTATGTGGGAGCCTGTTCCAACAGGACACCACTCTCTGGTAAAACCAAAGCCTCCTTTTATTTGTCCTATACAGTTCCCCATTTAATTGATGGTCATGGGTTCTAGCAGATTTAACCATCATTTTTCTTTCTAATCCAACACATTCCCACAAGTCTAAATTTTTAAATGCTGAGTATACTAAACATAGATCTCCCCGTAGCCTATGATAGTCTAATGAGTATATATTCAACTCCATCAATCTGTCCTCCTAAGGCAGGGACCGCAGCCCTTCAATCTTTTTGGTTGCTCTCCTCTGAACTGCCTCCAGATTCCTAATATCTGTTATATGATAGGGGAACCAAAACTGCATGCTGTACTCCATTAAGAGTCTCACCAGTGCATTATACAGTGGCAATATTACAGTTTTGTCTCTACTTTTGATGCTATGTAAAATATAGTGTAGTATTCTATTTGCTTTATTAACCACTTTGGTAGTGTATGACCCAATGTGAGGTCATGTGCTATTAGTACTCCAAGGTCTTTTTCACACTCTACCCTTTTTAGAGTACATCCACTTAGTTTATAAGTTTCATGAATATTATTACTGCCAAAGTGCATAACACTACACTTTCCTATGTTAAATCTCATTTTATGTGATTCTGCCCAGGCAGTTATTGTATCCAAATCTTTTTGCAAGTTCTGTGCATCCACTTTTGTTCTTACAATTGCTCCTACTTTACTGTCATCTATGAACCTGGATATCCATGAATTCTTAGAAGTGGTCAGTGAAGAGACAAAGATATTGAACAATGCAGGGCCCAACACTGAGCCCTGTGGCACCCCGCTCATCACTATGCCCCATTCTGATACATGCCCTCTAATGTTGACCCTCTGTCTCCTATCACTGAGCCATGCCTTGATCCACGTAACAATCTGTGGTTCAACTCTTTGTTCCTGGAGGCCATCAATGAGATAAGCATGGGGTACCAAATCAAAGGCCTTAGAGAAATCAAGGTATACCACATCTACCAGTAAGCCTTCCTCTAAGGCCTTGCTAACAGGCTCAGAAAAACTTAGTAAATTTGTCTGGCATTATCTCCCTTGTGTAAAACCATGTTGTGTGACATCCATGAGGCCTTTAGTCTGTATATGTTGTTGTAGGGACTCTTTAATAAATTCTTCCATAACTTTACATAGGATACATGTCAGGCTAATAGGCCTATAATTTACAACATCTGATTTCACCCCACTTTTATAAATTGGTGTCACATTGACCGACCACCAGTTGTCCAGAATTTCTCCACTTTTCAGAGACTCGCTGAAGAGATGCACTATGGGGCCAACTAGTTCATTAGCCAATTCTTTAATCAAGCTGGATGCATCTCATCAGGCCCCTGGGATTTATTAGTCTTTAGACTGTGTAGTTTAGTCAGTACTGCAGGAATTTCATAATTAATACTGTCAGTTGTATTCTGTTGTAAACTGGATTTTTTTTTCATTATTACAGGTCTTAATTTGGAATAAACTTCTATGCTTGGTGGTCCTATCCTTGTGGCACTATTCCTTTGATTATTTATACAACTAAAGAATGTTTTCTTATTATCAGCGGTTAGATTTGCAACTCTAAGCTCCTCATTTGCTTTTGCTGATTTAATTTCCTTTTTACATTGTTTAGCCTTTTTCTTAATATTTGCCCATATTCTGGATGAGGGATTTTTTTTTTGTATTTCTGGAAAGCCCTTTTCTTTTCATTTATGATCTTTTTTTAGTGAGGGATTTAGCCATGTTGGTATTTTACCCTGTGAATTATATTTAATTTTAGTTGGGACATAATGTGTAGTACTGTATTCTATCTTGGTTTTTATATTATCCCAAATTTATTGAACACTGGATTCTTTATACTCCTCCTATTCCCAATTCCAGTTATTCAGATAATTTTTCATCTCTTTATAATTTGCTTTGGTCCAGCATTTTATTTTAGTATGCCCCTTATCTATGATCTTATCTCCAATGATTTTAAACTCTAACATATTATAGTCACTGATTGCCAATGGTTCCCTGATGATGCAATCTTCCACATCCTCTCCCATGTTACTCAAGACCAGGTCAAGAATATTCTGACCTCTTGTGTTGTACTTTACATATTGCTTTAGTTCACCAATGCTCAATACATTAAGGGAGTTTTTTCAATATCCTTCCTGCAATAAGGATTCCAGAACTAGCAGAGACATTAGTGCTATGCAGAATGTGGAATGCCTGCACCAAAATTAGTATGAATGACTATTCTGCCAGAGGAATTTCCACCAAAATTGTGCTGGTTCTTCTGCAGACTTCTGCCTTCTGTGATCCATGGAATAGTATTGCATGAAAAAAAAAATTTTTGTGAAAAATTATTCCACAACAACTGATGTGGAAAAAATTGAGATCTGTGGAATAATATTCTGTGAAACAGCATTTTTTTCTGGGAAAATCATTCCGCAGCTATTTTCTGCCGTGGAATTCCACCATTCAGTTTCTGGTGAAATTTGACGGAATTTTGGTGGAATGTTGAAAATTCTGAGGAATTTTATTATGTCTGAATTTAAAAATTCCACACAGCACTAAGAAGTATTCCAAAGGAGGCATCACATACCCTTGTCACAACCTGTCCACATTCAGATTGCAGTCTGCTACAAGTTGCCAATTTTATCAGCCCTCCACATCTCTAGGGACACCTTAGTAGCTGCCACCACTCAGAAGTGATTCTCTCATCTGGTGACTTTACTGGTCTGTATCCCACAAGGGCCACTGCTCACACAGTACAGTGCTCATTTGACTGAGGGTAAAGGGTCTTCCCCTGTCACTCACACCTGAGAAAACACTTCACTTCTTAGACTATGGTAACTGTAGCTGTCTGCTCCTTCAGAGATAGTTTGTGATTTTTTTATACCAACAGTTAACTATTTCCTGAAAAGATTCAGTCACAGATGCATGAAGTATATACAAATAATATTTACTACTTCACAATATTTACACAATCTACAGGATATCACAATACACCAAGACCATGGGAACTACAGGATTACTACAGATGGCACACCCATGAGATGTGCCACAACAGGTACAGGGCAGTAGGGTGGCAGCTGCACCCTTGGACAGGGGCATGGTATTGGCTAGCATCCCCCTCCACCACCACCAAGGTGCTGGTACCCTACATATTCCCACACCAGTCCCCTGGTGATCTAGTGCCCCCCCTTATGCCATAATGAAAATAGTATGCAACCATCAGTCCCCAGTGAATTAGTAGCTCTCCTACCCCCCAAGCCCCATTATGCCCCAATGTACTGCAATATAATGCATGACATAAATGGCATTCCCTGGTATCCTCCACCCCCAAACCCATTATGCCCGTAATGCAAAATATGCCTTGGTCTGTCACAATAATCTAGGGTCCCTGCCCCTGGCCTGATATGCCTGAATAGGACCTGCAGACATCATCCCTACCTTGATATTCCAAATTTCCTTTATTGGTTCCACCATAGCAGCCCAGTAATAGTATTTTAAAGTAAGCAATTTTAGACCAAAATAATCATATCTTAAATAAAGTTTTTGCTTTTTTAGTCTTGGTCATTGGCCTTCCCATATAAATCTATTTATTATTATATCTATTTTTGTTCATGTTTCATTAGGGATAGCAATAGGCAATGATTGAAAAACATACAAGAAATGTGGCAAAATATTCATTTTTGTTTCCAGGATTCATCCCGAAAGGGACAGTGGTAACCCCTTCCATCTTTCAAGATCTTGATCTACAGCACCTATAAATGGATCTAGGTTCCATTTTAATATCTGATTAATATTATTAAAGAATTGCTGACAGGAACCCTGTAACTGTGCATTGTGTGACCCAGCATCAGCTCTGTAGACAAAGTTTGCTGTTTTTTAATTAAAAATACATTTTATTACCTTTCTAAGATGTTTTCTTGCTGCTGAAGAGAAGCGTATTTCCACTCTAAGGTAGTGCTGCCACTCCCACTGTAAAGATGCGGTGACCTCAGGTAGGGAAAGTGCCTTCAGAAAGCGGGAGTGGCATGACTCTCCACTCTCTATGCGTGTTAGTGGGAAACAGAGCACACCCTCACAAAGTTCCAAAAGATCCTCTTTCATTGAAAAAAATTAAAAATGTTGTGACTCAAATACTACCTTTTTCACAGAGTTTGCAGTCATAGCACATTACAGTATTGTGCTGTATTTCAATTAAAGTTGTTTTTGGGTGGTTCCCTTGTAAGTGTCAAGTTCTATTCTGTCACATAGGAGACCATAACATCCTTGATTGAACAGTGCAGTGTCGTGTCTCTCATGGTAAAAGATAAACTTCAGGGGTATTTGTAAAGTATTTTTTTGTAAATTAATTACATCCCTCATATTCAACTCACAAGTCTGTCACACTGTAGTGCTTATATTGCTATAAGGGATCATATAGGATGGCAAGGTGGAATAAAATTATATTTTTCTCACAGCATGTTTACCATGCAATAATTAATCTTGCTGTTCTTGCTGCCCATTTTCAGCTATTGTTCTATATAATAAAATAGTATATAACATAGTTGCACATGACACAGTTGACCAGTCTTTAAATTAGTTAGGCAATGACCCTTCTTTTATTGTCCTTGTGTGCTTTTACTATAACTTTTCTCAGTACACTGTGAAACTGAATTGTTATGTATTCCATAACTGAACAATGATTTTACAATGGTTAACCACTGTGTTGCCTATGGGTGCTCCAACACACGTAAGGACAATGTTAACCTTCACCAGTTTCCCAGTGACTCCACAGTCCATTCATTATGGGATAAGGCAGTATGGCAGTATCACTTGAACTGGAAAGGAGCGACCAAGAACAGTTGTTTATGTAGTTACATTTTACCAAAAACAGTTTTGAGCTACAGTACACACTACAAAAGTTGCTTGGTCTAGACATGGGCTGTGTGTGTTGTCAGTTACACACAAGTGCTGTTCCGTCCATAGTTACAAAACCTCTCATACCAGGTAGTCTCAGTCAAGAAGTCAAAAGGCCTTGTATGTCTACTGCTGTGTTGAAGTAACAGAGGCAGGAGGCAAGCTTGTTTCATCTTGATACTAAAGTTTCTTATATTTTTTCTGTATTTTTTTTTGTTTGTTTGTTGGTTGGTTAGTGGTCTGTGTCAATATAAGGTGTTGTACTCCTCATAATTTGTAATTCTGCTAATTTAGATTTCTGTTGTTGTCTATGGTCATTCTTTGAGTGGCTTTTGTTCAGTGATGTCATCGTGGTTTTGTGTTCTTAGAAGTATTTGCTTCATACAGTACCTTGATTTGTTGTGTCACATCATAGGTAGATTAGCATAACTGTGTGACATATTGGGCCATATGCAGTAATGGGCGGAGTGGCTATGTGCCGCATATCTTGGGTCTGTGGCCACACTGCACCCATTACACCCCCATGTGGGATGCACTGCCACTATGCACCCAATTCCCTGGCTGCATGGACCTCAATGTGTCTGGGGCTGGCAGGGGGTGTGCCATGCACCAAGGTGTGATGTGCTGGACACAGGAGTGTGGAGGGAGGTACTGCCCCTTGCATTCTGGTCTGGCAGCCGATGTGAATCCCTCCCACACACACACACTTCTGGATACCTGTCCAGGAACCAGCGGGACATTGTGGACCTCACAGGACTGAAACCCCAGCCCTGCAATGTATGCTGCACCCCCACCACACAGATGGCCACCCCATCCCCCACTGCATGCTGTAGCACCCCCCAACACAGCTATGCCCTCCACCCTATAGGCATCGACATCCCCCCAACACCCCATGGACACAGGGTTCCCTGTCCCAGTGTGCTGTATGGCCCCGGTGTGCTGTACAACCCCCCAACCCTGTTCCAGCTCACCGCTCTGTAAAGCTCCTTGGTTTGGCCGGTGGCATTACCCTCAGCACACCTCCACAGGCACTGACCATCAGACATCTGCGGGGCACACTGCCAATATGCACCCTGCCACATAGGAGATCTACTGAGCTGCCCAGTCTGGGCATCTGACTTAATACCTGGCCTGTCCTGTGACTCCTCCCCTGGCCGCACTGCAGAGTCCTGCATGCTGGGGGGTGGGGCCATGGACAGGTGGCAGCCAATAGTGAATAAAACTGCTGCGCACCTCTCCATGGGTGCACAGTTACTTGGGCAGGGTACATGTGATTTCAGTGTACCCCCAACTGCATAGTGCTCATTTTTTATTTCTGTAACTTACATCCATGCATTAGTAATCCAGTTTTTCAGCAGTAGCCTAACAAAAAGACAAATTCTGGGTATGGTACTTCTAGCTTATGCCAGAACAGGGTTCAAATCCCTGTCTGAGCTGTATTGTAAGGCCTGTTGGTATACTGTGTGATGTTTGCATGTTAGGCATGTAGTTTTTAAAAAATGTGTGTTGTGCATGTGAGTGTAGCCATCTTGTTGTGCTATAATGCTTTCTATAAAATTGGTCAAAGAAATGCTGCAAACTGATTGGCTGAAAAGACCTTCCAGCTGTGTCCTTATCAGCTGGAATCTATGCCATCCGGCACTTTTCTTCCCTGGGCAACCTCACAACAGGAAAATATCAATAACATCCCTTAATCCCTTATGTTTAAACTGCTTTCACAGACAAGCACACACCAGTGCCCGTTGCTCCTGCCATTCCGCAAAGCAATGTCCGTTACTTGCGCCACCATTTACAGTGCACATTATCACAAGAAAACAATTTATTTGAATTGGTTTGCTTTCTCTGCTAAAAAAAAATAACAACAACTGACCCCAGCAGCAAGACAAGTTCATATGTTAAGCTTTGCGAGTGCCGCGTGGCACGGCTTTCAAATTGTCATACTTGCTCCTCCAGAACTCACCAGACCCGATGCTGTACTGCTCCTCTACCATGTCTCACAAAACCATTAGTTATTTACTAATTTATTTCAGTCTCCCAGTTCACACTGAGCTGCTGACACACGGAAACCAGAAGCGCTATCATGGCAGTCTTAGGTACGGTGAGTAGCAAGGGACACGCTCGCTCACAGCCTCATCGTACAAAATCAGTCTGCAGTGCATCATTTCTTTACAAACACACACATAAATGAATAAGAAAACCCCTAATCTGTAGTATCTTGTGAATCTCTGTTTCGGGGGGGGCGAGCACAGACTAACACAGAACCGATCATGCACCAGCTGCCGAGAAACATCACACGCTTCCTGTAACCTGAAACTGACTGGGCAATGGTTCATGCCATAGAAATCTAGAAAAAGAAAATAAAAACGTTAATAAAAAACTAAATTAACCCTGCTGTGCAAGATCGTCAGTGCGTGACTATAGAGTATACTGACAGACAAGCACAAAAGCCCTGTACTGACTTTTAATGAAATAGCTATATTCCAACACAATAAGGACTACTTTTTCTACTAATATGCTCACATGTTTTTTACTCTATTTATGCACACCATTTTTCTGTACATTTTTAATTGGTTTCTTTACCAGGGGACCCATTTTATAAGCACAATAGCACACTCCGAGGTGGGGGTTATCGCCTGATAAGAGCATGCCCAGTGGCATAAGGCACTCAGCGCAAGCATCTCATGCCTTAGTACACCCCTGGGTGTGCTCTTATCAGGCAATAACCCACACCTCGTTGTTGTTTTTGCTTGCATATATGTATGTTGCTTGTGATAGTTGATGTACTTTAAATTTATGACACATGCAATATATGTTTGCAACATGTATTGGTTAACGTCTGTATGTATGTATGTATACAGTCAAATTTATCTTTTTTTTTGTGTCCAAAATCTGTATTTCTATATAAATTTTTTTGTTATTTTTTTATGTCATTAACACTGATAACATTACTTTGAGTATGTATTATTTATGTATTCTTCATAGCTGTCAGTATTATCATCATGTATGCTTTAATTACTGGGTACTGTACCATAAAATGTACTCTGTTATCCAGTTACTGTATGTACATGAAGTATCGCACTGTATTATGCATGCCGCACTGTTACTGCCTACCACTCATAGCTCATCAGTATTCTTCCAATCCCACGTGTATGTTGTTGTGTGTGTGTGTGTGTGTGTGTGTGTGTGTGTATGTTCATGTTGCTGTGAGAATCTACAAATGGCACAACATGTAAAGAACTAATGACATGGCAAAAGACTGGGTATTGTGAAGCAAGGGGAATAAATGACACAGAAGGCTGCCTTGCAGACAGAAATTTAGATAGAGAAGTCATAGCATAATGTTCACGTCAACTTAGCAACATATAAAATATTACTAAAAACATCCAAATAATAAGTACTATGATATTTTATTTGCTCCACTTCTGTCCATCCAATTTCCAATCTCAGTTCATGAAACTGTGTTTGTGTCCTTGTGTCTGGGTACATGATACATCTTTGAATTGCTGCCAGAACAGTGATCGATGTTGTGTGGTATGCTGCCTTGTTGACCTCTACATTCATCACCAGTGAATTCTATTCTAGCATGTCATGGTTTGAAGAGGCCTGCTGGATCACAGATAAACATATCTGTGGTTTGGCTGACATTTGAAAAAGGTTTATAAAATACATCTGTCAATAGGTAAACCAGTACTGAAAAATAATTATACAAATGGTCTGAGAAATGGACCTTTCTGATTGACTGTAAGCAACGATACAACTTATTTATATATATGTAGAGCCTAATTGTATGCTGAGCAAAGTTTAACACTTTTTCAAAAAAAGTTGTTTTTATTATAATACCAGAAAGGTTCTCCAACAGGTTACATTAATGGTCAGTTAATCACCCTATATGGGAATGTGGCACTCAGCAATGCCTTGTGCAATGTTACAAACATAGAGGGGGAATAGCTGACCATTAATGAAACCTCTTGTTCTCTCCTTATGCTGTATCATCAGTGTCTGCTTCTCATAGCTGAAGTGATCCTTTCTCCTTGAAAGCCAAAGATGCATATCTGTCATTTGCAACAATGGCTTGTATCTATGCATCATGTATGTGGTGGGTCAACATGGCTTAATTTTTTTAATTATTTTTACAATATTATAAGACCTTCTGGTCAACAAGCAGCTTTTGCTCATCCATTGTTAAAACAATGGTCCTCTGTGAAATATTTGCTCTTATTCACTATGTTAAAGCCAAAATATATGTCTGCTGCAAGACATGCTATGTGACTCCTGAGCAATCTGCACTCAACCAGGCATTGTGTCATATGCTGTAAGCTACACCAAACACACCTTCATGACAGTACTGGCAAAAACAGTGTTTGGTCATTAAAGTCCACAACGAGATCGAGCACCACAACCCCACTTGCAGCAGGAATAAATATTTTGTTCAAACAGAAACACAATGTACATTCAGTCTACCAGCAGCAGCAGCCTGCAGCATCCGTATATTTCAAGGTAGTAGTGTGCAGGCAGTATAAGCAGCTGTCAGTAACAAGGAAAAAAATACAAAAGAGCAATGCCATAGAGCCAGACCTTGCTTACACTGGTACATTTCAGCCAGTGAAATGAGTTATCAAAACATCATTTTGTTGGGAAGCACACTGGGAAAACAGGAAAATTAGTTAGGAAAATTTGCATGGTTCTCACTGTGTCTGGGAGGCAGGTGTGAAGGGACAGACAGAGATGAATTCTCTATGGGATGTGTGTATATCGGGGGGGGGGAATTAGACAGCTTTGCCATGTCTAACAGGACACATACTGTACATCACTTCTCTGAAGTTGCATGCTTATCTCATGATGTTGAATGTTGTATTTCATGTTGACCAGTCCTTGTCAAAACCAGTTATGTATGCGGACATCAAAAGCACAAACACATTGTAAGGTACGTCATCACATTTTAAATATGTCTTGTCACCCATTTATTCATTAAACTAACGTTAAATATATTTATTAGTTTACTGTTTGTTGTAGATTGTTCAAGACCTCCTTGTCATTAATCAGTGGATGAAGATATGCTGGATAGTACAAGAACTGAGAAAAATGATTCTACATCCAACAGTGTTGAATCTCCAACTGATATGGTCAAAGTTCATGACATCTCAACTCATGTAACACCACATAAATTGATTCCAATGTCTTCACAAAGTAGGGCACTCAAGAAAGTTGAGCCAGTGCTCACTTCAGATCAATGATCCTAATTTGGACAAACAGACAAATAAATAAATAAGTGGCACTCTGGTCAGAAAGTTACAAACACTCAGAAAGTTGCTGAAGGTGATTTTATTGCAGCAGCCCAGAAGGATGCTGATGGTTCACCCATGCTGGTGCATGGGCAACGTGGGCAATGTAGTTTAGGTGTAGGAAATATGTTGCCCGGAATTGCAGTGGGTGACATTGTGCCACCTGACAGTTGCAGAGGCAAAGCAATGTCCCCTGAAAAATGTAGGTTTTGCAGGGGGTTTGCGCCCCATTCCACCCTCAACTAAATATAACCACCTCTGAATTGGGCATACCATGAAGGGGAGGTCAGCGTTGGAGATGCCTAACAGGGTATGAGTGTGGGATGATCTAAAATCCAGATCACCCCTGTCACTCATGTCCCTGTTGAGGCTCCCACACTACGACGCCCTAATCATGGTGCCATAACAATGACACACCGAGGCTGACAAACTTTGCCCTGATGCTTCGACAACATGGGTATTTCTCAGGGTATGTGCCAATACAGAGAGTCAGACAAACTCAGAATATAAAGCCCATATTTAAAGAAACAGGTACATGGTGTAAAAAGCGCCCTTAGTGAATAACACGTTTACAATATTTCAGTTTTTGCTTACTAAGTCATCATATCAAAATATAATGTTAAAAACAAGATCATTCATAAATGGGATCATAATTTATACAGCATTCAAAATAAGATTTTGATTTCATTTAATAATTTTTTTTCAGTTTAACTACTCTGAAATGACACATAGTCCTTGTACAATGCACCAGTGCAGTGCAAATGAAAGTAACAAGTGCAAATATCTATGTGTTAAACCATGAATGATTGAGCTGTGCAGAATATAAAATTCTGCCTATATAAGGACCATTCTGATTCCGAGAAATTTTGCAATATTTGAGAGAACATTCTGTGGAATTTCACCAAAGTTTAAATTTCAGTAATTTTGCTATAATTTTAAAAGTATGTATCTGAATCACATAACCTTTACTATGCTGACAGTTAATTATACATGTACAAAATTCCAGAGTCATAGGTTGAAAGAGGGCAGGGTTTATGGATGGCCAAATATTTAATCAAAATTTAATTTTAACTTATTTCTATCTAATTTTAAAATTTATTATCCACATTTCTCCACAGTTTTGGGAGTTAGAGAAATGTATATCATGGATATGTACACTACAGTTTAAGTCTCAAGCTTCAAAGGGGGCTGAGTTATAGGTAGCCAAACATTTTGCCAAAATTTAGATTTTTGTTTTATTTAGTATTATTGTGATAGTATTCATTGAACTGTCATATACATTTTACAGGTATACATGTTATCATGACATGTATATATGTACATAGTTTCATATTTCTAGCTTTAAATATGACTGAGTTATAGCCTGCCAAACATGTTGCCAACATTTTAATTTATTTCCCTTTAAATGTAAAACAACATATCCAAATTTAACCATATCTGAAACATTTATACTACTATGCCACATGGTCATTTCTGACAAGATTCATATTTACAACTTTAAATGGGACTGAATTAAAAGTAGTCAAACTTTCACAACATTTTAAAATTAAATTTTGCAATAATGTAAACCATAAATTTATAAACCCCTAAAACTTTAAATCTGGAGAATGCAATACTATTATATTTGGCAAGTTCTTAGACTATACAAGGAGACTGTGTGTGTCAATGTATTAATTGCTTGCTGCCAGAAATTGACAAATAACATCTGTACTTAAAGTCAAATTCCATGAGTCTCTGTAAAAATTGTGGAATTTCATTAACATACCATGACACTGGAATTTGCTAATTTTGCTCAGCCTTATCTGGGGGATTCTAATTAAAGGATAGGGGTATGAGAGGCAGGTAGTGCAGGGGGTCACCAGGTTCAGGAGTTAAATATGTAGTTTCATGAAGAAATGGACAGATGAGCTGGGTAGCACACCAGTGGTAGACCCCCAGTTGGAGCAAGGAAGCACAGAGTGTCAACAATTCATACCTAAATGCAGGATATATAAGGATCACGCTCAGTAAATTGATGATCAAGGGAGCCTGATGTGCATGCAAGTCTGAGATTTAAAGGTACTCAAAAAAACTTAAATGCTTTGATAAATCCAAATATAGACAAATCATCTAAACCCATTCCAGCAGACAATAGAACTTCTAATTTGCTAAATATGTTTCTAAATGAATATAACTTATGTGATACCTGGAGAAATAAAAAAAAAAAAAGCCAGACATCTAAATGTTTCCTCCAGACTAGATTATATCATTGCAAATAAAGAATTTATAAATGATATTACAAAAATTATTATTAATGAAATTTCCTTTTCAGACCATGTCATGGTATTAGCAAAATTTATTCTAACAAGAGATCATAAAAGAGTACCTCAATGGTGCTTTCAAAATACTTTACTACAGAACTCAGACTTTGTTTCTCACATGAAAGAACAAATATAAGAATTTTGGAGTACAAATTACGTGGGCAAAATATCTCTAAATTATGGGATGCTTTTAAGGCAACAATAACAGGTTCTACAATATCTTATCAAATAAAGACATATAAAATATCCAAATATAAAATAAATAAATTAGATTAGGATATATTAGATCAACAAGATAAAGCTAGAACAGATCCATTGAATCATCAAACAATATTAGAACAAAAAATAATGTAAAAAAATTACATTAGCAAAAACAGTGGAAAACAATATTTTAAAACTGCAGAACAAATTATATTATTTCGCAGGTAAATCTGGGAAGCTTCTGGCACATTCTTTAAAAAAAAAAAAAAAGAATGGAACATAATTACCGGTATTAAGACTACATTGCAAAATATAAATACCAGTGACATTGAAATTGCTAAGGTATTTACTGAATATTATAATTCCATATACAATATTACCAAATCTAACAAAAGTAAAAACAATAAAACTATTGATCAGGAAAACAACTTGAAAGACAATCAATTATCTTCAGTCCAAATGAACACAGATCATTTTTCTAAACAAGAAGTTTTAGAAGCCATTAATTCAATGAAAACAAATCCTTACCGAGACCTGACAGTTTCATCATTGAATTTTATCAGACATTTACATCTCAACTATTTCCCTGGCTGTCTGCTTTGGCTGTCGAAATGGCAGAGGGAACTGACCTCCCAAGGACATTATATGAATCTAATATTATTTTATTACCTAAAGAAAATAAAGAACTTTTACAGGAGAATTATCAGCTTATCACTTTATTAAACAGTGATTATAAAATAATGGCCAAATTAATCGCTCTAAAAATACAAAATCAAATACCTATTATTATTCATACTGATCAAAAAGGATTAGTTAAAAACAGAAACATTTTTGAAGATTTGGGAGCGGTTCAGTCGCCATCTTGCTAGTGAGGGACAGGGATCCAGAAACAGTAATAATTGCCTTGGATGCTTCCAAGGCATTCGATTTCAGTTCAAAAATGTTATTGTTGACAAATTAAAATTGTTATCACAATTATTAAAAAAAATCTTAAATAATGTACTATTAAAGTTGTAAACAGTTCCACATTTACAATGGTATATAAGTAATTCATTAAAACATACACAATATAGTTTAAGACAAATGAAACTACCATTATGATACATTATGCTCTCTGCTGGTTGTTAGACAATTCTTAAAACATTATGTTCTCTACTAGGTTTTTAACTATCCTCTAGTTTACTTTTTTCTTTATTCTCTTTATCAGAGATGATGTGCAATTTCTTTCTTTCTATAGTTCTACAAAACCTCGCAATTTTCTCCAATTGTTTTGTTACAGTGTTTTTTTTTGGGGGGGTTGCACTTGCCTGACTCCCACATCTTTCAGAGGAGATCTCATACCCCTTCCTACTCCATCCGCCTGAGCATTCTCTCAAGGCTACCCCTTCCCTGGTTTCATTTTGCTTGGGAGGCTGGGGGTGTATACATTTTTCCCCTTTTTCCCCCTTGGATCCCAGAGGACACCGGCACAAAGGACATACATCCAGGCAGATGACGTGCTGATGCATGCCTTTGCCAAGTACCCACAGTATCCTCCCCCCAACTCCAAAAAGCCACCTTTACCCCTGAAAGCCTGTGCTTCCACCGGCCCCAGGAGCGTCAGCTGCATGAAGCAGACCCGGTAACCCACCTCAGGAGGAGGAGAGCATCTGTTGGGATGCTCGATCCTCCATTCCCCTGTCGTCCCCCAGCAACCCGAGTCTGTTCCTGAACCCAGGTCACCAGCATATCGCGAGGTGTGGCGTCCAGCACCTCAACCCTCAGTGCCACTGGGCCAGCTCGTAATAGTGATTTTTAACAAATAATTAAATTGATAACATAATTCCATATCTAGATTTGCTAGAATATTTCCCAAGAACAGTTTTCTCTCATAGTTATGTAGACGACAAAATAAAAGGAGACCAGCTGGGCTATCTTCACCAAAGTTACAGGCACATAATGTTGAATTAGTTGTGCCAAAACATTTTCTTAAATTTTGACTATCTACATAGCCAAATCTGAATTTAGTGTAAGATTTCTGAATTTGCGGATTTTTTAGTTTATTTAAGTATTGTTCCATTCCAAATTCTCTTTTCATGTTTATAGCTAGCCAATAGCTTAATTTGTAATTGTTAGCGAGAAACATTTCCTTTTGAATATATATATCCTGAATTCTGATTTTAATCTTTTCTTGTGTGTCTTTTAGTGGGATCCTTTAGCTCTCAGTTAGACACTCCAGTAATCCATACGGTTTAATTATTTTTTTCAGAATATATATACTTGGGTGAACGAATCCAGCTTGCCTATATGACAATGTTTCTTCTAAACAAATTCTTGGTAACCTATTACTGTACATATTATATACTTTAACCCAGTAGGAAGCTAGTCTTATTCTATGTTGCATCTAACTGGAAGCTGCCCTATTTCCAGTCTAACCATGCTAGAAGCAACATCTTTTGGTAACCTCAATAACCTTTTATAGATTTTATTCATGGTAGTTTTTAAAATGTCTATTTTACCTTGTCCCCAAATTTCTGCCCCATAAAAAATCTGACTTCTGATTTTAGCATTTATAATTCTGAGTGAGCCTTTTACTGATTGTCCCCTGCATTTATATGCAAGCTTCTCTACTGATGGGATCAGTCTGTTTGCCTTTTGTGCTATAGATTGAATATGCTCCTGCCATTTTAAATTGTATGTGAATACTATCCCTAAATAACTGATTTTTTTTAAATATTCAATTTTATATTTATTACACTTTAAGGTGGATATTTTACCCTGGTTAATGAAATATCTATTAAAAATCATATATTTTGTTTTCACAAAGTTTATCTCAAGGGAGACCCTAGTACATTCAACATAAAATGTATTTATACTTCTCGGGATTCCCAAATAGCTTGTTGCAATCAGGACAACAACATCAGCATATGCCAGGTAGAGGCACTGCCTGGAGCCCAAACTTGGCATGTGCAGCTTGGGGTCACTCATCCTATCCAGGGCTTTATTAAGAAATATATTAAATAGCATTGGAGATAAGACACAACCATGCCTCAGTCCAATATTGGATGGTAACTTTGAGGTATTATCTCCTTCTTTATTGTATCTCACTGATGTGTGATTATCTTTATAAAGAGTTTTCAACATATTGAGGGTGGCTGGATCTAATTTATAAGTTTCAAATGTTTCCCAGAGTTTTTTCCCTCTTAACCCCATCGAATGCTGCTTTTAAATCAATAAAAACACAAAACAATTTTTGTTTTTTGAATATATGAGATGTGCTATTACAAAGCATTTGTCGATTGTGGAGTGCCCAGGCATGAAACCTGCTTGTACCTCATTCAGGATGTTTCCTTCATTTAACCATGTCATTATTCTGCTATGTAAGATTTTTGTGAATAATTTTGAGGCGTGTCTAGTAAGCTTATTGGTCTATAATTATTAGGGTCTGCCTTGTCTCCTTTCTTGTTTATCGGAATAATAATGTTCTCTTTCCAAGTCATAGGTATTTTTCCAGGTTGAATTATGTTATTAAATAAAGCCTTTAATGTTGGATTCCATAATTCTGGGTTATCCATTATGATATCCACAGGGATACCATCCGGTCCTGGGGCCTTATGTTTTTTTGCTGTACTAATGGCTAAATTTAATTCCTCTTCTGTTATTATTTGTCTGACAGGTAGCCAATCAATAATTGTCTGTTTATCATTGCTTAAGTCTGGATCATGAAAAAGGTCTCTAAAATGAGATTACCATGTACAGTGATCAATGTAATTCTCAATTGTTTCAAGGACAGTCCCATCCATTGACCACCATTTTCCAGTACTTTTTATTATTCTTTGCCCAGGCTGCCTTTTCAAATTCATCCCACATTATCTTTCTATAAATTTTTTCTTAATCTCCAGTAACATTTTTTAGTTTTTCCTGAGTTTATTCAGCCTTTGTTTGTTACCCTTCGAAAGCCATCTTTGTATAATTTGAGTACATTTGTTTATCTCCTTTCTATGTCTTTTGCACTCCCAATCATACCAATTATTCCTTCTCTTTACCCTGCTAATTGTAACTTTAAGAATTATTGAGGGAATGTTTTTCATAATTCTTTTGAAAGTCCCTATACATTGAGCTGGTATTTTTTGTTGTGCTAAATTCATTATTTCCTCCCTAACTCCAAGTTCAGTTAACAACTGAACTGAATTATAGTTTTCTAATAAATCCCACTTTACTCCTTTTTTATCCTTGTGATGTCATGTTTATCTTTAGTCATTTTACCTGTTAGTGGCCAGAGTTCTATTTTGATCTCTAATGGATTATGTTCGCTTTTTGATCTTATACCTAATTGAAGGTCTGAAATTAGTAGAATTATATTTGCCAAAGCTCAACAATGATCTATTATAGAGGTACCCCCTGGTCCCATATTAGTATAGGCCCCATTTGGATCACCCTTTGAATGCCCATTAACCAGAAGAAAATTATTATCTTCCAGTTCTCTGACCAATTTTTTACCTTTTACACATTCCTTTAAATCTTTGGATTTACTTTTCATGGTTAGGACTTGAAGACTCAGAGCTGCACATGCATTAGTTATTTCACTTGAGGGCTCCAGGCTGTGCCCCACCCTGGCATTAAAGTCTCCCACAATAATTATTCCACACTCTGTTAGTCTTATTAGCTGACTCATGTCTCCCTGATCTACATACCTAGTACCCATTGGGGGAGATATACATTGATAATAATAGATGTATTTTTTTTATGTCATGCGAACCGACAGAAAATGTTGTGAATTAATGTGTATTTCATTTTGTGCTACCTGATCAATTATCTTACACCAGGTTATAAGTCCACCTAACATTCTGCCATATTTTTTGTACTACTGGCCTCTTTTTGGAACAATTTATATCTGTTTATATTTATTTGCTTTTTATTTCATGTTTCGTGTAAACATATACAATTAAATTGTGTCAGGTATCCAAAAAAGAAGGATCCACCAGTCTTTCCCTTATTCTGGCCATGTTCCAAGATAACATGTTATAATATTTTATGTCTATGGAACTTGGAGTATTTTTACTAATTTTATTTGACTGTCAATCATCATTAATGTCTTGAAGTGCTTGAAAGTTGTTGGCTGTCTTTATTAGATTCAGCCACTGGTTATTGTTTTGATCATTCTGCTCACCTATGTCAGTTTCTACCTCACCATACATGTTGATATCAAATTTGTCCATCATTTCCAATTTCGACAAGATATGATGGTAATCCATTTAATTCCTGGTCCAGATAGTTACCTGGCCATCCCTGTCCCATCTTTTAACTTTTTTAATAATCTTATGTAAGTTATTATCTTTTGATAGGATTTGTAGCAAGTCTGCCACTTTCATCCTTAAGTTATGCTTTGTTTCAGTTAGGAAGTTACCAATTCCATAAATTGAAATTGGGAAATCCCTTCCTCTGTTTTGGTGGTTCTTAGTATCTTCATAATATTCCGGAAATAGGGTTCTTACACTCGCTACGCTGTCTATCTCAAAACCTAGGTCTCTCAGTTTTTGCTTTTGGTTCTCGATTACTTTAAGAACATAATATTGATCAGAGAGTAATAGTACCAGTGGCAATCAATTTAATAAATTGGAACTTTATGTTTCACACATTAGAAATTTGGGGGTTTCTGATTTACATTATGAAACAATTAAGTCACTCTACAAACAACCAAAAGCTACATTCAAAATCAATCAGTTTAAATCAGAACCCATATTAATGCATAAAGGGGTGCTACAAGTATGCCCCCTGTCCCCCATTCTAGTCATACTAACAGTAGAACCTCTATTGAACCATATTAGATTAAATAAATCAATAACTGGGCTAGCAGGAGAAATAAACCACTTCAAATGAAATGTCTGTGCAGATGATGTTTTTTTTAATGCTTCCAAATCCAAAAGAAACCTACCCTAAATTAATACAGGAATTTAATAAATATTCTTTTTTCTCAAACTATGTATTAAGTAAAACCAAATACATGATTTTATGTATTAATAATATAAAACAAGACACTGTAGAAACAATTGCAGAGATGAAATTTCAAGATTCAATAACATATTTAGGGATTCAGTTAACAAATAATTTAATAAAAACAATGGAACTGAATCTTAAATTATATATGTATAGAATCTCAAAAATGTTGAACTCTTGGCAAGATAAGGCTCTGTCACTGTCGGGAAAGAATGAAACACTGAAAATGATGATTATGCCTCATTTGATGTTTTTATTTTAAGGTACACAGGGTGATATTGCTGTTACATAGCTTGAACAGATGAGAAATATGTTTAAAAAATTCTTATGGCGAGGTGGAGTTCCTAGAATAGCATGGGATAAATTAATTACTGTATGTTACATAAAGAAGGGGGCATGGGTTGTCTGGACCCCATCTTGTATTATTAGGCCACAAAATTAAACAAACCATCTAGTGGAAAAATTCTAGTAAACACTGATTAGAAGAAGATGGATCCTATCAGTCCCTAAGTCAACGGATATTAAGTTCAGAAAAGCTCAAATTAAACATGCAAGACATTTTAGCTTTTCTGCAGAATTTCATTGACAGTAACTCTCCTATTATTCATACTATGCATATGTACTAAGATAGACAAATTGTTCCCTGTTAATAACTTTAAATTATGCACCAGTATAACTGGGAACTATAAAATATGGAATGCACATACTGTGAATATCATTAAAAATACTGAATTAAAAAGTTAAAGTTGGTAAACTGGATGGAGTGTTTAAAAGATAGTGGGCCAGATGTTCAAACATGCCTAAGAGCGGTGTAAGGTGCATCCCAGGACCGCCTTGTGTCAAAAACGCATGTGTCAAACATTGTGCATCAGATTTTAATAGAAATGCTAATGCAGCGACAGCGTCTCAGTGCATGCCGCAAGGCAGAGCTTGCGGCATATAAATGACACTAGAGTCAGAAGTGATGCTGCGTGGCCCATACAGACTGTAACAAGCACAATGGTGCAAGCAAGCAGGGGACACAGGGCACCAGATCATAGCCAAAAACACATTTTCATGGAAAGGGAGACAGACGTACTGATCGATGAAGTGCACCATAAGTATGACTTATTGATGTCCTGTGGAGGTGGGAAGGAACAGTGGGACAAGAGGCAGCAAGCCTGGGCACATGTGGCAACAATTGTCTCCGCAGTGACACCTGTGAGGAGAACCATAAGGGAGCTGCAAAAGAGGTACATGACCTCAAGAGGAGGTCAAAGAAGAAGCTTGCACACAATGCCTGCTGTGTCACAGGTACAGGTGCAGGACCATCCCAGATTCGGAAACTAACACCACAGGAAGAATGTGTGTCCACCCACCTCAGATGCTGCACAATAGCAGGAAACAGCAACCTGGATCTATACAGGCAGCAGATCCCGGCAGAAGGTGGATACCAACTGATTCAAAATATACATACACCTGTTAGTGCTGCAGCACAGCAGGCAGGACGGCAGTGTAGGTGGCAACAGGAAACATGTGCATAGTGCAAGTAAATATGGAATGGCTCTGTGCACACATAGGCGGTGCCCCTCTGCAATACACAAACATCCATGGGGGTCAGTGACACAGGCAAACTGCAATGCACAGCAGTGGCCAACCTGCAGGTGTGGCCAAAAATGTACATGTGTGCCCCACCCCCCAACCACACAATAGTATGGCGCATAGCATTGCCAACACAAACACATAGCAAATGGCAGGATGTGAAAGACTGTGTAAAGTGTAACCTACATATGTTACCCACATGGGAACTGAGAACGAATGAGACTGGCAACATAATGCAATCATGTAACTGCTGTAGCCAGACAGAGCCCCAGTAATGTGACGAACAGCAGTGAAATGATGCGTAGCAATGGTAACGTTGAGTGTGCATAGTGATGTGCCATGTAAATGCCGCTGCAGCACAGAGGCATGCCAACACCCCTCACCAAAGCACTGTGGTACACATAGCTGTGTGTACCATAGCAGGGGGCAACAGCGGCACAGGTAAGCACATGATGCCAGCCATGTATGTGTGTAGCACACACACACAGGGGGTACACACAGTGCACATGGGCAGAACATGCACACCACTGACAATGACAGTCAAAGGTGTGTGAGCAGCCAGTGTCACACAATGCTGTGTATGACAACCAGCATCACAACACTGATACCATGATAACAATCCAACACGCCATCACCAAAACACCCTTGAAGATGCCTGGAATGACTAGCAGACGTAAACAGGGACAGCAAATGCGATGCCCACGAACACATGCTGACAGCAGTGTACCCTGCATGACTGTGGTGTGATAAACCACACCCACACATAGCCAGACCCTCCCCCAATGTGCAGTAGGCAGGACAACTGTGAATGCAGACATGTATGACCACAATCAACAGCAGCAACAACCACCATTGAACAGTGCCAGACATAAACATGTGCCATGAGGGGCATATTGGACACACAGAGGGACATACAATGGCATCAACAACACATGGCTGTGAGCCCTGCGTGGGCAGATGCATGCGCACCAGGCGGTGTGGTGCTACAGGAAACAATGGGACACACATCAGGACATGCTCCCCATCCCAAAGCAAGTATTAAAGTGCAACAAGGAAACACACACACACACACGGCCATAACAGAAGACCAATGGCAGGGTACAGACCACAACAATCACAGCAAGCAGACACACATGGACAATGTGTGCAGCTACCAATGGACATGTAGACACCCGACATACTCTAGGTAGGCACAATACCCCACCATGTGATGCAACAACACAGACAATAGGGAGGCATTGTCAAGCACAAACACAGCTGTACGGCCCATCCCCATGGAGCAGGGTGCCACAGTGGCATGTGACACCCGCCATCCACAGGGTCAGATGCACACACAATGACATCGGAGCCATGATGACTGCAGTAACCAATGCCAGGGAACAACCAAGGGAAGCAGGCAGAGAATAATGGATATCAGGGCGTATGACATGTATACTGAAGGCCATGCATGTAGTGTAGCACACAGATGGACATGACAGGCAGGCACTGGGCATATTCGCAGGGGGAATATGCATGCACCGCACTGTACTATGGCAAGAGATGCCTGTGTCACACTGTCACTGTGGGAGATCGTCCACCTGTTGCATGTCAGAGATGGGACCATCAGCAAGCATGAGTGGGATCAGAGATGTAGTAGGTCTACCAAGAGGTAACACAGATAACATGCTACACCTGTGTCAGCAGTCAGCAATGCAGGTACGCAACACATACCAAGGCACCACACATGACCCTTGCAATGGGGACTGTGGATGATACAACCCACCAATGCCAAACACCATATGATGTACCTACACAATGCAAGGGACCACAGACTGGTGTGACAGAGGGATGTACGGACAACAGTACTGTAGTGGAAACCACCTTGACTGCACATGGAAACACTGTCCTGTGCACAAATAGTGCTGAACAGCGGAAATACACAATGGACGGAGCACCTACACATGTTAGTGTGCAGGTGAGACACACCGACAGGTACACATCCACATGTCTAACACCACCTGGTGCAACATGTACCGCTCGGATGTGTCATGCCCACATGCACAGCACAAATTAGTGCACTGTGCAGGGGACAGCCCTGCAACACTGACACCCAACCATGCATACACCATCACACATGCATCCCCATATACAGGCCCATACACAGTCCACAAGTACAATTGTGCAAGGCACAGGTGAGCAATGACACACAGCTGATGGAACGCCATACCATCACACAGCATCATCACTAACACACAGCAAGTGTACAGATTCAGGATGACGGACACACATATGCAACACATCATATAGACCACCATGTGCACACCTCAGATTGACAAGCGTAGCACAATAATGTATTGTAACTGCTCTGTGACAAGTCACAGAAAGCACACACAAGCATGCAGACATAGCCGTGAGATAACTAGTCCACGTAATGTGCACATCACAGGCCAGTGACACCGCCACTGCATGCAGGATGATGCAGACACCCAGCACAGCTGCGCAACATGCAAACTTAAATGTGGAGATGTACACAGGCAGTATCACACACAACATGGTTCATCTGTCACTACATAGTACAGCTGTGACACACATATGTCACCAGCAGCAGGCCTAACCAGCATAACAGTGTGTGTGTTCCATGTCCACAGATGACACTGATGATGACAGCAGGGCCAATCCAAGCAGCAGTGCCACCTCCACAACAGCATCACTGGCAACACCAACAGTCATGGGGATGAGAACGAGGAGGTGGAGGAGCAGGAGGAGGTGCCACAGGACAACAGTGACTGCAATGACACCAGCACAGAGGATCCGGTGGCTCAGGACACAGGGGGAAGGGAACACACACCCAGCCGCGCAACATCCCACAGTACTGGTAGCAGTGTGCAACACAGTGATGTGGATGCCGGAAGCTGTTAGGCCGATGACAGTGACAGCACACACATTGGACACAGCATAGCCAGTGCTGCACACAGTGACACACCCATGAATATGGAACAGCATGTAGGCACACCAGAACAGCATTTTGAGGATGAGGGCAGCCATCCAGATAATGATGAAGATCTTGAAAAGTATATCCATGATGTCATGCACGTGGAGGAGTCCATGGCTGGTTCCATCAACAGACTATGTGCAGCACTGGAGGCACACAGCAATGCTACACTGGAACATCATGGCCACATCCATGGCACCATGACTGCAGTATGTGACACACTGCAGACCAGTGTCAGGGATAAGCAGGTGACCAACACCGACTGTTGGCAATACTGCATGGTACACAGGACTGTGTACAACATCAGGCAGACAATCAGGAGTGAGTGACAGTTGTTCTGCAGCAACAGATCAAGGTTTAGTGGGAACACAATCAGGCAGCACAAGCAATGGCCACAGCACTGCAGGACATAGCATAGGCACTTGGGAATAGGCAGGTGCAGGTCACACAGACACATGCTGCTGGCATCCAGGGACTGAGACCCAGCAGGCCAGGACACACCCTGCAACACAGGACTGACAGGCATCGTCCAGCATGTGACCAATGCACAGCCATACATGGGCCCCATGAGCTATGGACAACATGCATATGCCATGCAGTGACATGCCCACGGTTGGGGCCAGTACAACAGCAACAGCTACAAGGAAGGTCACCCTGTGTCACAACAACAAAGCATTGCACTGGGTCCCATTAGCATGCAGACAAGCCAACATCTGATATACCCCATGCCAGCATACAGGGACAGCTACACAGGTGACCAGGGTGACAGATGCAACCCCATGTACAGCGCCAGCCACAGCACATACACGGCAACAGCCATGCACAGTTGTCATGGATACACCAGTGTGTGCACCACACAGCCAACTGACAATATGCACATGCAACCCCACACACAAGCTGGCCCTAGACAAGACACAGATATCATGTCCAACAGAGGTACACAGTGCACACAAGTAGCCGGTCATGAGATGCAACCATCAACCAGTGGGACGGCTGCATAGTCCAGCCCATTGCCACAACACAGTCCAAAAGCACAGAAATACACACCGGCAGCTATGGCAACATGTCAGTGGGTACCCACAGCAGCACATGGGCAGCCATGGTCGAGCCACCCAGGTGAGACAGTGACAGCGCACACACCCAGTGCATTGCCGTGGGTCAGAGACAGGTCACCGGAGTACTAGCACTACACACCACAGGTCAACAGGATGTGCAGTGCACCAGTCTATTGGTCAACACCACCAGCATGCAGGGACACAGTAACACAGCACAGTCCACCTGGCCACAGACAAACCCACAGGAGGATCCTGGACAATACATTCCCACATGCATCCACAGGGGGAAAAGTGGCATGTGAAGGCTTGAAAGGCAAAATCACAAGCACCACCAAACCACAGGAAACAGTTGACAACAGTGAATGTGTATAGCCCACTACTGCAGACAGCAATGCGTCTTGCGTGACAGCAATGGATGCCACTGGGAAATGGGCAGCACGTCCAAGAGGTAGGCCATGGAGACACCGTGATGTGGACGTGGGCCCATCAGAATTGCACCCCATTGGAGTCAGCCAGTCAAACAGTAAAGCACAGGACAGGGCCACATACATTACCAGGGCCTTGCCAAGCACAGCTGCAATGTATGTTGAGGATGCACATGGGTGAGTAACGACTGCATCCAGTGGGACCATGGAAAGTGCTGGGGAAGGTGAACCTGATGTCCAACCAGTTGCTACCACTGGGGTTGGCAATCGACGTTCACAAAGGGTGGCAGCAGCTGTACAAACCCAACTGTCAGAGGCCAAGCGGAGGAAGAATGCACAGAAGGACACCCGATGATGTGGGACACACCACTGCAGGCACAGATCCCATATCTGTGCCACACATAAATACATGTTCACCTGGGATGGGATAGTGGACACTTTTACAAAGCGCACAGCACAATACCTGCGATGGGCATACTGACACAATTACTAACATGCACATAGACACAGCATAGTATGATATGGACTGATCTGACAACACACAACCCCAGTCAGGTGCACACCATGCAGTGCACTGTGTGGCATGCACATATGTGCCATGGCACTGTGCAGCAACCCCTACATATCACCAGCAGATGGCCAGATCGACCTTATGTCCACCATTACATTGGCCAACAACACCACAGTTGGATGATGACTGTACCATGCATCCAACAGCGGTACTGTTCGGGCATACACAGCACATGTACACCTGACAGATATCTAGGACATGCATGACCATGGACACCATTACAATTACCATGTGACACTTCTCAATGACATGGCACACTCAGGGGGATGCATATACCCAGACTGCACAACTGGACACATAGGTGTCTGCAGCCATACCCACAAGTCCCCATGTCAACACAACCAGGTCACATGTGTAGTGCAACCAGCATAGGTGGCAGCACAGATCAGTACTGTGTACACAATTGTGACTCCTGCAGATGTGCTTATGGACAGTGGGCCACAATCTCCATGTTCCGTATGCTATGGGAACACTTGGAACCACTTGGTATGACATCAACAATGCTTGCACAGTGTCCCAGTACATGTAAGAGTATACCACTGCAGCAGTCACACGAACCATACCATGAATGATAGCTCAGTCACATATAAAGGTGCATCACTGCATGCCATGTGCGACTGACACAGACAGAAGGCTCAAACGTGTCTCGGATCCCCACATGTATATCATGCAAGGGATCCATTGAGAAGGCAACCAGTGATGTTCCAACATGTGTGTAGAGCATTCCATCTGTGATAGTAGCATATGGGATACATTGAAGCAGCTGTATACTTGACTGGGCTGCCGGTTATGTTATTGTATGGGTGTCACCATGGTACACACAGCACAACATTGTGTGCTGTTAGGTGCATATCACCAATGTGACCCTACAGTGGAATGATGACACCAGACACAAACAGGTCTCCATACACAACAGGCATATGTTACAGACACTTGAAATGATAGACACAGCAGATGAACATGCACTTAACAGTAAGATGTAACATGCAAACTATACAACACAGTATTGGAACTGCAACTAAGGTTCAACAATAGTCATACATGGCTGTGTAACACAGCCTATCAACCCCCCTCCCCGAATGTGTCCTGTGTTAACCCACACATGGCATGAGACCTAACAGTTCCAGGGTGCACAATGGTGCACAATAAACATACAAAACAAACACTTCAATAACATAGCATGCATGATGAAACACAACAAAGGTTATGCAAATCTGCGTGGCAATGGCTGTCTATGCTCACCCCATTCTGGACCATCACTCTGCAGCCATGCCCAGTGACCTGTACATGTTCATAGTCCAGTCATTGGGGACAGCATGCCACTAAACATCCAGCTCCCATAGCGTGTCTACCACCGCCTTTATCAATGTCAGTAGTGTACCCAGCTGCATGGCCACATCCTACAGCTGGTGCCTAGCAGTGACAACCACCTGGTGGACATGGTCATCACCTGCAGATGTGTCTACACTCCCCCCCCGAGATCCATCTGGCTGAGAACATCCCCTGCTGGTGCAGCAGGTACCATGGGCTGCCCTTCGTGTGATCCATTGTGGCCTCTGTCAGGATGTTCAGCAATCATATCAGAGGCAGCACTCACATGAACGGTGTCAGCAACTACCTGTTGCCACACTGAATTTGGTACATTGATCACTGCAGATGGCTGTGTGTCCTGTGCTGGGTGCGAGACATCCTGATGCCCTGTGGGCTGCTCACTACCCTGCACAGGCAGACATGGTGGTCGACCCGCGCCCTGCATCTGTCTGGTGCACTCCGTATAACTACGTGCCTCCTGCTGCTTCAGGTCCCTCATTGCCTTTGTGAGCGCCCTGAGACACCTTGATGGCCTTCCGTCACCACTCTCTTCATCGTCGGCACCATCATCATCATCGCTGTCATCATCACTCTCCCCTGAAAATACAAAAGGGAATGCCATGAGTCTCATACTGCAACAGTGACACATAATCACAATGCAGCTGTATGCTATGATGTCACCATGTGTCTGCACGACTGTATAGCTGACCATGGATATGTCTCACATGCTGTTGCAGGACTTCATGGATGTCTGACAGGGGTAGCACATGTACATGTTCATGCATGTGACATGTGGATAGTGGTTATGCAAGGTGTCGGGAGTGTGTACAGTGGCATGTACATTGAAGGGCACCTCTCAGTATCTGTTTTGGCCCCCAACAGGTACAGTTCTGTACTGTTGATGTCATCCAGTCACATGCAGCTATGCAATGTGCATGTAAGGCCAGCATGCCGATGGGACAGCAGTGGCGGTTGGACTGGGCGACGTGCACCTGTGAGGGTGGTACAATGTATGCACATGCAGTGTATGTGAATCTGCATGCATGTTGTGGCGTGCGGTCTCCCATGGGGGTGACACATCAGGAGGGGCTGCACTCCAGTCCATGCTGTGCATGTGTGTGTGCCTGTGTAAATGTCCTCTGTACATTGCTCCAGATGTATGTGTGGTCACACACTACTATATACAGTGACACATGGGGTGCATGCAGAATGGGCATGGTAACACCAGATGGGTCACCACCCACCTGATGTCTATCCCACTTTCCTCACGAATGCCCTCATTTACACAGATGGACCTTATCACACACACACACACATATATATCCCAAAAGTGCCTACCCACACAAATACCTGTGTTGCATGTGAACGTGCTCTGCACACATCTCTATGTGCATGTTGTACAGTACATGCCAGATGATCACAGGGGTTGTGCATGGTGGTACCGGGTTGTGCCGGTGCAACTCCTGTATTGTGCCCATGTCAATATTCATTCTGTGGACCTGTGCAACGCACGTCCCGATGCGCCTAGGTGCACTGGTAAGTGGTGTGCGGCACCTGCAGTAGGCGCGGTTCATGTATATGTGGCACATCCAATATACAGCATGGGATGTGCGCACAGATGCTGACAAACTCCTAGATGTGCTGCATACTGGGGACCACAGTTGAGCCTGACATAAAAGGCTCAAACACCGTCTACACAAAGCTGGGTGGCTGTATTGCAGAGCGCAGCACATAGGGTTGCCACCTTTGGATGGGGCAAAAAACGGATCCTAAGCTCCGCCCCTAGCCCTACCCCTTTTCATGACTTATCATACATTGTTCCTTCTAGAACGCCATTTGCTATATCAATAAAAGACAACACTTAAAGCAGCAGTTCAACAAAAATGTTAAGATACCGTACTGTACCTGTTATAGTTACTTTCCTAGGTTCTTCCTAGTCATCCATTTGCTTACGTATTTATTTATTGACATTGGTTTACCAAATAAACATAAAGAGATAAAAGAAATGTAATTTACAGATATGATCTGGGGGGGGGGACAAGGGAAATACTGTACATAGCACACAACGGTATACATTGTATATAAAAATACATAAGAAGTTGTTTCCTGTAATGTGTACTTTATATCTTTTTCTGGCTCCATTCCAGTTCATGTCCACAGTACTATTTCAAAGCTAAAGAAGAGACCATACTTTTTTCTTTAGGAAAAAAAATAATTTAAAACATTTAAAAATGCCTAAATTGTGTTAGAGATGAAAATGCTTACCAGCAAATGAAAGTGGAAGACAACTGGCTCTGTTACTGTTACAAAAGGTGGGGGCAGCTGTGCTGCTATGCCACTTTAAGATGTAGTGGAAAAGATTAGGTTAAATAAGTGCTAATGGTGTTAAAAGCCATACTTTACACCTCCCAGGCCGACTGCTTTCAAAAACAAAGGGCTATATTGACAACAGAACTTGTTTGTAAGCTGGACATGCGGCTGAAACAATAGATAATATGATAACATTTGTTTCAAAAGTATATGAGCACTCAAACTGGCTCAAAAACCTGACCAGCACAGAGCAAAACCAGATTACCTGATAGGGACCCTGAAAACCTGATCACCAGGTAAAAAACCTGACAGGTGGCAACCCTAGCAGCACAGCAACCACCATCTGTTGGTGGCCACACACCAACCCACACCACCATCCAGAAGCACCCAAATGATCCCTGATAGTCTACTGCCACCAATTCCCTCCTGATACCCCGCTCAGGGGCCATAGTAAGTTACAATCAGCCCTGGTAGTCTATTTGTACCCCCTCCCACCCGGTACCCCAATTGCCGGTAACATATCAGATATAGCATCCCCGGCAGTCTAGTGGCATCCCCATCCCACCATCCCACCCATAACCCCAATCATGGGTACACCCTGACAATCGTACACTCTGGTGGTACAGGGTGGGGGATACAATGGGACCCCCTCTGTCCACACCAAATACTGTGCAGTGCACCAGCCACATTTAGCCCAGCCGCACTGTGCAAACCATGCAAATGGGGCCATATTGACATGCGCATGGCCCCATTTGCACCTTGCCTACATCATGGCCCCACTTGCATGTCCAGGTCTAATTATCTGGGGTATGTGACTAGCACAGCTACTGTTGTGCTGGGGCATTCCCAGCCCTACCTGTCTGGGGGATGCGCCATTGCATTGTATTTGCACTCTGCACATCCAGTGATATATTCAGAGATGATGTGTCATGGCAGATCACCTTTGGATAGCTCCCTGTCCTGCTCTGGCGCACCTGGGTAGTGCTGTGCCTCAACGTGCACCATTGCTGGGTGTAGTCTGTCAATCTAGCCCTCCATGTACACTTGTCAGCAGCATAGTCGATAGCCATAGCCCATGATGGGGCACGATACAGTATGCCACGGTTCCCCATTGTAGCAAGGCATGCTACATCTGTATAGGTACCAGGATAGCACCCGACATGACTTTGTACCCTGTGGGCAATATGCCATTGTAGACCATGCCATGCATCACATACCAATGGTCATATGTAGCCATTTGGTGTGGTGAACTACAGTTCTGTCCACACAGTGCTTGCATGGTTTACACACTCCGTGAGGAGTCATGCTTACATGAGCCATGTCGGGTGACGTGGACTCATGACACCCCATCCATTATGTCATACCATGCACTCCACCTGTGGCACATCATGTTCAATGATGCTACACTTATCTTCCTGGTCCATACCACTGGCAGTATTGCGCAGTACACTTGACTGTCCATTCTGTCCTGCCGGTCCCTGTGTGTCAGCTCCCTCTGGCGTACCTGTGGACACAGGGAAGTTACATGCATTAGTCATTGCAGATACACCCACAGTTAGGGACCTGTGTGTCAGTCACTGTGTTCATGTGTTGCTACACTCACCTTCATGTGGACAATTCCCACCACACATCTGTATGTCTGCCTCCCCGGCCTGCTCCCTGACGCTGTCCAGGACATCTGGCTCCCTGTGTGACATATCATTCAGCTTGTGTTTCAGCTGTCTGACTGTTCGTTGCATGCCTGACTGTGCCTTCAGTCTGTTGGCAACCCAGCACCACACTCTGTTCCTGTCCTGTGTTTTGTGCTTGGCTGCACCTGGGGGCATCAGGATCCGTGACCACTTGGTCACACAGCTGACAAGTATGAAAGTCTCTGTGTCAGTGAACTTTGGTTTCCTCATACATGATGTGGCCATTGTGCTCTTCCTCAGGAACCCTGTATTAATTCTGTGTCTGTGTACAGGACTACACACCTGTGGGCACCTGCTGGCACAGTGACTGTTCTTTTCCTTCAGTGCCACTGATGGCTGGCAGCATGCACATGTTTCCCATTCTCTGACATGACAGCAGTGTCACATGTCACATGTGTTCCACACCCTGCAGTGGAGGCAGTCCTGGTTTGTGTTGGACACTGGTGGCTAAGTGTTGGATAGGTGTGCGCCACGTGATATCCTCCTCAGACACACACTGACGCATTCTCTGCCCTATATGCTGATGCCACCCAATGCTGAGGTGACACCATGACGCAGATGCAGGTTTTGACGCAGAACGGACACGCAATTCACCTTGGACTGACGCTGATGCACAATCTGATGCAAATGTAGGTCTTGACTCTGGATGTGATGTTACGTGACTGACTGTGCCACTAGTCAATGCATATGCACAACATGTGATGCATGACACATGTAGACGCCACCTGGTGTGCAGTACCTGCAGTTTACTTGATGCATGGCCTAGTCATGATGCAATGCATGAGTGTGGCATAGACTGCTGTGTGTTGGACGACTATGCCACAGTGCACTGCACGGTGCCCTATGAGGCAGTGTGATGCACACGTTGGTGTACTAGTGCAACGTATGAGGCTCATGGTGGTCTGTGCTGCATTATGACTGTACAGGTATTCAGGACTTTGGGGGCTAAGTCTTGTATGGGACAGACTGTGATGCACATACTGCGCTTGTTGCCTGTGTAAGGGTCTGGACATACAGCTTGTCATGTTGCAGTGGGACAATGTTGGGGTGTGTTATTGGCATTGTGGTGGATCATCACAGTGACCTTACTACAGTGTCATCGCACATCCTTGTGCACAACGTGGCACAGCTGTAACATGCCTCTATCACTCTGTGTCAGCATTCACAGTTTGTGTACAGCTGTGTGTGCACTTGTGTGGCTGCCAGCAGTGCTGTGTGGTGGCCTGTGCTGGTAACACACAGTGTAGAGGGATGTGACAGTGGAATCACATGCACATTGTGCATGTGTGCTGGCTGTGCCGCTCAGATGTTGTGTAGACATGCATGGGGGACTGTCTCAGTGGTGCCTGCATGGGTGCCATGGTGGGGGGGGGCTGGTGATACTGACATGCCATGATGACGGTGGACCTGTGTGTGACTGGTTCTGGGTGTGTATGCATCCATGTGTCACATCTGACTGTCCCCCATATGTTGCTTTTACTCACTGTGTGTGCACTCTGTCACATGTGTCCTTGCTGATCTGTGGTCCTCTCACGTGCCTGTCTGTTATCATTAGTAATGATTCACTCTGGGTCACACAATAAAGCTGTTTCACTGTGTGTGTAACATCGGTGTGTCTCATGCATCATCTGCCAGTGTTGCACTATAATAGGTACATTGCTATGGCACATGTCCTATCCCTTCAGTGTCACTTGTTGACACTGCCCATGACCCTGTGCTCCACAGTGCTGCATACAACACTGGTATGTCATTGGCATGGACAGTAGTACAGGCCGGTCCAACTACATACAGACTGCTGTGTCACATATCGCACTGCTGTCCTGTGCCACCCCCTGCAGTCACACAACCCTGATCTCTGTAGTTCTGATATTGTCATGTGTTGTGTTGTGCTGCCCATCCTGCTCACAGCTCTTGTGGCATTTCTGTTCAGTGCACATGCCCATCCCATTGCAGTACATGTGACACACCACACCAGACCCCTACCAGGTGACCAGGCTGCGCTGTGACATGTGCCTACCTGAAATGTGCACTGTGCACATGGTTATTCAACATAGGGATGGTTCACAGCATACCTGTACTGCCTTGTGGCTGCAATATGTCGACTACATTCCTATGCTTTGCTGCATGGGATGTCTGATATGCTTCATCAGATGATGGTCAGCTCACTGACATGTTCATGTTGGTTGCTGCGTGTTACTGCCATGGGGTGACGGTCATGCGGCACAAAGTGTACAGTAGTAGCCACAGACATTGCCAGCTATTTCCTGAAATTTCTGTGATATTTCTAGAGAAATCTCCTGCTTTCTGCATTTCCACAGTAGGGGCAGCAGAGAGAAACTCTTTAGAAATTTTGTGAACTATTTGGAAATAGCTGGCAATGTCTCTGGCTACTACTGTAAGTGTTGCAGCACTGTTGCCTGGGTGACCGATGCCCCATGGGACAGTGGTGTGTTCCACAGTTCTTCTGTTTGCTATGTCCCATGGGGTGCCTGGGCAGGTATGTTGTCATTGCCTGTGCTAGGTCTGTCGGATTGGCTACACGATTCTTTGTGTCTCACTATATGGCATGGTGGCCCATTGCCAGCAGCCAATATCATTCTATGTCTGCAATGTTGGATGCAGTACACTTTTACTCAAAGTGGTCATGGATGAGTCGTGCCCTTGTCCTGTTGCCGGCTGCTGCTGTACCTTGTGGTATTTGGCCTGGTGCATGGGTAGGACCCGCATCATCTTCATCCGAGTCCTGCACATTACTATCACTGTTGTCTGTGCTGTCATCTTCTGGCATTGGTATCCTTTTTTCTAATTCCATGTTGTGGAGGATACAGCATGCAATAAATATCTTGCATGCCATGTTGGGTGTGTACTGCCGGGCACCTCCTGATCGATCAAGGCACCTGAATCTCATTTTTAGGATTCCAAATGTCCACTCTATGACAGCCCCTGTTGTGGCATGTGCTTCATCATAGCATGTTTCACCTACTGTTTGTGGTCTTCTTAGTGGCATCAGTAGCCATGGCAGTAAGGGGTATCCACTGTCACCTGTGAATATGGAGCAGTGATTAGCACAGTACTGCATGTGTTTCTAGTGTGCGCTACCTTACTGGTGTCATACATATGCACCCCCTCACACATGCATGCTATTTGTCACCGGTGTTAGCATGGGTGTTTTACCTTGCTCACACACTTCGACCCCTCACCTGTTTCAAGATATGGCTCATGTGTGTTGCCTGTCTGTGCTTTGGTCATTGCATATCTGTATGTCTTAACATGTCACCTGATGTTCTGCCACAATATGACATCCACTGTCAGTCTCTGTAGTTGTCTGCTATGCCTGGCACCGCTAGTGTTCCTGCCATTGTGGGGTGTGCTACAGTACATGCGGTGTGACCCCTGTATGTTATGTCCCCCCCTTGCCATGCATGGGTCACCCTAACAGTGTTTGTGTGTCCCTGTGTGTTGCCATCCAGTCAGTGTGTCCTGTCCTTTCTGGTCAGAATGTGGCCACTATGGGTGTCATGCTCGTGTGTACTGTGTGTTGCTGCTGGGTTGTAGTTGTTACACGGATGCCTGTGTGCCTCTGTGCTGCTGCCGATGCCAGTGTGCATTTGCAGCAGGGCAGCAGTGGTCACATTACATAATTTCCATTGTATGTGTTACTTCACACTGTCGGAGCCTGTGGCTGTGCTATCCTGCATGCCTATGTGATGTTTGCCAGCGATAGTGGAGAGTATCGGACCAGCGCTACAATAGTAGCATAAAACGTTTGTGAATACAGTGTGTGCTTGTGCTTACTGTTGATGTTGTGTCAGTTTGTTTGAGTTGGGGGGCCTTGCCCCTCACACACCCCCTTTTTTTTTTTTGAGTTTAACTTTTTATTATTTTCTGAAATTAACATTCTGAACAGCTCACACCAGTATCTGCGGTGGTTACAGGGTGCAGATTTAAAGTAAATGACACCTTAGCTATGTAAAAGTAATATTAATAGCACACTCTCTACAATAGGTATAAACACCAGCTTGTAACCAGAAAATATTCTTACCTAATAAATGGAATTATATTACACAGGCACCTTGGTGATGCACAAAGGCCATAGAGTGACCTGGAATTTTCACTATGATTGGTAAAAAAAAAAAAAAAAAAAACTATACACAGGTCTAATTGTTAACATATACAGTCAAAGTTATCTAAGAATGAAACACTCATGTGAAAATCAAACTGTTACACTCACTAGTGCAGAGTCTCCCCCACAGATGACCTTCTTTGACTGACATAAGCACAACATGCATGTTTCCATGTGCCTGGACAAGCCAATCAAATCCCCTTTCATGGCCTCTGGAGAAGAGTTGGGCAAAAGTGTGTGTATGCTCTGCAAAATCCCGACCAACCTAAGGCAGAAACAGGTATATACCAAAGCTTGAGTTCTTGACTTAAATACTTCAGGGTGCAGGAAAATGGAAGATCAGGTTGACAACCTAATCTACCTGACAATGAAAAGTGAAAAAGGTGGGTTCCAGGATATCAAACCCTAAGGGGGGGAATAGGCAGCACTTGCCCTTCAAAACATCATTCCCTGTGATTACTGTCCCCATCTAACCATATTATATCCTGCATAGTTGAAAAAATATTCATCCTACACCCATCTGAGGCTGTACATAGTTAAGATAAGGCGTCCAACAGAGTCCAAATATAGACATTTGGGCTGTCTGAAGGTGGGAAATTCTGTCAAGTTTAGCCAGTGCCGAAAGAGACATCAATATTTCTGTGATTGTAGGGACCACAGTGGATCTCCATTTATAGAGAATAGTTATTTTGGTTTGCAAGGTCAGCAAAGTGAGCCACCTGTACATTTGCGGTGACATCTTATTCCCAGTAGGTAGAAATGAGGGCTAAGGGGAATTTGCGGTTGTGTGACCTCAGAGGCTAGAGTTTGTATCTCCAGCCAGAGGGGTTGAATCTTTGAGCAAGACCATAATATGTATGTGAGATCACCCCCTGGTCTCCGACATCTGCAACAGCAGTCAGATTCTTGAAGTTTGGCCTTATGCAGAACTGCAGGGGTTCGATACCAGGAGTGGGCAATTTTGTTTTATATCAGTCAGGATCTAGCATCTTTAAACCAACTATGAGTATCCTTCCAGGTGTGGTCCCAAGCCTCAGGTGAGATGTGGGATTGCAACATCTTCTCCCATTTACATCTTGCCTGCTCCAATTGGGAAGGAAGGGTATCCCTAATTTTGGTGTATATACTACCTGCTAGCCCCTGAGGGTGTTGTATCCATTTATTCAGATCAGAGGGTTCAGATGATTTACCAGAGGACATAGTTGGGGCTAAAAAATGTTGGGTTGCATCGCTAAGTTGTAAGTATCTCCATAAATCTAAGTGGGGAATTCCCCATTTCTGTCGGAGGGATTGAAAAGTATGGATTGTGTTAAGGTTTGGTACCAGTATATTCTCCATTTTGGAGATGCCTAGCTTTAGCCAGTGTTTCCACAATACTACAGTGTCACCTATAGTGATGGAGGGATTCTGCCAAATGGGAACATAGGGGAGCGGGAGGAGTTCCATTGTCATCATCTTATGGGTGTCAAGCCAATTCGCGAGAGAGATTTCCACCGAAGGTGTACTGTGTTCTGTATGAGGTCTACGGACTGGTCCGGTTTTGGGATAGGTACCCCTGAAAAGAAGTGAGGCAGGATGTGCAGTTCCCATTAAATCCATCTCAAGTTGTATGCATTGTGGGGAAAGGGAGGAAAGGCGGCAGAACCACTTGACCATTTGGGCCAGCAGAAAACCCTACGGTAGCCCTCTGTCCATGGAAGATTCCATCCGCCTTGCTTCCTGTGAGACCTAAGTTTAGAACGACTATATCTAGGTTTAGATCCTTCCCAAATAAAATCCCCAACCAAACTGTCAAAGGCCCTGTGCCAGTGTTTAGCAAAGGGGATGGGCAAATGCATAAGAAGGTAAAAAAGCTTAGGGGCAGATATCATTTTTAACAGCCGCAATCTTTCCAGCTAGTGTAAGTTTAAGAAGCTTCCATCTATCAAAGTCTGTCTTAATAGAGGAGAGGAGGAGATGGATGTTGTTCTGCCTTATTGTATCTAAGGACGAGGTTAAGACAATTCCCAAGTAAGTTATTCCATTGGGAGCCCAGAGTAGGTCAGCTGTCTCAGCCATCTGTTGTATACAATGAGTGTTAAGGGGCAATACTTCGGTCTTGTTCTGATTCAATCGTAGTCCCGAGTGTCTGTAAAATGCATCTAAAAGACTGAGCAGGGGAGGGAAGGTGCGTTGGGTGTCTGCCAAGAGAAGCAAAAGGTCGTCAGCATACATTAGAGTTGTGTAGCTTGTACTTCCCACTGGCAGGCCAATTACATCAGGGTGAATCCGTATCGCCGTAGCCAAAGGTTCAATGGCTAAGAAGAAAAGAAGAGGAGAGAGAGGGCTGCCCTGCCTTGTGCCTCTGCCCAATGGAAATGTAGGAGAGAGTGTGGAATTCGTATTAACTCTGGCTGAGGGGCCAGCATATATGGCCTGTATCCTAGAGAGAAAGGTATCCCCTATCCCAAAATGTGTAAGAACCATATAAAGATAGTCCCATTCTATCGAGTCGAATGCCTTTTCAAAGTCCACTGCAATGGCAGCGGCTGGTGTTGTGAGTGACTTGGGAAAGGGTATTAGACTCATCAAGGTTCTCAGGTGGTCAGTACTGTGGTGACCCGGTATAAACCACACCTGTGAGGGATGTATAAGTCCAGGAAGTAAGGAACTGAGCCTAGTTGCCTGGATTTTGGCATACAGTTTGCTGTCCAGCTTGATGAGAGAAATTGGGCAGTAGCTTCCAGGGTTAGTGGGATCTTTGCCCTTTTTTGGGAGTACCACAATAATAGCTTCTCGCATAGAGGGGGGAAGGGAACCTTTAAGCTCTATCTCCTGGAAGACCAAAGTCAGGAAAGGGGAAATATTCTGGGATAGTGCCTGATAAAATTCTGCTGTGTAGCCGTCACTACCTGGGGATTTCCCCTTTTTTCAAACCTTGAATAGCTGCAGATACTTCTTCTCCGGTAATGGGAAGGTCTAAAACCTATGCTTGCTGTACCTGCAGTTTGGGTAGGAGCAAAGTATCCAAAAAGGATTGGGTCTGTCTATTTGATGTTATGGGTGGAGGTAGAGGGATATATAAAGGAAGACATGTTGTTATTAATGTCCTCTGGGGAGGTACCCAATATCCCTTGTTTGTTTTTTAGCCCCGAAATGTATCTGCTAGCCTGTATTTTTCTTAGTTGGTATGCAAGTGTTTTGCCCCCTTTATCGCCCCCTTCCCAAAAGGTATGTCTTAACCAAAGAATGGCTGCTTCTGCCTTCCTACTCAGATGCTGATTAATTTGAAAACGCAGACCCAAAATAGTTCTGCCTATAGGGGAGTGTATAGAGGGGGAGGGCATAGATTTAAAACTGTCCTCAGCTGCTGCGAGCTGCTTTTCTAAGCTTACCAGTTGGTGCTCCCTCTCTCTTCTTTTCACCGCTGCATAACTCATGATATTGCCCCTCATCGTGGCTTTAAACATTTCCCACGTGGTGGCCGCAGAGGTATCTGTTATGGGATTTTCAGCAAAAAAAGTGCGAAGCTTCATTTTTGGCCCATAAGAGAAAATCAGGGTCCCTCCCTAGGAGTGGGTCTAATCTCCATTGTCTAGGTGGAGGGGCTACAATGTCCCATTGTATAAGAAGCTGCACCGTGGCGTGGTCGGAGGTGGTTCTGGGAAGAATCATAATATCAAGGGTTTTAGCTGTAATGGTTGGTGATCCCAACCAGAAGTCCAGTCTGCTATATAATATGAGGCATGGACCTCTGAGTGGAAGGTATAATCCCTCGTTCTGGGGTGAAAAAGTCTCCATAGCTCTGTAAACCCCTGGTCTAAGATCATCTGCTGGAGGGCTTTCCCACTTCTGATATGAGCCTCTTTGCCTGTATCGTTCCTATCCAAAGACAGAACCAAAGTCAGATTAAAGTCCCCACCTATGAGGAGAGGGCAGTCTGGGGGGTTAAACTCTAATATCATCTCCGTGAGCTTGTGGAAAAACTGGGGATTGTCTTCATTGGGGGCATAAATGTTGCAAAGTGTGAGTGGGCCTGTGGGAGTTTGGTGTGAAGCTATCACCCATCTACTTTCCTGATCTGAGAGTGTCTGCATTAATGTCCAGGGGAGAGATTTATGCAGAAGGATTAGGCCCCATGCTTCCTGGTAGGTGTGTTAGAATGAACCTGCTGGCCCACCCAGTCCTTAGTCATACGAGTATGATCATCTCCTGATAGTTTAGTTTCCTGTAGAAAGGCAACTTTGGAATGTAAACGTTTCAGATGTGTCAGGACTTTCTTTCGTTTCATTGGGGAATTCAGTCCTCTGAAATTCCAAGTGGAACACCAGGTCCGTCATATTGGTCTGATGATTACCTAGAGAGATTAGAGGAAGTCAGTGCAGGGTACCTGGGAACCACTTCTGTTATATTGGATTATGAAATACGCTTAAACAGCAGTGGTCCCGAAAGTATTATGTGCCACCTATATAAAAGAATTTAAAAATTAGCAGTCTATGGTTGCTGATTAGGGGCCTGGTGTCTACTTTCTATATCTACTTAACTACTCTACTTAACCTAACAAACAAAACACACTAGAGAGCACAAAGGGACTTAATCGGCTGGATCCCCAACCAATGGTATGTCCGATCGTGTTGTGGGATGTGGAAGAATCTAGATCTCTGCCGGGGGGACTACCCTACACTACGGAACCACTAAGCTGATCAGTGCAATACTATCAATGTAAATGAGTGAGAATTATCAGTAAACCCCTGCCCCGATCCTATCCAGGGTACATAGATATAGGGCAACCTGTGTCCCCGGTGATCAGACGTAGGAGGGATCATGTCGAGTGACCTATATTTATAGATCTACCTATGGCTGGGGGAAAACCCTGCCCCCCCCCAGTAAAAAGTCAGGATCCCAGATTATCAATCATTTTTAACTGTCCTGTCCATCTGAATATTATTGGTGACATAATTATTTAGTCACTTGCCATAAGTACCGCCAAGGCCACTGCATAATCTCTCCAAATATGGAACTTGGGGGGGTTCCCATACAAGTCTCAAACAGTGGGACTGATAAACTGAACATACCATCTTTTGTGTCCCATAAATTAGGCAGTTAGCCTTATGTCAGAACAAACCTCCTTTTGGCTAGTAGTAAAGTATAACATCTATACTATAGAGGATCATTTATAGTATAACAATAGACGAAATTCTATACAGCCTGGGATAATCCAGACTATTTAATGTCTTACCCAGACCATTAAACATTTCACCCCAGTGCTGTAGCACAGAGCAACATAATATCTGTTTCCAAATGAGGGCACCCGAGGTTCAAACTGAAATCCTGTCTTAATCGAGATCTATCTCTGCCCTGTTCAGGTATAAAAACTGGAGGTTTATTTTAGGGGGGGAGGGGGGCCATTAAGATGTATATTTAGAGTGGGCCTGAGCTCAGGTCATCTTGTTAAAATGTCGTGAGTTTATCTCATATCCCCCTTCCCTTTGTCTGCTGTCAACCCCCAATAAACAATATTTGCCAGAGAGGCACCCAGTAACTCTGGATCTCACATAGCTCACTGATAGGAGATGGGTGTTGTATTTCAGCTGAGCTCTTTCCTGTACAACACATTTTATTGAGGGAGACTGAAATGAAAAGACCCCTTCTGGGTTTGGGATCTGCCTAACGCTTAATATACTGTGTATATATATATATATATATATATATATATATATATATATACTGTATACTCCTCCTCCTGTCTTGTTGGGGCCCTGATCATTCTCCCCCTTGTCGCACCCCAAAAGGGTTGTGGAGTACAGAAAAAGTGGGGATAGGGATTCAATGGTCCACTAGAGTGAGCAAAGATATAGTTAACATTTAGCCCTATCACTAATGTTTTAACCCATATGCAGCACACATTAAATATTTTTTTACACAGTTGGCCCAAGGCCACAGTATCCCATCTTAACAAGACAGTCCACTAATCTAGTACCACTGGATTTGGCGTCGAGTGGGAAACAAAAAAGGCTTTTCCAAGCCTGCAATGACTTGTGCTGAAGGAGTTAGACTCCCTAGTAAGCAGGCCCCAATTAATCTTGGTATCCCATCCCTGTTAATCGCCAATCCCCCGAGACACCTATTCATCGGTACTTATCTGACTGACAATCTTCCTGTATTTACTGTATGACTGTTCACTTCAGCCTCTTGAATGGGGATGTTGTGACTCTGACTGGTTATCTTCGGCATTGCGGCTTGGTGGAGAACTGGGAGCCAAGGATCGTGAATCTAGATCCCGTAAGGGCAAGGCAGCGTCCGTGGCCAAGGCCCAATTAATTCCTTTTCTGCTATAGCTTCTATTCGAGGGTACTGAATTGATAGCCATCTCCTCTTCTTGTTCAATATCTGGTATATCTTGTAACAGGGAAAAGCAGTTTTGTGTGAAATAAGGGCTAACATACTCTGTTTCGGTCATCTCAGGGGAAGCAAAGTTTTGATCCCATAGTTCGGAGATGGGTGCCCTTTCCTGTGGATGATCACGCTTGGAATATGGCGATGATGGTGGCCTTTTCCTGGATCTCTGTTTTCAGGGGTCCAGCATCGGTTGGAGCGATGTAACAGGCGTCATCACTTTAGCATCCAACGAGTCTTCCTGTAGTGAAGATCGGGCAGGTCTTTCCATCTTTCTGATTGTAAGAAGAGGAGCCCCGGGCTGCCTCCCATTGCCCTGTAATGAAGGTCATTGCAGCAGCCGGAGAGTCGAACTGGAGTGTGGTGCCATTGTCCAAGATCTGTAAATTAGCAGGGTATCGCAGGGTGAAAGGGACTTGTAAGGCATGTAGTTTGCGGCGAACTTCGGAGAAAGCCCTATGTTTAGTAGCTAACTCCTTAGAGTAATCTTGAAAGATCATAATCGAATGTTCATGCCAGCAAAGTTGCCCCAATTCCCTGGCTCTAGCTTGTATAGCTTCTTTTTCAGCATGATTTAGTATCCGGACAATAAACGTTCTGGGTCTGTCCTCCTGCCTGGGGTTCGGGTTGCAGTGAGCGATGTGCCCTTTCGATCATGAGCCTCGTACCCTCAGGCAGTTTCAAAACTTCAGGGAGCGTTCGCTGCAAAAAGGATAGGGCCTTCCCAGCTTCACAACCCTCCAGAAAGCCAAGGATCCACAGATTATTGCGGCGGTTCCTGTTTTCCAAGTCCTCAAGCTTGTCCTGTAGGAAACCAATTTTGGCCGCTTGTTCTCGCATAGTTGCAAAGTGGCCCTGCATTACATCGTCTTCTACTGTGGTTTTCTGTTCAATTCGGTTCACCCTAGCATCCAGCTGTTGTATCGATACTGCAGTGGTGTTCGCCGCCAACGTTAAGACATCAATACTAGTCATTATCGATGCAAACATATCTCTGATTGAGGGTTCTTCTCCTCCCACTGCCAACTGTACCATGGGGCCTAACGGTGCGGTTGTCTTCGGAGCAAACTGGCTATTTTTGAAGGGTTCCTATGTTCCGATAATCTCTGTAAAACAGTCTGGAATTAGCGGGTGATTTCTGATCACTGCTAAACTTAATAGTTCCCGTCGCGGATCACTGGAGCAGCATATAGAAGGGTACAAGGCTCACAGGCATAGAGAACTTTACAATTAAGTCGTCATCTTGGTTGGTGGTTGGCCACGCCCTCCTTTTTTTTTTAACGGGGAGTGTTGGGGTGAAGCCCACAGCACCAGCTCAAATAAACTGCTAAAAATAACCCAACTGATTTAAGACAGTAATGTAACTTGCTCCCATGCTAATATCATAGGTCCGTTGATGGTCCGATACTCTCCACTATCTCCTGTTTGTCCAGTGTGTGTCATGCTCATGCTTTGCTTGACACATGGTCATTTTCCCTGAGGGGAGACATGCATGGGTCTGTAGTTCACACTGTGTTGTCTCACCAGACCATGCATTCTGTTGCACACACCATGTGCTGTCAATTGTTTTGTGGCAGTGTCTATGGTCAGTCCCATTGTGCATGTGTTCTTGCCAGCTGTTGTGTTCTCATTGTCTGGCTATGGTTGCTGACAGTGTTGTGTGTTTTAATTCAGCACCTACCTATTAGCCATCCATCCTGTAGGTGTCCATGCTGGAAGGCTTCGCAGAGTCCACTGTGCCTGAAGACATAGACATCATGGCATGAGCCTGGGAACCATGCCACTACGTATAGGATCATGCAGCAGCTGTCACATACCACTTGCATGTTCAATGGGTGGTATCCCTTTCGGTTGACATAGGCATCCCCATCCTGTGTTGGTGCTTTTATGGCTATGTGGGTACAGTCCACTGCACCCAGTACCCATGGTAGTTGGCCTATGTTGTAGAAGGCCTGCTGCACAGCCTGTTGCTCCCGGTTGCCTTGCAGGAACCTGATGAGGTGTGATCTCGTTTGCAGTAGTGCATCAAGGAATTGCCTGAAGCAGATGAAGACGGCAGACTGGGATATGCCTAATGTGTCACCAGTGGGTGTCTGGAAGGTGCCTGTTGTGAGGATCCATAGTGCAGCACTGACCTTCACCTCCACTGGTAGGGGTGTCCTCTGCCTGTGCTGCTCTGTAGGTCATCCCTCAGATCATTGCACAGTTATGTGATGTCATCTTTGGTCAGCTGATATTGCACCAGGCACTGTTCTTTGGTCAGCGCTGTGTACATGGTCCTTGTTCGGTACACCCTGGGCCTGTATGGTCTCTGTAGTCTGTTGTGGGTGTTGTATCACATTATGTTGTGCCCTTGCAGCTGCCTGCCACTTCCTCACCCGTTGCCGCCTCCTCCATGCCCTGGCTACCAGGATTAGCACTATGGTTGCTGCTCCCAGCATGCTATTGCTCCTTTTGGGGGTTGCTCTCTTGCACAGTGCTTCAGCTGTTTCCAGCTTTCAGCACTGTCTTCTTTTCTGTTGTCCGGTTTCATATGCTGCAGGTCTGCTTAGACCAGCTCTGGCTGGTCTAGCAGCTGTGCGGACTTTAACTCTCCTTGATTAGGTGGGCAGCCTTTGAAATTCCCATCTGTGCTGTTATGGGCCAAGTCCTGTTTGCGTCATGGTGCAACATGATTGTTGTCGCAAGGATGATGTAGTGCACTTTGGCGCAAGGTGGGCTGGGTTTGACACATGGCATATTTGAAAATGCCGCTTTGATGCAGCCATTGGTGCAGGGTGGTCTTGCATCATTGGTGTTTGGCAGACACCTCCTGTGTCTGTCTAAGGCCTTTGAAAATCCTGCCCCATATCTTTATGTCTAGCACAGAGTTTGCACTCAGATGCCAAGAACATCAAATACAAAACCCATGGTTAAAATATATAACTATAAAAAATAAATGTAACAAATATATTTTACCAAAAGGGGAAATCAATCTAAACGAAGGGGTGGACATCAAAAAAGTAATGAAAAACCAAAACACTAACAACAAGATTAGTATAATGGCCTTCTTCTCCAAATTATTCACCAATAACAATACTAAACAAGCATTTGTCAATACCGAATGTTTGCTTGCTGGCATTGGCATTGGTAGTGTAGGAGTTAGAGAGCTGCATAATAGGAATGGCAGTGAAGTATTGAACTGAAGTCAACCCCCCACCACCACCACCCTGCAGAGACTGACAGGCATTGGGGTGTGCCTTTGGGTCATCAGGCATAACGGCCATGCCATTTCATCACACCCTACTCTGCAGACACTGACAAGTGTCATGGTGTGCCTTGGGGTCTTTGGCTCTTATGCTCACCCCATTCCATCAGGAAATACGGTGAGATGGGTCCTGTATAGGAAAATGGGGTGAACTTTGGGGCCGAAGAGTCCAAGACACACCTCGATGCCTCTCACTGGCTGTAGGGTGTGGAATGGTATGAGCATTACAGGCGAGAATCCCAAGTCACACCCCTGATGCCTGTCAATCTCTTACAGGCTGACATTATGGTCGGAAACCCTAATGCCTCAGGTGTTCGTTGCATTTTCACTCCAAATTTTCAACATGGGTTTTTGTGACCCCACCTTATGAACAGTGGCAATATCAGTTTGTTAGCCGAAGCTGATTTCGCGACAGCGACTCACCCCATTTGGCACCACAGGTGTGAAAACACATTTCGAACAGGATGTGAAAATGACAGCTGTACTGTTCATGGGGAGGTACAAAAATGGCAATGTTGAAATTCTGCAGTGAAAATATTAAAACTGAAGTCACGAAAGTGCATAGAAAATACGCAACACACACCCCTAATGCAATTAGTTTGGGGATTTTTTACAGCAGATTGTCAACACAGGGATTTTGGAACCTCCGCTCATGAACAGTGTAACTGTGATTTTCTTAATCTATCCCGAACAGTGATTTCCCACAATGACCACGCATTTCTGCACTGGAAGTGCGAAAACACATTTCAGCTACGGTGTGAAAAATGACAGCTGTACTGTTTATAAGGAAGTGTGGAAAAAATGGCAGTGTTGAAAATCTGAACTGAAAATATTAGAAATCCATGAAGTTACAAGGGTGCGTGGAAACTGAGCAATGGTCGCTCATAACGCAGTCATTTTATGGACTTTTTTCACCCAATTTTTAACATAGCCATTTTAACAACTTTGCGCATGAACAGTGTCACTGTGATTTTCTTACTCTGTCCCGAACATTGATTTCGCAAACCAACTGCACCATTGTGTGCTACATGGGCGGAAACACATTTTGAGTGAGATGTGAACAATGACAGCTATACTTCTCATAAGGAGGAGTGGTAAAATGGCAATGTTGAAAATCTGGAGTGAAAATATTGAAAATTCACGAACTTACGAGTGTGCGTAGGGACAGCGCAACGCATGCTCGTAAAACAGTCATTTTTGGGAATTTTTTCACCAAATTTTTAACATAGCCATTTTAACACCTCTGCTCATGAACAGTGTCACTGTGATCTTCTCAATCTGTCCCGAACATTGATTTCACACACTGACTGCGCCATTGTGTGCTACATGCGCGGAAACACATTTTGGGCAAGATGTGAGAAATGACAGCTGTACTGCTCATAAGGAGGTGTAGTAAAATGGCAATGTTGAAAATCTGGAGTGAAAATATTGAAAATTCATGAACTTATGAGTGTGCATAGGAACAGAGCAACGCATGCTAGTAAAACAGTCATTTTTGGGAATTTATTCACCAAATTTTTAACATAGAGTTTTTGGGGGCCTACGTCATGAATTGTGACACTGTTGTTTCATTAATCAGTCCCGAAAGGTGATTTCACCCAGTGACTTTGAGCCCGATTAACACCATGACAGTGAGAGAATTCATGAGAAGGGGTCCCAAAAACCCTGTGTTGAAAATTTGGTGCTAAAATTCCAAAAAATGCCTGAGATATGCATTAAAGTTGAACAAACCCTATTTATTGCATTATACAGCTTACCTGCATTTACTCAGTTCGAGGTCGGCTTTGAAGAGTGCAGTCGTGTTCCCGGTCCACCGATGATGTTGACGCCCCGAACTCTGGAGAGTAAGTATGGGGTGAGGCGAAAGTGTGGGAGCAGGGTGCACAGAGGGTGGGCATGGGTGGGGAGCAGGGGCAGGACACCCAGTGAGGGAAGGTTTTTCCTTTCAGGTTTTTTTAAACTAAGACGACGGGATGTTTGCCACATCTGGGTGGGCTCCAGCGTAGTACAAGGAAGGCTGTTTGGGGCCATGGAGCTGATGTGGGATTGGGCAAACCTGTTGGCTATACGATCTGTTGCCAAGCTGGGGTGGCTCCCAGCATGGCACTCTGTACTCTCGGGGAAGTGGAGCCGATGGGGATTGGGCACCTCCGTCAGTTATACGATGTGTTGCCACACTGGGGTGGGCACCCAGCATGGCATCTGGAACTCCATTGGGGGGAAGCGCAGCACAGCTGATGGGGGATTGGGCACCCCCCATCGGCTAGACAGTGTGTGTGCGTTGGGGGGTGCAAGCATGCAGTATGAGTGCATGTGTGTGGGGGGAGAGAGCATGAGCAGGCACTATCTTATCATTGCTCACTGAAGCATAGCTCTCCCTTTCAACTGTATGGCATTGCATTTTGGGATCATGGCACTATGTTTCTTGCACATGCGTGCAAGCAAACATAAAAAGCATAAAAAATAATCCATAAATCTAAACTAAAATGGGAAGAAGAAGATATTATGAACAAATTGGACAATACCAAATGGAAGAATATTTACATTCAAGCAAATAAGCTATATACCAATGGAAAAAACAAATCCATCCAGTTTAAAATTATTGATAGGGCATACATTACTCCATACAAATTAAGTCATATAGACAAGAGTTACAGTACCCACATATGTGCTGGCACAATTGCAAAGAAAAAAAATAGATCACTTCTATTTACTTTGGGACTGTAAGGAAATCTCACACAGTGGTGGCAACAAATTAAAATGGCAGTTGAGAAAACTATAGAAACATAAATTCAATTTATCCCACAAATTTTTATTCTCAATGATTTTAATTTATTGGACATAGAAAAAAAGGAGAAAAAATATAACCCTTGCTACTATGGCAACCAAAAGAATAATATTAGAAAACTGGAACTCCACCAGACTACCTCTGCTTGACATGGAGTAACACTTTCAAAACAACACTATACCATGAAAAATTGATGAAGGACATAAATGTGGAAAATGCATGTGATAAAACCTCCTGGAATGAAATATTAAGAGTATTACCACCATTACTGCAAATTTAAACATCCTAAAGTACTATATTCTCTTAAGTGTACTGAGGGACCACTATGCACTGGACAATAACAGAATGTAAGGGGGAAGGATTATATAAATAGATATGTAGCATTTAATAATATACTAAATCAATAATATATAGGATAAAGTATGGGTCTCAGTGTGTAACGAGAATTTACACACACCCAAGGGGTTTGATGCTACATAAACCCCGAGAGTGAAGCTTGAGGGGTTTATGAGTAGCATCAAACCCCAAGGGTGTGTGTAAATTCAAGTTTACACACGGGGACCCATATTTTATTTTATATAATTGTTGGGCTTCTCTTTTTCACCTCAGCAATTATATAAAATAAAAAAAAGAGGCCAGCTTTCACTTTATTTAACATATATTGTCATGGGGGTCCATCCGGTAGCTGTGTGGAACATCTGAAGTAATTTTAAAAATTACTTACTGCTGAGTGTCCATGACGGTTTCTCACTATGGTGGGTTTGCGTATGGGGAACAGTTTCCTGTACGAGAAGGACACAACAAGCGAGGAGTTTGAGCATGCGCAGTGTGGGGAAAACCATGCGCGTGTTTGCCGTCATAAATGCTCCTTTGTAACGGCAAATTACACGATGGTTTCCCAATGGGAAAAAGGGAAGCCCATTAATTATATACACGATAATATATATTAATACTGTAGAAAAGACTTTATATTGTTACCGTTGTGTAAAAAGAGATGTATATGTTATGTAATATAATGCTGTGCTTACTACATATCTTGGAATAAAAAGAATATTGAAAAGAAAAGGTACTCAAAAAGATGTAGTGGGGGAAGACAATATCTGGGTCACCAAGAAGTAAGATTTCTGGCTGTTTCAACAGGATAGTTTGATAGTAAAAGAAGTAGGCGATTCTCGTTTTAAGGGATTTTGTCACTGTAAAGAACAAAGAGGATATCAGAGGGATCAGTAGTTCTTTTGAGTCAATCTGGCTATGCCAAGAGAGAATAGGGGAGGCAAAGTATTCACCCAGAGAGGAACAGCAGAACTGCAAAAAGTTCAGCCCATCTTACCAAATGAAGTAGTGATATATGCATTGTGAAAGTTAAATTCCACAAAAAGAATTCTGGATGCTTCATCTACTGTATATGCTACCATAAATATTTGAGAAACTTTTACCAATTTTTGTTGTTGTTTGCCATTGTAAATTTGAAACTGCTAAACCATTTATCCAGTTGTGTTAGACACCAGGATACACTGGCGTTGGATATGCATGTCAAATGTTAAGTCTATGCCTGCAAGACCAGAGAAGTTATAAACATCCACATTTTCGAGAGTTTTCACAAAATGTTATAAATACTTACATAGTAAGATTTTGAACCCCTGTAACTTGAGCATCTCTAACACAATTCTCTCTATAGTTAGCTGATTCTATAACCATTACCAAAAGGTTATTTGTGCTGATTTACACATGTCTAGTTCCAAAGGTGCCTGAGTTACTTGCAGATAACATTGTTCATGAAATTTTCCACAAAAAATAAAATGATAGACTTTGAGCACATATAATTTTGAGATGATGCATCACAACCTCATGAAATTTTGCACATTGTTAGAACTCCTATCATCAAATATTCATGCAAGTATAATAGCTCTGGCCTAATAGACAGCTGAGGTACATGCAGATAAAATTTTCATGAAATGTCCCACAAAAAATAAAATGACAGACCTTGAGCACCTATACTTTTGAGAACATCCATCCAAATCTCATGAAATCTGGCACATAGTTGGAACTCCTCCCAGAGAGCAACATGCCAAATGTTAGAGACCTAGCTCAAAAGCCAGCCAAGTTATGAGGCAAGGCAAGGCAATTTTATTCGTAAGGTGCCCATTCTTGGAGGCTCTGGGCACTGTACACAAGCAAGAACAAACAGCAGTTAAATAAGGCATAATAAAAGCTCATTAAAACCATTCCAGAATTAAAATACAAAAAAATAAAATAAAATAGGGTTTCAGAAATCATTCTTCGGGAAACTGGCTAAAACTAAAATAAAGATGTTAAGAGTCATACGCCAGGCTGAAGAGGTGGGTCTTTAGCCTCCCCTTAAATACCTTAATCGAGGGACCCTCCCAGACTGCAGGTGAAAACAAGTTCCACAGGGTCAGCCCAGAAACACTAAATGCCCAATCACCCGAGGTCTTGAGCCAAACCCTAGGAACATCCAAGAGGCCCCTTGAGGAGGAGGGGAGGGAGCATGCAGAGGACACCAGTGTCAGGAGTTCAGATAGATAACCAGGACCCAGCCCATATAGGGCCTTAAAGGTGAGAAGACCCACCTTGAAAAGGACCCTCCACCTGACTGGCAGCCAGTGCAGAGCACACAGGACTGGAGTCACATGACTGGACCTCGAAAGGCCCGTCAGCAACTGGGAAGCTGCATTCTGCACCAGCTGCAGCCTGTGGAGGGTCCCTTCCATGACCCCAAAGTACAGAGCATTACAGTAGTTGAGCCTAGAAGTTACGAAGGCATGCACTAGAGTCTTCAGGTCCTCTGGCAAAATGAGGGGCTTAATCAGGGCAATGTTCCACAAGTGGTAAAAACCACTGCTGACTATAGCTGACACCTGATCTTCAAAGGTCAGTCTGCAATCAAGGATCATGCCCAGATTTCACGCCCTTGGAGAAATCACCAACAGATCAGACCCCAGAACAAGCCCAGAGTCAGCCCCTGGTGGCAACCCATCACGCCCGTGACCTGGCTCAATCACCAGCACCTCAGTTTTGACAGGGTTGAGTCTTAGCCAGCTGGAAGCCATCCAGTCATTGATTTTAGCCAGACAGCTATTAAGCATGTTGACCACTCCCGATGTTCCGGGTGCAAAAGACAAATGCAGTTGGGTATCATATGCATAGCAATAAAACTCCACACTGTATTGTCAAATGATCTCACCCAGAGGCAGCATGTACACTGTGAACAACATCGGTGACAAGATCAAGCCCTGAGGTAGTCCACAAGACAGAGGCATTGGGGAGGAGGAGAACTTCCCCATCATCACCCACTGCACTCTGTCCAAGAGATAGGACTCAAACCATTTGATGACAGTACCGGTGAGTCCACAAAACTCACAGAGACAATCAAGAAGCATGACATGATCCACAGTGTTAAAAGCTGAAGAGAGATTGAGGAACACAAGAACTGACCTGTCTCTGCTATCTCTAGCCCTGAGCAGATCATTGTGAACTGTCACTAGAGCAGTTTCAGTGATGTGTCTAGCCTGAAAACCCTACTGGAAAGACTCATAGATATCCAAGGACACCAGGTGATCCTCTAGCTGATATGCCACCAATTTCTCAACAACCTTACTCAAGATGGCAGGTTGGAGATTGGATGGTAATTCATCAGGACATCTGGGTCGAGGGGAGATTTCTTTAGGAGGGGCTTCACCAATGCTTCTTTCAAAGCAACTGGGAAGACCCCCTCCACCATCGAGCACCTGGCAATCCTGGCGAACACCAGGCCAACATCATCGACACCTCCCATTAAGAAATGTATCAGTGCCGGGTCCAGTTTGCAAAAGGTGTGCTTCAGCTCCAAGATCACTTTAGTCACTTCAGACACCTCCACTGGCCTAAACTCCTCCCAGGCAGACAGATTGCCTCTGAAACTCCCAGCTCGACCACTGAGAGGGCAAAGCCTCCCTGGCAGAATCCCTGACCGGATGGCCAAAGCTCTGTCAGAGAAAAACAGAGCAAACTCTTCACATAAAGTGGTTGAAAAAGCTTTTTTCTGCTGGAGACAGGCAGGATTTAAAAGCTTGTCCATGGTCCGAAACAGCTGAGAAGGTCTGTTTCTCCCCGCTGCAATTTCTCTGGACAGAAATTCTGCCTTCTTACCGGAAATTGCCCCTGGTACTCAACATAGTGAGCATGTAGGGCCAGTCTGTCGGCCACCAGCCAGGTATTCTGCCAGCAATGCTCCAACTTCTGACCCCTGATCTTTATCACCTTGAGATCACCATCAAACCAAGGAGATCTCAAGTGAGAGTATCTGGGTCGTATATGGACTGGTGCGATGGCATCTAGATCTTCAGTGACCACCTTATTATGGGTGGTGACAGTCTCTCCAGTGCCAATCGCACATGCTGCATCAACCCTAGATAGGTCAGCCAATGCCAATAGTCCCTCTGGGTCAACACCCATTAAAGAACAATAGCTGACCATCTCCACAGGAGAGGGACTTTCAGGGAGGCACCAAAGCTGAATTCCATGGTGCAATGGTCAGACCAAATGACCTGACTAATCTTGAGGTTGTCAATCTCAAGACCCAGCTTTAACACCAGATTGAGTGTGTGGCTGCGTTGACGGGTAACAGCAGCAACTGCTTGAGACAGGCCCAGTGATTGCATCAACTGGAGGAGCAAATTAATAAATTAAAAAAATCCACAAAATTCCAATGAAATTCCATGCAATTTCACAGAATTTTCACATTCTGCACAGCTCTGTTGCATGACTTTCCCAGAGGTAATAGGGAGTAAGAACAAAAATTAATGTTAAATGATTGTAATTCAATTCAGTAACAACATTAGCAAAAGTAGAGAGAGCCGTGCAACAGTTCAACTAGTGTACAATTATAAATATGGGGCCCAATATTCAAAACTCAGCCCCAGAGCAAAACTAGCACTGCACGGGATGCTAAATTAACCCGGAACCATTTGCATGCTATATTCAAAGGAATAGACCAGGGGCTAAATTAGTTGAATATAGGGTGCAAACAAAGCCGTGCAAACAGGGCTGAGAGGGCAGTGCAAAAATAGCCCGGCAAATAAGACAGCTCTGAAGATAGCAACTGGGAACTCCAAACTGCATCAGCAGCCCAGTGCACACGGAGGTGGAGTAAGGCAGAGTTGCAGTAGATGTCCAATGTGGGTGATAGCAATGAAGTGTTGCACAACTGCAAACAACATCACAGGCCAAACACAGCAGAACTGTGCTATGGTTTTGACAGGTTAGCCGGGGCATACAAATTAGCCCGGTGCTAACACATTTGCCCCAGGCTAACACATTAGCCCAGGGCTAAATTTTGCTATATTCAAAGCTCCAATGCAAATGAGCCTACTTAGGCAACCTATGTGCAAACAGCCACATTAGCATCTCATCTTGGCCTGCTTTGCATACATTACCATGTAGTTTGCTCGGCACTATTGCATGGTGCACATAGCTCCACCTGTATGTCAGACTGGAACTACAGGTTAGAAGCCACAGGCTGGGTTGTGCACACAGCTCCACCTGTATGTTAGACCTGAGCAACAGTTTGGTAGCTGCAGGCCATGTGTGTTGGTAAGTATACTCAGTGCATAACTTACAACCTTTCATCACTGAAATGAGAGACACAGACACTCACAATGAGGGACATTGTTCCACATAATGAGGGACATTTATGCAAACATGGAGATACAAGCTCTGAACACAGTGGAAGGCAGTGTTTGTACCTGTACAAAGTTTATTCTTGAGTTAGAATCTTATATTATTAAAAATATATGCTGTACAGTCTGCATGTACAGCACATTCTCCGTGTAAACAGTACCTTTTCCTTGAGGGACGAATGAGGGTCAGGGCTATAATGAGGGGAAAAAGAGGGACATCCCTCATAATCAGGGACAGTGGGGAGGTATGACTCTGTGTACCCTGCTGAGAACAGCAACAGCTGGAAAAGTCAGGGGCAACATAAGTCCTAGGCCAGAGAAAGAAACACAAAGCCTGACGTACCTGAAGAACTGCTTACCCTCCTTGGATGCTTTAGTGTGAGGTCATGGATGGTCTCTGGAAGCTCGGTGAGTGACACATGAGCAGCATTAGCCCAGCAGACTTCCCAGTGGGGTTGTGCTAATGATGTGACATCACAGAGTACCGACCCACTCTGCAAGCACTCAAAAGCAGTCATCAAAGAGTGACTCCACTTACCCTTATCTCTACAGAACTGTGTCAGACTCCTGAAAGGAAGGAGCAAGGTAAAACGTTCTATAATCAAATATCGTATTGTAAGAAATGTGAGAGATAATCCCTAGGATTTGTGTAGGCAGTTAGATTCATGGAGAGTTACATAAAAGAACTGCCTTTCTTTACAGCTCTGGTTTAACTCAAATGACCCCTTGAAAAGGATATTACAGATGAATAAATGGCCAAAGTGGTATGTGCAGGCTTCATGAGGTTTAGCAGCAGTGTAAGCTAACTGATGGTATATTATGAAGCAAGTGTTAAAATGAATTATACAATGATAAGGAAAATTCCTCTATTCTGATTGGTCAGTGTATGCCTGGCACAGTGATGAAATTTACACAACAACATCACTGTATGAAGTTCAGGCACACACATGACCGCATGACACACCATGAAACCATGCCTCTCCTGCAGAATTTACTGCTGCTCTCTGCCGCTGCTCTAAAAAACTGCAACGCCCTCCTGCACCCACGATGTAGGCTTACAACATAAAACCTTCCACCCACCTCATACTTGCATTTTTTTTTCTTGTGTTCTGCTGTTCTTGTAATAATAATAAATCCTGCAACTGTATAAATAAAGTTCTACCTCAAAATGCTGCTGTCTGCGGCTCCGTCATTACCGGGTGTCCCACACTTCATGGACTGTTGCGGTTGGCCGTCCATTGCCTGAACATCGTTTTAAACTATAACAAATATAATAATTAAGTAAAATAATGCCAATTTTAAAAGAAATGGCTCTTCCTTCTCCTGGTTGCCGCCAACGTCGTGCGAGCGCATGGCCACTGTGAACTCACAAGCTGCACAGTTCCTGAACAGCTTCACAGCCAGAAACATAAACACACTCAGTTTAAAATGTGGAAAAAAACACATTAGAAAGTCTCCCCTTCAAACACCATCCTTTATAATGTGCAGCCAACAACAGAGAAAGTCAGAGGGGAGACTGATAACACACAGCAGCACAAGAAAAAAGCTTTGAGATTCAGCAGGTGACATTATTCCGGCAACAGCTCCACCCCATAGTGGCAGAAATATTGTACTTTTTTTTTTCAAATATACACCTACACTCACTAAAATCAAAGAAAAAAATGGACAAAAACAGTATTTTCTTTCTTTTTTTTTTTAATAAACAAATGAGCCATTGCATAATAGCAATAAGGCACTCCAGGGATGTGTGTTATTGTATAATAACGTCACTCCTGGGGTGGTGGAAGCACTCGGCACAATAACACACACCCTGTCATGCCTTATTGCTTAATTAAAAGACAATTGCATTAGAACATTTATCTGAAAACTGTTAGACTTTATACTGAAGTAAGTAGAGTCCTTCCAGCCAACCACACACCTTTGAAGACTTATATTAACTTGCATGTAAAATATATTTAGAGTGAAGTTTGGATAAAAACAAGGTTTGCTCATGAGGTGAGCAGAATATCAGGAAGTTAAAATGTTTTGGTTTAAAGATGCAGATTCTAGACATGAGTATTATTTATAAAGTGAGATTCAGCAAAGATGGTTGAAGTTTAAGAGACTGAGTTTAAGAAAAGTAATTTAACAGTATGTTTAGAAGCTAGGATGTGCTTTTTCAAGTCTATGGTGAATATTTAAAGAGGTAATAACTGATTAAATGTTGTTGATGGAATAATAGCATAATTTTCATAAAGTGAGATTCAGCAAAGATGGCTGAAGTTTAAGAGACTGAGTTTAAGAAAAGTCATTTAACAGCATGTTTAGAAGCTAGGATGTTTTTTTCCAATTTAACGGTGAATATTTAAAGAGGTAATAACTGTTTAAATGTTAATGATGGAATAATAGCATAATATATGGGAAAAATGAGAGTGTGTTGGTTATAGCAAGGATTTTAACAGATTGATGTTGATTAGATACATTTGAGATAATAGACATCTGAATGAACAGAAGTATTTTTACAAACAGATTGATGTGAAAATATAATTATCTGTTTTAAAATAAGTACAAAACAAGAAGCAATTGAATATAAGGTAAATATAATTTAAACAAAATTAATAAAATTACAAATATTTGCTAGAAAAAGTTTCATGATAAAAAATTCCACTGAGAAAGAGAAATAAGAACATTGATTTCAAAATTGTTTCAGTAATGTTTGGTATTTCTTTTGGATTTACCAGTCTCTCCTGATAATAACTTTTATGAATAGCTGTATGAGAGATACACTAAAGTTTATAGAGTCCATGTAGGGCAATATCAGACCGAAAATGAATAACAGAAATTTATGAAATATAATCATATTAAAGATGATATTTTTTGTGCAGGAGAGCAGCTGCAAAAGCAAACAAAATGCTGGGGTGCATAGCGAGGAGGTTTTCACCCAGGTGAAGGAAGGTAATCTTGCCCCTCTACAGGTCACTAATAAGGCCACACTTGGAGTATTGTGTGCAGTTTTGGAGGTCATGCCTGACGTGTGATAACAGGCTACTGGAGGGGGTACAGAGGAGGCAATGAAGATGATATATGGAATTGAGGGGAGAGACTATGAGAGCAGGCTGGGAGACCTGAATATGTACACCCTGGAGGATAGAAGAGACAGGGGGGACATGATAGAGACATTCAAGTATCTGATGGGACTCAATAAGGATGGGGCAGATGGGTTCTTTAAGCTAGGGAAGGGGAGGGACACCAGGGGGCACAGGCTAAGAATAGAGGAGGGAAGATTTAGGAGGGAAATGAGGAGACACTATTTCATGGAGAGGGTGGTAGCAAAATGAAATGCACTACAAGAATGTGTGGTGTCATGTAAATCCATTAACAGCTTTAAAAGGCATTGGACAGGGAACAGGGAAGACTGAGGGTGGGGGAGGTGGGGGTTGTATTTGGATGACAAAGGAGAGGGGGTGGGACAATTACAAACTAGGGGTGCTAGCTGCACACTCGAGCAGACTTAAATAGACCGAATGGTCTGTTTCTGCTGGCACATTCATATGTTCATACGTTTGTATGTAACTTAGGCATTTTTAGGAATTTTGTCACCAAATTTTCAACATGGCCTTTTGGAGACCCACCTTCATGAGCACTGCCACTGTTATTTCATTAATGATTCCCAAAAGGTGATTTCCAGCAATGAACATGCCATTCTCTGCCACAGTAGCGAGAGCACATTTTGGGCAGGATGTAAAAAATGACAGCTGTACTGTTCATGAAGTGGTATGAAAAAATGGCAATGTTGAAAATTTGCAGTGAAATATTAAAAACTGGTGCTTTTAGGAGCATGCACATAAAATTTTAAATGACTGCACATACAGATGTGACAGCCAGTATGCAATGCAGAAATATTGCAGAACATCACAGACTGCTGCAGGGGCCATTGTTAAGTTAATGGTAATTAAGCCCTTTTATCATGCAGGATTTTATGACATGTCATTACTGCAAGTTACTGCACTTCATCTTGGCTGACTCCACTGTAATGCAGGCATTTTTTTGTATTTTTGCACCAAATTTTCAGCATGGGCTTTTTGGGACCCCACCTCATGAACACTGGCACTGTCATTTTGTTAACCGGTCCCTAGAGGTGAGTCTTCCAAGCAACCATGAAATCACTTTTCGGGTCAGATTAATGAAATAACAGTAACAGTGTTCATGAGGCGGGGTCCCAAAAAGGCCACATTGAAAATTTGGTGTACAAATTCCAAAAAATTGGCTGAGATATCAACATGAGTTCAATGCCTTTGACAACCATTATATGGCACTTACTTTGATTCTTCACTTTGCAATTTGACTTTGAAGAGTGCAGACATGTCCCGGTCAACAGAAGATGGCAGCTGATGGCCTCCAGTGTTAAATATAGGGCAAGGGATGTGTGTGGGGAGGTGGGTTGCTCAGTGTGAGGGTTGGGATGGGGAGGGAGAATAGGGGAGATGATGAAGGACTATTTTCTTCTTTTCACGTTAATTTAACAAAAAAGATGTCGGTGACTATTTTCTTTTTTGACGGGTAAATAAAATAATATTTTGGGACACTGGAGGTGGGGTCCCCAGCATCCCACTCTAGTGGGGAGTGCAAATCATAACTAGGGACACTGGGAGTGGGCTACCCAGTGTCTCACACTGTTGGAGCGGGTAGCGCCAACATGGGGATTGGGCACCCCGATGTTGGAAAAAAATGGGAATTTAAATATTTCAGTACACTGGGAGTGGCTCCCCAGCGTACCACAGTGGCTGGGTGGTGAAGGGGAGTGGGTTTCTGCTGCTGACATGGAGACTGGGTACCCTGATATTGGAAGAAGCATTTTTTTTAAATATATTTCAGGACACTTGGAGTGGGCTACCCAGTGTCCCACACTGGCAGAGGGTGGGGGTTGGGGGTATTTCTACCACTGACATGGGAATGGACACCCCAATGTTGGAAGAAATTTTTTTATTAAATAAATCATGCCTCGGCCCACTTAGAGGCCTTTAGAGGCATCAAAAGGAGAAAAATTCCTTTTATTAGGTAAACACCAACATGTGTTTACCTAAATGAGGGCCCACGAACACAAATCTGAACTTATTTGGCCCCAAAAGTGGCCAGAAAAGGTAACAGGCTCTTTTATTGGTCCCAATGGGTTTTTCCCATTGAAGTATTGCCACAAATTGTGGCAATTGTCATGAAACAGTGCCACAGTTTGTGGCAGTTTTCACACAGCAGTACTGTTAGTTGTGCGAACATTGCCACAATTTGTGGCAGTTTCACAAAAGAAATGCATCAAATTGCAGCAATACCAATGGCTGAAATGCTGAAAACCTATTTCCAGCCACTGTTTCAAAAAAATAATGTCAGGATTGTATTCCTCTGGCCCCGATTAGGTAAACACCACTGTTGGTGTTTACCAAGGGGCAGCATTTTTTGAATTACAGCTTTTTTTGCCATTGCTAACTGAAAACAAGATGGCGGCAGCACGAAACTGCACAACCCATTTGCGGCAGTCAAAAGTGCTTTTGCGAAAGCAAAAAGTGCTTTTGTGGTGTACTTATATTTTTTCCCATGGGCTATAATGGGAAACTAAAATTTAATAACTTTTGCACAGATTAATATTTTTTCACCAAACCATCAAAAGGCACATGAGTGATCTAGACCACATATACCCTGAAAATTTCAGACCAGAATCCCAAACTGTTTCAGCCATAGCTTCAAGAAAAGAATTTGCCAAAAAGTGATGATTTGTCACATTTTTTGGTACTCTGCAGCTCTGCAACTGCACATCCAACCAGAACAAAACTTGTCAGAACCAGATATCTATGGTACCAGATGGCATTTGCATAATGTCAGGCAATCGATAATGGTTGCAAGTATAAGTGTAAATTATGGGTTTAATAGAAGTGGCCATGCAACCTAACTATAGTGGCAATATATATATATATATATATATATATATATATATATATATATAATGGTAGCACGGTAGTGCTACCATAGTTAGGGTTGAGGAGCCATTTCTATGTTAAACCCAAAATTTTGCACCTTAATAACTTTGCAACCATTTGACAGATTTGCCTGAAATTTGGAATAAACGATCAAGACCCATACGCCTTGGGATCTGTCAAGTTTCGTACTGGTCGGATACACAGCTGTGGAGTTATTAAGCATGATCTGCGCGTGCATTTACGCTTTTTCTGGAATTTTACTGTCGCACCTACAGGTCGCACGGTTTGGCGTGAAAAGCCCAAAATCTTCAGGGAACGTGCGGCCATGGTCCCTGATGTGCATTTTGAAGATTTCGTGAAAAAATATTAAACGGTTCAAAAGTTATTCAAAAAACAATTTCCCATTATAAGTCAATGGGAAAAGTTAACAAAAAGTTTGATAGTGTCGCAAATGCACTTTTTAGTGTCGCAAATGGCCCTGTTAGTGTCGCAAATCCACCATTTTATTTTCAGTTACTGATCAGAAAAATGCTTGGCATTTAAAATTGAGACCCTCTAGCAATCTAATTATTTTGTATTCACCTAGTCAGGCCCTGAGGATGCTAGCCATGTCTTTATTTTGGGGTAAAACACCCCAGAAATATGTTTTCGAATTTCTGGAAAAAGTACTTTACCATGAAAATAGATGTCGCACTCACGAAAGTGTCATGAAATTTTTACTGAAAGCTTTCGTAAATAGCGACTACTTTGCGACACTATGCCCAAAATAACAGTAATTCTTTGCACCACGCTGCAAAAGAACGGTTTGAGTTTGGGCTGACATTTGGAGGGAACGTATCCGACATCTCACAGATGTGCCTTTCACTGTTTTGTTGAAAAAATATTGCATGGCGGCAAAGTTACGGTACTCCAAAGTTGATGCTTTTTCCCATAGGATAACATTACGGTGCCCGACGCATTACAGGAATGCTTTGGCACCCTGCTGCAAAATAACGGTTTGGTCTTTTTTCCTGAAATTTGGAGGGAACACAGCCAACAGCCCACAGATGTGCCTTTCAGTGGTTTGGTGAAAAAATATTACAGGGAGGCAAAGTTATGGCACTCCAAACTTCTCTTTTTTTCCCATAGGATAACATTACGGCGTTCGCCGAGCCTTTCAGGGCCCGTATCTCGGAAACGGTGCGAGATACGGACTTTTCTTCAGAAAAATGCTTAGCCCTCTAACAGGGGCTAAGTACAAAACTAGCCAGTACAGTCATAAATCATATGATTTTCAAATTTGTTTTCTACATTGTATGGTTCCTGAGATATAACCTATTCAGTATTCCAAGTCCTCATTTTCTGCTCCGATACCCATTATTATGCATACATTCTTTGTATTCACTGTTTTTCTCTATGCAGCTTTTGGGGAAAACCAGCCTGTGCGCTGACATTACTGTTACTGTTGCCCTTTCCTCTTGCGGTTCCATACCCATTTCACTTACCGTTGACGTCTACACACATGTGCATTATCTTTATGCTTCCTTTGCTTATGTCTTCGTTATTTTTTGCCATTTGTGTCTACAGTACTGTTTCTCTTCTGTTTCACTTCGCGTCACCATGCCCATTGACATTTCCATTTGCAGGCACCATGTTACTATGTGACAACACATCACGTGGCAGACCGTTCCCGTCTACGCCACTGTGTGCGTTACCCTTTCTGTTCTCATTCGCGCTTGTGCTACCATGTGCACCACTGTTAGCGCTTCTGTTTGCGTTGCTGTTCCTGTTACTATGCCACAAGACATCACGTGGCAGGAGCGCATTACATTCACTATTTCTCATTATTATTCTCCAAAAGAAGGGAAATTAGAGGCAAAAAACTCCATTTAATGCATTAGGGTTGTTCCACAGCGACAAAAGTGCTTTGGGGTGCGCACTGGGATCATCGGTCCTAACTATTACCCCATTCTCCTATACTTCTGCTGCTTTACACATGTGATGGGGTGAGAGTTAGGCTGATGACCCCAGTGCGCACCCCAATACATCAAATTTTCACTTTTTGTCACTGTGGAGCAACCCTAACTAATGCATTAAACGGAGTTTTTGCCTCTAATATATATATATATATATATATATATATATATATATATATATATATATATATATATATATACACACATATATATATAAAATCAGTTTCCTGGTAGTCTAGTGGCCCTCCACCCCCAATCAGCACTCCCCGACACAGGCAGTATGCAAACCAGTTAAATTCCCTGGTAGTCTAGTGCCCCCCCAACCCTGATCACTGATCCCTGACACATGTATTGATAACCGAACACATTGTTCCATTAGTGAAGTACCTACCCCGCCCCTATCTCCCATGTGAAATGTTTAATTATCCATGGTGGTCCAGTGGACTGTGACAGCTCTGATCCACATATTGTGCATCCCCTGAATTCTTGATGGACTAGTTGGCTCCCCGACCCCCCTGCAGTGCCTACCACCCCAAACCCCCATCCCATACCCGGGCCAATGACTGGCTCAGCCCACCACTCACCTCTACAGCCAGCTGCTGACTGGGCTCTGAATGAGCATGCACTGTTACAAGATGCGCTCATTCAGAGCTCAGTCGGTGGTTGGCCATGGAGGTGAGCGGTGGCTGAACCAGTTGCTGGCTCAGGTACAGGATGGGGGGAGCGTGGTGGTAGGCACTGCTGGGGGGGGTGTTGAGGGGTCCACTAGACCACCAGGTATTTGGGGGTTGCATGATGGGGATCAGGGCTGTTGCAGTCCACCGGACCACCATGGATAATTAAACATTTCACATGTTAGATCAGGGCTGGGGGGGCACTTAACTAACTGGGCAATGTGTTCAGTTATCAATACATGTGTCAAAGATCTGTGATCAGGTGTAGGGGGGGCACTAGACTACCAGGGAATAGAACTGTTTGCAAACTGCCTGTGTCGGTGATCAGTGATGCGAGATGCTGGTTGACAAAAGGGTTGTCGAATCGGCATCGTAGAGCCATTCCAGAAGGGTTGATGTAGATGCGACCGTTTTCTCACTTTACGGCAGCTTGCACCAAATGCTTGGCACAAGTCCCGTAGTTAGGGTACCCCCATGGACACAAAGTTAGACCATCGGGGAGATGGTCTAACTTTGAGGTGTCAGGGACTTGCAGCATCAGCTTCTAGAATACCGCATTTGATGCAAGTCAGCACTTGCTTCAAACAACTTGCAGCAAGTCCCCTGTGGCAATCGCAGCTGCTTTTAGAATCGGGCCCCTTGTTTTCCATTCATGTCTAATGCAGTGACTACAGTGGCGTCACTGCATTGATGTGGTGAGACAGGAATACAATATACCCACAGTAAAATAATTGGTACTCTTCTGATTTTATATGCCACATGTGTCTCTTGCTGCAGAGAATGTATATAGCACAGCCAGCCATATGCATGGAAAATTCCTGCAGGAAATATAATGCTATCTTTAGGAATTTCTTTTTTCTGGTTCTACAGTCACAAAAGCATTGCGAGTGTACAAACATATGGGGGTGACTGTGTATACAAGTCATACATTTTTCCGCTATCAAGCATCCATTCTTTTGCCTGCTGTTACTTCCATCTGGAAAAATTGTCAGCAGCAGTGGTGGGTGGCATAGAAATATAGAAATATAGATACATAGAATTTGATGGCAGATAAGGACTGCTTGGCCCACCTAGTCTGCCCATTTTCCTACCTGATGGACAAGCTGCAGATCCTAGTTAACCAATAGCCTACTTCCTCCTACCCCCCATTAGGACTGCCTTATGTCTGTCCCATGCATTCTTGAATTCCCCCAACGTTCTTGATTCCACAACCTCCTCAGGAAGGCTGTTCCATGCATCCACAACCCTCTCCGTGAAAAAATACTTCCTCACATTACCTCTGAGCCATCCCCCTCTATCTTCAAATTGTGGCCCCTTGTTCTTGCACATCTCTTTTTCTGAAAGATACTATTGTCGTCAAGCTGAACAAAAAGGATTATTGTGTGGTGGTGATGGCAGGGCTAACAGTCCTGGCCATTGCGCTAAGTACAGAATGTATTCTTTGATGGAATTGTCTGCTGGCATCGTACTAGATTGACAGATTGTTCAAGAAAGTCCACATGTTTTTTTTTTATGTTTTGGAGTCCATATTGATTTTTTAGGAACCTCATACATATCCTATCTATACAAAGTGGTTCTGTTGGCTGAGATACCTGCATTCAAACAGTTTTGCAGAGTGATATTGCAAAGCAAGAATGTTCGCTCATACATTTCACAAACATCTCCAGAAATGTACAGATATATGGTTACCAAGTTATGGTATCAATGGTAGATGCTCTGAACTGTCAGACTGGCAGTAGTGGGAGAAATATATTATCACATGTTATCATAGTTACATACTGAGTGAGTTTCATATTTATTTTTATTAGAGTAATGACGTTGCAGGGGGCTCAATAATGAAGCTGGAGGGGTCTAAAACACTGCATGGCATCTATTAAAGAATATGGAGTGCCAATAGATGAAATGATTACTGACCATTACCTCCAAGTAGACAGGCAGCTGTATGAGAATATGTCTAACACTGAACACCATTTCGATGTTTGGCACATTGCCAAAAGTATATGGTGTAGCACATTAATGGTGACAACTATTACTACTGTCTTATGATTTCATGTTAATTTGACTCATAACAACGTTAGTAAACTTTATTTAACAATTGTAGGCATAAAGAAAAAGCTTCTTGCCACTGTTAATCTGAAAGACTGCTCAAATCTTATGCCACGGATACAAAGGCCCAGATATTTAAAAAAATTGCCCCGAGCCTCAAGTAGCACTGCCCAGCATGCAAACATTACCCGGCACAAATCACCTACCATATTCAAAAGGAATAGCCGGTGCTAACCCTGCTGAATACAGTATACGAAGGAAGCTGGGCAAACTGGTCTGGGAGTGTAGGGCAAACATAGCCCAGGTATAAGACAGCACTGAAAATAGCAACAAGGAAGTGCACATTGCAACTGCAGTCCAGTACACTCTGGAGCAAGCCTGTGTTGCAGGTGGAGAACATTGTGTGTTTTTGCACTGAGAAGACTCACAGCACCTGCACTCAACAAAACAAGGCTCACACTGCAGAACTGTGCTATGCTGACGTGTAGTTTGCCCAGGCTAACCAGATTGCACAGTGCAAACACATTAGCCCGGGGCAAACTGATTAGCCTGGGGCAAACGGGAGCCATATTCAAAGCTCCCATGCAAATTAGCCTGCTTAGGGAATCCGTGGGCAAACAGGTGCATTTGCATCCCATTAACTGCTGCTTAGCATACATTACCATGCGGTTTGCCCAGTGCTACTGCATGAAGCAGACAGCTTCACCTGTTGGTCGGAATGGAAGTACAGGCTGGATGCTGCAGGCCACGGCATGCCCACAGTGTCCCCTGTTGGTTGGCATGGAATTACAGGCTGGAAGCAGCAGGAACTGTGTGCTGGCATGCACAGTCGGTGTATACATACCTCTCAACCCCTTGACACCTGAATCAGAGACAAGGCTTCAAAGGATCAGGGACAAAGACCCATAAACAGGGAGACAGCTTCAGAGGTATGCACTCAGAATGCTGATAAAACAAGGGGATGTGAGCTAAGATGCAGTTGCAGAAGCAGAACCTGTCTATAACAGCCATGTATGACATTAATGTGTGAGGTTAATCCCCACTATTCTGTCACATAAACACATATTCTGTGAGGGACAGAGGAACATTTGGAGCTAAATCAGGGACTTCCCTGAATAGTAGGGACACTCAGGAGGTATGGGTGCATACAACGCACCTATGCATATGTGTGCTTGATACACAGGTGACCCTGTTAGTCTAGTGGCCCCCCACCCCCACCCAATCCCTGTAGCCATGATAATGCAGTAACATCCCTGGTGTTCTAGTGGTTCCCCAACCCCCAGCACACTCCACGACCCCAGTGCCATGAAAGAATACATCCTTTTCCCTGATGTTCTAGTGGTTCTCCACCCCTCAACTTGCTCCCCGACCCCATTCCATGAAGGAATACATCCATTTCCCTGGTGTTCTAGGTCTTTCATTCAGATGTGCACCGGCCGGCCCTGTACACTCATAGGTAAGGCACCGAACTGTCACAGCCTCATCTCACCACCATGGCTGGCTACCAACTGCAGTATGCAGGAGCGTTACTCCTTTAGTACTGCTCATGCATATCACAGTCAGTGGCCAGCCATGGTGGTGAGAGGAGGGCTGTGCTGGTCACCGGCACTGTACCTATTCAGTGTACAGGGGGATGGGCAGCGCACATCTGGGTGGGGGGACCAATGGACCACCAGGTATTGCTGTCTTTTCGGGGCTACCAGGGGTCAGGGATCATGCTGGGGGATGGGGGGACCACTAGAACACCAGGCATATGTGTTGCTATTACTGGACATGAGGGTCGGGGTTCATGATGGGGTGGCACCACTGCCATTAGCACTGCATCACCGGCAGCTTTTTTCTGTGGTAACTAGTGCCGCGCTACAGGTCGCGCTAATGCCTGTAGCACGGCACTATCCTTTTGAATATGTCAGTGTGCCAGCATTCAGGGCCCCTCCCCTCTGTCCCTCCTCTGCATTCATTATGGTTTAGCATCAGTGCTAACACCTAGCACCGGCATTAAACCGTCCTTTTAAATATTGTAGTCAGGCGCAAAGTCGGTACTAGTCCAGTGCAATGGCTTTGCACCTGGCGCTAGGCTTTGAATATCTGGCCCATAGTACCATAAATCATCTTTATTGGTCTGTTGGGTCCAGTTCACTTGGTGAAATTGATGTCATACTAGCCAAATGGAAATCAGTTTCGTCACATGTGCAGAATCAACATCACCATGATGACCCACCATATTCTAGATGTTCACATGGGAAACTTACTGGGGTTAAGATCTGTAAGAAATGGCTTCCACTGTGTGAGTGCAATGGTTTGTGAGATTCATACATTTGCAGAGTGATGTGTAACATTCTTTTCAAACCATTATGACATGCATGTGTACTGACAGGCTAAATTTAACACTGGTCATGTGAACTTTTAATTGAGATTGTTGATATTCATGTCATAAATATTTCTTTGCAGCATCCAATGTGTCAGTCAAAGTATAAAATGTTGTGCAGCGATGTCTGCAAGCTGTCAGGGCACTATCAAACTTCTGAACTAGAGGCTTTCCATAGCCTTTTAAACCAGTTTGCTAAAAACACTGATTGCTTTTTTGTACCTCGGAATGAAGTGCAGGTACCTCTTTTCAATGTTTCTTGATATTGCCAGAGAAAATAAATAGGCATTTATAATGTAAATGAACAAATATGTCTTAGAAACACATGAAGTATGAAAATAAAATGAAATGATGACTTTACAATGGCTGGTGACTTGACTCACATTTGCTGTGCAGACCCACACACAGCGGACAACATCCTTGGTGCAAACTGAAACTTTGAATGAATGACTGAATTGACTTTGGTATATCATGACTGTAGAAGGTAGGTAGGTAGACTTCAATGTAAAATATATGACATCCTTATTCTACTTTAAATTCCACAAATGTTGTTTCCTGAAGTGCTACATATACAACTTTGCTTTGCAATATTGCATTGTTATGTAGGTAATCATGGGAAATGTATACTTTATTACATTTCTATAAAGTGCGACTGGCTGCAGTGCACTTAAGTGAAAACTCAAGATGGAAACAAGCAACCACAAGTGAAGGAATGAAAAGATACAGCATTCAATTCCCCAAATTTAAAAAGAGAGGCTACATAGTACGTGGAATACTGGAAAAAGCCACATACCATCAGACTGTGCAATTAATTTTCAAAGTAAAAACCATGTATGTTACCACGTACTTTTTATGGTGGGGTATGTAGGATTAGCAGGGGATGGGTAACTCATTAACGATCTGACATGATATGGTACTGATGGTGGCAACATGAAAATGGCACGTAGGGAAGACTACACATCTGTGACTGGCAATAAAGAAACATGTTTCTCTAGGAAGTAACAAATGTTATCTTATGTGTAATACTGTAACATAAGCAAAAATACATGACAGAGTGTGCAGTAATGCTACAGCACCACACATCCATGGTGGGTTGCAAGGCATGAGGTGAAGCCCAGTGCCTTTGACCAACTGTGAAGTGTGGTAATGATGGCAGCACCCCACAACCTTAGAGTCTTATTGCCATTATAAAATGGTTTCAAGAGTTAAAAAAAACTTGGAAAAAAGCTAAATTTGACCTCTGCGGTACAAGAAATTAATGCATGGTTCTGTGGCAACTTCTGTCCATTCAGATTGTATGTTTGATTCATGCCTTTTTATAACACACATTATGCATGGCATGGTAATCTAGGTAGGTATTGCTGCATCATCCACCATAAACTACAATATGTACTATTTTGTATTTCCATAATTTGCCACAGGATATGTAACAGAGCTTATGTACACGGTACTGAACAGCTGCAGTGGATTGAGACACAATGAGCTGGATGATTCAACCCTGTGACAATCACCAGAAAATTTGTCAGCTCAGTTTGAACACCCTGACAAAGAAACTGCAATTTCAAGTCACGTGACAAGGTTCTATTTGTCTGGATCTGTTTGTCCAATTTGTGAAGTGCAACAGCTGGGGATGAAGTGAGCAGTAGTGCTGTGCAAAATGTGGAATTAGCGCGGAATGACCATTCTGCTAGCAGAATTTCCATTGGAATTTCACTGCTTTTTCAGCAGAATTTCATGTACTGTGATCCACGGAATAATGTTCTGCGGAACAACATTTTTTTCCATGGAAAATTGTTCTGCAACAATTTCCACAGAAAATATTGAGATCCGTGGAATAATATTCTGCAGAACAGCATTTTTTTCTGCAGAAAATCATTGTGCAACTATTTTCTGCAACAGAATTTCACCATTCTGTTTCCAGTGAAATTCGGCAGAATTTTGATGAAATTTTGAAAATTCTGTGGAATTTTGTTCTGCCGGAATTGAAAAAACTGCACAGCACTAGTAAGCAGTATGCATTGTCTACTTATATTTCATCTATGTCCACCTCTCACTCCGATCCCGTTGTGCTACTGCAAATGATGACGTTGAGACCAGAAGATGCAAATGCTAGCAACTGAATTATGTTGCAGTGTTTAGTGTTTTTGCAGCATTCTTTATTATTGTAATCATGTTACATATGGACAACAGAATAATAACATAGGTGTATATAACCAAAGTACTGTTTTGTTTCCCAGATTTGTTTCTCCCTATCAATATATATATTTCACTTTTGCCCATAGAAGCAATAATGATTTTATTTATGTTTTTGCAATTAAGTAAACTTTATTGAAATTTTTAACAAGAACAAGTAAATGACAATAACAACAATAATATGACAATAAGTTAAAGGAACCAGCTAAACAAGAGAAGCAAGCAATTCTGAATTGACCAAGCTAACAAGGGAAAAGAAACAGCATTAAACATGAAACAAAACCCGAACTACACCTGCAATATGATTTTATGATAATGTGTCAATTGTACATTATCATTTTACAATTTGACATTTCGGTTTTATGGCCCAAATGTCAACATCATTTATAAACAAAACTACAGCAAGAAACCAACAAACACTGCAATCCAATTTATCAATGATTTATGGTTAACAAGTAACTGCTCAAAAGCCGCTTGTGTCCTGCATGAAAGTTAGTAGAAGAGATTTCTGACCTAAGTAATGTCCCACTGTCATGTCCTCCAAATGCAAGTTGTCTGGCACATGACAGAGTTTCATCTCCACATCAAAAACATTGTGTCCTGATTGATCAAGAGCCGCCCTTCAGGCATGCATTTATAGACCAACAACCTGGAATGTGATACTTTACTGGCAACTAGGATGCATGTCACATATCCATGCCTGAGAGAAACATTTGAAAAAAACATTTCTGTCAGTCATGTTAGTGCTATAAACCCCCAGTAATTGCCCTGACACTGTAAAGAATATCCTACAAGATGACTAATTTTCTACACCAAACACAAAGTAAACATTATTCATTAATTAAAAAATGTAAACAAAAGCATGAGCCCAATCAGACCTCATCTTGATTTTGTGACAGTTTATTTAGTTGCAGGCCTGTAATCCTCAACCAAAGTTGCAGCTGCTTTCTGCAAAGTTACTTGTCTGTCGGCCTGTCACTCGTAAGTCCACCCCCTGATCTTGCCTCCTGCACTAAAAAATGGATTTAGATGTTTGCTTCTTTATAAAAATAAACACCGCCGTCAGACAGGAGCCTGATTGTGAATGGGGAAACACACTGCCACATTTAAACACACTGCATAATTCATGCTGTGAAACCAGTGTGGCCAGCAGCTTTCATTCTGTGCCGGATCTGGGTCATCATTGCAAACCTGCGTCACCGTTGGATTTAAGTGAACCCAGTCCCTGATCTTACTGTACTGACTTATTTATTTTCCTGCTCTAAACACAGTTCAATATCTTATAGGCAACTAATATTTTTTTCAAACAAAGATCGCAACTGGGTGAATGTCACTTTCATGCACAACATTCATTAGAGAGACTGCTTCTCCCATTGCTTTCAACTTCGCTCCTCCACATGAGTTAGACAATAAATTTAAAAAGTACTGTTAAAAAAGTATAAACACTGAGACTAACTTGATGAAAAACAGGATGGAAAAAAAAGAACAGGCACAAGAACTAGGTAGGCAAAAGCAAAACAGCACCATCTAGTGGTACTCACGGCTACACTGCAGTAGGTTACAGCACACTACTATAGTCTATAGAGGAACTACTTTGTCTTAAATGCAAAAAAAAATGCATAAGTCTTTGTAAGAATGTATTCTGACTTTGTTTTGTTTTTCTCTTTATTTTAGTTCTTGTACTCATTTTATAAGTGCAATAAGCCACTGCAGGGTGTTGGTTGTGTATCTGATAAACTCACTTCCCACATGCTGAAGGCATTCAGTGCAAGTGCTTCATGCCTGACTATGCACCTTGGGTTGTGCATTTATCAGACAACAACCCACACCCCATTGTGACTTATTGCTAACATAAAGCATAGTTTTATCAAAAACTGGACAGAGACCCCACCTCCATATTTAAAATTACCATAGATAATTAAATTGATTTGGCATACAATAGTTGGAAATAACAGCCCAGCAGTAGGGCAACCACTCACAATGTAGGCAACCCAGCTTTGTGAACAAGCCAGGGTCACAGGGGGCTGGCCAGACGTATGAAGTCTTAACATCTCAGAAGACTCTCTGCTCTGCAGAGGGAGGGTAGTAGGCTCCATTGCAATTATTGCACCTGATTGACCACAGGAGGCAATATAGTCAGATGACAAATGGAAGGGAGGATACTAGCAGGTGCCATGGGCACTTATGCACATCTGCAATTGTGCCAATGTCATTTGTGACCACAGGAGGAAATGCACTTGAATAAACCCAGAACATGGAAGTTGAGGCCACCACTCCCTGGCCTCACCACCCAGACAACCCTTCTCCTTCTCATGCATGACCGAACTGTGGGGGATATCTTCCAGACCCAACTGAATCCACCATGGAGCCAGGCATAGCTCTGTGGACCACCTGGAAGGCTTAGTTAATACTGTAGTTGGGAAAGAGGTTGGATGGGGCTGGGAAGCAAGTAGGTTGAAGGAAGCAGCACCTTATACTGTATAAAAAATTTATGAATTTCTTACTATACAGCACCTTGGTAAGCTAGTTATGTGCAATAGAGCTGGGTGAAATTAGCAAATTCTGAATTCTCAGAATTTTTCAGAATGTTCCTAAATTCTTTAATTGGCTTTAACTCAGTCCATGTTGCAGCTACAGGTCTGACATTTAGAATGCATTTTGTCTGGTATGGGCCCTAAAAGCATATCACATTCCATACCATTTGGATGAAGGGTGGAGAAATCATAAGGGCTCAAAGTTTGGCAATTTAATATTCATGTGAAAATATCTGAAAATATTTCTATACTTACAACTTAGCCACCATTGGAGCTAGATAATTGAAAACTTAGATGCATGCGGTTTTGGAAGAGTCATAGAAACTGCAAAATAGAGAAGTACTGCTTATGAAAATGTATTTATTTATTTATTAAAGTTTCGGAATTACAACCTTTGAGTCAGAGACTCCTTTGCAAAGGCTCCACATCAAAACAAACATACAGATTTCTTTATAAATGACTGAACATGCTTCATAACTAAGGATTATACTTTGGTACTTACATAATTACATCAAACATTTACAGTACTTGGTTAGTCTCTTAAGGGTTGATTATAAACCCTGGGTCAATGTGACGTAGAGTGATTCATTGCAGCTACACGTCTCGGAGTCTATGAGGTGTCTCTTGATTCCAGTTTTAAATTGGCCTAGTCTTTGGGCCAGGGAGACGGGAGGAGGGAGTTCATTGAGCCAGATGGGAGCCCGATAGCTAAAGGACCTTTGTCCTGTGCAGTCCTGCAGTGGGGGACAAGGATGGGCATGCTTGCTTGGTGCCTTGGGGTGCTCCTGTGGGGGTTAGGTTGGATGAGGGAGTGAAGGTCTGTGGGTGCAAGCTTCAAGAGTATTTTTTTGGGCTTGGAGACAAGTATGGTATTTTAGCCTTCCTTTGACGGTCAGTCAGTCCGCTCTTTTGTAGAGGTCGCAGGTGTGGGTAAGTCAGTCACTTTCTGTGACCAGTCAGCAGGCTTTATTGAGGGCAAGACTGATTCGTTTAAGGGCTGTGAGGTCAGCCGTCCCATATATTATAATCCTGTAGTCTACCAGTGATATGACTGAGCTGGTTACTGCCAATCGTAGGGCCTGTGGTGGGAGGCATTGTCTGTGCCTATAGAGGAACCCTAGTCTGGTGTTTACTGAGGAAAAGAGATGGTTGATGTGCGTGTGATAGGTAAGGGAAGTGTCAAGTGTAGCGCCAAGGTATCTGAAGTGTGGGACCTGATCAATTTGGATGCCCTGGTAGTTAGAGATGTTAAGGTGGGAGCTACTATAGGGGTTTTGGCAGTGTGCAAAGATCATGGATTTGGTTTTGGTATAGTTTAGTATTAATTGGTGACCTGTGAACCAGTCTTCTAGTTTATGAAAGTAACTTTGAAGCTTGTGTTGGAGGGAGTTGGGGGGTACTTTCTTTCCAGTAAACTACTGCATCGTCTGCGTAGAGCAGAAGCTTACCATTGCAGGCTTTTGGGATGGAGTTCAGGAAAAATTGTAAGTTGTAGCCATGATCTACTTCCTGACAAGACTTCCCAAGCTTGCTTCTGAACTGGGGTCATCAGCATGGCAGCATGAGGCTCTGATGCTGGGCCATGGGGGTTGCCTTAACACCTAATGTTTCGGATCAGTGATCCTAACAACATTGGTGATATTCTGTTCTCTAACTTTAAATTTATAGGGGTCTAAAATTCAGCATTTTATGTACTGTAATTGAGACGTAATTTTAAAATTTCTGACAGTTTGCAGGCTTATAACTCAGTCACCTTTAAAGCTAGAGATGTGAAACTTGGCACACAGATGTATGGGCATTGGTAAAGTCACCCTACAATATTTAGTGCAATCTGGACAACGTGTTTAGTTTATGTAGTTGTTAACTGTAATTTAAAAATGTCCAGATGTTTGGAGATGTATATCTCCATCATCTTTAATGATACAGATCTGACACTTAGTAGACTTCTGCATGGGCACTGGCGCAGTCACCACACAAACTGTGATACAATCTGGAAAAACTTTTTTTAAATTAGATGGAAATAAACAAAATCACAATTTTGGCAACATTTTTTAAATATTCATGGACATCTCACAACATTTCATGGAAGTGAAATCAGCATTTTGCAAGAATTCCACTGGCAGAAAATCAATTTTGCCCAGCCCTAATGTGCAGTGTACCAAAAGTACATACGTCATTAGTTAACCCTTCAGAATGCCCAATTATCAGCAGTGTAGGATCTATCACTAAAACATCTCAAAATATATAGACTCCCTTTTAGGTGCCAATCTCTCATGTTTGCCATCTTACATCAAAGGTTCTGCTGATATTCTGATGATCCTGGAAGACATACTGTACAGGTACTTGATTACTATTATTTGGTCACACAGGGTATTGAATTTTTATATATTTCAACATACACCATCAGAAGTGATTTGAAGCCCTGAAGTACTATCTAGACCAAAGAGGCAGTGATGTTTATACTGTCTACAGTTGTCCTGGTTAAACTTTCTGAATTTGTTCTGAAATTCATCTAATTAAAATTCAAAACCTATAACTATCTCTAAATCAAGGGAACGGCAATTGGAGTAACATTTGCTCTAAACTTTACTAACCTATATTTAGGTAGGTAGGAGTGTGATGTCCTTAATTTAAAAAAAATCCTTTGTATGCCTTGAATTATGGTGTCACTATATTACTTACATTTTGTTTTATTCAGAAGGGGAACTTCATCAATTTGGTCAAATTATTATTTATGTACATGACAGTAATCCTAAGCTTAAATTTACAGTGAATCATAACCAGGAGAAAATTGTGGTTCTTGGATCTGGTAATCACAAAAAATAGAGAGAATAGTTTAATGAGTAATCTATAATGAAAACAACAGTTCAAAATATTATCCTCCTTGTTGGTATAGGGTTTACTGTGTATGGAATTCGGTGGCTTTATAAAAGCCATTGTAGGACAGTGCAAAGGTCACAGAAAGTAGTAGTATCATTGTGATGTCACAATGATACCACAACTTTTCCCCTTTGACCTGCCATCTGATTGGAGGAAACAACACTCTACACAAATACTTCAGGGTAAAATGGCAGTGCCGCTTACCAAGCAGTTCACTGACACAGTGTGGGCATGGATGCCATAGTCAGCTCCATGTTTCTAAACTGTATAAATTTGTCTTTTTTTTTAAATCAGTGCTTCCATGATCTTCAGATGGTCGGGAGCCAGCAGGACTGCAGTGAGTGACTTTGGAGCAGACTGAGCTGCTGGGAGCAAGCAGGAGCCTGAACACAAGGTATGAAACATAGTGAAATGAAACTTTTTAAATTTAGGGGAACCAGTGTATGGTTGACCTTATACTATACCTCAAAGATGGCCTTCAGGGCTTATTACAAACTCTCTCCAGCCTTGGGCCCTCTGCTCAGGCCCTTGCCATTAAGGTCCTCCTCGGGGCCCATAACAAGTCTCTAATGCTGCTATCCATCGATATCCCCCCAAAGGACTCATCCCAAGGTCTCCAAGCCATCATTAACTGCCTAAGTAGCTTAACTCTAAGCTCTGAGGTTATACTGCTCAGTGACTTTATTATTAACTGGCTTGCCCCTGAGGCTAACCACTTTAAAGATGCTGTCCAGGCTGTCCACTTCACACTGCTTATTAAAGCCCCCACCTGGACTAACTACCGGACTGGCACTAGCACCCTGATTGACTGGGTTATCACCAACCATCCTGAGCACACCTCTAATGCCTCTGTCCTCCTGGACAGTATCAGCGACCACTCCCCTGTCATGTTCAACTAGAACAATAAACATGCCAAAACCCCTCCTAGAACAGTCACAGAGTCCTCAGGCCCGGTCACGCTGGCCACCTAAGAGCTGATCTCTAAAACTCCAACTGGTCAGCTGTATATGGGGCATCTGATGTTGATAGTGAGCTGGACCACTTCATCCTCCAATTCAATACTATCTGTGATACCCATGCCCCCTTTAAAAGTGGAAAATCAAGGGCCATTACAACCCCTGGATGAGCCCTGACATCCTTGAACTTATGAAAAACAGATATCATCTCTGGCACATAGCCAGAGCCACAGGGAAGCAGTCTGACACCTTGAAGTACAAACAAGCCAGAAATTACTGCACCAGGGCCATCAGTATAGCCCAAAACTTCTACTACAAAGAGGCTCTGTCCAAAAACTGGAATGATGGCTGTAAAGTCTGGGCAAACCTTAAAAAGGTTACTGGCAGTGAGCCCAAAACTGCTCCCAACCTGATCAGCATTGATGGTTCCCCTATCCTTTACCCAAAAACCATAGCCTATACATTCGACCTAACCTTCACAGACCTCAGTCATGTCCTCCCTTCTGACTTCTTCCACTCAAGCAACCCTGTCATATGCCCACAGTCCTCTGTGCATCCCCTTTTTCAGTTCAAGACCATCTCAACTGGGGATGCCACCTTAGGAAGGTGCTCGGTAAGGGGAGATTAAGTGGAGACACCCTTGATCTAAAGCTAATCTCACTCTCCTTGGAAGAAATCTGGTATCCTCTCACCCACATCCTCAACCTGTCACTTCAACTAGCTGTATTCCCTCAAAAATGGAAAGCTGTGATAGTCACTCCCATATGTAAGAGTGGAGACCGGGCCCTTACAGAGAACTATAGACCCATCTCTTTGCTACCACCACTATCGAAGGCCCTCAAATGTACAGTTGCGGACCAACTGGTCGAATACCTTGACATGTACAAACTCCTCTGCCATGAGCAGCATGGCTTTAGAAATGGGCACAGCACCACCACAGCTCTACTATAATTCATGGGATACATCCACAAATCACTTGATTGTGGACAACTTACTGGGGCAATCTTCATGGACCTGACAAAGGCATTCGATACTGTTAATCATGCCCTCCTAACTGAGCAACTTGCCACAACTGGCCTGGCTCCCAAGGCAGTTTTGTGGTTTTGCAGCTACCTGGACAGTAGATTCCAGCAATTTAGAATCAGTTCAACCCTGTCAGATAGCAAACCTGTTTGCTCAGGTGTCCCACAGGGGTCTATACTGGGTTCCCTCCTATTCAGCTTATTCCTGAATAGTCTCCCTCAAGCCAGCCAGTGCCACATCCTACTTTATGCTGATGATGCGGTCATCTTCACACATGGCTTAAATCCTGATGAACTGGAGTAGCAACTTCAAAGTGATTCACCTGTCTTGAAAAGTGGTTCATGGATCATAAGTTAATTATGAACTACAAAAAAACTAAAACCATGCTGTTCTCCTGCCCCTATAATGAGCATCGCAGATACCTATTGTAATATATAATGTTGCTGGGGTCTCCTTGAAGTACAAACAAGCCAGAAACAACTGCACCAGGGCCATCCATATAACAAAAACCTCTACTACAAGGAGGCCCTGTCCAAACTTGTCCAACATTTTAAATACCTTGGGATCACTATTGACAACTTGTTGTCCTACACTCTCCACATTGACAACACGGCCAAAGCAATCAACAAATGTATAGGGCTGCTTTATCGTCACAGGCACAGCCTGACCCATGAAGCCCTTAAGATAAGAGTTCACAGCTCTGTGGGCTCCCTTGTTGACTATGGCCTGCCTACATATGACTCTGCCATTGATACTACCCTCCTTCGCTTAAAAACTGACTTACACAAAGCCTGCCGGCTAACCATAGGGGCATCTAGGCTGACTCATACCTGTGATCTGTATACCAATGTGCTCTGGCTCCTGTTCAATGTCCAGCTAAAATTCCTAACCTGCCTTCTGGATAAAAAGATCAGCCTTGGAACCCTCCCACCTAGGGTTAGACAACTTCTGGTGCCTTGCATTAATCCTCGGCACATACATAACTCTGAGACCAGTCCTTCATTACTCCAAAATGCCGTACTTCCCAAGGTCAAAGGTCTTTTGCTCACCATGCCCCACTTTGGTTCAACTCTCTACAGGATGATCTTGTGCATCTCCCTACGTTGGGTGCTTTCAAAGTCCACCATAAACAACATTTGTTAAATGAAGTCCATTGTGACTGTCAACGAGAGCCACACCACCCCACTTCCAACACCGGTACTCCCTTGGCTCCTCCATCCCTTTTCCCCCCTCCTTTCTTAGCCCTGTCCTCCCTTCCCACCCCCTCACCACCCTTACCCCCCTACTCCTTCCTTGAGCCTTCCCCTCCCTTTCTACCCTCTCACCTCTCACCCCCACCCTCTACTCCTTTCTTGACCCTGCTCTGTCCTTCCTTCCCCTCTCCTCTCATCCTCATTAGCTTCCCTCACACCTCCCCCCCACCCTCTGCCAGTTTAATACTCACAGTATTGCTTGTTCACTTGGCACTTGGGGCTCCTCCTCTCCCCACCTTTGTGCTTAGCAACTCTTTACTAAACCTTGTCCCAGCAGACAACTGATTGGTATTCACCATCAGGCATCTTAATCTGTAAGTATGTTGTTAGCCTACACTCCCTAAATCCTGACTAGTTTGTTGTTCCATTATATAATTCCCATTTTCATTCCTCTGTAATATTGTACACCTCGTTTTGCATTGTAATCCTGACGTGGAACCTAAATAAAGAGCTCTGAGCTCAAGTGGTGTTAATCCGAGGACATAATAAATAAAAATTAATAAATACACAACAAGGTTTTGTCTCCATCTCAGGGATGTGATGCCATCAAAGACACCTCTCAAGCTTCGCTCTTGAGGTCTGTGTGACATCATCACATCCCCTCAATGGAAACACAGCCTTGTTATGTACGGTCACCTATACACTATTCCAATGGTTCTTAGACTTTGTCACAGTGAGCCTCCCCAAATCCATGGAAAAGATTTTGAGCCTCCCCCAAAAACTGAAATAATCTTGGGCCTCCCCAAAGAAAAATAACATGCTGTACTTTGCGCAGTACACCATGAATAAATTGAAACCCCTTTGAGTACTTTGCTCACGTTCAGTTCTTTGTCTTATACTGATGTAGAACCTTTGAAAAAGAGCTCTTGTGCTCAAAGGTGTTATCTGAATAACAAGCAAATAAAATAAAAAAATATTATTATTCAGTTTATTGCAACAGCCCACATCCCCCCCAGCCAGCCTACTTGCTCCGCTATTTTCATTCTTGAACCATTATTACCCCTTGTTGCAGTACCTTCATGGGTCAGACTACTTCCCCTGTTTCTTCTCTATATGAAAAAACCTTCCTGCATACTTTGCCTCTTCCCCTCTTTTCCTGCTCCTAAGCAACTTCTCAGGGATTACTTTGCTGCTTTCTGCTATTGCTCTTAGCACCTCTATGCTCAACCATTGTATTTGGGCTGTTCTGCCATCAGTCTACAAATTGATCAATTACCACCACTCATCATTAGTTTATTGTTCACATTTGTTTGCACTGTTGTTCACTCTATTTGATTGTTTTGTGGTTACCTTTTGAAATGTATTCACTACCTACCCTTCCCCGGGTACACCTGAAATGAGCTTTGGCTCAGTCACCTTTCCTTGTCACCTATTAGTAAATAAATACATAAAATTCACCTACTATTATCCTCTTTCAGTTTGCTTAATCTCTTCACACAAAATATATAAAACTCAAAATTAAAATACTGTACTTTTTCAGATTTGCTTGAGCCTCCCCTGGAACAGGTTGGGGCCTCCCCAAGGAGGCTGGCCTCACCATTTGAGAACTCCTGCACTATTCTGTACGTTAATCATGTGCTTAGGGACCATTTTTGAAGGTTAGATGCAACTATTGTATCCCTGAGGGCTTTTAGGAACAATGTGATGACTTAACCAATAGATTCTATAACACAGGATATGGAGGAAGCCAGAATTTGTGCAGCTTACAGAGAGACAGACTTGATTTGCTTTACAAAGCATGTGGTAGTTATGATACCCCAACACCAAATTCATTTTGTAAAACACCTATTCCACATGTTTCTATTTTTTTTTTTTTTTTTACTTTCATTTTAATGAAAGGCAGTGTGCTGGTAGTAGAGCCTAAAAGTTAGAGGAACGAGCTGTGAATGACCTTGGTGCATCCAGCAGACCAGACCTGGGTTTGATTCTCACAATCTCCACTTGCATACTGTGTGACTCTAAGCAAGTCACTGAACTGCCCAGTGCTCCCAGGTCACCCCTGAAAACAGGCACTTATGCCTAGTGGGCCTTACCCGGTTACCAAAGACTAAAATAAATAAATAAATTTGTATTGACTTTTCAATACATGCAACTCCAGGATAATAATGGGACAGCATTCTTTACTAGCTGGGGCACTATTTGAAGTCTGGGCTTTCCATTGGTTAATCTTGATACAAAATTCCCACTCAAGGGGAGTGGCTTGGGCTCAGCCAAGATGGCAGCTTAAACCTTTTACTCTGGCATTTGACACTCCACATCCTAAATGATTCTAGGGTTTTTGGAACCCCCATCACGTTGAAAAAGATACCTACGATTTCAATGTGCAACAGGCATCCTGAAAATCTGTTTCTTTTTCTACTGCAAAACCCCAAACAGGGGTTCCAGGGGGTTTAATTTTCTGACCAAGATCTTTCACATTGCCTCGGTGGAAAGATGGCATCGGCTCCATCCCATTGAAAACATGTTTGCACAAATGCTTTCGGGCATCAACAATCTAAAATTAACATCAGACACTAACAAGCAAGCCATCTAGGACCTCAATACCCAGGTCACTACTACTGAAAAGGTGGGCAGCTGGACAGAGATAGTGGTTGAAGAACTCTGTGCCCGGCTATGGGATCAGGCCAAAGCTATTCAGCTCCTCCAAGAGAAATTGGATGATCAAGAAAACAGAGGGAGATGCAACAACCTGTAGTTTGTTGGTCTCCTGGAGAAAGCAGAGCTCCGGGACCCCACTGGCATCTTGTGCCACATCTACCAGTAATTCTTAAATTCCCAGGGAACCCTCAGTTTGAAACAGAGAGGGCCCAACACTTCCTCGCTCCAGTGCCCAGATTAGGTGAAAAACCTTGTCTGATCCTCTCTAAATTCCTCTGCTACCAAAGCAAGGCAGACATACTGCATAGGGTATGCATGCTGGAGCACCTGGAGTGGCAAGGCCACCGCATAATGATTCTTAAGGACTTTTTGAAAGACCTCACTAACTGCCAGACAGCATACATGGCAGTGAGGCAAAGACTGCACCAGCTCCACTTTTCCTTTGCCATCCAACACACTGCAACTCTATGGTTCAAAGCTAATGTGGTACAGAAGGCTTTTCACTCTCCAGAGGCCACCACTCCTTACCTGGATGATCACTGGCCACAAGGCCAGTGGGATCTGAAGCGCCCTCATCTGCAGCACCAAGCCAACCTCAGATCCTGAGAAGATTCCCCTAATAAGGATATGATCCAGCACTGGGATCAAAACAATCTACACCCCTCACCAGAAGGCCAACCTGAAGAGCCCTGGTCCTTCCCTCAAAGGCCTAAATCAAAAAGCAGGAACAAACACCAGTGGGGCAAAGATAGGAATAGCTAACACCTTCACTCCAGAAGCATCAGTAGGAGCAAGGATGAACACAAGATGGATGAAGCCCGTTTCTCGTCCTTCCATACCAACAGATACATATATCTGACTCATGAACAAGATAACAACTCAAGCCACAATCAAACAAAACATCCCAATACCCTACATCAAGCTACTGTTATCAACACACACTGACACACATCAAAAGGTCTGCTCCTGACACCATGCCTCAAAAGCCAATTTCCTGGTCTGAAGTGGTTGCAACTGTAAAAACCACCACCATCCCACATCTTGAAACCAACCAGGACTATGAAAATGGGGTGCCAACTCTGGCCATAGGATCCAATGTCAGCCTGGTGGGCCCGACATGAAGGTACCATAAACATGTAGTAGTTAATGTCCCCAATCTAAATATTGGGAACTGGTGAAAATTGACTTGATCTGCAGGGATATCTGGAGGGTGGGGGATGAGAGGAGGCTTAGATAGGTAAATTGTTAATACTTTTTTTGTATTGCTTAAATACTATTTAATACATTTTCTGATGGGTTGTGAAATTTACCTTCCCTCCATCTGTTCCACCCCCTCCTGTTTTTCAGTTGTGCTAAATACAACTGCTTATATGTTGTAATCTAAATGTTACTTGCAGCTTGTGCTGGTGGGATATAGGGCATGCCTTTCTAGTCATCTGTTCTCCCAGGTGCCCTTTTCCTTTTAACTTTTTATATATATCTGCATCACCATGCTGCTTCATACGCAGCTCAAAAAGACATTTTCCTACCTTCCCGCCGGTTGCAGTCTTTCATCTCAACCCTGTGGCTGTGCACACATCCAAAAGGAGCAGGGATGAGAAGAGCTATGGTGGCTGAAAATAAACATTTCCAATTAATGCTGAATATCAGGACCCTTTTCAGCTCTGCCATATTTAGCTCCATCTTCAACCTTAATCCCCTTCTACTCTAACTTCAGGAGCAGATCATTATGCACTGGACACCCCCTTCCCCCAGATGTCCAGCACTTCAGTGGACTCCATAATCTAGGCTTCAAACCTATACCCACCTCCCATCACCCCCTCCTTTTCCACCTCCTCCAGAACATGGGCCCTCCACCCTCATAATCGCCCTCTTATCTCTATTGACGATCGGAGAACCACCCATGGGTGTTATCTCTTGAGGGCCTGCAGTCTTTGGAGCCGGTCTCTTGGTGGTGTTTCCTGTGAACTGTGGGTGCTCTCATCCCAGCTGGCCCACTCTTCACCAGACCGATCAGTACTGCATAGAGGTGCACATCATTCCGTCTTTCAGAAGAGTAGAGCCACATTCTCAACACTGCTCCACAACTCCAGGAGCGGCCTTGAGTCCCTGGGAATTGCTCCCTTTGGCAGTCCCTTTTATAGATGGCAGGACATTTAAATGTGGTGTCAGACTTGCAGATGATGCCGTAATCCCACAGGCCGATTGATTTTTGCTGACACTTCTTGTTTCAATTGAGCCTGCAGAGCTACTAGGACCCAACAGTTAACAACTTCCCACAAACGCCTTTAACTAAGAACAAAACTATGGTCATCATTAATGCAAAAATTTACAGCATGCAGCCCAACTGTCACCTCTGTGACCGGACATAAACCATTACAGTCCAATCCCACATGCTGACTAATCAATCACCAATACACCCCAGGATCTGCCAGGAATGATCTGCTCGAGTATAAGCTAAGACATTTAACTATGGGGGCATGACATATCTTGCTCCTGACCCCCTCCACCCGACCCCTCCACAACTCTCTAGCCAGCTGTCTACACATGCTATTTTCATTTTGAACCAATGAATAAAGAACAATGTTTATTTGCCTTTTATTTTTAGTTATGAATGAATACGTTGCTACTTTAACTCTAAGCTCAACCTGTATTAGAGCCCAAGAAGAATTGAGATGCAGGACACTGGACATAATGTATTAGAATCCAATCCAATAACCTCCCCCAACCCTTTACACCTGGTTCAAACACCAGCAACCTATAGGAAGAACCCCTCTGCTCCACACATCATGGAACAGCTGTGATGATGTTTCCCCTTATCACAGTGTCCTATAAATGTGTTTATAACCCAAATATTCAGCACCCAGCTATGTACAGTATATACCCATGATGGACAGGAGAGATGCTAGCCAGACACATAAGTTAGAAGCTTAAGACCTAAAGCTCACAGTCTGTATAATATAAGACCCCCAGCTGACAAGCATAAGGGGGGCACTTAACCATCTCTTAGAAAAAGCCACAAATTACCTCACAGGGGAGCATCCCACACCTTTCTAGGTACACCTCAACCTTGTCATCCATCAGCACCCCACACTGACTTGATGTTTCCTTCCCACTGAGTGGGATCTTAGGGGGCAGTGACCCTACTTTCCCCTTTCTCCCCTTCCCCCAGCTTGTACCAATATCTGTCACCCTCAGACTTATCTATGCTACTCAAGGACACGCACGCTGAGGCTGCTGCATGGTGATCCCAGCCAGTTATGTTTCCTAATCCCCCCCCCATGTCCTGGGACCTTGTACACCAATTACCATGGGAGTGAAAACCCCCGAAGGCTTATAAGGAGTGACCAGATGTCGACTACTGACTAATGTTAGTACCTTCTACCACTAAAGCTGAGCCCAGGAGTGTGTATAGGAACCTTTGGCCCACCATAAAGGGCCAGATCACTTTCCTATCACCTCTGACAAGAATGTCTACGTATATAGTTATGGTTAATGTTGTCTGTTTAGTTATATGTTTTCTGATCCTTTACAATGACCTTAATTCACTACTGTATTCCCTCATCACTGGAGTCTGGATATGCTGGAGTGTAGCTTCTTGGAGGGTGGACATCATAAGTTACTTGATGTCACCTCCCAGACCTGCTTCCTTTTCACTCAACTCTTACCCAAGCAGGAGCATAACTCCTAAGCTTCCTAATGGCTGACATACAGTTTCTTAGTTGGAATGTCTGTGGTTTAACTCATCCATTCTACAGCAGCTCTCTAAGAGTTCCACTCCTTCTGCTATCTATACCCTTAACACTGCATCCTGATTATTCTACTCCGAGAATTCAACTGCTTGAAAATTTATTTCAGCCAGCTACAAGCCATGGCGGAAATTTGAAATCTGGGGTTTCTCCTGTCAGCTCCACGCTTGGTAGCCTCCAAGCAGATGCAGAAACCAGACCGATCCAGTGACCTACCGACAAGCCCTTACACCAAGCGGTCTGTTTCTTATTGCCAGGAAAGTAAAAACACTGTTAATTGTGTGAAAATCCAAACAGACACCAAAAAAATCAGGAAACAAGAAGGCTTAGGCTAGCCACCATTCCTACACTCCGGTGAGTGAGACAGAGGTTGAAACATATTGACCTCAAAATCAGGGGAAAGCGGTGCCTACTTCTCAGTGCAGTTTTCTTCTATTTCAGAAATGGATGAATCAGAAATGGAAGAAAATATAGAATAAGAAGGAAAACATTATACCATGGATTCTTTGGGTTGTTCTATCGACCAAATATTACTACTGCTAGAAAGACAAAATCAACGCTATGATGCTTTGAATGAAAAAACTGATTTTATTCAAAATGAGGTTAACCAAAACAAAGAAAAGATAAGACATTTTGATTACACAACTAAAACAGAATGTGGAAACAACACAAACTTTCGACAACAGAATTAAAGCAATGGAGGTTACCACAGTTGCTATAATGAAAGAAAACTATTCTTTGCACAGAAAAGTAGAGAACTTATAAAATCAAACTACAGGGTAGGTATAAGAACTTGATAATTGTGGATATCCCTGGGAAACTGGATTCAGATTTCAAACTGTAAGAGATATGATAAAAGATATATTTATAACTGTTTAGGAATTGCCATTGGATAACCCACTTTTTCTTACTAAAGCTTTCAGTATGCCAAAGAAAGGATCTACTGATCTAAACTCCACAGCTAATATTAAACCACAGACTGAGACTGATCTAGACATGAAAACAGTAGTCTTCATTTCATTTGCTTTTGACTCCTACAGAGACCTGATTGTTCATCTCTCTTGCCTTAAAGGGGTCTTGATGTATAAAGGTTATAGATTTTATGTCTACCCAGACTTTGCTTATTCAACACAACAGTATAGAAGATGTTTCCTTACTGATCAGCAAGACATTTCAGAACTTGGTGCCTCTCACTAGCTGTTAGCACCAGCCAAAGTGAGGATCAACCATCAAGGAAAACAATATATCTTTTTCGAGGAGGACCAATTATCAGCTTTCCTGCATTCTCAATATGAAAAAGGTTCATCTATTGAAGGTGAATCCTCAGCAGGCTCTGAAAGAGAACTTTCCTGTACTGTTGAAGAAATTTAAAATATCTAGAATATGTAAAGGTATATTGATTGAGGAAAACATTCAATTGAACAGATGTATCATGGTTCATTCTTGGATTACTATAACCCTTTAAATTTGATTTGGTGTTAACCATAGTAAACTGGAAAATATCATATATACTAATTTGCTAATACCTTAATAACTAGACTAAATCTGGTATGGTTGTTTATTGGAGTTTGAATCACATTATGTTAATAGTGAGTATTATAGGCTAGAAAATATAAATATACTTGGACTACATGCAATGGGAAACCATAATTTATCAACTAACATTGTAAATCTTGTCCTTTTCCAATAATGTGGAGTTGTTATATCCTATATGTATATTATATATATTTATTTATTGCAATGTTTCACCAGGAAGGGCACACTGAACAACAAGTTGCTCGCCTCTCAGTGCATCCTGGGGGATGGGTAATGGGGAGGAACAACAACATACAATATATAGATCGAGCAGCATTGAACAGATTGGAACAGTACTAAAAATAATGTATGAACCAGTTAACCAGTTAAACAGTGTGGAAAACACACAAATTGCAGTGTATGCATATTATGAAAAAAATTTCAAAAAATAAATATAGAAAAAAAAACAAAAAAAAAACACTGCATCATGGGCCTTTCTAAGCAAACATGAAGCCATACGCACCATACCATAAACAAATGCAAATACCTCATGAACCATATGTGCTACACACAAAGTACAAGGGACAATGTTGTTTAGCACAAAATTAACTTTCTAACAGTCCTATGCAATCAATTCTAAGCAATTCAGGTTTTTTAATACTAGCCAAAATACCCAAAACACTGATTTTGTTAAATAAAAAAGCAACGTAAATCAATTTTTTTTTGGGGGGGGGCAAGTAACATATTTACACCAAATTATGTATCCATACATGATAAACAGGTAGTAAAGTAATTCTGCACTAAAAAGCAAGCTTTCTAATACAAAACATGTATTTTTATCCCTTTTATTTGAGGTCCTTTTGAAAGGCCTGATGGACAAAAGTCAATCATACACACCATACCATAAACAAATGCGAATTCTTCATGAACTGTAACTGCTACACACAAAGTCTGAATGGCAAAGTTGTTCAGCACAAAATTACATTTCTAACAGTAGTATGCAATCTGTTCTAAGCAATTCATTTTTTATGCTAGCTGAAATACCAAAAAAATGGAGTTTTTTTAAATAAGAACCATACACACCATACCATAAACAAATGCAAATACCTCATGAACTGTAACTGCTATACACAAAGTATGAATGGCAAAGTAGTTCAGCACAAAATTGCCTTTCTAACAGTGGTATGGAATCAATTCTAAACAATTTTTTTTATATATATACTAACCGAAATACCCCCCAAACTGATTTTTTTTAAATAAAAAAACAAAGTAAACCCTTTTTTTGTGGAAAACATAACATGTCAACACCAAATTATGTACCCAGACATGATAAGCAGGCAGTGAAGTATCAACAGGAAAAAAATTCACCAGTCTGCAGTACAAAGGTATTTATTCAGCATAAAGCCATTCCATAAAACATTACCTTAGCATAAAAACACACAAGTTAAACTCATGGGTGAAAAGGAAATAGGTCTTCACACACAAGACTACATGCTCAGGTTGTCTTCTTGCAAGAAATAAATCTGCTAACAGCAGATGCCCAGAAGCTCAAATGGGAATGGGTAGGTATCGAAGTCCACAGTTCTGCCAAATGCAAAAAATTGGGAGTCTCTATTCTTATTCACCACTGCTTTTAATGGCAAGTGCTGAGCTGAAAACAGCAAAGGATACAGATGGTAGATGGGTCCTGGCCATCATAAATCCTCCCTCAATGCCATTAGTACTGGGGAATCTCTATGCACCCAACGATGATGCCCCATCTTTCTTCCACCATCTGGCCACTCAAATCACACAATTTAACTAACAAAAGGCCCCCCTCTTCTTTGTTGGGGATTTTAACCTTGTGATGGATCACTTAATAGATTGCAGTTATAGTGCCCCCCCCAGCCACATTTATTTTTTTATTTTTATTTAATGCATCAGAAATAACCTTTGAGCTGGGTGCTCTTTACAAAGATTCCTAATCATCAGACAAAATAAAACAGGTCCATTGGCACAATTCATATTACACATAGACAGAAATACAAATACAGTATCTACAAAGAAATACCATCAGAATAGGACATTTACATGCAATTGATACAAGCAGAATTACAAAATTACAAGTTTGCGAGATAGAAATAGCTGCTATGAGCCAGGCATTGTCACTAGTTTAGGTCCTTATTCTATTGTATTAATGCAGGTGAAAGGTGGATGGTGAGAGGTGGTGGAGGCGGAAGAAAAGATATGCACATACCAAAGCAGTGCAGACAGTTAAGATGCGGATGATGAACCAGGCCCTAACAGATGTCTGAAGACACTGCCACCCAAGAACCCACGATTATATGTGCTATTCAGCTGTACACAAATCTTATAGCAGGCTGAGTCTTTAGTTGGCATCTCAGGCATTTATCCCAATGTTAGTAGACTGTACCATCAATCCCAGAGTATTATCAGACCATGCTCCACAACAACTAATGATTTTGTGGGGCTGAGCTACCCAACACCTCCCCCCCAAGGCTTGACTTTCTATTAATGCTTGATCCGCATTTTTAAACCTGGATACAGAAGGAAGCTGCAGCTTACTTTCAGGTAAATGATGACAGCCAAACATCTGTGAGCACCCTCTGGGAGGCCTTCAAAGCAACCATGAGGGGACTCATCATAGGCTACACTGTTTGACAAAAGAGGGAAAGAAAAGTGAATCTCAAACAACTGGAGCATGAACTTCAGCAGCAAGAGACTAGTATCAAAGCTCTCCCAAAAGGTCCTAAGAACCCAGATCTTTACTGAGTGGTACTTAGCGTCTGGCTGGAATTTGACACCCACCTAGCCAGGAATGCTGAACTGGCCATCTTCTGACTCTGCCACAAATACTAGGAAGATGGGGAAAAGTGCAGCAAGGTACTTGCCTGCTGCCTTAAAAAATAACAGTCTGGGTGGCACATTGCAGCCCTCCAAAACAAGTCAGGCCAAATCCGGTACAAGGATTTGCAGCTCAATCAAATTATGCGAGAATACTATAGCTCCCTTTACAGCTACAAACTCTTGACCCCCAGCATCTGAAAACCATTCTGCAGCCACTGTAGCTCCCTAAACTCACTCCTGAACAAATACAGATATTGGAGGCCCCACTATCTGTCTCAGAAATCAATGATGCACTTAAATCCCTTACACCTAAGAATGTTCTGGGGGGATGGTTTCCCATCGGAGGCCTTACATCACCTGTCCCAAATGATCTCCACCATCTTACAAAGGTTATATGTGGAATCCACCATCACTGGTACTTTTCCCAACACCATGAGAATGGCTAACATAACAGTTCTCCCCAAAAAAGGGAAGACCCACACTGACCCAGTTGGGTATAGACCCATCTCCCTCATTACAGTAGACAGCAAAGTATTTGCAAAAGCTTTAGCTTTAAGACTAGAGAATATGCTGCATAGCCTTATCCTGCCTTCCCAGGTCAGATTCATCAAAGGCAGGATCAGCTAAGACCATACGTGCACTCTGTTCAACTTAATGCACATAGCTAAAAATACCCCCTCACTTGCCACAGCCATTATAATAGACTTTGAAAAGGTCTTCAATTTCATGAAGTGGGGATACCTCTTTGAGGTGCTCTGACACATAGGGTTTGGACCCAGTTTCATTAGTAATATACAGATCATCTACTCTAGCCAAAGTCCTCACCAGCTTCACCCTTTCAGACCCCTTTCCCCCCGGTAAGAGTACTTAAAGAGGATGTCCACTCTCTCTCTCCTATTATTTGTCATCATGACTGAACCATTGGCGGTGGCCATTAGTGTCCATCAGGGGATACAGAGGATCTAAGTTGCAAAACAGCAATATAAAATATTGCTATATGCAGATGATCTACTGGTTCTAACTACTCAAGCCCCTGAGTCCATGTCCCATCTCCTGGAACTCTTTTCCACCTTCACCACAATATCTGGTCTTAGGACAAATAGCGTGAAGACTGAAGTTCTACCTTTCAACCACCAATGCACAGAAACCATAATGCAACCCCTAGGACTAAGGTGGACTAAAGATGCCCTAATTTATTTGGGCATCAAGATCACACCACAGATGTCTAAAGTATGCAACATAAACTTCATCCCCCTCTTAACAGAGCTTAAAGCAGAAAGCGACAGGTGGAAACCCTTATATCTCTCCCTGGCTGGGAAAATTGAGGCCTTAAAAATGGTAACAGCCCCTAAAATACTGCGCTTACTTTCTCACCTACTGCTCAAAATTCCTAATAAATGGTTTGAGCAGATTGATAATCTCATAGAAGGATTCCTATTGGAAGGAAAGACTCCTTGCTTTAGTAGGTCTAAGCTAAGGATGCATGAAACAAAGGAGGTTGGTGATTGCCATGGTTCAAGGCCTATGCATGGGCATTTAGAATCACACAGATGGTCAGATGGCTGGCTCAGTCAGTGCAGGAACTCCCCATCTGGCTCGACATAGAAGTGTCCCAATGCAATGGAGTCTTTCCTGCACCATGCCTATACTCCTTCAGGGCTAAAGCACCAAGATCACACCCCATCATAAGGCCATCACTTACTGCATGGAAGAATATCCAGAAACTTCTGGCCATACCTCTGGCCCATCCCATATATACCCCCTTATGGGATAATCCTGACATTATTGTGGACAAGGTCCCAAAGAAATGGAACCAATGGGAAAACAAGTGCATTCAGGTGATTGGAGATCTCTTCATGCCACACTCTAATATGATTGACTCCTTCTAAGGGCTCCAAGGCACATTTGGCCTGAACAGGTCAGATTTCTGGTGCTACCTCCAAATTAGAAGTACAGTTCACCACATTCTTCCCATCTCAAATCTCCAGGACCCCCCCCAACCCGCATCCACTCCTGACCTGGGTCCAAAAACACCAAGGGAGAGCAGGTATCATATATTGTTATGTAAGGAGTCACTTGCCTGACCCCACATTCAAAGCGCAGACCCAACGGGCTTAATACCTAGGTAGGCTACCTGAGGATGTAGACTGGGAGCTTTGCTGGCACTCAGCACACAAGTTGGTCAGAGACCCCAAGATGCATTTAATTCAGGATCATATACTACATCTTTAGTATCGCACACCAGACGTACTGCAGAAAGCACACATTATCCTGGACAACAACTGTTGAAGATGTGGGGCTCCTAATGGTGAATTACATCACATTATCTGGAACTGCCCGGACATAAAACCCTTTCAATAGATATCACAAAACTGTTGACTAATGTCCTCGCTCAGCCAGTCACCCCCTCTCCTGAATTGCTCATTCTGGGGACCAACAATAAAGCAACACACATAAATTCCCCAACGCTGAAATGGATTTCAGCTGTTTCTATTAAAGCCAAATGCCTTATACTCAAGGACCCCTGTTCTCTGCGGCAAACTGATGTAAATTCTGCAGCAGGGACTCTGAACTTCTGTGGCACTGTTAGGTCAAATTCTGCGGCAAGGTTTAAAGTTCTGCAGCACATTTATATATAAATAATACAGAGCCAGCGTTACAGTTTTGGGGGACCCCAGCAAGGATGGCCTGTAAGGAGGATATCTGACTTCCACCACATAAATGTTAAGCTACATAATTTCCTTTAAACCTTCAGTTTTATACTTTTTCTTTTCAGAAGCTGTCCTGACTCTCCAGATTTATCTAAATCTATTTAGGGCTTAGTGCTATGTCATGCAACATTAATGGCTACTGGCAGACACCCCCTCAACGTACTGGCAACAAAGCAAATAGCTGAATAATTGTTCTCCAAAGGACAGCTTGAAGCAGACTAGCCATGGAGCACCCAAGACTCCCCTCCTCTGAACACCTTTCAGGGGCCCGATACACAGTCGTAGTTAGGGGTGACAGGCTCTTGGTGCATACAGAGGCTTCCCTGTACTGCCATCCTGAAAACCACCATATATTAAAAATATAAAATATTAAACATCAGCAGTGTCAGCATGATTATTTGTATATTTTTCTCTGTTTGTTTCACTCTTTTCTTGTTTAGTTGTCACATTTTGAATTAATAGTCTTTAGCTTTGTTGTCATCTTTCTTACATTGGCTTCATTTGTTTAATTTTCTTTCATGTGCACCTCACTCCCCTAGCCTGAAAGCCCTGGCATCTGCAAGGCCCTCTGACCATGGGCTGTCCTAGAGCAGTTAATCTCAGGATCACACCTAATCACACCTAATCATGGCTAGCTTTTTATATGTTCCCTTTTTTTTTCTTCTGCCTCTGTAGTCTTCTTGTCTTTGTTTCTAAGTCAGGCAAAGTTCCCTTTCCTCCAGAAAGGAAAAAATGGCAGCAGTGCTCCCACCGCTACTCCAGACCAGACCAAAATGCTGCAATGCCCTCTGCTCTCTTCTTTCCTCTCCAAAACCTTGTAAATGAAAAGCTTTATCCTCCCCCACCTCCCACCTACCTAATGGCAGTAATGCTATCTCTTCCCCCAATCTACATAATGGCAGCAAAAATCTGTCCTCTCCTCTCTTCCCCAGACTTAACCACTGCAATGCTCTCTTCCCTTCCCTTCCCCATAATGGTAGTAATGCTCTTTGCAACCTCCCCCTACTCTAGACCAATAGTTCTTAGACTTTGTCACAATAAGCCTCCCCAAATCCACGGAAAAGATTTTGAGCCTCCCCTAAAAACTGAAATAATCTTGGGCCTCCCCAAAGAAAAATAACATACTGTTCTTTGCGCAGTACACCATGAATATATTGAAACCCCTCTGAGTACTTGGCTCACATTCAGTTCTTTGTCTTACACTGACGTGAAACCTTTGAAAAAGAGCTCCTGTGCTCAAAGTTGTTATCTGAATAACAAATAAAATAAACAAATATTGTTATTCAGCTTATTACTTTGCTTCTTCCTGCTACTGCTCTTAGCACTTCTATGCTCAAGCCTCGTAGTTGGGCTGTTCTGCCATCAGTTTACAAATTGATCAATTATCACCACTCATTATAAGTTTATTGTTCGTATTTGTTTGCACTATTATTCACTGTGTATTTCTTGATTGTTTTGCAGTTATCTTTTGAAATGTATTCACTCTCTACCCTTCCCCAGGTACACCCGAGATAAGCTTTGGCTCATTCACCCTCCTTTGTCACCTATTAGTAAATAAATACATTAAATTCACTTACTATTATCGTCTTTCAGTTTACTTCATCGCTTCACACAAAATACATAAAACTCAAAATTTAAATGCAGCACTTTTTCAGACTTGCTTGAGCCTCCCCTTGAACAGGTTGGGGCCTCCCCAGGGAGGCTGGCCTCACCATTTGAGAACCCCTGCTCTAGACCAAATGGCAGCAAGATATTTTCTCTTCTCCCTAACATGATTCTGCCCCCAAAAACCTTGCCTGATCCCAGTTTTTAAAATCCTTTGTAGCCCACCTCCACCCATCTCAGCACCACTACCCACCCAGAAAGGAACAGGATGGTATTTGCAATGCTTTCCAAACAATTTTATCACAGCATGTTAACACACTGGGGACTGGCTGTCAGACTAGGGATGTAAAAGAGATTGGGTGCCAGTTAAACAGAGCCAGAATTTGATTTATTCAAATTGGGAGTGGGCTACTCTGGATTTATTCTTTTGTAATCTTGCCTGGTTACCAAAGAATAGAAAAAAAAAACTGACAACTGTATTGAATGGTCAAGGTATTTTTTCTTTAAAACAACTGAGAAGCTGCATCAATGCTGTGAATAAATCTATTTGTCCCTCAGTAGCATTTTTTATTGTGGTGCAGTAAATTTGAAATGTGTCTTGACCACCTTGCATATTGTCCTGGAGCAACATATAAATGTTAAAAAAAGGAAAAATGTTTCATCTGCAATGTCATTATGACATTCTCTGTTTTCTTAATTTGTTTTTCTCTTCCCTTATTTAGTTTCCACATTTTACATAAAAATCTTTTGCTTTTCACTTTTCTTACCTTGGTTTCATCTTTTTAATTTCTTCAGTCTATCCAGCATTCTCTCGTTCTTTTTCTGCCCCAACAATTTTTGTATTTACTTAGCTGTCCCTTTGCTTTCATTTTTTATAATTTACATTTTTCTTCCCTAGGCATCAGAGTTGGCCCATTAGGCTGGCAACCTCACAGCCCCATCCACAGCAACCACTTGTGCTCTAAACCTCATAAGGAAAGCAAATTGTGCCCCCGAGAGCACTTTACCCTCTCATGGTTTTAGAACAGGTAAACCCCACCACAGCCCATCTCAACCCCACTGCTTTCCTAACAAGCCTTGAGAATGCCATTGAGTGGTCTTGTAGATTTAAATGTATGTCATTATCCAGTCCCACACTGTACAGTGATACTCTGCCTCTTCCTGCCTCAAATGTGTTGTAAAGTCTCCTCTTAGACATTACTCTGCCCTACTCATAAAACAAGAAAGACCAGCCCTGCATATCTAAGTCCCACGAGTCATTCCATCCAGAGCCTCATTGAGTCACTCTGTTTTTTATATTGGCACCCCTTTTTAGTCCAACAGTGTGGGACAATCCTCTGCCTCTTCCTATTACTGCTGAACCCAAATGCTGGATGCATGCACCAGTGCGGCTTTGAGTGGGCCCTACAAAGCACTACTGGGATAAGGAAAAAGCATTCTGGCCCACTAGCAGTGACAGGAAAAGGCAATGGATTATCATGTAGCCTTGGATCAAAAGTGTGATGCCGATATAAAAAAATACAGTGACTCGGGGGGGGGGTCTCTCAGGGCTGGGTAGGAATGGTTTAAGGGGTCGGGGTGAATTTTAGTTCTTATAAAGCCACAAGCAGGTAGAGGAATTGCTTGAACGGAGTGGTGTCAGTCTCTGTCTATATTACTGGAGCAATTTCTGTGCAGTTTCTGTGGCCAACCCCAAATTCTGCAGCTGGACCCCAAATTCTGTGGCAGGTCATAATTTCTGCAGCAATTGCTGCTTGCTGCAGAACCGCAGAAAACAGGGGGCCTTGCTTATACTGAGAAGATGGCATACACCAGCTATTCCTACAATAGCTGAGCTGCAAATTAATCATGCTTCTTAGCCTGATTTGAGAGGCTGTCACATCTCAGCACAAATACTATGGTAGATTATCAGACACTGAGGGATTCGTATTTTCAGTATTGGAAAGAAAGAGCTCCAAATGTATCCCCTACCTCGATGCCATACGTCAAATGGGGTAGGTTGAATTTCTGGTTGACTAGACATTTCCTTGGTAGGGTCTCCTGGGGATAGATGATGCTGGGGGTCCACCAACTGTTGTTTATATCCGCTGTTATACCGGATGCCGTGATCTACTACTCATACTCCAGTGAAGATAAACATGTTACCCCATACATATATTATAATCTTAAGGCTCAGTTCTGTTCTAGTGTTCTGTTATTAATTTTCATCTCCCTTCCCTTACTCCTTGTGGTGTTATTTCATGCACCTTCCCTGGAACAAGGACAGGAACCCATCTGGAGGCTTCACTTCCCTCGTGCAATACCAGGATCAAGACAAAGCTGCTCCATGATCCTTTTCTAGCCAGCACTTTTAAAACTACTAGATACATCCTCCAGAACTTTCAGGACAGTGTCTATAATGGTTATCAGATATTTTTCTGTATATGTTAATCTCTGTCCTTACCACATTTACAGTGTATCGCATGCTTATATGAACCATGTATACTTTGGACAGAAGTTAAGCCTCCTATATGTATCCAATATGTTCATTTTCTTAAACTTTTAAAAAAAAGATTAACTTCAAAATGTCCACTCAGGCAAAATTGAGATACAGGGCCTGATTTTACAAAGTGATGCTGCAGCACAGCGAACTTGCGGCAGGGTGTTGGACGCAAGTTGCAACTTCATGGCCCAACAATGCGGCAAGCGATTCAGAGATGTGCTTACAAACACCCACAGCAACCGGAACATGGGACACAGGGAGTTAGCACAGGTACCCCTGGTCTAACTTTGCATCCCGGATTGCGGCACTTGCACCACACCTGTGGCGCATGGTGCCGTAAACTGGGTGAAGTGTTGCAACTGTGCTAGCCCTTCTAAAATCAGACCGACCTGCATCCAAAGGGACTTTGGCACAGCTGCGTCGCACTTTGTGTCAGATGCTGGGCATGCCACAAGCCCTGCATCCAGTTTATAAAATTAGGCCCATAGTGCGCACAAATATTTACACTATAGTGGTACAGTATGCATCAAAATAAGTGAATATCTGTCTATATTGGAGGTACAGCACTAGTACTGTAATCTAAGTGATTCAGTCACAAAACTCTCAGGCATGGACCACTGCAGGACTTAGGGCCATGGGGGATGGAAAGATAAAGCAGTACCCCACCTGTAGCTTATGAGCCAACACCACAGTTTGCCCCCAGAACATCAAACAGATTATCCCTCTGATATCAACAAAGAGTTGCCCCCCAGATTCCAGTTCAGTTCAATTCAATTCAATTGTCAACTCTATCCACTCTCTTACTGAACTTGTTTTGTCTGGAAAAAAACTTACTTACCTCTGAAGACCTACCTTAATATCACTATTCTATCTATTGAAATAAACTGGCAGCAAAACTGACCCTTGATCCCTAGGATAGCCCACTGATCACTTCCTTGACCCATCAGAATTTGTCATTGAAGACCACCCTCTGTGTCCTGCCCAAAAACCAATGCCTGATCCATCTAGTGTTCCTCTCCTAAACCCAGTTCCTCATCTTACTTACCCAGTCTCCCATGTGGCACTGAGTCAAAGGCTTTGCTGAAATCCAGATACAGAATCACGACTGCCTGGTCCCTGTAGACAGATTGTGTTGGTGAGTTTAAAATGTCTATCAAGTTGGTCAGACATGATCTGTCCCTTGTGAATCCATGCTGGTTTTTGTTCATCATCCCCTTGCCCTTTTGGAATTTAACAGTCTGTTACATAGTTACTGTCTCCAGGATCTTGCCCACAATGGATGTAAAACTCATCTTTCTGTGTCTCCTAATTCCCAAGATCCTCTCTGTCCCCATTTTTGTGCAGTGGTACTACCTTTGCTACCTTCCAGTCCTTTGGCACCTTGTCCATTACCAGGGCCTCACTGAGGAGGGCTGTCAGGAGTGCTACCAATGCATGCCCCCTCTCCCAAAGCACCTTGAGCTGCATCCCATCTGGCTCTGATGCACTGTTAACATTTACAGTAGGTTATGTAGTCCTTTAAGTACCTTATCCTTGGATATCTAGCCTGTCTCCACTTTCTGTCCCTCAGGTCCCTCAAATATAATCCCACTGTCATGTTTTTGACCTGAATCCTCCACCATGAACACTGAGCTCAAGTACTCATATAAAACATTTGCTTTCACCATATCACTTTTCACCCTAACCTCATTCTTAATTATCCTTTCTGTAGTATCCTTTGTCTGTTTCTTTTCCTTCATATACCTGAAGACCGTCTTATCAATGTCCTTAACCCAGTCCAGTGTTAGCTTCTGCCTTCCTAATGAGTTGTTTACTTATCTCCAGCTTATTCTTTTACTGATCTCAGTTGGCTACTGCTCTTGGATGTCCTGAACGCCCTCTTTTTTCCCTGATTGCTTCCCTCACCTGACTGTCAAACCAGAGTGACTTCTTCTGTTTATTTGTCTTACTAATATATCTAATGCACTCATAGGAAGCCTCTAGTTATGCTGCTTTCATGACTGCCCATTTGTTTTCCACTTCCTTGATTTCATCTATGTCTATCAGTCTATCAGTAATTAACCCTCCCATTCTAGTAAAGTCCATTTTTATTTTTCAAAATAAGGGACCATAATGCTGGAGTTAAGCCTTTGTGCCTCCAACAACCTGTTAAATTGTACTGCGTTGAGGTCACTTTGACTTATGGAATCCTCCACCTTGACTTTACTAATATTGTCCTGATTGAACATAATGAGGTCCAAGATGTTCTCTCCCCTGCCTCATCCATTGGCTAAGGAAGCAGTTCTGTGCAGCCTAAAGAAACCTCTGACTACTAAGACTTCTGGCTTTTGGACTTTCCTAGTCAGTGCCTGCTGCTTTCTTTATTCCTCTTCCAGTGTTGTGCCTGCCCCTGATGCCTGGCTTGATTGCTTGTAGGTCACTGCTAGCTTGAGTTTCTATATCCTACCTTAGTCACCAGTAGCCACAGTGATTCTACTCCCCCTGCAGATAATCTTTTAAAGTCTTTTACATACACTACCATCACCTGTCACCCCTTCCCCATGTCTTCTCTGTCTTTTTGAAATAGAGCATAACCCAGGGTCTAAAGTTCTCAGTTGTTGTATTAGTTTGCCCATGTTTCTATAGCTGTCATCATGTTCAATTCTTCTTTCACTGTAATTACCTGCAGTGTGTACATTTTGTTTCCTAGGTTCCTAGCTTTCATGTATAACCCTTTCCACTCTTCCTTATTTACAGCTTGGGACCCATTGTGTTGTTAATGAAGGTGCATTTTCTCCCTAAATGCCATTCTAACTACCTCATTCCCACTACATATGCTAAGTGTGTTGAGGGAGAATCATTCTGGCTCTGCATGTGTGAGATAGAGAATAGAGGATGGGTAGGGGGTTATAATGAGGATTTTACACATACCCCGAGGTGTGGGATGCCGCATAAACCCCAAGAGCAAAGCTTGAGGGGTTTGTTAAGGCATTCCAGACCAAGGGGTATGTTTAAAATCCTAGTTTTTCCCACCTACCCATTCTTTATTTGATATAATTGCTGGGGATCATTTGTTTTACCACAGCAATTATATAAAATAAAGATTCCTAAGGGAGCCATGGACTGGTCGGGTTTCAGTGCAGTCCACGGCTCGTGAAAAAAAAACTGTACTTGTGTGTGTTTATCTTTTTAGTTACTCTAGTCTGCAATTTTTTCACGCAGTTATTTCTTTATTTTCTTATTTTTTAAATGAACTTACCGCTAACTCTGGAGTGTGCCGATGTCTGTATCACTGGGGAATGGTGGCTGGTGAAAGTGGACGAGCAGTGGCTGAGCATGCTCAGAAGTAGAGAAACTGGGCACATGTTCATCGTTATAACCAGCTGGTTATAATGATGGAATTATGACCTGGTTTCTCTATGGGAGAAAACGCTCCCCAGTTATTATAATATTTTTATGCCAGGTATCACTGTACTGCTGCCCCCTCCTAGTTTAAATACCTGTTAATTGCCCCACCTATTTTCTGCCCTAACTCATCAGTGCTCAGATGCAGGATATCCCCTGTGAACAACCGTCTCTGTGAACAACCATCTCTCATCAAACAATGAGCCCCAAGCACCAGAAAAATAAAAACCTTCATAGCCATACCATCAATTCAGTCTTTTGTTGAATTCCTTAATTTTCTCTTGTCTGTACAGTATTTCAAGTGGCATTCATAGTACCTTAAAGAAGGTTACCAGCTCTGCTGCTGAGCTCGGCTTACTGCCTAGTAGAGATGCAGTGAAGTTTTACTAAGTGGGCAAAATTGCCATGAAGTCAGCAATTTCGCCCCGCGTAGCACTTTGCATATTTTCCCAAATAACCTGTAATTCGCCATTTGTGACTTCGTCTTGTTATGGGGGTTTTTAAGAGCAAATTGCACTTAAAAAAACCAAAGTAAGTAGAGGTCACAAATTGAGAATCCACCCAACACCACCCCTGATCTATCCCTGGTGTCTAGTGGCCCCCTACCCCCCTACCCTGTCAGGTAGTACCCCCATCCCACTCCCCCTTAACCTCGAGTCAGACCCATATAAAAATACATATTATTTTCCTGGTGTCTAGTGGCCCCCACTCCCCCACCCTGACAGGTGGTATCCCCACCCTGCTCCCCCCAACCCTGAGTTGGATCTGTGTAAAAAATTACTTTCTGGTATCGAGTGCCCATACCTCATCAGAAACATGTAGTACCCCCCACCCAGCTCCCCAAACTCCTGACCGGAGCAGGCCACCGACACAACCCTTCACTCCCCTCCATGGCTGGCAACCCACCCAACTCAGCTCATTCAGTGACAAGTCACAGTAATTTTCTGAGTCTTGCTAGGATGTGCAGAAGGGAAGGGGGCTCTGGGGTCCACAATGCCTTTCCCCCTTTCCGCTGCCTCTGCCAGTGACCGGAGCAGCCCCCTACCCTTCTGCACAACCATGCAGGACTCAGAAAATTACCGTGACTTGTCAATGAATGAGCGCGTGCTTGTACAAGCACATGCTCATTCACTGAGCTGAGTTGGGTAGGCTGCCGGCCATGGAGGTGAGCGGAGGGATGTGCCTGTGGCCTCTCTGGTCGGGGTTGGGGGGCAGGGGTGGGGGGTACTACATGACAGGGTGAGGGGCCACTAGACACAAGGAAAGTCATTTTTTTTACATGGATCTGACTCCAGGTTGTGCAGTGGGGTGGGGGTACTACTTGTCAGGGTGGAGGGGTGGCCACTAGACAACAGGGAAAAATAATATATATATTTTAATCAGATCCGAACTCAGGGTTGGAAGGAGCAGGGTGGGTACTACCTGTCAGGAGGGGTGGGTGGTGGCCACTAGACAACAGGAAAATAATATATTTTTTATATGGATCTGACTCAGGGTAGAGGGAGGTGGGGTGGATTCCACTTTACGGGGTGGGGGCCTCTAAACACCAGGGAAACAAAATAAAAGTTTTTTAAACATCCTGAAGTAATGCGAAGTACCCTTAAAATGGGAACTTTCGCATTACTTCTGGGTGCATAGTTATTCGCCTCACTACCCATAGTATGACCTGAAGTTTGGGTTATACGTGAAATACTATGGGTAGCGAATTTAATGCACTTTGCCCACCACTACTGCCTAGTTCTCAGAAGCTGTCCTTAATCCTCTCTATGCTTTGGTTTGACAGATAGATCATTAGTATCTATATGTATAACAATGTCTGGCTTGCCCTCCCCTACCCTGATGCCCTCCTGCTGGAGAAGTACCTTCTTTACTGTTGCCACTGGAAGACGGTGAACAGATCTTTCCACTGGATGAGGACTACACACCAGCTTCTGCACTCCTATAACTATATAATTCTGCAAAACCAGAATATGCTTTTTACTCCAGCCCTCATTTCCAGAAACCCCTTCCCTGGATGCATAACTGTTTGGTGCAGCCACATCCCCCTGGGTGTCAACTGCTGCTTTCTTTGGTGAGTCAGAAGCTTGGCCTAAATCAATCAGTGACAAAAACTAGTTCTTAGTTTCCACCCCAGGGTTTACATCCCCACTATCTAATCTTTTTAAATCCAATCAATCCAGTTCACTCCAGTCCAATCCAGTCTATAATTATTTATATAGTGCTCATCCCAAAAAGGATGCAAGCCATGCATAATGTAAAATTTACCAATAAAACACATTACCAGTACCATACACAAATACAATAAATTAGACAGGACACAAGTAAAATACACGATAGACAATCTGAATACATTTGTTTCAGGTGATCTCAAAGGCTTGTGCAAACATATAAATTCTGAATGCACATTTAAACCACCTGTAGAATCTATTTTCCTCATGGTAGAAAGAAGGGCATTCCATAAAAGTGGAGCCCTAATAGAAAAAGCCCCACAACATGCTGTTTTTGATGATTTTTTGAAAAAAATAGTGTTAGATTACCTTAGTGATTGAGATTGAGAATTTTGAATTAACAAATCCAGAAACATTAGGGCCACGGTCATGTAAACATTTGTGCTTTAAAAGGAGCACCTTAACATTGATTTGGAAATGGACAGGCAGTCATTGAATCTCTCTCCTTATAGGTGTAATATGATCACAAATAGAAGAATTCATGACTAATCATGCCACTGAATTTAAAACTGCAATTTAATTAGTTTTGTGTTTTGGAGACCTAAAAGAAAGGCTTTGTAGTTAATCAAGCCTTCAACTAATGAAAGCATTAACCAGCATTTTTAACTGATCCAAGTTAACATACTTCTTTATCTTTAAAATCCTTCTAAGATGGAAAAATGCAGTTTTCCTTATAGATTTAATGTGGGAATCAGACTTCAAACCAGGCTCTAAAATAACGCCCACATTTTTTACAACAGGGGTCACTTGCAAACTGTAGCCAAGATCAGACACCATGACCTGATCAGATAGAGCACTTGAAAGCAGCTGACCTTTTGTACTAAAAGAAATACTTTTTCAAGTTTAACTATAAGAAATTAACAGCCAGCCAAAAGCTAATTTCACAGAAACAGGCCTCTAAGTGCGCTAAACCATTACTTGCCATGTTGTGACAGAAGAATAGAGTTATCATCTGCATATATCTGATAACTGAGATTTTGGCCAGGATTCACAAATCTTTGCCCGGGCACAAACCCCATTTGCCTGGAGAAAACTGGGCTTTGTGAATAGTTGATATTCACAAAGCCCAGTTTGCCCCTGCAAACTGGGTTTGCACCCGGGCAAAGTAGTGAGGAAGCCGCAATGCAAATGAGGGGGAGGGGTCCTGCATATCCCCAAAATCTCCTTCACAAAGGATTTGCTCAATGCAAGGGCCTTTGCGAAGGTCCCTTCGTGGAGCAAATTACAGATGAAAAAACCTGGTGGTAATCTGCGTAACCCTAGTGGTTGGCAGAGGTACCATGGCCCTCTCATCCCCAATCTCCCACCAGAATGGCAAAAATCATTTCCCATAGTGTAGTGTCCCACCCCATCCCCGATCACCCACCTGATAATAAAAATAAATAATTTTCCGTAGTGTAGTGTCCCATCCCCATCCCCGATCACCAACCCGATAAAATAATGTATTTTTCATAGTGTAGGATCCCACCCCAGTCTCTGATCACCCAGTTGTCCACCCAGCAATAACATAAAATAGTTCCCATAGTGTAGTGGCCCCCCTGGTCCCTGATCACCTGATTACCCACCCCATAATAACATAAAATACTTCCCATAGTGTAGTGGTCCCCCCAATCCCTGATCACCCGATTACCCACCCAGTAATAAAATAAAATAGTTTCCAATGTGTAGTGGCCCCCCCCCGTTCCCAATCACCTGATTATCAACCCGTTAATAAAATAATTAATTTTCCATAGTGTAGGGTCCAACCCTGTTGCCCTTCTGCCCACCCGATATGAAAATGAATAGCTTTCCATAGTGTAGTGGTCCCCCCAATCCCCCATCCACTCCAGTATTCACAGACCACCCCTGTTCCCCCACTCTAGCATGGCCACCAGTCAGTGAGAGCAGCCAGCCCTCCTCACACCTCCATGGCTGCTCCTTAACACTGAACTGTCAAGACAAGCATAGTACACCATAGAAGCCCATTGTTGACAGTTCAACCAACGGGCTTGTAGTGTATGCTGTAAGCTGTCATTGACAGTTCAGTCAGTGGCCAGTCGTGGATGTATGAGGAGGGCTATGCTGTTCACTGGGGGGAGCGGGGTGGTCTGTGAATACCAGAGTGGGTGGGGGGTTGGAGGGACCACTGCACTATGGAAAGCTATTCATTTTCATACCGAGTGGGTGATCGGGCAATGGGGTGGGACCCTACACAATAGAAAATGAATTATTTTATTAACGAGTGGGTAATCAGGTGATTGGGGATTGGGGGACCACTACACTATGAGAGCTATTTTATTTGGTATACCATCATATGGGTGACTGAGACTGAGCAACTCAAATATGAGCAACTCAGTCTCAGTGCCTGTATTTTGAGGTGCCCTGAAAAGGTAGCGACGAGCAAAAGGGAAGGTGACCAGAACAACCGTGGGGAATGGAAGAGGAGGGAAGGTATCTGTGAGGCAGTGCAATGGAAGACTTCTGAGCTGACCATGTGGCATGGTGGTAAGGGTGGTTGGCTATGGTTGGGAGGGTACAGGGTTTGGGTCTGGGGAGCATGAGTAATTTTGCGGTTGGCGGGAATTTTATTTTTTACAAGTTTCACCCCCTCCCTAACATGCAACCCCTTGGAGTTGACAGTCTGTAGTTAGGGAGTGTAGGGGACACAGCCCCCCGCATCCATAGAGATGTGTGTCGGCACATTAGTCTTCACTGTGAGTGCACATCAACGTTTTTATTTTCAGCGATGTACAGTCGCCCTAATGGTGATCGCCATTTGGCAATCACCGTTATAACATGGAACCTTTTATTTTATTACCAGGGGATCAGGATGGGACACTACACTTTGGAAGTCTCTTCATATTAACAATGAGTGGGTGATCAGGAGATCAGGATCTGAGGAGGGACCCTTCACTATAGAATACACTTTTTTCTTACTTTCGGGTCTGCGATAGGGGTAGGGGTGGGCAACACTGGACTATTGGGGAATGCAGCTGCATGGTGCTTGGGCTGATGGGCGGGCTGCACACCACTGCACTAATGACATGCAGATGAGCCCATAATGGGTATGCTAATGGCCACTAGTGCTTTGCATGCCCAATGGGCTCATTTGCATGGCTCCATTGGTGAAAAGCACTTTAGCGCATGAGTGTTCTTGGCTGTGGGGCTGTTTTCCTAGCTGGCTATAGGGGCAGTGCTACTGGGTATTCTACTTCTTTTCCTGGGTTAGGGCTTCCCCCACCAGTCCCTATTTACAGCTGGATAGCCCACTGGGCTCTCCAACTATGAATAGCTCCATTGCCCACCAGAGCAGCTGGGAAGTGCAGTGCAAACATTTGCACCCACTTCTCGCACCTTTTGTAAATCCTGGCCCTTGTATCTATAAATATTCTTTCCAATTTATTAAATATAAATATTAAACATAATAGGCCCAAGTAGGGACCCTTGTGGGACCCCAGTGTGAAAAGTCTTAGTGGTTGACTGCATTTTTCCCATCCTTACTGTGAAAGTATGAGATAGTAAATGTGTAGGGAAACACTATAGCAGAACTGGCAAGCTCCAAAGACAACAAAGGAGATAACATTTTCCTGTGATCAACTGTATCAAAAGTCATAGGGAGACCCAAAAGAATTAATACTGTACACTCTCTAAGATTATTGATAATGACAATATAGGGCACTATGCACGATGCCAACATGCCAGCATAAACTGGACGCGATGGCATTGTACATGTGAATGCCATGGAGTGGTGGCCGTGAAGCATTCATGACATAGGCATGCAGGGGTTATGCACCTGATCCCCCAGCTGCGCAAACAGCAATGCACGGAGGTGGGTGGGGGTGTTCAGGGGTGTGCTAGCACTATGCAGTATGCACAAACCTGCGTAGTGTTGGAGCAGGGTGCAGAGGTTATGGCAGGAGGTCCTGCCATAACTCACTGCGCATCCCCACAGACACAGGCCACTGTCACCAGGGGACTGGTACAGGGCTCATCATGCTGCCCCTGACTGCTGGGCAGCTGGAGACAGCAGTGGCAGCTGAAAGGGTGAGTTCCTGTCTCTGGACAGGAGTGATGGCACCAGGACAGGATGGTGCTGCGTGGGTCCAGGTGCCTATATTCGGCATGCACAGCCCTGGACCTGCACCTCCCTATGCAAGGGATCCACTAGAGGGCCCAGGAGGGCATCCCATTGCATGCCCACCCAGGACAATGACTCCTCTCCTGGCTGCCCTGTGGAGTCCTGCACACTGGGATGGAGCAGCCACAAACAGGTGGGCAGCGATCAAGACTGCCGGTATGGGTGCACCTGTCCATGGGTGTGAAGTGCCGCGGGCAGGGTATGCGACTTTTCCACATACTCCTGCCCACTTAGTGCATAGCGCTCAAAGTTAGTAACTTATAAAAGTGGTTTTGGTTAAGTGAGTCATTCTAAACCAAAATTGAAAATGCTTCCACAAAGCATTGTTATGAAGGTAGTTAATTACTCAGCAACAACTTTTTCAAAAATGTTGGCTAACATTAGAAGATTTGATACAGGTTGGTAATTTACAAGATTTTTTGGGTCAAGATTAAGCTTCTTCAAAAAGAGTTTAACAACAGCAAATGCTAAAGTCTGGGGAACTTCACCTAAAACAATAGTTGCCAGCTCCGTGATAGAGTCAGTTAAAACAGGGAGACAAGCAAAAAAATAAACAAGCAGGTAAAGGATCAAGAGTGCAAGCTGACTTTAAGGAAATCCCAATGTTCAGAACAGTGTCCATAGGGAGTTCGATAAAATAATTTATTATTAGGCATTACCCAAAGGTATTATGCCAAGCACAATACTACAGATACATTTACAGAACCAAATGACAAATACAAAAAGACACCAATTAAAATCATTCATAAATACATAAAAATCCTACTTAAATAGTACATTCATTTAGAAACTTTTCTCTAAGATACACTGCAAAATGATGCAAATTCATACATGACAGGTTTTCTGTCTAAGTGCAATAGGTACAGAATTTATTCTTTATTTGTCCCCAAACTCGGTTACACAATAGTGGCTCAATCTGTTTTTACATGAATATCTGCAAGGTGTGGGCATTCCTGTATGTAATGAGTTAAAAACTCTTCATAATTATATAAACTGCCACAGCAGCATACAACAGGAATTTTTAAGTACATGTTTTTATTGTTACAAGGACTAACTGTAGTCTATGTTTTGCTAAGGCCCTTCTGTGTTCTGAATTAAGTCAGAAATTTAAAGTACTAGTGGATTTGATTAACTGGTTTACGTTTCTATTTGTTGTTTAAAATAGGTTCTGGGGGCTGGCCTGCCAGCACATCAGTAGGATTTCTGCTTGTGATACCAACGACCCAAGTTCAGGAATAAGCATGGAGTATTGGAGGGCTGGTCAGAGTAAGGAGGCCTGAGCATCTGACGGACATCTCGCCTCCTCTGGGGTGGGAGGCTATAGGACTGCCACAATAGTGTACCTCCTGGTGGCAGTCAGGGGGTAATGAGTCTGGAGTCCTAGCAAGCATCGGGATTGCTGGCACTCAGTGGATATCCACGCATTGTGTACAAGAGTGTGTGTGTGTGGCATTCCAGGATGTCATTGCATACCCACTTCCATCAGGGAAAACTGATAGTCAGATAATGCCAGTGGCTAGACAGGTGACGCCGCTCTCTCTGCTGCCATGCCCACTGCCGGATCCTGCCCACTTGGGCCCTGCAATCCCTCTAGTCTTCATCTCCACCTACTGGGGAATTGGATTCATGTAAGGGAGTCACCAAATGGCTGAAGGCAAGCCTGCCTCAGGGCAAGCTGAGGGGCTGCCTAGCAGGTAAGACGGGTGGACTGGGGCAATTTAACTTTTATTATCACTTAACCACATGCCTCTTCAGAATATAGAAAATTAAATGGTCTAAATACACTAACTCTTTATGTAATTTTCCATTCCCTGGAAAACCTGAATCTTCTTAAACAAAGGGGAAGACCTGAGACTCATTTATTTTTGCTAGATCCTGTTGCCAGATATTATCCCCGATTCCTTTATCGACTATAGAATTAAAGTTATTTATTTCCAGCATTGGCCAACTCTCCCAGTCAATATCTGTGTCAGTACCTAATATCATTAGTTTAAATTCAATATTTCCTCCCCGACCTATGTCATTTGCTCAGTTCAAGCTAGGACCAAAGGATTCTTTAAAAAATATTCTAGGCAATCTATTATCATCCATCTTCACAGCTCTCTTTATAAATCTAATCATACTTAACAGGCCAGAAGTTTTCAAAGATAGTAATCCCCACTTCTGTTCCATGTGGGCACCCGGCACATAAATTGGGAGTCCCAATACACATCTAATTAAGTAATTTTGCAAGCTTTTAATACATTCACATCTGGAATCCACCCCCCCTCCCCCAGATTTCTGAACTATATGAAATAGATCATTTTATTTTGGTCACAAATAGACTCATAATTGACTTGAATTAATTCCTAGCATAGGGAATTATAAAATTTGAAAATACCATGTATCACTTTCATTGCACTAGTTTTACATTGTTCCCAGTGTGCAGACCAAGTATTATTACATGTGAACGCTACTCTATCCTCACCCAGCCTCAGGCAACACACAGACTGTATTAACACTCCTTCATTGCTAACTTCCATGGCTGGTCCCAATTCACTTCAAGATCCTGTCGTTAGAGATTTCTTCCACTAACTCACTTCCTAAATAAATTTTCAATCTGCATCATTGCTACATAGCATCCATTCCTGCTAGCATCCTTTCTGTTTAAAAGTGCCATAAAAATCAAAAATAAAAAGATGATTGTAATATTGATCTTTGCACGTAACAGCTTTTCAAAATGTGTGACCACCAGGTTCTAATATGTGTCATTTGCTTCTTGTGTTCATATATAGTTTTTCCCAAGAACATGGAATACCAGAATCAACAGAATACATCACTAACTGACTCCTTGCACCTGAGCCCAGACTGTTTTTCATCACATGCACAGTCACACAGTCACCCAGATCACTCTAACGAGCACTGGAAGACTCCAGTCTCAACAATCCTTTACTGACTGTAAAAAAATATTATACATTGTGCTTTTTTTATACTGCCAGTTGGTGCTGGATGCTTGGATTCCTTACCCAGAGACCATTTTCTCTAGTCTTAAATTAAACAGTGCATGTGCTGAGTCTGACTCCATCATTCCACTCATCCTTGGTTGGACGAGGTGATGGCAGCGTATAACAATGCTGTCACCAAGGCGCTCGACAACATTGCACCGATCTGTATATGACCCAGGTCTTCTTACTTGAACCTATGGTTTGATGGGGCTCTCAAGGAGATGAAGACCCAATGGTCAGAAGTTGGAGCATTGCTGGAGAATGTCCCAGTCCTTGGAGGACAAACTGGCTTTGAGAACTCACTACGGTGAGTACCAAAGGGCAATCAACCATAAGAAGGCAGAGTTCCTGTCCAGAGAGATTGCTGCAGGAAGGAACAGACCAGCCGTACTCTTTTGAACTGTAGAGAGGCTATTATATCCAGTCTGTCTGCAGCTGAAAAGAGCAGTTTCAATCACCCAGTGCAAGGAGTTTGCTCAGTTCTTCTCTGACAGGGTGTCCTTCATTAGCGTGGGGAGCCCTCCAGTCGGACAGGAAAATTCCCACAGTACAGAGGCTGGAATGGGCATGGGCACTCCATTTGTTTAGGAAAAGTTTCAGCCAGTGGGGATGTCTGGGGTCATCAAGGTCATCTTAAAGCTATGTCCCACTTTTTGTGAACTGGACCTGGGCCTGATGAGTCTCCTAGTGGGATATATTGAGTTCATTGTTCCAGTGTTCAGAGAAATTGTCTGGTGTTCGCTTTCAGAGGGGCTGTTCCTTGATGCCTTGAAGGAGGCATTTGTGAGGCCCTTCTGAAGAAACCACCTCTCGATCCTGACATTTTAGCGAAATTACTGACCTATCTCCAAACTTCTATTCTTGGGGAAGGTTGTGGAGAAAGTGGTGGCTTCGCAGCTCAAAGCTCACCTGATGACCTTCAACATCTATGAGCCACTCATCTGGATTTAGGAGAAAGCATAGCACTGAAACAGCATTAGTTAGGGTGCAGAATGATCTCCTCAGGGCAAGAGATAGAGGAGAATGGTCAATTCTCATTCTCCTGGATCTCTCATCAGCTTTTGACAACGTAGACCACATGATACTTCTTAATCCCCTTAGAGGACTTTGTGGACTTTCCAGCAAGGTCATCAGCTGGTTTGAGTCCTATCTGACAGGCAGGAAGCAACGGATTGTGATGGGGACTTTCTCCTCCAGCCCGAAGCTCCTTGCCTGCAGAGTCCCTCATGGTTTGATCTTGTTGCCCATGCTGTTTGTGGTGTATATGTGGCCCCTGGGTGATATGATCAGGTGTTACAGTCTGAGCTTTCACTGCTATTCAGATTATACCCATCTGTATATGTCCTTTGCCCCTGGCACATTGGACGCTGTGGATGTGCTAAACAAATTCTTATCTGAGATTCAGGACTAGATGTCCTCTAACTAGCTGAGGCTCAACCCGGACAAGATGGAGGTGCTGGTGACTGAACCAGGTCATTGGTAGGATATGGTCACCACCAGAGCAGGAATAGGGTTTTTACTGGGTACCACCCCTCTGGTGGTGACCAATGAGGTTCAAAATCTGGGGGTCATCCTTGACAAAGGATTTACACTTGAGGCTCAGGTGTCTTCAGTCATCTGAAATTGTTTTTACCATTTGAGGAATGTCACCGATATTAAACCCTTAATCCTGCCTGATGAACTGCCCTCACTGGTACATACCTTTGTAACTTCCAGATTTGACTACTGTAATGCTCTTTACTTCAGGGTCAGTGGGGATAACCTGTGCCAGCTGCAGCTGGTGCAAAATGCTGCAGCTAGGTTGTTAATGGGCTTTCCTAGGTCCGTACATATAACCAAGGTCTTGCATGAACTGCACTGGCTGCCAGTCAGGTAGAGGATTGCCTTCAAGGTGAGCTTACTTAGCTGGCCCGGTGGTGCTGAGGGTTGAGGTGCTGGATGCTACACCTTGTGCCATCCTGGTGACCTGGGTTCAGGAATGAGTCCGGGATGTCAGGGGTCAGCAGGGGAAGGAGAAGATTGAGCGTCTGGAGGACTTCTCTCTTCTCCTGGGGTGGGTTCTGGGGATTCCTTGCTCAGAGGCAGCTCCTGGCAGAGGCTGGGGGCATTGTCCAGAAGCAGAAACAAGCAGATGGGGTCTGGTGTTGGCAAGACATCTGCGGGATGGCTCACACTGACACCATTGCATGGCCACACCAGGGGGTGGAACAATAGAAAAATACCCTGCCTACCAGTAGGCGAAGGAGGGTACAGGGGCCAGTCAATGACACCCAGTGCCGGGTCCTTCCATGAATTCCTCTGGCTCTCCTTCCTGCCTGGCTGCTCTACTGTATTATAGATAGAGCTCCAGAGGAGTAGGTGGTCCCAGCTCAGGGGACTCAGAGCTGGGGGGCTGAGTGGCCAGGTAGTGGCTGGAGAGGTGGACAACAGAGGAGGAAATGGAGGACTTAAGGTGGGCGGGACCATGGCAGTGCTGAGTGACCCTCTGGAGGGAGTCCAGGTGGGCAGTGAGAATAAATAGAATCTGAAAAAAAAAGGTGGGCTTGCTCACTTATAAGGCCCTATATAGCTTGGGTCCTGGTTATCTGTCAGACCTTCTGACACCTGCCAGCCAGGTGTGCTCATTTCACTCTTCCACAGAGGGCTTCCTTACAGTTCTGAGGGCACAGCTTAAGACCTCCAGCGACTGCGCTTTTGAAGTCGCCAGGCCCATCCTAGGGAACTCATTGCCATGATTCCTAAGGGAAGCATCTTCCATGGAGAGCTTTAAAAGAGGACTTAAAGCCCATCTGTTTAAGCAAGCTTATAATTTGCAATCAGTATATTAAATGTTTTTTTTAGAGTTTTATTTATTATATATTTGTTTTTTAACTGACTCTGACTTAAATTATTGAAATTATTTATGTTTTCCTGAATGATGCACCTCTATGTAAAGCACCCAGAGCCTCCAGGATTGGGCACTGTATAAATAAAGTTTGCTTAGTTACTTACTTACTACCCTTTCCCTCCTTCCTCCTTGTTCACCCCAAGCTATTCTCACCTCAGTCTGCCTCTGCCTTACTGCTATGGTAGCTGTATGGTGGGGCACTGGAGGGTTGTAGGTGCACATCACATCTCCAAAGGCAGTCTCTGGAAAATCTCTGTAGCATATAAAGCTCTATAGGTGTGTGTGTATGGGGGGGGGGGGTATGCATCATTATACAACAAAGTGAGACAAAAAACCCAAACACAACTGAATCTTATTTGAACTCCTCCCATCTCTGTGTGTCTGCATTTTTGGAAGGTGTGGCCTGTAGTTCAGTGGGGGGAAATAGTTCCTCCCTCATTCCCTACAACATTACAACATGATACAAAATGAAAAAAATATATAATACAAAATGAAATTAAATATAAAAAAAATGTTTCTGTTGTTTTTTGGCAAAAAATGTTAGTTTCTAATTGTTTGCTTTTTCTTCTCTTTTTGTCATTGCTCTAGGACCTTCTATCTTTACTTGGAATTCCTGGAACATGGGCAGATTGCTGGGCTTAGCAGATCCCCTTTAGATCCCTCTCTCTACTCTCATTTCCACTGGATTTGGAGCCCTGTCTTTTTGGAAATTAGATCTTCTATCTTTATCCATTAAGGAATGAAAATTGTGTCTCTATTTCCTTGTACTAGATCATTTATGTGAAATAGCGTATTAAAGAAATTAAAGAAATAAAAGCATAACTTTGTCTTTGCATAGATATTATATTAATATGTGAATATATGAGATTTGTAAACATTAAGGCTTCATTTCAAATAATAAAGCATATTTAATGTTTTTTGATACAACAGATCAGGGTGCATATATATATATATATATATATTTTTTTTTTATATTCTTTGTTCTTTAAATAATCACCAAACTGTTATGAGGCAAATCACTTACTTCTGATTTAATAAATATTGATGTAGCACACCTGTGGTGCTGTCAATCTGTTTGTATTTAAGTGTATGTCTTTTCCTACCTGCCACACCTCCTGACGAAGGGTTGTATCCCAAAGCGCTGGGGCAAGTGGTTGCATGGTCGCTTTGAACACAACTCTTTACTAACAAAACAAATGCTTTAAAATCATTTAGAGTTTGTGGTTCATTCAGATTTAGTTACAGGAGTGCAGTCAACTTAGGACTTGGAATTTATTTGGGGCTGGCTGCCCTTTCTGACTGCACTTGCCGCATGTTAGCAGGTGAGAGGAGCTTCGCAGTACCTCAATTTGGATTTATACTACATTTGCCGTGGTCTGCAGAACACCCTTACTAGTAGAATTTAACTTGCGGTTTGGTACTATCTATAATATTATTGCGACCCGCAAAGTGTCCGACGGTCCTAACTTTATCGAGGCAAGGTAACAACCACTTATTTTCCCTTATTTTCTAAATTTGCAAGGATTTTCCAAGTCGGAATGGAAGAAATGAAGGTAGTGGCTTATCGGACAAGGACACATTTGGCTGGGAAAATACTTTGAGTGGAAAAGAGAGATTGGAGACAGCAACAAATTTATTGAGCAACGCTGCAATGGACACAGATAAAGGTGATATCAAAAACCTTTTTATCCAACTTGAGATATTGTTAACAAAAGATATAGATTTAACATACACAATAATTACACTTGAAGAATATTTAAATAAAGAACAACCACCCAGGGGTTTAAGGGTTAATATTATCCCTGATTCTGGTTAGGCAATTCTGAATTTAGAGACGAATGGATAGAAATAGCGTGTGGATGCTCTAAAAAATTCTTGAAACTTCTTGTGTGATCTGAAACCAATGAACTGAATAAATTAACTGAGGAATTAAGAGAAATTAAACGACGGGTCCTGATATACAAAGAGGACTCCAGTTATAAAACATTTGATGGTGCTTTACAAAAGAAACTTAAAAAATGTGAAAAGCAGATAATTGCCAGAAAACAAACAAAACTGTCAAGAGACGCAGATGACTATAAGAGGGGCAATATCCTTAAGTGGAGAAAGGAGGAATTCAGATCCAGAAGCCGTACAAGGGGGAGGTCAAAAGTTAGATTTCAAAGTCAGGACCCAGTAAGAACAGAATATAAATAAAATCAAATAAAACAATAATCAAGAGCCAGGAAATTCAAGGGAGACCATAGATTTAACAAAGAAGGCTTTTTTGGACAAACAAATGAAAGAAAAAGAAAAAGAGAAAGAAAAACAAGACGAGGCAAGGGGGAGGAAAGAAGATCAGAAAGATAGCAGAGATCAGTTAACAAAATAACACCAGCCTACAGGTAATAAATATCTCTGGAACAGATCTCACTATTTCTGAAGAAATCGTTTTATCAAAAGGACTTTCCTTTATACCGACACATAGAATAAACCATTTTGCAGTTATTCTGGATCTTAAAAAGATCTTCAGAAAAATAAGGCTTAAACTTTATTTCTTTAACAAAAATAAGAAACAAAGTTCAAACATGGGGCTTATTGAAGAAACAACTGCTGCCATAAATGAGGAGACTGATTTAATTTTACAACATGTTCCCACTGATGTTAATAATGAAGCTAATTTAAAGCAGCAATGCTATGAAAAAAGTTATTCCAAAAAGCTAATTTTCTGCTATGGTTATAAAACATATTGGCAGAACTGCTGATTTGCATTTTCTGGATGCTTCCTATGCTGTGTACAGTACATTCGCATTATTGTCAGAACTCTTATCCTCCTTGGGTCCTCAGTATTATTTCTATGCAAAAATGAGGTGGACACCTTTTTTTCTTGAGAAATAATTACTCTAAAACGTTCATAAAATTCTTAAATGACAAAGAAAACTGAAAATTTCACCACCAAAATAAACTGGAAGGCATCTGGCATCAATTAGGAAGAAAAAAAGTGGGGTCAAATTTTAACCCATTTTTGTTGCACTGCTGCTTTAATTGGATACTCGGAAACAATTACAGATCTCACAGGCACAGAGGGAGAGTTGGATTTCTTGAATAATAGTGCACTTACTGCCTTGTTATGTGAAGCTGGACTAAATGATATGGACTTAATTGAACCCAAAATGGAAGAACCGGGACTTACAGAATTGCACAAACATTTGTTTAGAGGCAAGGCTATTTTTTGTCCCGTTACGACTAATCACACTATTTTAACATATGAAAATGTAGTATTACAACAAGTCACTGAAATGCTGTTAAATGCAACTCCTATTGTAAGGCACAATTTAAGTAACGAGGAATGAATAGCACTTAGAAAATTGTCTGATAGGGATGATTTAGTAATTAAAGCAGCCGACAAAGGAGGCAATATTGTAGTCATGAAGAAAGAGCAATGTGTGGAAATTATTAAAGATCTGCTCAATGTTGAATTTAGCTATGAAAAAAATTGAGCTTCAATCCCATTACTGCTTATAAAAAAGAATTGTTTAAATTACTCGAACAGGCTATCAATAATGGTGACATCACAGAAGCGGAACACAAGTTTATTTGGTGTGAGTATCCGAAGACCCCGGGGTTTTACATTCGTCCCAAAATTCATAAAAACCTGCAAAACCCACCAGGAAGACCAACTGTGTCTGGAAATGGGGGTCTCACTGAAAACCTGGGCACTTTTGTAGAGTTCTTTTTACAGAAATGCGTAATCAAACTTCCGTCCCATTTAAAGGACACTACCCATACATATAGTAAACTTGAATGTCTGGTCTGGGATGTCAATTACCTGGGTTAGTGTCCTTGTAGAGTCTTTATATACTTGTATATGACACAAGGATGGTTTAAATGGTTGCAAATACTTCTTGGAAAATAATGACCTCAGAGATGAAATACCTGTAGAATTTCTATTACAGTCTTTAGAATTTATTTTGACACATAATATTTTTGAATTTCAGGGTGACCATCTTCAACAGTGTTGTGGTATGGCAATAGGAGCCAGCATGGCTCCAAGTTATGCAAATCTATTTTTAGGATGGTGGGAGGAATGCATAATCTGTAACCCCATTAACAACCATTCCACAAACATATAAACATGTGGAATAGGTACATAGACGATTGTCTCTGTATTTAGGAGGGGGAACAGAATGAAAATACCAGAATTCCTGGATTGGATAAATTTAAATAACCTGAATCTGAAATTTACATATACCAGTGATCCTTCCACCCTGACTTTCTTGGATTTAAAGTTGGTAAGTATTCCAGATTGGGTTGTAACTACTAGCTGCTATTGCAAAACAACTGCTACAAATTCTGTACTGAGAGCTGATGGTGTGCATCCTCCAATATTAAAGGAGACTATACCATTCAGTCAAATGCTGCGTCTACGCAGAAATTGTAGTACGCTAGATATATTTCTGAAACAGTGCAAGGATTTGGAAATAAGATTTCTAGAAAGAGGGTATACCGAAAAAACACTCACTAAGGCCAGGGAAGTAGCTTTAAAACAAGATAGATCAGCATTGTTGAGAAAACAAAAACAAAAAGGTAATTTGGAAATTGCCCCCATAACATTTGTAACAGAATATAATGGATTAGCAGGAAGAACAGGCAATGTGATTTATAAAAACTGGCCTATCTTAACAAGCAATATACAGACAGGATTGGCAGTGGGACCTAAACCAAGGGTAGATTTCAGCAGAGCTGAAAACATTAAGGACTATGTTGTACATAGTAGGTTACCACCCCCCACCCCCGCCTACACCTATATACAGAAACTGGTTACCAGAAAGACCTACAAGCTTCCACAGATGTAGACATTGCCGTGTATGTAAACCAGCTAAGACAGGCATTAGCTTTCAACATCCTAGCAATATGGAACTCAAAATGGACATCAGAGAGTGTATGACCTGTGATACTGCATTCACTATATACACCCTCTGGTGCCCTTGTAAAAAGATATATGTAGGATGTATAGCTAGGACATTAAAAACGAGAATCCAAGAACATGTAAGAGCTATAATAAATCAAAGAGAAGACACACCTGTTGGAACTAATTTTACTATGTATCATGACTCTAACCCTGATCTGTTACAGTTCATGGATATTGAAACTATTAGAATCAATCACCTTGGAGGTAATAGGATGAATGATCTCCTCAAAAGAGAAAGTTTCTGGATTTACACCTTAAGGAGTCTGGTCTTAATAATTCATGGGACATTAAACCATATTTACTAGACAGGTAAATAATGTCTCTTATTATTATTATTGTTTTTGAAAATCAGTATTTTTCTTTTTCCTTTTGTTATTTTTAAATTCTGCAGGTAAGGCCCTCTGTTTTATTAGTACCAAACTTTTGGGCATGATAGTGTGAAGAGATAACAGACAGAATAACTGTCCTGTCCAGGTTTCGCCAAAATTACTTAAGAGTTCTGAGTTCTGGAGGGATTCAAACTGTGAACCCCATGATAGTATACTGTATCTAATTAATAGGATTAGATTTATTTTAAAAGTAAATAAAGACTGTTAACAGTCTTTTAAGGCCCTGTTATATTCACAAATGGAGTCAGCATGTAAATTATAAGTAACATAACATAAACAATAAAAACTTAGAGGGACTGTTTACCCCCTCAGCATCTTTAATCTATACAGGATGCCATCCCCTTTTGAGTCCCTTTCACCAATGACAAGTAATGTTTAGTCGTAGACAGGAATCTCAGGCATAAGTTACCTTAGGTTCCCAGAACATTACAACATGATACAACATGAAAAAATATATAATACAAAATGAAATTAAATATAAAAAAATATTTTTGTTGTTTTTTGGCAAAAAGTGTTAGTTTCTAATTGTTTGCTTTTTCTTCTCTTTTTTTGTCATTGCTCTAGGACCGTCTGTCTTTACTTGGAATTCCTGGAACATGGGCAGATTGCTGAGCTTGGCAGATCCCCTTTAGATCCATTTCTCTACTTTCATTTCCACTATATTTGGAGCCTTGTCTTTTTGGAAATTAGAGCTTCTATCCTTATTCATTAAGGAATGAAAATTGTGTCTCTATTTCCTTATACTAGATCATTTATGTGAAATAGCATATTAAAGAAATTAAAGAAATAAAAGCATAAATTTGCCTTTGCATAGATAGTATATTAATATGCGAGTATATGAGAATTGTAAACATTAAGGCTTCATTTCAAACAGTAAAGCATGTTAAATGTTTTTTGATACAACAGATCTGGGTGCATATATATTTTTTTGTATTCTTTGTTCTTTAAATAATCACCAAAGTGTTATTGTGAGGCAAATCACTTACTTCTGATTTAATGAATATTGATGTAACACACCTGTGGTGACATCAGTCTGTTTGTATTTAAGTGTATGTCTTTTTCTACCTGCCACGCCTCCTGATGAAGGGTTGTATCCCGAAGCGCTGGGGCAAGTGATTGCGTGGTCACTTTGAGCACAACTCTTTACTAGCAAAATAAATGCTTTAAAATCATTTTGAGTTTGAGCTTCATTCAGACTTTAGTTACAGGAGTGCAGTCAACTTTGGACTTGGCATTCCCTACAAAAGTCTTCCAGTACCTGTTCTCCATTTGTCTCTGTTTTCCTTTGGAGTTTCTTCTCCTCACCAGCCTCTGAATCCATCGTGTTGCCTGAGCCCAACCACAGTGTCGCTTCGGCATTTGGTTAAGATGTTCTCACTCCGGAACGCCTTCCTTTCGCCTGGGCCCCTTGGCTTCTGCAGCACTCAATCTCACCACCTCATCAAGGCCTACAACGGAAACAACTTTCTTCACCATGACCTCCCATGCATCACTTCCTAGGCCAGGTGCATCTGGGCTTGGTGCCCTTTACCTTGCGACTGACACGCCACCACTGTGCTTTGCTTCCTTGCCCCATCCCCTGCTGCTTGAGGCAGGGAACCTGGACTACTTCTTTCTTCCATGCTGCTGCAGTGGCTGTTGCTGCTTGGGACATTTCAGACTTGATTGCGGTTCTCCTCCTTGCCTGTATTTCTCTCGGACTGTAGCCGTTTCAAGCATGGCCTCTTGTTCACTGGACTGGTCTATGGTGACATAGCTGTAGCGTCACGAGGGAGCAGGGAGTCGTTCACAGCTATTACACTGGATCAGTCCTTGCATCATTATGGTAGGGTCATTTCCTTGGATATCATTCTGCTCAAGGCTCTCGTACTCATCCCCTCCTGCTCTACCTGATACGTACCTGAAAAGTGTCAGTATGCTGTAACCACTACTTCATGACACTCCTCTTATGTTTGCTTCAATCACTAGTCCTTTGGGCCACTGTACCCACCTTTCCATTATGCCCATACCATCGCTGATATTATTAATGCCTGAAGACACCTGGATGTCGCTGTACTGAATGCAGACCATAATCGATGTTGCAGCATCTGTACCCTTTCTTTACCAACTACCAGTAACTCTCCTGCTCTCCTGTTAATGAGCCACTCAGCAGCTTCCCTCCTTTGGCATGCATAGTGATGCTGCTCTACTGCCAGTCTATCTCACGTCATCCAACCAGCCTACATGGAGGCCTGGTTCAAGTTTCTCGTGTCAACTCCCCTCAACAGACGTATGTGGAGGTCCTGCCAGTCCAGCTAGCCTACTTGGAGGCCTAGCTTGACTCCCTCACTCTACTCCTTCCTCAGGCTGCCCTACTAGGCAGTCCAGCCAGTCCTGCTAGCCTACATGGAGGCTTAACTCGACTCACTTTCTTCTACTACTACTCAGGCAGACCTATGTGGAGGTCTTGCTGATCCAGCTAGCCTACGTGGATGCCTATCTTGACTGCCTCACTACTCTACTCCTCGGCCAGACCTGCTTGGAGGTCCATCCACTCCAGCTAGCCCATGTGGGGGCCTAGCTCGCTACTCAATTCACTTCTTTGCTGTCCTCTAGTGGACTTCTGTGCAAACGAACTGGTTTACCGACCTGGGAATCTCATGACTCAACAAGTTTTCTGCAAGCCTCAAATTATGTATGTGCGGCCATAAGTGGATGACCGCTCATGTACATTTTATACCTTCCTCGCTGTCCTTCGTGAGGGTTTCGGCATCTCCTGTGCCCTCTACAGGGCATCTAATCTTCACTCACATCAGGCTTTCTTGGGTCATGTCCTTCTTCCATTGGTTTCTCCATTATAACTGCACTGGTGGACCACAGGGGACTCCACCATCCTTAACTCGGGCATGCCAGTGCGATGGCGGACACCGTGGAGTCCTACCATCTCATTTATGCCTGCCCCGAGGGGCCCTATTCATAGCTCAGACATGCTTTAGGGTCCTAGAGGCAGTCTCACAGTGGGTATCACCCTTCCCTTGGAGCATATTATACTGTGGCAATGGTGAACCCACGTGGGGGTTTTGCCATCCCATATCTTTCATGCCCATGAGGGGCATTCCTCATTCTAGATATTCCATCTCACTTAAGCTGACCCACATGGGGATCTCTTCTTCCTTTGGCTGACCACCTATGGCCTACTCGATCATCGAGTATTTTAACATTGCAAACTCCAGACTTGTTTGGGATCCATGCTTCAGCTAGCCCCTTCCAGGCCTACCCTACATCATCATTCCTTCATGCATCTGCTGCTACCCACCAGCCCTCTGGTCCATTCTAAATGAGTTACTATGACAAGACATCTCCATGGAGTATACCTCAAATTCCTGGACATTGTCTGACAATTCTCCTTTCTATTATAAACTCGAATGTAACACAGCTTCACTGGATTTATAGTGCCATGCAAGCCTCCAGTCACTGTGGACTCCTACTTTATCTTCGTTCTCTGCTCGGTAACACTTCCGTCAAGTCCATTCCTATTTCTCCTACATTCTCAAGTATTTGCAACATTGGCACTCATCTGCAACCATGCTAACTGCTCTAGACTGCTTTACAGCCATTTCACTTACAGTTCCTTTGTTCAGATTAACCTTCATCCCTCATCCAGACGTCATTCCTTGCTGGATTTCTCCATCTGCCAGACCGTCATCTTCAGTGTTCACGTCCTGCTCATCATTGCTGGTCAACTGGACTTAGAACTCTTACGAGAAAGTCTAGCTTTCATCTGCCTTATACATTAACTGTGCAGAGACCGTTTTCTTGCCTTCTCACCTGTCTATACTGAGTTCTGCTCCTGATCAAGGAAACATTTGTTGATCCTACCTCTGCTTCCTTATGCCAGCATCAAAGGACATCTGTCAACTTTGGCCTCCTTCACGATGGCCTACCAATCCAGCAGGAGGTCTTGGCATCATCCTGAGATATCCTTTCTACTAGCAACTTCACCCTCCAGAGGGAGCCTAGTGCTCATTTAACACATTTCATTTTCCTTGACCGACCTATGTGGGGGTCTTGCCTTCCTTCTGTAACCTAAGCTCTGGTGGACCACGTGGGGTCCCACCATAGCTCTAGCTTCACCCGCTTTTGGGCTTGGCTGCTTGCTCTTCAACTTTCCTTCTCCCACTGGCCGACCCACATGGGATCTCACCATCTCTACTGGAACCCAAGCAATGGCAGACCGCGTGGAGTCCACCATGTCTCCTGCTTCACCTCACACAGGACCGGCAACATACTCAACGCACACCTACATCACCCCTAAATGGGCCTATCTGCTGCTCTACACATTCCTGCTTCACCCTGCAAGGGGGCCTGGTGGTTCTTCTGCTTCAACCCAAAAGAGGGCCTGGCTAACTATTCACTACATTCCTGCTTCAACCCGCCAGGGGGCCTGGAGGTTTCCATCGGCTATGCCCCAAAAAGGGGGCCTGGCAGCCTGCACATGTATTCCTGCTTTGCCTCGCAAAAGGGCCTGGCACCTTCTCTACTGGAACTGTGCATAATGGATCATGGGATCAGTCTTTCTCTATTCTACCACACAGGAGGGCCTAGCTGCTTACTCAACGTAATTCATTACATCTACTACAGACTTTTCTTTCATCACACTCCAGGACTGACCATCGATCAGTTCTACTTCTCACCCTTCCAAGGCAGGATTCTGCAATCAGACTCTAGCCTAGCTGCCTGACTCTGCACAACTCTTCGCATTTACTCCTATGGATATTTGGACTTGGATTCAATAACCTCTTCAGCAATTCTCTCCACTGTGGACTCTTCATCTCCAGCACCTCATCTTCCAGGAGTACCTGCCTGCAATTGATCACAGGATATTGCTGTTCTTTTTTTTTGAAATTAGCCTTTTATTGTTTTTTATCACTTACAAAGGATATGACACTGGTATCAAATGAGAAGGCTACAAAGTTAAGCAAAACACAGTACAAGGAAAACAGTGACATGTCCTCCCTCCCTCCACCCACCTCCCTCTACTTAACCCCTTACCAGTTGCAGTCCCAAAAATATCTACCAAATCCTCTCCCCCCCTTACCGGCCCACCTCAGCTTAGATGCGTGTTAGACCAATCCATGCAGAAATCAAGAAGCTACACAAAAGGGAGCATTGTACTGACTCATACAATAAGGGGTGTTCATACATGTACAATAAGGGAAGGTACAATATCTGAGAATCACTAAGATAAATGAACACCAGTTTGAAGCATGTAAATTGAGTGCATTCCAGCCTCTGGAAGAGGAATGCCCTGGAGCTACTTTGAACTGTTCCACACTTAAGTTAAACAAAAGGTCTTGGAGCCGTTCTGTTTAAGTGATCTTTAATGGGTCAATACAGTGCCTTAATACAAGCTTCTTCAGTGTCATTGCAATCATTGCTATGTGATATCTAAGCACTTTAACCTTAACCTTGGAGTAATCCCCAATAAGGCATATCTCCGGAGTAAAGAGGTCCTCCAGACCTAGCAAAGAATCAGCTTTATCCCAAATTTCTGCACAGAGGTTCTGAACAGGGGGGCAGTCCCAAAAGATAAGACGGAGAGAACACTCTCCCTGATTGCATCTGTTACAAGCCGGAGTAGGGATCTTACCAATCTTGAAAAGTTTTAGGGGTGTCCAATACAAATTTTGTAAAAATTGAAATTGCGTAAGTCGCAATCTATCTTGGGATATATAAATGTAAGTTTTCTCCCAGATCTTACTCCAGTTGATGTTAATGTCTGGAAATTGACCAGCCCAGTATTTGGGGCCATTCTCCTGATTAGTAGAAGAAAAATCTAACAAGGAACCGTACACCTGGGCAATTGCATGGGGAGGATATACTACTTCCACCATGGAATTAAAAAATTCAGAGAACTTATCCTCTGTGAAAAGTTGTCTATTTGACCGACCTAATAAATGAGATATTTGGAATATCTTAAACATCTGTCCTGAACCTAGGGAATATTTGTTGACAACAATGGACACAGGGATAAGTTTCCCCACCGGAATTAGAAAGTCCTTAATTTTCATACTCTGGAGCTGGTGGATCCATAATTTAGAAATCTTTCTGCCACCTATTTTAAAATTTGGATTCCATCAAAGGTTGGTTCCAGTCTTCGGTATGTTTATATTTTAAAAAAGCACACAACTGAGAATAGGATCTTACCGAGATCCCTATGGGAGAATGAGAAATATTAACCATTAAGTTTTTAACTGTACTACATAGTAACATCGATGTGGATAAGTGCTCCATAGCTAACATTCTCCTCTCCAGTATTAACCATTGTGGTACATATGGCTGTCAGGATAGCATTTCTTCACTAGCCATCCATTTCATGTACTTAGAAGTCTGACTGGCCCAGTAATAGCCCCCAATATGTGGCAGCATCAAACCACCCTTGGCCTTGGTTGCCATCAATTTTAGATAGGCTCTTCTCGGGGTCTTGGCAGCCCAAATGAAGGAAGAAATGATGGAGTGGACCTTCCTAAACCAGTGATTGGGTATCCAAACATTAAGCATATTCAACGGGTAGAAGATCCTAGGCAGGATATTCATTTTGACTATATTAATGCATTCCCAAAGAGAAATAGAGAGGGATAACCATCTAGAGCAATCTTGTTGAATAATATGGAAGGTATCATTGAGGTTGAGTTTTTTCATCAGGGAGTCTGACTTAGTAAAATAAATACCTAGGTGTTTCAAGCATTTAGAAGTCCACTGAAACCCCAGGTGTGAAATATCATTCTTTAGTAGTCTATAATTTAGGGGAAAAACCATGCCCTTGTCCAAATTAATTTTATAATTAGAGTAAAAAACAAATTCTAGAATGATTTGCAGAGCAGCCTTAAATGCCACAACAGGATTAATGAAATGCAGCAGAATATCATCTGCATAGGCCGATAATTTGAGGTCAAGACCATGCATAGAGATTCCCGGAATCAAGGGGGAACTCCAAAGTTTAAAGAGTAAAGGCTCCAAATAGATATTAAAAAGAAGTGGAGACAGTGGACACCCTTGACGCGTTCCCGATTGGAGAAGGAATCTCTCTGAAAAAACTCATTACAATAAATACGGGCCTTAGGGTTTCTGTAGAAAAAGGCAACCTGATCAATAAATTTCTTTGGGAACCCAAATTTGCCCATTATGGAGAATAGGAAATCCCAATTTACCCTATCAAAAGCTTTCTCCGCGTCTAGGGACAGCAACCCAGCTGGAACCTCAGAGTCCCTACATGCGGAGAAAATATGTGATAGTTTCCTCAAGTGATCCGAGGAATTCCTACCCTTCATGAATCCTACCTGATCTGGATGGATTATGGAGGGCAAAACCACCGCCAATCTATTTGCTAATAGTTTGGCAATAATTTTCATATCATAATTTAATAGGGAGATAGGTCTATAGTTAGTTACCATTTCTGGATCTCTCCCCGATTTATGTAAAACAATGATATGGGCCTCCAGAAAACAGTCATCCATTTCTTTCCCCTCCAAAAACCACTTAAACAACCGACCTAACCAGGGAGTTAATTGCTTCTGAAAGGATTTGCAAAAGTTGGGAGAAAACCCATCAGGTCCAGGAGCTTTATCAGAAGGAAGGGACCCCACTATGGTCTCCACTTCTGTCTCAGTTATGGGAGCCACTAAACCTAATTTCTGTTCTTCCAATCATTGCGGCAATGGGAGGGCATCCAGATAATTATCCAGATTTTGTTTCTCGGGAGGATTAGACATAAGGTCATAGAGGTCTTGATAGTAAGTAACAAACTTCTGAACTATTCTTTGGGGATTTACTTGTATACTGTTATCCTGCCTAGATCTAATACCTTTAATAATTCTGGAGGCGTCCTGAGATTTCAACCGTACGGCCAACAACTTGCCAGATTTTTCCTCTTGATCCACATAATTAATTTTAGTGTGCATTATAGCATACTCAGCTTTGCTAAGCAAAAGGGAGCTATATTGGGCCCTTAAGCCCAGTAGTTTAATTCTATCACATTCTGGGATAGAAGATGATAATCCCTTTTCTAATTGACAAATCTGTTTTAAAAAAGTAAGGGCTTTCTGTTGTTTAACTTTTTTCTTATAGGAAGCTATTTTAATCATTTCCCCTGAATGCTGCTGCCACTCTGTTTTTATTTCTTTATTTACAGGTTTCTCCCCTTTCCCAATGGGCCAATGCACTTTAAATATAAACTGACTGCTCACTGCAGCTACAGGCTGACTCCAGACTAACCATTGGACTATCTTGAACATTTTCTCTTTACCACAATAACAGTAAACAGTAAAATGCTGTGCAACAATGATATATAATTATAAAGTTGATAATTACGTCAGTGCACTGCATGCATATTGGGACTGTATATACAACATAACACCACATCTGTGCGGTCCAGTAAACCCTTCAAAATTAAGTATCTACCTCCTGGATCTTGTATACAGAGCTCATAAGTAAAGGGTACATTATGGGAAAGTAGTATGGCTACCCCTCTACTTTGAGTACTGTCCCCTGCATTAAAAACCTGCCCTATTAATTGCCTTCTAAGAAGTGAGCCCTCTGAGACTAATAAGTGAGTTTCTTGTAGGAATATGACAACCCCTTTTAAACAATTAACATGTTTTATTATCTGATAACAATTAACTTTTTTCCTAGTGCCCATAATATTCCATGTAAGCAGTTTTATACTACCCGCCATTTAATATTACCTGTAACATATAAATATAGCTCAATATTCAGAAACAGCTTCCCATCATTAATAACATCAATCCGAGGTCACCCACCCCACCCCCAGTACCCTCACTTATTATCCCATTAGAAAATACAAAGCATGACCCAAAAAACTGTGGTATACATCCTTGAAACACACATTTTTGTCCAACTTTGATTATTATATAAAACAAAAAAATTCCAAGCACCCTCCAACCCACCAACCTAAAAATCTCCAGGTACGGATGAACAGAGATAACAATCACTGCCCCCCCCCCACTCACCCATGTCCTTTGCTAGAAAATGAACTACATTAACCCCAGATTTTAAGCTTAAAACTCTATAGAAAACTAAACATAATATAGCAAGTACTATAATGTCTTGTACCAATTAAGGAAACAAAGCTTTACTTATCTTTGACCTAATAAAATTCTCCTAAGGACTAAAACAATACCAGGTATGTGAGCAGTTTCATCACAGGCAAGCTTATCATGCCAGAGGTTCATGAACAATTTGGTTGTTTATGTTAACATTCTTTTTCTCTGTTGCAGCATATTTGCCACTCTGTCCAATGGGATTTCCTCTTGTGTTGCTCTGTGCCTTGGACCCTATGCTGCTCCTACTACTCTGTGCCATGTTGGGTCTTCCACTGGGTCCTCCACTGCTCCTATGACTCAATACAGTCATGATTCTTTGATTGCTTCTGTCAGTCTGACTGGTGCAGGGACCCCCCCTGTTTCTGCCACTTCATCCAGTGCTGGGTCCTCCACTGCTCCGGCCACTCTGTCCAGTGCTTGGTCTCCCACTGCCCCATGCCACTTCATCCAGGGCGGTGTCCTTCACTGCTATTACAATGCCATCCAGTGCTGGGTCTTCTACTGTTCTGGTCCTCCTGTCTGGTGCTGGTTCCACCTCTCTTCCTGCCACTTTGTCCAGTGCTGTGTCCTTTGTTACTCATGTCACTTTATCTGGTGCTAGGGCCTCTAGTGACTGACTGCTCATTCTGATCCTGTAACCATTCAAGGGACAGCTGCCATTCCAGCCTTCCTGGATGCCACAGGCACACTGCACATCTCACTCTGGATTCGAATCAGTTCATTGCATTCTTCTCTAGTCCTCTTAGGCTGCTGCTGCTCCCCTGCAGGAGTCATGTTTCCTGCTGGAATAATCTCTGCTGCATTCTGACTGCAGAACTCCCCCACTGTGCACGTTTCCTCTTTTCCACTCTGGCTGCCACTACTCCTCTAGGCTGTTCCTTGAACCCCAAGGCGATAGTTCATCAGGGAACATCAAAGGCAACAAATCAACAAAATGCCCCTTCTGAACCTTGCTTTCCCATACTTCTTGTTATAGCAGTTAAGTCCTCATTACTGAGACAGACACCCATAAAAATATTGCTTAAGTGCAGTTCTCGTTTAACAATCAAGTTTTTGTCAAACAGATAAAGTGCAGAATTATTGATGATGTTGCTGACAGATTATGGGATGACAAAGGCAAGTTTAAGAAAGTATGCTTAGTTGACAGCACAATGAAAATAATAATCAATCTAAATATCTACTGATTTCAACTAATTTATTTCAGATGATAGAACACATTATGCTTACTTAGACTGCTCATGAAATTCTAAGTTTTGTTTTTAGGATTCTAATTAATAAGAACAAATAAATAAAACAGGGACCCATGCCACATACAAGCTTCTTTTAAAATTGAACCGTGCTGGATATGCCATTTCCTATCTGTAGGTGTAGCAGTGCTAGAACTGAAGTCTGAGGATGTGAGGTCAGACTGTAGCAATGCATGTCTCTTCACAATTCAAGCATTTGCCACTTTAATAGTTTTTTGGCCTTTGAAAGCTTGTATGTGATGACCCTGCCTGTCAATTGCTTCTGTGTAGTGGTCTTAGATGCCTTTGATGTTTCTCAGTCATTTGGATAGATCACATTGTGATGGGCTTCAGATAGAGAGGCCCTTTGGCTTTCACTGATAAAGATAATGGGCACCAGACAATTTTGTGCTAGATCTACCTGCCTAATACAGAGATAGACAGTGGAGGCTCACTTTATTCAGCAGAAAGATAAATGAAGCATGGAGGTATAGTATGGCTTTCAGTCTTTTAAGATTAGTAGATAAGGATCTCACAAAAATTGGTGAAGCTCTCTTCCATGCGCTACATGAAAACAAGAGGTGTTTTTAGATTTGGAAGCAATACATGGGATGTGAGTGATACAAATGGCAGGTCATAACTAATAGTAGTCTACAACATAAATCAGAGGAAAATAAGTCATTTTCCGCCACATCGCTTTTGATTGCAGGAATTTCCTTTGAGCATTTGTTATATTTTAATGGATTAGAATGCATGCTGTTTTGGCTCACAGTTTCAATTTGACTGTGAGAGCAGCTGTATTGTGTCCTGTCATTGTTGACAAAACTCTAAATTTTTTTGAGCTATGTTCATTTGCACTATCAGAAATGTACTGCAGAGAAGTAAAAGCACTTCTATTTGTTTTTGCTGAGAATACTTGCGGTTTTTGTATGCCTATGACATGCAGATACACTGTTCTATAAAAAAAAATGTTTAGGATAGTTTTAAAAAGAAGATTCATTTTAGAAGGGTAAAGTTTAACAATGGAAATGTCATCCCACCTACCCGCTTCTCTGCAATCCCTAATCTTTCCTCTGCTGTATTTTCAAGTCCCACACAGTACTTATTTATTCCATTTGTCTGCAATGACTGAACAGGAGAAAAACATTAATCTATGGGCACCACAGGTCCAGGTGCATCCTGGGAGAGATTGTACAAGAGACATGCAGGGATACGGAGTAAGCACAAAGACTGTATTACATTTCTTCATATAATATATGACAAGCATGCAAGCAAACAAGCAATAATATGCAGAATTTACAAGCAATATAGGGGCAATATAAATAACAGCAGGGACAGCTTGAGTGAGTACTGTAATAGTGGGAAGCAGCATAAACACAGGCACCAGAGGCAGGGATGCACTAAACACTAACTGGCAAGAGTGGGTGATAGAGTGATGATAGAAATATAATCTACTAGCACAGAATTTTAAATAGCATCTCTGCACAGAATCCCTGCAGGCTAGTTCGGAAAACTGCAGCAGTTTGGTCTAATCAACTTTTCATTCTGCCTTGAGATGGTCTGTATGAGGAGACGGATTTAGGCTGAGTGGGAAGGGAGTTTCAAGGGAGGTAAATCTCCAGACTGGTGACATTTTTGAACTAGAAAAGAGCAAAGATTGATGTGATGGAGGGTGTAAGCAAGGAGAGACATGGGGGAAGGAGAACATATGGTTTAGGAAGACATTAGACCAGAATTTAGAAGGATAAAGACCTGAGGTGCCCACAGATTAATGTTTTTCTCCTGTTCAGTCACTATTTACATAACTTTTACTCTGTACAATAAGTCTGAATCCAATTGTTAGCTATTTACCATATTCACTGTAACAAGTCTGTTTGAGCACTACTTTGTAGTGTGTTCACTGTTGTATTATACCACTGAATGTGACGTGGAACCTTTGTAAATGAGTCTTCGACTCAAAGGTACTTTCTGAATTGTGAAATAAAAAAAAAATAATTTAAAACAACATCTATCTATAGTGAAGCCCGCCAGGATGAAGCAAAGTGTCACAGGTTTCCTGCATAACAAAAGGCATTAAAGAGGACAGGAAATTATTTCAAATTGGTAGCATGTTTACAATGTTCCAGTTTACAAAAATGATATTCATAAGCCGAAGTGATCCATATGTAACTGTACTTGAATAAAAAGTAATATGAAAAACTGTATTTTGTATTGTTTTGTTTTTTTATGGGCAGGATTCTGTTGCAGTTCTCTTCACAGAACCAGTGATATGGAGTTTTAACTATGTCACGGTTTGAGGAAAGAACTCTAGGCATGGTTCTGATAGGACAATAGCTCATGTTTAGCATTCTGTACTCAAACCCTGACATAGTAAACACTCCAAATTACTGGTTCCATGAAGAGAACTGTTCAGAATGTTGTTCATAAAAAGAAAACAGTTGAAAACACAGTTTTTCACTTCAGTATTTATTAAGGTGCAGGTAAATATGGTTCATTTGGAAGCAAGTTTAGCATTTCTGTTACTAGGAACATTACTAACTGCTGCCAGTTAGCACAAATTCCCTGTCCCCTTTAACTCCCATTGAAATTGCATTGTTTGCTGCAGAAACTCAACTGCAGAATTCTGCAGTGCTGTGCTTCATCCTGGTGGGCTTCACTCTATCTATCTATCTATCTATCTATCTATCTATCTATCTATCTATCTATCTATCTATCTATATATCTATCTATCTATCTACCTATGTATCTACTGTACCTCTCTCTCTATTAATCATCTATGTATGACTACATAGATAGCAGACAGACAAACTAACAGATAGATGGATAGACAGACAGTGAGATTAACTGACATACTGATGCAAGAATCAAACAATATCTAAAGATGCAGCTATAACATATGCAGACAGCAATATCACATAACAATACCATACATATCTGTCTACTGTAAATATTATATATATATATATATATATATATATATATATATATATATATACATATATATATATGTAGATAGATAGACAGATAGATAGATATGTTATTGTTCTGTGGTATTCTTAACTACATACCTTATATGGTATTGCTATTTGCTTCTTTAGATTACGTCTGATTCTTGTTTTCTAAAAATGGTATTGCACTCAACTTATACTGTAGATATGAGTATTCAGTTTCATCATGATAATGTATGTATTTTATTTATTTGATATTATTTGAACAATCAATCAGATAGTGTGGGATGGCTCCATGAGATACCTCATTTTTCTGTGGTATCCTTTTTAACTATATAAGCATGTCTGACTGTAAATTCATTCCAGTGAATAAGGCATCACTTGACACAAAGGTCATGATTCTGAGACTGTGTACCTTGTGTGTTGTGCATCATCAAATTCTACTCAGGACTGTGGAAGCAAATTTACTGCTATTCCCAAACCCTCTGAGCCTTTGTGACCAGAAATATTTGCAATTTGCTGTAAATACCTACACATGCGATCTTTTCGTTATGCAAACTGCAAATGCACATCCCAAAACAAGGAGCAAAGCTTTATTATACAGTGGACTCTACATTTATTGTATTATATTCTTCTTGCCTCAGCTGCTGCCCATACTGTACATCTCCCTCCTTGTTTGGCCGGCTCCATGCTGGCTGATTCTTGCCCATGCTCATTGCCCTGCCTTGAACTACCTTCCAAGCTTATCACTTCTAGACCAGCCACCTCATGAAGAAGCTGCTCTTGTGGCAGTGCCCCTGCAGACTGGGACTGTACACAATATTTTGGCTGGCAGAAGTGGAGTGGGCTGGACATAGAGTGGAGTGACTGGGGGGGCCTAGCTGTAACAGCAACGGTATGACTGTTTCACATTTTGTACATTTTAAAATAAGAAATAACATGCAGACCTGCCACCCATGGCAGAGTTGGAGAGATGCTAGGAGGCCTTGCGGTGGAGTTAACAAGGTACCCCTATAGAAAATGAAATACAGCATTTTTTGAAAACACATTGTCACCACAGGGAAGTAGGGGGAGGGGGGCATAAGAAATAATGCAATGGTGCCCATCCATCCTACATATGTAGCATGCAGTGCACTAACGTAATTATCAACTTTATAATTATATATCATTGTTGCACAGCATTTTACTGTTTACTGTTATCGTGGAAAAGAGAAAATGTTCAAGATAGTCCAATGGTTAGTCTGGAGTCAGCCTGTAACTGCAGTGAGCAGTCAGTTTATATTTAAAGTGCATTGGCCCATTGGGAAAGGGGAGAAACCTGTAAATAAAGAAATAAAAACAGAGTGGCAGCAGCATTCAGTTAGCGCTGTTCACACTAGTTTAAATAGAGCCTGTGAAAGTAAACAACACTTTCACACTGATGCCGAGGAGGATTTCTCTGAGTTTAGCTGGTACATGGGGAGAGAGAGACAGACAGACACAGAGACAGAGAGAAAGACAGAGGAGAGAGAGCACATGGAAGCTCAGCTGAATCACAAGTGCAGACTGAAGATATGCTGTTTACTGAGAGAGAGAGAGAGTGTGGAGGAGACAAGCATTTTGTACCTTGCTACTGCACATCAGCAGGGGACTAATTTCTATTAAATTTAACTGGTTTGCAGGTTGAAAGCACAAGGAAACCTTTTTAAGGCCTGGGAATTACATTTATTAAATAAGACCCTGTGGGATCAGAAAAAACCCTGAAGGCCCAAGTAAAAGCAGTAAAAGTATTTGAAGACACAATGAGCACACAACACACAGCAAAATGTTCATAATTTAAATAATTGGCATTTCCCCAGCTCCCCTCGTGGGTGAAGGTCGTGAGGGCATGGCACCCTCCCCCCGAGCAAAGGACCGGCTGCATCAGCATTTCATCAGCTCCCCTTGTAGGTGAAGGTGTTGAGGGCATGGCGCCCTTCCCCAGAGCAAAGAACTGGCGGCATCAGCATTTCCCCAGCTCCCCTCATGGGTGAAGGTCTTGAGGGCATGACGCCCTCCCCCAAGCAAAGGACCGGCCGCATCAGGTAAAATGACTGCCAAAGTGTGCAGCTAGATATGGAAAATCAGCCTGAAATTTGCGTACAACCACACAGTAGTAGGAAGATAGAGATGTATACATTTTAAGGACTTCCAAGAACTTTAAGTTTTTTTGTCCCTATACATGGGGAGATAGTTTTCTCCAGGGATCTTTGTTTCTAAACTGGTGACCATTTTTAGTTTCATAGTGTGTGCCTTAAGAGCTGTTTTTGGCGCCACTGCCTCACATTGAATCTCAGTGACTGCATTGCACCCTATGAGCCAGGGGAAAATCACCACTGTTTTCTCTTTCTGTTAGCCTTACTATGTGCCAGTTTTCACCTCTCTACTGTATGCTAGTGTGATCGGATTTGTACTTTGCCTTGCACTTGGACATGCCTTTAATGTTTAAAGTGTAAGGTTCTAAACAAGCCATTATTTAATCCTGCATGTTAACATGACTATCAGGCCCGGATATTCAAAAGGGTTGCGCCATGCGCAACAGGGTTGCGCATGCGCAAGTCCAAAAATGCGCCATTTAGCGATATTCAGAAGGAGGCAGTTGTGCCCCTGAAAACATGCTGAGCAACAGCGCAATGAAAATGAAGGCATGCACAACCGAAGGGGGTGGATCCATGCATAAAGACCGCAATCACGATAGTTCAAAGACTTAGCGAGCGCGCAAGAGTAGCAGCCAGAAATTGCAGACTATCGGAAATGAGCCAAAAAAAAGGCTCAAGGAAGCAGCGCAAGAACGCCACCGGCTGCCAAGGGAGAGAGAGAGAGAGAGACAGAGAGAGAGAGAGAGAAGCCAGCCAGCCAGCCAGCCAGCCAGTCAGCAAAGGGCAGGCAAGAAAAGTGTGGGCCATAGTCTGTAGAGGCCAGCGGGGGGTGCCCGGTGCAGTGGAAGTAGCAGTGAGGACAGCGGGGGTAACACAGCAACACCAGCGGGGGTTCAGAAGCCAGGGAGATGGACAGTGCCAGTTTCCACATGGAAGCTGTAATGAGGGGGATGAGAATGCATGCTGCAGGGGGACGTGGCCGTGGAAGGGCCCGTCGGCGGTATGCCCCCAACAGGCGGTACCGTGCCCGCATCAGCTTTGAGCTGTACACAGATGTAGAGATCGTGGGCCGGTACCACCTGAACAGGGCAATACTGAGACGGCTCTGTGAGCTGTGCAGTGATGTGATGTAGGCACCCTCACGACGGAGTCACACTCTGTCGGTGGAGACCAAGGTGACAGCCTGCATGTGCCTGCTTGCCACGGGCACCTTCCAGAGGCCGACAGGGGACACCACAGGCATCACACAGTCAGCCACGTCATGCATCCTCACCCAATTCCTCAGCGCACTGCTGCCACATGCTGCGGAGTACATCCATTTCCCCAGCACCACGGCAGAGCGTACAGCAAACATGCAGGAGTTCCACAGGGTAGCATGTATGCCTGGCATGCTAGGGGCCATAGACTGCACCCATGTGGCCATTCGCACACCACCTGGCCCTGATGGCCTCGCATATCAGAACAGAAAGGGATTCCCTAGTGTCTACTGCCAGGTGGTGTGTGATGCCACTGGGCGCATAATCAATGTCTGTGCCACACACCCTGGCGGAGCACATGATGCCTTCATAGGGTATTAGTCTGCACTGTGCCATCGATTCGAGAGTGGGGACATCCCCACAGGACATCTAGTGGGTGAGTACACATGTATGGAATGCAAACCCGGGGCAAGGGTGGGAATGCCACAGGTGCCATGGTAGTGGCACACAGTGAGATGGCCAATATGGACCTGAACATGAGACTGATCTCCACTATCTCCACACAGGTGACAGCGGATACCCACTCCGTCCCTGGCTGCTCACACCGTACTGGCGCCCCATGACCCCAGCGCAGCAACGCTATAATGAGGCACATGCTGCAACACGCAACATCATAGTGCGGGTGTTTGGGATGCTCAAGGCAGGCTTCCGATGCCTAGACACCTCCGGCGGTGCCCTACAGTACAGCCCCCAAAAGGCCTGTGGGATATTCCTGGCCTGTTGCATCCTGCACAACATGGCCAAAGACCATGGGATAGCCGTACAGGTCAAAGAGGGGGACAGCGATGGGGACGCCAGTGGCGCCGGTGTTGATGGTGATGAGCAGCCCCCCCTAGGATGGCGGGACCCCGACTGATCCGGCAGGCCCAGCTGCACGGGACACCATCACAGAGGAGCACTACGCGCAACACAGGCAAGTCAAGGGGACATGTGAACCAACACTGTCCATGCGCCAAACCACAGGCACACAGGGGAACACACCAGGGTGCATGACGGTCAGGGGAGTGGAAGGTCCAGGCATACAAACACACCATCAGGGAGGGGTGAGCACTCATATGGACACACACACACAGGCACAGAGCGTACATGGGCACATGCACAGCACAGCAGAACTGACATTGCTAACACACAGCACCACCGACCACCCCACCACCTGTACTGTCCAAATCGTGTGTGTCAGATGCTGGGCACCTTGCACCTTGGTGTACAGTACAATGCAGGCATCATCATGCACACGCACCTATGGACAGCAGTTGGGTGGGTGTGCAGGTGGTCCGTGTGTCTCGGCGTGGTGAGCAGAGCACCCAGCAGTGCACTGCCCACCATGACACACATTGCACACATGGCAGCACCAGACAGGGCCCGCACTGGGGACAGCTCAGTCATGGCACATCCCACGGCCACCGCGAGATGCGTGGCGGCCCGCGCTGACCCAACAGCACTGGCAGGCTGAGCAGGGCCACATGGGGTGGCACTGTTGCACCACCAGGGTCCCACCTGTGACAGCGACCTTGCCGCGCAGGGGTCTGCAGTATGCCGAACAAACCTGCACCAGGGGTGCTCCGGATGCCACAGCAGAACCCGGCGTGCGACAGGCCTGGTGCTCGCTAACGCCGGGAATGGGGAGTGGAGAGTGAACTGTGTGGGGTGTGCGGTACAGGGGCACCTGACTGTGTGCCCAATGCGGCCACGACAGAGACCACTGCCTGGGTCAGCCTGTCAATGGCGGCGGTCACATCCGTCAGCATACGGACCAGCTCAGCACGGTCCAGAGCACACTCCCTGCTGTGCCACTCCACGGACACAGACAGTGCCTCCACGGACATTGCAACCCGCCTCTGCAGCTGTACTGATTCCTGCAGCAGGCGGGTGTGCTCATCCAATGGGTACTGTGCCCCAACGGCATCCTGTCCCCCAGGGTGTGGAAGGTCCTGATGCACAACACCCCTTGAGGGTGGGTGCTGTTACGCCAGGACCAGGAATGGGTGGATCAAGGGCAGCAGACATTGCCACCGCTTGACACTGTACCCCCAGACCTGGTGGGTGATTGCTGCTGCTGCCCCTCCAACCACTGTGCCCCAGGGTCCACTCGTTCCACCGCTGTGCTGGCAACAGTGCCAGACACCTGCACAGCCACTGGTGCTGCCCCACCGGTGCTGACAGGCACAGCCTGGGACTGTGCCAGCATGCTGATACACAGGTTGGAACCAGAAAGGCCCAGGGGCATGTGCTGGCCTGCTGTGTGTCCGTCATGGGATACACACCTATCACTGCCCATTGCAGTCCTTGCATCATCAATGGTGCAGGTATGTACTACAGCCATGGTCAAAGCGTGCTGGCATGCATGCATGCCAGACTGCTGAGACACAGGCTGTGCACCCCCCACACCCATATCACCGACACCAGAGTTGGCGGCCCAGCGTGCATGCTGCTGCAGTGCCTGCTGGCTGGTGATAAGGTGGATGGACCCTCCTCCATGTCCAGCAGGTCATCATCACTGCCTGGACCCACCACCCACTCTCCTGAAGACGGAACAGGATCTGTAACAGAAAGAGAGTACATGTGAGTGCATGTGAACAACCTTCCCCCCCCCCAAACACCACCACCATGTCATACCGTGCAGTGAAGCACTCCACCTGTCTGGAATCCACCTCTTAGTGCGCCCTCTACGCGTCCACTGCATGGATGGGACCAGTGTCTCCTCAGTTGGGGTCAGCTCCAACACCACTGGTGGGCCCCCGCCAGTGCCAGCACGTGCTGCCCTGAAGGCTGCCACCTTCTCCTTCAACCTCCTGTGGTCTGTCCCCATCTTCTTCTTGCATTCCTGCACGGAGCGCTGGTGGCTTCCGTGCAGGTTAACAGCCCAAGCTACCCCCTCCCATGCAGCTGCACGGGACTGAGGGGTGCCCCTCCGTCCACTTTGTACTGCCTCCTCATCCAGGTAGGCCTGGAAGAGGACCTCTGTCTCTGCTGCTGTAAAGTTGGGCCTCCTCCTACGCCCACTGTCCTCACCCTCACCTTGGCTCTGCTCGGTCATGGCGATCTGTATGGGGGGAAGTGGACACCTGTCACTGTGCAGTCTACAGCATTTTCCCATGACCATTGTCCAGAACATCACAGAGCATGCAACTCACCTCTCACCTGCAGTAACCGAATCTGGCCAGCGCAGCCCAATGTCGCACATTTATAGCGCAATACATGCAAATTAGGAGTGGAGCAACTTTAATGACATGCAAATCATGCCACTGTGCCTTTGAATGACTGATCAGATGATTTGCATGTGTCGGCTGAATATCGCGAATCTGCGCTTTGCGCAATACGGATGAGTCGGCTGAGCCAATGGCACAGATCTGTGACTGTGTGGTACACTGCATTCGCATGCCCAGATAACCACGCAGGCGTCTGTCATGCTGCTGGCGTGCTGGCGATCGGCAATTCAGGCCATGGCCACCATTGTGCCAGTGGTGCTACGGCAATGGGCTACATGGCACTGTGGCACTACTGCGCAATAGTCCACTGTGGCACTGAGTGCGCAGCTGGTCAGTCGGCGCAGGATGCCTATCGTCAGATGGCGCTGTCGTAGCCTTGCGTCATTGCCCATGACCTTGTGTATGACCTTTGCGCCCTGGCGCTGTTCGTCTGCCATGTGTACGTCCCTATTGCGCTGTCTGGTGACAGCGCTATGTGAAGTGATGGCGTTGTTCGAACAGTGTGATTGGAGCCTGTGGTGGTCTATTCGCAACATCTCGCATTGGGGTTATGGCGCAGCGAGGCTCATATTGCCTGCTGTAAGTTGGTACCATGGCTGGGAGGGCTGTGTCCTGGAGCCAACTTGAAGTGGCCAACCTGGTGGCCTAGTGGAGCCCACTATGGTGCACTTACGGTGAGGCACCCCTCACCATTGCAAGAAGACAAGTGTGGCAGCAAGTGGCCACTGACCTGGTGGGGGTCACTGGATGGTGCCGGTCTGCTGAGCAGTGCCGGCACCGGTACAGTGACCTCCGCTGGAGGGATCCGGATGTGTTGGCGAGGCTGTGGTCACGTGCCAGGCAGGGCGTGGTGCCTAGGCCAGGTGGGTGTACCATCTATGCACCTGTATTCTCTGTAGGGGTGTGTGTGTGTGTTTTGGTGGCTGTGCATAGGTGATGGCTCGGCCATGGTTGGCTGTGTCAGTGTGTGCAGCTGTGAGATGAATGGGTATGGCTGTGTGGGCAGGCACTCTCACTGGGCAGGGGGCAGTCTGCTTTTGAGTCACACTGATGTTTGTCTCAACATATGTCTCCCACAGGCTGGGATGTGAGGATGCAGGCCCAGGTTGACGAGGGCCATGCCAGGGCCCCGGTGCCAGCAGGGGTTGCACCCCAACAACAGCAGCAGTGGCAGCAACAGCAGCAGCAGCAACAGCAGCAGACACAGCTGCTTGTGCAGTGTGAGTATCATGACTTCATGGATGCTATTGCATGCTGGGGGGGGGAGACCAGTATCCCTGCACAATACAACCATGCAGGAAAGGGGAGATCATAATTCCACTATACAAGACACTAGTGAGGCCCCACCTGGAGTACAGTGTACATTTCTGGAGACCATACCTACGTAAGGACATAGAGTGGGCAGAGAAGTTTCAGAGGAGGGCAACAAAGATGGTGCATGGCTTGCATCACAAGTCCTATGGAGACAGGTTGATGGAACTGAACATGTACTCCCTGGAGGGGAGGAGGGAGAGAGGGGGATATGATAGAGAACATACAAGTATCTTACAGGGAGGAACAGGGTGCAGGGAAACACTATTTTGCAGTGAGAAAGATGTTCCAGAACTAGAGGGCATGGGATGAAGTTGGAGGGAGGACGATTCAGAGGACACATGAGAAAGAATGTCTTCACAGAACTGGTGGTGGACAAGTGGAACACCCTGCCAGAGGAAGTGGTGGGGGCTGAAACAATCACGGGATTTCAGAATGCACGGGATAGACATAATGGAATTCTGGAGGTCAGGGGTAAGGGGCAACAGACTTCTAGGACAACAAAGTGATCTTACATGCTCAAATGCACAGACTGGGTTGGCCATAGGTCCTTATCTGCCGACACTGTCTATGTCACAATGTCTGTATGCACTACACAGGTGACATGCATCACTGTCCAGTATCACAGCACATCTGTGTATGCGTCACTGGTGGTCCATGCATGCACTGGGCACATAGCTGTGTAACTGGCATCGCACCACATTGCCACATCACTTGACAGCCTTGTTTGTGCTGTGATGGACATGGGCAGTGTGTGTGTGCAGTGGTGCGCATAGCTGATGCCACCTGTTTGTGATGGCCATGTGCATGTTCACTGTGGGTGGGTGCATGCCATTACAGGTGTGGGACATTGGGCTATATGGCTTCACAGGTTGGGTGGTGTTCAGGGTTGTGGTCAGTCACAGCCATTGACTGTGTTCCCATTTTCCTGAGCCTCGAGGTTCTCCAGCACATTGGGAGGAGGATGTCCGGGGCCTCAGACAGCTACTTGCAGACAACCAGGCCATCCTGCAATCGATACACCGACATGGCCTTCGCAGGGGCGGCTGAGACGGGCCGACACCAGCCAGAAAGCAGTGGCGGCTGGCCCATAACTTCTGTTACCCTTCCCACTTCTCCCATCCCTACCACCCTGCCTTCCCTCTCCAAGTTTGTCATCCCTACCCCTTGAACACCCCTACCTTGTACCCGTCCCCCCACCTTGTAAATAGTTTTATTGTTATGGTTATATTGTTTATCTCAATATACATTTCTATTTTGATAAGAATAATGTGTTGGTCTCTGATTTGCAGCTGGCTATGGGTGCTCAGTTGCAGGGGTGTACATGCCATCTGGGGTGGTATGGTCCTGGGTATGTGTGTGTGTGTGTGTGTGCGTGTGTGCATGGGGAGGTATCTCCAGCATGGCTGTGACTTTCTGTTGGTCTTGCCGTCTGCTGCCACCCACTGCTGGGTGCACAGGGTGTGTCTGGCTTGTAGGCTTCTGTGCTGCACGGGGTTGACGTGTGCTGGGGGGGATGCATGGTTTCCTGCAGTGCCAGTCACTGCACATAGGTGGTGTCTTGGGGTCACAGTGCAGGGTGTGCTGTGCGTATGGGGGCTGATGTGCACTGTGGTTGTCAACCCCCTGTGTGTGGCACTCTCAGCCTGCCAGTGGTTGTGCTGGGGTGTCATGGCTCTGCTATGCTTTGTTGGCTTGTCCCCATGGGCCAGTAGCTCATCCGTCACACCCCCAGTGATGCTGTGCTTGGGGTGTGCAGGTGTGGTGTTGGTTCTGCAGTGTGTTCCTGTGCCCATGTGTGGCATGGCTGGCGGTGGGCCTCAGCCTGCCTCCCTGGATGTGCAGTTCCATTGCTCTGGGGGGGGGCTCTGCTTGCGCTATGGCACCTCTGGACTGCTCAGCTGGGCTGCCCTGGTTGCACTATAGCGCAACATTTTGGCTCAGCTTCTCCATCCTGGTTGTGCTATGGCGCAGTATGTGCGATATTCAGACGTTGGTTGCTTGCGCAATTTGTTCTGCTCCATGTTTGAATATCGCACCTGTTGCGCATATGCGCAATTGGTTTGTGCTTGCTCCTGCTGTTGAGCTCATTTAGGGCGCAGTTTGAATATCTGGGCCTCAGTGTTTAAAGTGATGAACCTCACAAGCTAATATTTAATCCTGCATCTATACTTGCCAATTTTTATTTAAAGTGGCCCTGTTTCTGACTATTTAGACTTATTGCCCACCTAGATTTTTTTTGGCGCCATTTTCGCTCCGCTTTAAAAAACGCAAGGAACGTGAAACTGCTCCTACCCCACACAGCCCAAGAGAAAACAGAGCTCAAATTTCCTTTCTCCATCTTAATAAATAGTACCTCTGTCAGAAATTGATTTAGTTTAGTATACATGTTAGTTTTTAATTTAACTTCAGTTGTTACATCTAAACCTTTAGCAATCAGGCATCAGACCTTACCCCCTCCCCCCTTACCTGCATCACCTTTTTGTCTCTGACTGCACTAACTCCTCTCCTCTCTGTAGCATTTCCCCAACTCCCCTCATGGGTGAAGGTCGTGAGGGCATGGTGCCCTCCTCCTGAGCAAAGGACTGGCCACATCAGGTAAAACGACTGCCAAAGTGTACAGCTAAATATGGAAAATCAGCCTGAAATTTGCCTACAACCTCGCAGTAGGAGCCCCACTGACGCTGCTCGTCAGCTCCCCACCCCCCACCACCACCCTTGGTAAACTTGGCATCTTATACTGCATATCACATGATGTTAAAAAACCAATCAGGCCATTTCTCCATCTGCAGGTTATCTGTACCTACTAATAGTGGCTGCTATATCTACTTAAACGCTCCTCTCACACCACCTGGTGTGAAACTCGCTGAATGCTGTATGTTGCCTAGAATTTCCCCTAATTTATCCCATTCTTTTCTCTGACAGCTGGTTAACCTCTCTTTCCCTCCATATCACACCCATAGGCTGTCTGTAATTATAGCTCTGTTCATCTTCACGCCCTGCATTACATATACTCGCGCCTACTGCTTAGAATACCTCTTTTTCTATCACAAAATTATGTCATTACTCCTTATCCTCTCCATTACCCCTCCCCTCAGTGTTCTACCCCCCTGTTCTATGCCTGTAAAACACCTCACCACCACCTCAGCCCCATTTATACCACCCCTGTGCTCACTCCTCCCTCTGTAACCATGTCTTTCCCACCTCACCCCTCACTTGCTCCTAGCCATTCACCCCCAGAAACTGTGGCTACCCCTATGGTCTATAGTCAGGAATTTCTGCATTTCATCTGCTCCCTTCCTATCAACAAACTACCTCATCGTACTGGCCATACACTGCGTAATTACAAACTGACCCTCAAAAGTGCTCTATCCAGGACCTTCATCATCTTACTGCTATTGATGGGCAACATACACCCCAATCCTGGCCCTTGCCTTCCAACGCAACCAAAAGGGCTATGACTGGCAGCCATAAATATATGCAGCCTCCAGAAAAATCTCACCCCACTTCAAGCATGGGTCTGCCTCCACCACCCTGATGCACTCGCAGTCTCTGAAAACATGGATGTCCCCTAATATCCCTGACTCAGCTGTTTCCATACTGGGCTACACACTATTCAGATCAGATAGATTGAATAGATGGGGTGGTGGTTGTGTGCTGTACCCTTGGGATCACCTACAAGGTGTCCAAATTCCTGCTCTAAACCCTGTTGCAGGTGCCCGATCCCTCACCCCTCAGGTACCAGTTGGAAAATCAGGTAAATCTCTCTACCTGATGTCAGTCTACATACCCACCTGCCACCAAAAGGAGGTTTTCTCCTGCATTCTGAACCTCATTGCACAACTTCCAAAAAAGTCGGAGGTCATTGCCCTATGTGACTTCAACACAAACTGGCTCACCTCCCACACATCCCCTATCAGGGATGCAGCCACAGCCCTAAATGTTTCACAAATGGTCCTTAGCCCCACTCAATTAGACCACCACAGGGGCACTAGTTACCTTGTTGATCTCATCCTTACAAACCACCCTGAGCACCTCCATGACATCCAGGTCCTCCCTGATGCACTCAGTGATCACTCCCCTGTTACCTGCCTTTGGTCAAATAGTTGGAACCCCCCCCCACAGGATCTCACTGCATCGCCAGCTAAAGAAGGGGTCCCTGACACATCTCCAAAACCATCTTCTCAACCTAGACTGGTAACCTCTTGATCACCAGAAGTCATTCTTCATCAGCTTCTATCAAGCTGCCTGTGACATCTTTGCCCCCTTTGTTAAGCAACTAGAAAAAACAAAATCCTCCCCTTGGGTAAACCATTCCTTACTCGACCAAATGAAAGCTCGAGATAACCTATGGTACCGTGCCATTGATTATGGTCGCCCCTCTGACTGTCAACTGTACCGTGCTGCCCAAAACTCATGCACCTGGGCAATCCACAAGGCAAAGGCAGCTTACTATCAATCCAACCTCACTGCCACTTGGGGCAATGGGAAGAGATTCTGGGACAATATGAAGGAACTAAGTGGAAAGTCTCCCTTCCCTTCTCCTTCCATGATTGTCATTGACAGTGTCACCACCCAAGACCCTGACAAGATAGCTAATGCCTTAAATGTCTCTTTCTCAGACCTCAGCTCTATCCTCCCACCTGACTTCTTTAACGCCCCCACTGGACACTCTCCACCACCCCCCAGTGCTCCACCTTTTTATTTCAAACCAGTCTCCCCGAGTGTTGCTCGCTCTATCTCGCCAAGTTCTTTGGAAAGTCAAGACATAGTGGGGATTCACTGGGTGCCAAGCCACTCTCCTTAACCCTTGATGCAGTCTTTCCCCCCTAACAAAAATACTGAACATGTCCCTATGCCTTAGACAGTTCCCTACCTTATGGAAAAAAGCGATCATCACTCCGGTTCACAAAAATGGTGACCGCACCTCCCCCAGTAATTATAGGCCCATCTCTATACTTCCTCTTTTCTCAAAAGCCCTGGAAAAATAGCTGCAGATCAAATTATAGAATATTTGGACACACACTGCCTACTGTGCAATCAACAGCATGGTTTCCGTAATGGGCACAATACCACCACTTCCCTGCTCGAATTTACCTCCTTCCTCCATGAAGCACTAGACCAGGAAGATCTGGCTGGATCTGTCTACATTGATCTGTCTAACGCCTTCGATACCATCAACCACAGCCTGCTAATAAACACCATCCTCTTTGTTGGAGTCTCCCCAAAACTGCAGTCTGATTCTCCAGCTATCTCAAAGGCCATACCAAGCAAGTAAAAATAAATAGCACCTTCTCTGCCAGCCTCCCAGTCCGTTTGGGTGTCCCTCAAGGGTCCATCCTTGGCCCTCTTCTTTTCTTCCTATACTTAAACCCCCTTCCTTTAGCCTCCACTGAGCACCTGCTCCTTTACGCTGATGATGTTGTAATTTTCAGCCAGCACCCTGACCCTACCCAGCTTTAAAACACCTTACAGGTCTCCTTCACTGTGATAAAATCATGGTTCACCTCCCACAAACTTGTCCTCAACTACAAAAAAACAAAGGTCATGCTATTTTCCCACCCTCAACATAAAAACAGCATGACCAAATTATCCATACTTAACTCACAGGGTGCTGTGTTGGATGCAGTCTCCACTTTAAATACCTAGGGGTCACTCTTGACTCTGCCCTTGCTTTCCGTGAGCATATTGCATTGACCTGCTCTGCCATTAACACTAAAATTGGCCTTCTCTACAAATATAGGCCCTATCTCCCCCATTGCCCTTCGATTAGCCATCTCTAGCTCCAGCCTTCTCCAAGTAGACTATGGCATAATTATATATGGCGCTGCCTCCGACACTGCCCTGTCCAGCATAAAACGCACTCTCAACAAAGCCTGCCAGCTAGCCACAGACTGTGATTACCTTACACATACTTGTGACCTCTACCTACAGTCATCCTGGCTAAATTTCCAGGGGCAATTTCTCTATCAGTTCTGCCTAATGGCCAAAAAAATACAACTAGGGTTAACTCCCCCAGGCTGTCTATCGCTCCTTCAAGAGTGCATGCAGACAAGGGCCACTAGAAGCTCTAGCACTACTACTTTCCACATCCCCTTTGCAAGGACCACTGCTGGCCACAGATCTTTTTCCTACAGGGCCCCCCACTGGATGAAATCCCTCCCAGATGCTGTCCTCAAAATTCCTAGGATAGGGCTATTTAAGCCAGTGCTGCATACCCATATCCCGTTAAACAGCTACTGTGACTGCTAATCTAAACTACTCTTTATAGCTTTGGTTTCTCTGTTACTATCAAAACTCTGTAAATAATAGTGTCATAGATCATTTTGCTCTACCTGTGGTGCCCTAAAATTGTTTTAGCCCATGGTTGCCCCTGTACAGTATTCTTACTATGTGTATGTCCTAACTAATGTCATTGACGTGGAGCCTTTGTAAATGAGTCCCTGACTCAAAGGGTTGTAATTCCTAGACTGAATACAAATAAAAATAAAAAAATAAACCCCATGAGGGTATTTTATGGAAGCAGGGGCAACTGGTGGTACAGGCAGCATCACTCCCCATTCCACAGTGTTAAATTTAACATTGGCTAACACCAAATGTTCGCTTGCTAGTATTAGCAGTGTAGTTGTCGGGCATAGATAGCACTGCAGTTAAAATTAACAAATTAATGACACAAGTTATAATAGTGAACATTTTCAGGATTGCAAAATGAAGATGTTTAATGATACCGTTGTTTTCTTACACTCTGGCCTTGAATTTTCAAGATAGTATTTTTTTAAGATTTTTTTTCTGTGTGTGCATTTTAGTGCATGGGGAAGGTGTTGGATTGACAGCACTGGAACCTGGAATCCTCTGCTTTTCCATATAAGAAAAGGATAGTGCAACACCTAGAATCCATAGGAGCACAGGATCCAAGACAGCAAGGGTTTACAAAAGGAAGGTCCTGTCAAACTAATCTCATAGATTTCTTTGGCTGGGTAACCAGAGTGGTGGACCAAGGGGGAGCAGTTGATGTCGCCTACCTTGACTTCAGCAAAGCTTTTGATACTGTTCCACATAGAAAATTGATTAATAAGTTGGGTAGGCTCAGGGGTGGGTGAAGTTATTCAACTGAGGCAAACTGGTTGTGGGCAAAGAAGTGGTGGTAAATGGCATACAGTCAGAAGAGATGCAAGTCGCAAGTGGGGTACCTCAGGGATCAGTCCTGGGACCAGCCATCTTCAATATCTTCATCAGTGACATTGCAGATGGACTGGAGGGTAAGGTTTGTCTGTTTGCAGATGACACCAAGATCTGCAACAGAGTAGATGATCCAGGTGGGATGGGCAGAATAAGAAGAGATCTGGATAAACTAGCAAAATGGTCAGAAGAGTGGCAACTGGGGTTTAATGCAAAGAAGTGCAAGATCATGCACATAGGGAAGAGAAACCCTGAATCCATCTATAGGCTGGGAGGGGAGTTGCTGGCAGTCACAAGGGAAGAAGAGACTTGGTCATCATCATCACAGATGACCTGAAATCATCCAAGCAGACCACTAAATTAGTAGGTAAGGCTAGGGGGATGTTTGGGTGTATTAGTAAGGGTATCACAAGTCAGAAGAGGGAGGTAACAATCCCTCTTTACAAGACACTGGTTAGGCCCCATCTGGAGTACTGCGAGCAGTACTGGAGGCCATACCTTCACAAGGACATTAACCAAATTTAGGCAGTCTGGAGAAGGGCAACCAAAATGGTGCAGGGACTGCATCAGAAAACATATGAGGGTGGATTAACGAAGCTCAATATATATATATATACCCTAGAACAAAGGAGGGAGAGAGGCGATATGATCGAAACATTCAAACACCTTAAAGGGGAAGTCTCCCATAGTTTCACATCCATATTTTCCCAACTCCTTATGTGTAACTGTTGTGTTCCTCCTCTAGTTGCCAGCAGTCCTATTGCTGTCCAAATCTAGATTATAATTAAAAATATACAGCCCCCAGAAGTTATCAATGTGTTTGTCCTCCATTTTACCATCAATGCTGCTGGATGATGATGTCATCAGAGCAACAGATAATGGTGCAGCACTAAATGCTGTTCCACCAGTAAACAGAACCCACAATGTTTGGTCCCCACTTGAGTAATGAGGGAACTCTTTAAGTGTTGTGCACATCCTGAAGTGCAGGTCTAATAGGGACTAGGACCATATGAGTGTGATTCAGTACTGATTTGAAATGTATGTACAGTATACCTATAAGGAAATGCCTGTATGAACTGTGCTAATATTTCTGTTAGCAAAAACAGTTTACCCAATAAATGACTCTGGGTACCACAAGAGTCTTAAGTAGTATTATATAGCTGTTTTATTATGTTCTATGTGTGTTAGTATTCTGTTTTGATTGACACCGGCAGTGAGACACAATCTTGCAAAAATACCCCTTTCCCTTTGTAACTAGGCAGTCAGTGATTGGACAGCTGATGTAAGGCAATAAAGAGTTCAGCTATAACAAGGAATAGGTTACCAGGACATCAGCTGCAGAATATGGAAGAAGAGTAATATAGTGGTTAAAGCACAGGCACAAGAACTGGGAAACTCTGGTTCAAATCCTACTAAAGTCCCTTACTCTCTAACCCTTAAGAAGTTCCCCTAACCTCCTTGGGAACTGTGATGGCCCCTCAGATCCATGACTTTAACACTGCCCCTATTCCCATTATAAATCATTAGCAGTGATGTGAGAGCTACATCACTTCACTTTGAAGGTACTGAAAACAAGCTGTGGCAGCCCCTTGTAATGCCAGCATTTGAAGTAGGATGTCCCTCACAAATCAGATGCTACATTTCAGCTGTTGTAGGTAAAGAAACTAGTAAGTCTCAGTGTTTGTAGTACTCTGTATTTGCTTAGCTCCCATGTCATATGCATTCTGTGTCTTGGTATTTCCAGTCAGAACCCTGATGTAAGGAGCATTTGAAATGTAAAACAATACACTTTAAAAAGTAAGTGATCTAGCTATCCACTTTCAGGCTGCTGAAAGGGGAGTGTATAATTTGTGCAAAGGAGGAATTCAGTCTTGTGTGATCCTTTGGGAAACTGCTAAAGCCTATCTTGTAAATGAATCCTCTCAAGGGTGTTCACCTGGTTCACTACAGAGTGACTGACTGACTGCTCAGTTGGTTGATTGGTTGAATAACTGATTCAGTCTACTGCTTTCCACAACATGTTATAACTGTCTCACAGAGAGAAATGAGCAGTATACAGGAACAGCTTTTGTTTCCTGTGAATGAAATACAATTATATGTATTATTTGCTCTACACATGCAGTATTAAGGCTTCAAGTACCACTCCCTGTGTGAGTTGCATGACAGAACTGTCTTAAGCCATTGCAAACTTAAACTAAAATCAGGATAGACAGCACTGATACCCTTATGTTTTGTTCTGCACTGTTGCTGCAGTGACATCAATGAATGGGAAGGGCTGTATTACAAGTGACTCATTTGCATGTAAATGGAGGCTTGCTTGACATTTTACTACCTTGTGTCAGAGCCTCAAACTCTAGATATGTGTTGCAACAGAAGAAATAGCTGATCTCTTATAGACATATGTACAGTAATTGATGTAATGTATAATAAACACATCAGATATATCCAAATCATAAATATACAGGAGTCTTCTCCTTTAAGGCATTAACAAGATGAAAGAGTCTAACATGTTTCAATATAAAAAAAATAGCAGAATAAGAGGACACAGCATGAGATTAAAGGGAGGCTGATTGAGGGGTAATGAGAGGAAGTTCTTTTTCACGGAAAGGGTGGTGGATACATGGAATGGCCTACCTCAGGAAGGAATGGATCTGAATACAGTGCAGGGCTTCAAACAGGCATGGGATAGGCATAAGGGAGCAATACAGATACGTATGAATAGATAGGCCATTGACAGTGCAAAGGCCGATGGCACATTCATAAGGTAGAAAAAGAAATGGGCAGACTGGAATGGCCTTGCCGTCTTTATTTGTCATCAACTTCTATGTTTCTATGTTACTATGACAGGCATAGCATGGGCTATAACTGTGCAAGCTTCCCCACACTGCCCCACCAGTGTGGTAAGATAGTATTTTTATTATCCCAGGATATGAACCTTAGAGGTGTCATTTATCAAATGCCACCCAAAACATGGTTTTGTGGAACAACCACAAAAACAGGTTTGGGGGTGTTTTTTTGTTTTTAAATGACACCTACCACGTTCATGACATAGGGTAAAAAAAATTATCAGGTTGAAAATATGGATTCAAAAAGTATAGCAACCGAAGCATTCTGGCCAAGCTATTCAAACTGCACCGAGAAAGGGTGCAAGTGGTTGCTCCACACAACTGAGATGCGCCACAGAGCAAAAGTGCTATATTCAAATGAGATGCACAATCACGCATCTCATCTGAATATGGCAAAAGAAGAGGGCAACGCAAATGGGGGCTTCAGAAGATGCGCTGGAGCATCCCCCTGCATGGTCTGAATACCTGGAATGGGGATGCGTGGCACATCTTGGGGATGCGCCAAGGGCAAATTCCAAATATTCAGACTGCAACATGCAAATGGGGCCATTAGGCATGCAGGGCACAAATGGATCCATTTGCATGTCATTATGGCCCCATTTGCACATCAATGTCAGGGATGCACCCAGCAGGATATACCGGCTGCCCCACAGGTACATTGGGAGCCATAGTCCCTGGTAGTCTAGTGGCACCCCTTCCTTCTCCATACCCCGATCGTAGTGTGCATTATTGTGCTGCACAATGCCCTGGTAGTCTAGTGGTACCGCCCTCTCATCCCCAAGAGTAAAGGCAAAGATAGCACACCCTTTTGCCGTGGTAGTCTAGTGGTATCCTTCCGCGTCTCTGAACCTGATCGAAGGGTTATAAATCAATAGCCACAGTTAGCTTTGTGAATGAAAGCTTACAGTACTGCAAGACCATTGGTTGACAGTGTCGACCAATGGTATTGTAGTGCATACTGTACACTGCCATTCTGCGACAGCTCAGTCAGCGAGCAGCCATGGAGGTGTGCAGGTGGGTTGTGCTACACGCCAGCCATACGCCACTGCTGAGATGGGGGGGAGCAGGGTGGGCTCTGAGGTTCTGAGTGGGTGGGGGAGTGCCACTGAACCGCCAGGGAGGGGTTTTATGATTTCTTCTGGTTTTGCTGTGATCAGTGTGTGGGCTGAGATGGGTTCCACTAGACTATCAGGGCATATTGATTTACAATAACTTGCACAGTGATTGGAGTACAGGGAAGGGAGGGGTGCCACTAGACTACCAGGGATGGTGGCTATTGTTTTATAACCCTTTGATCAGGTTCAGGGATGGGGGAACACCACTAGACTACCAGGACAAAAGGGTGTGCTTTCTTTGACTTTATGCTTGGGGATGGGAGGGGGGTACCACTAGACTACCAGAGATAAAAGAATGTGCTTTATTTGATTTTAAACTCTGGGATGGGAAGGTGGCCACTAGACTACCAGGGAAATGGGTTTGGGTTTATTGTATTCCATGACTGGGGATGGGGGGTAGCCACCCTCAGGCTGGTGGCTGCTGTGCTGAGCAGTACAGCAGCCTGCCTGTGGGTGACTATGAGTTAGACATGTTTCTCCCATGCCTAACTTTGTGTGGCACATCTCCAAGATGTCTGGGCAGCTGTGAATGCCCCCTCTAGATGCACCACATGCATTATCTTTGCGCTGCGGCACATCCAGAATTGTGTGGTGCATCCCTTCCTTTTAAATATGGCCCAGGGGCACATTACTGGGGATGCACCAGTGCAACTCATTTGTGCCAGGTGCATCTCCTTTGAATATCTGAGCCCCTGACTAAACACTTAACAGTGGAACTGTTTGTTAAAACTTTGTTGTTTTATGAGATTTTGACCCCAAATCTTCAGCATAGTCTTTTTGGCCCTGTCCACACTGGCAAGAGTTTGTTAAAACATTTTTCAAAACACTTTTTTTCCAAGCTTAATAATGGATGTCAGAGTATCCAAATTGTGCTCCGACACCATGTTTGCCGGAGTGAATTCCCACGTCATTGTGGCACTACCGCAAGGTATGTTGAGATACTTGTGAGGATACCCGTGATTGGGCACAGTAAAGAATCCTGGACAAAATGATGGTATTCTGATTGGAAGATCACTGTGAGGTCAAGAAGGGGTATAAGTTAGTTTTTCTCCTTCTTTGCAGCCCAAAAAAGAGGCATCAATTTGGCAGCCGGTGCCTTAAACCATGTTACAGCATGGATTGTATCCACACTGCTGTTAACATGATTTAAGGCAACTGTGCTGGTCTGAAACCATGCTGAAGCCTTGTTCCTAGCTGAGTTTTAGCATGGTTTTTGAACACAAATTGTAGAACGGTTTTACTGTGATACAACCTGGATGCACACCTTTTGTACCATTTAACAGAGCTAAAACAATTTAAATGTCCTAAGGTGGGATATTCGAGCAGTCAAATAGGCGCAAATGCGAGTAGAGTGTGCGAAAATGCATTTGCACCTGTTTATCAATCAGTGCCTCATATTGGCACAGTGGGATTAGAAATCACAATATTGTCAGCAAATGCTAAAATCTATTCAGGCAAGTGATATGCAGATGAAGACCCTGGCCATTCATTTCAGATGCAGACACATGTACAAGACATCTTGCCTCTGCAAAGTGTTTGAATGTGATCGCAAATGGAACACATGCAAAAAGCAGGCAGTAACCAGTTGCAAATCAACACAGGGATGCAGAAACACATGTGCAAGAGCTACAAAAGGCAGCTAAGCCTGTGTGAGACACACCCAGACACACACCGTGCCCCTGTACTGGCTGCTGCTGGAGCTCACCTGGGATTTGGACCAGGCCTATGCTTATGCATGCAGCTGACATAGGCATGCCCCATGGCCACTGATTCCCAACAGGGGATAGAGACTCAACCATATCTACCTGGAGCTGTCTGACCAGCAAATAGCAGACTGGTACTAGTTGGACTGCAACACCATCCATGGTTGTGTGACATACTCTAAGAGGACCTCCAGAACAGCACATCCCAGAGTAAAGCATTGTCAGTGGAATCAAGGTAAATTCTGTGCTGTGCCTTGTTTCCATTGGCACGTTTCATTCCAGAAGCCTTGTGGAGACACCTTGGGGATCACACAGTCAACAATGTTCTACCTACTAACCCAGTTCCTAGATGCTCTGACTAAGAGGTTTGAGGACTTCATCAAATTCCCTATGTCACAGAAGCAGAGATCAGTGACTATGCAGACACATACCCAGTGTGCTGGGAGCGGTGGACTGCACCCATGTTGCCATCAAGGCACCACCTGAGAGGGAGATGGAGATATTTGTCAACAGAAAGGGCATCCACTTCCTAAATGACCAGGTGGTGTATGATGGCAACTATTGAATCACAAATGTGCTGGCAATGTACTGCAATGGTACACATGGTGCCTTTATATGGCACAACTCCTCTCTATGCTGGATGTTTGAGACAGGGCAGATAAAGGATGGATGGCTACTTGGCAAGTATAGCACCCTCTTCCCCCCTCCTCACAAGGCACACAAACAACATGTCACTCACCTTCCTCTGCAGGCGACAGTGGATATCCCCTGTGCCCCTGGCTGATGACACCCCTGTTGTGGCCAGCATCTGGCAGTGATGAGTGTTATAGTGAGGCACACCAGACCACACATAACATCATAGAAAGGGTCTTCAGGATACTCAAAGTGAGGTTCCAATGCCCAAACTGATATGGTGGATCTCTTCAGCTACAACCCTGCGAAGGTGTGCAAGATATTCATGGCCTGATGCATCCTCCACAACCTAGAGGTTCAGCATGGGATACCGATGCACAGTCCTGAGGACGACACCTTGGATGGCGATGGTGAGTCAACCATGGTACAACAGCCACCAGCCTACTATGGCAGGCATGAACACAAGCTGGCCAGATGCTCCAACTAGGTAAGGGAATATTTGATTGAACAGAACTTTGCAGATACAAGGTAAGACACAGCAGAGCAGTGTACATATTAGAATGTTTACTACAGCAATAAAAATATATGTTACATAATGGGAAGGGTTCACAAATACAAATAAAGGAAAACAGGGTGATGGGCAAAACATAAAAGAAATGGACCTGGCATGGGGGGCTTGCATGGGGCTAAACAGTACAGGGGATGAGAACAAACATTAGAGATGTTCACCTGGTATGGTGGGCCTTGCACAGGAATAGGCAGCACAGGGAAGGGAAAACGTAAGAAAATTACATCTGGCATGGGGGATCTTACAGGGAGATAGGCTGCACAGGGGAAGATAACAATCTTAAGAAACATATATTTGGTAGAGTGGAGCCTTGCACAGGTATAGGCAGCACAGGGGAAGGGAACAAACATAAGAAATGTGCAGCTGGTACGGGGGAGTCTTACATGGGGATTGGCTGCGCAGGGGAAGGGGTTAAACTTATGATATATGCACCTGGCATGGGGGCATGCAGAGGGAATGGGCAACATAGTGGAAGGGCAAAACTTAAGAAAAGTGCACCTGGCATGAGGGGGGCCTTGAAAGGGAATGGGCAGTACAGGGAAAAGGGAAAAAAGTAAAGAAAAATGCACCTGGCCGGGGGGGGGGGGCATTGCATGGTGAGGAGGTATATAATATCAAAATGTCTTCTGTGCTGCCTATGTGCTCAGACCAGGGAGTTGCTGCACAGGAATCCTGGCAGTGGTGTTACCTTGCCATGGTTCCCATGGTCCTCCCTTCCACATGTGGGATACTCTCGAGGAGCACTGTCCTCCATGGACCCCTCAGCAAGAGGGACCATGGGTGAGCTTCTGCCATGCCCATGACCACCCACAGCTAAGTGGGTCCATGGCTCTGCCATGGGAGATGGCTCCAGTGCAGGCTACACAGATGGGCCAGGACCATGGTCAGATTTACATGGTAATGGGTCCTATGCACAGTAGTAACCATGGCACAGTAGTAACTCCTGGATCCACACCACCCACCCCTCAAAGCAGCACAATGGTACACACCCCACTCGGCAAAATATTTAAGATGCTTAAATTTACCAGAGAAATATGTGTTCTGGGAAACCAGCCCTCTCATATCCTCATAAACAGAGCATTACAAAAGCAGACATTCTGTTTTTTTGTGTTTATTAATGAAGCACAGGCAAAACATACAACTTTTTTCTATGGTTATGAAATTTAAAGTTTACTTAGAGCAATATGCTGGTTATAGTTTACATGCAATTAAGATACGGGGAATAATACACTAACGCCCAGAATATTGTGGAATGAAAAAAACATTACTAAGAACAGAACAGTTGCATATAATGAGGTAATAACCTTACCTCTCCCATTCTGACATCTAAATGGGAACTTGGTAAAAACCAGACCATCTCAACAGGATTGGATTAGTAAAAGCTAGACTGGCTGGTCCATGCAGACCAGGAGCAAGTTGTACAAATTTTGCTGGTCCTGCCAATGTGGACTGGCCAGTCTGGGTTTTACAAATCCTGTCCCATCTGGTTTCAGTGATCTGGTTTCATCCATGCCTCGTGCATGATGAAACTGGACTGCCTGAACAAGACCAGACCAGATCTGTAAAAGCCAGATGGACCAGCAAACTTGCCCAACTTACACCCACTCCATCTTTTACTGATCTGGTCGGGTTCTATTCAGTGGTCCAGTTTTTATCTATACGCTACCAAATACATCCAACGAAAACAATCTAGACAAGTTATTTAACCAGGCTTAACAGTATCAATACACTAAACTTTGTAAGGGAAAAACAAAACAAAGAATGGGGGGAACTATTTAGACACTTCTTAAAACATTAGAAACCTGGTATCAAAAACAAATATCTATTGTTTTAAAGTCCTATTGCCTACTATATTGGGATGCTTTTATTTATTTCGTTTTTGTTAACCAGGTAGGTGCTGTAGCCACAGAAGTGACTATTTTCAGGTGCGACCTGGGAGGTTAGAAACAATAAGACATTTTACATACAGCTCGGTGATACAAAAACTGACAAGTAGTATAAGGGAAAACACAACAAAAATGACAGGTAATGAGAAAAGCAATGTATACAAAAATTCATAAGCAAATACAATCAAGTAATGTGCACATTCAGCTTAGATACATGTAGGCATAAAATAAGCAAATTCATATGGTGGTAGCGGAGTTACAGTTACAGTCTAACAAAAATAAGTGCAGAAGTGGAATAATGGCTTACGATTAAGAGTCCCAAAACTAGCAGGGGGGCAGTGAGTGATCTAAGGGGGCTTAAAAGCAAGTACATTGGGTACGAGTGATGAGACAGTTATAATGCAATCTTTTGAAGGCAGTGTGAGTAGGCGCAGAGTGAACCTCGACTGGTAGGGAGTTCCAGTATTTTGGTGCCATGCTAGAGAAAGCAACAGTTCCTTTCTGTGTTCTGCACCTCAGGGTTCAAAGAAGTGAAAGCTCATTTGAACGAAGGCCATAGGAGGAGAACTGTGGCACCAGCATAGAGGCTAGGGAGGAGGGTAGGTTTGATCTAATGATGTTGAGCACAGACCGGAAAGCAATGTGTCTATGGGCTGATGGGGAGGGCCAGTTTAGGTTAGCGTAAAGTAAACAGTGGTGCTTTAGTCAAGGGGAGGACGAGGCATAGCGGCAAATGTTATTGTATGTGGTGTCCCATTTACCTAGAGTGCTTTTAAAGGCATTTAAATAAGTAACTGCACCGTACGCCAGAGATGGAAGGAGGATGCCCCTAGCTATGGCTAGCCTGGCTGAGGGAGTAAGCATTCAACTGGTCCTGTAGGTGATGCCAAGTTACATGTTTACTGACTTGCATGTGACCATAACATGCTCGTCAAAGCTGAGAGCTTCATCAAGCAGGACACCTAGATACCTAAAAGAGGTAACTATCGTGAAGGATGAGACATCAGCACAGAAGACATCATAGAGGCTACGGTTTAAGTTGAGTTTGGCTAAGGACCCAAAGAGCATACCCAGTGTTTTGTTGACATTTAGAACAAGCTTGTGTTTATAGATCCAGTCTTGAATGGAGATAAATGCAGAGGTAAGGCGACTGTTTATATCTTGAATATTCTCTGATGAGGTATATAGTGCAAGATTATCGGCATATATAATTGTTTGGCATGAGGGAGAGTAGTGAGATATGCTGTTTGAGAAGAGAAGAGAAGAGAAGAGAAGAGAAGAGAAGAGAAGAGAAGAGAAGAGAAGAGAAGAGAAGAGGCTCCAAGATGGACGCCTACGAAACATAGGCATTTATAGGCGCTGGGTCAGATACTGCAGAGTTGAATTTCACCTGTTGGCTTCTGTTAGTTAGGTATCTGTAGTACCGTCTTACAGGTTGTGAAGAAAAACTGAGAGAAACATAGAAACATAGAAGTTGATGGCAGATAAGGACCGCAAGGCCCATACAGTCTGCCCATTTCTTTTTCTACCTTATGAATGTGCCATAGACCTTTGCTCTGTCAATGGCCTATCTATTCATACTCATCTGTATTGCTCCCTTATGCCTATCCCATCCCTGTTTGAAGCCCTGCACTGTATTTATATCCACCACTTCCTGAGGTATGCTGTTCCATGCATCCACCACCCTTTCTTTGAAAAAGAACTTCCTCACATTACCCCTTAATCGGCCTCCTTCTAATCTCATGCTGTGTCCTCTTGTCCTGCTATTTTTCTTATATTGAAATATGTTAGACTCTCTCACCTTGTTAATGCCCTTAAGGTGTTTGAATGTTTCAATCATATCACCTCTCTCCCTCTTTTGCTCTAGGGTATACATATTGAGTTCAGTTAATCTATCCTCATATGTTTTCTGATGCAGTCCCTGCACCATTTTAGTTGCCCTTCTCTGGACTGCCTCAATTTGGTTAATATCCTTGTGAAGGTGTGCCTCCAGTACTGCACGCAGTACTCCAGATGGGGTCTAACCAGTGTCTTGTAAAGAGGAATTATTACATCCCTCTTCCAACTTGTGATACCCCTACTAATACACCCCAACATCCATCTAGCCTTACCTACTGCTTTAGTGGTCTGCTTGGATGATTTCAGGTCATCGGTGGTGATGACGCCCAAGTCTCTTTCTTCCCTTGTGACTGCCAGCAACTCCCCTCCCAGCCTATAGGTGTCTTCACAGTTTCTCTTCCCTATGTGCATGATCTTGCACTTCTTTGCTTTAAACCCCAGTTGCCACTCTTCCGACCATTTTGCTAGTTTATCCAGATCTCTTCTCATTCTGCCCACTTCATCTGGATCATCTACTCTGTTGCAGATCTTGGTGTCATCTGCAAAAGACAAACCTTACCCTCCAGTCCATCTGCAATGTCACTGATGAAGATATTGAAGAGGACTGGCCCCAGGACTGATCCCTGAGATATCCCACTTGTGAATTGCATCCCTTCTGACTGTATACCATTTACCACCATTCTCTGTTTTCTGCCCGTCAACCAGTTTGCCACCCAGTTGACCAATGTCTGACCCACCCCAAGCCTACCCAGCTTATTAATCTATCTTCTATGTGGAACAGTATCGAAAGCTTTGCTGAAGTCAAGGTAGGCAACATATACTGCTCCCCCTTGGTCCACCACTCTGGTTACCCAGTCAAAGAAATCTATGAGATTAGTTTGACAGGGCCTTCCTTTTGTAAACTCATGCTGTCTTGGATCCTGTGCTCCTATGGATTCCAGGTGTTGTACTATCCTTTCCTTAAGGAGTGTCTCCATAATCTTGCCCACTACTGAGGAAAGACTGACTGGTCTGTAGTTCCCTGCCTCCTCTCTGCTACCACTCTTGTGCAGCAGAATCACATGAGCCCTTCTCCAGTCTTCTGGGACCTCTCCTGTGCTCAGAGACTCACTAAACAGTTCTGATAATGGCTCTGCTAGTTCCACCCTTAGCTCCTTTAGTACCCTGGGATGTATGACATCAGGTCCCATTGTCTTGTCCACCCTGAGCTTATCGAGTTCTTGTAGGACCCTTTCTTTTGTGAAAGGACTAGTGCACACCTCCCATCCCCCGTGTCCATGGTGCAGAGCTGTGGGCCCTGCCTTACCTTCTCTTCAGTAAATACTGAGCAGAAGTATCTATTTAGGATAGATGCTTTTACATGGTCCTCCTCCTCACATGCCCCCTTATCCCCTTTGATCTTAGCAATACATTCTCTGGACTTTCTTCGTTCACTAATGTATCTATAGAAAGTCTTGTCACCTTCTTTTACTGTTCGTGCTAGTGCTTCCTCTGTTTGGGCCTTTGCTTGCCTTACTACCTTCCCTGCTTCCCTTAGGGAAGTTTGGTATGCCTCCCTATCTTCATCCTGCTGTGTTTCCTTATATTTCCTGAAGGCCAGCCATTTGGCTTTGACCTTTTCTGCTACTGTGTTTGAGAACCAAAGTGGTTTCCTTCTTCTTTTGCACTTCCTTTTCTCACTAACACAATGGGATGTTGCTCAAGTATTGCATCTTTAATGATTGCCCACTTTGCCTGTACCACCTCACCTGTATTTCTTTTTACCAGGGCTAGCTTAAATCTGTTGGCCATCTTATCAAAGTCAGCTACTCTGAAGTCCCATATTGTTGCCTTGGAATGGGATGGTTTTGTTCTAGTGGTCAAATTGAACCATACCATGTGATGGTCACTGGCCCCCAGGTGACCTTCTACCTGGAGATCTGTTATCCTTTCCCTGTAGTCAGTACTAGATCTAGGATAGCCCTGTCTCTTGTGGGTTGTTGTACCAGTTGATTGAGGCCCTCCCCATGCAGGGAATCCACCATGTGTCTAGTTCTGGCAGATGTCCCTGCTGATATTGACCAATCTGTATCTGGCATGTTGAAGTCTCCCATTATCAGAACCTCCTCTTTAGTTGTCATGTTTTGTATATCTTCTACCAGTAATGTGTTTATGTCCTCTCCCTGGTCTGGAGGCCTGTACACAATCCCAGTTCATATGGCTGTCCCATTTCCTGTTTCCAGGGTGACCCACAGTTCTTCTGGCTCCTTATGTGTATTCTGAATTTCTGTAGCGTTGAAAGGCAGGCAAGCAGGAGAGGGTGATCAACCAGGCCAAATGCCTTGGCGAGGTCTATGAACACTGCCCAAGTCATTTGACCTTTAGCCACTGCAGACAGGGTGTCACTTGTGAGCTTTAGCAGCGCAGTGGAAGTGCTATGACCTTTTTGAAAGCCATCCTGAGTAGGTGATAACAGATCGTGTTTACAGAGATACTCCATGACTTGGGTGGCCACTATTTTCTCAGGATCTTATTTAGCTCTGATAGAATGTTTTTAGGCCTATAATTGACAATGTCCTTTGTGTCCCCCTTCTTGAAAATAGGGGTGACTTTGGCAATTTTCCACATGTCTGGGACATGTCCATGACAGAGAGACATGGTAAAGATTTTGGCTGGGGAGCAGCAATGACAGGAGCAGCTAGCTTCAGTAGTTTAGGTTCAAGGCAATCAGAGCCAGCACTGGTGTTTTCAAAGATTGAACTGAGTTGTTTTTGGACTACAGCCTTTGATATACCCCTGAAATAGAAAGGTGAGTGTTGTGATGTATTTGTTCAAGAGAAGGGTGACAATCTTTGGTTGGATGGAAAGGAGGCTGTGTATTTTGATAGGTCAGTAAAGAGTTTGTTAGAAGAGTTTGCAATGGTTTGAGGGTCATTGCAATGGACTCCATAAAGGACCATGTCATTATTATGGTAAGATTTGGTTGTTCCCAGGAAGGATTTAACATGAGCCCAGAATTTCTTGGGGTCACCAGCAGCTTTGTTTAGTAGGGCTTTACAATATGAGCTCTTTGCTTGCCGGATTAGTTTTTTACACAAATTTCACTGTACTCTGTAAGTATCGTAGTCAGCTTGATGACCTGAGTTTTTAAAGTGGCTCCAGCTCTTGTCACGCGCTCATAAGGAGGAAAGAAAATCCTTGCATAACCAGCTGGTCTGCCTAACCCGAACTTGCCTAGTACGTTTAGGCATGTGTATGTCCTACAGCGATGGGAAGGTTGAGATAAAGTGATCAAGGGCAGTCTCAACATCATGGGCACAGAAGACAGGGGCCCAGTTTATGGCAGACAAGTCTGCTAGGAAGCTTGAATGATCAAGATTGGCAAAATCATGGAAGATGATATATTGTGGTGATGGGGCCATGATACCTGAGGATCCCCAGATGTAGAAAACAGGGGAGTGATCACTAATTGAAACAGGTAGAACACCCAAGGCAGTAATATTTCCAGGACAATTTGTGAGGATCCAATCAATCAGTGTTCCGGCAGCCTGGTTCTGAGCCCCCTGGTAGCATCATTTATCATCTGGTGCATACAGTAGCTGTGCGCTAGGGATACTATAGCTTTTTTATTTTTTCCTAACCAATTTAGGTTGAGATCACCAAGAATCAATACTTCATTTTGGCTGGCAGTCACTGTAGCATGTTCAAGTACATCTCTGCAGCCTGGTAGACCACCCTTTGGAGGGTTGTAGGCACATATAATGTTCAGTTTCTTAGCACCAAGGAGGAAAAGAGCATGTAGGAATTCACAGGTAGAGTTTACTGAATGCGGCACAAGAGATAAATTCAGGTTGTTTTTAAAGTACAGCACAACTCCACCTCCCCTCCTACCCGATGTCCTATCAGCTCTTAGAAGCATATAGTTGGAAATGTGGCACGATGAGTCAGGGGTGGAAGGCTTGAGCCAAGTTTCTGACAAACACAGAACATCAGGATTATGGGTATTGATCCAAGTCTCTAGTTCAGCTAAATTGCAGAAAAGACTTCTAATATTGAGGTGAGCAATGCGAAGGCCCTTTGCATGGAACCAGCCCATGTTATGGGCTGCGTGAGGGTAGAGGGGGGCTGTGTCAGTTTGCAACCATTCTAATATATGTATACCATTGTTTAACAATTAGTGCTGATTTGCAGCCTCTAACAGTGGACTGCACCATAATTAGTGACTGTTCATATATCCCTGCCCTAGTGTGGACAGAGGTTAAATTGAATCACCTTATGAACATGACATGTGTCATTTATGAAATCCTTGCCAAAACATCATTATACGGCATGAGTGTAAAAAAGACATTTTGAGCAGAATTTGAAAAATGAGACCTATCATGTTCATGAGGTACTACAGTGTAAAATCATGGCAATTTTGAAAATCTGGGCTCAAAATTTGGAACAAATAGCAAAGTTATAAGTGAACAAAGAAGATTTTCATTGTTTCTTCATAACGTTGTTGTTTTAAGATTTTGACACCAACTGTTCAACATAGTCTTTTCATGACCCCACTTAATGAACATGGCAGGTGTCTTTTGTGAAATTCAGGCCAAAATATCTCTTTGTGGCACAAGGATGAAAAGATGTTCTGGTTGGTATTTGAAAAATGACACCTGCCAAGTTCAGGAAGAGGTGTAAAATAAAAGCTATGTTGAAAATGTAGGGGTCAGAATCAGTAACAATCACAGAGTTATAAGGAAACATTGAAAGACTTCAGCATGTTTCATAACTTTGTTGTTTTTTGACATTTTTGACCCCAAATTGATTGCATGGTCAGTTTTATGATCCCACCTTATGACCAAGACAGGTGGAATTTTTTAAATCTCACCGGAAAAGCGATTTCACTGTGTGATTACAGAAGCATGTTTGGGAGGTGATTTTAAAAAAATACACCTGTCCTGTTCATGTAGTTGGGTAAAAAAAGAGTACTTAGAAAATGTATGGCAAAAATGCTGCAAATGACAAAGATGTAACTAAAAGTTCAAAATGTATTAAAAAAAAACTTAACCGGACTTACTTTGTTTTCAGTCAATTCATGGTCAGACACATGGTCAGACTCCATAGGAAGAGGAGTGTCACTCGTTGCGAGAGGATTACGTCATTGAACCTTTCTTAGGTAAGTAAGGGGTGAGGTGGGAGGAGGGAGTCAGGGTAGGGGAAACAGGGCTGTGGGGGCCTAGAAGATATCAATGGATGTTTTTTTTCCAGGTTTAAAAAGGAAAGAACAAGAGTCATTTTTTAAACAGGTTTTAAACAGATCGGGCACCCCAGTGTTGGTGGTGGTGGGGTTGTTTAGCAACACCAGAGGAGGGCACCCCAGTGTCATGTACAGGGGTGGAGTGTTAGCTGGCACTGAGGTTTTAGTGGGGGATACTGGTGGTGGGACTGCGCACTCATCACTGGTTTTATTGGAAAGGGGTCAGGCAAGAGGGGTGATATTGGCAATGGGATTGCTTATACATCACTGTTTTTAATTAACAGCTGGGTCAGGTAGAAGCAGGGCTTCAGATAACTTTATTTGGAAGGTATTGTATGCCCAGAAATGTGTGCAAAAAATCCAAATGTAGACTCCTTGGAGTAATTTACTGTATGTCCTAATGTAACAACCCTGTTAAGAACTCATGTCTCTTTTCTTCTGCTGTAGATGTCTTTTTTTTAATTTAACACAACACACCTAACAAAGAGGCACTTTTGAAGCTCACTTTGCATCTATTTAATTCGGGTGTAGAGGAGTTAAACTGAACTAACATTACAACCCTGCTATAATCAGCTTCAGCTAGGAGGAGTATCTGTTCTATGTTCTGTGACAGTGCGGGCTGATATCCGAATCAAAGACAAAAATATTTACAGTAACCTTGAGATGACTGTGTAGATGAGTGCTGGTGGACCAGTGTGTATCAGTTTACTTCTACAAAGAAGAGTAGCTTTAGCCTGCTGTTTTGTGTATGTTCCTTGTCCTGCTGTGGATGAGTTCAACACTGCTCGGCCTCTGGTCCAGTACATCTGGGCCCTACCCTCAAGTCACCATCAAGCTTCTCTACTGCTCATGCTGTGTTCACCTGGCTGGTCTCCATTACTAGGCTTAGATTCATCACTGGCTGGAGGGAACAAAAGTAAGTTTTTTTTTGTTGTTTTTTTTGTTAATTATTTGAGAGCCAGGAAAGACAAGAGCTGCCTGTATGTGACTTGGATAAGAGAGGGGGTGCAGTTGTATAGTTGGGCTGGCACTGGAAGTATTGCTGGAGCTTAGAGTAACAAGCTATGATAGTGAAAGACTTAGACAGTGGTTTAAGAAGAATAACGCCAATGGCATATGCAAATGCCAAAAAGGAGAGGACAATCTCACACATATCTTGATTGTATGCCCTCTATATAATACATACAGACAAAAACTACTGGGAGACATGTTGGCCTCCTTGGAATCTGAGCCACAAAATTTGGTTACATATTTATTCAAGTCAAACCTGATAAAGGTATTGGAGTCAGTGGTTTCTTTCCTCAAGATTATTGATGGAAAAAAAATTCATATTATTAAGGAATTTTAAAGAATATATTTAGACTAGTCTTGATATTGCCTTCTAGTACTTTTGATTTTTATTATTTATACTTGTGATTTTTAGCATCCGAATATTTTGTAATTTGAAATGCATTGTACTTATGAATTAATTATTTTATATTGTAAAGATGGATGGAAGAAAATTCTGGCAAAGTCTCTCTGAAGTGATAGGGAAAAAGTCCAAATCAACTCCTAATATGCTAAAGGTTGATGGCAGCAACACTCTGGACCCCACCACAACTGCCAATACTTTCAATCTGGCATTCACTGACCTCAGTCATGTGATTCCCTCTAACTTCTTTGACACCAACCAAACCATGGCCTCCCAATATCAACAGATTCAGGATACAAATCATCCACATTTCTATTGCAAGGCAGTTACCAAAAGGGATGCCAAAAAATAACTCCTCAAGGTGCTCAGAAAATCCAGATCAAGTGGGGACACACTTGACTTGAAGCTCATCACCCTCACCCTTCATGATGTCCTGCACCTTCTTACCAAGATTATTAACCAATCCCTCAAGCTCCCAGTTCCTGCTCAAGTGGAAGTCTGCCCTGGTGAACCTAATACACAAGTCTGTGGATAGGACAGTACACCGTAACTACAGGCCCAACTCCATCCTACCCCCTTTATCCAAAGCTCTTGAAAAAATCATCGCAGACCAATTGGTGGAGTACTTGGAGAAATACAACTTGCAATGCCCACAGCAAACATGGCTTTCGCAAAGGATATAGCACCACTTCTGCCCTCTTTGAATTTACATGCCACATTCATCTAGCACTCGACCAAGAACAACTTGCCAGTGCCACCTTTACAGACCTCTCGAAGGTGTTCGATACAGTCAACCATCCCTTACTACTGGAACAACTTGGCAACTTAGGGCTTTCTCATGATACTTTACAATGGTTCAACAGTTATCTCTCCAACTGGTCTCAACAAGTTAAGATTGGTGACTCCCTGTCCTCCAAACTACCTGTCCGGGATGGTGTTCCCCAAGGGTCAATATTGGGACCCCTTCTTTTGAGCATCTTCCTGAACAATCTCCCTTCTGCCTGTGATGAAAACATTATTCTGTATGATGATGGCGCAGTGATTTTCTCTAAGAATTCTGACCCCTCCCTCTTGGAGAAACAACTGCAGGAAAGTTTCAAGCAAGTTGAGGCCTGGTTCGTCTCACAGAAACTAGTGCTAAATTATAAAAAAACAAAGACTGTGCGGTTCCATGGCACACATAACAAACATAAACACCAATAGTTGGCAATCAAAAACAGCTTGGGAGTGACCCTGGACCAGATGCAGACTCTCAAATACTTTGGTATAACCCTGGACCCTATTCTGTCCTTTTTGAGCCATATCAATTCAGTTGCAAAATCTGTAAATATTTGCATAGGCCTTCTCTATAAACACAGACACTCCCTGACACCTGATGCCCTTAAGCTAGAAATACACAGCTCTATTATCTCCATCATTGATTATGGGCTTGTTATCTATGGAGCAGCCACAGCTACAGCACTACGGCGTATCTTTGCAGCACTGAATAGGGCCTGCAGACTCCTTACTGATGCTGCCCACCACATGTATACCTGCAACCTCCACAAACAGTCAAACAGGCTACAATTTCAGGGAAGGATTACTTTCCAAACCTGCCTACTAGCAAAAAAGTCATTCATGGGACTCATGCCCCCAGAGTTCAATCTCTCTTAAGGCCAGCCAACCACCCCCATTACACAAGAAGCTTTGACAACTATTCTCTGGCTGTTCCATGCTGTAGCACTGCCCAAGGCCAGCGGTCTTTTGCAGGTAGAGCCCCGAAGATGTTTAACTCCCTGGGCAGCAAACTCACTAACTGTTCATTCAAACACAAGCTATGTCAAATGCTTGTGTCCAGAGCCACCTGTGACTGTTTCTCCTAACCTCCCAGGTAGCCACTTCTGTTCTTCACACCTCTCTACTATCACCACCTCTGCCTACCACCACCCTCCTCCCTCCCCATATCTGCCCCTGCCTCTCTCCCTAGACCTGGTCCACCACCTTCCTCTCTTACCCTCCTTCAACTCCCTTCCTCCCTCCCTTTTCTAATCTGTTCACCCCACCCTATGTTGCACTTGTTCCCCCAATTCTCTCCTCCCACCCACCTCTCCTTCTACCTCCCTCTGTGTTACCCCTCTACACCCACTCTCTCTTCCACTTTCCTACGCTACCTGGCACAATTGGTAGCAACTCAGTTTTTCCACTCTACCTTTCCCTTTGACAATGCCCTTCTGGCAGCTTTAATTCATGTAAATATTATTTGTTGTGACTCATCATTCTTAAATGTATGCCTGATTGTGTTGTTCTAACTGTTATTTATATTACCTGTAGCTTTTAGACCATGTATACCCTGTACTGAATTTTGTATTCAAACTGCTTGCCTGCTAATCTCACACAAACTGTACTTCTATTCTTTGTATATTGACGTGGAACCTTTGTAAAAGAGCCATTGGCTCAAAGGTATTTATCCAAAATTCTAATAAATAAATTAAACTTGTTGATCAATAAAGAGAATTGAAGTGAACAAGCTGTAAATGAACTTGGTACAACCATCAGACCAGGGGTTTTATTCCCACAGCTTCCACTTGCATACTGTGTGACTCTGTGCAAGTCACTTAATCTTTCCAGTGCTCCCAGGTCACCACTGAAAACAGGAATTTGTGCTTTGTAGGCCTTACCTGGTTACCAAAGAATAAAAACCAAAAAACTTACTTACTCCCTCCCAATATGTGCTTCAGTGACCTGGATAGGTCAGTAATGTGTGTTTCAGAAGCAGAATAGCTAGAACGTTTTCAGGCTTATAAAAGGGAGATTGGTGTCTTTTTATTTAACAGTTGACTAATATCTACCACATATTTACTTTTTTTTAATTCATGTTGATGACTGAAATGTAGTTTATACTCTGTTCAGATGCTATCTAATTTACTTAGGTGAAATTATTTTGGGAGAAGATACTTTTGTGCCTAGGTTTCAATATTAATAATGTTCTGATGACAGTTTTTACCTGATACAGGCAGTGTTTCTGCAGATGTGGTCTGTGTTAGGGCTGTGGGTAGGAGAGCTGACCTGGTTTACTTATGTGGGGTAGGGACTCGCAGTGTTGGTGCTAAGATTGGCTGTGTTTGCTTGGGTGGGGGGACTGGCTGTGCTGGTGCCAAGAGCATCAGTGTTTGCATGGGTAGTGCAAGGGTTCAGGGAGTGTTACTATGAGGTAGGCTATTTGCTTGGATGGGGCGGGGTGACTGGCCATGTAGCTGCTGGCTCCATCAGGATTTGGTGAGGGTTCTGGTAGTGTTGGTTCCAGGGCTGGCTGTGTTTACTTGGGTGGAGTGAGGTTGGCAGTGTTGGTGCCAGGGCTGTGTTCACTTGGGTGGGGGGCAGCTGGGGGGCAGACTGACTGTGTTGTGGTTCAGGGGCTGTTTATGTTGCTGCAGTGGCTGAAGGGGCTGGCTATGGTCATTTGGGGGGAGCTGGATACTTGGATGGAGGGGGACTCACTGGGGAATGGGGACTAATTAGTCATATTCTTTCAGAACAAGAGAGAGAGAGAGAGAGAGAGACAGTGTGTGTGTGTGTGTGTGTGTGTGTGTGTGTCTGGTGCACAGGACCTGACTGTTTAGGTGAGTTGGCTATGAGGAATGAGGGAGCAAACTATGTTTATTGGGGCCTCACTAGTGTAGTGCTGGCCATGTCGGTGAGGTGGTAGAGCTGACTGATTATTTGGGGTCATAGTGTGGGGCTGTCCATTTGTGTGCATTTGGAGGACTGACAGTTGAATAGCTGTGTTGTTGCAGTGACTGGGAGAGCCTTCTGTGTTCTCTTGGGCATAGTGTGGGGACTGTTCATGTTGGTGAAAGGGCAGACTGTATTGGTGCAAGGGGTGGAAGAACTGGTTATGCGTGCTTGAGTTTGGTGGGTTGAATAGCTATGTTGGTGTGTGGGGGAGGTAGCTGTGATTTTTGGTGTGGGTAGTCATGTATGCTGGTGGAATGGTTGGAAGGGTCTGGTCATGCTAGAATTGGGAGAAAGCCACCTGTCTTCATTTAGGTGGGCTGGTGGTATTAGTTCCAGGGTTGACTAAGTTTGCTTGGGTAGGGTAGGGGGCTGGCAATGTTGGTACAAGGATGGTCTGTTTGTGTTATGTGTCAGAGACTGTGAGAGAGTTGACTTGGAACACAAGAAAACAGTCACTTTAATTTAAAAATTATTTTATTAGTTTACAGGACAAGTATGTGTGTGCATGTGTGTGTGTGTGTGTACATGTATGAGTGCGTGCGTGCATGCATGTGAGTGTGTAAGACAGAGACAAATGAGATATTTTTGTGCTTTTATTTAATTACCACAAATACTTTTACAAAAAAACACTTGCTTACTCTAAAGATTTTGTTATTCATACTCATCCAAATTTGGCTTTACTCATCTCACTTTGAAAATGAAAAATATATGCTCACTCTGTCTGTACTGTACTGTGCATATGTGTGGAGCTAGCTATGTTTGGGGGAGCCAAGCATGTGCGTTGGAAGCTGTCCATGCTGATGTCTTAAACAGATGTGTAAAAGTCATGCCTTCTGGTGACTGTATCCATATTCCTTACAAACAGGTCCTCACTACTCACCTTGTTTATGCCCCGTAGATTTCAATCATGTGTGTCCCATCCTATACCATCCACTCCTTCCTAGGCTCTAGCATGTGCATATTCAGGGCTCCCAACCAACCCTTATCATAGGATCTGCTCTGCTAGCCCAGGACTATCTTGTTGACCTTTTGCTGCACTGATACTAGCCTGTCCATGTCTTTTCTTGGATAGGGAGGTGGGCTTGTGGCAGGGGGAGCTGACTAGGAGGGTGAGGTCTGCTAGCTGGCTTTGTTTCCTTGGGTTGTATGGTGGGACTGTAATGTTTTCATAGGGCCTGTGTGTTTGGGTAAGAAGAAAAGGAGATTTGTTTGCTTGGGTGGGTGGACTTGCAGAGGTGAACAGTATTCATGTCTGAATTCTGACATGAAAACTACAAGACTCCTTTTTCAAGAAATAAACATGTACTGTAAGTAACTGATTTACTGTGCACAGTTTCCTTTCCTAGACTCATTCAGGAATATATTTCTGTGAATATGCCATGAATGGGTTAACACTGAGGTATTCAGAAGGCCTATGACTTCAAAGACTATAGGGCTTAGAGTACTTCAGCTTCCAAAATGTGTGGATTGGAATTATTTTGACTTCCAAAAATTGACAGCTGAAAGTATTTTGACTCCAGTAAAACTTAAATGACTTCCAAATTTCAACCCATGGAAGTATTTGACTTCCACCAAAAAAAAAAATTATTTGAAGCCCTGGGTGGAAGAGACAATACTGGTGGTGGGATTGAACACTGCAGCTGGTTTTGTGTGGTGCTGGCTCAGGCAGAAGACAATAGAAGTGGGATTAAGCACCTATCACCAGTTTTGTTGAAGGGCTGGTGGATGTTGACATGGCAGCAAAAGACAGGAAAACGCTGCAGCTATTATGTAACGCTTCTGCCATTCTCTTAGAAACATGGTACTGAACAGTATCCATGCTTTGCAAGCAAACACATTTAGCTTGACTCCTAGGAAAGGACAGCAAGCTCATTATTATAACATACAGGGTAAGCTAGCGCATATGAGTTTTGCCTTGTCTATTTATGTTGTAAGGACCAAAATGCTGTACTTTCAATGTCCAAAACAGAGTAAAACTGCCCCGTAGCTAAACTGATTAATGAGTGTACTGTAGGAACATGTTAGAACATCTTTTTTACTTCTGTTCACCACAGTATGAAAATATATTAGTTGCATAAGTTTCAAGCACTGTATTATGGGTATGAAAATGATATAGGCTGCTCAACATCACTGCCATTCCCTGAGAAATAAAATACTAAATAGTAGCACCGTGGAAGCTTTAAACAGTAGCACATATGTGAAATGAAAAGCAGGGAAATGGTTTCAAGCATGGATTAGGAGTTGCCCAATAAAACCCACTTTCACCTTGCATTTTCCAGCCTTGTGATTGGGCAAGGACTTCAGAGGGAAAAGGAGGAGAAAAGCAGAGAGTGGGCATAATTTGGGAAGAGATTCAGTATTCTGAAGATGTGTTAGTTGTCAGAGGGACACACCCCCAAAAGCCATTTCACAGCTCAGATTGATATCAGTATGTTTACATGCTTTGCAAGTGAACACAAGAATTGTGAAAAAAAAAGTGCTGGAGGCAGGACAGCTGAGTGAAGCTGCAGAAAATGTGCATTATAAGTATGAAGTGATTTTTGTACTTAAACGTTAGCTAAATTGCACCAAACTTTCCAAACACGTAAAAAATGTAGTGCAGCACATTGGTGGAGAGTTTGCAGACAGTTGGCAATCAGGTGTTAAAATTAGCATCCATTGTGGGGATAACAAAGAGCTCAGATTTCAGTGTGCAGCTTTTGGGGGCAGGAGATGAGCCTTTCTGAGGTGACACTGATACCGATTTATTAATTACTGTGAGGAAGAAAGAGGATCCTGAATAATTATAACTGTCCCCTTATTTAAAGCTTTTTTTTAAATTCTTAGTAAATGCCTGAGAAACATGAGGAAATGGAAGGAGGGTTTTCTTACTTGAGGAGCTTCACCAGATCATGATTTGTAGTTCCTTGAAGGATTTTTAAGGAACCCAGTCATCAGAAAGACCATAGAATGTCAGCATTCAGCTTACAGTAATGGTTAAGTGCTTAAACTTAATGCAAAACATAAAGTGTGTGCACATTTTTAATAATTTTATTTCCAATAAAAAGGGGGCATAACCTGGATGACAGTCCTCCAAAGGCAGTGCAATCCAGCATTCTGTTGTGGTTTACGCTGCTATGACATTCCAAGGGAGTGCCAGTTGATTGGTACTGTAGAAAGAGAATAGGCTTTGTCCATTCACAACCCAGAATTAAATTTATGTAAACTTTTGAAGAATTTTAAAGGGACTAGACTGCCTAAATCAGGGAGTTGGAGTGGGGAAATGAATCAGGCCAAACTAGAGGGGAAGAAGTGTAGCTACTGAGGCCTACAGTCAGGATAGGGTTAGAGGGACTAGTCCTTATTAGAAAGTACATAGTAAAAAGGGATATACCTGTATTGCAATGATAGTGGCAGTAGGGAAGCAGCTAGAGATGAAGAAAGCTCAGTACTGCCTGTTGCATAGTGGTGCCTGTGCTCCAGTTTTGAAGATGTGCCTACAAGTTTTGCAGGTCATCAGTCCAGTCCCATTCCAATGAAGCTCAGCACTGCAATTCATCTCCAAGGGCTGAACACTACCAATGATTTCCATTATTGTTCTCCAATCTTCAGCTACCACCCTCAGCTGCAGCTACCAAGGACTGTAGTATATTATTTGCCTTTTGTGAAAGGACATTTTTCATCTGGTTTGCTTAGATGTTATTGTTAACCTAATGTACTGCTATAGGCATTTCATAAAGTCTAGAATGCAGACATAGGGCCGGATTCACAAAAGGCAATGCAGGATGCAAGGCAACTTGAGTCAGAAAAAATGGTGCAAGTAGCACTTGTGTCCTACATTATGTCATATTAGGTCATGTTGCCCGTGCTGTCCCCAGCCTCTACCAGGTGGCAGCCATCAGCCGGAGGAAGCCCTTACATCTCCCCAGAGAGGAGAACTTGTCTGTCATCAGCTCCACCCCCTCAACCCTCCCATTGCTGACCTCCGACAGCCCAGGCTCATTCCTGTACTCGGGTCGCCAGCATGCCACAAGGTAAGGTATCCAGTGCCTTAGCCCTCAGTGCCACCGGGCTGGCCCCATTTTTTTTAATTTTAAAAATAGCTTTGATCCCTCATCGGTGGCACCCACAAGGGAAGCCACACACTCAATCTCACACTCTCCATCAGGCCAGCTGAGACAGGAGCATCAAGAGCAGCATGGCCCCCAAGTCGTCCCTCCTACTGCCTGTCTCCAGCACCCATCCCCGGCCAACATCTCTTGCCTCCTCCTCCTCCTCCTCCTCTAATTTCACCCTGGGCTGGGGCAGTGAGTAGGTGGTAGCACCGCTGGCCAGGTGCTGATGGCCTGAATCAAAATAAATAAAAAAAATACATATTTTATTTCTGCATCACAGAGCGTACGAAGGGGCAGACGGGAGTCAGTGAAAAAATGTGACCCCTTCAATTAAACAAAACAAAGTATGGGGTACAGTGTTTATGTGCATTTCAACAACTTGGGTGTGTGTTAAATTCCTGTAACACACTGCACCACATACTTTATCCTATATGTAATACAGGGAACAGTTGACAGAGTCAGATCAAGGAGGTATAGAGGGGCAACTGAGTGAGAAGGAAGAGGAATGAGGGGTGGCACCAGATACTGGTGCTCAGGTTGGGGGGGAGAATTCGACCAGATGAGGGGAAAAGCAAGAGGAAAGGATAGAGGGGAGGGTACAGAAAAGCTATAAGCAGACAAAGGAAAGGATTGAATGAACTCTTAGAACAGTGTTAAGGGAGAGAAGGGAGAGGGAGGAGTGTTTGAGATAGAGAGTTGTTTCAAAGACAGGGGTAAGTGGGAGAAGACAGATTGCCCAGCAAAGGCTTTACAATGAGGTAGAGAGAAAGTCTAAACACTTGACCAGTGAAGGGGTAAGAAGCAAAGAGACAGGAGGAGGAGGAGGAGGAGGAGAAGTGTGAAGAGAGGTAACAGAGAAATAACCAGTATTTTGAGAGGAAAGAGGAACAGTGAGAGAAGTGATGAACCTCAAGGAACAGGAAAGAGATTACTTAACCATTTGAGAACTGAATATGTTTGAACGTATATAGAATCTGGACCAATATATACATCCTAAGTCTTCTAAAGGAGACTAATCTGCTTACAGGCCTACATTTCACTAGCATTTCTAGTTATTCAATTGAATTCAATATTTATTTTACAAGGAATAACACCATTGAGCGGACTCATTTACAAGGTGGTCCTGGAAGGATGCAACAGGATGAGGCAATACAAATATAACAATATAAATACAATACTAAGGACATTGCACTTATACAAATGAACATGGCAATACAATTACAAATACATTTGCTGATTGTTTCTAATGATGTAGGACTCAATACACAATAAGGGAGCAGGTACAGTGGGATAAAATGACAATACGATTACAAATCCATTCATTGATTGTTTCTAACAATGTAGGACTCAATACACAATAAGGGAGCAGGTACAGTGGGATAAAATGGCAATACGATTACAAATCCATTCATTGACTGTTTCTAACAATGTAGGACTCAATACACAGTAAGGGAGCAGGTACAGTGGGATAAAATGACAATACGATTACAAATCCATTCACTGATTGTTTCTAACAATGTATGACTCAATACACAATAAGGGAGCAGGTACAGTGGGATAAAATGGCAATACGATTACAAATCCATTCACTGATTGTTTCTAACAATGTAGGACTAAATACACAATAAGGAAGCAGGTACAGTGGGATAAAATGACAATACGATTACAAATCCATTCACTGATTGTTTCTAACAATGTAGGACTAAATACACAATAAGGAAGCAGGTACAGTGGGATAAAATGACAATACAATTACAAATCCATTCATTGATTGTTTCTAACAACGTGTGACTAAATGCACAATAAGGGAGCAGGTACAGTGGGATAAAATGGCAATACAATTACAAATGCATTCATTGTCTCTAATAATGTAGGACTAAATACACAATAAGGGAGAAGGTAAATTGGGATGGGACATTAAAATTCTGAAGTGAAGTTTTTGGAAACAGGAGAGAGGGGGGGAAAGGAAGAACTCATGAAATTCTTCAGGCTGTAAGGGGACAATAAGTGCAGTAAAGACAACGATCGACTAAAAGAAAACAATAAGTGCTCTACAGTATGCGTGGTACAACAAAGGTTCCTCATGGAAGGTTTGGTTCAGATTAAGAGTAACAGTTGCAAGTTTCCTGCAGTGAGTATCTCAGCAAGGATTTAAAGGTGTTCAACCCAACAATCTGCATGAGTTTTAAAGACTTTTGGAGGGTATTCCACATGGTGGGGAGAGCATGACTTAGAGATGATACGCTATAGCGAGTTCTTTTCCTAGGTATGTCGAGCAAAATATAAGAATATCTTCTGAGTGAATATATGCCTGGAGTAAACTTGAGTAGATCAGAGATATAGAGAGGGAGTTTGTTGGTGATGGCTCTGTAGGCCCACATGAAAACATTTTTCAACCTCCTTGTGTGAAGTGAAGGCCAGCCAAGTTGTGCATAGAGGGAGCAGTGGTGGGTTTTAAAAGGGATATTGGTAATGAATTTTAATGCTGTATGGTACAGTGTATCCAGTTTAGCTAAGGTGGTGTTGGAACAGTGGTTATAGAGTAAGTCTGCATAGTCAACAAGGGGGAGAAATGTGGTCTGTACCAGCCTTATTTTTGCTCCTGGTAAAGCAGATGTTTGCTTTTTGGACAGTTCCTCAATATGTGCAATGAATGAGAGCCATCAATCAAGACAAAATCCAAAATATTTGAATTTATCGACTACCTCAAGTGGTTCCCCCAGAAGGGTCATGATCTGGAGCTTGGCACCTGGGGAGTTTACATTTATCGCATGGGCTTGGTGGGAGAGAGTCATGACTTTAGTCTTCTTTGCATTAAGCAACAGTTTCAGGTGAACACGGTTTTGTTGTAACAGGTTAAATTTCTGCTGCAGCTCTGAGCATGCAAACTCAAGGGTTGGCCTAGTGACGTAAAGTACTGTGTCATCAGCAAAAAGGAAGACATTTACTGTCCTGATTTTAGAATCAGTGTTGTTGATATAAATCACAAATAATAGAGGCCCCAAGATTGATCTATGTGGAACTCCTCTCTGCAAGGTTTTTAAGGGGGGAGAGGTCACTTTGGGCTTTGACCTGTTGTCGTCATCTACCTATGAGGTAGCAGGAGATCCATTGCAAGGCAATGGCCTTGAGACCAATGTCGCACAACTTATACAATAATAAATCATGGTCTATGGCAGGGGTGTCCAACCTTTTGGGAGTCATGAGCCACATTTAAATTTCTGAGTAAGATGTGAGCCACAACAACGTGAGGCCCATACCATACCCAACATGCGCCACTTACCATACCCATATTTAAGCGTAATTGACAAATTACTGCAGAACATCAGAATCACCATTGGAATACTGTGACTCACAATTTAAAGGCAATTACAGACTGGAAAAACATTGGAGGCAACACTGTCAAAGACTGTGAGGTACAGTTGACCCATAGTTGACAAACCCCTCATGAGCCACATCAAACTGCTTGGTGAGCAACATGTGGCTCATGAGCTATGGGTTGGCCACCCCTGGTCTATGGTATCAAATGCCTTGCTCAGATCCAAAATGACTGCAATGACATGGTGTTTAGAGTTAAGCGCAATTTGTCAATCATTTGTCACCTTAGCCAAAGCGGATACCGTACTATGTTTTGATCTAAAACTGGATTTTAAAGGATTGAGAATGTTGGAGATTTCCAGGTGTTCTCCTAGTTGTAAGTTAACCAGCTTTTCAAGTAATTTCGATAAGATGGGTAGCAGTGATATGGGCCAATAGTTATTAAGGTCACATGGGTCACCAGACTTAAAAAGAGGGATAATATGGACTATTTTCCAAATGATGGGAAGAACCCCTTGTGAAAGGGACAAGTTGAAAAGATGGGTGATAGGAGATGTCAGAAAGTGGTGTCCTAGCTTTAAAAAGAAGGGTTCAAGCTGATCAGCTCCAGAGCTTTTTTTAGTGTCCAGAGAAATTAATAGGTCCTTGACCTGCTTGAAGGATATTGAGCTAAAGCTAAATGTGATTGTTTGTTGGGAAACCATGGGGTGGGGCGGATGGGTCTGAGTTGCAGGGCTGGGTGAGAATTTTGCTTGCTGAAGAGATGTCAAAGGCTAATGCAGCTGTGGAAAAATGATTAACTGTTGTAGGATACATTGTTTGCTTGTAAAAGTATCATCACTGGTAACAATCTTAGAAGGCAGAGATGACGATGAGCTATGCCTTTCTTTTTCCCTTAGAATTTGCCAGAATTTGGCAGCATTATTTTGGAGAAATCCAAGGCTGATTGAAAATACTTTGCTTTTTCAGTCTTTATGAGTTTAGTGCATTGGTTCCTGGCAACTCTGAAGGCTACCCATTCAGCTGCTAATTTGATTTTACGTGCCCTCTTCCATAGTACATCTCTGGCCTGCAAGACTGATTTTAATGCACTAGTAAACCAAGGATAGGACCTTTTCCTTGTTCTGATTTTTGCCAGAGGTGCACGTTTGTTGATCACCTTCAGGACAAGGTTCTGAAATGGGTTACAGGCCTCTGTGACTGTAGGTGCAAGACAGAAATCTTGCCATCTTATCCAACTTAAATCAGCCAGAAAATCTGAGCAGTTGAATTTGTGGTGACTCCTTTTATATGTGAAATTGGAGGTGAATGTAAGCTTTGGTATAGACCTCACACATGCTATAGCCCTGTGATCACTGATGTCATAGTGGAATACCCCAGTATGTGAGATTTGTGACGTTTGTTAACAAACATTAAATCAAGAAGAGTACTGTGAACAGGGTTTTTAGTATTTGGGTGAGTAAGCTCAGGAACAAGCTGAGTGAGGCCATAGGCATCGCATAATTCTTTTAAGGGTTTGGAGTAAGGGGAATTCCAGTCAAGGTTAAAGTCTCCTATGATGATCAATTCTGTAGTAAGTGCTTCCAGCAATTTGCGGAGATGTAATAACAACTTGAGGCCCCCTGATGGGGGTCTATAACAACCCGTAATGAGTATAGACTCGTCAGATGATAAAGAGACCTTTAAAGTGAGGCTTTCAAACTCTTTTGGTACAGTAGATGAATCAATGACAGATGCTGTGAATTTATGTAAGACATAAGAAAGAACTGGAAGGGGACAGGATCAGTTGTGTTCCAGGATAGTAGCTGCTGCTGTTGTTTTCACAGGGTTCTTGTGGATTTTACTTGGTAGGTTAGTTCTTTTCTTTCTTACTTCTAAGGGGCTAGCAGGGTATTGTTTTGGGTGCTGTTGGATGTTTGTAAACTGATTTGGTGGCTGTAAGTGGGGCTCATTTTGTGGATGTTTCACTGTGTAACAGGCTGCACTGGTAGAGGCCTATTTCTTCTGATTTAAAAACTATTTGGTGGATTTGCTTGGGCCTAGTTCTTTGGCTGCTGGGCTTGGAGGGGAGACACAGGGCTGATACACTCTCTCTCGAGTCAGGTGTCTGCCCAACACCCGCCCTCCCCCACCCCTCCCTCCCCAGAAGTCTGAGAATTTATAGGGGAACACCTGCCCTGCAATTGGAGGAAAAGGCTGCAGGTGCAGCTCATGTAGTTCTAGCCACTGGGGTAGGATTTAAAGGCTGGGAGAGAGGAGCTTTGGGGAGTTGTTCATTTCCTTATAAGTTTAATGTGTTGTACTGCACCTAGTAACAGGGTTACTGTGTACAGTGGGACTGTCTGTAAGATTAGTGGGTGACCTGATTAGGCAGTAGGGGTATCTTGGACTAGGGGAGCCTGGTGGCTCACCCAAGGAAACCCATTTTGGAAGGGGATGGAACCACACATCATAAGGGCCGCATCTTTGGGAGGGTGGTGGGGTGCACAGGTGTGGAGCAGCCATGATACTGGACTGGGCTTGGAAGTTCGGGTGGTTGCCCAGTGCTACCAGCTAGCACAACTTAGGGAGGAGGTTGCGGGATTAGGAGAAAGCTGGGGGAAGGGGTGGTATGGTTGGGGAAGGGGGCTGGAAATCTCCCACAGGGTTGCACCAAGCACTGGGGGTGGGGGCATAGGTAAAGGAGTGCAGGAGAATACTCAGGGGTCACATAGGGAACCTGGCAGAGGGGGTCCAAAAGGACACTACCAAGGAAGCAGGCAGGTAACTGGGGGCCCTCACAAAGGGGGGACGGAGGAACAACATTCTCAGGGAAGTAGGCAGATGGCCAGGGCTGGACAGAAGAAAGCAAGGCGGGGAAGTGGATCAGACCTTACACTCAGTGACCGCTTCAATTCTCTTCTTCTGCTCAAGGATGAGGGGGGTGATGTAGCCATGACAGGGGTAGTTAGAGATGGAAAGGGAGAGGGAGGCAGGAGGCAGGGGCCAGATAGCAGAAAGAACAGGGGGGGACCTGGAATGCAGGAGAATGGGGGAGCAGTGAATCAGAGCAGGAGGGGCAGGGGGAAGAGGGAGGAAAGCGCAAGGAGAAGGACCAGTTGGGAGGAAAGGTAAAGGAGAAGGACCAGAAGTACAAGGAGGATTCAGTAAAGGGAGCTGAGGGTTTAGGCCAGGGAGACGACTAGCAAGGAGGAACTAAATGGAGACAGGAAGGAAGGAGGATGAGCTAGGCTAGTTTAGCAGATGGGGGAGAAGGACCAGTTGCGAGCAGTGAGGGGAATTAGCAAGGAACAGAAGGATACTCAGGAGGAGGAGGGCATAGGATTGGAGAGGAGGGGTGGCATGTGGCACCCAGAAAGGGGAGGAACACGGAGCCAGCTGGGTAGAGGGCCTGTAGAAGGATGAGGGACATGGAGGGATGGAGGAAAGAGTGGTCAGAGTGCTCCTGCTGGGGAGTTCTATGATCAGGGGTATCAAATGGGATAGGGAAGGAGAAGCCTGGCCAGTTAGAACAAGATGCTTCCTGGACTAACGGTGCACAAGGCTAAGCACGAGTATATCAGCTGGCAAAGGATTGTGGGGTTCCCAGACATACTGGTCCACCTGGGTACAAATGACATTGAGGGAAATAGCGAGCTAGAGATACAGGCAAGATTCAGGGAGCTACATGGGGTCTGTTATGACATAGGATGCACAGTTTCCTTCTCAGAAATCCTGCCAGTGCAAGGACTAGTGGGGAACACAAGGAAAATTAGGAGATAAACCAGCGGCTCAGGGAGTGGTGGAGGCCAGAAGGTATGGGTTGATGGGGGATTGGGGGAGACCTGGGAGGATAAGGAGCTGTATGCTAGAGATGAGACTACATCTCAATTTGGAGGGAGGAATACTTAAGTTGAAAATAGAGGGTTCATTGGTGAAAAGTGGGGTTTAAACTTGTGAAGGGGTGGGATGGGAGAAAAGGCTGTCAAGAGGGTGCCGATAAAGGAGTACTCTGTCTCCCACCCCCTGGGGACCAGGAGGATTGCAGGAAAGGCCAACTGGCAGAAGTGCAGACCAGGGGAAAACAGAATCCCCATAGGGAACAGGCAGGGAAATGGAACTATAGGGAAAGGGTGGAAGGAGTCCTGCTAAATGCCAGGAGCTTGGCAATAAAATGCCTGAGCTCCAGGCAATGCTAACTGAGGGCAGTAGTGGATGTGCAGCGGTCACTGAGACTTGGGCCACTGCAAGACATGACTGGGACCTGAACCTGGAGGAAACACTATGTTCAGGAAGGACAGGGGGGAGGGAAGGGGAGGAGGGGTAGCAATGATAGTCAAAAACTGCATTGGCATAGGGGGAGTAGAGGAGGTGGAGGGAACCGTGGAGGCGATTTGGGTCACCTTGATAACAAGGGGGGGCAAGAGAGTAAAAATAGGAGTGGTGTATAGACCCTCTGCCCTGGCGGAGGAGCTGGAGGACAGTCTGGTGGCAGATGTTAGGAGACACTGCAGACTGGGCAGAGGAACGGTGGTGGTGTTGGGGAACTTAAACATGCCAGGAACAGACTGGAAGACTATGACATCCTCTGTGACCAGGGAACAGAGGTTGTTGGATGTCTTTCAAGACGCATTCCTAACTCAGCAGGTGAGGGAACCGACCAGGGAGGCACAGGTACTGGATGTGGTCCTGGCAGACAGTGACCAGATTGGGGGCCTGGAGTAAGGGACCCATTGGCGGGAGTGACCATGCCACGGTCTGGTTCTGCCTGAACCTAGGAGGGTAGAAGGCTGCACAAAGACGGAAGTAACCGACTTCAGGGGGCGGATTTAAGGAAATGGGAAGGATCCTTAAGGAGCATTTGGATGGGATTGGGTCAGACATGGAGCGTTGATAGTAGGTGGGAAATCATCAGGAGAGGGGTGCAGGATGCTACCAGCACCTGTGCAAGGCAGGACAATCACGGTGAGGCCCAAAACCCTGTTGGTGGACCAGGAGGTCCAGGAGGTGGTGCAGGGAAAGAAAGCAGCCTATAAGCAATTCAAGTGCTCCAGGAGTGAAAGGGATTGAGGGAGTATGTTGATGGCTAGAAGGGCCACTAGAGTGGTGAGGGCGGCTAAGGCAAGGAAGGAGCAGAACCTGGCCAGGAAATTAGAGAGGAACAAGGGGTTCTTAGATACATTGGGGAAAAAGAAGGGTGAAGGGGCAGATTAGCAGGATTAAATCAGGGAGAGATGGGCACAAGACCCGGGAGCAGGCTGAGGTACTAAATGAGCACTTCCACCTCAGTTTTCACCAGGAAAATGGGGTGCTGCATCATACATGGGAGGAGACAGAGATACTGAGGAGGGGGGACCTTTACCGATCGGCAGGTCTGGGGAGAGGGGGAGGCATCACTGGCAGGTGGGGGGAAGGCTAAGCAGGAAGAAGGGGTACCGGAAGTGGAAATCACAGCTGAGAGAGTGAGGGAAGCCCTCAGCTCCCTTAAGATGGAGAAAGCACCGGGACCGGATAAATTACATCCCAGAGTGCTGAAGGAACTTGCAGATGTCCTGGCAAAACCCCTGGCAGAGCTTTTCACCATCTCTCTGAGGACAGGGTGGGTGCCCCAAGACTGGAAGGTGGTGCATATAGTGCCTATCCACAAAGGGGGATTAAGGGAGGTGGCAGGGAACTACAGGCCTGTCAGCCTGACCTCGGTGGTGGGCAAGGTGATGGAGGGCATTGTCAAGGAGAGGCTAGAGGGGGACCTGGATAAGTCAGGGTGCCTGGACGATAGACAGCATGGATTCATCCCGGGGAAATCATGTCAGACAAACCTGGTGCAGTTCTATGACTGGGTGACAAGTGCCTTGGACCTGGGTAGACCAGTAGATGTCCTCTTTCTGGAATTCAGCAAGGCATTTGACTTTGTTCCTCACGTGGGCCTGTTGGATAAGCTGGGAGAAATAGGGGTGGGGAACCAGATGATCAGATGGATAGGCAATTGGCTCCAGGACCGGACCCAGAGGGTCGTAGTTGGTGGGATAGTCTCATCCCAAGGAGGGTCATTAGTGGGTCCCACAGGATCAGTCCTGGGCCCCTTCTGTTCAACGCCCACGATCTGACATAAGGACAGGAATCAGAGTGAGATGAGTCTCTTTGCAGATGACCGAAACTGAGGGCGGTGGTGGATGGGGAGGAGGGAGGGTGGCCTCACAGGGGACCTGGAGGCTCTGGAAAGATGGTCTAGAAAGTGGAAGCTGAGGTTCAATGCAGGGAAATGCAAGGTACTCCACCTGGGGGCCAGAAACCCAGGTCAAGTGTACACCGGGGGGAATGCTACAAGTCTCGATGGCTGAGAGGGACCTGGGGGTGGTGGTGGATGTCAAGATGAACAACTCTGAGACTTGTAGGAGGGCAGCAGCCAAGGCCAACAGGATCCTGGGATGCATCACTAGGGGGATCACCTCCAGAAGGAGGGAAGTGATACTCCCTCTGTATAACTGCTTGGTGAGGCCGCACCTTGAGTACTGCGTGCAGTTTTTGAGGCCACACTTAAAGCAGGACATTAACCTCCTGGAGATGGTCCAGAGGAGGGCAACCAAAATGATTTGGGGCTTGGGGGACAGGACCTATGAGGAGAGACTCGAAGAGCTAAATATGTACACATTGGAAGAGAGAAGGGACCGGGGGGACATGATAGAGGTCTTTAGGTACATGAAGAGGGTAAATAGGGGAGGAACAGTTGGGGTGCTTTGAAGGAAGGAGGAAGGGCCACTAGAGGGCATGGCTGGAAGCTGGAGGAAGATTCAGGAGAGAAAGGAGGTGCTACTTCACTGAGAGGTGGTGGAGCCATGGAATGCACTGCCTGGGGCTGGTGGAGGCAGAGACAGTGGAGGGGTTCAAGAGGGGTGGGACAGGTACAGGGAAGGGTTCTGGAAGCAAAATCCAATGCAGCAAGAATATCCGGAACTGGGAAGGGAGAAGCCAGAGAAGGCGAGGGGGACAGCAAGGTCAGCACCCAGGTTGGGGACTGACCAAACGAGCAGACACGAAAGACCATTAGGCCTATTCTGCTGGCATTTTAGTATGTTAGTATGTTAGTATATATTGCGACCCCCTCCCCCAGATGGCCTGTCAGTCCTATGAACGTTGTGTGAAGGGATATTAATTTCATGACTGGGGTTGAGCCTTTTAGCCAGGATTCTGAAATCACCGGTACATCAGACTTGGTATGACAGACGCATGCCTGAATTATATTGTGCTTTTTGAGCAGACTACAGGCATTGATATGTAAGAAACTCAGGCCTTTTAGATGGTGTAGATCAGAGGGATCAACAATATGTGTTAAAGGGACCAGGATTTAGTTCTACAATCCCAGAGCAAAGTACAAAGTACCAATAAGAGGAGAAGTTTCTTGAGTCCATACAATATTATTTAAGGAGTAATAGCCGACCCCGTTTGGGAAGTATGGGGTGATTAAAGATTTGTAGGGAACAGTGCATTGGTGAAGGAATGATGATGCATAAATTGACACACGGGCAGGATGAATTAATGATGCAAGACTATAAAATGATGATAAAGGATGTTGGATAAAAGCTGGACTTCCCTGATAATCAGTGCCAGTTAAACATTGAAACTGCATGGAAGATAGTGTGCTTATACTATCAATAAGATAATCCCAGGAGATAGAGGGATCATTACTAAGATAAAAGGTACTTAGCAATATGAGACAACGTAACAAGGTATGATGCACATTGTATTTCTCCATGTCCCTTGCTGCCCAATTACCCAACAGGTAGCAGGGCATGACTGAGGTAACAGTGGGGTTTGACGAATAGCAGTGGGATGAGACTAAACCAAGGCAGGTAAAGGGGCTACAAGTATAAAAGAAATTGGATGACAAGGGGTTGATAACTACCCTCAAGGGGCGTGGTTGGGGGAGTAGGATATAGGAACAATCCTGGTCATATAGGAACTACCAGTTTCTCTCCACCACAGAATAAATTAACTATTTATGTCTAGCAAGATACATGATTTAATCACTGCTCCTAGTGGTGAATAAATGAAATAGAAATATATATTACTGAATCAGAAGCAGAGCAGCAATAGAAAAAGGTAGAGGTTTAAAAAGGTATGAGGAAAACAGGAAAGCTGAATGGCTTAGTGGAAGGTGTCACAGTCTCTGGTGGGGAACATACACCACAGCCAGCTGATTGAATCTCACAGTGGGAGATGAATCAGAGGAGAAAAATTTGAGGAGAGGAAGATTTTATATGGTGCAGAAGCAAGTGGAGAAGAATTTTATAAGGTGCAGTAAGAAGCAGGTGGCAGATAACCAGATGAAGGATGGAGCAGGGTCAATATATATTTCAGAATCTGGAATGAGTATATATTTCTGAAAGTGAGTAAAGCAGAAGTAGAAGAAGTAAAGGTTGAGAAGGGTATTGGGGAAAACAGGAAGGCTGGGTGACCTAGTGGAAGGTGTCACAGAATACAGTGGGGGGCGAGAGACAGAAAGGATAAGGGCTTTGACAGCTAAGGTGTAAGTGTACCTCTGAGATGGCTTAGAGGTTAGGGTCACCGTCTCTATTGTGGAAGATCGATGGTCCAAAATCTGAGTAGGAGTACAGGGCAGGTGGTGGGGGGTTCACCAGAGGTGGGCAGGGAAGTAGAGAGGAGCCTAGAAGAGGAGCACTATTGAGCACAGATGGAATTAATTATACTAGAGGTCTAGGAGGAGAGAGTCAGACACAACAGGGACCCCCTGGTGGCCGTGTAGTATAAACTGCTAAAGGGAAACTTCGGTGATTGTTTCAGGGATGACCAGTCATATGACTGATCACGTGACATAGGCTACTTATAAAGATAAAGCTGAGCCTGAGTGGGAGTAGCAGTCACTGCAATGGGCTAACACAGTTCCACAATTGCTCTGTGTTAACCAGTCATGTGATTGATCACATAACAAAAGCTACTTATACAGATAAAGCTGAGCCAGGGTGGAAGGGGCAGTTGCTGTGACGGGCTAACATAGTTCCACAATTGCTCTGTACCTGGGCTGTATTAGCTGCTTTCCTGGACATGGGAGGGAGTTCTGAGAGCTTGCAGCCTGTGGAGAGGAACTAAATACCTTCATTCCTATTATCTCCCTATCTGGGTCAGGCCTACTACACTGTAAACTCCCTGTTTTGTTCTGACCACTCCTCTAAATTCATTGTCTGGGTAAGGCCCATTCCATTTCCTCTCACTATTTGTTAAGCTCCACTCTATAGCCATACCTATTGTTCCTCCATTACATACTACCTAAGTGTTTCAATTTTCTGCACTTTATTTCCACTGTGCTGTTAACTTCATTGGCTTTTCTCACCTCTCCTATTCCATTTTTTCTCTCTTCCACCATCTACTGCTATTCCCCCCAACTTTCTCCCCTACTCCTCTCCTGTACTCCCCTCCTCCTCCTCCCTCCTCTCACTCCCCATTCACCCTGGCATCCTGGATGTCAACTACTTCCTGCTCCCTGCTTAACCTTGAAGCTCTCTGATGGTTTCTCTCCCTTTTCTCCCCTTATCATTCCACTTCCTCCCTCTCCCTTGCCCCTCTTCTTCCAGTCAGCATATTTGTTCCATTAAGTTCCTTGTTTCTTTGCTGCTTTTTGTAATGGGTGGCAACGAGCTAGATCCTGACCCCATCACAGCACCACCATTTCAACTTCCTAAAGGATTGAGGGTTGCCTATATAAACATCTGAAGCCTCCTCCCTAAAATTGACAAACTGTAACCTATCATGCTTATCTCATGGCTGGATGTACTTGTCATATCTGAATTTTGGCTCTCCTCTAAGGTCCAGGATTCTGCTGTGGCTATCCCTCGTTATATCTTAGAAAGGTAGGATCACACAAAGAGGGGTGGCTGTGTTGCAGTTTACATATCCACCAATATCAAATTAGTGACTGTGCTTACTGTCTCTTCTCCCTCCTCTTATGAGCTGCTCCACCTCAAACTCTCCCTTCTATGTTCCCAGCTTTGTTGCTGGGGTTTATTGTTGCCCTTGTATGTCCCCTGTTTTAGTTACTGAGCTCCTTTCCTCTGCCCCATTGTTCCATAGGTGAGCTGCTTATCCTTGGTGACTTTAATATAAACTGGTCCTCCCCCTCTGCAAACAAATTCTTCCAAAATGTAAAAGCCCTCCAACTGGCTCAATTGATTTTTTACCCTACATGTTTAAATTTTAAATCTTTAAATCACTCTGTATTAGACTGGGTCCTTTCATCCCATCCCCACAGTGTAGTGGATGCAGGTATCCTTCCTTTCTGGCAAAATCGCGAATTTCACCACATGACATATTTCAGGAAATTCACGCAGTCCATGAAATATTTTGTGGGTTTGAAATGCAGAATTTTGCCCATGAATGGCATAATTTCCAGGAGTGGTGAAATTCTGCCATTCACGGGCAAAATGCTGCATTTCGTGGGTGAAATTCCACATTTCGGTGTCAGAATTTTGCATTTCACACCCGCAAAATATTTCACAAAGTGCACAAGGTCTCGAGGTGGGCATCTTATTGGTCCCCCATATCTGCACCTAGAAATCTAAATTATGCCCTTCAATACTTTCAGTCCAAATTTTATGGCTGTATGGTATCATTATGCACCCCTGAAGAAAACCGGAGTACAGGACTCCCATCTTCCCTAGGTATCAGCTGAGTTGTTAGCTTGTCTCCATACTAGAGACATTGCCTGGCACCTTTGCAATACCTGTACCAAAACCATCAGACTTGCAAAGTCTGAGTATTTTACATCCATACTCAACCACAACAGTAATCACCCCTCCAAATTCTGGAAGGTTATCCTTTCACTTTTCTTTCCTTTGACCCAGTCTCCTTCACCTGTTCTCAAGGTTGGCAAATTCCTTGTGTCTGACCCTTTTCTGTTGCCTCTTTCTTTGATGCTTACTTCACCACCTGTGCTCTCTCTCTCTCTCTCTCTTGCTCTCATCTCTTCCTCAGCCCCCCTTTCTCTCCCCTCCCTGTGCCTCCCCCCCCCCTTTCTCTTTACCTACTATCACTCCCTCTGCTTCCCTTAAGGCCCTGCTTGCCCTTTAATCCTCGCAAGGGAGGTAGTCCTGATGATCTCAGTCCTAAATTTCTGCTTCTCCCAGCTTCTGCTATCTCTCTGGCCTTTACCCAGCTCCTCATCCCTTCTTCTTCCTCTGCCACTGTCCCTGATTCCTGGAAGTAAGTTAATGTTAACCCACTTCCAAAAGGTGGTGATCCTTCTTCACCTGGTAACTTCTGTCCTGTCTCTCTCCTTCCCACCCTAGCTAAGTTACATGAACACCTTTTTCTTTCTAAGATCGTTTCCTATTTTGACTCACCCTCTTTCTTCACCCATTTCCAGTCTGGTTTTAGGAAATCCCACTTAGTGTCCAACTCCTTCCTCCGGCTCACTTACTCCATCATTACAGGTATGGACTAAGGACTGATCACCTCCACAACATGTGTTAATCTTCTAGAGCTTCTGATACTGCGGCACACCCCTTTCTTTTGGACAAGCTTAAATCAGCAGACCTCTCTGACTCCTCAGTCAGTTGTTTACACCCCTGCCTTGAGGAAACATTTCAAGCTGTCCAGATTGAAAGCTTCATATCTTCCCCACTCCCCATCTGTGCAGCAATCCTAAAGGATCTCTCCTGGGCCCTATTCTCTGTATTCTTGAATTACCTCCCCTCTGTCTGTCCCTCTACATCTGTTCACATGTACATTGATGATGCTATATTCTTTGCATCTGGCTCCTTTTCCACTGACTTTATTTCCTAGCTGCAGTTGGATTTTAATAATATTCAGTGCCGCTTCTGGTCTACCCAATAGTCCCTCAATACCAGAAAATGCTCTGGATCTGGTCTACCCAATAGTCCCTCAATGGCAGAAAAAAACAGTTTCCATGACTTTTGGCACCCAATAGAGGCTTATCAGACTCACCTCTCTCTCCACAATGTTGATGGTGGTGTAATTGAAGATGTATCCTCCTTTATGTATCTCAGGTTCTGGCTAGACTGACATCTAGATTTCTTGGTACACATTGATGCCATACACTATAAGCTACACTCCAATCTTGGTGCACTGTACACGACAAAGTGAGTATAACACTTCCTCTCTACTGAGAGATTGTTTTAAAGATGTATTCATCTTTTTTTTAACTATGGTAAGATAGTTTACAGTGTAGCTTCCAAGTCCTCCCTTGCGAGTCTGGACCCGCTCTTTCACTCTTTTTGTTGCTTTGTCTTATGCTGTCCCCCTCTACTCTATACCTTCCTTCTCCTCTCTTGATGCCAGGTGCCTTTACTATTGTTTTTTCCTTTATATCTAAATTCTAGTTTGGTTTGCTTCCCTTCCATCTTACCTTAGCTCCCATCTAACTTCTTCCCCTTCTTCCCTTCACCCTCTCTACAGCAATCTTTCCAGTTTCCTTTCTATTCCATCTAGGGAATCTACTGTTGGTTAAGGTGCCTTCTTTTGTCACTTTCCAAAACTCTGGTCTTCTTTTCCCCTGTCCATCTATTCTGCCTTTTCTGTCTTCTCCCTTAAAGTTTCTTCTTTGTGACTTTTGTACTCCAACCAGGCATCTATCCATGACTCCATACCACTTGACTTCCTTTCCCCAACTTACAGTAAAAAACACAAAAAAGCCAATGCTACAAACTGTGGCTCACTAAAATGTAGAATTTATTCTTCAAGCTTCCACATCAGACAAATTCCCCGGCGCTTCAAGGGAACAATCCCTCTTCATCAGGGGCCTCCTGATAAAAAGGGATTGTTCTCTCAAGTGCCAGGAATTTGTCTGACGGCTCGAAGAATAAATTCAACATTTTGGTGAGCCACATTGTTTAGTACTGCTTTTCTGTGTTTTTTTTTTTTGTATCGTTGCTGGTAAATGCAGCTGCTCCATGTTTTCAAGATAGTGCACCAGGTTCTGCATGCTTGTTCCTACGCTTATACTGCCCTGGCCATTTGCCCCCAACTATGCATGCATGAGAATTTTCCTTGTTTTCAAAGCTGAATTTTATGTAATACATGCACATGTTATACTGATTTGCCTTGTAATGTTTATGATTATGCTCTTATGATGTACTGTGTTACTGTGCTATATATAACTTCTATGTCTGTAATGCTGTTAATTACTGTTTATTTTTTCTCCTCTTGAACTATCTTCCATACCCGTCCCCATCAGGATGCATCAGGAAACAAGTTATTACCTGCTTAGTATGCCTTTCCTTACTCAATGTAAGAAAGAGAGAGAGAGAGAGAAAGGGAAGGAGAGACAGAAAAAGAAAGAAAGAAAGAAAGAAAGAAAGAAAGAAAGAAAGAGAGAGAGTGCTGGTTATGGGTATGAGGAAGGCAGTTTATGGCAACTGAAAAATAAAATAGCTGTCCACAAATAACATTTGCAAGATACCAATTCCACTAGACCATTATCCTCTAAATAAAAACAATGTGAACCGGTTATTTTTATTTGTGCCCCAAGTGCAGGGTGCAGACATGTAAACCCTTCAGAAACCAGGTCCTGTGATGCTGACATTGAGGACCATCCTAACACAATGAACAGAAACACATGTAACATTGCATCAACAATTTGTATAGTTACAATTGATTTTATTAGAAGCTTGGGAATGGCTTTCACATTAATTGGGATAAAGAATGTGGAAGTGATTTTTATAGGAAAGTATGATGGGACCCCTGTTGTCAGCCTCAGGCAACAGAGTGAGTAAACTATTGAGAAGTAGTAACTGCATTTAACCTGACAATAATGGTTATGAGTACATAATAAGTCATTAAGTTTCTGGTCCCACAATAATTCCAGGAACTATTACTTAAAACAGTTTTCTGCTAGGCATAATTTAATTTATAACATCTAAAAGGATATCTTCCCACCATAGCAGGCACAAAAACATGGGTGCAACATGAACATTTAATCTCCATATTGGTACTTCAAATAACTATTTGGAAAAACATATATGCAACAGGCCTGCAAAATAAATAAAAAATGATTAGTGATGTCAGAATGTTTTTGTGATGCAAGGGTATGTTTGTTTTTAATCTACTATGGAACTGAGACTAATAATAGGAAACAAGGGAAGAAAATGCTTTTCACATTGTGATGTCAGTGTTGATAGTGGCCCAGAATTTATTTCCTATTTTTGAATTTTAGGTATCAAAGCTGGATGCATACTCACTTCATGTTGATGTCAAGTAATGATGTCTCTGTTTAAATCCAAAATGGCTCTTGCTGAATGTGCTGTGTGGTTTGCCGAGGTTGATAGCTGTATAATATCCTATTTGTTGTCCCCCATTGTATACATAACCCTGTGTTTTGCTGGATTATTATATTCCCCTAATGATGTTCAAAGTGTGGGAAAAAAATAAAGTAGCACTCAGTTGTGTACATTTGCATAATGGCTTGATTACATAGAACAAAAAAGTCACATCATCAGAAGGTGGAGGAAATGATGCCCCTGTGATAATGCAAAATACTGCCCCCAAATATAAATTTGTACACCTTGGCCTGTATGGTGTACGTGAATTTATACATCCTTGACAACATAATAAACAAAGCAATGGAAGAAAATGATACAGGATAAGAATAGTGGAAGGTATAGTCAATGGGTTGAAGAAATACAGTTACAGAGTGATATTGCAACTAGAGATGTGCAAAGTTCTGAAAATTCATTCCATGAAAAAATTCACAGAGCTGGGGTCTACAGCTCACCTTGTTAGTTGCCAGGCGGATCGGCCACATTTCACCTGGTTAATGGCTAATTTGCCCGGTGAATAACAAGGTGAATCTAGTAGTGTTGCTAGTTACCCTCCTCGACCCCACCCCCCACTGGAATTCTCCTCCTTCCCCCTGGCAAAAATCACCCTTGCTTCTGTGTTAGTAAAATAAGAGGGAATCCCTTCCCCCCACCTATGTGCCACATGCACTCCCCTGATCCCCCCACCCAAGTCCCATTGTGCGTCAGTTTTAATCCCAGTCCTACACCCACACCCCACTCCCAGTCCCAACATCCCACCTCCCCCACAGGCACCTAGAAAATATAGGCTTCCAATATAGAAAACTGTCCCCTGGTGCAGAGTGTCTACTCTGTTGAATGCTGACTCCTGACTCCCACCTGCTAATAATGGCTTTAATGAATGAATTGTGATGTCTTGGCTCCTAGTAAAACCTGACTGGTTGAAAATTCAACCAGTCAGGTTTTACTAGGAGCAAAGATACCACCATTCATTCATTCACTCATGTAATTTTAAGAGATGGGACTGGGATTAGTTGACACCAAACAGGCACTGAGGGACTATTTTCTTTTTTGACAGACTATATTTTTGGGGCACTTGTTGTGGTGAAGATGGTGGTAGGGACCAGACAGGGGTTGGATGGAGACTGGTAATGAAACTGATACACTGTGGAATTTGGGTGGAGGGAATCTATCTATCTTTCTTTCTTTCTTTCTTTCTTTCTTTCTTTCTTTCTTTCTTTCTGTAACAAGGTAAGACCCACTAGGCACAAGGACCTGTTTTCAGGGGCAACCTATGAGCACCGATAGGTTAAGTGACTTGCTTAGAGTCACACAGTATGCAAGCGGAGGTTGTAGGAATCAAACCCAGATCAACTGGATTCATCAAGCTAATTCCTTGTTACTCTAACCTCTAGGCTATACTGCCAGCCTCAAAGGTGCTGAGGTGAGGTGGCGGAGTTTGTTTGGCATGTGAAGTGGGAAGGGATTCCCTATTATTTTACCAGTACAGCAGTAAGGATAATGCTTACCAGGGGGTGAGGGTGCCAGTGGAGGTGTATTTTGATTTATTTTATGTTTGTTGGTGGTGAAAGGGTTGTTTTCACAGCGCATTGATGGGATGTTGTTTTTAAGTTTTAACTTCAGTGAAGTTGGCCATTTCAGCCTCAGAATTCACAATATTTTTAAGAATGCAAATCAGGTTCATTCAAGCCAACTTTTCTGGTGAATTAAATATTTGCAACATCTCTAACTGCAACAAATTACTGTATGCCTAGTGCCCATCTTGTACACATGGTGTGTAATGTTATCCCAATTCCAGAAAATATTATAACACAATAAGTATCCATTAGTGCTCTGCAGAATGCAGAATTCTACCTGTGAAATTAGCATGGAATGACCATTCTGCCTGCAGAATTTCCAATGGAATTTCTTTGGTTCTTCTGCAAAATTCTGCCTGCTGCAGTCTGAGAAATAAAATTCTATGGAACAGTATTTTCTCTGTGGAAAATCATTCTGCAACCATTTCCACTGAAAATATTGAGATCTGAGGAATGATATTCATTAGAACAGCATTTGTTCAGCAGAAAATAATTCCACAATAGTTTACATGGAAAAATATTGAGATCTACAGAATAAAATTTCCTGAAAATGTTGTGGAAAAATTCATTCTGTATTTTTCTTTCATGGAATTCTACCATTCCATTTCTGGCAAAATTCAGCAGAATTTTGAAAATTCTGTTACATTTCATTCCACCAGAATTTGAAAATTCAGCACAGCACTAGTATAAATACATTATAAATATACAGTGCAGCACTTACCTTGTGGAATCTATCCAAATGCAGGTGTGTTGAATGCAAATATAGCATGCAGTTGTGTGGTCTGATCTACAGACCTCCATCACAGGGGAAGGAGTTAGATAAGGTACTGGTGGAAGCCACTGGCAAGATGGCAGAAAAGGTGGAGGTACTGCTGGTGAAGGACTTCAATCTGTCAGATGTAGATTGAAGCCTCCCTACTGTGGCTTCAATTAGAAGCAGGGACATGCTGGACACCCCCAGGGGCTGTTCTTTAGGCAATTAGTAAGTGAACCCACTCACGATGGGCAATAATGGACCTGATATTTACTAAAAGAGGCAGTGTTGCAGATTTCAAGATGGAAGGCCACCTGGAGGACCAGTGATCATCTGTACAGTGATTCAACATAAGAATGGCTGTAGAATCAAACCACACAAAGGTGAGGATCCTGGACTTCAGGAGGGCAGATTTTCTAAAAATGGGTGAATGTGTCAGGGGTGATCTGGCAGAGCACGATGACCTGGGTGGAGTGAAGGAACAATGGGTTGATATCAGTGGTGGGAAAGTTAATGGATTCATTGCTAAAGGAGGGGACAGAGGAATATCTCAAATCCAATACATTATAAGACTGAGACAGCATCCCAGTGGGAGTCGGGACCTAAGAAAATTCAAGATTATAGCAGCTGAGTGTCAGTGTGAAAAAATTGCAAAAAAATGCACTTGAGGCACAGAAAAACAGCAGCAGAATACAAACTGGGTTGACTGTTATTGACGACCACCACACAGGAAAGAGATCTGGGGTAATCATCTCTGATGACCTAAAGGAGGCCAGGTACTGTGAAAGAAAGTTGGGAGGGCTAGAGGAATTCTGGGGTGCAATGGGAGAGGTATCACCAGCAGAAGGAGGAAGATGGTGTTGCCTCTGTATAGACTGCTGGTAAGACCTCACCTAGAATACTGTGTACAATTTTGGAGGCCACATCTCCAGCAGGACATAAACAGACAAGAAGTGGTCCAGTGGCAGGCAACCAAAATGGTGAAGAGTCTGCATCAAAAGCCCTATGATGAGAGATTAAAGGAACACAATATCTACACACTGTAAGAGAAGAGGGAGAGGAGGATATGATAGGGATATTTAAATACCTAATGGTGGTAACTAAGGCACAGGAGTAAATTATTTTTACGAAAAAAGGTGCTCAAAAACAAGGGCACATATTATGAAGCTGAATGGGGGTAAATTCAGGAGTAGTGCTGTGCAGAATGTGGAATTCCACTGGCAGAATTAACGTGGAATGACCATTCTGCCAGCAGAATTTCTGCTGGAATCTTGCTGATCATTCTGTGAACTTTGCGCAGCTGTGATTCACAGAATATATTCTGCAGAACAGCATTTTTCTGTGGAAAATCGTTCCACAACTATTTCTGCAAAAAATATTGAAATACTGAAATGTAGCAGAAAGCCCATTCCACATGTTTCTGGCACAGAACTCTGTCTTTCATTTTCCAATGAAATAAAGTGGAATTTGGGCAGAATTTTAAAAACTCCACAAAGTTCTGTTTCACCAGAATTAAAAAATTCCACATATCATTATTCAGGAGAGATGTGGGGAAGTACAATGGGTTCAAGAAAGCATTGGATAGGCATAAGAGAATCTTAGTGTGAGGAATGGGAGAAGGGAGAAAGAGCCAGATAGTAAGTAGGGTCTACAGTGATACTGTAAGAAGGGAAAAAGAGCCAGACTGGGTGGGCCAAGTTGTCCTTACCTGCTGACAAATGCTATGTTTCTGTGTTAATGTAAACACATCATATGGTTCCATGTTTCACAATTAACAGGCAGGATTTGGGAAATACTCTTGTCAGGATTGGGAAACTGGCAGGCATGTTTATATCTGACTGGTGCATGATGACAACACATAGAAAGCACACAGTAACAGCCACGTGTTAATTGTTATCAGCGTGGCTGGCAAGTAAGCTTGATATTATAATGATGTGGAAAACACAGACATGCAGACAATGACACTAATGAAATGAGTGCATGGCAGTGGCATTAGCACATACGATAAATAGGAGTAGACGGTGCAAATCAGTTGCCACATGTGACTGCTCTTTGATGAGCTAGAACACCAAGTAAAGCACACAGCACAAGGCAGGCAACATATATGCCATCTCGGTTATTATGAAGATATGCAAACTGAACATGCAGCATAAAAAATAATGCTATGGAACTGGACTTACAGGTGAGACACAGTATTAGCCAGGTCAGATGTTCCATTGGAAATGGAAGTTAGCTTGTCCTGATGGCCAAAAGAGGGAGCCAGGTATTAGAGGAGGAAGAGTGCTGATAGTTTAGTTTATGTATGAAAGGAAACTAATAGAAATGATAATGATTTTGTTGGGATGTCTCACCTCTCAAACTATTATTCCTCAGTTATAATTGACAAAGGTAAATGATACTCCAACAACAGTAGTCCAGAACCTGCCAAATGATACAGCTTTGAATTGTTGCTCCTACCCTTATACCTCTTCACAGATTTCACTTTCTGTTTCTGTAACTGTACTGACATCCTTCACTTACTCTAGGGTCTTCTACACTGCCAGGAGGATGTTCTGTATGTTAGTTTTGCAAACGTGAGTCATTAAATATTGGTGACACTCAACAGAGTTCTCTTGGCTGTCACTATACTTACAACACTACTAAAAACTCAGAGTATACACTGGGACAAGCACAGCTTTGCTAATAGATGGGCGGCTTTTGCCAGGGCTGTACATACTGTCAGCTTTCTTTTCCAGACATGCAATCATAACCTAGACAGAGAACTAGTGCATCTTGCCTGTGACCAGCATAGTACTTAACTTGGATTTTATCCCGCATGAGAGATGTGAGCTTCACCGCAATAGGCTGGCCATATCCCAGGAATGCATAGAGCTGAATAAAGATTTCTCCTGTCCCCAAGAAACCTGAGATAGTTTGTCAGCCTGGCCTGGCCCTTCTTATGATTCCTCCAGTTCATGATTGCCTTCTTCTTTTTCACTCACCAATGTTTTCTTTTTTGGTTCAGTAGAGTCCTACCATTCTCTGATATATTCAAACCAACTGGCCCTCCATTTCTCTGTGTCTGATCTTTTGGGGAGGATCAGTTGCACTCTGTTTTTGACTATGGTGACACTGTTTATAGTAGAGATCCCAAATATTCCCTTGAAAGACTGGGAACCCTCTTTCACTCTTTCTGCCATTTTGCCTTAGACTATCCCCCTTGTACCACCACCGCTCACTTTACATTGCCCTTTCCTTCCTCTCTCAATGCCAGGCACCTTTTCCATTACGCCTCCTTAATAACCTGATTCTGGTTTGGTTCTCTTCCCTCCTATCTTCCCTTCCTACTATCTTCTCCTCCTCTCTCCTACCCAGTCTGCAGCAATGTTCCCCATTCCATTTCTGTTCCATCTAGGAAATTTTCTGTTGGTCAAGCTGCCTTCTCTTATCACTTTCCTAAACTGTGGTCTACTCTTCCCCTGTCAATCTGCTCTGCCACTTCTGTCAGAGGTGATATGTATAGATGTGCAAGAAAATGCAACCAAAATGCTGTGTATTTCAGCACATACCATTTAATACAATTCTAGTATACCAACATGGCTGAAAAAGTGTCTGGAGGGTACTCTGTACCTCAATTTTAGAGTGCCCATAAAATGTTAAAATCCTATAATTTTCTTCTTTAGGACTGATTGGCTTCTGGAATCATTTCTGAGATTCCTGGTTCAACTATGATTCACAGTAAAATGCTGGGTGTGTTCCAGTTTCCTTCGGAGTCTACTGCCTACTTCATTTCCATTTTCGCTTGATGTGTTTATAGCTAATTGTTGATGCTGCCTAACCCACCTGATTCATTGATTGTGGTGACTGGGTTTGGCTCCTCCAAGTTTTGTTGACTACTGTCAGAGGGCTGTAGTACATCACTGTCTTCTTATTCACTTGGGGGACCACCATCCCTGTCCACCACTTCCTAATCCTGATTCCCCATTTGCCTCTTCCCAATTACAAAGGGGTGTGTGTGTGTGTGTGTGTGTGTGTGTGTTTCAAGTGGTCATGCATATAAGAGGTTTCCAGCTAACCAGTTCTCCCACAGCTAAGCATCTCCCCACACAGGGTACAAGTTGCAGGAATCTAATTATGTTTGACAATTTCAAAGAACAGCCATACCTGGGATGAGGATTTTGCTTCTCTACCCATGTAAGTAAAACACCAGAAGACTGACATGGTATTCTTTTCTCCCATCTCCACTGTTATGTTTGCATGTGCATGCCTGTGCAGCAAACATGAAAGCAATAAGATACAACAGGGTGTGCATTAAACAGTTCTAATACATGGCTAGGGGGTGTAGCGAGACACGAGACCACAGGCCAAGTGCGTCCAGCCCCCTAGCCATGTGTTACAACTGTCTAACACACACACCGTGGAGTGGCTTATTGCACTTATGAAATGAACAACTGAATTGTAGATACATAATGAAATTAAAATTATTATGATTAAGTAGTAAAAAAGTGAAGTTTTTTGTCTTTATTTAAAACAAAATAGTTCTTCCACCTGGATGAGTTTGCTGTGTGCATTTATTTTAGTTGAGGATTTTTGTCCTAAGGTGGCCTCAGTAGGAATCTTTCTAGTGGTGGTTGTCATGGCTCCCTCCCCCCCCCCAACACACACATACACACACACACACATATATATACACACACAGTGACAAGTGTGATTTTTTGTGCATTTTTTCATTTTATCTTTTGGACTGCAGCAGAGCAGCAAACACGGAGTGAGTGAGTGAGTGAGTGAGTGGGTGAGTGAGTGACAAGCGTGCAGACCTGAGCGGGATGCCAGACAAGAGTGTAGAAATGGGAAGCTCAAGTTGTGGAGTTGACGGTATTTTTTGTTTTGTGAGAAATAATGCTGAGGTGTTTTTCTTTGTTTTTTTTTAAGCTACGGTTGAGGCAAGGAGGTGACAGGAGCACGCAAGCGAGTGACGAAGTGAGTGGACAAGCTGCTTGTATATCATGGCTGATATTTTTTTCTTTTTTTTTTGGTTTTAGTAATTGGTCACTTCAGGTTATTTACTTAAAAGAAACAGAAAATAATAACAGTGAGGGTGAGAAACAACGAAGAGTGAGCTGGTGAGGAGCATAGTGAGCAAGCAGGCAGACCTGAGATCCTGGCAGATGTGACCAGGTGGGCAAGCGAGTGGGAAAGCAGGTGGGCACAAGGATTTAAGCAACTATACTGCATCCTGTTTGCCAAGACTAGTTGTAGCCATGCTTTAGACACTTCTAGTGCACAGCTGTCAACCAATCACATGGCTCAAAATCTTGATCCCATTTCATAATTTGTTCCAAAGAACCACTTTTCAGAGGTGTGTCACTGTGGGGTCCAATGCAGCTCAAGATGGAATGGGCTTAACTGTGACAGACCAATGACCAGTCACTCTGATCATGACACTACTCACTGCTTGTAAGCAGAAACTTTTCACAGTTATAAGGACCAAAGCACTCCTATGGGAGACTGCCTTGACACTTTCATCTACAAGCTGCCAGCAAGGAGCTGAGCCAGCAGCATGATGTAGTGTTGTCATGTTATGTGTTTTTCCATCCCCCCATCAGTTTTGCCCCAAACAGGTTCCTAAGTCTTGTTCTTAACCTCCTAGCACTCCAGTCCACCAATCTGCACTAATGGGTAGAAGCAGAACTCCAATAAAAAAGAGATGTTAACAAAGCTGCTGAACTCTACCAGGCAGTGTGCTCGGTTGGGTCTGTGTGAAATGATTCTGATCCCACTATCCCTCTGCAGCCTCTTGTGCTGATGCTGCCCACATAGAATCAAATGATGAATGGGGATTCTTGTGCACTATTTCCACCTTTTAAGTGACGAACATGGGATACCTGGATCTGTCACTGTCATCTCAAGTCTTGGGCTCCAGCCGCTTTAGTGTGAATCACTTGGAGATCTCGCCTCATTGCCAGGAACTGCTGGAGATGTCTGTGAATGCCAGCCCCTCCACTGTGGACTGCCTGCTGCTCAGAGCCATGGGATTCAAGATGAAGCTGGCAGTCGAGGGTTGCATAGGCAATTGGAAACAGAGCAACTGCAGATACATAGTAGCCTTCTGCTGCTCATAGCATCAAGACAGAGGTAAAGGAAATCTGTTACTATAAGGGGAGGCACACAGCATGCACGTATCACATCAGGGTCAGTGGCTGCTGCCAGTGGGAGGCAGAGAGGGATTACTTATATTGTAAGCACTTTGAGGCACATGACTTTCCATCTGCCTAGCAGGGGTTGTACAGTGAGAGTACTTGCAGTTCATAGCCATACTTAGATAACAGAATACATGGGGAAGCAGAACAGCACACTAGGAAGCTGCTTGGCTTTGTTTGTTTTAAAAGTTAATCAGTTGAGTATACAGCACTTGTTTCTAAAAGAAACTTAAAAGTTTGTCCTTGCAAGAACCCAGCTGCACATTTATTTTGTATCTGTGTCTTGTCTTCACTCCTGGGATGGGGATTTTTGCAAATAATTCTTAGAAGCCAGATAATAAGTAGCCCCTACAACAAAAGTAGGGCTGGGGGACTGAATTGCTTCTACAAAACCCGTGATCTATTGCTGCTTGTTGACAGGCATGCAACTCCATTGAAAGCTCTAACTGAAGATAAGTGTTACCAATCATCTCATTGAAAACTTACATAATTAAAAAGTCTTTCAAAATTTAGTTTTGGATTTACTTAAGGATGAACAAAAATTATATTGCAATACTGGAAATGTTAAGGATGGTATGTTGTATTGTACCTCATACTGTCCATATCAGTTTTTATCAGTTGTACTACAGCTGTCAAGTGAAGTCCAAACAGGATGAAAATGTCACTGACATTAGTCCCACAATTATATTTATTGTAGACTGTTATGCAATACACCTTGGCCCAGATATTCAAAAGGGTTGCGCCCCGGCACGATATTCAAAAGGGAAAGTCGTGGCACAAATCCCAATGCGTAGGCGCATCAGTAATGACAGGCGGGGGGGGCCTGCCCATGCCAACCCTGCACAGCCCGATGTTCAGCCCAGGATGTGCAGAGCCACGCACGCGCAACCCCTACCTGCGCCAGCAAAAATTTACGCCAAAAAAAAAGGAACAACTGATGACCACCCACAGGTGAGCTGCCGCATTTCAGGGTGCAACACGGCAGCTGCCACCTGTGGGTGGCTACCAGTGTTCCGGCTGCACCTGGCAGTGCCCCTCCATGCCCCATCGCGGGCTTCTGTATAAAAAAAAACTCATCCAATATCCCTGGTGGTCCAGTGGACCGCTATGTGCCCGATCGCGGGCTTCTGTAAAACAAAACTCATCCAATATCCCTGGTGGTCCAATGGACCGCTATGTGCCCGATCGTGGGCTTCTGTAGAACAAAACTCATCCAATATCCCTGGTGGTCCAGTGGACCGCTATGTGACCGATTGCGGGCATGTGTGCAAAAGAAAGGAACAGATCCAATATCCCTGGTGGTCCAGTGGACCACTATGTGTCAGATCACGGGCTTCTGTAGAGCAAAACTCGTCCAATATCCCTGGTGGTCCAGTGGACCGCTATGTGTCCGATCACGGATATGTGTACAAAAGAAAGGAACAGGTCCAATATCCCTGGTGGTCCAGTGGACTGCTGACTGCCCGATCGCGGGCATGTGTAAAAAGGAAAACCTCCAATATCCCTGGTGGTCTGGTGGTACCCCCACCGCCCACTGAGCCCCTGCCCGCTTCCCCGGTCAGCGGTGGGAGGCAACACCCACCGCCTGCCACCCGCCGCCCACGATTGACACCTCAGTAGGGCTGCCGCCCATTGGTTCACAGCGTGAGCCAATGGGCGTGCAGCCCCTACCGTACTACACATTCCAGATATGTGAATGAATCATTCACAGCGTGAGCCAATGGGCGTGCAGCCCCTACCATACTACACATTCCAGATATGTGAATGAATCCCATTCTCCAGTCCCATACATGCGTGGAAATCCCTGGTGCCTAGTGGTTCCCTACAATCCAATTCACAGCTCGATATGTAGTAACCTAATTCCTGGTGCCTAGTGGTCCCCCAACCCTCAAATGCACAGCCTGACATGTATCAGCCCAATCCCTGGAATAGTGGTACCCCACACCAATCACCAGGCAGCCACACAAAGATAGCTTTCAATTGCCTAGTGTCCCAAATCCCCCTGATCCTGTCCCTCTACAGGTAGTAGATATCCCTGGCATCCAGTGGTCCCCCCCCCGGTCACTGATCCCCAGCCCTGTACCAGTAACACCATTCATTTCTGTGCCCATGCTCTCTGTAAACCATCAGATGCAGGGATAGGGAAACATGAGTCCCTGGTGTGGCCTGTACCTCCCTCCCCCGATTGCCAGTAGTGGCGATGTCACTGCAGTAATCCCTGGTGTCTAGCAGCCTCCCCATCCCACTGCAGCACTGAACTGCCACCTAACCTACCATCCTTTTTCCAAGCATCTTTGGTACTGCAGGAGTGCATTTCTCGACTGGCCAATGTCTGTCCACACAGGCAGCATGTGTCTTATTAATAGGACAGAGTATGTCACCCAGTCCTATAAATAAGATGCACACTCCCAGTGTGAACATACAGCAGCCAGCTAAGGAGGTGTGAGGAGGGCTGCGCCAGTCACAGTATGCACTCCCATGTCACCAAAGATACTGGTAAGGAGCTTGGGGGTTGGGTGGGTGTTCAGTGCCACAGTGGGAGAGCAACACTCACTGAGGCTTGTGTCTAGTCTTCTGAAGTTGCCAACTAGCTCTGTTTACATACTCAGTGGTTTCTTTTATACAAAACTAACTAAACTCACGTTAAACACCCCACAGCTTACATCATTGTGAAGAGCACCACCCCCTCCCTCCAATTTTAAAACTTTAGCAGCAACAGCATTTCTTTAGCACAATCAGCATTGCTCACACTACACTGAATCCCAAAACTGAAAGTGATTACAACTGAAGCACTTTAAAAATTGCTGGACCAACCAGATAGTTTTTCTTATCACAATTATCTGTCAAAATCATTTTTTCCCCCAAATAAACATTTCTAGCCATTTTGCAAGATAGATAATCCACTGCAGGGTGTGCAGTTGTACTCTAATATATACATGCCATGAGCAGCTGAACACACAATAAGGTGAGCATAAATTAGAGCATGACTGCATGCCCTGTAGTGGATTATCTATTACATATATATACTGTATATAAATAGAGAAAAAATGATGGCACAGTATGGTATACAAGGAAATAATACAGTTGAGGGTCAAATAAGCCATAAAGTCATGATCTCAAAGAGTAAGTGGCCTTTATGAGCTTGCTTGACCCTGACATGCTATTATTTCATGAGTATGCTGGACTTTGCCATCTTTTATTTTATATAATATATTAGGTTGGACACTTTTTGCTGTATCCTATGTTTTACCATAGTGTAGTTATTTTATGTAGTGTAGTGGTTTTTGTTAGTGTTTTTCCGCAGTTTAGTGATTTTCCATAGTGTAGTGTCATGTACCTTTAAGAGGGTACTTAATATTTTCTGCAGTGTAGAGGGACTGCCATTTTTTGCCACAGTAGAGTTTCCATAATACAGGGGCCTACTATAAAATGAGGTGTGGTTTCAGCCTGTTTTCTCATAGTTTTGCTTCAGGAAGCAGCATGATAAAAGGCAGCTTGGAAGAGAGAAGCAGAAGTGGATGGTAAGTGATTCGGGAGGGGCTGACTTTGTGCTGCATCAGTCATGGACAGTTTTATTTACACAGCTTAAGTTTGTTTTACATGTGTATGGCTGTTTGTTTAGCAAGTGATGTGGAGACAGTGATTCAGTGGGCTAAATTTGTGCAGTGTAGCTCAGGGACAGTTTCTTTTCAAGATCATGTACAAAGGTTTTTGAATATTGTTAATAAAGCTTGAATTCAAGTCCCTCTGTCATGATCAGAGTCTCCTGAAAATGTCAAAATGTTTGGTCTTGTGGTTTTCTTTAAATCTGCATTTGTTTGGGCAGGGGGCAGCAGGGTGTGGCAGCCCTGGTTCTTTAGGCAGAGGATGGAGGCAGCAGAGTGTGCTATCCCCAACTGTGTGGGAGAACACAGTGGGCAGTAGGGGGCAGCTGCCTCAAATGTGGAGCAGAAGGCTGGGGGCTTGTGGGGCAGGGGACAGGTGGCAGCAGAGTGCAGCTGCCCAACTGTGGGGAAGAGACACAGTGCATTGGGAAGCCACATAGTGTTTCTATTTATACAAATACATGACATATTTTCACACAGAAACCACCAAAGAACTGAAATTTGTGAGTTCAAACAGTACATGTACTTGAAATAGTAGAGTGTGACAGGCACCTGTTTTGTCAATCTGACGTAACAAAAATTTTCTTACATGAATATTTTTATGAAGGCTACATCAAAGACAAACTATTTCTATGAATGAACAAAATATAGATTTATTTTATATTCATTAAACAACCATGTGTTACAGTACATAGTAATAAAAAATCTTAAGTTTTGATGAGAAAAAACTGAGAGCCATAGTACAGACAAGCTGATCTCTCACAGAGAAAGATTTCCACTACTTCAAGTCAGCATCGAAACTCAAATGATCATGTTTTAGAAGAAGAGAATGATAGATTTTAAGCTAATCTATCTAAACACAAATCACAGACTGAGTTTGTAAGAAACCTGGAGTGCAAACCATTAACTCTACAGTCTGCTGTGATTGGGAATCTGAAGCAGCAAGCTACAGTACTCCAAGACAGTGTCTTCACTCTCCAAGCCTGACTGAGGGAGACAGAAATAACTCCACTGTTTTCAGCCACTGTAGAGCAAGTTAAAACATGCTGATTTAAAAAAAAAAACACAAAACCAAACTGCATGAATGCACCTGTGTGTCAATCTGACGTAACAAAAATGTGCTTACATGAATGATTTTGTGAAGGCTACATCAAAGGCAAACTATTTCTATGAATGAACAAAATGTAGATCTATTTTATATTCATTAAACAACCCTGTGTTGTATAGTAAGAAAAAATCAGAGTTTTGATGAGAAAGAACTGAGAGCCATGGTACAGACAAGCTGATCTCTTACAGAGAAAGATTTCCACTACTTCAATTCAGCATCGAAACTCAAATGATCATGTTTTAGAAGAAGAGAATGATAGATTTTAAGCTAAGCTATCTAAGCACAAATCACAGACTGAGTTTGTAAGAAACCTGGAGAGCAAACCATTAACTCTACAGTCTGCTGTGATTGGGAATCTGAAGCAGCAAGCTACAGTACTCCAAGGTGATGTCATCACTCTCCAAGCCTGGCTGAGGGAGACAGAAATAACTCCACTGTTTTCAGCCACTGTAGAGCAAGTTAAAAAATGCTGATTTAAAGAAAACCACAAAACCAAACAGCATGAAATTTTCAGGAAACACTAATCATGACACAGGGATGTGAATTCAAGCTTTATTAACAATATGCAAAACATTTGCACATTATCTTTAACAGGTTAAGTTTGTTTTACATGTGCAGGGGAGTATCCAGGCTGTTATGCTCTAAGTAGCATGTACTTATATTTGGGCCTTACATTTTTGAAATCCCAGTTACTGCCCTGATGAGTGTGGCTGTTTGTTTGGGAAGTAATGTGGACATAGCAGCAAAAATGGTTGCTTGTGATTTGGAGGTGGGGATGATATTGTGCAGTTAAGGATAGGCACATTTTTCACAGGTCTTTTTTCTCAGGGGCTGTAGTTGGAGAGGCTGTAACATGGGGGGTTGCAGGTTGTTGTTACAAACAACATACAACTGTTTCCAGATGACAGAAATATATGTAGTAGCACTGATATGCTACCTTTGTGGATTTGTATCTATGGCTGCATAAGCACAGGCCCCATGCTTCTGTGCAGCTACAGGTACAAATGCACAGTGCTCTTCATTCTCAACTTTGTAGTTTTTTAAATATTTTGACCCCACATTTTCAACAAGTCTTTTTATGACCCCACCTCATGAACCAGTCAAGCCATGTGAGCATATATCACACTGTGTGCATGAGTACATGTGGCTGCAGAAGTGCAGTATGCTGCAGGGAACAGTGTAATTCAATGGTAATTTTATTTTACTGCAGTATTTTGTGACATGTCATTTACTGCAAGTTACTACATTGCACCGTGGGTGGCTCCACTGTACTCATGCATACAGTGTCAGGTACATTGCTAGATATTATGATCTGTTAGTGCATGCATTTCTATATGCATCTGCATAACTGAAAAACTGCTGTCCACTTGAACAATTTCCATATCTGCTGCTGAAACCATTATACCCACATTGTGACAGGACTTCCATCTGCATAACTGCAGGCCCCAAAGGAACCTGCTCTTCTGAAGTCAGAAATCAGTGTGTTATGTCTAGCATCTTTAGCTGAAGAGGTGCAGATCCTGTGCTTCTGCAGACAGAAGTAGTGTTGCAGTTTTGGTATCATGGATTTGGTGGTGACAGTACTTCTAAGCCAGAGGTTGGTGTGTATGTCTTACACCTAGGGCTGCAGAAGTGCAGATCCATCAATTGTGTATATGTCTTAAAGTGTGCATGAGTATCTGAGGCTGCAGAAGTGCTGGCTCCATTGGGGAGTGTGCTTCTTCTGACAAAAGAAATCTTGTAATTTGGGTATCATGGATTTTTACCTGTGGTTGCAGGGCCAGTGCTTCTGTACACAGAAGCAGTGTTGTGATGTGAGTACTATGGATTTGTATATGCAGTGACAAGTGAATGTGTATGTCTTGCAGTGTGCATGCTGCAGATACAAATCCATGATGATAGCACATCAGTACTACTGCATTTGCGTAATCTGGAAACAGTTGTATGTTGTTTATCCTACCTGATGATGGCTTTCTGCGGTTGCTTGTGTGATGTTGTCCTTTTGCTGCTATGAGGAGGAGGAGTTAGGATTGCATACCCTAACGACACATTTTCCATTTTACTGCAATTGTTGCTTTAAGTGGAACCCTAACTGGTGCACTACCACAGTTTTTTTTTGCAATTAAAAGATATAAATATTTATATTTATGCAATAGGTGTAGACATAAATGAAGTGCAATAAATCTGCTTATCTGAGTAACTATGTAGATAAATGTAGAATTTTGTAGAGAAAAATGTAGACTCTTACATTTATGAACACAGTTACTACATCACCATCCATTTACATGTAGTTACTTCATCACACATTCCACCTGCCTTGGCCGGCCACCTGCCAGCATTACTTCCAGCTCACTTTCACTTTCCCAACACTATGTACTTACTACCATTGTTCAACACAGTGACACAGGTTCAAAACTGAGAACCACTGCTGCACAATTAAAAAAAAAACAATCTTGCCAAGCCATAATGAAATGTTTGTGCTGTTTGATAAAATAAAAAAATATATATGTTAGCAGCCAGATATTCTGTTTCCTCACACACACACACATACACCCCTACCCACCAGCCACCACTGCATCTGCTTCTCAGGGCCATTCTTTCCTAATACTTCCTAAAACCTGACAAAGAAAACATTTAAACATGTCAGAAGTACCTCTTATTGCCTATTTTTTTTTCTGAGCATTACTGCAGTATCACTCTCTTGCTTTCTTCACATGTTGTTTTAGCATTACAGCAGCCTTGCTCCCTCACTTTATTCACATGCACTGCTTGCCTTGCAGCTCAAACTCACTCCCCAAAACTCCATTCCTGTCCCAACATCAGATGGACATTAACATAAAAACAATTAAATATTTCTAATTAAAATAAAAACACAAACCACCAGAAGCATTACTACATCCTGCACTTGTTCCCCATTACCATCTGTGCTCACTGCATCCACTCTCCACAACCCTCAATGCTTGCTAAGCAAAGACACCATTTTTCCTCCAACATATTTAAAATCATGCTCATTCCACCAGTCAGGAATAATGTTGAGATGTTGATGCAGTGTCTGAACACTATGCCTGGAGCAATGCCCATGGCAATTCCACTGAGAACAAGCTTGTAAGTGCTATTTCACACAAAAAACACCACCAACTATTCTAAATAGCAAACAAAAAAAACCAAAACCTACAAAAACGAAAAATAAAAATAAAAAATATAAATCACACAAGGTTCTATCCTACTGGACAAATGGAATAGGCAAGGGAGACATTTTGTGATATACGATTTATCTACACTTGTGCTGTTTGTCATTGGACACCTCACACATGACTTATGCCACTCATGAGGTTACCCAAGGTACCCAAGGTCAAACAGCACAAGTGTAGATAAATCAGGTATCACACAGGTCCATATATAATATAGTGGTGGGGTAGTGCCACTATAGTTAAGATTGACTAGGCTATTTAATGTTAAACCCCTAACTTCACACTGTAATAGCCTCACCCCATTGAAAAGATTTGAAGTTTCATTCTGGTCAGTTATCCAGATTACGAGATACAAATAGAAAAAGAAGTACATTCGTTTTGCTATTTTTTTGTCATTGACTAGCACCCAGATGGTTTGGCATTTTGGTCTGACATTTCAGGTTACAAAGGGCCTGGCCCAGAGTGGTGCCTTTAATTGGTTTGGTGACAAAATATTAATCCGTTTCAGAGTTATGAGGATTTGAATTTTCAGTTCTGAGCATGCTCAGTATACTCTTTTGGATAGCTGTTTTACACAGAAACAAAATTTGACCATACCAAAATGATTCTACATCATATGGGGGGGGGGGATAATCCAGTTTTGTGAGAAAAAAATATTTTTTCATATTGCCGCCATCTTGTTTCTGTGTTTTTTTTTTTCAAATTTTTTTTTTTTTTGAAAACCCATAAAAATCATATCATGAAAAGACACCAGCTCATGTATATTGCTAATTGGGACTCCATTAGCTGGATTTTACAGTTAGTTTTTAGAACAAATGACCCAGAAATGTGTTTGTAACACATTTTTAAAATCTTTTTTCATGAGATGATTTTTTTATCTGGCCATACCAAATAGGTATAGGGTTGTATGAAAAGAGATTACCTTCATATGAAAGAAGAATTTGGACATAGGTATTTTACCACATTATTTTTTTTATATGAAGGAATATTTTTTTTTTGTGAGAATGACACACTGTCATGAAAAAGGATTCCTTCATATGAAAAAAGAGTGAGGTCTTAGTATTTTTTTCATATTCTTTTTTTGTATGAAGGAATCTCTTTTCATGAGATTGACACACTCTACAAAAAAAGATTCCTTCATACAAAAAAAGAAATGGGACTTAGTGTTTTCTTCATATTCTTTTTATCGTGTGAAGGAATCCTGTTTTGTGAGAACAACAATCTCACATAAAAGGATTCCTTCATATGAAAAAAGAATTTGAACTTAGTTTTTTTTTTACATTTCAACTTTAATAAGCCATAACTCCATCAATATTTTCAGTTTAAGTGACACTGTATATAGCAAAAGAAAGGTCTTAATGAGTACTACAACACTAACACACAATACGCTATTAAAGAATTTAGGGGCCATATAGAAATATAAAAACATTTAAAATCACAGTTCTCATAGGATAACACTGCAAATTTAGCAAGCTGTAAGACTGTTAATCTTTGGAGTTAAAGGACAATCTATATATGAAAAAAGGGTCTCAGTGATTAGTACAACATTAACACATACCCTCCCCTAAATAAAAAAAAACAATTAGGATGCTATAAAAAACATGAAAAGAAAAAAGAAAATTTCCATAGGATAACACTGCAACTTTAACAAGCCATAATACTGTCACTGTGATGTTAAGGTTGAATCTATGTATAAAGAAGGACTCAATGAGTACTACAACAGTAACACAAAATAACCCCCCCAAAAAAAAAATTAGGGGCCATATAAAATAATTTAAAACTGAAAATTCCCATAGTATAACACTACAACTTTAACAACCCATAACTCCATCACTCTATTGGAGTTAAGGGAGACTCTATGTATCAAAACAAAGGTTTCAATGAGTTCTACAACACTAACACATAATACCCCCCCACCCCAAATGTAGGGGCCATATACAAAAACATAAAATTCAAAACTTGAAAATTCCCATAGGATAACATTGCAACTTAAACAAGCCATACATTTTTCAATAATTGAAGTATATATTAAAAAATGTGTTGATGAGTAGTACAACACTAACGCATAATCCCCCACTAAACATTCATGGGTTATGCATTGTACCCCCAAATTATCTCCAGTTTTTGCCATAATGCCAAATCCACAATGAAAATGCAATCATCATCCAAAACGCACCAAAGGTGTATCTCATCTTCCAGTACCACCATAGCAAATTTCAGAGCAAAATGACAAAAACACTTCCTGACTTATGGGTAACAAAGCAAAAAATACATTTTTACCCATATACAATGAACTGCTAGCATTTAATAAGGGTACTTAGTACATTTTTCTTTTGAAGTGAGCCCCACTAAAAACAATTACAACCAATCAGATAGATTGCTTTTCTGGAGGCACGGACCCTGCACTTCTACAGCCAGATGGATGTGTGTGTGTGTGTGTGTGTGTGTGTGTGTGTGTGTGTGTGTGTCTATGGAGGGATGGAAGCACAAGACCCTGCCCTAGCCTGATAGTTGTGTTCACGTGAATGAAGATATGATATTACTACCTGAAAAAGTAAGGAAATTCTTTGCAAACAACTATGTTAATGCAGTTGGGGTTCAGATAATAATAATAATAATCTTTATTTTTAATGCGCCTTTCAAAAATCAAGGCACAGAACAAATTGTAAAATCACATCAGAATAAAACATTATAATAAAACCAATAAAATAAAATAAATAACATCAGACATCATGATAAAACAGTGAGATCAAACCAGGTTAGCATCATCCCCAAAAGCCTTAATCCACAAAAAGGATTTTAATGCTTGTTTAAACCCCCCCACAGTCGCGCACTCTTTAATCCAATGGGGTAGAGAATTCCAGAGGGTCGGTGCCACAAACATAAAAGCCCAGGTGCCAGAAGATTTTAAAACTACCCTCGGAATCTCCAGCAACCCTTGTTGGCTGAGCGGAGCGGTCGCTCCGGGAGGTAAGGAACCAGGAGCTCATTCAGGTAGTCAGGGCCAAAACCATGCAGGGCTTTATAAGTCAGCAAGCTGACTTTAAAGGTGGTCCGCCACTGAACCAGCAGCCAGTGCAGTTCCTGCAGCACCGGTGTAATATGGGAAGAATGAGGTGTCCCAGTTAACAACTATGCTGCGGAGTTCTGCACCAGCTGCAAGTGGCGGATGTCAACCCCTGGAAGCCCAAAGTAAAGGGAACTGTAGTAGTCCAAATGTGAGGTCACAAAGGCGTGGATCAATGTAGGCAGGTCCCCGGATGGAACAAGGTGCTTGATCCTAGCGATGTTCCTAAGATGGTAAAAGGATAACTTAACGACGGCCGACACTTGAGCATGTAGTGTCAGCCGATTGTCAAGAATCACCCCTAGGTCACGCACCTGTTCAGAGATAGGGAGCTCAACATCCCACAGGAATAAACCTGAGAGATGGTTTGTCCCCCCCATCTGGTGACCAGGATCCACGACTATCACCTCTGTCTTCCCAGAATTCAACTTCAGCCAGCTGGACCTCATCCAACCTTGGATTTCAACAAGGCAGTTATTAAACACTGAGAGTGCTCCATTCTGGTCAGGTGCAAAAGACAGGTAGAGCTGGGTATCATCGGCATAACAATGAAACTCCAGCCCATACCATCTTACAATGTTTCCTAGGGGAAGCATGTACACCACAAACAACATGGGGGACAGCACTGAGCCCTGGGGCACCCCACAAGACAGAGAGATAGGATCAGAGGAAAACACCCCCGATACCACCCTCTGAGTTCTACCGGTGAGGAAAGAGGTAAACCATCTGTGGACCAAACCTGAAAGCCCACAGATGATTCTCAGGTGCTCAAGCAGTACCCCATGGTCTACAGTGTCAAATGCTGATGACAGATCCAGTAGGACCAAAATGGACCATTTTTTTCTGGTCTCTTGCCATCAAGAGATCATTGAGCACCCGAATCAGTGCAGTCTCGGTGCTGTGTCTCTTTCAAGAACCAGATTGAAGAGGATTGTAGATGCTATGGATGGTCAAATGGTTGTCTAACTAAGCAGCCATTACTTTCTCAATTACCTTCCCAACAAAGGGAAGGTTTGAGATAGGCCTGTAGTTGGTGAGGGAGTCAGGGTCCAAAGAAGCCTTCTTCAACACTGGTGTCTCCACTGCCTCCTTCAGGGAGCAGGGATATTCACCAGAGTCTAAGGAGCACCAGACTATCCTCACCAGAACTGGGATGATAATCTCCCCAAAGTCCATAATCAAAGCTGTAGGGCCCGGATCTAAACTACAGCATGTAATGCGCATACCCTGGACAATCCTCATAACATCCTCGATTTCCGGCCTTTTGAAGAGACTCCAGGAAAAAAGAGGGAGTGCGACCGGGGACTGGTCCACGGCCGTTCCCATAGGGAGTGTTGCGCGGGTCTCTGCCCTGATGTCATCCACCTTATCTGCAAAGAACCGAGCAAGCTCCTCACACTGAGATTGTGAAAAAGCTCTACAAACTTGTAGACAGGCTGGGTTGCACAGTCTGTCCACGGTTCGAAAGAGCTGGGCTGGTCGGTTCTGAGCTGCAGCAATTTCCCCAGACAGGAATACTGCCTTCTTATGAGCAATTGCTGACTGATAGAGTTCATAGTGCTCTAGCAGGCTAAGGTGGTTGGCATCTAAGCCAGATTTCTGCCAGCACCTCTCTAACCTGCATCCTAGTCATTGCATCCCCCTCAAGTCTCTATCAAACCATGGGGACCGAGGGCGAAGGGAGAGAGGATGCACACGGATTGGAGCAATGGAATCCAGAGCAGCGGTAATGGCCTTATTATAGGCTAGGACCAGGACCTCTGGATCCAAGCTCATCATAGGAAATTCTGATAGGTCAAGTGCCACAGTTAGACCACTGGGAGTCACATCCCATAAAGAGCAGTACTTGACCATCTCCACAGGGTAGGTCTACGCAGGGGGGTACCAAAATTGACTCTTACAGTGTGATGGTCAGACCATCCGACAGGTTCCACCCCCATGCTGGAGGCTTCCGTCCCCAGGAGGAAAACCAGATCAAGGGAATGGTCACATTTATGAGTGGCAGAGGTAATAACCTGTGAGAGGCCCAATGAATTCATCAATTGGAGGAAGTGCAGTCCAAATTGCGAGAGTTCATCGTCGATCCAAGCATTGAAGTCACCCAGCACCATCAACCTGGGGGATTCCAATACCAGGTCAACAATGAAGTCCGCCACTTCCTTAAGGAATGGCTTCTCATCTCCAGGTGGACGGTAGATGAGAGCCAGTCTATTTATTTATTTAAAAGTTTTACCAGGAAAGACATACTGAGCAGACTACCGTTCAATTCCAGATGCATCCTGGGGGTAGAGGGAACGGGATAAGTACATACAAGTAAACATACAGAAATTATAGAACTGCAAAATTTACATAGGTTACATACAATATGTACAAGGTTTTATAATTACAATGATAAATAATCTAGAAGTAGTACGTAGCCCCCACCTGCCACTACGACACATTCGAATGATCTGATCTCCTCAACTGGAACACTAGTGAGACCCAATTCGGTCTTGAAACAGACCACAACCCCCCCACCCCTGCAGTCCAATCTCGGATGGTGTATCACCGAATACCCGGCCAGAACTGCCGCCTCAAGAACGGGGCCAGCATTTCTGTCCAGCCGGGTTTCAGTGATGCAAGCCAGATCCGCTGTACCCATCAAGTCTGCCACAATAGCAGTCTTGTTTACAATGGATCTGGCATTGCATTACACCGCCCGAGTTGGACAGAACCCCTGGGATCCCCAAGCTCCCTGCCCACCATTACTAGTGGTGGTGCCCTTGGGTATGGGGATCAGACAAGGATACCCACGTTCTGACCTCCATTTCACCCCAGGGCATCTTCTGGACTTAACAATCCCAATGCGAGCGCTCCCCTCATCCATCCACCACTGTTCAGACCCCACCCCTTCCCCTCCTCCTACGGGCAATTCCCAAGGCCTGACAAAGTTGGTAGATAGAAAAAAGTAAAGGAGGGGGAAAGAAGGGGCAGAGGGCATGAAGAGTGGAGGATGAATAGTGCACGACCGAGGGGGGTGGGATAATAATAGGTATCCCCGTCCTTCAACATGGAGTAAGACAATAAACTCGTACTCTCACAGAAATTAATAAAAAAACAATCCCAAAAATTAAAATATCAATTTATCAAACAAAATTAAACAACCATAAACCAAAAATCAAGAACTCATACCCAATTAGCTCAAATTAATCTGCATTTCTCAATTAGAACCTGCTTTCAGGAAAATAAACCAAACAAAACTAAAACCAAAAATAAACGATAAAAATAAAAATAAAATAAATAATGAATAAAGACGGGGGTCCCTCCTCACACAAGGAATTCCTGTCACAAAATTAAATAAACATGGGTGTAAGAAAAGGAAAATAAAGAAAACCCAACAAAATAAAAACAATATAAATTGGCTAGAAAACAAGCACTCCACTACAAGCTTGGCAGCCCCCAGACACTCTCACTGAATGAAAATAAAACAACATAAATGCCCCCAGAAAAATAATGAAGATTGGTGAGTAAGCAGGGACTCCACTCTCCAGAACTGAATAACCCGAGACTCATCCTGCCGGACAAAGTAAAACATATTTTATCCAGAGAGTAGGTTCCAGTCAGAAAAAAGTCACACAATATCGTATAAAACTATAAATAAAATGTTCATGACCATGCTACTAGATGTGTTCAGACCTGCTGCTGGCTGCGATGCCCTCTGGGCTGCAGCTGTAGTGCCATCAGGTTCATTTCAAGGTGCAAAGTAAACATCAGCACCTCCAAGCTGTTTGGCACAATGTGTTAGCAAGGCAGGCAAAGCAAGCAGTACCGACTAGTATTGGGCCTCATCTTCCCACCCTCTCCACTCACCTGTGGAGCAACAAAACCAAGACCTTGTCCAGCTGACAAGAGAAAATTCCCCATCAGTGACATGCAAGTTGCCTTCCCGGACCAGGCTCCCTGCCTCACCTACTCCATCTGTCTCCAGAGAAACGCAACCAGACAGCCAGCGAGTAAACCAGCTCATGTGGTGTATGGCAGCCGAGACATTGTGAGACTTGGGGAAAGGGGATGGACTGAGCCTAGTGAGCAGTCCCATGGGCGGTCCTATGGTGAAAGTAAGGTCCAGTGTCATAGACCGAGGTGTAGGTAGAGATAAAGGAGCATATAAGTTCATAATTCAAATCTTTAATTTTCTGTAGCAAAAATGCCACATATAGGAAGGACACAGGACATTTGTAATGCAAAATCAGGGACATTGGAGAGGTTTGTTTGAAACAACAATCAATCAATCAATCAATCAATCACTTTATTTAACCAGGCATATACACCATTGAGCAAGCTCATTTTCAAGGTGGTCCTGGGCAATAATACATTGCAGTTTAGTACAAGGAAAAATACAGATGAGTTAAGGTAGTAACAAAAGAAAAAAAATGTAGAAACCATTGTACAATAGTAAGTTGCAAATCAGAACAAGCATAACTCCAATAGGGTAGTACAAAAATGTAATACATATACAGGTGAACCACAGGAGGCTAATAGCAAGTGCCTGTCAAATATGGTGAACACATATAATTCAGAGCAAAAGATATGTATAAAGTAGGGGAGCAAGAATCCTAGTCACACTAAAGACAATAGTAAGCTAGAGATGGTAAGAATGGGGGAGGGAGGAGGGCAGCTAAGAGAAACTAGGTATGATAGAGGTAGCTGAGTGGAATAAGAAGGCCAGAATGAATTAAAGAGCTAGAGCAACCTTAATAGGAGGAATCTTAATCGACAATTAGCTGCAAAATGTGTAAGAGGAGCATGACGTAGATTGATCAGTGTCTACGAAAACAGTTGCAGGCTTCTGACAACAATACGGTTAATGAAGCTTTAAATGAGAATATGCCTGGGAGTGAGATGAGTTTTAGGGAGTTTTGCATGGTATTCCGTAACGATGGGAGTGAGAGGTTGATGGCAGCTGCCCCATATGCTGTGTTCACTTTAGGAATCTGGAAGCAGAGTAAGGAGAAACGTCTCAAACCATACGATCCCTTGGCCCATGTGAAGAGACTTGAGATGTAAGTAGGCAGATTATTGGATAGTGCTCTATGAAGCCAAAGTAGGGCATTTCTTTTTCTCCTAGCTGAGAGTGAAGGCCACCCTGATTCCTGGTACAGTAAGCAGTGGTGAGTGTGAAGAGGTAAACCGAAGATGAATCTTAGGGCCCTGTGGTAGAGCGTGTCAAGTTTGTTGGGCACTGCTGCAGGGCAATGCATGTAGAGAAAGTCAGCATAGTCCAATGGGGTAAGAATGTAGTTTGTACTAGCCTCTTTCTGGCTTCTGGGGTGAGCAGATGTTTAATACGATAAAATAAGCCTAGCCGCTGTCTTAATTTCTTCAAGACTTCTTTCAAATGGTGTAGAAAGTTAAGCTTATTATCCAGCCAGAACCCAAGCTATTTAAAGGTTTCAACTATTTCAAGGGATTCATCTAGTAGTGTTAGGATCTGGGGTGTGTGTGATGGTCTGGGGGCTAGCTTTGGGAAGAGGATCATAGCTTTAGTCTTTTTGTCATTGAGGAGCAGTTTGTGTCTGATGAGATTATGTTGGAGGGTGATAAAATCTTGCTGTAAACTCTCATGGGCCATATCCAAGGAGGAATTTATAGTATATAGTACAGTGTCATCTGCAAATAGATGGACATTAGCTGAGTGGAGATGTGAATCCAGGTTACTGATGTAGATAGCAAGAGGATTGGGCCTAGTATAGAGCCTTGGGGAACACCTCTTAGAAGTGTTTTTTGGGGAGACAGATCACCTGCAGCTTTGACCTGTTGTAGTCTGTTGGTAAGGTAGTTGGAGAACCATTTGATTGCTGAACTATCGAGTCCGATATTGCTCAAGGCTATGAGCAAAATGTTGTGATCCACAGTGTCGAAGGCCTTACTAAGATCAAGAAAAAGGACAAACACATATTTCTTAGAATCCAGTGCGATTTGCCAGTCTGAAGTTACCTTGGCAAGTGCAGTTACAGTGCTGTTTGACTCTGAATCTGGATTGTGCCTGGTTTAATAGATGAAGTGAATCCAAGTGTTCTCTGATTTGGACATTGACGATTTTTTTCAAGGAGTTTTGACAGGATGGACAGTGTAGATATGGGCCGATAGTTGTTCAGGTCGCATGGATCCCCAGATTTGAATAATGGTAGAATGTAGGCAGTTTTCCATAGTAAAGGAAGATCTCCTTGTTTCAACGAAATGTTGAATAAATGGGTGATGGGGGCAGTCAAATAATGACAGCCGAGTCTTAGGAAGTATGGCTCGATATTGTCTGCGCCTGTACTCTTTTTAGTATCCAGTAATAGTAGTAGGTCCTCTACTTGTTTAAAAGTAACTCTGTGAAAGCAGAATGTAGCACATACGGTGCAGTGAGCCACTTGTATGTCTTTAGCCAACACGTTACAAGGAGATGCATGGGCTGCCATGGCCGGTTCTGGCTGCTGCTTTCAGTGCATGTACCTGTGCGGCTGTGCACAGTGTGTTCAGACCTGCCGCTGGCTGCGATGCCCACTGGGCTGCAGCTGTGGTGCTGTCAGGTTTGTTTCAAGGTGCAAAGTAAATAGCACCTCTTTGCTGGCTGTGACGCCCTCTGGGCTGCATCTCTGGTGCCGTCAGGTTCATTTTAAGGTACAAAGTAAACAGCAGCACCTCCAACCTGTTCAGCACAGTGTTAGCAAGGCAGGCAAAGCAAGCAGTACCGACTAGTACCAGGCCTCACCTTCCCACCACCCCCCTCTCCACTCACCTGCGGAGCAACAAAACTGAGACCTCGCCCCACGGATGAGAGAAAATTCCCCATCAGTGACACACAAGTCGCCTTCCCAGACCAGGCTCTCTCCCACACCTACTCCATCTGTCTCCACAGAAACACAACCAGAAAGCCAGTGAGTAAACCAGCTTATGCGGTGTATGGCAGCTGAGACATCGTGAGACCTGGGGAAAGGGGACAGATCGAGCCTAGTGAGTGGTCCCATGGGCAGTCCTATGGTGAAAGTGAGGTCCGGCGTCATAGGCTGAGGTGTGGATAGAGATACAGGAGCAGGGGTGGGGGTGGGCACAGGGAGGAGGGGAGAAAGGGAGAAGCTACCGCCAGTGGGGGAGGGCATTGCCACAAGCTTCAACCAAGGGACGCCATAAAAAAAGTGCAATAGTGTGGTGGAGAAGATGGCACAGTGGGAATATGGCAGAGGGCTTCAATTGGCAGACGTATCATACTTAAAAGTTTATTGCTGTTGTTTGAGCGGTTCTGGATCTGGTGAGTGCTTTTCTTCTGAAGCAAAATGTCTGCAGGCTCCACCCCTGCAGACATAAAAAGGATGAGCATGGTGTTTTTGTTCTTTTCCTGCTCGATGCAACATGGTGGGGCTTGGAGATAATTCAGTATCTTGGCTTTTTTTGCTATCAGCAATGCTCTGCATTTCACAAAATGTACATTCTCAGGTCATAAAGCATATAAGCTGTAATACTATATTTAGGCACTTGTTTGAATGTGAATGTTTTTTTTTTTTAGTTAATTTATTTTTCCTCCCAGTCCCTGGTGGCAGTACTTCCTGTCAGATCCCCCAGCTCTGTCCCCCGCTTGCAGCTCAACCTCCAGCCGCCCCATGGCATGCCCCCCTTGGTGGGGCAGGGGGGATCCCTTGACCCTCCTCACACAAGGATTCAGAGCTGGAGGTGTGTTGCTGCAAGTCGCACGGGCAGTGCCTGTGTGGACCGATCACCATGAAGCATGCCAGGACCTCTTTTCCTCTGGTTTTGTTCCCTCAAGGTGAGGATGTGCAATGACACCCAAGGAGTGAATGCGCACACTCCTGTACATGTTCCTCCAAATGTTTGCCTTGCTTCTCCTGCTGTAGCCTCAGCGCACTTTCCCCCAGCCTCCGCTAGGAGCCAGCAGTGCACCGAGTGCTGGTGTCCCTTCTCCCCAGAGAAGGAGAGCAGTCCAATGGATGCTCAATCCTTCTCCTTCCCGTCGACCCCCAGTGGCCTGTGCTCATTCCCGAACATGGGTCGCTGGTGTGGCATGAGGTAAGGCGTCCAGTGCCTCAGCCCTCAGCACCATTGGGCCAGCTTGAATGTGAATGTTAAAGCAATCATAGTTTAAAAATGCAGTGCAAGATCATAGTGACAACATATTGTCTGTCTCACAGAGCATAAAGAGCAGGGCTCAGCTAAGTCTCACAAATAAGTCTGTGTCTCCAGGTAGCGATTCTTACTAAATGTAAATGTAACCCCTAGGTTCGGAGGAAAACATTCTCTCAGCATTATGCTAGGTTTGTACTTCTGGACAGGGGCACCCAAGTAAATCCAGACCCTGGAAGCAATAACTGAAATGTCCAAACAGGAATTGGGATTCTAGAGTATGGCTTTTATTCACATAAACACAGAGAATAACAAAGCAAAGATGGATCCCCACAGGGCTACACTCACTGGTAATGCAGATTTACAGAGGTACAGAGCACACTTCTTCACTACATGAAACCCTCAGGTTCTGAACGACTCTGGGCACACATGGCCCGAACTGGTACGCTTCTCTCTGATTCCTTGACATGGCACCCTGGCCAGTACTAGGAAACTTTTCCATATGGCATGGAGGTTGATGGTGGCTCCCTAAACCACCCACAAGCACTTTCTAGCTCTAAAGGGAAGACACTCTAAAATCCCATGTCTGGGTGCTTTCTGTAAACACTGGCCAAGTGCCTGGGAGAAAATCATAAGTGCCCAAACTGAACCCGGAGAGGTAAACCTGGTTACTCCAGATGGGGAGTCTCCCACCTCTTGCTCTCAAATCTATACTTGGCCATTCATTTGGTTACAACATCTTTCTTCAGATCTCTGGTTGTAGATGCTCTCTAGAAATGTTTAGCACATTTAACATTCTACAGTGTACTCAGGCAGTGTCCTGACTTAAAAAGTTCTGTAAGTGGCTATGTCCATACCCTAGACCCCCACTGTTTCAGATGCTTCCAAGCCATACACAAATTAAAAGCTCTGTACTTGGCAAGTCTTCTCCTGACCCCACAGTAGGCAGATACTTTTACATTGATCTCTGACTTGGTGGACATAGTTTCTATATCAGAGCAGAACTCACCATGGTATGCAGGTGTCCCAGGGCTCTTACCCACAAACTCAGATTTTCTGGTACTCTCAGTACAAACTTCTCTCTCAGGCAGCTTTTCCCTTTCCAGGCAGGACCAGGGGATTGCTCCTAAAATGCTGGCACCCCCCCCATCCTTCTGGGGATGGGGCACTGGAACAACACTAGGAACGGTCTCTACCACTTCCTTCTGATCTCTTCTGTGTTCCTCTCTAGGGTGAGAACACACAACCCACTTGTCTGATGTAGCTCTAAATCAGACCTAGGCTCTGAGGGGCTGCCAACTGCAGCACACCTATTCCTCTCTCTTGAGTACTCACTCCAGACTGGTTTTGAATTCCCCAACATTCTACAGCTAACCCCTGCAACCAACATTCCATTGTGGCTTATGCTGCTGCGAGAATTCTATGATGGCATCATCACTCCAGCTCAGCTGAAACTGAAGACAGAGTGAGACAGTGTGAAACCCATTTAACTGGTATCTCACAAGCTGCTTTTCCCTGCCTGCCACTGGTTCTAAGTGGGATTCCAGTAACCCCAGGGAACAAGGGGGTTACGTAGACATCTCACTAGCACTTTTATACAATGATGATTATTCATATCCAATCTTATGTATAAACCATTTGAAACCTCTTCAGGTAGTCTCAGATGTGGCACACACAGTGAAAAGAGAATGCTTTAGTGATGTGTGTCCCACATTAATAATCAGCGTTTTCTTTGGCTAGAATTTCTTGCATGTATTAAGATGCAATCTATATTTCAAAAAACAGCTTAACTGTGGTGGTTTAATGTGTAAATCATTTATTGCAATTATTACTTTTGTTTTCAACCATGTACATTTAAGCAATAATGCCCAGCAGGGTGTGGGTTACTGCAGGTTATAAAATGGCAAGAAAAAATCTAGAAATCTCATTGGCCAAGAGACTTCAGCTGACTGTACATTAAATCTCTATATACACACAGTCATCCTGGTCCTAAACCACATCACACAATGGGCAAATCAGTCCTTCTACAACCAGAACTATCTTCCATCAGTCCCTCTGCAACCAGAAATTATCTTTTATCACAAACATGGCTGCTACCTTTATATTGTAAAAACCTTCAACTGGGCCCTAAAAATGAAACTACCTTAAATAAAAAATAAAACAAATTAATTAAATGTTGTTTCCCTGATCATCACACTCTCCTTACACACATAAACAAATTAGAAACAGTGGCCCAGATATTCAAACTGAGCCCAAAAAGTGCGCAACAGCAGGATCAAGCACAAGCCCACTGCGCACATGTGCAAGAAGCGTGATATTCAAAAACTGCGCAGGCCAAGATGCGCCTCCGGCTGACGACTGAATATCACACCACCTGCGCCATAGAGCAACTAGGGAGTTGAAGCTGAGCATATCTGATGCACCATAGCGCAACAAGGGATGCTCAGCTGAGCAGTCCACATGCACCGTAGCACAACCAGAGATGCCCCCCAACAGCAGGGCAGCAATGCAACAGCACAACCAGGGATGCAGGGGACCACCACCCATGCCACAGATGGGCAGAGGAACACACAGCAGAACAGGCATCGTCCCCCCACACCCCATGCACTGCACAACTGGGGGAAGGCTGGAAAAACCACTGGCCCATGGAGACCAGCAACCAACCCACAGCTGGGCCATGGTGCCCCATCACACCCCCTGGCAAGCTGTGACCAACACACAAGAATGGCTGACCACCCTGTACCACACCATCCCACAAATGCAGAGCACACCCTGCACCATGATCCCCATATACCCTGCCCAGGAGTAGCACCCAAGAGTGCAGGACACCCCATGCATGCCACCACCCCCCCGTGACAATGCAACCCATAGCACCATGGAGCCATGCAAGGCAGCCCCACCATGGACACCCTGCAGTGGGTGGCAGCAGACAGTGATGCAACAGATGCATACACAGTACCGCCCTGCACGTCCTCCCCGAGGTACAGCTGAGAGACCGACCATGCATCAGCACACGAGGTAACCCACTTGCGACAGGGCATGCCCCAGACCCCACCTCCAGCAGTACAGCACCCTGCACACCCTCCCAAGGATACATCCCGTCCCAGCACTGGCCACAACAGCCACCACTGACACGCCAGCAGACCGTGCATATCACAGACGTGCAAGGGTGTCAGCTGCACAGGCCATGGATGGTCTGACAGGGGTGCCATGCACACAGTGCAGGCCCCATGGACCACTGCACACAGGCATCCAGTGCACAGAGTACAACACACAAACCACAGACAGTGACTGATCCCCTGCCCACACCATAGGTGGTTCACCTCTGCACACACACACATACACACACACACACACACATGCCCATGCGTGCACCACCCCTGACGCCATGCACACAACTGCAGCTGAGCACCTGTAGCCCGCTGCAAATCAGAGACCACCACAGTTGTCATAACAAAATGTATGTATTAAAATATAACAACTCTGAAACATATGTACAAATATATACAAGGGTGGGGGGAAGGGCCACAAACCAGGTGGGGGCGGGCATGGGGCAGGGGTGTACAAATGGGAGAGGGAAGAAGGGGTGTGAGGGTGGTCCAGGGGATTATGGGTGTCAGGGGGTCATGGAGAGCCTATTCCGTGCCCCAATCTCCACTCCTGTGACACCTCCGGGTTCTTCTCCTCAAGACCCCATGCCGCTCCACGCACTCCAATGCTGCCAGGAACACCGTGCCAGCTGCAGAAGCTCTTGTATGCCCCATTCCAGGGCCATCCAGCATTGTCCACCTAGGACAAGGGAGCAGAGTCAATAGGTGTGACTGTCCAGCCCCTTGCAATAAACCCATTGTGCATGGCATATAGCCATGTGCCACACCCCTTTGATGGTGTGTGACCACCCACAGTGACCGTGTCCACAAGACCTGCCTACCCAGGCAGCCACAGCCATGTGGACCACTGCACACACCCACTGACCATGTCCTGCACAGCATCATCATGGCTGTACAGTGACTTGGCTATGCGGTGTGAAGGCAGTGGCACAGCCATGTGCCCGGTGCATGCATGGACCACCATTGACGCACTCCCAGACATGCAGTGCCACTGAACAGTGCTGACTGTAACAAGTTGCGTGCATGGCAGTGGTGTCAATGGATGGTGGCCATGCCCCGCTGCCCACCCTGTTACACAGCATGCAATAGTAATCATGGATGTAAGGCACTCACCATCACCAGACTGGTCCCTGTGCCTCTGCGGACCTTCACCCCCCCGGCCTGATGGTCCTCCTGGTGGCGGCTCCTCTATCTTGCCATCCTGCGCTCTTCTGGGCCTAAGGTGCAAACATGGAGAGAGGAACATCAGTACAATCCTGTAGCAAAGTCCCCCCGCCCCCATGTGTGTGCAATCCCACACAGCCAGATCCACCCACCCCACACCCCGATAACACCACCACGGCAAACACCGGATGGCCCCCCCATGTGCTGGACACATGCAACCATGATACCCGTATGGACGATAAAAGTGTATGGATGTTGCACCTACCTGGCCGTGGCACCATGCCCCTCCTGGCATGTGCCCACAGGTGGGCAATCAGGTCCGGGTCCCTTCGCCTCAGGTCCCCATATCGGTGGCGGCACTGCTCTGCCATCCGCCCCATACCGGTGGCCTCCTCCAGGGCATTGGCCACCTCCTGCCACACCTGACTCCTGGTCCTGTCCAGGGGTGCCTCTCCAAATAAAGGGCCAACATGTGGCTCCACAATGGCAACCAGGTTTGCCGACTCCACCTGGTTCCACTGCACAGCACACCTCCGTGCCATCTCTGCTGCTCAGTTAAGTCAAAATGGCGCTCTGCAGCACGGTTCTGCCACATGCAGATGCTGCGCAGTACAGCGCTTCCATTCCCTATCATGCTGTCACCGAACAGCAACATAGTGGTGCACCCATGCCTGATGCATGGCGCCTAGGTGGCAAAGGTCAGGCACAGGGTCAAGGGTCTCTGGCGCATGGACAGCCACAGCACGATTGTAACTCAATGCATGTAGCGCGACTGGGTGCCTGTGTGCCACCTCCTGTAGTGGCCTACCGCGCTGTTGTCCTAGTGCGTCTACAACACCCCAGTGCAACAGCGCCATATAGGTGAACAGTGCTGTAGTGCCACTGGCACAATGGTGGCTGTGCCCTGCATTGTCTCCTGTGCACAGCACGTCAGCAGCATGGCAGGCACCCATGTCATCAACCCGGGCATGCGCAGTTAGGTGTGTACTGGCGATGTTAAGCAGAACTCGCTCTTGGCTCAGCATTATCTAACACACCGCGAAAGCACAACAGTGTGATATTCAGCCGGGCATATGCAGATCACCTAATCAGCCATTCAATGGCGCAGTCACTGCATTTGCATCCACTTAAAGATGCACCTCGCCTCATTTGCATGGGTTGTGCTATAAAAGTGCAACATTGGGCTGCACTGGCCATAGTCGGTTGCTGCAGTCTATTGCGGTGAGTTGCATGCTGTTTGGGAGTGTGGACTGTGGATTTTGGGACATGCATGGGACTGCACAGTCACAGGTAACACTTGTCATTCTCACAGGCTGAATCATGACCGAGCGTGTTGTGGAGGAAGAGGAACAGAGTTGTGGGAGGAGGAGGAGGCCAAATTTCATGAAGGCCGAGACAGATGCCCTGTTCGAGGCCTACCTAGACCAGGAGCTGCTTCTCAGCGGATGCCAGGGAACACCACAGGCCCATGCTGCTGCATGGCAGGAGGTGGAACATGCTGTAAACCTGCATAGCAGCCACCAGCGCTCCGTGCAGGAGTGCAAGAAAAAGATGGGCACAGACAGGCGGAGGATTAAGGAGATGGTGGCTGCCATCAGGGCAGCATGGTCTGCAACAGGTGGGGGAACAGCCGGAGGTGCTACTCCTGACCCCACAGGAGGAGTAGGTTGGTGGCAGCATGCAGCGTTGCGCCATTGAGGGTGTTCCTGGTGGTGTATTCCAGACGGGTGGTAGCCCGTCACTGCATGGTAGGTCATGGTCTGTCTATTGGGGGGGAGGACAGGGTAGGTCACATGCAGTAACACAACTTTGTTTTCCCTTACAGCTCCTGAGCGTCTGCATGGGTCAGCGGTGGTGGGCTTCTCCACTGAGGCCGGTCACATGGAGATGGAGAAGGGCCCATCCACCTCCACTGGAATATGAGGCTCAGGATGACAGTGGGCCCGCCTGGATGTCCAGACTGATGTTGGTGGAGCAGGTGTGGAGGAGGCCCTGCCTGTGTCCCAGCGTGCCAGCGTCCACGGATGCCAGCATGCTGAGACTTGGGCTAGTGCCGGATCCGTCACCGATGATGATGTTGCTAACGTCATGGGCAGTGACACGTGTGTGCCACAGGATGGCCACACAGCAGGTTACATCGCGGCCATGGCTGTGGGTGGTGCCACTGTGGAGGCCTGCATGTCATCACAGTCCCAGTCTGTTCCTGTCAGCACCGGTGGGGCAGCACTGGTGTGTGTACAGGACAGTGGGACTGTTGCAGCCACTATGGCAGCACCATTGAGCCCTGGGGAGTGGCAGCTGGAGGGGCAGCATCAGCAGTCAGCCAATGGGCATGGGGGTACAGTGTCAGGGGGTGGCATCAGTGCACCACCCATGGACATGCCCAGGCCTGGCCCTGGTGTGCAGTGCCCACCCTCAAGGGGTGATGAGCATCAGGGCTGCGAACACCCTGAGGGACAGCATGCCGATCAGGCAGATGACCTCTTGGATGACCACACCCGCATACTGCAAGCATCAGTCAATCAGCAGATGTGGCTTGTGACGGCAGTGGATGCACTAAGTGTGGTTCTGCACCAGGCAGAGGAGCATCGCAGCAGAGACACCGCTCTGCTCCTGGCAGGGATGGACCGGATGCGGGAGGATGTGACCGCTGCCATTGACAGGCTGACACAGACAATCACAGCTGCCATGGCCACAGTGGGCACACAGTTATTTGCCCATGCATCGCAGACACCACACAGTGCAATGTCCACCTCCCTTTCCTGACATCATGTGACACCATCCTTGTCGACACCGGGTTCAGCTGTGGGCATCCCAAGCAAGCCTGGCGCAGGCATGTTCGGTGTGCTGCAGACCCCTGCGCAAGCACAGTCGCATTCACACAGTGGAACCCATGGGGGACCATCGGTGCCACCCCATGAGGCCAGTGGTCAGCCTGTCACTGCTGGCAGGTCTCAGCGGGGCCGCCACACATCTGTGGTGGCTGTGGCACTGTGGCGCATGACTCACCTGTCTCCCAGCATGGCTACTATCTGATGCTGCCCTGTGTGCATTGTGTTATTCAGCGGGCAATGCACAGGTGGGTACCCGGCCCTGCACGCACACACACAGTCCATCTGCACACCCTCCCGGCTGCTGTCCGCAGTTGCATGTGCATGATGATACCTGCATTGCACTGTACGCCACTGTGCAATGGTGCCCAGCGTCTGACACATGCACAATGACAGGCATTGGCATGGTGGTCTGTGGACATGTGTGTGGCTAGGGGTGGCGTTCTGGGTCGGCGTGCCTCCTACCCTTTGTGCATGTCTGGTGAGTTGTGTGTGTGTGTGTGTCTGACCGCGTGCCATGTTAGACCTCACCCATCCCTGGCGGTGTGTGTGGTTCCATGCCTGGCCACTTCCATTGATGGCATGCACCCCTGGTGTGTGTCCATGCATGTTTGTGGGTTGTGCCTTTGCCACTGGTGGTTGCACATGGCCCCATGACTTACCTGGGTTGGCTGAAGTGCTCCTCCGTGATGGTGTCTCGGTGCAGCTGTGCCAGCTGGAGCAGTCGGGGGTCCCGTCACCCAAGGGGGGGCTGCCCATCACCATTGTCACCGGCGTCCTCATCGTCCCCATTGCTGTCCCCCTCTTTGACCTGTACAGCTATCCCACATTCATTGGCCATGTTGTGCAGGATGCAACAGGCCAGGAATGGCCCACAGGCCTTTGAGGGGCTGTACTGTAGGGCACCGCCGGTGGTGTCCAGGCAATGGAAACATGCCTTCAGCATACCGAACACCCGCTCAATGACATTACATGTGGTGGCATGTGCCTCATTGTAGCGTTGCTGCGATAGGGTCACGGGCTGCCAGTATGGCGTGAGCAGCCAGGGAAAGAGTGAGTATCCACTGTCACCTGTGTGTACAGGATGGAGGTTAGTTTGGTGATCAGCATCACCCTGCCCTGGGCCATGTAGGCCACTACCCATGTCACCTCTGACCATGCACCTCCCAAGCCCTAAGTTTGTCTGTGTGGTTTGCATACTCACCCACTAAGTGGCCAGTGGGGATGTCCTCACTCTCGAATCTGTGGCACAGTGCCGACTGGTGCCAGATGAAGGCATTGTGTGCTCCCCCAAGGTGCGTGGCACAGACATTGATTATGCGCCACCTGGCATCACACACCACCTGGCAGTTGATGCTAGCATAGCCCTTCCGATTAATATATGTGGCCCCCTCAGGGCCAGGTGGTGTGCAGATGGCCACATGGTACAGTCTATTGCCCCTAGCATGCCAGGTATACGTGCTACCCTGTGGAACTCTTGTATGTTTGCTGTGCGCTCTGCCGGTTCGCTAGGGAAATGGATATACTCCGCAGCATGTGGCAGCAGTGCGCTGAGGAACTGGGTGAAGTGGCGTGACGTGGCCGACTGGGTTATGCCTGTGGTGTCCCCTGTTGGTCTCTGGAAGGTACCCGTGGTGAGCAAGCACATGCAAGCTGTCACTTTTGTCTCCACTGACAGAGCATGGCTCCATCGTGTGGGTGCCTGCATCACATCACTGCACAGCTCACAGAGCTGCCTCAGAATTTCCTGATTCAGGTGGTACCGGCCCACTATCTCAGTATCGCTGTACAGCTCGAAGCTGGTGCGGGCTTGGTACTGCCTATTGGGGGCATACCGCCAATGGGTTCTTCCACGGCCGCGCCCCCCTGCTGCCCACCTTCTCACCCCCCTCATTACTGCCTCCATCTGGATGGTGGCACTGGCCATGTCCCTGGCTTGTGTTCCCCCCCGGCAGCTATTTCTATGTTCCCCCAGCTGTCCTAGCTGCTACTTCCCCTCCACCGGGAACACCTTCCTCTAGTGGCCTCAGTGCTGTGTGGCACTTCCCCCTTCTGCACTGTGGCTCTGGCTGTGGCTCCCCACACCTCCCCTGTGCCTGTGGGTTCCAGGTGCCCTTTCTCTGTCCTGCCCTGTGTGTCTGTGTTGTCTGTCTGTATGGCTGGCTATAGTTCAGCAACATGTTCCTTCCCTGTAGCGTTCTTGCGCATCTCCCTTGTTCCTTTTTATTTTGGCTCATTTCCGCTATCGCGCAACTTCCACTTGCTCCCCTATTGCGCATGGCACATGTTGTTGAATATCGCACTGCGCCATTTATGCATGGTTCCTCCCCTTCAGTTGCGCATACATTCATTATCATTGCGCTAGTGCTCGGTGTGATTTGGGGAACGCAACTGCCTCCCACTGAATATCGCAGAATGGCGCATTTTCGGACTTGCGCTGGCGCAACCCTATTGCGCATGGAGCAACCCTTTTGAATATCTGGGCCATTAAGTATTGTTTATAGTTTTCATTACAACTGTTTCTTTACTAACAGCAAAAAATTCCCCTTCTATCTTTACCTGCTCATCAGGGAAATCTCTTCTGCCTGCCCTGACAGTGAGATAATTGAGTTACTGGCTCTAAAACAGGCCGTTGTTGTCTGTGTGTACAGTATGTTAGGAGAGTAACAGTCTACCAGCGGAACTGAGCAGAATTTTGAATCCCTGTATTCCATTTTAAACATTCCATGATAAACATTCTATGTCTTGAATGAGGGGAAAAACAGAAAACAAAAACAGGATGAAAAAAGTAGGCAATACAATGATACTTTATAAACAAAGAGAAAAGGTGAGAAAACACAGTTACATAGGCAGAAGCAGACCCAAACTGCTCAAATAATACATTGCTGTCCCTCCAATTCACTAGTTTAGCATTTTTCAGTGAGTTTCTAGTCAATCAATTTTACCACTCCTCTTCCAAAGTCTGGGAACTATTTTTTCACCATATTTAAATAAAATAACATACTATTATTAACATTTTTAATAATGTGTCCAGAGTTTTTTTTTATTGTTATAGAAATAGTTGTTACCCATTTTATAAGAGCAATAAGACACTTCAGGGTGTGGGTTGTTGATTGATAAGAGCACTGCCCAGCTGCTGTAGTCGCTTGGCGCAAATGACTCGTGCCTAACAACGTGCCTGGGGACGTGCTCTTATCAATCAACAACCCACACCCTGTCGTGTCTTATTGCTTTCATATACCATGGTCATGTAATGTGTTTTGACCAATGAAGTTACAGGATTTTCATACCCCATTGTATAATTTGCTACAAGCACTATTTTGCTAGTTAAACTATATCAAACATTCCCACACAATCATTCAATGACAAAATATGTTAATAAACATAAAAAATCAGCTGTTGCATGTATAATGGAAATTAAAGACTTTTTATGTCTGTCAGAAAGCGTACAGCATTAGTCACTCAACTGTACTATATTTACTCTAAGAATATCAGAACAGTGAACAGCATGCAGACTTCAATAACGATCAGCATTACAGCTCTTAGTATTTTTGGAGCAAACTAATAACATAAGTGAGTACTGGAACAGAGAATCTTTTTAAAACCTGAAAGGGGAGTAGGGGTCAAACCAACAGTAAGACTCTGCAGCTCGTAGGTGCAGCCAGCCCCAAGTCAGCAGAATACATCAATGTGACAGGGTGTGCTCATGGATCTCAGAACAAGGGAGAAAATCTCATAAGATGCTGAGCAGGTATAATTTATTTGTGCTGTGGCACCAGAATGATTCAGTCATACAACAGACACTGGATATCTATTGAAAGAGTGTCGGTAGCTAGCAGCATGACTCACAGTTCATTTCCATCGCCAAGATGCAAAGGTGTTTTAGTGCTCTTAATATCTTGGTGAAAAGTGTGCTTGGTTTTGCATGGTATCTACAGCTAAGGTTTTGCCTTTGGATGAAGGCCTCTGTGACAGTAAAGCACTGGGGCGTCAGTCAACTGCACTGTGTCCAAAGATAAAACCCTAGCTGTAGATACCATGCAAAACTACGTCGTAAGTTGCCTCATCAGGCTCTATCTTCCTGCTCAGCTATTTTGTTCTATAGAAGTTGAATTTGTCTTTCCAGCTATGTTTGCCTGAGTGGAAGGGGATTAGTGAGGTCCTCCAGCATAGAAATTCTGTTTTCAGCTGCCTCCGTTCTTATTGTAAGCTGTTCCAACTTACAGTTTAATTCATTAAGAGAGGAGGATAGACCTGATATATTGGATTTAATCTCCCCTAATGTTTGAAGTAGTTCTGTTTTCAGATTGTTTACTACCTCAAGCATTATCCCTTTGATTGCCTGTATTTCTTGCATACACGACTGTGGTATGTATACTATCGGCTGATGGAACATTTTTCTGAGTAGGATTTTCCTCTGTCATACCTTGAGTACCAGCCTAGCATTTCATTTCTCCTCCTATTTTATACCCAACCATTTGTTTTACATTCTCCGACAGTTTTTTAGACTCACCAGCTAGTTCAATAGATTTATGTCCGGATGCCATCTCTGATCATTCCTTTCCTTCTAGCTGGTTAGTGCTTAAATTTTTAAGGAAAGAAAAAATATTACATGGGGGCTGATTTTTCTCTTTACTGGATGGCGTGTGGCTGAGAGAAGAGAGGTCAGTGGATCTTGCAGTACGCATATGTCCAGCAAGTAGGGAGACAAGGTAATCGGGCAATGTGTCGGGATGGGGTTTAGATTTGCCACTGCTTTCTGACTTCTAGTAGGTAATTTATTCACAAAGTATGTGCTGGCAAGTTCACAGGTATGGCGTACTTTTTTCAACATGCCGGTGCCGCCAAACCTTAAAAAACAAAACCTGCTTTCTGCATTTTCTGGCTGCATAAATCTAGCACTACAGTATTGTGAGGTGAGGCATAGCAGAGAAAACCAAATGGAGCACGCCATGCAAGGACTGCTCAGAGTTTGGTACACCTGGCCATCTTGGATGACGTCTGAAGATGACGCTCCTCACAGGTGCCCTCAGCTATTTACTTCTTGCCTATTTTAATACCTGTGAATAATATATACTTATTTGAGTTTATGCACTGAAAGCAATTCTGCTGATTATTTTGCTTGTGTATAAAATCATCAGTTGTTGGATCATCTTCATCTCCCCCTCCTAAAATTATTAAAACCTAAAGTTTTAAATTCAAGAAATGCTTGCAATCTTACCTCCGAAGTTTGCACAGGGTTTTGAAGAGCTGGCATTGCACATGTTGGTACCCAAACCATGAAGGTATTTATGAGTCCCTTGCTGTGTGGCTTATTTTTGCTTGAGCCATTCACAACTGTTGCAGAGCTTCAGTACCTGGCTGATGGCCTCCAAGATGCAGATGTGAGCTTGTTATTGGAGTTCTCCATCTTAAGGTCTGGCTCACCATCACCCCTTGAGGAAGACAGTCTCCTTGGTTATGGTGCTATTGGTGTTCTTGTCCTAAAGTGTGAGAAATGCATACTAGACTGAAGTCATGACTTGTGAAGAGGCTGACGAAGGCACATGCAGCAGTTAGCCCTGCAGTAAGTTTAAGGCCACTGTTCAAACTTAGGAGAATGCTCTCTGTGTCACAGTGCAGTGACACTTTTCAGTGGTGAGTTTTGTAACAGACAGCGTGAAGAACCATTCTGAAACAACACTACTCCCTTGGTTTTGGTAGTTTCTGGCTCATGCTGATCAGGTACAATTTATTTGTGCTGTGGCACCAGAATGATTCAGTCATTCAACAGACACTGAATATCTATTGAAAGAGCATCGGTAGATAGCAACGTGACTCACAGTTCATTTCCATTACCAATATGCAAAGGTGTTCTAGTGTTCTTAATATCTTAGTGAAAAGTGTGCTTAGTTCTGCATGGTATCTACAGCTAAGGTTTTGCCTTCGGATGAAGGCCTGTGTGACAGTAAAGCACTGGGGCATCAGTCAACTGCACTGTGTCCAAAGATAAAACCTTAGCTGTAGATATGAAAAACCAAGCATACTTTTTACCGAGATATTAAGGGCACTAGAACACCTTTGCATATTTTGTGTTGTAAAAGAAAGTTAACTGTGCACGATGCTAGCTATCAACAATGTTTCAGCAGGTATTCCGTGTCTGTTGTATGACTGAATCACTGTATCATTCTAGCTTCACAGCACCAATAAATTATACCTGACCAGAATCTTTGGAGATTTTTCTCCTTCTTTGTTCTGGGATCCATCAGTTTGTCTTGCCACATTGCTTTCTGTTGTCTTTTTGAAACCGACTGTTATACTTTGCGTTGTATAGCCGAGCTGAGGAGATTACTTGTGCTACAGCATGAACAGAGTCCGTGACATGTTCATCATATGAACAGCTCACTGCCAAATGCAAGGTTTGCTCTTTCACCCACTCCTCTCACAGATTTGACACATGGTTATGAATAAAAAGACATATAACAGATTTGTATTGAATTTGTTTACTAAAATGGAACACTGTCATCATTCCTAATCAGTACAAGTTCGCTGGTTTTCTATGGCATCCTTCTAAAATACAGGCAGAGTGCCTTGGAATTCAAAAGCACACATTTTACAAGGTCATCCCTTGGGATGGTTGCCAAATTTGTATCTGTATCTCTCAGAACTATATTGTCATACTGTGACTGTTCCTATAGTCCATACCCTATGCTCCTTCCTTCCCTAAAGTCAGACCTGGAATGTAGCAACAGCATGGTGGGCTTCTCTTGGCTAACATTTCTAAATTAATATACACAAATGCCCATAGAGTGGGGAAGCGGAAAGGTACCCACAAATTTCCAACCAATTCATGCTCTTTAGATGGGAGGAAGGGCTGTAGACCTGTAGTTGTGTGCCCTCTCTTGATCAATTTGTAATTGTACACCCCTCCAAAAAATAAAGTAGCTTGGAATGAGGTTCCATGTGTCACGCATTCAGTATAGTGTACTGTTCACTGTTGAACTTTGGTATGCTCTTGGAATCATCTATTAGTTAATCCACATAGAAACAACAGTTTGCATCCATGCAACAAGACTACTTTAACGAGCTGCTTTACTAACTAAACCGCCCAGCTCACTATTACTGTGAATACATAAGTTCTGCATCCCTCGCATTGCGTTCCTGCTGCCTCCCTCGAATACTGCTCGAGTCAGCACAGCTCATACACCTTGTGCTGCACTGGTTTCGGATTTGAGCAAAGGATGATTACTGAAACATACACGATCCCAATAGGTAGCAGGTAGCCAGCACTGCATGGGCTGGGGTTGACGCTCTCTAACTTTGCGGCTGGTGGTAGTTAGTTTTTCCTTGGCACCTCACCACCACTGTATTGGTTGGCACCTGAGGCTGTGATGTTTCACGTAAAGAACACTAGTACAATTAGATATTATAATTAAAAACAACAAAAAAGAACCTACAAAACTTTCAGCACAACCTCTGCACCCTGCAGTGGTCACGCAGTTACCGTTCATCGACGAGTTGTATCTGTAACTGGCTCTATTTTGGTTGTTCCTGACTTTGTGTGACTGGTGTTATTTTTTTTGCTATTCGATTTCAGTTCACAATAGCAAACCAGGGGGTGAGGGTGTACAGTGCACAGTGGGAGACTGCGGGAGGGTTTGTTTACAACTGCAGTAAACTCCATGTGAGGCGGAGTTGGGGCAGGTTAAACATACTCTCCGGGGGAGGAAACCTCTGGAGACATGAAGCTGCAAGAGCAATAGGGCTCTTTAACTACTATGCCTTATACAGTCAGCATAGTAATTGGGCTCTCCATGGAAGAAACTATTTTAACACTTTTATCATGTTGTGCGGATGGAAAACGTGACATAGGTCCTTTTCTGATGCAAAATGTCTGCAGGCTCTGCCCACTGCAGATGTAGAAAGGAATGCATAGGGGTTGGATCCCTTCCAGGGACTGGCATGACTTGCTGGCATGCTGGTCCAGGTGCTGAACAGCTGGCACCTGCACCTTCATGCAAACCAGTGCCAACATGCCTGTACTGGACACCAGTCCTTGCTTCATCATGCCAATGTTGTCAGGTTGTCAGGTTTAAGGCACCTGGAACAGCATGTGAGCAACTTAGTATATTCAAGTTCACTGAGAAATAAATAGATAAATCATCTCACATTAGGGCACACGTCTTTTTTACTAGGGCACTTCAATTATATGGCAGCTGCCAGAGAGATACTGTCAGCAATCACATGGTCAGCCTGAGATAAGATCTTTTGTAATACATACAACTATGATAGATATGGAACTTCTTAGACCATACTGAGTTTGAATGACTAGAGGAAGTTGACCAGGTGAAGAGTGGAGAGATGAGAGGGAGAGGATAGGAGACAGAGATTGGGGATCAAACCAAGATTGCCTCCGTGTGTGCCCCCAAACATGTCTAACCCTGTAGCCTTAGTACTCAAACTTATAATGCCACACCACCTCATATCTCTCAAAATCCCAGGGATGGCCCCCTGTATTTCCCTCAGCTGCTGACTGGTTACCATATTGGGTAATGGAAATGAGTGTTTATTGTTTTGTCTTCTTTTTCCTGAAACCCTGTAAGTAATTTCATCGGTGTAATCAGTGTATTCAATCTCTTGTTTATCTTACTTGTATTACTGCCTCCTGCCCGTACCTCATATTTCTGACGCGGAGCCTTTGTAAATGAGTCTCTGACTCAAAGTGTTGTAATTCCTAAACTTTAATAAATAAATAAGGGAACCTGAGGCTGCCGAGGAAATAAAGGAGGGAAGAAAAGTCCTTAAAAAATTAACAGTCCTACAATTCACACTCATGCTCAGATTTATTTTGCCCAGTTCTGCTGATACCAACGTTAAATTTTTTCTATAGAAACTGAAAGACTTTTGTAAATAGCTTGAGCAAATTTAACATGGTTTATGTTCGTTTCATGTTTACTTTGCAAGTGATTTGTAGATTTTCTGTGAGGGGATTAAATGACACCCCAAACTCACTACATGTTTTTCTGAGATCTTACCCCCTCCCAAAAAAAAATTCTTCTGATTTTTATTGGCCCGATATACTGCACAAACAAATGCCTGGTATAGCTATTTGAACAGTAAGAGCATTAAAAGGCCTGTCCAGTGTGTCGAACCTCCCCTGGAGTTTGTCAAGTCCCCATATTTCTACTTGTTAATGAAGGTACAGAGGCAGCTACAGTGAAGTTAATTGAGTAATTATTAGTTATCAACCATTAATTGGGTTCAGCACCTTTGGTGGCTTTTGGAAATGGAGATGCCTGACCGCTAATCCCAGCATCTATATATACATATAGTATACAGCCAGGGGCCCAGGAGAGTCAGTGAATGCTAACCGGACCAACATTGAGACAACATCCTGGGGCAGGAAAAGGTACCCACCACAGATATTAGTCTGAAAAAAAATTATGGAAAACCTATCAGTGCACAGCCACTTGACTCGGGTTCTCTAAATGCAGTAACTGCAAGTCAGATTTGGAATGTACAAAAATTCCCCCGGCTTCTGGAAGGCTCAAGGAAAATCAGGTGCACCATCTTTTGCAACGCTGTTTTAAAGACATGCAAATCTCTGGAAACTTGCCTCTCCTCAGTAAAAGTAATGAAATCCCATAGCACAAAGGTTTCATTTCTAGACAAAGGCACATATTTCTCATTCCAGTTATTTCTGGCCCTCTACACACACACACACACACCCAATCCCCAAACCAATGCCACTTTCTTCCCCTTCACATAACAAACCCTGTGTTTGGTGATCCCTTGGACAGTGGTTTAAAGGGGAGTCCTTGATAGTTGCTGATTCACAGTCACTGTTTTTTTAAGTGTAGGTAATTGCAAATAAATAACTACAATTAAATAAAAAATATATATATAAATAAAACAACACTCTTCTGACATGCCCTACTGTAAGTGTAAAGGGAAATTGTTAACTGGGCTGTGGAATGTCGCATTGCTCCACAGTATCTATCTGCTTGGCACCTCTAAAGTAGATTTTGCTTGCACTGTGATGTACATCATCTAAATTTATTCTGCTGCTACTGTATATATACTTCTTTTTATTATTTATCCACTATATGTTTGTATGGAACTGTATATTTTTTGTAGTATTTTCCAAATGTTGTTATCATTGTATTGTCTCCTACCCCCAGGTCACACCTGGAAATGAGCCTCGGCTCTGTGTGCTTTTCCCAGTCACCAACTTTTAAATAAATAAATAAAAAATAAAATAAAAAGGGCAGCTAGGCACTTCGGGAAAGCTTTCATCAGGCCTCTTGACAGCTCCATGAATAAACAGGCTTCAGAAGACTGTTTCGTAGGCTTCAGAAGGCTGTTCAGTGTGGATCCACATGATGGTACAGTATACATTTACATTTGTCAAACTATTTATACTTGGAGGCAAATGAGGGGTTTGATGTTAATTCGGAAACTCTGTTCGATGTTTATGACTTGAGGATGTATACAGGAACAGAATGGATGGGACATGATGATGTGGGGAAAGAAAGAGAGAGAGAGAGAGAGACAGAGAGACAGAGAGAGAGAGAGATAGAGAGAGAGAGAGAGAGAGAGAGAGAGAGAGAGAGAGAGAGAGAGAGACCTCTGTGAGCTATGAAATGGGGGGTTTAGTTCAAGGTCTATTTTCTGTCCAGGGACATTTAATTGTGAAAAATACTCTTCTAAGAGAAGCCAATAATTGGACAGTGTTGTATCTACTGAATTTAACAATTTTAATTGGCGGTAAAGGGCAACTTTGAAACAAATACAACAAGGAATGCGTAGGGGTTGTATCCCCTTCAGGCACTGGCATGACTTGCTGGCATGCTGGTCCAGGTGCTGAACAACTGGTACCTGCACCTGCATGCAAACTAGTGCCCACATGCCTGTACTGGACACCTGTCCTTGCTTCATCATGCCAGTGCTGTCAGGTTGTCAGGTTTAAGGCACCTGGAACAGCATGTGAGCAACTGAGTATATTCAAGTTCACTGAGAAATAAATAGATAAATCATCTCACATTGAGGCGCACGTCTTTTTTAGTAGGGCACTTCAATTATATGGCAGCTGCCAGAGAGATACTGTTAGCAATCACATGGTCAGCCTGAGATAAGATCTTTTGTAATACATACAACTATGATAGATACGGAACTTCTTAGACCATACTGAGTTTGATTAATTATAGGAAGCTGACTGGGTGAAAAGTGAAGAGACGAGATGGAGAGGACAGGAGACAGAGATTGGGAATTTGAACCTAGGAAACTGAGGGAACTTGAGGCTGCCGAGGTACCCACCACAAACAAAATTTATCTGAAGACTAATTATGGAAAACCTAACAATGCACAGACACTTGACTCAGGTTCTATAACTGCAGTGACTGCAAGTCAGGTTTGGAATGTACAAAATTCCAACAGCTTTTAGAAGGCTCAAGGAAAATCAGGTACACGATCTTGCACAATGCTCTTGTAAGGACATGCAAATCTCTCAAAATGTGCCTCTTCTCAATAAAAGTACTAGAACAAAGGTTTCATTTTTAAGCAATGGCACAGATTTCTCATTCCAATCAATGCCGGCCCTCTACCCCCCATCCCCAAACCAATGCCACAGTTCTTGACAGTTGCTAATTCTTGATCATTTTTATTTAAAGTGTTGGTAATTGCAAAAATTGAATTAAATAGATAAAAAAATAAAACAACACTCTTTTAACATGCCCTAACTATAAAGGGAACGTGTTGGCTGGCCTGCGGGATGTTGGGTTGCATCAGTACATATCTTCCTTACACTTCTAAGATTCTCCTGAAAACCTCCTAATCCCCCCCCCCCCACATCCTGAACCCAGACTAATAAATGGATACATTCATAATACAGTATGCAGGGTATCCAGTGAGGATGATGACTGAATATGAGTCACCATCAAAACGGGGACTCATATTCAGTGCTTTCCTCCTGGGCTATGCTGCAAGGGTAGTGACCCTAAATGAATGCAAGGGTAGTAAAAGGCAACAGGAAGGGGAGTTAATGAGGGGAAGGGGAGGGACAGGGAAGGGAAGGGGTTTGGGGGGACTGGTGTGCCAGTTGCCGCCTAGCTTGCCATGTGGTGTGGTGGTGTGGGTGGCTACCTCAGGTGCAGCAGGTATGGGTGTGGGACTGGGAGCATGGAAATTATGACGCAGCCACATTTTTTTCCGATGTGGGATTTTCTCCCTCCCGACCGCACCACCCTGAAGTTGAGAATCTATATTCAGGGGTGTGCTGGGCAAAGCCCTCATGAGGGGGTGGTTGTCCCCTCCCGCAAAAACACTTTTTCCTTTTCCAGATGCTGGGTCACCTGGGAGTGTATCTCAACAATTTGCTTTTCAGTGACATACACTTGCCATAATACAGATTGCTATTTTGTGATCGCTATTATTACATGGAACCAGTATGCCGTATGGCAAGGAAGCAGAGTGTTCTTTTTTCTGGGGGGTAGGAGATTTAAATAACACTGTAATAAAAGTAAACTGACAGAGAATTAACAACTGTCAAGGTCTCTTCTTTAAACCACTGCCCAGCGTGCCTCATGGGGAAAAATAATTAAAATTATTAATAAAAAATGCCCTACATCCTGGCCTCCTCCCCAGTTCAAAGCCTTGATGGTGCTCCTGCTTCCACTGTCCCTTTCTCCTATCCAGTCCACTGATGCATGAGTATCCAGACAGCAGCCCTCTGGGATTACAGTACAGTAGTAATAAAAAAAATACTGTATGCCCTACTATACTTTCCGACCCCTTACCGGTGGGTGACAAGTTCAAGTGGGGATTGACAGAAATGAGACAAATTACAAAACAATGCAAGGATTCAGCACATTTAATAAAGCTACTCACTTGTGCTATAAGCAAGAAACTTGCATGGCATTTCCTCCCACCATTCCTCATTATTAGAAAGCTGCATAGGAATGAGCAAAATTTCTGGAAAAATGTCCCTTCCTGACCTGACGCCCCCACCACCTCCCACTCAGCACCCACCAAACCACACTACACCTCCCCACACACCCTCACTCAACTGAACAGGTCACAGAGTGAAGATCCACTCTTCAATTGAAGACACATTTTGCTGCTGGAACTGCCAAATGCAATATGAGAAACTATGGTAAGTGTGGTTCTATGTATTTCAGTGGGGTTTTGAACTTTGATGAGTACCTTTGTCATTTTTGCATATTTTGATCCCAGATTTTCAATATGGCCTTTTTGGGGGCCGGCCCACAAGTGTGGGGTAGAGTGCCCATCTGTGACTCCGATGACCCAGTTTTGGGAATGGACCTGGGACATCAGAGGGCTGACCAGGGGAGCATCTGGAGGACTGCTCTCCTTCTTTGGGAGGGGGGGTTCGGTGTCCAGTACACCATGGACCCCTGGTGGAGGCCGGGGACTCCACAGAGACTGCCACCATAATGTACGGGGGGGGTGGACGTGGGACATCATTGCATGTCCCCACCCCCATAAAAGCACACTACTGCAAAAACAAATGCCAGCCCCAGTGGATGAAGCCAGCTCTGCTGCTGTCCCCTCTGGCCACCAGAGTCCATCAGGGGGGTCCAACTCCCATGGCCCCGATCTGGGGGGTAAGCTGGGTCTCGCCCACCAGTGTCCATCCGTAGGGGGTGCCACCCAGCGCCCCCACTCAGGGGGGCCAAGCCTGAGTATGGGGTGACAGTTGGCAGAGCTGGGCTGAATTAAGGACTGGGACCTGGCTCAAAAAAAAAAATGGCCTTTTTGGGACCCCACTTCATGACCAACGGTGGTGGAATTACACAAATCAAGCCCAATCAAGCCCGAAAAGTGATTTCATGATCACTTTGTGAAATCACCTTTTGGATGGGATTTGACCATTTTCACCACCCTTGTTCATGAGGAAGGGTCATAAGAAGGCTGTGTTGAGAATATGGGGTCAAAATATGTCAAAATGACAAAGTTGTGCGCATACATTGAAATTTCACTATGCTCACTCATAACTTTGGTAATTTTAAATATTTTGACCCCAGATTTTCAACATAGCCATTTTTTACACCACCTCATGAACGAGACAGCTGTCATTTTTCAAATATGGGCCAAAATGTGTTTTTGCAGCTGTGGCATAGAATGATGTTTCGATGCCGCAGAATGACGTTTCGGGGGGATTTGAAAATTCTCAGCATGGAGTTCATGAGCTGGGCTAATAACAAGGTTATGCTGTCAGTTTGGTTGCTGTTGTGGCAGAAATGGAAGTACAGGGCTGGAAGAGTCCTGCGCTTCCACAGCAACATACATGTACGTATCTATGGAGGGATGAGAGTGCAGGGTCCATAGTACCCTGCGCTCCCACAGGCAAATGAGGATATGATTATAGTGCCTCAAAAAGTAAGGAAATTCATTGCAAAACAAAACAGTGTTAAAGCACCAGTTAGGGTTCAACTTATTGCCACAAAAGTAGGGAAATGTGGCATTAGTGTTTCTAACCCTATCTCCCCATCCCCCCAAAGCAACAAAAGGGCACCACACAAGCAATGGCAGACAGCCATCATCGGATAATACAAACAATGTACCACTGTTTCCAGATGACACATATGTAGTAGCACTGATGTGCTACTTTCCTGGATTTATAGCTGTGGCTGCATAAGCACTAGCCCCACTGGGGCCTGTGCTTATGTAAACGCACCTGTGTGTACATGTTGTAATGCATGCATGAGTATGTGCACATAATTATGTGTATGCAGAAGGCCACATGAGGTCTGTGCCTGTGCAGCCACAGGTACAGTGATGCCAGCCAGGATGCAACATAGAAATGCTGCAGTATATCATAGAAATCAGCTGACAGATCCCTACTATGCATCCTCAAATGCAGTACCACCAAAGGCTCTAGAGCCTTTGCCCACCATGCACCTCAATTATGGAACTCACTCCTTTTGGACATCTGACTAGCTCCTACACACAATGCTTTTAAAAAAGTGCTCCACCCACAGCTCAGCTCCACCAACCAATGTTCCTGTTTCAAACTTCCTTAGTCCTCTGGGTATCCTGCCTATCCCGAAGCTCTTATCTTTCCTCCACAACACTCCCCTTGCGGTACAGCTCATCCCAGCTCTCTCTCCTGACACTAGCCCCCTGAAGCCATCCTTCTCTCTCTCTCTCTCTCTCTCTTTGCCACCTCCTATCCTATACCCTACCTTTTCTTATCCTGACCTGCTATTATCCCTACTGTTCCCAATCTTGCCATTTCCCTGCCCATTATCCCCCTGTACTTGTCAGTATTTGACAACATTTTTATTTATGAATTTTTGTTGTACTTTCTAAATCATATTTTCAGGACTACTACTGCAATATTCTTGCTACTGTATGTTTTTTGTCATACTATGACTGTAAAAATCTCTTTGATCCTTCCAGGACCACCTTGTGTACTACCTGTAATTCTTAGCTTATTGTTAAATGTTTTTCAAAATGCCCTGTATACTACCTGTGCTGCTTAGCCTATTGTTTAATGTTTCACAACACCTTGTTTTTGTATCTCAATGTAATCTACTGTTTATTATTTGCAATGTCTGCCCTCTAACCTCCCTGGTTGTGCCTGAAAACAGTCATCTTTATGGCTAGCACACTCACCTTGTAAAAATAAACTAAATAAATAAATTCTGCACAATGCTGCAGGGAATATTGTCATTTAATTGCAATTAAGCCATTTTTCTGCAGTATTGTGTGACATGTTATTTACTGCAAGTTACTGTGTTGCATCATGGCTGGTTCCGCTATACATAGGCATGCTGTACAAGGTACCTCCCAAGATAGCATGCTCTTCTATATGCATCTGCATATCCAGAAAACTGCTTCTCTCATGAACATCACCTAGATCCACTGCTCAAACCATTAGCCACACTGCAAAAGTACTTCCTTGTGCATAACTGCAGGTGCAATAGGGGCCTGCCTTTTTGAGCCAGAAGTCAGTGTGTAAATTTTACACCTGTGGCTGAAGAGGTGCAGGCCCCTCAGGGGCCTGTGCTTCAGCAGACAGAAGTGGTGCAATTTTGCTATCATGGATTTTGTGGCACCTGCAGTTCTGCAGACAGAGGTCAGTGTGTATGTCTTATACTTGTGCCTGCAGAAGCTCAGGTCCATCAAACATGTGTATGTCTTACAATGTGCATGAGTACCTCAGGCAACAGAAGCGCTGCCCCCTAGGAGTGTACGCTTCTGGAAACATAACTCTTGTAATTTTGGTATCACAGATTTGTATGTGTAACTGCAGGGGCCTGTACTATTGCACACAAAAGGAGTGTCGTGATTTGAGTATCATGGATTTGAATCTACTTGACAAGTAAGCGTGAGTATCTTGCGGTTTTCATACAGCAGATACAAATCCACAAAGATAGCACATTAGTGCTATAACATTTGTGTCATCTGGAAACAGTTGTTTGATGTTTGTCTTACCTTATGATGGCTATCTGTGGTTGCTTGTGTGGTGTTGTCCTTCTGCTGCTTTCGGGGGGGGTGGAGTTATGGCTTTGGCCTATAGCATGCTTTGTGAAAGGCCCTGCGGAACATTAACAAAGCAGTGGACTCCTCACATTTCCTTGGGCCTATAACATCTTTGTGAATGGTGAGCAGGTAATTCACAAAGCACAGGGCCCCGCAGTGGCTCAGGCCTATTGTGTGCTTTGTGAATGACCCTGCAGGTCATACATAGATCACATGACTCCCTCATACTGCCTTGAGCCTATAGCATGCTTTTTAAATGGCCCTGTAGGCCATTCACAAAGCATGTGACCCAATGCAGAGACTCAGGACTATAGCATACTTCATACCACATGCCCTCTCGGGGCTTCTAGGGCCTTCCAAATAGCTGTTCAATGTATAGGTTTGCTAGGCACCTTTTTCTCTGGTCTCTACTAAAGTTTGCAGTGCTTCACCCACCTGCCTATTATACCGGTATCCCACTCTCTGTGTAACCTTTTGGGATATCGGCTCTGTAGCAGAAATGTATTCGTAGCTGCCTTGTATAGTTGCTTATTGTACTGCATTTCCTGTATATGTACTGTACTTGTAATATATCCCATTTTCCCCTCCCCCAGGACACATCTGGAATCGAGCGGCCTCAGCTCAGCATGCCTTCCTGGTTAAACTCTTAAATAAATAAATAAAATGAATGGCCCTGTCGGTCATTCACAAAGCACATGACACCTCATATTGCCTTTGGCACATGGCATGCTTTGTGAATGGCCCTGTGGACTACATACAAAGCACAGCACACCTCACACTGCCTTGTGCCTATAGCATGATTTCTATAGAAAACAGGCAGGGAGGAAGGAGGGAGGGTTGCCGGAGACCAGTTAGGGTCTGCAGAGACAAACCAGGCAGGGATCATCTAGGCAGATGGAGAAGCTTTTCTGTAAACAAATTCTATATTTCTGTTTGTATGATCTGTTACACTTGGTCAGGCTAACCATGCCCTGATCAAATTTCAGGTGTCCCTGGCATCCAGTGGTACCCCTCCCACACCATACGCATGTCCAAGTGGCCCTGACATCAGGTGGCACCCCACGCCCACACTGTGCACCGTGTCAAAATATCCTTGGTGTCCAATAACACCCACTGCAACACCCTGGCTCATTTCCAAGTATCATTGGCATCCAGCAGCACCCCCTCCCACACATTAAAGCATCCTTGTCACCCACTGACAGTCCCTTCCTCACCCTGTCCCATATCCAAGTATTCCCAGTGTCCAGGGATACCATACCTTGCACACCCTGCCCCATTTCCATGTATCCTTGGCAGCTAGTTTCACCACCCCACACCCTGCCCCATGGCCTAGTATCCCTAGAACCTAGTGGTACTCCCCTGACCATTTCCCCCTCCCAAGACAGTGGCTGGCACATTCCCATCACTCATTTCATTGGTCAGATTGCATCTTAATTGGTTACAACCATGACTGATGAAATAGATGAACACAGGCTATAGTTCATAAATCCTGGGTTGTGATATTTAGCGCAAACCAAGATTTATGAAATGCAAACAGTGTGCATGTATTTTATAAATCATGGTTGTTATTGATTCAGATGGTGACCAACTGAGTGAATAGAGGGTTTGCACCAGCCACCATCTGAGAGACTTCAGTTGCACCAGGCTTGAGCTTTTGGTGCCAGCCGGAGGAAGGAGAAGCAGCACACCACTGGGGTAGCTCCGTGTGGAAGCATTGTTTTTTGTATTTGACAATGGACCTAACACCACGTTTTGACACCTGGTGTCAGTACCGGAGGGGGAAGCTATAACCATGCCACCAGGGTCAGCATCCAGTGGTTGACTCTGATATATGTTTGACACTGGCGTTAGCCAACAGTGTTGGACAAGGGAACCACCAGGGCTGGTCACCTAGTAGCTACTGCTATTTTTATGATTTAAAAAGAAAAGTAAATAAAAAAAAAGTGTGGCATTGTGCAGGGTCCAGCTTAGAGGTCCAGCGCCCCCAGGGCACATCTGGAATCGATCAGTACCCTGCTCAGCATGCCTTTCCTGGTAAATCTCTTAAATAAATAAATAAATAAATAGAAGCTAAGAGTGCACTTCTCCAACTGTGACTGATTGGACAGGTTTAGCGGGCCCAGTTAAGGTGGCAAGGTTCCTGGGTCTGGATGATACTGGATCCCTCCGATGCAGGTCTCTGGATGCTCAGGCACCAGTTATGGTTCGAGATTGGGGACAGCCGGGACATGTTGGGGACACCCTCAAGAAGGGTCTCCTGATGACTTTTGTACCATCTTTTCTGTGTTTCTGTGAATGGTGGAGAAGTGGTGAATGAAATCCTGTGCTGCTGAGGGACTGTGGCCACAGAGGGCTTGTGTGAATGGTGGATGACCAGTGCAACTGGCACCAAGACTCTGAACCCCAATGAAAAGTGAAAGACCTGATAGGTTTAGTAAACCACTTTCTACTGTTATCATATTTAGGTGCTGAGTCTGAGCCCTGTGGAGGCACAGAGCACACAGCAGACTGCTGAGGTAGCCTATACCTCATTGTGCTTAAGTGTGTTTGTGTTTGGAAGGGTATATCTCTTCAATCATCCTCCATCAGAGGCCCCATTCACAATTTATGTGCCATGTAGGGCCGGGGTAGAACCTGATCTCCTAGTCCCACTCATGGCTGTGATGGACACTGAAAAATGATGGCTGATACCTCTGACCTCACCTTTGAGTAAACAGGCAATTGCATAACTACAATAGTCATAAAGTAATGTGATGGAGGGAGCGGTGCTTATACTGTAAATATGTTTAAAGTAATTCTGCCACTGGCAAGCCCTTTTTCCCTGCCGACCTTCCAGGAATGAACACGGGACGCTGGGGCTCGGCCAAGGGGGGAGGACTGGGAGTAGTTGGAGCCGCTGCCAGGTAGCTCTCGTCTCCCAGGTAGGGGTGGTAGGCCTCCCTGCCTCTTGGTTGCTACCAAGTGGAGGCTTGATGGTAGTGTCAGGCATGGGGGGTCTAGGTGCTAGACTGGGTGGGCGGATTGGGGCTGTCTCTGGTGCCAGTGCGCATGCGCACCTCCACACACATGCACATCTGTCTATGACTGGGACTCTGGGGTTAAGGGAAGAAAATGTGGGAAAAAAACCTGACGGCATGATGAGGCCTGATGCCTCACAGGCTCCATACTAGTGGCTGGGTGCACACTGCAAATCCTGTGGCAGAGGACACCTGGTGCAAGGTAAGTACCAGAGGCACTGCTTAAAGAAAGAATAGTGGGGCATCTGGAATCCATCGGTGCCCACAACCTGAGGCAACATGGATTCACAGTGGGTAAGTCATGAGAGACGAATCTGATAGATGTCTTTGGCTGGATGATGAAGGATTTAAATTGGGAGGGGCAGTGGACTTCGCCTACCTTGAGTTCAGCAAGGCCTTCGACACCATCCCACGTAAGAGGCTGGTTAACAAGATGGGTAATCTGGGCATGGGGCATAAGGTGATAAACCGGGCTAGGGACTGGCTAAGAGACAGAAGACAAAGGTTGTTGGTAAATGGGATACAATCTGGGGAGAGGGGTGTGACCAGCGGGGTACCTCCAGGATTGGTCCTAGGGCCAGTCCTGTTCAATATCTTCATTGGTGATATTGCAGAAGGGCTGGAGGGAAAGGTCTGCCTGTTTGCAGATGACACCAAAATCTGCAAAAGGGTGGATATTCCAGACGAGGTGGAAAGAATGAGGAGGGACCTGGGGAAGCTTGAGAAATGATCTGAGGTGTGGCAGCTGAGATTTAATTCAAAGAAGTGCAAAATTATGCACCTGGCACAAAAGAACCCTGGGGAGAGCTACAAGACGGGGTTAGAAAATTGCTGACAATCACCAAGGAAGAAAGAGACCTAGGGGTTAATATTTTTGATGACCTGAAGGTATCAAAGCAGAGTACCAAGGCTGCAGGGAGTGCCAGCGGAATGCTGGGGTACATAGGCAGAGGGATCACTAGCAGAAAGCAGGAAGTAGTGATGCCTCTGTCAGTGTCAGTGGCTCAGCAGGTAGCACACTCACCTCTGAGGCTGGGAGATCAGAAGGCTGTGGGTTCTATCCCCACACCAGGCACTTGGGTTAATATCACAATACTAACACTGTAGTGCAGCATGAGGGGGGGGTGCTGCACTCCTGAGGTGCCATCTTTCGGAAGAGACTTTAAACTGCGGTCCCATCTGCCTGTTCTGGTGGTAGCTCAGGTGGATGTTAAAGATCCAATGGCACTTCTCGAAAAGAGTAGTGGAAGTTTCCCCAGTGTCCTGGCCAAATTTCCCTCATTCACCAAAAATACCACCAACAGCTTAATCTGGGTCAAAGTCAGTTGGCATTCATCTGTATCCCCCTCCCCCGGGTTGTGCCTGAAAATAGGCAGAATCTGCCTAGTGCACTTACCCAGTTAACAAAAACTAAATAAATAAAACACTAGTGAGGCCTTATCTAGAGTACTGTGTGCAGTTCTGGAGGCTGCACCTTCGTAAGGACATTGACAGGATGGAGGCAGTCCAGAGAAGGGCGACTAAGATGGTACAGGGCTTGCACCACAAAACTTATGAGGAGAGATTAATGGACCTCAATATGTACTCACTGGAGGAGAGGAGGGAGAGGGGGACATGATAGAAACATTCAGGTACCTTAAGGGTATTAACAAGGTGCAGGGGGAGACATCTTCCAATACAGGAGGAGTACAAGAATGAGGGGGCATGATATGAAATTGGAAGGTGGCAGGTTAAGAGGGAATATGAGGACATTTTTCTTCATGGAGAGAGTGGTGGACGCATGGAATAATCTGCCACAGGAGGTGGCAGGAGGGAGCATGATGATAGGATTTAAACATGCCTGGGGCAGGCATAACGGAACCTTAGAAGTAGGGCAGAGGATTAGGAAGCCACTGACTAGATAGGGTCAGAGGCTGTAATCAAGTATAGGGCTTGCGGGCAGACTGGATGGGCCTGGCAGTCCTTATCTGCTGACAATTTATATGTTTCTATGTGACGGGGCTGGGGGGGGGTCAGTCGGAAGGGGGCAGCCAGGGAAGCAGGAGCATAAACTACAAAAATTAAAAAAGTAATTCTGCCACTAATGAAAACTGAACCTGTGACTGGTTAGTCTATGAAAAGTGTATAGTAACTATGATTATGCCAAATGTGATTATTGCCAGCTTATGACTGTAAATGATGCTGATTTGAACTGGGCCCAAATTAGGGAGCTGAGGCTGCAGACTGCCCACTATTGTACCTCAAACTGTGTGCACTGGTTCATGTAAATAAATGTTTTCAGTTTTGCAAGCAGTGTCCTGTCTAAAGTGTGCCATGTGTCCGAGTGATTTCCTGCAAGGTTAAAGTATTTTATGCAACTGCAAGAGCTAATGCAATTGAAATAAATGTTATGGGTTTTAGTAGCCAATAGCTCCGTATGAAGTCCAAACCATCCATTGATTCTCCTGATACAAAATGGCCACCCAGGGTATAATGAGTCAAATGATTTAAGGTCTACTCCAAGTTCCATGCAGGGACATCATGGTGTATAGTCTGAAGTGTAAGCAAATTCTACTGTGTTTTTGACAAACAAGGATGGCTCTGTTTACTCCCTGAGCCAAGAGAATGGTGAGGAATGTGATTACAAAGAGACGGTCACTAACGTGAAGTTGGACAGGGAGAAAAGCCATGCATGGTACCCATGCTGTGCTGCCCAAGCAAGTAGTGGAGTAGCCATAGGTCCCCATCCTTGCAGCATGAGGGCTGTAGAACTCATCACTTCAATGTAAACTGGTTATCCCCGGCCTCTTCCAGCTTCAAAGATGCCGCCCTGGCCTTTGATCTCACCCAACTAGTCACCTCCCCCACCAGAAGGGGCAACAGATCCGGGACCTCCACCCTTCTGGACCTCATCTTCACCAACAGGCCGGGTAACCTCTCCTATGCTACAGTACTCCCAGATGCTATCAGCGACCACTCACCAGTAACTTGCTGGTGGTCGGGCAAGTTGCCCCCTGCACCTCCAAAAATCTCCTGGCAACGTAGACTCAAAAGGGGCGGTTTAAAGAACCTTAAAGCCCACCTAACTAACAGCAACTGGCTCCCCATTTACACTGCCCAGTCAGTTGACTTTGCTCTGGCTCACTTTATAACCACCTTCAACAAAGCCTGTGACTTATTGCCCCTTTACTAAGCAAGTTGTGAAATCCAGAACCACCCCATGGATCACACCCCCACTACTAAGCCTGCTTCAGCAAAGGGATAACCTCTGGCACAAGGCCATAGACTCCCAAAGCACCCTGGATAGACAACTCTACAGGGAGGCACACAATAAATGTACATGGGCTTTGCGACTGGCGAAAGCACTTTACTACCAACACACCCTAACCTCCTCCTGGGGTGATGGGAAAAATTTTGGGACAACATAAAGGAACTCAGTGGCAAATCTCGCTCCCCCAACCCCAACACAACTTACTCTTAATGGTGAGGTCACTCAGGATCATCCCACTGTTGCAGAAGCCCTTAACTCGGCCTTCTCGGATCTCTCCCACATCCTCCCTCCTAATTCCCCCCCACACCTCGAGTCCTACCAATACCCCCCACTTCCGGCTTCGTGTCATCACCTGCTATGAGGCAAAATGCTATATTACCAAAGCTATCTCTAATACCCGATACAGCAATGACTCCCTAGATCTTTAACTCCTTCGGCTCTCCCTTGATGCCACTTTACCACACCTCACTAAAATTCTTAACCTCTTGCTCTGCCTTGGCCAGTTCCCCTCTACCTGGAAGAGAGCCATAATCACTCCCATCCTGTAGAGCGGCGACCGCACTAACACCAGCAACTATAGACCTATCTCAATACTATCACCTCTCTCCAAAGCCCTAGAAAGAATAGTATCTGACCAGTTAACTGAACACCTAACTAAGCATATGCTTCTCAGCCAGGAGCAGCATGGTTTCCGCTCAGGCCATAGTACCATCACCGCTTTCACAGAGCTCACCACGTTCTTACACAAAGCCCTCGACCATGGCTCTATTGCCGGGGCCATATACATGGACCTAACCAAGGCTTTCGACACGGTCAGTCACGAGCTTCTGCTTCAAGTCCTCCCTAAACTAAATGTGGTCCCGGAGACATTGGCCTGGTTCAAGGATTACCTCTCAGGCCGTTCTCAGCAAGTCAGGATAAGCACCACCCTCTCCACCCCTAAAACAGTTTGCTCTGGGGTCCCACAGGGGTCTATTCTAGGCCCACTGCTGTTCACCCTCTTTCTAAACTCCCTCCCTAAGGCATGCAGTGGTCATTTGCTCCTCTACGCAGATGATGCGGTTCTGTTCTGGAAACACCCCCCTACCGCCCTCCAGCAGGCCCTTCAAAGGCATTTCTGGGAACTAGAGACCTGGTTCACTGAACACTGCCTTATTATCAACTATAATAAAACTAAGTCCATGATTTTTGCCCACCTAAAAGTCCTCATAGTCAGTCTGCTCTCCTCATCAGAAGCTCTCGGTGCCCCTCTGGAACAAGTTACCAACTTCAAATACCTAGGTGTCACTCTAGACACCTCCCTCTCCTACCAGAGGCATACCCAAATTCTCTCCTCCACTATCAGCACCAGAGTAGGCATCCTGTACAGGCTCAAGCACTGCTTACCCCCCACAGGCTATGCAGCTCACAGTCACCTCCTCCATCCTCTCCCTTGTGGACTACGGGATTACTATATACGGCTCTGCTGAACCCACCTCACTTAACAGGATAAACATTGTCTTGAACAAAGCCTGCCGCCTAGTCACAGGATGTGATAGACTAACCCACACCTGTGATCTTTATGCATTATCTGGTTGGTTAAACTTCCAACATCGATTACAGTTCCACACCTGCATCCTCGCAAAAAAGATACACCTTCACCAAGCCCCCGTCGGACTTTTCCCCTTAATCAGTTCTGCACCTCACAGGTGCAATACAAGGCTCTCTGCAAGCTCTCCTTTCCTGGTACCACTATATAGAACTTCTCTAGGGCAAAGATCCTTCTGATACCCGAGCCCCTCTCTGGCTCAATGCATTACCACACTCACTCTCACAGACCCACAGCATCTCTCTATTTAAAACAGGCCTCAAAGCTCATCTCCTTGTTAGAGCCATATGTGACTGCGGCTAACTCTGTCCACTCAGTTGAGCGCCCATCCCTCCCCCCTACTCTCAACTCAGGGTCCCACAAGGCCCCACGTATTTCCCCAAAATCCCCGGCCTGGTATGCCAAGATTGCTGCCTAACTGCCTCACCAAATTTTAAGTTTTGCCTGGATGGCTCCTCTGTTCAGTTACTGTAAATACTGCCTGTTTATGTATGTCCTCTACTGTATTTGTCTACCCTCCACCCTATGTAACCGACGTGGAGCCTTTGCAAAAGAGTCTGTGACTCAAAGGTTTGTAATTCCGATTGTATTCCAATAAATAAATAAGAACTGAGAACATAAGTGATTCCCAAAGGGCACAGCTAGTCAAGATGGCTGAGCAAAGGCTGTGGTGGCATGTACAGACTTTTATAGCCACACCACAGCTGTCCTTGCATCCTGAGTGGGGAGAATGTCCAAGACTGGGATCTGTACAACACACAGGGGGAAGCTCCAGGTAAGACTGTACCGTCTACATACCCCTAGACACAGGAGTCACTCCTGAATTTAGTGCCTGCCCCCTCCTCACCAAAGGGACATTGTGAAGGGAAGACCAGAAGAGGGGGTGGTATCACATGTGGGGCTGCTTGTCCGGGATTTGGAAAATGATTTGCTGTCTGTTCTCCCACCCTCTGCCCATGTGTGCTTCATGTCTACCCGTAAGTGACTGTGAGTGATGAATCTGGTTAAGTTGGCCCCAGTGATGTGCAAAGACATCAGGACACAAGTTCCAGACACTGTTTGTTGCACCTCAGGAGTCTGCTTCTATGACCAACCTCAGTTTGTCCACCACCAGCTTTTCATGTTTCTTTGAGATCCAGCAAGAGGGTTCAGGCACCATGGCAGCCAGCTGAAACACTGCTGCAAGGGGACAGTGCTGATTTGCCTGGCCCATCCCAGTTGGAGACTGTGTGCACTGGGATTCCATCTCAACACTACTGCAGGATCTCTGAACAGGTTCACAATGCAAACATGGACTTGCAAAGCTGAATTCAACCAGCTTATCTCTCTGGAGCTACTGCAGTGGCTTTGCTTATGCAGCAGATTGGATCCAAGGACCCTATCCCCAACATGCTTGTATTGCCTGATAAGGAATTGGTTTTTGTGTGCCTCAGATGTTTCAGACCTGTTTGGGGGCAGCTTAAATGGTGTCCCACTGCCCTGCTTGTTCACAGACCTACATTCAGCCACCTGCTGACTGGCTTGGTGGCAGGGATATTTGTATTTCATACTTTTCTCATAAGTTCTGTGGAGGGCTGTACTGGAGCTCCTGCAGTTTACAGTGCACTTCTGGACTCATCCCTCGAACAGTTTGCTTCCATGCTAAGAACTGACACATTTGTTACCATCAGACCACACAGGACAGCTTGTGAAGTTATCATCGACCCAGGAGAAAGATCTTCAGTAGGATTTGTCATATTGGACAAACCCCCACCTTAGCTGCAGCAGCGTCCAGACCTCCTGAGCATCAGTGAGCAGCGTCTCTCAAGGGCAGAACCTGTACAGGATGTGTAGGCCAGATTTAAAGGACTAGACCCTACAGCACTGTATTGTACATGTTAAGCATTTTTTTACTTCACAGATGTTACACTTGGTGGATGCATAGACAGTAATGGGACTGTTTTCCAAGTGGCCATAGAGATCAGTTTTCTGAGTGAACAAAATGCATTTCCTAACCTGCACCTGTACTGTCCTGTTATACTGCATGCTGGGTTCTCCAGAGCCCAAAGTAAAAATGTAACAATGTGGCAGGGCCGATCTGAGCCTGTGGGCAGTCAGGTTCCTCATTGAGGGTAAAAAGGCTGCAATGCAGACATTATGGTGAATTGTGTAGTCAGTCTGTTGATGTTTCTGCTGTGACTCCTGTCACTATATAGTGCTTAATTTTGGGGACAGTGTTCCCTTGAATAATGATGTGTGATGTTACGGAAAGTTCAGTGTTTGCAACTGTTAATGGCTGTACATACTGCTAGCCCAAAGGCACAGAGAGTTGAGCTGCTTGTGTCTCATCTGCCACCACACCGGCAACCCGTGTTCAGGAATGGAGTTGGATTGCTGAGGGTTGACTAGGGAAGAGATGGTCAAGCATCCCAAGGACTGCTTTCCTCTGCCGAGGATGGGTGGCCACCTATCCTGACCTTTTACTGCCACCGGGTGGAGGCCCAGGGTAGTTCAAGCAATGAGCAACTCAATGGGAGGGACTGTGCTTCCGTAGTGCATGCATGCCTCCACATGCACACACTTATATGCCACGTGGCCAGGGAGATTATGCAGAAAATGGAAGAGGGGCTGGGGCAGGCATCATAAAGTCATGCCCACTGGCACAATGGCATTGAGGGCTGAGGCATCATGCCTTACCTCCTGCCATGCTGGTGACCCGTGTTCGCAATGTAAGCGAGTCGTTGGGGGTCAGCCGGGGTGGGAAAGGATAGAGCATCCGGAGGACGGCTCTCCTCTACCGGTGAGGGTAGGTAACAGAGAGCGGCACCTGCCTGACACCTAGCAGTGGCTAGATGTTGGCACGCTGGGTCCTGCACACTGGGGCAGGGAGGCAGAGCAGCCAACTGGCATGCTGCATGCGGATGCATGCGCAGCTCGGCCATTGTCAGCAGTGCACGCTCCCCTCCTCAGAAAAAGCAGAAAATCTGATTGGCTGAGCAGCATGATGGTTATCCTCTGCAGGTGCTGGCTCTGGGAAGACACATCCCCGATGCTGGATCAGAATTTGGCTGGTTGAGTTGCTCCCTGCTACCCTGCCATGGGGGTAATATGGGAGGGGGTCTGCTGTTCGGGTGATGGGGCTGGGAGGATGGCAGGAAAAAGGGCTGGCCGGGACAAGGGGAGAAATAATTACAAAAAAAAAAGTAAAGCCATGCCCACTCTCCTATGGCCTGTGCTGGCACCCAGCCTCTGATATCTGGATATGTTGCACTGGAGTGAAAACCGCTTTCCCCCTCCTGGCACCACTATGGGGTGAAATCCGCTGAAGACTCTCTGGTGGCCAAAGGAGGTAAAGTGATTGTTGGAAGGAGCAGGGACACAGCTGATAGCCACCCACTTTCAGCTCAGGGAGGAACACCTTTATATGAAAAAAATATATAATGGTACTGTACATATAGGATGAAGGCATCAGATTAACTTGATATGGGGATGTATGTACCGGAGCTGTCGTAATGGAGTTATGAGAATTAGCAACTGTATAGAATTAATTGGGGTAACAAAGGGCCCAGGGACATTAGGGTAACATAGGACCTAATGTACAGTAAAGACAAGAAATGCCTAATGTGTTGTACTATATGGGTTATTATAACCACTAAAGTAAAAATACTGTGTGTATCTACAGTACATAATACTAGCTCTAGTTTAATGTGTCTCACAATATTCTAGCTGTTTAATGAGGTACATCCTGTTTTTCAATGTGTGCTCTACTTGGTGACAATGTCTAGATGCCAGCAATGCACCTTCAGTTGGTTAAAAGGGTTCTTGGGCAATGTTTCCCCACCTGCTAGGGGCATATAAGGGGTTCCAGCCTGCCCCAAACCAGTTCTTACGTGCATCCTAGTCTAGGATGCCACTGTGCATTTTCCAGCTTAGAGACTACGGGTGTACTTCTCTGTCTTCAAGTGGATGAAGAAAGCCAGTGGGTCCAGGGATGGTGGCAGGATTACTGGGTCCAGGTGGCACTGGATCACTCTGGTGTGGGTCTCTAAAGGCTCTGGTCCTGTCTGGGGTCTGAAATTGTGGCTAGCTTGATCCTGTTGGAGACTCATTCTCAAGGAGAGTGTCCTGATTGCTTCCAGTCCACCTGTCCTGTGTTCGTGCGATGGCTGAAAAGTAGCGGATAAAATCCTGTGCTGTGGAGGGACTATGGCCACAATGGGCATGGGTGAAAGACAGAAGAACAGGGCAGCTATTGCCAAGGCTCTGAACCCCAGGAAAAGGAATGGACCCAACAGGCATGGTAAGCCACTGTCTGCTGTAACCACATTTAGATGATGACTCTGCTAAAGTGTATGCTCAGAAGTGTTAATCTTTTTAATCGGCCTCTGCCAGAGGCACCATTTGCCATTTCTGTGTCATGCAAGGCTGGGTACAATCCGATTCCCTAGTCCCCCCTCATGGCATGCAATGGGCAGCAAAAAGTAAATGCTTATATCCCTGATGTCATCTTCGAGTAAACGGGGAATTGTATAACTACAGCAATCATAAAATAATATGTTGAAGAGAGATGTGCTTAAACTGTAAATATGTTGAAAGTAACTGGCTAGTCTAGGGACAATATACAGTAACTGTACGTATGGCAAATATCATTACCATATTTCACCATTTAGAAGACACGGCTTCTATTACATTTTGCAGTTTTCATCCGCAGCTTCTAAATGAGGGCTGCTTGTATTCGGGGGCGGCTTTAATTAACAAGCTGCATTTTTGGCAGACAAGCTATTAGTGATGAGGGGGCAAACAAACCCCATAACAAGCACATTTAAAGCATAAAGATACAAATGCACAGCCTTTGCAACACAAAGCCTTTCTGTCTCCTTCCTGTCCACTCTCAGTGCCTCTTTCTGTCTCTCTCTCTCTCTCTCTCTCTCTCTCTTGCTCCCTCCCGCCTGCAGACAGTGACTCTTTCTCTTTCTCGCTTCCTTCTGCCCGCACACAGCATTTCAATAAAGTCAAAAAAATCTGCCTCTTACCAAAGATCTGCTGAAATAAAGCTTATAGTGTAGCTCTAATGCTTATAGCTGTGCTACTAATGCTTACAATAGACAGGTAGACAGGTAACAGAGCAATGCCAGTCCCGATCCCAGATGCTCACTTCCTCTGTTCACTCTACTGATCTCTCCCTCCTGCCCGCACACAGCATTTTTCTCTGCCACACTGCTCTTAAACTGCCAAGAAATGCTGCCCCTTACCGCAGCTTTGCCAAAATAATGCCACAGATCAGATGTTAAGATCAACAGGAACACTTTCAGGGAAGTCATAAGCGAACTCAGACAGAAGTCAGATGGAAAGTAACCACATGGTCCATGCCAAATGGAGAACCCCACAAAGGGAGCATGTTGGCTACTTTAAACTGCTTCTTGTTCTGTACCAGTACCGTGATTGATGTTGATCTGAGTAGGGCTCAAAACTGGAAGCTGCGGCTGCAGACTAACCACTACTTCAAGCTGTGTGCACTGGCTTATTGAAATAAATGTTTGGCGTTTTGCAAGCAACTTCTTGTCTGAAAGTGTCATGACCTGTGTGTGAGTGATTTCTTGCAAGGATATAGTGTTTTTTGTGACTGCAGAGATAATGCAATAGAAATAAAGCTATGGGTTTCACAGTTAAATGATTTTAGGCCTACACAAAGTTTCCTTGTGGGGACAGCACAGTGCATAGGGCAAAGTGAAAGCACAATCTATTTTTTGATCAACAAGGGTGGTTTACATTTACGTTTACCCCTGGAGCTAAGTGGACAGCAAGAAGCATGACAAAGAAGAGAGGGTCAGTAACATGAAGCTGGACAGGGAAAAAAGCCATATGTGATGCCCAGGCCATGCTGCCAAAGGAGGTAGAGGGGTAGCCACGTATCCTCATCCTTGTATCTTGGAGACAACAGAACAAAGAAGGTAAGTGGTCTCCAAGATACAGTCAGGATGATTGAGCAAAGCCAGCAGTGATAGACACAGACTTTATAACTCTGCCACTTCCATCACCGCCTTCTGGGCCAGGAGAAAGTCCAATACTGTATACTGTAGATAACATGGAAGGGGGTGACTCCCAGTGACAATGTACCATTTAAATACTATAGACACAGGTTGTTGCACCTGGGTTATGCCCCCTATCATCCCACATACACCTTACATACACTTCACACTGTATTCCTAGTCTATTGTACTGTGATACTGTTATTTTACACTAATATATAGATATAGGCACCCATCATATAAGCATGAGTGCCAGGAATGTGCTTTGCTGCTAATATTTGCTAATGTTTACATCCTTCATAAGATTAGATCGTGCATGACTATTATACCTCACTATAATGCATTATGTTTGTCTTTTACATATATTCCATATATAATTTACCTAATCACTGATAAGATGACTCCGAGGGATCATCAGTGATTATTGTATACCTATATTCTCATGTAATTAAATGTAGTGTGTGTTTTACACTCAGGCAGATATGCCACGTTTAATAGAGCCCTGTCAGCACTTCTCTTTGTCTAAGCAAACCGACAGAGAGAAATCCTTTGTTATGTCTTATATTATACATAACCCGTCAGCATTTCTTTTGCAAACGGAAGCATATTATTTGTCTCATATGATACTCGTTAGTAATTCTGTCTCCTAAGTCATTATCCAATACATAATGTTTCTCATATCCGTAACTATGTTGGAATCTCTGTTGCTATACTGTTATCTGTAGTATTTAGCCTTCTGTAACCTAGTTTCACATGCAGAGAGAACAGGATCGCAGAGAGAATGAGATCTTGCAGAACCTGGGATCTTTAGCAATCCTGGAGATTATGTACATTCTTCAGGAGAGTGGTGAGAAACCCATCTCCCTTGTGATTTTTTCTGTCACATGCTTGGCGTAAGTAGTATAATAAACTTTATTAGTATTCCCTGCATGTTTATGAATGTTTTTTGGCAGACTCTGAAGACATAAGACACAAGAATCTGTATTGTTAGTATTATTATTTACTCTACTATCTGAGATTGTTTACGTAACAAGGTGACACCCCTGATGTTATTGCCAGCCCTATTCTCAGCAAAATGACCTTGTGTATGGGAGACATGAGGTTGTGTCATACCTATAGGAAACACCATTGTGATTTTTCTGTCGTGGCTGCCATACACTGACTACAACAAGGTAGATTACATTTTTCTTTCTCCAAAGGTGCAGTTTAAATAATTTTCATTTGCATTTGTGGGGAAAACATCCTGATTTTTAGTTACAATTACATACTATAAAAATGACTTAATAGTCAATCATGGTTTTTTGTCTGGTTACGTTGTACAGCAAAAAATATTTTAGTCAGGGCAGTACACTACAGTACAGTACCCCGTTAACATGTACAATTGCCTACAAATAAAAATTAGCATGTATAGAGGCCCTCACTGCCTCAAATCCCATCATGTACCTACTAGTAACATTGTGACCCCTTCCTTATTTTGCATCATCATAACATGTATTGTGGCTGCAGTGTGCAGTAGACGGCTCGACTGAACTATGAAGTGTCACCGACTGCTTGGTAAGTTAAATAACTTACTAATGCCTTGATCAAAAATTAAAATACTGACTGTTAATTCCATGGGCAGACGGCATCTTGCATGAGATGCCTGCCCAGAGGACTTCAGTTGTTCTTTAAAACCCTCCTGAAGAAAGCAACTGTGGACCCTGACAGCCTGGTGAATTACAGGCCTACTTCAAATCTTACCTTTCTAGGGAAGGTAATTGAGAAACATAGAATCTGATGGCAGATAAGGACTGCATGGCTCACCTAGTCTCCTCATTTGTCGCTGCCTATACTGTCATCGTAGAACCTACTTGATCTTAGCTCCACCCCCTGCTTCCCAACTAAGATTCCCTTATGCCTATCTCATGCATTCTTGAAGCCCACCACTGTATTCACCCCCATTATCTCAACTGGAAGACTGTTCCAAGCATCCACCACTCTTTCAGTGAAAAAGTCCTTTCTCACATCTCTCCTAAATTTTACCCATTGCCAGCTTCATTGCATGTTCCCTTGTTCTCGTGTATCTTTTCCTCTGAAAAATATTCCCCTCCTGTACCATGTTACACCCTGTGAGGTATTTATAGATCTCTATCATGTCCCCCCTTCCCCTCCTTTCTTCCAGTCTGTACATACTGAGGTCCCTCAGTCTCTTCTCACAAGGATTCTGATGCAACCCCTGCACCATTTTTGTTGCCCTCCTCTGGACAGCCTCCACTCTGTCTATATCCTTCCTGAGATGTGGTCTCCAGAATTGGGCAAGGTAGTTCAGGTAGGGTCTCACCAACAATCTGTACAGTGGCAAAACCACCTCCCTCCCTCCTTCTGCTGGTGATATCCTCCCTATGCATCCCAGCATCCCACTGGTGCTACCTCACCCCAGAATCCCACTGGCCCTACCTACTGCCTTGTTGCACTAATTCACCACCTTGAGGTCATAAGATATGATAACTCCAAGGTCCCGTTCCTGTTTGGTGACTGTCAATACCCCTTCCCTCATTTTATACTTGGGTAACTCTGCCTCAGGGATTCTGTTCCCTTGGTGCATGATTTTACGCTCTTTTACATTGAAACCCACCTGCCATACCCCTGACAACTCCTTGAGTTTTTCTCAGGTCTCTGCACAGTCCCCCTTCCCCTTCTGGAGTGTCCACCCTAGTGCATATTTTGGTGTCATCTGCAATGAGCATACTTCCCCTTCTGGCTCATCTGCAAGTTACTTATAAAGATATTAAAGAGGTCCCAGTACTGAGCCTTGAGGTATCCCAAAGCTGACCAGTTTCCTTATGAGCCTCTTATGTGGTACAGTGTTGAAGGCCATGCTAAAGTCTAAGTAGGCCATGTTCATTGCCCCACCCTGATCTAGTTCCTTGGTAACCCATTCAAAGAAAGATATCAGGTTTGTCTGACAAGACCTCCCCTCATGAATCCATTCTACCTAAGGTCTTGTAACCCACTGGCTTCAAGATTCACCACAATCCGTTCCTTTAACAATGCCTCCATCAACTCCCCCACTACTGATGTCAGACTTACTGGCCTGTAGTTACCAGTTTCCTCCTTGCTATTGCTTTAATGAAGCAGGACTACATCTGCCCTCCTCCAGTCCTCTGGAACTACTCCCATTTCCAGCGAGTTGCTGAATAGGGCTGTCAGACTTGTAGCCAGTACCTCATAGAGCTTCATCAACAACCTGGGCATACCCTGTTCAGCCCCGTAGCTTGGTCCACTTCCAGATTTGCAAACCTTTCAGGGCTGTCTCCTCTGTAAATGGACTTTTGTCTACTCTCACCCTCATGTTCCTGCTGTTTTTATGTGGTTAATTCCCTTCCCCTTCCTCTGAACAAAATATCTGTTCAGCATACCTGCTACTTCTTGATCATCCTCTGCACAGCCCCCCCCACACCCATCTTAACCTCATAATCCCTCCTCTAGTCTTCCTTTTTCAATAATGTACTTAAAAAAGGTCCTGTCCTCTTTAGTGGCACTGGGTCGGAACATAGTCGACCACTCTACCATTGATAACAATAGCATGGCAAAAATGCTGTCATTTTAATTTTTGCAGGGGGGATAAGCCTTCCACACCCCCTGATGCAGGGGGCTCTGCCCCCGCACCACCCGGACTTAATAATTCTCACTCTGGGGGGGAGCAGATCACAGGGAAAGTTAAAATTCATGGGGCCATCATGGAATACTGTTTTCATGGCCCCATGTCCACAAGACATGTCCCGATTTTGTAAAAATGTAGAAGACTAGGATTAGAACCCTGGTCTCCACTGCCAAGCTGCTTTATGCCCTAGCCTTCCATGCCATGGGAGCAGCTTGGCCAGTCCCTGGTATTCAGCTGCCCTTGTCATTTGGCAGCACCACGGACAGCGACCAGGGGAGTGCATATAGTAAGCGCTGTATATCCCTGCTCGCTGTCCATGGTAGCACTATACAGACTAGCACTCTTTTGAGTGGCGCTGTTCCTGTAGTGCTAATATAACCAGATATCCTCTTTAATTACCCCTTTAGCTATACTTTCCTCAGTTTGCACCCTTGCACTCCTCATGGATTTCCTTGCATACCTCTGTTTCTCCTTTCACTCTGCATCTCTTTTTACCTCCTGAATGCTACCCTTTTAGCCTAAACCATTTGAGCCACTTCCCTTTAGAACCAAAGCAGTCTCTTTTTTTCTACTGTTTTTGCTCATTTCTTTTACACAGAGGTTTTTTTGCCTTCACTATTCCATTAGCCTGGAGAGATATCTCTGTACTAAGCAAAACAACAGATTTATTTGTTGTTAGACTCCAAAGGATTGAGCTGGCCCACTGTTCCTCCACCCCGCAGACACCCCCCCCCGCTAATTTTTTTCTAAGGCATTCAACTATTTTTTAGTGTCTGCTCTCCTCCTGTTCAGGACCCTTGTCCTTGTGGTTTGCTTCCACTGCTGTTCTTCTGTTGACCCACACTGTATGGTGAGTAGGTGGTTGTGGTGCACCTCAAGACTCACTTGGACAATTTATGACCCTCTCCAATCAAAATTTAGGTCTTGTCCTAGCACTGTGACTGCTCTAGCCACACCACTGCTCCAAATTGGGAGGCTGCCACCTCTTCTAGCCGCACTCCGAGACTGGGTCACACCACTGTCATTTTACCAGTTGGGACCAAGGCACGCCACATGGCCAGTCCCACCAGACAGACTTATGTCAACAACAACAGTAAAAAGAATTGGAAATATTCACTTTTCATCAGTGTGTCTTCCAGACACCACCCATCCTAACCTGCAATAAAACTTTAAGGTTTGCAACTTTTAAAACTCATCCAAAGCTCATTCTGGTAACCTTTCTCTCATTAAGGAAATGCTGTGTCTGCTTTAAAATCATAGCCATTTGGCCAGTCTGGGGAAGACCAACACACAATTGACGCCCTGTCTTTCAGTAGCACCAGTAAAACCCCTTTTTCATATTTTTTCCATTTCCATCCACACAAGCATCAATTTTAACCAAAAACCCCATTTTGAAACGTAAGAGCCCTGCCACAGCAGGTTAGAAAATGAGGCCAGCCTACAATCTGGTTCTGTTTCACTTACCCAAAGGCTTGCTGAGGCCTGCTGCTTCTTCAGGAAATCAGTGAATGGATGGTTCCCAACTTTTTGTGCCACAGTCCAGATAAGACAGAGGAATTCAGTAGATAGTCAAACCATGTGGCTCAACTATGAGAACTGTTGATGCCTTGTTATCATCTTTAAGTGGTCAGACACTTAGCGATGTGAATGTGGCAAAGGCTCTGGGGGGTCATTACAGACTGCAAGCTAACATTAAAACAAAAGGTGTCAATGGTAGTATGCAATGGCTTTTACCATCTCCGTAACATCACCTGGATCATCCTTAATCTAGCTCCTGCTGATTTGGAGGTGATAGTCCACACCTTTGCCCCTCCAGACTGGATTATTGTAATACTGTATACTTAAGGCTATCAATAAGCTTGATGCACAGCCTGCAGCTGGTTCACAATGCTGCAGCTCAGCTGGTGGTGGGAACTTCTCAGAGTGAGCACATTATGCCAATCCTATGTGCTCTGCAATGGCTGCTAATCTGGTGGTGCATCACCTTCTAGGTATGCTTCTAAACATTTAACGTCCTACAGGATTTGGGCCCTGATTATCTTAAAGATGTGCTGTTGTCCTACACCTTTACCTAGTCTCTCTGCTCAAAGGATGATGGCTTGCTTCTGACCCCAGCTCATGGCTCAAACTGTTGGAGGATAGGGCCATTGGAGTTGCTGCCTCTGTGTTATGGAACTGCGATCCCAGTGAGTATTTGTTCTGCCTCCACCATGGAGGCCTTTAAAGGAGACAGGAAATGATTTTTGCATAGTTAACTGCCCTTCCATCTTCCTTTCCATGCCAATTATGTATTCTGATATGCTTTGATGATTTTTTGATAAATAAATAATCTAGTTTTGGGGTGCCCTCAGATCTACATAGAATTCCACTCTCCTCGCCAGCTGCTGCTCTTTCTTTTCCTATCTAAGACATTCTATGACATCAATAACTCCCATTCCATGCTATTCATCTGAATGGTCTGGAATGGTGTTACTGATGTCATAGAATGTTCAGTCAGTATGAAAAGAGACAGCAGCAATGACCGAGGAGAGAGGGATTCAGGGTAGTTAAAAGGCAACTCAGATTATTAATTAAAAAATGGTCAAAAACATATCAGAATAATTGGTAAACAGTAAGGCCCTGTACCCACTAGGGAGCTTAAAATGGTTTAACTGCACTAAACTGTTTAAGCTCCCAGAACCATTTGCATCCACACTGTGTTATCTGATTTACAGCGTGTTCTAAAACCGATGCTAAAACCCTGCTAGAAGTGGTCTTTAGCACAGTTTTAGCTAAACACAGTTGCCTTAATCCGTTTTAACAGCAATATGTATGCAAACTGTGCTGTAACACGGATTAAGGCAACCTGTCCCATGAGAAAATCCATTTTGTTAGCTGCACAATAAAAAAGATACCTTACAAGCACCTCTATGCAGAGGAAGAACCCTCGATTCTGGCCATATATGCTTTGTCCTGATTGGTTTTGGTGTCCATTCATGGGTATTCCATCATGCACTGCGGCACCAACTGGAACCCATAATGCTTTGAGTTGGTGCCGCAGTTATGTTTGGGAACCTGTTCCACCAGACATGGTAGTCGGAATCCACTGTGGACATTCTGACAACTGTGCTAGGGACCAATTTATAAAACGTTTTTAGTGACATTTTATAAACGGTCCCGAGAGTGGACAGGGCCTAAAAGAACAATTGGTGGACATCAGGAGGTGTAAAAACTGTTTTCTAGCACCTTAAAGGTCTCAGTGAAAACTATTCTGTTTAGCTAGGCCTACCCAGAGTAAAGATCATTTTTAGTGGTAATTTATTATTTTATTTTTTATGTGGCTTCTTCTTTAAGGTATGTTTAACTGCTGTGTTTATGTGCTGTTATTGTAAGGTGTCCTGAGCCTTCAAGATAGGGTGCAAAAGAAATAAAAATTGTCTTGCCTTTGATTAACTACTGGTAGTGCCTGGACTGAAAAATAGTACTGTTCAGACACTGCATCCTAAAGTGCTTTACAAGTAAGTTATTTACACAGGATAGCATAGTGGAGATGTTACATCTCATGTCCACTTCTGTCAGGACAGCTTGACTCCTTTTAGCACTGTTGTTAATATAGAAGCATAGAAAAATCGATAATGTCAGCAGAACATACCACTGGTCCACCTAGTCTGCTTTGCTTTACATTACCCTACCTTGTGACCTTTTGTCTAGATGGTGTTATAACCTTCACTCCCCCCCCCCACCTTACTACTACTCCCCTGAGTAACCGTTAAGCTGTGCTTGAACCCATTAATGCTGTTTGCAACCACCTCCACCTCAGCTGGTAGTCTGTCCCATGGCTCAACCACTTTTTCCATAAAACATAATTTTTTTTTGCATCTTTCCTAACCCTACCCCCTACCAGCTTCCACTCATACCTCCTTGTTTTTGACCAGCAATTCCTGCTAAATAGTTCCTCACAGTTTACCTTGTTTATTCCTTTCTGGAACTTTAAATACTCTTTCATGTCCCTCCTCTCCCTTCTGGCCTCCTGTCAGTACACGTTCAGTGCCCGAAGCTGAACCTCAAAAAATCTGCCCTACTGGCTCTAAATCATTTTGGTTACCCTGTGCTGCAACGTCTCCAGCCTGTCTGTCATTCCTTAGTTGGGAACTCCAAAACTGGGCACAGTATTCCAGATGGGGCTTCACCAGTGTTCCAGAATGTAGGGGTGTGCAGGGTCATATTTTCCATTTCTTCTGGATTAGGCTGGGTTGGGTCAGGCAAATCAGAACAAGAACCAAAAACAGAACCAGAATGAAAACTGTAATATATAGTAATAATTACTGGTGAAATCAATACAACAACGTAAGACTCATGTTACACAGCATGTCTGGATTTACTGCACTGAAAAGGCTGATGTGAATCAGTGGCATTGTTTCTTCCTTTATTTGTTCCATCCCACTCACCCTGCTCCACTAGTAGAGTCTTACACAGGTGTAATATTGGTCATGTTAATGCAGCAGACGTTTGTCCTGTAAGGGAGGAATGGAAGACATGCATAGATAGATACAAGCAGTACTATCTGTATGTAACATTCTTTCACAGCCCAGTGCTTAAACTGCAACTACCCTTCGGGCAACTGTGACAGAGCACTGCACAAGTGGACAAGACAGCAGTCAGCCAGGCACAGTAGGTGGCAACAAGCAGAGTTGTACTTCACTCGTCCTACTATCTTTTTTTCTAATTAAGGAAAAATAGACAAGTGCTTAAGCTGCAACTAACCCTTTGGGCAACTGTGACAGAGCAGTACACAACTGGATGTTACAGTATGCAGACAGGTACGGTAGGCAGCAACAAGCAGGGGTCTACAGTACTATACTGACTGACTGGTCTTACTATATACATATATATATATTTTTTAAGAAAAATAGTCAAGTGTTTAAATGTAACTAGCCCCTTGGGTAATTGTGACAAAGCAGCACACAAGTGAACATGACAGCAGGCAGACAGGCATGTTAGGTGGCAACAAGCAGAGGTGTACTACAGTGACAGACTGGTCCTACAAATTGCTTTTCTAAAGGGAAAATAGCTAAATGCTTAAAATGTGACTATCCCTTCAGGCAACTGGGTCAAAAAAGCATTACGTAACTGAACATGACCAAGGTACAGTAGGTACTATTATGGCAAGCTGAGGCATTAACAGTCTTTTTCCTTCAGGTATTTTTTCAGTGCCATTTAACTCTAGTCCCCCTGCCCCAGCCACAGTGTCCAGTGCACTGCTGCTAGCCTACCAGGTCCTGTTCTGCTCATCTGTCTCCTTTTTTTCTTTACAGATAAAATACTAACTGTACTTTCTTTCAGGTATTGTTTCAGTGCAGTTTAGCTCTATTCCACCAGACCTGGCCCCAAACCCTAGTGCACTGCTGTCAATCTGCTAGGCCCTGTTCTGCTCCTCTGCTTCTGTGTTTGTTTCAAGATAATAGTATTTTTTGAGGTATTTTTTTCAGTGCATTTTGGATCTAGTTCCCCTGCCTCAATGCCCAGTGCACTGCTGCCAAGTGCCAGCCTGCCAGCCTGCTAGGCCCTGTTCTTAATCTACTTCTGCTCCTCTGGCTGTGATTTTCTTTTTTTTTTTTTTTTTTGCTAAATAAAAATAGTAATAGTATTTTCTTTCAGGTATTTTCTCAGTTCAGTTAAAGTTTTGCAAAACATAGATTAATTACTGATTTAAAGCTGTAGTTGTAGCTGTGAGCTGACTGCCAGTCTACACATGGTCTCTCTCTCTCTCTGTCCTCACGACAGATCTGTGCTTTGCTGCAACAGTTCAGATCCCTAGGACCACCCCTCAGGAGCCAGCAAGCAGCCAATAAGCTTCCTCTACTCTGTTCCATCCCTGAAATGCAGCTGATACACCTTGTGAGAGCCCTCACTCTGCAAATAGTGTTCAATTATTAGTTCTTACAAATCTGAATGACAGGCAATCATTGCTTCTTCTTCTGCCAATAGCTCACTGCTGCAGTCGGGTTCCACCTCCCAGAGCCAGCCCCAAAGCCTTGTACTGCCCCTTTTCTCCAGTCTCTGTCTCCACCCCAATCACACACCCATATTCTAGCCACTCCGTGTATGGCACTGGTGTCAAGACACCAAGTTTTCCTCCTTGTCTCTGCCTGCCTTGGTCTCCTTGCACACACTAGTGTGCCCACCCAATCCCAGTCTTCCCCCCCACTCAAAAACACAAGGTGCATGTGCGTCCGACCAGTTGCATTGAGTGACCGCCAAATGGCTCGCTCAACTCCTGACCTCTGACTGTGACTTGAGTGACTCAAGTCACATGATGGTCAGAGGAAGGATGCCACAAGGCCATAGTGCCATACTACTACTGTGCCTGCCTGGTCAGTCCTGGGTTTTGTGTGGGGGGGTTAAACTACTTATGGCCAAGAAATGACCATTTAGCAAACTTGGTGCAGTAGGTGGGTCAAAATGGGTCGGACTGGCTCTGGCCCAATTTTGGCCCACAGCATTGGGCTGGGGAATACCCAGCTGGCCCGAATCTCTGATCTGGTTCACTGCACACTCCTGCTAGGGAGAAGTAGTATTAACTCTTTCCTTCTGCTGTCTAAATCTCACCCAATACACCCAAACATTCAGGTTGCCTTGCTGTAGGTCTTATTGCAATAACTAGTTTGTTTTAGGGAGTCACTTATGATGACTCCTAGGTCCCTTTCCTCTGAAGTAGTGTCCAGATTAACCCCTTCTATCCACTATTCTGTCCTGTGTTCTTGTTCTGTATGTGCATCACCTTGCACTTTTTGACATTGAATTTCAACTGCCAAACCTTGGACCATCTGTTTAACCTTTGCAGGTCCCTCTGCAGCTCCCTTACACCCACCTCTCTGTCTACCCTGACACAGAGCTTAGTGTCACCTGTGAAGAGATACATCTTGCCCTTTATTCCTTTTCCAGTGTCTCTGATGAACACGTTGAAAAGGACTGACCCCAGGACTGACCCCTACGGCACCCCACACAACCTTCCTCTCCCCCAATTAGACCCCATTAGTCACTAACCTTCACTGAATGGTGCTTTTTCATTCTCTGGGTTAAACCGGAGCCAGCACCTCCAACCTTCCCCTCCACTGCTGCTGGCTGGCTTTTTCTCTTGGTCTTTTGGAAGAATGATACTGTTTTTGTCATCAGCAATATTTTGTATTCTCAATGGATCCCACTGTACTCATGAGAAACACAATCTTATGATGTTTTTAAATGTAAAGGAATAACATGTGCGTGAATGAGTAAAAAGGAAGGATATAACAGGGAGCAAAAAGGGAAAAAGACCACAGAATGGCAGTTTTTTATTGAAAACGACAGACATTGCAGAAATACATGAAGTGACTTGATTTTCTTAGTCATTCAGATCAGAATTAATCCAGGTTAGAACTGGCTGAATACTTAGGACTGATTTTGTTGACTGTCAGGGAAGCAGAGCCTCTGGGTGTTGACTCCCACTACCCAGGTATATGTCAGGGATGACCAGCCTAGGAGGGGGTACCTCTTACTTGTGCAGCAGCATACAAGTTCAACACTTGGTCAGGTGAAAACAGTCCCAGTTCATCGACAGCTGCTCCTTATTCAATCTGGCCCCTATGGCACTTGTCTGGGCACTTCATAGCCACTTCTTACCCCCTTCCTAACACATGAGTCATCCAGACAGAGGTTCATCCCTTAGCCCTAATGTAGTACTGGAACTGGTCAGTGTTCTCTGCTGAACTAGCACCAGCTGTTCTCAGGACAAGATAATGATAGACTCCCTTCTCCTTACACAGCCTTGGAAGAGGTGTCTGCTTCTCTGCTCTGACCTGATCTGATCTGACTGCAGGTTGTTGTTTATACCCTTGCAGGTCACCTGACCAATCAAACATATTAAAATGTCAAACCATTAGACATAAAGCAATGGAAAGCCAAAGGTTTCAAAGCATCACATTGTTGTTCATAATTTCTCTAATACTCTTATGTAACCACCAAGTACCCTGGGGTTACTAGAATCCCCTCAGTATCAGTGCTAGGCAGGGAGAGGCAGTTGGTGATTAACTAGTTAAATGGGTTTTTCATCTACTTACTCTTTTGTTTACTAGGCCTCAGCTGAGATAAAAGAGATGAGCTCATTTGGAACTCTCACAGCAGCATAAGTCACAGCCAGCTATGAGGAGGGAGTTTAGAATCTTGAGATGAGGGTCAGTGTAGAGTTGTAGTTTGAAGTGTGAGGAGTGAGAACTGCTCAGCTGAAGGCTCTGAGGAGGGCCCTGCTTTCTTACCCTAGTCCTTATATTCTCCAGTTTGCCAAGTGAAGTAGTGGAAACCGTTGTCTACAGCAGGATCTCCTGATTTTCATCCCTGGAGGTGTGAAAAGGACTGCTAGTGGATGGAACCTAGAAGCAATACCCTTTTTGATCTAGGATTAGAGATGGGCAAAGTGCCCTCAATTTGCTTTGCAGAGCGATTCGCTGAATGAAGGTGGATTTGCGGAGTGCTCCACAGCACAGAGTGGAGTACTTCACGTCACAATGGGTAACGTAAAGTCCATTGAAAACAATGACTTTGCTTTATTCTGCCTTAACCAAACCACTACTCCACAAAAATTAAGGCGAAGTACATTGAAAACAATGTACTTCGCCTCATTTCGACTTGTTTTAAGCTCCAAAGGTGGATTTTGCAGTGATTCATGGGATTTCAGGTCACATGGGCTCTAGATTGCTCTGCACACCCTCAGTTCTGGGTAGTGTGTGTAGGAAGCTGTTGGAGATAGTCTGCTTTGAGAGCTCTCTGCAATTCAAACCTTCCAAAAGCTGTTAAAAAAGTCTTTTTGAGTCTTTTTTTTTGCTGAAACTTTAGTTCATCGATTGTAGGAAACCCTCCTTTGCTGATATCATCAAGCATTTATTGTTTGTGTGTGGATTTTGAATGTTAATGTACAACATTCATTCTGTGTCCTGAGAGACAGTGGACGTGTGCTTTGGGGGAAGGGCATATCTGTGGTGTACGTAGACTTAAGTAGGAGAACTAGGCAGTTCTTTGTTTTTTGGTTATATTTTTCTTGTATAACTGACTGTGTTAATGTACACACAGTAATATTTTCAGTAATTGTTGACATTTGTTTGCTAATTGTGTGTGTTGTGGTCTGGAGGACCTGGTGCAGCAGTACATAATTTCAGGTTGTTTAAAATAAGTTGTATATTACTGAAGTTTTCAGTTTGCTACGCATTACTTGTAGACAAATTGTGTGAGTGTGTGTGCGGTGTGTGACATCAAATAATACACCTTTCATTGTGCCATAGTGTAATTGCAGGCACATCAGTGTGAACCTGCTATCCACTGAACCTGCATGATTTTGTACTGCCATTGTGGTATCTTTTCTTGGTTTTGCACTGCTGTAATCTGCAGTCAGTGCCCCCCCCCCCCCACTGGCAAAAGGTATTCTTTTCCAGATTGGATTGTTTGTGACTTGAGAGCACCAAAGGTTTGTAAAGGTGTTGTTGAACCTGTTGTGACTTTGTGTCCGTATCTCTTGTTGAAGCCAAAGTTGTTTTTTTAGCTTCACATCTAGCATCCCCCCACCCCGACCCCACCCAGAGCGAACATTCCAAAATCTAAATTTGTTTAGAATATTCTTGTTGATTCCCCAAAATGTCCGCTAAGAGATGTGCAGGCAAAGCTGTTTCTCATCATGGCACTGCTGCCAGTGGTAAGATTGTATGTGGGCATGGTAGTACGCAGTCGCAGAAGTGTATTGCTGATGTGAGGAAAGGTATTTCTCCTTCAATGTTTTTTACTGTGCAATCAGTAGCTTCACTCATAGTTGAAGGAGATGATGTCATCCCAGCTGGTAGTGGTGTTAATGCAGTTCCTGGTGGTGGTATGAGTATTGCTGCCTCAAGTTCCACTTTTGACTAGTTTACTGTGTCCAAAAATATAGTGGAGTGTGAAGCAGTACCAGCGAATGACAGTGTAGATGATGTCATACTCCCCAGTAACATCCCAGTAACTGAACATGAGGATTCTGATCATCATGTCAATGATAGCAGACAGTGTTACATTTCTTCCACCGCAGTTCAGGTCACTCATTTTCCATGCGGTGATTTACAGTGTGGTGAAAAAATTTCAGGTGATGGTGGTGCTGATGATGATGATGATGATAATGATGTTGCTGTGGTTGCAACATGCAGTCCACATGCCAGCATCCAAGCAGAAGATGTGGATGATGTTGATGAATATAATGATGATGTAAGTGACCCCTGTTGGAAACCAGAGAAAAATAATTTCAAGATGGCTGCATCTGGGTTGGTTTGCAGTCCCCCCCCCCCACATAAAAAGTTGTGATTTAACAGATTCAGTTGATGATGATGACCCAGTAATAATGATACGTAGTCGTGGTGGTCAGTTGCAGTCCAAGTGTGTCCTGCCTGAAAAATCATTTAGCACACCCCCCACTTCATGGCTTCAAAAACCAGAATCCAATAGACAGCATCGGGGGGACATATTAAAACTAGAGCATCACAAGCCCTTGTTTGGGATTTTTTGATGCAAGATGCAAATGATGAGTCAGTTGCAATCTGCCAGCTTTGCCAGGTGCGTGTGAGTCGAGGTAAAAAGGGGAGCCATCTGGGCACAGTAGGACAGCATACACATCTTAAGAACAGGCACATGGCACTGTGGACTCAGCACAAGATGGCAGCTAATACCTGTACCACAGTGGAGCGTTCACCCTCATCATCAACCATAACGAGCATGTTATCCCCTTCCATGACTGTAACATCAAGTAGAAAATTAAATGTGTGCAGTAGTGATGAAATAACAGCAGAGGATTACTACAGGCATGATGAGGTGGAGGACCTAAATGATTCTGAAATCTTGTCCAGTGGTGGTGAGAGGAGCAGTTTTGGTGGTGGTGGTCAATGCAGTATGTCTAGTGCAAGTGGTACATCAACCCCTGTTGGTAAATGTGGGAAAATATCTGCATTTCTGGGTTTGTCATCACCTGTGCAACCATCTCCATCACAAGTCCACACTCCACCCCCTGTGATTCACAGAGCAGAACCATTTGTCATCACACCCCGTGTAAAACATTTAAGTCAGCCTACGTTACAGAGTTTTTTTGCGCATAAGCTGAAGTACCCACCCAATCATACAGTGTCACATGAACTTAATGCTGCTGTAGCTGAAATGTTGGCAATTGATTTTTTGCCCTTATCCTTTGTGGAGAATTCTGGGTTCCAGTGGTTTGCTGCACGTGCCTGTCCAAAATGGAAAATCTCATTTTGGACATACTTTTCAACCCATGCTATCCCCGAGTTGTACCGTACTGTGTCCGACTCAGTAAAACATGCCCTTCAACATTCCTCCTCTCCATTTATCCATTTAAGTATGGATATGTGGACAAGTGGCAAAACAGCGGAGAGTTCATATTTGTATATAACTGCACACTGGGAGCAGGTTCCGGGGGTTGTTTGTGCTGTTGATAGCGTGAATAATCAGTGTACTAAGGTAGAGTGTCATGGTAGCAATCTTCCAGGAATTTGACAGCATGCAATGATTGCTATGCACAATGTGACCTGTTCACACACTGGTGAAAACATGTTGGATGTGGTACTGACTGAAATTGACAAATGGCCGAACCCCCTGTCCCTGAGAGCTGGGTTCATAGCAAGTGACAATGGGTCAAATGTGGTGAAATACATCATGAATGGTGGCTTTTTTCAGATTCTATGCATGGCCCACTGTTTAAATCTTGTGATGCAGGAGCTTCTGCAGCACCCTGATATAAAGGAAATGCTGACAGCTGCAAAGGCCTGTGACCAACTTTGGCAGTTGCAGATCCGAAACAGCTTCCCGCAGCACCACTTGAAGCTGGAAGTTGTCACCTAGTCAAACTCCACTTTAAACATGGTAGAGAGGTTGTATGAACAGTACCAAGCCATCTCAGAATATGTTGTCATGCACACTAGCCGTGACAGTTCCAGGGCCTCCACGCCTATGATGACTGAACAGTGGCGCCTCATGGACTCTGTAATAACAATCTTGAAGCCTTTTGAACATGCCGCACAGGCATTGAGTGGTGAGTCTGCCTCCATTAGCCAATCAATTCCACTGCTGCAGGTGCAGAGGCAGACACTGGTGAATGTACAGCATAGCTTTGATGTTGCCAGAGACAGTGCTAGCAGAGTGTTGCTGAAACACATGCTGACAGTATTTGACCAGAACCGTCACATCTTGAGCATTCAGCGTAGTGACAGCTTTGCAATAGCAACAATGCTGGACCCACGATACAAACGTGGAATTGCCTCAGTACTGGAGGGCGGGCCTGAACAGGTAAAAACTGTCAGTGGGCAACTGGTGCACTTGGTTCATGGGGCACAGAAGTCATGTGCCAAGGTCAGCAAACCTCAGCAGCATAATCAGGCTGAAGGTTAACCTGGAGGAGTAGTATCAAGCATATCCTGTAAGGGGAAGGGGACTGCAGTTCCAGGTGGTCTGTCATCAACAGCGGTTGGCATTAACCCACTTTGGGAGGCTTTGTTCAAGTCAGTATTTGTGACATAAATGATTCCGAAGAAGCGGATGATGCATCAAACACTGGACTTAGAGCAGCACAGCAAATGGTTGAGTCATATGTGTCTGAAACCAGGCATCAGTCAATCACTGATGAGCCCCTTTTATACTGGAGTGGAAAGGTCAGTGAATGGCCAGAGCTGACCACTGTGGCACTGAAGTACCTGACATGCCCACCCTCCAGTGTGAGTGTCAAGAGGGTATTCAGCTCATCAGGTGTAATAGCTCGGGATCATTGTACAAACCTCTCTCCTGCAAATGTCAGTTTGCTGACATTCATAAAAATGAATGCGAGACACATACCAGCTCAGACTGCAACCTCACTATTCATACCCCGGCATAGTCATGGTTTGTTTAGCTGATGCTGTGTAAAGGGACCATCCTGGTGGCAGTGGCAGCATGAAACGGCCTACCACTGACGTAGATGATAACACAATGCAGAAAGAAATTCCCAGTGGTCAGAATTCAGACATAGAAGACTGCGAGGTCAGCTTTCTTTGTGAGGATGATGATGAATGATGATGAGGTTAATGTTGGCAGGTTTTAACTTAAGTGGTTAAAAGGCTGTCACATTTCTTGTATGATACATATTTTTTTTTTCATAAAGTTAAATCAGTGTCCCACTCATAGTGACTCAAATTCCATATGTCACATCACGTTTATAACACAAAGCACAGTATATGTTGGCCCCTGGATTACTACCACCACCATAACACCACTGTTGCCTGTTCACCACTGCCAGCATAGGTAATGCAACCGTGTGTCCCCCTGAACTACCACCCGTCCACCACCATAAGAGATAGGACTGCTGTTCGCAACTGCCAGCATAGGGAATGTGATCGTGTGTCCCCCTGGACTACCACAGATCCAACGCCATAAGACAGAAGACCACTGTTTGCAACTGCCACCACCATCACCAGATGCAGGAAGATGTGTCATCATGTGCCTCAGCTATGACCACCAGTCCACCACCACCCACCACCACCACCATTCTGACAATGTTTTCCATTACATGTCTTGACCATGCCAAGGCAGAGGGAGTCAGACAGGAGACCACATCCATCAGCCACAGGCACAAGGCTTCTTACAATAAAAACTAAAAAGTGAGTCTGGGTACTAATGTTTTTCATGCTAGTCAACTTCTTCCTTTAGCTGTGTGTTTTGTTTTCTGTTGCTTTTCTGAGCTGCAATGGTCAAACACATACAGTCAACTTATTTTGTTTTTTTACAGGTTAACAACAAACGACTCTCCTTCACTAAAGGTCTGTATCAATGGTACAGCAGCAGTACTGTCTACAGGAACCTATGGGATATCCATTTCCAATCCATACTGGTAAGTATATCAATTTTATTTCATCTGTTCCTATTTTTTCATAACATTGCAACAAATGCAACTGAGGATTCATAAACTAGGTGACATGTACGTCACAAAAAATATTTCTGCAACATATCATACACTGTATTCCAAATTTGCAGCTGTGCAGCCATGACAGTGTTGAAAAAGTTGGACCCCAGTCGTGTTACTTGACAAGATGTGGTTTTAAAATGTAACTTGAGTTGAGTCGCAGGGACACTGACACAGTGTATCTGTTACATAGCCTTGTACAAAATTTATTTGTGATCTGATGATTGCAGTGGGACAGCTTGCTATCTGTGTTAATCCAGATACCTGTGGTGGAACAGCTGCGGCTTAAACATAATGGGCCCGATTCTCAAAGGGGACTGCATTCAGCGCAAGCTGTGGCAAACCACAGATTGCACTGAAGTCCCATGTGCCAGGGACCCTGCACCAGATTCTGGTACTGGAGGGGTCCCGGCACCTAAGTCCATACGCTTGCGGCAACCCCACTCGTGCGGCAAAGACATGGTGCACTGAAGGATTCACCACAAGCCCCATGTACAGTCCGTTGCATGGACAGTACAGTGGGGGACCAGCTGCAGATGTGTGTGGAGGACTGTACTGGTCCCCTGTGCAGTCTGGGAATGTGGAGGGGTGCTACATCTCTGGTTGTGGGGTACAGGGCACCAGCAGGAGGGATGTTGGCATGTGCCTGGTACTGGTGGGGGCACCGGGATCTGGGTGAGGGGCCCCATGTCTATACATGGTCCAGGGCACATCAGGGGCACAGTGGGGATCGGGTGGGTGATCCTGCCCTGTGTGCCCTGTGGGGGCACAATGTGGAAGGGGGGGTCCAGTAGCAATATGGCATATGTGGGGCACAACGGGGTCTGGGCGGTGGGACATGTGGCACCACTGACAGGACAGCTCTCCCAGGGGAGCTATTTCTAAGTCCCCTTAGACCAGCCCTGGCTGGTCTAAGGGGACTTAGAAATCTGTTGGAAGTGCTCGGTATGTGAATACCATTTTCAGGTTGTGGCAACTTGCGTCTGCTGCAGGGCCCCTATCGCCTTGTCGCAGCCCAGTGCTAGGTGCAGTAATGGTGCAAACCCTATTTGTGGCAGACAGCCTGCATTTGACACAGGCTGCCTTTGTGAATTGCTCTTGGATGTACCATTTGGCGCAGGGTGCACCTTGCACTATTCCCCATGGTGCAAGCACCTTGCACCATGCCGAAGCCTTTGAGAATCGGGCCCAATGTCCTACTGCTGCAATCAAGTTGTAATAAGTCCTTCACTTCTTTTTTTAGGAAACTTCCAGATGCTTTGTTGTGTCATAGTTGCCTTATCCAAAGAACTTTTTCAACGTCATGCCCCCCCTGGACTGGGGCAGACATGCAACAAGCAGAAGTTGTTTCTTTTTTTTTTTTTTTTTATCTTTATCCTCCTCCTTCTTACCTCCGGTGCCCCCTCCTTCTGTCCGCTCATGTCCCCCGGTACCTACCTTAGGGATCTGCCCCTAGAGTGCCCATCCTCCTCTCCTCACACAGTGGGGTCTGTCCTGTAGGTGGTCCGGGTGGACTTAGGGCGGCCTTCATCTAGGGCTAACGGAGGGGATTTTCTGGTTTTCTCCCCTTACGTCCCCACTCCCCCAGGACGCCTTGCGCTAGGGATGTACGTCCCCGAGTGGTAGCGTGCTTACGCACGCAGACCCTCATGCACCACGACGTCCCCCCTCCCCGGCTCAGACAAGCGAAGCCACCTCCATCCCTTCCCACTACCAGTGCTTCCACCGGCTACAGAAGGAATGCAGAGTGCAATGCGCTCTTGGTAACCCACCCCTGAGGGAGGAGAGCATCCATTGGGATGCTCGATCCTCCCTCTCCCCGCCGACCCCCGGCCACCCGAGTCCGTCCCCGAACCCGGGTCGCCGGTGCAGTGCGAGGTGTGGCATCCAGTGCCTCAACCCTCAGCACCACCGGGCCAGCAAGCAGAAGTTGTTTCAATCGATGACCATGACCATCATTACTGGACTGGAGAAGGATGCAGATGAAATCTGTGAAGAAGTAACCAAATAATAAACCATTAATGAGACCTACTTGCAAATATGCTCCCCCCCCCCCAAAAAATACTTACCTTCATTGGCTTGAGAGCATTCCATTTCTGATTTCAATACCGTAATTTCTCATCAAGCACTGCAATGTACACACCAACAGTATGTGACCTGTGATACAAAACAATACAATGAGTACATGCATATATATGTCAACTCCCCACCTAGAAAATACATATATATATATTTATCAACTCACCAAGGCTTCTATTAGTGTACACACAAGGGGCAACCTTCCATCCAGTTGAGGTGATGGTATCACATTTGCAGGAATTGCAGCACACTTTGGACCAGCAGCAGTTCTCTCATGGTCATCATTTCTGATGGAACACTGAATGGATTCAGTCATGTTATCCCTCCTTCACACAGTTTGGTAAGACACTGTGCATCATGACATTGTCATCGCAGTATGTTAATTTTCTGGACACAAGACAGTTGCATTTTGGGGATGCAGAAAAATTATGGGGACTCTGTCTGACCACTGCGCGCATAAATTCTGGGGGACTTTGTGTGTGGTATAATGCTCCCATTTCACTGTGTCAGCATTTGGGAATTTTATGGACTCAAGACAGTTGCATTTTGTGTGTTGTAATTGTGAGCACATAATGTCATAATTAAATTATAAATTAAAGCAGCAATGCAACAGTGTGGTGAACATTTTTACCTATACTTTTTTATGCTATTTTAGATTGCCAGCCACTAGTTACCTCCTGACTTGTATGATACCCTTCTTTTCACAATTTGTGCATGCTTTAGTACTTTTTCACATGTCTGAAAAAATAAAAGGAGCACTCTTTTTAACATGGCTTGGACCAGGTTTTCATCACTATTTGTAGCTGTTTTTGAACAACTATTGTTCTGCGAAGTCATAAAACACTGCCTGCTGCATAATTGTTAATTTTACTCACAACAGAAGTGCTATATAAACAACTGATGAACACAAACAGCAGAAAATACTGATGAAGACCAGGTCCACACTGTATTAAAAGGAGCATTCCTTTTATTATTTCAGACATGAAAAAAGTACTAAAGCAGATTTGAATACTGGGAATAATGGTATCATACAGGTCAGGAGGTAAGTAAAGTGGCAATGTAAAATAGCATGAAAAAGAACAGGTCAAAATTTTCACCAGATTGTTGCACTGCTGCTTTAATGTCTGTTTCAAAAAAGAAATATTTCTGGAGCCTCAGTAATGTTTACTTTGTGTCAGGACTTATGAAGTGTTTATCAAAAAGCAGGACTGAACAGTGCAAGTATGCTCTGCTAAACTGCATGGGTGCCGTCAGTGTTCTTTCCTGTGTGTGCAGACATTGTCCAGCTTCTTACAAACATACATATGGTGTGACTTGTTGCAGTATTTAAAGAATAAAGATAAGAAAGAATATATGACGTATATTTTATTTGTACCATCAGCACTGGCGCAATAAGTGATATGATATTTTTTCAGAGGTCTTGGGCCACTGTGCACCTCAGTCACTCACAGTGCACACATGACATTGTGGAGATAATGGCACAAAAAAACACGTTCTCCTAAAAGTCATGTCTGCAGTATGTGATTAAGGTGCACTCTGAAAAAATATCATATCACCTGGTCAACTGATGATGATGGTGACAATAAAATATATGTTATATATTCTTATCTCTATTCTTTATACCATAAACACTGCAACAGGTCATATATATATATATATATATATATATTTGTTTGCAAGAAGCTGGACAATGTCTGACATCACACACACACACACACACACACACACACACACAGGAAACAACACTGACTGCACACATGCAATTTAGCACATTATACTTGCACTGCTCAGTCCTGCTTTTCCACAACCACTCCACAACAGAAAGTGAACATTACTGAGGCACTGGATTATAATATCAGGGCAATAAGGAGCATGTATGTATATGTATGTGTATGTATATATTTAAAGGGAAGCAGTCAGTAACAGGAGCTCCTACTCCCTACAAGGCTTACCCTCTGGTTAAGCCTTTGAAGTATGTTGCAGTGTTTTTCTCACTCCACAAAATACTTTATTTTAATAGAAAAAAGTCCATGACCTGGAAATATGGTAGATGCTATGGGGGCTCCATTATGTGGAAAGGTGCGGCGATGCACCATGCGCTTCAAAACAAAAATATTGAAGTGCATGGTGCGTCACTGCACCTATACACATAATGGAGCCCCCATGGCATTCACCATACTTCCAGGTCACAGACTTTTCTCTATTAAAATAAAGTATTTTGCAGGGCGAGAAAAATGCTGCAACATACTTCAAAGGCTTAACCGGAGGGTATGCCTTGCAGGGGGTGGGAGCTGCTGTTGCTGACTGCTTCCCTTTAAACTGCTACTGTGGCTTTCCTTTTGTCTGTTATTAAACATAAACAAAAGACAAAACACTACAGCGGTGGGGAGTATGTACTGAAAAAAAAAAAGCTAATGGGTGATCCCCTGATGGTCCAGCAGCAGATGGAGCATCGATAAAATCTGTAACTGGTGTTGCTCTATCTGTTCCAACTGCTGCTGGACAGCACCCACCCTCTCATTATTCTCTTCCACCGTGGCCCACAAAAGTCCTATGTCTGCCTGAGTTGCAGGCATTGTGGGGTCCACTGGTGGGGAACACCAGGTAGATGCGGTGGTGAGGATGGTGCTGGTGAAGGTACTGGAGCAACTGCTGCTGTGGCCCTCCTCCGGTTGTGATGAAGCACAACAGCAGCACCCTCTGCCACAGAACAGCCAGCAGATGGAGGCCTGGCCTGTTCACTGGCAGCCTGCCACTCCATGATGTGGTGGTTCAACATATGGGTGTGCTGGCCCCCAGTCCTCATATGTGTCCCCCGGGGGCCACGGCACACCTGCACCCCCAGACACACCACAAGGCTGCTTCCCCTCATGACACAGTTAAAAAACTTCCAAACTGGGGAGCTGCGGGGGGGACCAGGCACTGGAGGGGCAGATGCACTGCTGGCAGCATGTTCACAGACCTGGGGCTCCACTTGCTGCTGTGGAGGCAATGCTGCTGAAGCTCCTGCAGCTGCCACTGGTGGTGATGGTGGTGGTGGCCATGGCGGACTTGCTGGACATGGCACTGGTGGTGCTGCAGCTACCTCTTCCAGATGGGGGGATGACCAAACACTCTGGACCTGTCCAACACCACCTGGCTACACCCCCCACACATGCGCACTGCTCCCCTCCTGCCACAGGCCACGTACTGTCCCTGATCCTCCATAACAAAACAAAAAACACTCCTTCCCTCTCCGATGAGTCCCGACTTCCCACATACTCACACAAAACAGGCACACACACAGTCTCAAACACACACACACACACACAACAAAACTTATAAAACAAAGAAATCAGTCACCAAAAAGAAAAAAATGAACTGACAAAACAGTACAAAAATGAACTAAACAATTAGCTTTTAAAAAAGCTTTTGGGGTTTGAATCCGATCAACTTTCAGAACAAGCAGCCAAGAACTCTCCTCTCCACAAAATGCTTCTGCTGTCTACCTCTGCAAAGGAGAAAGTGAAAGTATCTGCTTCTATGACTCACTTCCTTCCTGCCTGGCTAAAGCATGTGACTTACAGTACTGTAAGCCATGTGATGTGTGGAGGGCTGCCTACATTGTTGTCATTCCGCCTTACTTCACGTTTAAGGTGGAATGACAACGCGAAGTCATTATAACAAAGCAAAGTGAGCACTTTACAATGGTCACTCCATGTAGCTCTGGGACAATGTGAAGTGGCCACTTCACCTTCACTTCGCTGGCGGAATTTAATTTCGTTGCATCTCTATCTAGGATGTTCTGAAGCTACCTATAATGTCTAACAGTGAGTAGGATGTGACGTTTTGCTGCAGAAAGCAAGTACCTGTGCTGTTGTATTCTTAGGCTAAAAGGGAAATGCACAACTTTTCTGTGAATTCAGAGGTTTGAGACTGTTCTCATTTAAAGTTGGCTGAAATGTGTGATGTCCAGAGGTATGACTATATCAGATTGTTCAGGACTTTAGTTCTTCCACTACCAGTGTAGAGTTTTAAATGCTGGATGTGAAAGTTTCATTCAATAAGCATTTATCCAAGTGTATTCAAGATGTTTAAGGTGTAACTCTGAAGAATGGCTGGGTATGGATTTGGGAGCAAAGGGTAGGCAGACCCCCATCTGGAGTAATCAGTTCAGGACTACAGATTCAGTAAGAGCACCTGGTTACTTTAGATATACAGCCAATAACTGAAGAGGATCTCACCCCCTGAAGTGGGTTGTGCTAGTTATTAGTCAAATGTATGTTCAGTTGTGGCCAGTGTCACTAGAAGCAATGTTCGGTTGTGGCCAGTACCACTGAAGAAATGTTTAATGTCCTATGAAAAATGGGAACACGAGGTGAAAGCATTCTGTCAGTAAATGTATGTTCAGTTGTGGCCAGTGCCACTGGAGGAAATGTTAAATGTCCTATGCTTTATGGGAATATCAGTACAATATGTTCAATGTCCTACAGTGTGGGAATATGAAGAATTTTCTGTCAGATACAGTCATTTGGTTGTTCTGCAAGTTCCTAGTGTCACAATGTGTAAACCTTGAGGGTCCACTCTTGCTTTAGAGAACCATCTTTTGGAACAAAGCCACACTCTAGAATTCCAACTTTGGTTTGGACAGTTATGTTATTGCTTCCTGTGTGTGGAGTTACTGGGCACCCCTCCAGAGCAATAGATCTAACATAGCCCTAGCAAAAAAGTTCACTCCTTAGGACCTGTTTTTTTTTAAATACCTAATAAGCCATAATTGCTTTTGTACACCCCTACCCCACTTTTGATCTCTAGAGTAATGAGCCTGGTATACACACCCAAAGCTAGGGATGATACCAATTGTTTAAATGTTCCTAAAGTCTATGCCCAGTTAAAGGTGCCAGGGGTGGCCAACTGTGTAAAGTAGTGGGGGGTGGTTTCAAAAAATGGGGGCTCATCTGTTGATGTTTAATTTGGGGAAAGAACCAAAGATTTTTTGCTGAGGTTATGTCTAGCATCTTTCTGTCTGGTAGTGGTATAGCCCAAACAGAAAGAAAGCTTTGGACAAGAGGATTTTTGCCCATAAAAATACCACCCAAATGTGCTGCTTGTGTGCCTTCCAGTACAGTAAAAGAACTGAGTGTTGCTTGTGTATTTTCAACTTGTTGATGGAAAGTAAAGCATTGAAGTGTGTGTCCTGGTCTCTGGATCAGAAAGTGCTTAAAGAACTTTTAAAATGCAATCTTCAAGTGCCAAAAGTATTGTGGACTTTAAGGAACAGACTCAGATATGTGCCCTGAAAGTCTCATATGCTTTGTGTGCAAATTGGGGGAGTCGCTAAAGAAATTGTCCAGAAACTGTGGAAAACATGGTCAAAATGGTACTCCTGCCACTGGAATTGCAGCCGGAAAAAAAAGTAACAGTTTGCAATTTTAATTTGCTCCTTCTCAATGATCGCCATGAAGGAAGAGCAAGCAAGGAGATAGAGAGGGTCATTTGCATGGCGTCAAGTGATTGGTGTAGCTGCATCCAGTCCTGCTCCCTGGCCAGCATCTGTGTGCTACAGAGTGTTTGAGGAGGAGAGAGTGGCATGGGAGCTGGTTAGACCAGGATCAATCAAGGGGCTTGTGAGCATTCTAAACTTTAGTAAACAGACTAGTACAGTGTAATTTCAGGCTCAACCCATTGTCCGACTGATTGGAGAGTGATTGAGGTGTTTGTGGTTACAATCGGTGAAACTGCCAGCCCATTTCACCCCAGAGGCATTCCTAGGATCGGCAGCAGGCCGAAAAGTTCTGTTGGAGGGAACCAGCAACTGAATTCAGTGAGTAAACAAGAAAACTGTACAAACAAACTGTGTGTCATTATCAAGCCAGCTGAACCTGTGTGGAAGCAGTGTGATTTTTGTGCAAGGAAGGATTGCAAGCTGTAGAAGCAGGACAACAAACAGAAATTCTGAGCATAGACTGTGAGCAATGATAAATGGTTTCAGCAACAGTAAATTTTTCTAAGCAGTAGGACTGTAAGTTGTATATGGAGGATGCAGTAAACAGGCAATCCTGTGCAAAGAAAGACTGTGGGGCTTACAAGTTACTTTGAGCATGTGTAAATAGTTTTCCTGAATTAATGCTGAGCTCAAAGTCAAGTGCTAGTTTAAATTCATATGAATGTGCTGAAATGTACCAGCAGAGCAATCAATTGCAGTTTAAAGTAAATTCAGTAGCCATAAAGGTTGGAAACACAGTTTTGAGCAGGTGAACAGAGTTTGATGCATGAGAAAAGTTACCGATGCCGTTACACGTTGGGGTGAGCAATGTAAGCACAGCAGCAGAGAGTCATTTTGTGAGACAATATGTGACTAGTGAGCAATTCAGTAACGGAAGGTTTGTGTGTTTGCTTTCAGACATGGCTTTGGGAAATCCCTGCTACCTGGATCATGCCAAGCTATGATTGCTGAGGAGGTGGCAGCACTAAGAGAGGTTGAGAGAGCCTATTATGGTGACAGGTTACCCCCAGATATAGCAATCCCTAGCTATCCAGTGAGACTATGCATTGTGCGTCTAAAGGCTGGGAGGGATGTGTTTCTGATACCCCATTGCTTGGACTGCCTTGTTAAGTTTGGAATGAGCAGGGGTGCAGTTCCAGAGAGAGCAACAAGAATTAGATTGGCTCCCATGTGGACCCTGGCAGGGAATCCTGCCAGTAGCAGCATGCAGCACCAGGTTGAACCTGTTGGGGAAAGTTCTTCAGAGTGCATTACAGAAGGAGCAAGTAAAATTGATGTTGATCCACTGCAAGAGCAGGAACAAAGAAAGGTTTCCACACATGTGTCCCAGATGGACAGTGCAACAGAGGGATCAGTTGACCCGTGGAATCAGGGTCCAAGTCCTAGCATAGTGGGGGAGGATGAAGTGCAAGAGACATTGAATTGAGAGGTGTCTACCTCCATGCCCAGTGAGGAATGGAGTGTCTCAGGAGTCAGAATGTTTGCTCACTCATGGGCACAGATAATGAGTGAGGAAGAGGAGGGTGAAGAAGGGCATCTTCATGTTGAGGGCTACTGTGAGTCATCTCGAGCTGTTGCCTCAGAGGAGCCAGAGACAGTTGGAGAAGGTTCTAGCAGCTTGTCCACAGAGATAGTGGGGGACAAGTTATTTTGTTCTTTGAGTGTGAGACACTGGCTCAACCAGGACTGGCCACCCCAAGCCAGTCCATGGGCCGCAGACTAGTAAAGAGCAGTAAGGAGGATAGACAGATATGTAGGAGGGCTGATGTCACATATGAGAAGTCCTTTCCTACCTTTCCTCACTGAGTCTTGGAGGAAATCAAACAGAACAGGCAATTCTGGCTAATGGAAGAGGCAAGTAAGAATTTGTGCCATGGTGTGGCAGAATGTGTTATGGGCAAAATCATAAGTGATCACCTTAGATTCTGTAGACTGGGCAGAACTCTGCTTATGGACACTGTGTGAATTGTGGATGGAACTGGGAATGAGACATTTCACAACATCAACTTGGAACACACAGACAGGGTCATAGTCCTCACCCCACACCCTGAGGGGTACTACTCTTAATGGTGCTACACCCTGTAAATACGGCCAGCATGCCTAAAGGAAGTAAGCAGTGGCAGGCCAGTGTCTGTCATCTGAAGCAGTAGTATCTATGGAGAAAAAGGCAGCTTTTCAGGTATTCCAGGATTTCTTTAAGTGTATCCAGATTCATCCATCCAGCAGTTTTCCTGTTTCGTTGTTTTTTTTTCCAGATGACATCAGTCCAGCAGTTTTCCTGTTTCATCGTTTGGTCATCCAGTGGACATCAACCCAACAGTTTTCCTGTGTCATTGTTTGTTCTTCCAAAGGACATCATCCCAGCAGTATCCGAAGATGCCATTTGGTCTGAAGGGAGAAGGTCCTCAGCTCGTAGAAGTAAGATGATCCTTTGTTTTCATTTTTCAAGGAGCTGGTAAGAAAACATGTTTATTTACATTAACTAACTTTGCACAACACATCCTAAATATGAAGACTATATATGAAACTTTAATTTTCATCAAAGACTGTCCCCATGGATTGCAGTGCTATGCAGGCCCTGTCTTGTCCAAGAACTGTTCTTCAGCACCGGCAATGATCTCCCTAACTGTGAAAAAAACTAGTGTTATGTCATTGGTTGGATAGGCACGCTATTTCATACACTGATTGGCTTCGGGACTTGTTCTTTAATCTTCATGTGGAGCACCTCAAAGCCAGTTTATGGGGGTCTTTATCCCGTTATAAAAAAATTTGGCATGGGTTCCATACCCTATACCAGTTACAATCAGGTGCTCCCTCAGGAAGCAACCCAGAATGGGTGTGAGTGAACCAGTCCAGTACAATGTAGTATTATGACCATATATACTTGTTTTCAGAGGTTACTTAGCTCTATTTAATGTTTTGATGCCAAGCCAAGGGTGGGATGAGAGGGAGGGTGGGTGGGGGTGGACCATGACATGGCGTAACTGTTATCTAATTTTTGATGCTGTCATTGGAGCATGTCATGGTCTTTGTTTAATAACTTAAAACTTTAACAAAGCTTGAATTAAAAAAAAATGTTCTTCAGCAGGCTTTGGCCTAGGAGAGACTCTTTATTGGACAATGCTTACAGGCAACAGTGATAGTGCCACTAGTTGGGGCATTCTAGGGACTGCCATCCCCAAATGTGTTGTCTAAATATCTTCTTTCCATTTTTTACTTTTGTACTTTTATGGAAAACATATTTTTGGGGACTCTTTAGTGTTAGGTGCTGGTTTAGGCACTGTTTGGAATGCAGAATGAGTTTTGCATTTTTCTTCTCTTACAGATGTTCCAGAGGAAGAAAAGAAGAGAAGAAGAGGATGTTGGAATTCATCTGCATTCCCATTTTCATAGTGTTTTTAGAATTGTTTATGGTTAACAGGTTGTTAATGTGTTTTTCTTCACAGGTGTGAAATCTTGGAAATGTAATGCAATGTAGTGTATGTTTTCCTCTTTGTTGTTCACAGGAACCTTGGGAAGTTTGGGGGGATAGGTTTTCTCCAGTAGGCAGCATAGTCAGATAATTTTCCCTAGAGGGCTAGGGGAATAGGCAGGTTGGTGGTCCTTATTCACGATACAGGTCATCAATTCTGTCTGTTAGGGCATGCTTTAAGCAATTTTCTTGGAGCCACTGAGAATCCATACATAGATCGTAGAATAGGGGCTGAAGTTTTATCAGCCAGCCTCTGTTCCTTTAGTGTTACCTGCTTGTGCCTGGTACATGGTAGGGGAGAGTAGCGATACCTTCCCATAGATAACACAGAAGGTAGGATGGCCGAGTGCTGGACTGAGATATGACTGCAGACAGTCATCCATCTGGTTGCGGTGAGTGTAACCACCCAGTCACCTGGGGTTACTAGAATCCCTTCAGTTTCAGTGCTAGGCAGGGAGAGGCAGCTGGTGATTAACTAATTAAATAAGTTTTTCATCACCTACTCACTCTTTTATTTACTTGGCCTCAGCTGAGATAAAAGAGATGCACTCATTTGGAACTCTCATAGCAGCATAAGCCACAGCCAGCTGTGAGGAGGGAGTTTAGAATCTTGAGACGAGGGTCAGTGTACAGTTGTAGTTTGAAGTGTGAGGAGTGAGAACAGCTCAGCTGAGGGCTCTGAGGATGGCCCTGCTTTCTCATCCTAGTCCTGATATTCTCCAGTTTGCCAAGTGAAGTAGTAGAAACCATTGTCTACAGCAGGATCTCCTGATTTTCATCCCTGGAAGGATGAAAAGGACTGCTAGTGGATGGATCCTAGGGGCAATCCCCTTTTTGATCCAGGGTGTTTTGAAGCTGCTCATAATGTCTAATAGTGAGTAGGATCTGACTTGTTGCTGTAGAAAGCAAGTGCCTGTACTGTTGTGTTCTCTGGCTAAAAGGGAAAAACACAACTCTTCTGTGAATTCAGAGATTTGAGACTGTTCTCATTTAAAGTTGGCTGAAATGTGTGATGTCCAGAGGTATGGCTATATCACGTTGTTCAGGACTTTAGTTCTTCCACTACCAGTGTAGTGTTTTAAATGCTGGATGTGAAAATTTCATTCAATAAGCATTTATCCACCAGCCCAGTGATGCTGAGTGTTGAGGCACTGGATGCCACACCTCGCGCCACACCTACAACCCGGGTTTGGGAATGAGTCCAGGCCAGCGGGGGTTGGTAGAGGAGAGAGAGGATTGAGCATCCAGAGGACTGCTCTCCTCTCTTTGGAGAGGGTTTCAGGACCAGCTCAGCTGCCTGGTGACTCCCGGTGAAGACCAGGAGTACTACAGGCAAGCCAGTTAAATAAGGGGGGGGAGTGCGACAAATGTCAGCAGGGCAGCCATGCGCAGATGTCATTGCATGCCACACTCCCTGGAGAACTACAATAAAGGAAAAATCCCTCCCTGTGTTCATAGAGATGATGGGGGCTCCAGGGGCAGGATTCACATCCCAACATTGGCCCACTTTCTCTGGTGGTCTCATGGCCAACCCGTCGATCCAGGTAAGGCTCTCTCTAATTTCAGCTAGGCCGCTAAGGGGAGAGCAGACCCCAGCCCAAGGGGGGTGATCCGAGGGGCTAGGGTCTGCCTGGTCAATGGGGGAGTTCCACCGGGGGTCTAGGGTTACAGGCTGGGAGTAGCAGGCCTTGCTGTGTGAGCACCCCGGAAGGATGCCCGACATAGAGGGTGTATAAAATAAAGTATAAAAAAGAATAAGCATTTATCCAAGTGTGTTTAAGATGTTTAAGGTGTAACTCTGAAGAATGGCTTGGTATGGATTTGGGAGCAAAGGGTGGGCAGACCCCCATCTGGAGTAACCAGTTCAAGACTATAGGTTCAGTAAGGGCACCTGGTTACTTTAGACATAGCATGAATGTCTGAAGAGGATCTTACCCCTTGAAGTGGGTTGTGCTAGTTATTAGTCAAATGTATGTTCAGTTGTGACCAGTGCTACTAGAAGCAATGTTCAGTTGTGGCCAGTGCCACTGAAGAAATGTTAACTGTCCTATGAAAAATGGGAATACAAAGTGAAAGAGTTCTGTCAGTAAATGTGTGTTCAGCTGTGGCCAGTGCCACTGAAGGAAATGTTAATTGTCCTGTGAGATATGTCAATACCAGTACAAGATGATCAATGTCCTACAGTGTGGGAATATGAAGAGTTTTCTGTCAAATATGGTCGTTTGGTTGTTCTGCAAGTTCCTAGTGCCACAATGTGTAAACCTTGGGGGTCCACCCTTGATTTAGAGAACCATCTTTTGGAATAATGCCACACTCTAGAACCCAAACTTTGGTTTGGACAGTTATGTTATTGCTTCCTGTGTGTGGAGTTACTAGGTACCCCTCCAGAAGAATAGATCTAACATAGCCCTAGCAAAAAGTTCTCCCCTCAGAACCTTTTTTTTAAATACCTAATAGGTTATAATTGCTCTTGTACACCCCCCTTTTGACCTCTAGAGTAATGAGCCTGGTATACACACCCAAAGCTAGGGATGGTACCAATTGTCTAAATGTTCCTGAAGTCTGTGCCCAGTTAAGGGTGCCAGGGGTAGCTAATCTGTAAAATAGCGGGGGAGGAGGTTACACTTAAATGCAGTATTTGAAGCAATGGTTGTTAACTAGAGGACATCCATTGCTGCACAGAATCCCAGGAAGTCGGATACATATAAAGCCCACACACTGAGGCCATTCTCCTTCCTAAATGAAACTCCAGAGCAGACCTCCAGGTGTCCCCAATCATAAGTCTCCAGGAGAGCCTTAAACCAGTAAAGGTAACCTGAAACCTTTTCCTTACCCCCTCTATCTAGACAAGAAACCTTTTCCAAATCCGATTGCTGTCTCAATAGAGGAGAAAGCTGTCCACCGTAAACACTTGTAGTAATTAAACACAGGCTGCTCAAATTATACACAGGAAAAACTCCCTTATCTGAAGCTGCACTTTAAAAGGAGAAGCTTGCCTGGAGCTACATTTTAACAAGGAGCTTGATGATTTTTTTTACCTCACAGAAATACTGACACAACGTTTTACAGCACCTTACTGCAGTAAAAACAGGGATCTAGCTTGAGAGCTTTAATTTTCACGGAAATGTTAACAGTTATTACAGGAGTTTTGTTTCTTGGTCACTTTTGTCAGTGTGATTTCAAATGAAAGGGAAACTGAGTCCACTACATCTCCTCAAGGGAGGGGGGGAGTTGAAGAAGGAAAACAGAAGTGACATAAGAGTGCTCCTAGGTACTACTTACTGTAACATTCCCTCAGGCTGTTCACTAAATAAAAAAATGCAGGAAAGCAGATCAGTGGCAACTAATGGATGGCTTGCTCATGATTCTTAGACCATTCTAACATGCACCACAGACAGCTAATGGGGACACTGCCTGCATCAGTCAGGCCATCCCACTTCTATGTGTGCTGAGAGAGACACTGACGAGTGTGTAGTAGGTGCTGGAGGCATGTGGTGCTACTGGAAGTTGTACTTTAATAGACCACATGCTCCATATCTTGGACCGCAGTACCAATATTGCCTGCATTCAGCAGTCTGCAGATTGTGGAATCACTGCCATGCTGGACCCATTTTATAAATGTGGCCTGGCTTCAATATCTGAAGGTGGGTGTGATCAGGTTCAAAATGTAACCAGTCTTCTAATAAGTCAGGTACATGGGGTGCAGATGCCAAGATACAGTTATCTAAGGCACAACAAAAACTCAACAGAGATGGGTGTTGGTACGGCACAAAAATTTAAATATCCATTTGCAAATAAAAAGCTGAAAAAATCTATAAGATGTATAAAATATATTAAGTATATACAACCTTAAAAGTGCTTCTGGCAATAGATAGTTACTATAAATCTTACAGCACACAAACCCTTTGATTCTTTAATATGTAACTGAATGCAGCGGCCAAACAAGGTGCATCCCAGGCAAACACAACCTTCATTTTTCTTTTTAAATTTATTAAATCTTTGCCAGAAGCTTGGACAGATTATATATATTGCCCCTTTGTCTATATGCTTACACTCTCCTTTGCTAATCCTTTCTCTTTGGTAATCAAAGTGTGTCCTTCTCCTGACTATCCACCACTTTCCTCCTGGCTCTGTTTCAGTTTTTCTCTACTCCTCCTCCCGTTTCTGATACCACTCTTTTCCTGTAGCTGGATCACTTGCAGTGTACTCTCCAGTCTTCAGCCCTCCCAAGGGGTTCTCCGCTCCTCTGTTTGTCTGACTCTGCCACCAACTCAGGTCTTTTTCCTAATGGGGAGAGGAGCACATACAAATAAGCACACCACAACCAAGAGGTCTCACAAGGTTGTCTAGAAAGGTAAAGTAATTAGGCAGCAGTGATATATCAATAATAAAAGTTAAATTCACGTGTACTAAACTCTGCTTTCAGAACTCTTCCTCAGCTTTCACAGTGTGCAGCTACCATCTTGGTCTCGTTCCCACCAGAACTGTGTGATTACACTTATAAAATGGGCACAAAAAATATATATAGGAAAGAAAACAGATGAAAAAGGGGCAGGTGTGCTGGTGTTGGGGAACAAACCACGGTTATGTGATGTGTTTGCTCTTATGATAGATTATAAAGCATTTATTTTTGTTAATCCCATACAAGTGAATGGGAACATGACAATTTGCTCCCAACAATCCGGATAGCAGCAACTTGAGCCCGACATTTCAACCCAGTGGCTATTCGCTCCTCCAACAGTCACTGCCCTATGACAATTCACTCCCAGTTAGTAATTGGGTAGTAGTTAGTAATTAGTATTTGTGCAATGCAATGAAATATAATGTAAAATGCTCTTACCAGGTTTAAGATCAGTCAGCCTCCATATTGTTTTCCACTCCATGGCGTGTCAGCATGTGACGTTGTGTTAGTAGCCATGGTAACCACCGACAAGTTCATTGCAGAGAGTAAAAGGTAACGAAATATTGTTAAAAGTCCAAACTTTATTATTAAATATTAAAATAAAAGAGATGCAATCCTTTGAAATCAATACTCAAAGCTATGAGCCACTCCGCGGAGAAACTCCTCAGTAGTGCGATCAGCACATTTCTCCAAAATGCAGGTGAGCTGTTTAAATCATCAACCAGCTTTTTGTTCCCTCTCTCAGACAAAATGAAGTGGCCAGTCATTCTTCAACCAGCAATGCCCTCTCGGTTTAGCTGGTGTACTCGGATTACTGAGGAGCGCATGCGGGGGCTGGCGGTAATCATTAATTAAAGATTTGTACTTACCCACAATCACTGACCAGCAGTTTGGTGTATTGGCAGCAGTCACTAAGGATTAGTAACAAGCTGTCCTGTGATTTGTGCATGCAGCAGTAGACCAGTAGTGGACCAGCAGTTACGTGTATTGGCAACAGACTTTTTTAAAATGGACAGTTCGAGAGTGAGTTGGCATGCAGCGGTGGACTAGCAGTTAAGAATTGGCAACATATTTTTTTAAACAGTGGAACAGCAGTTAACTGTATTGAAAACTGACTTTTTCAAATTTGACAGATGGGAGCGAGTTGACATAGCTCAAGTTGATGTAGGAGTGGGATGATGGCGGAGTCTACTGTCGGGAGCGAGTAGTCACCGTATGAATTGTCTGGAGTGAGTTGTCTTGTACCCCGAGTGAATGTATGAGGATGCAGCATGTGAAAACCTGTTATAGAGAGTAGAGATCTTCACTCATTGTAGCGTCATCAGCCAGCAGCATTGTACATTTCTTTTTTTTAACTCTTGGCATCTTCAGAAATGGTTGTTGATATAAGGGACCACATCTGTAATGGATATCTGGAAAAAACTTACACAAATTAGGATTTTTTATGCGTTAGCCAGTGTCTTTTTTTGGTGATCATTCACTACAGATGTGTCAGAAAACCAGATTTTGGACCAAAATGAAAAAGCTGATCAGTGTTCCACTTACTGCCTCTGACTCTGCCTACTGTCAGGTGAGCAGTTTGAACTAATGGGAACACAGCATGAAAATAAACGCTTGATAATACAATGCATAGCCCACCAGAGAAAAATAAACACAAATAAATGCTTGATAAAGCTTAAATGGTGCCTCTTAAGATGTTTCTTGGCTAATCTAGACTATCCTCTCAAGACACTTTTGTATTTCAGAACTGCTCAGCTATGCTTCACAGTTCTCAAATGCAAAGATGTCTCAAGATGACATTTTTGATTATCCAAAAGAGATTTCAAAGAGAACATTTACCTATAGACTAATTTTATTAGGGATGGGCAAACTGGTTCGTCCAAAACACGAACCAACCCGAACATGCCAAAGTGTTCAGAAACGAACAGCTTCCGAACACTTTTGGCTGTTTGGATCAGTTCAGACGACTGCTGTATTTTGGGAAATGGAGCATAAGAAGCACCAGAGCAGGAGGAACCCACAGGAGGGACCAGAGACAAGACTTTGGTTCCTCACTGGATGGCTGAGCTGTCTGTCTCTCTAAGGTGGCAGCTGACTGGGTTGCTGATCTAGCAACCCATGTGGTCCACCTTAGAGCTACACAGAGGAATCAGGACAGAAAAGGAGCAGCAGCTTCTGTAGGTTGCTCTGTGCTGTGGATTCTGTGTGCTTGTGCTGCTTGCATTTTTTTAATTTTGTTTTGCCCCCTTGGGCAACAGAGGAAGAAGAAGTCGCCTGTAAAAAAACAAAAGAACAATTCAATTTTTTATATATATTTATAAAAAGTACTAAAACAAAATAAGTGAGTTAGAAAACTTGGGGAAGTTGGGGGTGGGGAGTAGGGGACTGGGAGTCAGGGACTCAGGAGGGGACTGAGCCGAGGACTGGGTGCGGGAGTCGGGGATTGGAATGGGGAATAGTTATTGTTGAGAGAGAAGACTTGGGGAGGGGAGGAGGAATTTGGAGGAGACTGGGGGCAAATTTTTGTGAGAAAGAACTTGAAGAGAGAGTGCACACAAGAAAGAAGAGAACAAGAGATTGAAGAGAGACTTCACTTATTAAGTATCAGAGCCAGACTACCAATTTTTTGGGGGGTTAGCAGTCTAGCAGAGGGGGTGAAGTCTGTTGAATTGTGCCAGTGTGCCACCCAATTCCACCCCACCCCCAGTTAGCCTTCTTGCTGTTTGCCCAATTGCCCCCTAACAACAAGTCAGCTCTCTCAGTTTTCCTATCTGTGCTCAGTCACTTCAGTGGGGATTTCTATATTCTTATTTTATTTTCCATAGCATACAATCTGTGTGTGTGTGTGTGCATGTGTGTGTAATGAAATCTGCCAGCCAGTCATCGGTGCACCAGAGCCACTTCTTGCATGCTGTGTGACCCCCCTTCCCCCCAAGAAGTCAGTCATCTCTCATCTTCCTCCCTGTGCTCGCACAGTGGGGAATAAGCTTTGACTCAGTGGGCAGGGCATTCTGTCACATAACATGGAACAAATAAAAAAAGAAACATCCCTGAAGGGAAAAAGTACTGTGTCAGAGAGGGTTCGGCCAGGCAGGGTCCCTCAATCTGTGTGGGTAGCAGCAGTGCCTGCAACATCACCCTTAGCATAGGCAGTGTGTGAATTAAATTCTGAGTGTGTGTGTGTGTGTGTGTGTAATAAAATTTGCCAGACAGTCATCAGTGCACCAGTGCCACTTCTTGCATACTGTGTGTGTGATTCTCCCCCCCCCAAGAACACAGTCATCTTCCTCCCTGAGCTCGCTTAGTGAGGTATAAGCTTTGGCCCAGTGGGCAGGGCATCCTGTCACATCATGTGGAATAAATAAAAATAATAACCATTTTTGACCCTGAACAAGTGACAGACTGGCGTTATAAGTACTCCAGAAAATAGTAAAGCAAAAGCCGAGGGTAAAGGAAGTAATAAACATAAAAAAGTTTATTCAAGAGCCCAGAAAGAAGTGGCCCAAACAGTAAAGTACAACAGCAAGCACCACAGTCTGTTGAAGAACTGAACTAAATGCTACTACTATCCATGTGCAGGCTAACTCTCAAAATACTGAAAACCCAGCAAGGGTTGGTGGACTGTCTTTGTCAAGGCTCAGTAGTGTCAAGAGACAGTGGCAATAGCAAGTTGTCTGAGAAAAAAAGTGCAAAAACAGAGTATTCCAATTGTACATAAAGTTAAAGCACTTACAGGTATAAGTCACAGTGGAGTTGCTCGATTCGCAACACATGCATATCAAATAACTCAGTCTGTGACTGCCAATGTTAGCTGTACTGAATGTGATGATGATGATGGTGGTGGTGATGACCATGGTCGTGGTGAGACTGATGATGATGATGATGGCTTGTGACTTTACCTTTAACTGTGTCTCATTCTTGTTCTGACAGTGACAATGTGGATAAAAATAATGACAGCAGTAGAGTGTCAAAAGGGAAAGGGAAAAAGAAAAAGTCAAAGGCACAAGCCATGGAAAGTGAAACAAAGTCTGACAGTAGTGATGATTATTTGATTTGATTTGTTTATTTAAAATCTGAAAAAGTCCATGGGTCAAAGACCCATTTAAATGAGCCACTGGAACACATAACAACAACAACAATAACATAAATGTTTAAACAATGAATATCAACATACAAAATCTTCATACAGATATACATTCACAGACATTATTTGCCACAAGCCATTTTTTAATCAGATTTAAAGTCAGGCAAAGAAATATTTGCACCAACCAGTTCAGATGGTAAGGCATTAAAAATAAATGGTAGGTTATATAGCAAGGACCTTTGACCAAGTGATGTTTTCATAGTTGGTACTGTAAACCAAGTGCAGTGTGATGATCTTGTGTGTGCCTGAGCTGTTGTAGTGTGTTTTTTAAGAGAGCACGATAATGGCAATTGTGCTACAGAGGATTACATGATTGTCTCATTTGATGAACCTGAATCCTCCTCTGATATGTCTTTCCCAGGTAAACCCAGACACTCGACTCCTAGTCCCACTGAGGTCGTTACTAAACATAGACAGCCCACCTCTACTGTTTGGAATCATTTTTACGTAAACCCCAAGGATATTGCTTGCCAAACTATATGTGTGCATTGCAACATGTGTTAATAGGGATGAAAATAAAGAGCATCTTGGAAGCACAACAATGATGTGACATCTTTGTCGAATTCACCTATCATTGTATTTAGTTAAAAAAAACAGTCTATACTGGTGGCTGGAAATCTAGCAGGGCTGTCAGTGAACAGGAACATTCTGCTGAAACAGTGAGAGATCAACACCAGGCAAGATCCAAAAGTCCACTTTCGCCTCACAGTCACTGTCACGATAATTCTGTAAGGTCCTGTGTCTAAATATTCACAAAAACATCCAATTGAACTGGCAATAAATCATAAAATAGAAGAAATGATTGTACTTGATTTGCAGCCATATTGTATTGTGGAAGATGTGGGTTTCAGAAGACTTATGGAATACTTAGAGCCATGATATTTAATGGCAAGTAGAAAATACTTCTCAGTAACCACTGTGCCGCGAATGTATGACAGCTTAGTACAGTAGTTCAAATAAGGCATGCTGTCCGAGAGGCTGAGGACAAGGTAATTCACTTCACTACTGATGTGGACCAGCAGACAAACCATTGCCTATCTTTCTCTTACTGCACACTGGGTCAGTTCTGTGGGCAATTCATCATCATCCTCACGTACTAGTCTGTATGCTACCAATTCAGCCAGTACTACTACTGCCACTACTATCTCTCAGAGCTCAAAAAAACCTGTCACGTTTCAGAAAATGGCAGTTCTCCACATGTCACTTCAAAACACACACACAGCACAGCACATTCAGCAAGAACTGGAAAGACTACTTACTGCTTGGGTCACTTTACAGGGTTTCAAAGTTGTTGTTTTTTGTTGTTGCGGACAATGGTTCAAATATTAAAAAAAGCACTTCATGATGGCAACTACGGTATGTGCATATACAGTACGCTTGTTTGTCCATTGTCCTAACCTAATTGTTCAAAGCTTCTTGGATAATGACCGGCAAGAATCAACCACTGTGGGTACAGTGCACAAAGTGTGTGACCATGTAAACCATTCAGTAAAAGCCTGTGACATCCTTGGTGATGTCCAGAAGGACAAAGGTCTTCCTCATCTCCAGCTTGTTCAGGATGTAGCAACAAGGTGGAATTCAACTTACTTTGTGATTGAATGCATCCTTGAACAAAAGGTAGCTATCATTGAGTATATCATGTACAATGATATTGGGGAAGGCATTGTACTCCATTCTATTCAATGTTCTCTGCTGGAACAGTCGTGTCACATTCTGAAACCATTCATGAGTGCTACAAAAGAGGTCAGTGCAGAAAAGGCATCCCTCAGCCAAGTTATTCCACTCATTCTACTTCTCAAAAAAAAGTTGGAGAAAATGAGGAGCAACTGAGATATGAACCAGTCCCTAGTCAATAACATGCTTACCAGACTTAGCAATGAAGAGAAATTATTAGCCATGACAGGGAGCAAGGAGTATCTCTTAGCAAAATTGCTAGATCCATGTTTCCATAACAGACACCTTCCTGATGTGGTTTCTGATGATATGGAGGAGTTGAACTACAGGCAACTTTTGATTGATGCAAAAGATGAGGCTTCATTATGGGGATTGGCAAGCAGTACTACAATGACACCACCTCAAATTTAAAAGACTGCTCCAAAAACCAGTACAGAAGCAGACAATGAGGAGGATGACATTCATGGTCAGCTGCAGGACACTGAAATTCCACAATGAGAAAATGCATGCTCAGTAGTAAGCATGGTAGATGCATATCTGTCTGAGCCAAACATTAATATTTAGGATGACCCTTTAGCTCTGCCTTGGAGTCTAAGGAGATGATTATGGATAAACCAGTATGTGGAGAAACAGCGCTTGAAGATAAAGAAATATTAGTTTCTGCAGAATATTAAACTCAATCTATGATCCAGCCGGTGAGCATTATGAAGATTACTGATGTTTCCAAAACGGAGACCCTTCAAGAACAGCTTTGCTTCAGCTTGCTGTTCTAGCGCAAAAACAAGACCGACTCAACAAATAGCTGTTTTCGCTAAACTCCTCAGCTACGCCTGTCAGTGTTCAGGAGCAGGCTGTCATTTACTGTGATGCTGAGAATACTGAGGAAACTCCCAAAACCGACTGGTCTGGTGAGTCCTTGCATGTTTCTGCACCTATGTTTGGAAAAACTGTTCAAAATGATTCCTTGTTGGCTGGCAGTAAAGAATCAGGAGCGATTCAGTGCCTAGAGCCTTTATTAGAAATGGAAGAACTTAAACCTGAATTGAACTTGCCGTCTGTTGCTAAGGCACAGTCTAAGGACCCGGATGAGCTAAACTCGGTCTGCGGCAGCTGTTTCTGATCTGCACCATACTATGCTTTCTAAAGCTATGGGGTTTGTTTTTTGGAACCCGCTGGTAACATCCCTGAAAGGTATCACTGACCCTGAAGCTCCCTGTGTGTTTCAAACTGTCCCCTTGAATCAAGATGGGGTTTCGGAATTTTCATTTACAAAATGGCACCAGCTGTTGCATGAGAAAACTGGGGATGAAGGTAAAGACAAACGGGCAGCTGTTATCTTTTCTAAATGGAACTTGAGGACATTAGAAAAAGTGAAAGGCACTGCTTCTTATGAATCTACAAAGGTTAGCTCGGTATCTTTCCCACCTGGTCCACATTCACAAACTCTTGCAGCAGATACATGGTCCCCACAACGAGCTTTGAGTGAAGCAGGGTGGGATTTGCATAAAGGGACAGCTTCCCACACCTGATTGGGGTCCAAAGTTAAACTTTTCTCAGAACGAACCTGCCTGGAAACCTAAGCTATCTGTTGAACCTCTGATATCTGATGGTATTACTGAAGTTCAAAATTCAGTTAGGCCCTCTACTGCAGTCTCACAGACCATTGCTCCCTTGTCTACTGATATTTCTGATTCCTCTTTGATTAAAGGAACTGAGTATTCCTCTAATGTGTCACAAAATAAACCTGACTTTGAGAAACCTTTATTATCAGATATATTTTCTAAAATTAAAAAGGAAGCTGCACCTCATAGGAATGCAGTTAGGCTTCGTTATAAAGGGGGGTTAGAGGTTAGACCTGATAGGCATTATGTGAGTAAATGTTTACTGAAGGACTCCCTGCATTTTTGTGCCTAGAGAGGTTCTCGCTTTTATCAACATTTTAGGTGAAGACAACTTTGATATCAGTTTTCATTCTGCCTATGCTCTGGATTTGTTCTGGGAGCAGTACAACCAGATAAAGTTTTCACCCATATGGACCCCCTTTTTAGTCATACCATTGACTAAACCTTTGATTAAATATGTTACAATTATTTTTCGAAATGAGGGGGTTCATGTGGATGATATTACTTACTTGTTGTCCCAAAAATGTGAGGTAATGAGCTCTCCTGAAGCCATTCTGGATTCCGAGCAGTTTTGGACTGGAGGCTGGAGGTTTAAAGTGAGGCTTAGACAAACTGATGCTGGTATTGATCATATTCCCAATTCTTTTTTGCTGGGGAGGGATAAGGGGGTTTGTTTTTATGCTGGGTAGTCCGGGGCCTGTTAAAAATGTGGGTCTCGTACCCATTTGTCTAGTTCCTACGATAAGCCTAGATGTGATAATTGTGGGGAAATAGGTCATATTGCTTTTCAATGTGCTAATCTTACAAAGTGTGACCTATGCAAAGATACTGGTCATGTGTTTTCAGAATGTGTATGGGTAGCAAAAAATAAAGCTTCTATTGGTAGCCCTGATCTTCTGATTCAGAAGGCCCAAGCCTTAGCAGCTGGTCCAATCCAGACCGAGTCTGCTCCCTCAACAGAAGTCATTACCCCTCCCTGAGACACACCTCATACATTGGGACAGTCTGATGGAAAACCTCTCTCTCTTCCCCTTCTGGGGTTCCCCCTTCCCCTCCTCCCCTTCCCCTTCTTTCTCCTGTCTGCTACAGCTCACAGCAGGAGATGCCACTTCCAGATCCTCCAGTTAATCCCCCAGTGGTTCAGGTTTGGAGGTCCTCAAGGAACCTTAAACCTCCTCCTGCCCCCCCACCCCAAGTAGATATTGAATCTAGCAATCCCTTTGCCATTCTGTCCACACAGTGGGGTGATACAGAAATGGACTGTGGAGAACCAGATTCTCAACCAATACAGGATAGTCCTCCATCCCCATTCCATACACAAGAAGGGTATAAAGGGAAAAAGAAAAAAAGAAGGAAAAAAGATGGTTAACCTGTACTCTGTAAAATGGCTTTCTTTAAAATATGGTCATTAAATGTTCATAGTTTATTGAATCCAAGACGATGGCAGGTAGTTTATGGCTATATTCATGGTAGTTCTATTGATGTATGCTTGCTCCAAGAAATGTAGATGTTTACGCTAGATCAAGCCAGGTTTTTTCAAAAGGAATGGTGCTGGGGCTCTTCCTACTGGTCTTTTAGTCAGCAGACAGCTGATGGTATTGGATTCCTTTTCAATTCATATGGTTTTTCTTTAATCAGAATTATTGATTTAATTCCAGGAAGACTAATGATTCTTGATGGGATGTGGAATTCTATGGTATGTACTAATATACTAACATACTATTTGCCAGCAGATTAGGCCTTACGGTCTATCGAGTCTGCTCGAACCTAGATCCTCAGTTGGATGCCGAGACCCTCCCATCCCTTGTTCTCCAGAAACCCCTATCATCCATCCCCACCCCCCCCGGGACAGGCCATCATCTGATACATCCACTTTCTGTGTCTGTCCCACCCTCTCTTGAAGCCCTCCACTGTGGATCTCTGAACCAGCTCACCAGGCAGTGCATTCCAAGGGTCCACCACCCTCTCGGTGAAAAACCTCCTCCTCTTTTCCCCCCTCACCCTTCCACCTTCCAACTTCAAACCATGCCCTGGTGATACCTCCTGCTTTAGTCTAAAGATCCTCCATGTTTACTCCTATTTATTCCTTTGAGGTACTTGAAGACCTCAATCATGTCCCCCTGTCTCTCCTCTCCTCCAATGAAAACAGGCAGAGCTCCTCAAGTCTGTCCTCATAAGTCAAACCCTAGCCCTCTGATCATATTTGTTGCCCTCCTCTGTACCTCTCCAGGAGCTGTATGTCCCTCTTCAGTGTGGTCTCCAGTACTGTACACAGTACTCAAGGTGTGGCCTAACCAGTCCATTGTACAGCGGCAGAATCACTTCCTGCTCCTAGAGGTGATCCCCTTACGATGCATCCCAACATCCTGTTTGCCTTGCTAGCTGCTCTCCTGCACTGCTCAGAGTTATTCATACATGTATACACCATGACCCCAGGTCTTTTTCCCTATTGAGGCCTCCAGCGCCCCTCCCAGGGTGTACCTGTGTTTAGGGTTTCCTGACCAAGATGCAACACCTTGCACTTGGTGATATTGATATTTAATTTCCATGTGTGAGCCAGCTTCCAGGGTGTCCAGGTCCCCTTGCAGGGCCACCCTCCCTCTTCTCCCTCAACTACTGCTCCCATCTTGGAGTCATCCGTAAGAGACTCATTTCACACCCCATACCTCCTGATGTCCGATATGTATGCATTAACAGGATCGGACCCAGGACCCGAGCCCCTGTGGTACCCTACTACCAACCTCTCTAGGGTTTGAGAGCTCCACAGACCACTACTCTCTGAGTGCGCCCAGCTAGCCAGTTTTCAATCCATCTGACCATCAAAGGGCCTACTCCTAACCCCATCAGTTTCTCCACCAGACCATTGTGGGGGACAGAGTCAAATGCCTTGCTTGAAGTCCAAGAATAATACATCCACAGGCTTACCCTGTCCAGTTCTGATGTTACCCATTCATAGAACTCCACAAGGTTGGTTTGACATGATCTACCTGGCACAAACCCATGTTGCCGACTATCCAGACCTCCCACCTCCTCCAAGTACACCCCCAATCGTTCCTTTAGTATACTCTCCATTAATCTTCCCACCACCGAGGTCAAACTGATGGGTCTATAGTTACCTGGTACTTCCTCGACCCCCTTTATGGATTGGTACCACATGCCTCGCCAATCTAGGTACCCCTCCTGTCTCAAGTGACCTGCTGAAAAGCTCCGCCAGGGGTGCAGCCAGTATGTCCGCCAATTCCCATAGTACTCTCGGATGAATGCCATCCGGCCCAGGAGATTTGTTTTTCTTTAGGGCCTTGAGGGCTAACCACACCCTTTTGGTGGAGATAGCATCATCCATCCCCTTCCCCTTACTGGTCTTTTTATCCTTATCCAGATGTGACACCCCTGGGGTATCTTTCCCTCCCTCTTGCTCCATTTCTGTTGCTCTCCTGATCCCACTCCCTGCCGCTTCTATCCCCTTCATGCCTTGCTTTGTAGATATCCCATCCCCCTTCCTAATGAACACAGAGGCAAAGTACTCGTTAAATACCTCTGCCTGGTCCCTCGCCTCTTCCACCCACCCTCCTTCTGATCTCAATCTGCTGAGATGGCCCTTAGTTTTTCTCCACTCCCCAATGTACTGGAAGAACCCCTTTTCCCCTCCATGTATCCCCTGTGCCAGCCACTGCTCTTTACTGGACTTTGCTCCCCTCACCATACGGGTGACTTTTCTAGATGCAAGCTGGTACATTTCCTTATCCCATCCCCTCTTGTTGTTTTATATTTTTTAGGCCGCTTTCTTTCTCTGACTGCTACCTGTACCTCACTGGACCACCAGCATGGTTTACGTGACCTTGCTCCCTTACGTTTCAACTTAGCGCAGATCCTGACTGCCTCATGAAGTCCCCATTTTATGACCTCCCATCTCCTTTCCACACTTGTCATTGAGGTAATCCCCTTCAAGTGATCCTTGAGAATATTTCCCATGCCCATAAAGTCTCCCCCCTGAAGTCCACTGCCAGTGTCCTAGATCTCACCCCCCACCCCCCATGCTTATTTGAAACCAGACAGTATTGTGGTCACTCCCAGTCAGGGGGTCCTGTACAACTATGTCCCTTACCAGATCCCCATCTGCCAGAACCACATCCAGGACATGCCCCTCCCTTGTGGGCTCCATCACATGCTGTGTTAAGAACACATCCTGGAAGCCATCCAGCAGCCTCTGCTCCTTGGCCATCTTAGAGGACATGGTTCCCCAGTTTGTACCTGGCATATTAAGGTCCCCATCAACACCACTCCTTCCCTTTTGGACCACACTGGACAATGATGTTGTCCAGCAAACCATCCTCTAGAACATCACTCATCCCAGGGGCCTATATGCTACTCCCAGCTTGACCTTATCTCCTGCTGGGGATCGAAGGTGACCCATAAGGCCTCCACGCTTCCTCTGCCTCTCTACTATAGCAATTTCTATATCATCTCTAATGAACATAGCCACTCCACCCTCTGACCTCCTTTCTATCCTTCCTAAGCATAGTGTACCTGTACATTTAGGTCCCAGTCATGGTTTTGTTGGCCCACGTCTCACGTGATTGCCGCCACATCACCCCCCTCGAACAGCATGGCCTGGAACTCCGCAACTTGTTTCCCAAGCTCCTGGCATTTACTAACACCAACCCCCACCCCTTGCTCCTGGCATTTACTAACACTAATGTACTAATGTAGATTCAGTAATGTTTACTGCTCTCAGATAAAAGCAGAATGGGTAGCTCTTTTTCGATGCTTTGGCCCTTTCTAATAACCTCCTTTAAAGTCTTTTTATGTGGAGACTTTAACTGTGAGCTACAGCATGTAAAAAGTGGACTCACATGCAGTGGAAAATAATGTATTGTGATTCCAATGTTTTGTTTCAATTAATAGACACATCATAATTAATAGATAGTAGATGTTTCCAACACAGTTGTCCAAAATTTACTTTCAAAAGGAATACCTCTACATCTGCAATTGATTACATGTTTCTTTCAAATAATCTCCCCCCCTGTACATTTTATCCTTTCCCAATGGCCTTTTCAGACCATTTGCTTCTTAAGTGTGTTTTTTCTTCTAGTTCAGTACTATCACCCCAAAAGACAAGGTGGAAACTGAGTTCTCCCATGTTAAAATGTCCATTAGTGATAAATAAAATTAGGTCATTACTCATTGCACGGCTCTCAGTCTCAATTCTTTATGATGATTTGGGAGAATGGTGGAGGGAGTCTAAAGAGGATTTAAAAATAATGTTAATAAGTCAAGGAAGGTCAGGTGAAAATTTAAAATTTCTGCATTATTTGAAGTTGCACCAGCAGTTATATTATTTATTCTCTATGGTAAACACTTCAAAATGTGATTATTCTAGTCAAATAGCAATTATAAAACAACAAATGCTGGAGGTACAATACGATAGGGTGAGTACAATGAAAGTACTTTTTCAGGAAGGCACTCAGAAACAACCCCATGGGGATCCCTATGAAGCCTTCAAACAATATAAATCCAAAATAACAATGTCCTCTCTGATAAATCAGGATGGGCACTTAGTTTAGGATAGTGCTAGTATTCATGATGCAATAAAAGAATTTTTGCTATTGCATAACCCATTGGTGCCCCCTAGTGTGGAGGATATGGAATTTTTTTTAAATATGATAAAACTTCCTAAACCAGGTTGTGATAAGTCCAGTTTAACTGGTCCTATTACAGCCACAGAAATTGAGGGTGCCATTCAATCCCAAAAGAATGGGACTTCTCCAGGGATTGATGGATTTACGTCTGATTTATATAAAACATTTCTTTCTGAATTTTCGGAATGTCTGGTTCTGGTGTTTCATTTTTTCCTCTCAACTTTTAAATTTCCTATTTGGTTTTTGGAGGGTTTGTTAATTTTTCTATTTAAATCAGGGAATAAAGAGAATTTGGATAATTGGAGACCAATTACAATCCTAAATTCTGACTATAAATTACTAACTGGAATTTTAAATTCAAGACTCAGGACTTTTGCTAGTACAGTAATTTCTCCTTCACAATATTGTGGGATCCCTGGGAGAAAGATACAGCAGGCCCTTATGATTATTAGGGATTTAATTGAGCATTTTTCTTTAAATGGACAGTCAGCGTGTATCATTTTAATAGACCAAATGAGGGCTTTTGATCGGGTTTATCACCCCTATTTGTTTTTTACTTTAAAACATTATGGGGTTCCAGCCTCCTTTTTGGAGTGGATAAAAACACTTTATGACACTACTATTATTCATCCAGTTATTCATAATGAAATTACAGAAGGTTTTCATATAACTACAGGGGTACGTCAGGGTTGTCCATTGTGCCCACTACTATATTTATTCACAATACATATGCTAATACAATCTTTATTGCAACATCCAAGGTGGAAGGGGGTATTGGGATCCCCAATTCTGGATGAACTGCATTTGCATGCATATGCAGACATCATTTGTGAGGTTCTTTTTTTCGGACTATAATCAAATTCCATTTTTTTTAGACTTAATGGTCACTTATTCTTTAGTTTCAAACTCAAAAATTAATAAAAACAAAAGTCAAGGAGTATTTATTGGGGTAGGTTATCCTGATGAGATTAATATTCAAGGCCTCCAGATCTCTTCAAATCTGGTTAAAATTTGGGGATTATTGTATGGACCTCAGAATCTTCCAAATGTGAACTGGGATATTGCATTATCGTCTGTTAATAGCAAAGTGCAAATTTGGAAACACTGGAAATTGGCAAAATTAAAAAGGATACAGGTGATTAGATGGTTTTTAATTCCCATTTTACTATATACTGCAATGATATTCCCACTTCCACAAGAATTTGAAACTAGAATACACAGTTTATTTTTTCAAATGGTTTGGGGTAACAGACTTAACCCCATTAAGAGACAATATACCTATCTGGCTAAAGAAAAAGGGGGTTGGGAATGGTGGATCCAGTCACATTTTTTATTACCTTATTTATATCACAAAATGTTAAGGTGGGATTATTGCCATCTGCATCTAAGTGCAGTTCATTACTGAAACATGTCTTAATTCATTATTTTTCGGCCTGGTTTACGATTCCCCCAAAACTATCACAATATTTGCAGGTTCCACAATTTTTTAAACCAGTAGCAAAAAAACCTTTTAAGTGGGGTCTTTCGAAACAAATTATAAGAGAGAGAGAAAGGGGCCTAAGTTGTATGATACTGTAATGTTGTTATTATATCCTTCCATGCCTGCCTTTAAAAAATTGCCCTTCAACATAAATCCCAGGGGTACTTTTTCAATTAAATAATCCCAGATTACCAGGTTTTATGTGGGAATTTTTATGGTTAGCTGTATATAGTAGGATTGGGGTTAGGGGTAATGGCAAACATAAGGCTAAAGATGAAAGAGTATGTCCTTTTTATGGCTCTACTGATCAAGAAGAAACGGTTGAACATTTTTTCTTCCATTGTACATATGCTAGCTCCCTTTGGAAATTCCTGGCTTTTAAATGGAATATGAGATGGTTGTTACACTAAATTATGATATCCTGCTTTTGGGTCAATTTCATCAGCTTGGAAGAAATTATTATACAGAGACTTTACAGATTTTTTGTGGTTGTTTAAAATACTATTTATGGCAGGTTAGATGCCAATGGGTCCTTTATCAAAAAGTAATGTCTTGTGATACAGTAGGTTTGCTGATCCAAGGGGCTATGGAGAGGGTGTATTTAAAAGATTTACAAATTGGTACCGCAAGAAAGGTGACCAACTGGTGGAAAGGGTTTACACTGTTTATAAAATATAAATAGGTTATGGGTACTCACAGGAGTCTTTGGATATTAATTATTTTAAAAAAAAGAGGGAAGAAAGAGGGGTTTTCATTAATTTGGATATGTGAGGGTGGAGTGTTATGTATATATTGTATGTAATATTGATTGTTGAGATCCGATTGATAACTCTTTATTTTCCTGATATGTATTATGTTTTTGTGAGACTTATCATTTTTATATTCTTTATATTTTTTGATGTTATAATAAAAAATTCCCCTACTCTTTTCAATAAGTGCCATGTGATCTTTAACATTCTCCTGAACTACCACCAATCCAGGCAGATAGGACCTTGATTTAACATCTCATCCGAAAGACGGCACCTCAGAAGTGCAGCACCCCTCTCATGCTGCACTACAGTGTCAGTACTGGGATATTAACCCAAGTGCCAGATGTGGGAACTGAACCCACAGCCCTCTGATCTCCCAGCTTCAGAGGTGAGTGTGCTACCAACAGAGCCACTGACACTGCTATCATGGTTTAACCAGAGAGTAATGTCAGCCTGGAATCACCTGCCGCATGAAGTACTGGGATGTAAATATATGAAGACATTTAGGACAAAGCTAGACCAAGTCTATGCAGGGATTTCTACCAGATCTCCCCTTGTGTAAAGGGACAAGCGTTAAATGGGCCATAAGGCTTTCCATGCTCTATCAATTCTATGAGATTCTATGAGAAACATCACATAAGGACACTGTGGAGGAATGTGCACTGGGTAATATAAGTATTACTCCTTTATCTTCTAATGAGCCATAGAGTTTTACAAAGCATGGTGTTATGTGACTTATGTAACTCAGACTTAGTGTAAGTAGGGTAGAGAGAACATTCCAATGTATTAGAGAGACTTACAGGAGTGGAATGTTTAAGTCCTGGATGGGAGTATCATGCTTGTTTCTGTTGCTTTTCTATACTACTTTACAACATACCTGTCTTTTGTTTTTCATTTACTCTTCTTTAAATAAGTTTTTTTTGTTTGTTTTCAACCATGGTTTTACTTTGTTTTTCTTTAACATATGCACCTCTTATGAATAATTATATTTCATTTTATTAAAAATTCATTCTATTCCTCATCAATAAGTGACATGAGATCTTTTACTTCTAACTGGACAGTGACCAAAGATGATCAGAAGGGACTTTGGTTTAACATCCCATCTGAAGGATGGCATCTCAGTTGTGCAGCACCCCCTTTACTGCACTGCTATGTCAGTTATGGGTATTACCCCAAGTACCTGGTGTGGGACTTTACCCCAAGTACCTGGTGTGGGGTTAGAACCCAGGACCTTCCAATCTTCCAGCCCCAAAGTCCAGCAGGCTACCAAGTGAGTCACTGACACTGTTAAATAAATAAAGTGGATGTCTGGCAATTGCTCAAACTGAGCGGGAATATAGCGCAGTGGTTTAAGGCTCTGAGCTACAAATCTGGTGACATCCAGCAGACCAGACCTAGGTCTGAATCCCACAGCTTCCCCTTGCATACTGTGTGACTCCTGAGCAAGTCACTTAACTTCCCTGTGCTCCCAGGTTGCTCCTGTTAAAAAGCTTTCAGCTTAGTGTGCTGCACCTGGTTAAATAATAATAAATAACTCCATGAAGCTGGCATTGAGGCAATTTTAAGATAGATACCAGGAAGTACTTTTTCACAGAGATGATGATCAAACAATGGAATAGGCTGCCAGAGGAGTTGGTCTGTGCAAAATCAGACAGAGGGTTCGAAAGAGTGCAGGACAGATAAAAGGGCTTAGCAAAAACACATCAGAAAAGAAGGGGGGGGTGAGGAGTCTCTAGGGCTCTCTCATTCAATAATTGTTAGGTAAGAAAAGGCAGACACAATGTGCTAATGGGACTTTTTCTGCTGATAGATTATATGTTTCTGTGGTTCTTGCTCCAACCCAGGCAACATATTCTCTGATCAGTGCTTCCTGCTCCTGTGCCATGTATTTGGGGCACCACTTGCAAACAGTTCCTTGTGCAGTCATTGTTACCCAGATAAAGGGTGACAGCAGTTAGATGACAACACTACTGTATACTGTGCTGCACACAACACAGCATTGTTGCTGTTAAAAAGCACCTGACACCATGCAGAAAACCTTGAAAAGTTTAAGATTGTGTTTGACACGTTCTGTAATTCTTTTACACTTTTCCTTTATTACTAAAGTCTGTTGCATGAAAACAAGATCACTTGCCCTTAGACTTTGTCTGCTCTGGCTGCTTGTCTACACCTGACATCATAATCCCCTGTTTATATCATGTAGGTCCTGGGTCTTAGAGTAAGTTTTATGCTATGTAATGAATGTCAGTATTTGTGTTATGTATGTTATATGTTTAAGCAATAATGCACAGCAGGGTGTGTGTTGTGCTGGGATAATGTCATGCCTGGGGTGGTTGGGCATGAGGCCAGAGGCCAAGTGCATCCAACCACCCCAGAAGTGATGTTATCCCAGCATAACACACACCCTGGAGTGCATTATTGCTATTATACAATGGCTTGTTTTGAAAATTAAAAAAAAAAATAATGAAAATATATGTTTGTTTAAGTTTTTAATTGATTGTTGGTATGTGGAGGCATACTTTTTAACAAAAAGTCCACAGTTTCTATTATGTGCAGCAGGTGGCACTAGTGCTACTTAGCTGTTTTTTACTGTTGTGGGTTTGTTCTGCCTGCCCATTCCTCATAGAGAAACACATTTTCTTTTGTGTTGTAGTCTGTCCCCCAAAACTGGCACCACCACTCCTTCGGTGTAATTGAGTTCGCCCCACTGGCTGCAGTGTGAGTAAGTGAAGATGCACGTGTTTTTTTTTTCATAAGAAACCACAATGTGAAGGATGTGTGAGTTGTGGAGACTTTCAGATTTCTGTGAGTGATAAGTCATCTTGACTCATGTGGACCAGCTGTTGGGATGGGTAAAGTTTTGAGTCTGCATCAGGTGTTGGGAGAGGGCATTATGAACACTGCCAAATATAGTGAAGTATGAGTTAAACTGATTTTGGAAGCAACCACTACCTGCTGCTTTGTGACAGAATGGATGACCTCATGTTCCATTGTGATGCTGTGCCTGTGTGACCGAAAGTGAAGTGGGCGCTATGGCAGTGTCTCAAAGAAATTAAAAAAAGTGAGGATTTCTTTAGGGGAATGATCAGTGCTGGGGAGTGTTGGGAGGGAGTCTTTTACTTCTAATACAGAAGGAGTCGGAAGCTAGTAATGCAGCTTGCGAGCGGGTGAAGCAGGCAGCAGAGTGGGGATCACTCATGCAGGCTGTGTGGAGTAATTTCCATTACAGTTGATGTGGTCATCTGTGTGCTGGGACTTGAGCCATGATGTTGTACTGGGATAACATCACAGGTCTGGCCCCAGACTTACCAGTCAGAGCCCAGGATTTTTCTTTGCTATTGTATATTGAATGTTTCTTCATATAAAAAGTTCAATAAACTTTAATTTAAAAAAAAAAAATCCCTGTTTATGCCATCATAATCCTCTGTACAGCAACAGATTCTAACATCATAAACAGAAGTGCAATGTCAGGTGTGACTTCATAATCCTCTGTTTATGACATCATTGTCCTCTCTACAGCAACAAATTGTGATGCCATATACAGAACTGCAATGTCAGGTTTAGGCAAGCAGCCACAGTAGATGGTCAAAGATCCTGTTTTCATGCATATGTTCATAGAAATGAATGAATCAAGGTGAGAACTACAAATAAACTATGATGTAATCTGACACGTTTGTAAACATCACATACCAGTTTCTGCAACAACATTATGAACTCTTTACAGGAAGAACAATCATCAGCATTTAATATAGTGCTTTCCATACACAGTGTATTCCAAAGTGCTTTACAAGCAATGCATGTCTGGTAGTGAAGTGACTGAATGTGTAGTGTCGGCCATATCGCACATCAACACCCACACACAGCCTGGACAATTGCATGATCTGGTTTGTGGGAAGGGGAACGTTAGCCAGGACACCGGTCTCGTACTCTTTTTGTGATGCATGCCCTGGATTCTTTTACTTCCACCTGGACACCCACCAGGATGGGTAGAAGCAACCTCAGTTTAATGTCTCAACTAAAGGAGAGCACACCCCAGCAGTACAGCATCCCCTCATACTGCATTTGGATGCCAACGTTTTAGGTATGAGTCCAGTCCCAGTCCGGGACAAGAACCCATGACCTTCTGATCCAGAGGCTGATATGCTACCAACTGAGCCACACTGACACCTTTAAAAGCTGTATATGCATTCCTGCATGGCAAACTTGCCAGAAGCTGTCTGCAATGCAGGGCTGTGGCTTGGATGTATTGGTGGTGCTGTCTGCTCCCTTTTTTTGCACTTACAGGGATAATGACATGCTAAATGCCATGTGACCTATTGTACATAAAAGCCCTAACCTTATTGTAAATGTGAATCTGTAGATCCATCATCTATGTGTGTATTACTCCCGGGTTGTGCCTAAAAATAGGCAACTGTTTGTCTAGTGCACCTACCTGGCTAACAAAAACTAACTAACTAAATAAAAAATGTGTTATTTATTTATTTACATTGATGTTTTGCACACAGAGTGTATAATTAGTGCATTTGCATAATATACTGTATACCAATATAGCAAAGTGAGTCTTACATGCTAACTAGTTTGCACAGCACTAATTTGATGCCCATGCTGTGAACAGCATCTTCATAACATCACTGCAGAGTGTGGGACACACAAGAATGATACAGTGGTATTGTGCAAACAGATGGCTCTGTATGTTTGCACTAATGTGCTGTGCATGACTGCATGTTGTACATCTGTCACATATGCAGTCTGCATGCAGCCCCTCCCACGTAAAGAACACCAAAGTTATGCAGTGCAATTTGTCATTTGTGCAGTTCAAACACATCCCAAACTTTATATTTGCTGCACAAATCACCCTCAGCACTCCAGACTGCTAGGGACATTCTGCAGAGTAGGGCTGTGCAAGGGTCACGTCGTATTGTCCACAAATAGTAGGGCTTCCTAATAAGGGAATATTTGTATTCAGAATCTATTGGTCAACAAACAACTACTTTAATTAAATTTAATAAAAACCTTGCTCCCACCCTTGCTTATTTTTCAATGCCCCACTCTCCTCACCCAGCCCAAACACACTTAACACAGAAAATAACGTGACTCCCATCTCCCCACCCACTGCCAATCCCACCCTCCTCCCCCAGCATCCATAATATTTGTATTTTTAATTTTGTAGGATATGGCACAACCACCAGCCTCCATGGCTGGCTGCTATCCTCATGAAATAAAAGTGCTTATCTGCACTAAACAAAGAGTACCCTAATGTCTTCTTCCATACATCCAACCTGGCAGCCCCCTTATCCCACTCTTTACCCCCCAAGTGCTCAGTTTATGCCATGGAAGGTGACCAGCACAACCTGCCCTACCCCACAGTGAGTTGCCTTCTGATGAATGGACACACTTGCAAGCTTGCGCAGTGTGATAGTAAAACCAGTTGGTTTTACTATTGGAGTGGACGGATTGTGCCAGTCATCCAACAGGGGACTAAAACTTTAAAAATGCAAAGATTGTGAGTGCTGTGGGAGGAGGGTGGAATCAGAGTATAGACAGAAGATGGGGATGGGGGTCACATTATTGACTGTGCTTAGGCATGGTGAGGATCGGACATTGAAAAACTAGCAAAGGTGGGCAGAAGGTGTTTTTTCTATTTTTTTTTTTAAATCACAAATAACTAATACCCAAATAACAAATCTTTGAGTGAGTCCCTGTTTGACCCTATCCTACCCAGTGATCTATTGTCTAGATGAGATTTTCGCACTTACCTCCTCCCTTCTCCCTGACTTACTGCCATCTCCCTGAGTATCTGTTAAGCCCCTCACTCTGTTCCATGCTTGAACCCATTAATGGTTTTGTGCCCACCACCTCAGTTGGTAGGCTGTTCCACTGCTCAACTACCTCTCTGTAAAGTACACTTATCTCACATCCCACATATTGTGTCATGTGTGATCTCTTTATGGTGCATCATGTTACACAGGTGTCAGTTGCCATGCAACCGTGGCGTTCTGTTGGTCTAATGGCACATGATCTTACCATGTCCTGTTCCACTACAACCCATGTGCATGAAATGTCAAAAACCCTCCACACCCCTACAGTAGTAGCAGCAAGTTGATTTGGCAAGTTATTTTCCCAAAGTTTCTGGAGATTTCTGAAGAGATTTAAATGAGATTTTCCTGCATCATGGGCAGCCCAAGAGATTCTTCACTCTAGATATCACAGGTGACAACTTGCTTAATTGACTGCTACCAGTGTGTGTCACAAGTGTGTAATGCACACATGTGGCTATTCTACATCCTTGACTGATATCTCAACACACAGTACAGGTGTTGGTTTCTTGCCATTGCCGTGTTTGCTGCACTATTTCTGCTGTTTAGCACATTAGAATCACTGCATTAGGGTACAGACTGCATGTTGAGGACCAGTCTCATTGTTTGTCTACACACATACTCCCTCCTGCCTTATTTGCACTCATGGGCCATCTGCAGTTTCAATGGTGGTCCAGTCCTTGTGGCCCATGTGCTGGCTATGTATTGCAGTGTGCCTGCACTGCATGTTAACGTGTGCTCTTTCCCTTTGATAAGTGACTCCCAGGAAACACAAAGGTGGCAAGTGCATCTGGCTGTCGAAGGCTGTGAGCAGCTCCTCAGTGGCAGGTTTTCCTGCTAAAAGCCTACAGGGCAGCAGTATAGCAGAACACTTCCACCATATGGATGGCAGCAGACATAAACAGTGCCCCCATCAATGACCTGATGGCAGCTATGTGGCAAGGCTTAGCAGCAGCGGCCATACCAGTGGAGGAAGAGGAGGCCCAGGAGTAACAGCCTCATTGGATTTTTTTGTTGTTGTTGTTTTTTGTTTTACTGTTGTGGGTGGGTATGGGGTCTGGCCTGTGTGGGTGGGTGGGTGGTTTTTTTTTGACAGTTATTGTGTCCTTTTTGTCTTATTTTCATGTTTTTTTCCTCAGGTTAGGTCCATGTTTTGCTTTGATTATTTTTGTAACTTTTAATGAAGAGTATTTTTTTTTCCTACAACTGCATCTGTGTGTTTTTTTGGGTGGTTCATGCCAATTTATATCTGGGCATTTGTGTGGTAGCAGAACATATTCGACTCCCTTGTCAGTTCCACACTAGTGTTTTTGTACTGCTCAGTCACATATGAGGGTCACTGCCATGTTATAGTTTGACGCATTAGCTATCCTTTGTCCACATGCTGTTCTTCATGCTGGCCATTTGGTGTCACTGTTACAGTGCTGTTTACTCTATGAGTATGATTTATCGCTGTGAACAGTATTCATGCATTTTAGCGCATGCACTATCACACTGTGCATTGTACAAATGCAGCTCTTCATCCTACCATGCACAGTTTCAACACGCTAAAACACTTTATTGCACTGAATAGTGTCAGTTCAGAATATAGGGCCTTTTGTTTTCGTACAAAGCCTCAATACCAGGACATTGTTTAAAGATTAATTTATTCAGCTGAAGTGCTTTACACAGAGACTTTTCAGTTAGATATGAATTTAGCGAATCTTTCTGAATCTACATTAAGCACTCTAGCTAAATAAATAAAAAAAGTATCTTTATGTAATACATTTTGCCTCAGAAGTTGGAGTAAAGATCCACTTTCTAATTAGATTCAAGTTATATTTCACATTTTTTTAATTCAGGTTTTTATTACAGTTTCAGTTTACAATTATCCAACATTCATTACATGTGCATTGACAACAGTAACATACAGTATTACATTTATAATGACCATTAAAAGCAGAGACAGTATATCTAACAGGAGCTGTTTTAGGGAATAAAAAAATATTTATTTATTTAACAGACTTTGGGATTACAACCTTTGAGTCAGGGACTCATTTACAAAGGCTCTGAATCAGAAAAAACAAATACAAACACTTAATACATATAGACATAGAATGGTAGCGAAAGGTTACAGTTTTTTCAGTTATACAATATTGCAGAATCAAGATCAGCTATACATTGCATTGAATGTGTTACCGAGAGCAGTATTTTACAGTTTTCAAGATAAATAATGATTTACTGGCCAGGGCATTAATTCCCTTAGAGATACAACCCTTTTCAAGTTTATAATATCATAGTAAATTCTTCTGTTCAAAACATTGTCACTTGTTACCAGCATTGTTCAGGTGGAAGTAGTTATGTATATACAGGACCTGCAGTCCTGGTTACACAGCTGTTACTGTGCTACCTGTACTGGGCACCTGGATGTGAGTCTGTCTTGAGAGGTCTTCAGCTAGTCTGGTGCCTACACATGTTCTGTGCCCTGCCTAGGGTCCTCTATGTTTTTGTGCTCAGAACCTTTGACCTAATGCCCTGTCCTGTTGGGAACTCAGGGACCAGCATGTAGCCTGACATATTGTATTCCTCAGTGATCTTACAATATCTAGAGAGAAGGTACCCTCTCCATATATTAGTGAAGTCCTGTAGTTTCTCTCTGGTGGCAGACTGCATCCTCTCCTAACTGGCTGTTTTCCCTAGTTCAGTCAGCCATTCTTCCAAATGGGTGAGTGCTGATCCCTCCAGTGTCTGAGAATCATACATTTTGCAGTGATGAAGGCACCTGTCAGTCGGCTGTGAGTGAATGTGTTTAGCCTTTGGTATGGGTAAGGCACAGCATTCAGATGAAGGTCCAGCATAACCAATGGTGGTGTGAGAGATCACCAGATGTGACCTCCCTGCACACCTTCTGCACTGCCTCCCAATGTGTGTTAAGAATGGGACAGCTCCACACCAAATGCGTGACAGTGCCTACATCTGCACTGCATGTCTAGCATTTTTCAGTACTCATCACCCCTTGCCTACTGTATGTAGTTCATCTGAGGTTATATGCCACTTCTTTAGGATTTTCTGTTGTGTGAAGTGGTATTTAGAGTTTTTCACCCTGGTGGCCAGTTTTTTCCAGCAGTTGCTCCACTCCTGGGTGTAAATCTCACAGTGGAGTTTCTGCATCCATTGGCTCTGAATGTTCAGAGAGACATCCAGCTGCCCCCTGAGGAGGACCTTGTGTATATATATATATATATAGCTGGCTTTATGGTTATGCATATATATATGGCTTTATGATGAGCGGGTGGAGGTGACAGAAGGATATTATCCAGAATCATTGGTTCAGGGACCCATAACTTGGGGCCAGTAGAGGAGTTAGGGTATGCTTCAACTGCAGATACCTCCAGTGATGAGTCTGCAGGAGGTCACATACAGTAGCTCCTTAAGCTGCTGGTCTCATCTATTACATGCTGCAACATACTGATCTCTTTCCTTTGCCAGTCCAGCCAGATCACTGGTTTCTCTCAATGAAGATTTAAGTAATGGCCCAGACAGGAAGGTGGGGGTAATGGTTTTAGGACCACTTACAGAGTGTGGCCATTGTGATGCCCTCTGAGGCCGAGTGTTTGAGCATGTGGCGGGTCTGGAGTTCTCTTAGGAGCTTGCTGAAGCAAACACCTTGAACCCATTCTGTTGTTATGAGAGCTTCCTCACACTCTATCACCTGGGGAAATCCAAGTGTGCCTTCCATGTCCCGGTGGATGTTATTTGATGGAGTGTATGCACAGTCCTTTTGAGGTCGAAGTCAGGTAGGTACAGGTCACCCATTGAAAATTCTGGAATCAGTTCCTTTTGGCCCAGCCTTCTGGGGCCTCAGCCCTAGAAGAAGGATAGCATACCCACCTGAAGCTTTTTAAAAGTACTGGGTCTATGACCATGAGGAGGTTGTCCAGGACATACCATATCCTGGAAGCCACCATCATCTGGCATGCATGTATTCTCCCCTAGTGGGATAGATGCAGATGCATCCATCTAGCAAAGTCCTTTCCTAGCTCTGCTATCAAGGGATCCAGACTGATTTTATCCATGCTCTTTACATCTTAGTTGAACTTAATCTCCAGATATTTCACTTTTCTGGGTGCCTTCATAATGCTCCATGGGTAGCCTGGTAGCAGCTAGTTGTTTCATTGGATGCTAGGAAGAGAGATTTTGCTACATTTACCTTACAGCCAGAGATTTGGTCATAGCTTCCAGTCAGCTCCATCGGGGGTAGGAATGGGATAGACTCATGTAGACTCATTAAGGGGAGAACTAGTGACACCACTGACTAACAAATCATGGGAAGATGGTGTGGTACCTGAGGACTGGAGGAAGGCCGATGTGATTCCCCTTCACAAAAGTGGGAGCAAGACAGAGGCAAGAACCTACAGACCTGTCAGTTTCACCTCTGTGGTAGGGAAAGTGATGGAATCACTTCTGAAAGAAAGAATTGTTGAGTGCCTAGAGGAAAGTGGGGCACAGGACGCAAGGCAGCATGGGTTCACAGTGGGAAGGTCATGACAGATGAATCTAATTGATTTCTTTGACTGGGTGACCAAAGTAGTAGACCAGGGAGGGGCTGTGGATATGGCCTACCTAGACTTTAGCGAGGCATTTGACACAGTCCCACACGAAAGATTAATAATCAAATTAACCAGCCTGGAAGTGGGTCATTGGGTGGTAACCTGGGTAAAACATTGGCTGGACAACAGGACACAGAAGGTAATTGTAAATGGAGTCCACTCTGAAGAAAGAGGGGTTACTAGTAGGGTTCAGTACTGGGTTCAGTCCTTTTTAATGTCTTTATAAGTGACATCGCAGAGGGACTAGAAAGAAAAGTATGCCTCTTTGCAGATGATACAAAGATCTGCAACAGAGCTGATATACACGGAGGCATGGAAAGGATGAGAAGGGACTTGGCAAGGTTGGAGGAATGGTCATAAGTATGGCAGCTTGGATTCAATGCAAAGAAGTGCAAAATAACGCACCTGGGAAACAAAAACTCAGGGGAAGATTACACAATGGGAGGAGAGGTAGTAACAACAACAAAAGTGGAAAGGGATCTGGGGGTAATCATATCAGATGACCTTAAGGTTAGCAAGCAATGTGAGAAGGCAGTAAGGAGGGCTGGGGGATGCTGGGATGTATAGGGAGAGGCATCACCAGCAGAAAACAGGAAGTTGTTATCCCTCTGTACAGACAACTGGTGAGACCCCATCTGGAGTACTGCATCCAGTTCTGGAGACCCCATCTCCGCAAGAACATAGACAGGATGGAGGCAGTCCAGAGGAGGGCAACTAAAATGGTGCAGGGTCTGCAAGAGAAGCCACATGAAGAGAGACTAAAGGAGCTTAACATGTATACCCTTGAGGAAAGGCGGGAGAGGGGGAACATGATAGAAACTTTTAAGTACCTCAGTGGAATCAACAAAGTCCAAGAGGGTAGCATCTTTCAGAAAAACAAATTTGCAAGAGCAAGGGGACACAATTTGAAGATAGAGGGGGGACAGCTCAGGGGCAATGTGAGGAAGTATTTTTTCACAGAGAGGGTGGTAGACTCATGGAACAGCCTTCCTGATGAGGTTGTGGGGTCTAAAACTGTGGGAAAATTCAAGAATGCATGGGACAGACATAAGGCAATTCTTGTGGGGGGTAGGAAGAAATAGGTTGTTGGTTAACTAGGATTTGAAGTTTATCCTGTAGGTAGGGAATGGGCAGACTAGGTGGGCCAAGTGGTCCTTATCTGCTGTCAAAGTCTATGTTGGTCAGGGTTATCATGATGTCATCCGCAAAGGCTAGAGTCTTATGTTGTCCACTAGTCAGACCCCAAAGTTATGAGGGTATTATCATACGGCTTGGAGCAGAGGTTCTTAGGCCAGAATGAAAAGTAGGGGTTATAAGGGTCATGGATTGGGTGAGATGGGCTTTAAGGGTTGATTTGAAGAACAGTGTGGAGGTAGAGCCACGTATGGACTGAGGAAGAGAGTTCCAGAGTCTGGGCATGAAGGATGAGAAGGCCTGTTCACCCATTTTAGTTGCAGACCTGGGCGTGACAAGTTGAGAGGGATCACAATATCTGAGGGAGTAGGCAGCACTGGTGCTAGGAGGGGGCAGTATGGCTATAGCAGGAGAGAAGGACTGAAGTTGCTTATATAAAAAGCAACCCAGGGTGAGAGATCACAATGCTGAGGGAGATAGCCACCCTAAAGAGCTGTATAGTGAGCAGTGGTGAGTGAGGCGAGGTGGTGAGAGGACATGGAGGCAAACATTGTTATAGTGATGTCCCACTTGTGTAAGACACCTGAGGGGGCATTAGATATGAGTAGGGACCCATATTATAGGAAAGGGAGGAGTAAGCCCTGGGAGATGGTCTTCCAGGGTTGGTGTGTAAGAAGGTGCTTAAGACTGGACTTTGAAGGTGGCCTCAAGTTGCTGGAGCTCCTTGTTCTTAGCTCTCCTGGTTTTGCAAGTGAAGGCTATGAACTTCCCATGGATGAAAACTTTGAGCGTATCCCATCTAATAGCTACCAATGTATCAGCTGGTTTGTTATACTGCAGGAATTCCTCTATGTCCGTAGCCAGTTGGTGACATAATGTGGGGTCTTAAGACGGAGGAATTAAGGCAACATTTGGCCCTGTTGGGCACCACTGAGTTACACAGTAGCCAGTTGAAGGATACTGGGCTATGGTCAGACATTGCAGCTACATTAATTTTTGCTTACACATCCTCTCCACCCATGTCACTGGCATTAACCATAGATCAGTTCTGAAAAATGTGCTATGGAGCTGGGAGAAGGAGGAGTAACCCCACCCATTGGAATGTGTTAGCCACCAAATATCCGTTGTGCCTAGCTCCTTCATCACACCATTTAGAGCAAGTGAGGCAGGGAGTCTAGACTGGTGGCATGCTCCTATCTAATAATTTATCTAGTGCAGTATTCATATCCTCTCCCACTAAAATGGATCTTCCCTTCCTTACCTTAGTCAGCTTCTTTGTGAGTGCATTAAAGAAGGTGGTGTCTGTTTGGTTAGGGCCTTCGATGCAACAAAGGTGGTTTCTATCTCATTCGATTGGCCTCTCACTATAATGTATCTTCCTTCTGGATCAGTATACTGTATGTGAAGGAAGCCTTAAAGTCCACATTCTTTTGGATCAGGATGGCCACCCCCTGCTCTTTTTGGAATAGGCACTGCTAAACACTTGTGCCACCCACCCTGTCTTAAGTGTATCTGCTTCTGGTTTAAGATGAGTTTCCTGTAGCAACCCAATGCCTACCCCTGTCCTGCAGAGATGGCCCAATATATTTCTCAATTATTTGGGGGAATTCGTAACCTTAAAATTCCATGAGGTGAATTTGATCCATTTTCTCACCATCTAATATGTTCATGTTAGAGCAGGGAGGTGACCAAGGGATTATATACAGGTCTCCTTTATTGGGGAGTAAAAAAAGTCCTAGAGTGACAGAATGTCACCTTCTCAACATTTAACAGTCATCCAGAGGACATACCAAGTCTCTGTAGTGTACAGACAAGTAGGCCAGCTCCTTGAAGGTGAAGGAGCATACTCTGTGATTTAACAATATGCCAATGTTCAGTTTGCATAGAAAAAACTGTTAACAACATTACTACAGTTACCCAAAATTCCCACAAAGAGGTGTGAGCTATATCAAACTCAGCAACTTGTGTAAACAAAAACATGGAATTCCTTTTTTGGACCTCGAGTGGTTGTGCTGGTGGAGTAGGTTTACCCCGAATCAGCCCTCCCCAGGCCCAAGTGCTTGCACTAAGCAGAATGAGTCTGCTAGGTCACAAGCCTGGTGTGCAACTCAGTTCCCCTATAAATCTTCTTAGAGCATTGTGTGCACACCCTTCTTCCCTTGTTTCCCCTTTCTGAGTGCTACCCCACACAGCTCTACTTGGGGTCACTCCCTGAAGGAGGGGGAAGGATAATTTTCATATAGAAAATGTGAGATCAGTGTGGGAACTGTTGGTGGAGTGGTGATGGATGGTATTCATGCCATCTGTATACTCCTATGGTTGGTGTCCCTCCCTTGTTGCAGCTTTCCCTCCTACCTCCATCCTCTCTGTGCCTAGAGTGCTCAAAGGCATGCTGCTCATCAACTCTCCCCAGAAGATAAGGAATAGTTTAGTCATGGGAGGGGAGGTTTCTCACCATGCATGTGGGAGATGGGAGTGGTTTGTGGAGATTCACCAGGATCCCAGGTGGCTTGGGCAGAAGTCAGGCCCATTATGAAATTGATTGCCAAGGGAGGAGGAGGACAGGATTTCAGCACTCCCCTGGTGCCCAGATCTTTCTCTGGTGACTGTATAGGAAGAGGTGTAGATTTCTGGGAGGGGGGTTTAGCTGTGGCTGCTGCACCCCATCTGAGGAGAAGCTGAAGTGGGCACTAGGGTGTGATAATTCCAGGCCACCTGCCTTATGTACCATGACCCAGTGTTACCCATTATTAAATGGCACAGACATCGCTACATCAGCATCCTTGGAAATCCCGCCGCTCCCCCCGCTCCCCCCCCCCAGTCAGCATGGCCTCATGCTCTACATGCAGGTCCCACAGAGTCATAATCTCCTTAGGCAGTAAACAGGCAACCATTAGGGAGATGGAGTTAGATGGGGAGGTATGTACTTCTACTCCTCTGCCCACCCATTTTGTTGCTGCTCTGAGGATTCTACCTTTCAAGTGGCAGGTCCAGAGGTGGGCTTGTAGCCTTTCCCATGTCCCTCTGTGCCTGCCACTGGTATTCCATCAGACCCACGCTGCACATAGGGAGATTGTAGGTGGCACAGCAGTGGCCCAGGTGGTAGCCAAGCTCATAACTATCATGAGGGGAGCAGGGGTGCCCGGTATTCTGGGCTGATAAATTTAGCTCTATAGAGTGTCTTGCCAGGATTGTTCTATGTGACATTGTTAGATGATTGGAGGTGCAAGGGGGGTTCCAAAGTTTCTAGTTTGGGAAAGTGCAAAGCAGGCATCTCAGTAAGGGCAAACCATTCGCACATTCGTGAAACTTGGTGAGCGTGCCAAGGAACGAGGAAGGTGTGGTGCAGACACAGCATCCGTGACCAATAGAGGCATCTCAGCTCTCACAACTACTTCTTGGCATCAAATTGCTCTTGCTCCTCTTCCCAGGCAAAGTATCATCTGTCCCTGCTACCTAACTGTCTCTTCAGATGAGTCACAGTAGGCCACCCCAGATCCTGAACTCAATCTGGCTTTCAGCTTTCTGGTTGCCTCTATCTCAGGATAAGTCCATACTACCACTGCCTGGCCCACATCTCGCTTGTGTTGTCCCAGAACCATTACTGTGGAGTCACAGAGTCCCAGGACAGTGCCCCTGATCACCAGAATTCATTGGGATCCCCTCTAAATTACTGTGAACCCACATATCAGATTTTCCCTCTTCTTGGCAGGGGACATTTTAAGAGATCACTCCTCCAATTCCATCCATGGAGAGGGGTAGAAGACCAGTGTGCCTGGACCACTAGTAAGGGCTATGGCTCTGGGACAAAGCAAGATATAATCTACGCATGTATGCTCTCTCTCCTGTCCAAATTCAGTCCTGTAGAAGATTTACGGTTGGGACTACATGCATTTACAATTCAGGAAAATTTCAACTCGATAAGAATGTGACCCTATGTCACCAGAGTACAACAGAAGCAAGTCCAGTTCAGGATTCAATTGGCAGTTTGTTCAGGTGCATGTGACAGGTCCTGGAGCCATGGCTGCCCAGACCAGCAGGGTGATAGTCTGTTCCTGGTCCTCAAGCTGAGTACCCACTATGTCAGCCCAGGACAGTGTGTCAGTATCTAGCAGGAGGCTTGCTTACGGGGACACATGTTTATTTACTTGCTGTTCCCTTTCTTACTTGGCAGTTAGTGTTGGGCTGACAGCTATCAGGGTACACTTTTCTGCTCCAGCCCATTTAGGCGCTGACTTAATCAAGGTATCTGAGCCATGCAAGGAGGAGCTGCATTCCCTGCATCTGTCCCTGTAGCTCCATGTAATGTTTGCCCTGCATGAGATCTTTTTGACTGGGTTAGATGCCAGTCCATGTCTTTCTGGTTGGTTTGTGCCAGGGGCGGTGGGGCTCAATACGAGCCAGGTGCTGACTGAATTGATGGGATAGGTATTTGTGAGGCCTGGAGTTATTGACTCTGACCTTGAGGTCCTTCACTTTATTTGTCCAGTACTTGAGTAGATAGTGGTGGACTTCCTCGGGATCAAACATGCTTGCAAATTCCATTACATGATTATCTTTGACTTGGCAGAGTGCTGTAACTGATACAGGATGCCCAAGTCCTGAAAAACCTTCCTTACAGCTGTAAAGTCTGTTCTTTTCATGGCTGGCTCAGAAGAGTAGTTGTTGAATACAAGAATTCCATGGACTTCTCATTTTAGTGAGCCCTTTTCCATGGCAAAAGGCAGAATTCTTTCCTTCTCTGAAAACCTAAGCAGCTTTGCCACCCTTTTCTCTCGGTCTATCCCCTGCCTTGGGGCAGAGGGTGCCAGGATCCTATACACCTTCTCAATTTCCAGTGGGGTCTCCAGGAGTATTTTATTATTTTGGGGAGCTCTTTTTGAAGAAAGGAGGATGAGTCCATTCTCTCCACCTCCTCTGCCAGCCCCATAATCTGAATACTATTTCTTCAGTTCCTGTTCTCCGCATCCTTTACTCTGTGCCACAGGAGTCCCACATCCTTTCCATCTCTTGGATGTGAGCTTTCTGTCTGGAGTTTTTCTCATCAGTGTAAGAATGGAAGTATCTGTATCTTTCTGCTTGTGCTGTAGGCTCTGCACTTTCTCCGGCAGGTCTGGTACAGTACCACAGTTTTAAAAGATGATATTTCAGTGAGCAGTTGTTGTTTATTTATTTATTTATTTATTCATTACAAATCAGGTTTACAACTTTTGAGTCAGAGACTTATTTACAAAGGCACCTCGTTGCCGGGGGGGGGGGGGCAGTCATCAAGACAGTTATTACAGTGCAGATTAAAACAGAGGATAACATTACAAGTGCAGTAAAAGGAACATTTAACATAGATACACTTAGGTTACATAATGTAGTGGTTTGTATATTTCTTAAGTTACATAATGTTACAAAATTGTGAGTTACTCTCATGGATATAGTAGGTTCTCAGAGAAGACAGCGAGTTACATCCCTGTTTGGACCTAGTAGGGAAGGAGTGGGTCTGGGGGAGGGAAAGGCTGTCCAGTAGACATTGTTGAGCCAGGGGGCAAGGCGGGCAGGTACCACAGGTTACAACAGGGAGTTAGTTGCACCTACAACAGCAGGTATTAAAGATATGGTTCCAAAGGGCTGTTTTGAGGGATCCAGTTTTTGGCAAGTTGGAGTTGCAGCTAGGGAGGGAGTTGAACCGGGGGGGGCTTGGTAGAGGAAGGATCTCTGGGCAAGAGAGGTATTGGTTCTGGACACCTTGGAAGTGGCTTTAACAGAGCTATGGGTGGTAATGGACAATGATGACTGTTGTAGGGAGGTGGAGACTCCTGAGGGGGAGAGTTCTAGCAGTGATTTCTTAGCGAGAAAGCAGGTCTGGTAGAGCAGTCGCTCCTCAAAGTTGAGCAGATTGGTGGTAGTATAGAGAAGGCAGGTGTGAGTTCGGCTGGGGGCACCGATCAGGAGCCTATAGGCCTTATTGATAGAGAGTTGGATTTTGGAGAGGGCAGTGTAGTCAGCTGCGGCATAGATGAGCAAGCCATAGTCCACGAGGGACAAGACGGAGGAGGAGATGGCCAGCCTGAAGGCAACCTGAGGCAGGCAGTCCCTGTGCCAGTATAGCAGGACAATCCGAGAGTTAATGGTGGCTGACAGGGCATTAATGTGGGTGTGAAAGGAGAGGGCAGTATCGAATGTGATGCCTAGGTACTTGTATGTGGTCACTTGTTCTAGCGGGTGCAGAGTGCTGGGGATAATCAAGAGGGGGGTATTTTTAGCTTTATTTTGGTGGTGGGAGAAGAGCATTGATTTGGTTTTCTTTAGGTTAATGACCAGTCTGTGGTCACTGAACCACCTTTCGGAGTGGTTGTAAGCTTGCTGGAGGGATAATTGGAAGGAGGTGGGATTGGGATGTGAGGCAAAGAGGACTGCATCATCTGCATAGAGGACCATTTTACCAGTACATGAGCTGGGAAGGGTGTTAAGGTACAGACTAAAAAGTATTGGACCCAGGCTGGAGTCTTGAGGGACCCTGGAGTGAATGGGAAAAGTGCTGGAGAGGGAGCCGCTGATCTTGACATGCTTGAATCTAGCAGAGAGATAGCTAGAGAACCAGGAAATGGGGCCACCAGAGAAGCCAAGTTGGTGGAGAGAGTCGAGTAGAAGGGGATGACAGACAGTGTCAAAGGACTTGGCGAGGTCAATGAACACTGCTCCTGCAAGGCTGCCAGAGTCAAGAGCAGCATGCAGGTGCTGGGAGAATTCCAGGAGAGTCGTGGTTGTACTGTGTCCGGAAACCATGCTGTTCTGGGCACATAATGTTGTGCTTGGTTAGGTATTCAGAGAGCTTGATCAACGCCACTTTTTCAAGGGCTTTAGAGAGTGGGGGGAGGATGGAGATCGGACTAAATTGTTGAGGGTGGATCAGTCCCCACTCTTATGTATGGGTGTGATTTCAGCAGTTTTCCAAGCACTTGGGAACTGATCCAAGCATAGACAACAGTTTAGAAGGTCAGTCAAGGGGACTAGGACTTCGTCCAAGACCATAGAGAGGATCCTGGAGTTGAGGGGGTCACTGCTGGGGTTACTGCTGCCTAAGGCTTTTAGCAGGTGCAGCCTGGCTTCTTGGGGGGATAGGATGCACAGGTGGAATAGAGGGCGATGCAGGACTGGAGGGAGAGAGGTGGCGATTGGGTCAAAGAAGCTGCCGTGGAGGACTGAGCTTAGGTCAGAGAAGGCAGTGTTAAGGCAATCGGCTATAAAGAGTGGGTTTGTGGTGGGGGTACCATTGATGGAGAGCTGAGATGGTGGGGGGAGCAGGACTTCCCATTTTGATCTTTCCTATTATCCCAGAAGGTCCGGGCTGAACCCCAAGTGGAAGCGAGGGTGGTCTGGTAGTGCTCTGCCTTGGCCCACCTAATGGCCCAAGTGCACTTATTGCATTCTGCATTGTAGGCCTGTCTATCAGATGCCTTTCCAGATTCTACTGCAATGTGCCAGAGATTATCTCTGTTTTTAAGTCTCTGGAGGAGGGGTGGGGTGATCCATGGGGCATTACATTTTTTGGAGCAGATCCTGGTGAGGGGGGCGAGAAGGTCACAAGCCTTACAGAAGGCATTTGTGAAGTGGTCAAGAGCTGAGTCAATGTTAGGGGCATGCTGGATAGGGGACCAGTCTAGCTGGGCTAGGTAATGGTTTAATTTTCTGAGGCTACTGGGGCATAAACGGTGGTGTAGAGTGGCCTGGGACACTGGCTTCAGAGTGGAGGATGACCAGAGACAGAGGACTGGGGAGTGATTGCTAAGAGAGTCAGAGAGGACAGTGACATCCTCGATTTTGTACGGGCAGTTAGATATAACAACATCTAGGGGAGTGCTGGTGCCAGTAGAGTGGTTGAATCTGGTGGGCTGGGTGACTAACTGGGACATATCCAGGGCAGCAAAGGAGTCCCTTATATGGGAGGCAGTGGAGGCAAGTCAGTTAACATTGAGAACATCTGGGACTGGGGACAGTATAACCCAAGGGGGAGGGGGAGACACCAAAATTGGCCCTCAGTGCGGGTGCTGAAAATCGAGCAAACTTGAGAGACCATTAGGCATATTCTGCTGGCATTTTAGTATGTTAGTATCTATAAACTACCTGTGCATTTATCCCCAGTTTCAATTTAATATCCGGCACTCAGCAGCCATCATTTCAACTCCTAAAACTATCTAGCTTCCCTCACAGTTTTCTAACTTTATAATTTTTGCTATTTTTTCATTTAACTGCTGTAAAATTTACTATATTATTTTGCCTCAGGTAATTCATTCTCTATATTGATTTTATTTGTCATGTAGTTATTGAATAAAGGGATGCCAAATGTCTTTGTATTTTTTTAAATTCACTGTGTATGTTGTAAAATATACATTCTAGCTCAGAGGTATCAATCATCAGGTTGAGCCATCCTTATAAGTAGGAAGATGTAGATTTTTCCATTTTTTGCAAAATTCATTCCTTTGCCATTAATGTAGCTTTACTGGTTAAACATGCATCTTTAAAGTTATGAGAGTTCATTTTATCAGAATAAATAGCCCAAACAATTCCACCAGGGTTAAAGGGGAATTATTTACCCAGTATCCTGCTGGTTGCCTCATGCTCTTTATACCAAAATGCAGTTAAAAATACACATTTAACAAACATATACTCAAAGACTTTCTATCTGATCAGCATAATTACAAAAAACTGGAAAGGGACCCAACAGTAAAATTTTAGTCAGAACTGTGTGAGGTTTTGGACTAGGGTTAAAGCTGTGGCTGGTTAACTAAGAATGAGGCAGAATATATAAAAATTGACTACCCTGTGATTCCAACATTTTATATTCTGCTGAAAGTGCACAAAAATTTGAGGGACCCACCTGGAAGGCCAATTGTGTCTGGGATTGTCTCTCTTACACACAGTTTGTGCACTTTCACTGACAGTTTTTTTACAGTCAAAGGTGTTATCCATAGAGTCCAATTTAAGAGATAGTATGGACCTCCTTAAGAGACTGGAAGGAAAAATTTGGGATACTAATATGTGCTGGCTTTCTAATGATGTCAGTAGCCTTTATACATCTATAAGACATGAAATAGACTTAAATGTCATAGAATTCTTTTGTAAAAATGATGAAATAATTTCAACACATTTTTTTAAAATGAGCTATTGACTTTGCCTTGACTCACAATTACTTCCCTTTCAAAAGGAATTTTTTCTACAAATCTGTGGAATAGACATGGGGGAAGCATTTGCCCCCTCTTACACAAATTTGGTGATGGGTTATTTTGAGCACACAATCATTAATGACAACCCAAAAACTGTTTTCTCCCCCATATTGACAGTTGGTGTCATTTTATTGATGATATATTAATTATCTGGAGGAGTGAGATATCTGAGATCAATGATTTTATTCAATATATGAATAATAATGTCCTTGGACTCAAATTTACACATGAAATAGGTGAAAATATTATTAATTTCCTTGATCTAGAACTAATAGGCATACAAGGAGAGCCAATACAGACAAGAAATTTAGTAAACTGACAAAGACTGGTGGATGTCCTATATCTGGATTTCAGTAAGGCGTTTGACTCAGTACCCCACATTGGGTTGTTGACAAAGTTGGGGGGGATGGGGTAGGAGGACAGTTGCTTAGATGGGTAGAAAACTGGCTAACGGAAAGAACACAGAGGGTAGTGGTTGGTGGGATAGTCTTCTCCCCTAGGAAGGTCTTCAGTGGGGTTCCCCAGGGTTCAGAATTGGGGCCACTCCTGTTCAATGCCTATGTCTCCAATATAGGGAAGGGGGTTAGGAGGAGGATGAGCCTTGTTGTGGATGATTCAAAACTGGAAGCACTGGCAGACGGGGAGGAAGCGAGAGAGATAGTCCAGAGGGATCTGGATACCCTGAAGGGTTGGTCAAGAAGGTGGGGACTGAGGTTTAATCCAGGGTATTGTAGGGTGCTGCATCTGGGGGTCAGAAACCCAGGTCATGTATACACCCTGGGAGGGGTCTCACTGCAAGCCACAACAAGTGAAAGGGACCTGGGGGGTGGTGGTAGACACCAAAATGAATAACACCGAAAACTGCAGAAGATCTGCAGCAAAAGAAAACAGGATTCTAGGCTGCATAGCCCAAGGAATTACATCTAGGAGGAAGGTGGTGAACCTCCCTCTGTATAATGCCTTGGTCAGGCCACATCTTGAGTACTGCATGCAGTTCTGGAGACCTCATCTTAGGAAGGACATAGCATTGCTGGAGAGGGTTCAGAGGAGGGTAACCAGGATGATTCGGAGCATGAGTGAAAAGACCTATGAGGAAAGGCTGGAAGTCCTTGGGCTGTACTCACTGGAGGAGAGAAGAGATGGGGGGGAGGACATGATAGAGGTCTTCAAATATGTGAAATGGATTAACAGGGGCAGAGCCAAAGAAATGTTCAGGCTAAAGAAATGGGGCACAACCAGGGGGCAAGAGTGGAAGCTGGAGGGGGGAAATTACAGGGGAAAATGTAGAAAGCATTACTTCACTGAGAGGGTGGTGGGGCCTTGGAATGCACTGCCTGGGAGTCTAGTGGAGGAGGCCACAGTGGAGGGCTTTAAGAGGGGGTGGGACAGGTGCATAGGTATACTGAAGCTGAAGATGACCCTTTCCGGGGCTAGGGGGGTGGAAGAGTGAACGCCCAATAGGGGCTGGCTACTGAGCAGACATGAAAGACTGTTAGGTCTAATCTGCTGGCTTTTAGTATGTTAGTATGTTAGTATGTAAAACCAACTGCTGCAAATGCAATTCTACGCGCATCAAGCTCACATCCCAGAAAACTTGTTGCCTCCGTACCTTATGGGGAGATGGTTAGACTCCGAAGAAACTGCTCTGATAACAATGATTTTACTAATCAAATTATTAAACTGAAAAATAGATTATCAGCTAGAGGATATAGCAAATTATCTTTAGATGAGGCAGAAGCAAAAGTTTTACAACTACAGAGAGAGGACTTGTTGATCCCTAAAAAAGACAGAAGAACTGGATCTGACAACAGGGGCCGGCAGAATGAGGTAACAAATGTAAAAACTATAACTTTCATCACGGAATACAATCACCTTGCAGGAAAAGTGTGTGTGTGTGTGGGGGGGGGGGTGGCTGTCCACAAATATTGGCCTTTACTGATGTCTGATTCAGTGTTACAGAACTAGATTAATCACAAACCAAGGGTAACTGTTTCTAAGGGAAAGAATCTAGGGGATAGAATTACTAAAAGCTGTTTCATACCAGCTAACCAGGTACAGACAGGCACTTCCTGGTTTCCAGAACCTAGAGGAGAACACAAATGTGGGAGGTGCAACTTATGCCAATACCTTCATACAGGGTGTAGTTTTGTAAAGAATGACACCGAGTACAAAACAGAGAGATTTGTGACATGCACTACACCTTTTGTATTATATGTCTGCTGGTGTAGTTGTCCATTTTATTATGTGGTACGTACTACTAGACCAGTTAAAGAAAGAATACAAGAGCATGTCAGAGCCATTATAAATGACAATGTTTATAATGGCCTTGGGGAACATTTTCTACACTCATATGGAGGCAAACTGGATGTTTTCAGGTTTACTATACTTGAACATGTTGAAAGACACCCAAGGGGGTGGCAATAGACTGATTGCTCTCTCACAAAAATAAACAAGATGGATTTTACTATTGGAAACAGTAACTCCACTAGGTTTAAATGAAGAAGTGGATTTCACACCGCACTTATAATGAGCCTAAATCAGGTACTAAGTAATAGGTCTACCCAGATTTGGTGCACTTTGCTTCACCTTTCTTTTTCACTTTTGTTCTTGCCTTTTCTAGGTAATTTCTCCAGTAACCCTGACTTCCTGTAAATGCAAAAGTGAGAGCTGCAGTTCATGTATGCCCACTATGCAAGGAATCTGTTCAGCACCTCTGGACCACTGGGTTTGATTTTATCAAGTAACTAGGTAAAAACTGGGAAATCATCCTATCACATTGGGCATGAACACGTGTGAAGCTAGACCCCATATCGAAGATCTCATTTTGTTTAATTATTTATTTTTTTATTTATTTTGATTTATTAACTATTGGGTAATCACTTAATGAGAAGTGCTGCTATGGAAGTCTATTGACCATCATAACTTTGAATAAATAGAGATAAAAAGGTCTCCACCAGGACTGTTGCTTCCTGCCCCCAATTTGTTTTCTACGTTCCATTTTCTTTGCCTGTAGTGATTATGTCAGGAAATGATTCCCTCTTCTCAAATTTCAAGTTTCATCCTTCTCTGAAGGTACCTCCAGTAAATATTTTTTCCCTCCCCCCCATACATATTCTAAAAATTCAAAAAGTTATTTGAATAATATTATTAATTTAAAACATGGAGAATCCTCTAACTTTGTTCATTTTGTGAATTGCTCTGACTGCACTAAATCCTGTTCTGATATGAACTTTGTGAACTGATTGTCTATTCCTTAAATTATAATGGATTCTGAACACTTGACCTCTGTCTGGTCCTTTTCACCTCTGACGGTTTTTGTTGTAATTTTCTTATTTGTTGTGATATATCATGTCTGTGATGTCTTAAAAAGTGATTCTAGAACCAGACTAATTGAAGTATAAGATAGCTCTATTTTTTTCTTTTTTGTTCCAGGGTGGTAAGTATCCTGATACATAATCATGACTGAGTTATTATAAGCCATAACAAATGTATACTAGATACCTTACTGTAGGTTAACATATTTGGTTTAAAGCATTCATCATGTTTATATGAACCCATCCGAGGTCTGGGTGGGCTGGCATGGCTGGGTGGGGGGTGGGGCCACTAGACTACCAGAACATTGAAGATTCTTATTTATTTAATTGTGATGGGGTGAGGAGACTGCTAGACTATCAAGGATAGTAATAATAATGAAATACAGATGGGGGGAAGGGCTACTAGACTACAAGGGATATGAGAAAAAAATATTAATATACACACATGGGGGGCCACTAGATTACCACGGATAAAAACACATATTTAAATAAAATACTCATTAGGGGACCATTAGACTACCAGGGATAGAGGGATCACTATGCACACTATTATGATGGGGAGGGGGCACTAGACTACCAGGGATAATAAAAACTAAAGTTTTTTTATTCAGATGGGGCAGAACAAAGCCCCCTGAGCAAAACCCACCCTTATATACCTTTGTAGGGCACCCCTGGCTACAAAAATGCATTTTAAAATCTTGCCATCTTGCCCCTCGCTCGCGATGCATGATCGCGATAAAAGAATCTCGCGAGCAAAGAATTTACAGGCTCGCGATCGAAGATCGTTAGAGAGCCGCAAATGAAGATTTTAAAAGCTAATAACTCTATTTTTAGACTGATTTGTATGGATCCAAAGACATGGCTCAATAGATCAGGCCCCCTGAGTAAAACCCATCCAAGTTTTACTTCAGAAGTGACCCCTGAGCCGAAATATTTGTGTTTTTCTGATCGGAAAACTGAAAACAAGACGGCGGACCTCATGATCAAAGAATTTGAAAACATCCTCGGGGACAAAGATTATTGAACAGTGAGGCTGCAAATTCTTTGACCGCCAGGCGGGATGAGATGGTCAGAACCCCATTCTTTGTTCGCAAAACATACATATAAATTTTCCCATTGACTTATAATGGGAATTTAAAAGTAACTTTTGAATACCTTAATATTTTTTTTTCACCAAACAAAAAGCGGCATGTTCAGCCACCAAAGCTCTTTCAAACGAGCCATCTTGCAGAGCAGCACACCACACAACGGCTGTGCAGGGCCACGTCCAAAATCCCAAAAGCTGCCTCCAAAAATGGATAATTTAGCACTTTTCAGCGTTTTCATATGCAAAGTCCGACAGAAATGCAATTTGACAAATCAAGAGCTCTATCATGCCCCACTGCACATTCCAAATGTCAGGCAAATCTGTTGAATGGGTCCAAAGTTATTAACACCCAAACTTTTGACTTTAGTATGTAAGTGACTGCTGAACCCTAACTATAGTAGCTGACTGTGCACTATTATATATATATATATATATATATATATATATATATTATGGTAGCACGGTAGTGCTACCATAGTTAGGGTTGAGGAGCCATTTCTATGTTAAACCCCAAATGTTTGCACCTTAATAACTTTGCAACCGTTTGATGGATTTGCCTGAAATTTGGAATACGTGATCAAGAATTGTAGGCCTTGGCATCTACTGAGTTTCGTACCAGTTGGATACACTGCTGCAGAGTTATTAAGCATGATCTGTGCACGCATTTAGGCTTTTTCTGGAATTCTACGGTCATGCCTACAGGTCGCACAGTTTGCACAACTGGCCCGAAATCTTCCAGGAACGTGTGGCCAGGGTCCCCGATGTGCCTTTTGAAGATTTCATGAAAAAATATTAAACCGTTCAAAAGTTATGGTAGTCCGAACTTCTGTTTTGTTCCCATAGGATAACATTACGGCATTCGCAGCGCCTTTGAGGGCCTGTATCTCGAAAACGGTATGAGATACGGAGTTTTTGTCAAAAAATTATAGCCCCCAAAGCTACGTATATAACTAGCCAGGAAAGTGATAATACATATGACTTTTAAATTTATTTTCTATGTCGTACGGTTACTGAGATATAAGCAATTTACTTTTACAACTACTGAATTTTGTGTTCCGAGAGTCATTATTTTGCATACATTCTTTCTACTCACTGTCTTTCTCTATACAGCTTTTGGGGAAAACCAGCCTGTGCGCTTACATTACTCTTATCATTAAAGTTTCTGCTTGTGGTTCCGTACCTGTTTCACTTACCGTTCACGTTTACGCCACCAAGTGCGTTACCCTTTGAGTTTTCATTTGCGGTTGCGTTTCCGTTGTTTTTAACATTTCTGTCTACAATACTGTTCCTCTTTCTGTTTCACTTTGCGTCACCATGTGCATTATGATTTGCATTTGCGGGCACAATGTTACAATGTGACAAGACATCACCCCCGCGCTCCTGCCGCTGCATTACATTCACTATTTCTCATTATTATTCTCAAAAAGAAGGGAAATTAGAGGCAAAAAACTCTGTTTAATGCATCAGTTAGGGTTGTTCCACAGCGACAAAAGCGAGGAAATTCGATGTTAGGGTTGAAACCCCCTTTGCACCCCTCCAGCCCACCCCCCCAACTGAAATCAGGTGTGCATTGGGGTCATTGGTCCCAACTGTCACCCCATTCTCCTATTCCTCAGCTTCTTTCCACGTGTGATGGGGTGACACTTAGGGCAGATGACCTAATGCTCACCCCGATTCCAGTTAAGGGGTGGGCTGAGGGTGCAAAGGGGGTTTCAACCCTAACATTGAATATATATATTATGGTAGCACGGTAGTGCCGTGCTACCATAGTTAGGGTTGAGGAGCCATTTCTATGTTAAACCCCAAAAGTTTGCACCTTAATAACTTTGCAACCATTTGACAGATTTTCCTGAAATTTGGAATACATGATCAAGAACCACAGGCCTTGGAATCTGCCAAGTTTTGTATCACTTGAATACACAGCTGCAGAGTTATTAAGCATGATCTGTGTGCGCGTTTACGCTTTTTCTGGAATTCTACGGTCGTGCATACAGGTCGCACAGTTTGCACAACCTGCCAAAATCTTCAGGGAACATGCGGCCAGGTTCCCCGATGTGCCTTTCAAAGATTTCATGAAAAAATATTAAACGGTTCAAAAGTTATTCAAAAAACAATTTCCCATTATAAGTCAATGGGAAAAGTTAACAAAAAGTTTGACAGTGTCACAAATGCACTTTTTACTGTCGCAAATGGCCCTGCTACTGTCGCAAATCCAGCATCTTGTTTTCAGTTAGTGATCAGAAAAATGCTTGCCATTTAAAATTGAGACCCTCTAGCAACCTAATTATTTTTGTATTCACCTAGTCGGGCCCTGAGGATGCTAGCCATGTCTTTATTTTGAGGTAAAACACCCCAGAAATATGTTTTTCAGATTTCTGTAAAAAGTACTTTCACAAAGTAGTGTCGCACTAACGAAAGTGTCGCAATTTTTTTGCAAAAGCTTTCGCAAATTGCAACACTACTTTGCGACACTATGCCCAAAATAACAGTAATTCTTTGGCACTCCGCTGCAAAAGAACGGTTCAGAGTTTTGGGCTGAAATTTGGAGAGAACGCAGATGACATCTCACAGATGTGCATTTCAGTAATGTATTGAAAAAATATTATATGGCGGCAAAGTTACGGCACTCCAAAGTTGATGGTTTTTCCCATAGGATAACATTACGGCACCTGACGCATTACAGGAATCCTTTGGCACCCTGCTGCAAAATAACAGTTTGGTCTTTTTTCCTGAAATTTGGAGGGAAGACAGCCAACAGCCCACAGATGTGCCTTTCAGTGGTTTGGTGAAACAATGTTACAGGGAGGCAAAGTTATGGCACTCCGAACTTCTCTTTTTTTCCCATAGGATAACATTACAGTGTTCACCGCTCCTTTCAGGGCCCATATCTCAGAAATGGTGCGAGATACGGACTTTTTGTTGGAAAAATGTAATGGGGGCTAAGTACAAAATTAGCCAGGACAGTTGTAAATCATACGACTTTTAAATTTTTTTTCCACGTCATACGGTTCCTGAGATATAACCTATTTAGTATTCCAAGTTCTCATTTTCTGCTCCAATACTCATTATTATGCATACATTATTTGTACTCACTGTCTTTCTCTATGCAGGTTTTGGGGAAAACCAGCCTGTGCACTTACATTACTGTTACTGTTGCCCTTTCCGCTTGAGGTTCCATACCCGTTTCACTTACCGTTCACGTCTGCGCCACCATGTGCGTTATCCTTTGTGTTTTCATTTGAGCTTGCGTTTCTGTTATTTTTTGCCATTTGTGTCTACAGTACTGTTTCTCTTTCCATTTCACTTTGCATCACCATGCCTATTGACATTTCCATTTGCAGGCACCATGTTACTATGTGACAACACATCACGTGGCAGACCGTTCCTGTTTACGCCACCATGTGCGTTCCCCTTTCTGTTCTCATTCGCGCTTGTGTTACCATGTGCGCCACTGTTAGTGCTTCTGTTTGCGTTGCTGTTCCTGTTACTATGTCACAAGACGTCATGTGGTGGGACCCCATGCTCCCACCGCTGCATTACATTCACTATTTCTCATTATCATTCTCAAAAAGGGAAATTAGGGCAAAAAACTCTGTTTAATGCATTAGTTAGGGTTGTTCCACAGTGACAAAAGTGAGGAAATTTGCTGTTAGGGTTGAAAACCCTAACTCCGAATTCACCCCCCCAGCACCACACACACAAACACACACACACACATGCAAGTATGGGGGAGGACCAAGTCACCACAACCAATGACAGACATCCAGCAGCAGGTGACAGAAATAACAAACAATTGTCTAAATGTACTACGAGACATCCCCACCCACCTGACCAGGTACTGCATACTCAGGGGAGATCAGCAGCAAAACTGAGGCCATGTACACCAAACGTACACATCCCTGATTGCAGCTGCATACAACGTACCACACTTAGTAGTTGCATGGCCTTACCTAATGATGCCCCACACCACACCACAACTGGTACTGTGCCGTTAGTCAATATAAATGCTAAAGGTGCATGATCACAGTTGTAGAAAGGTTTTAACACTAGTGAGTATACATTAATTAAGAGAAGTACATAAATTAACTGCAATACACTAGCATGCTCAAGATAAAAGTAGTGTTACATTTAGTATGTGATTTTCATAGTAGTACATTTACTGCAACTGTTTACTGAAGATAGAGAGGCTGATGTAAACGTATGGAAAAGCATTGTCTGTTCAATGCTGTGAAATTCGTACTGCCAGTATCAGATGCATTCTTACTGATGAAGCTGTACTGCTAATGTACATACATAGACCTTCAGTGTGTTTCAATACTAAAGATGCAGTAAGTATTTTTTGTAAGAAATAGTGTAATTGCATGGATCAGGCCGAGCAGCTTTTAAATATCATAGGACTACTGAACCAACAATGACGTACCTGTATCAGGGATGTCTATAGGATAGATTTTCCTGTAGGCACTTGCTCAGTATGTTGTACCTGATAAAGACAACCTCATTGCATCTGTGATGACTAACTTATTCAAATAGTGATACATTTACTATTGTTGCAATGAGTGATCTATGCTACTTATGGACACAGCGTAATTTTTTTAACAGTTGTTTCATACTCAGGCTGTATACGTAGTGTTTGGGTTTGCCACACTTCTGTCACTGATGCTATCAAAGTGATAACTATGTTAATGGTGGTACAACAGCAATCAAGCAGGTATAGTGTAGATATAAATAGAATGTCTTTTAGTATTGATTTAACTCACAATGGGGTAAGTGTACTAGGACGGCAAGGGTTATTCTCTATCACTGACTCTGTCAGTTATAATCACACTAAGGTTTCGATGACTGTAATGATCAAGTTACACTGTTCATCTTCATGAATTCATATTCACAGCCATTCTCCAGTAAGTAGACAGAGTATGGTGTAACTGGGTGTGACACTGTGTTGCAAAACTCCTGCAGTGCCTAGCAGAGGGAGAGTATCTAGTCATAAAGACAATTAAGCAATAAGGCATGACCAACGGTTATGTTAAATGGTCTGTTAATCATCATGTAGGGGTTTAATGTTGAATGAGGCGTAGCCGAGTGCCACATGTCACTAGACAGTGATAAACTGACCATTAACATAATACCTGGGAGTGGCTTATTGCTATCATAATATCATAATAAAACTGTTTTTTTAAACAACATTAAAGCATGTTCATCATATGGTTAGGCTCTACATGTATGTTAATAAAAACTAAACATAAGACTGTTACAATGTTTACAGTCAATTAGAAAGCTGCATTTCTCAAACCCTTGTTATAATCAGAGATATTATACCTGTACAATTCCTTGGTTTTGCTCAACTCTATTGCTCAGGTGGCCCATCACATGTGGTGTCGTCTGGTGTGGGGCATTGGTAGGTAAGGCCATGCAACTACTAAGCTGCAATCAGGGATGTGTACGTTTGGTGTACATGGCCTCAGTTTTGCTGTTGATCTCCACTGAGCATGCAGTACCTGGTCAGGTGGGTGGGGATGTCTCGTAGTACATTTAGACAATTGTTTGTTATTTCTGTCACCTGCTGCTGGATGTCTGTCATTGGTTGTGTTGATTTGGTCCTCCCCTATACTTGCATGTGTGTGTGTGTCTGTGTGTGTGTGTGGTGCTGGGGGTGAATTCAGAGTTAGGGTTTTCAACCCTAACAGCGAATTTCCTCACTTTTGTCGCTGTGGAACAACCCTAACTAATGCATTAAATGGAGTTTTTTGCCTCATATATATATATATATATATATATATATATATATATATATATGTATATATCTATGTATATATATATATATATACACTAGGGTGCGACCGTGTCCCTATAGTTAGGGTTGAGTAAGCACTTTAATGTTCAACCTGAAATTTTGCACTTTGATAACTTTGCAACCATTCAATGGATTTGCACATAATTTGGTATGCATTGTCCCGTGGGATAGGTCACTTGACTTATCAAGTTTTGTGTCAGTTGTACTAGTGGATTTTATGCTGTGAATTGTGAAAAAATGCTAAAATGTGCCTTTATGGCTGTTTTTTCCTCATCACGCTGTGGCCAAACCATTTGGAATTTTGATGTTAAATTTTAAGGTTGGAAAGAGCTTGCCCAAAAGAATAATTCAGCATCAGTTTGGTGAAAAAATAGTATTCCTTTGCAAAGTTATTACATTTTGAAATGTAGGGTTCTGAGCATGCTCATTTCAGTCTTTTGGATAGCTGCATGAAATGAAAAAATATTTTGACACCTCATGAAAAAGGATTCTATCCTTAGGATCCTTTTCAATCAGAAAACATTTCTTTTTTGTCAGCCACCATTTTGTTTTCTTTAGGACCAAACAAACTTTCATAACTGTGCCCAAGGATATCTACTACAGACATATAAGTACGTATCATGTTCATTAGAATGTCCTTTATCATTGTGTGACTTTTAGTTGAATTTTAGGTGGCCTCAGAATGCTTATTTTTGAGCCCAGTCCTGAAATGCTCCCTTGGAGAGATGCAAGTTGTGATGCTTCAGGGATGTGGCAATACCCAGTTGCGCCAAGGACCCTGCGCCAGATTCTGCAAAAAAGCAGGGTCCCGGTGTCAAAATCCCCTGGTTTGCCACAACTGCAGCTCAGCACCCAACCATCAGAACAGCCACATAGAACTGCCTCCCCCCCCACTGGCACAACACAAGACAGGTCAACATTGGTGGTGGTGGTGGTGAGGGGGGTAACCACTTGCCAGGAGGGGGTCAGTGTGCAGCAGAGGTATGGGGGCATAGGCTGAGCTGGAGTGACAGGGGTGCATATGACTATGTATAATATATATGGAGGCATCTGCACCCTGCTGGGTGCCAAAGCAATCCCTTTCTTCCCTGCTGTTTCACCAACACACCTTATGCCCCTTTGTGCCTCCACTGCCCCGACCCCCACATGTAGCTCTCATCCCACAGTGTTCCACACCAGCACAAAGGGCTCAGACCACCTCCTGACAGGTCTAAGTGGAACCCCTTGCTACGGCCATGGCGGGACTTTTAGAATTTCAAATAAGTGGATGTTGTAGCTCTGCTGTGGTGCAAGTCCCCCTGTGAACTGGTGTACTCAGCTGAGGGTCACAAGGGTGGTGCAGTGCCCATTTGGCACAACAGCTTCTCATTCTGACACAGCCCACATACTGGAATAGGGAATGATGCAAACAATGTCGCAAGATGCAACTTGAGTCTTTGATATTTGATGCAAGCACCTTGCATCGGCGGTACTGCTTTCAGTATAGGGCCCTTTATTTTTGAAAATTATGTTTTGTGACTTATTTCTGATCCTTTTTTGTCATGATGAAAAAGGATTTTGACAGCTCATGAAAATAGAATTTATTTGACGAAAGAGGATTAGCGGAAGGGTCATCTGGTCGGAGAACCCTAATCCTCTTTCATGATGACAGCAAAGGATTTTGTCATCTCATTAAATAGGAATCATCTGATGGAAAAGGATTAGGACAGCTCATGAAAGAGGATTTAAAAAAAATATTTTTTCGTGAGCTGTCACAATCCATTTTTGTGAGACGATTCCCATTTCACGAAACAGCAAAATCCTTTGTCATCATCATGAAAAGGATTACTGGCAGGGTCATCTGATAGGAGACCCCTAATCCTCTTTCTTGGTGATGACAAAGGATTTTATCATCTCATGAAACAGGAATCATCTCACGATAAAGGATTATGACAGCTCATTAGAAAAGATTATTTTTTTTAAATCCTCTTTTATGCACTCTCCTAATCCTTTTTTTTTGTGATATGATTCCTATTTCATGAAACAGCCAAATCCTTTCTCGTCATCACAAAATAGGATTAGCGATAGGGCCATCTGGTCAGAGAACTCTAATCCTCTTTTGTGAGCTGTCCTAATTCTTTTTTGTGAGACAATTCCTATTTCATGAGGTGACAAAATCCTTTGCCATCTTTGCAAAAGAGGATTAGGGCTCTCTGACCAGATGACCCTGCCACTAATCTTCTTTCATGATGACGATAAAGGATTTTGTCGTCTAACAATATAGGAATCATTTCATGAAAAAGGATTCGGACAGTTCATGAAAAAAGATTATTTTTAAATCCTCTTTCATGAGACATCCTAATCCTTTTTCATGAGACAATTCCTATTTCATGAGATAACAAAATTCTTTGTCATCAGGATGAAAAAGGATTAGGACTTCTCTGACCAGGGTCTCTGGGGCAATGTCCTGCTGCTTGAGATAATGTGGACCCTGCGCTCCCACCCCTAAAAATGTTGTAATGCAGGGTCTGTGTACCACTGTGCTGGTGCCTGAGATATTGTGGGAGCACAGGTCTGAAGGGCCACTGTGCTGGTGTCTAACATACTGAGGGAGAGCAGGGTCCAAAGGACCCTGTGCTCCAACCCCTAAAGGCATTATAGTGCAGGTTCTGTGGGCTACTGTGCTGGTGCTCGAGATACTGTGGGATCACAGGGTCTTCTTTGGACCCTGCACTCCCATCCTTAAATCCTTAAATACATTGTAGTGTGGGATCTCCTGGGCCACTGTGCTGGTGCCTGAGATACTGCAGGCGTGCAAGGTCCAAAGGACCTTGCAGTCCCACACCTAAAGATATTGTAGCGCAGGGTCTGTAGGGCACTGTGCTGCTGACTGAGATACTGTGGATGTGCAGGGTCTGATCCACATATATGCTTCTTTGAAGGAATCAGAGTGCAAGGCCTGGAGGGCCCTATGCTCCTACAGGAACATTACAGTATGACTACACTATCTCAAAAAGTAAGGAAATAAGTTGCAAAAAACTTTGCTAATGCATTAGTTAGGGTTGAAGTGACAAAAGTAGCAAAATATGGTGTTAGGGTTTCCAACCCTAACACCCTCTCCACCCTGCACAGATGAAGAGGCATTGAGGGGCAGCATTGGAGTCATGAGCCCTAACGGTCATCCCATTCTCCCATGCTGCACCCACACTGCTTCGTTTCAAATGGAATGGGGTGAGCTTTAGGGTTGATGACCCAAATGCTGCCCCCGATGCCTCTTTGTTTGTGCAGGGTGGAGTGTTAAGGTTGGAATCCCTAATGCCACATTTTCCTACTTTTGTTGCTTCAACCCTAACTGATGCATTAGCAAAGTTTTTGCAACTTATTTTATATATGTTATATATATATATATATATATATATATATATATATATATATATATACACCTCTATACATATATATATAGATATATAAATATTGTGCAGTCGCACCATGGTATCTGGTTTATATAGTGTGGCTATTATAGCATGAGACAAAACCGCGTGGTCACTATAGTGTGAGTGAAAACAGTGACACAGAAAGTATAGCATAGACATAACAGTCCATATCCACATGTCCATGTGGCTGTTTTCATTCTCAACATGTTGGTTTTCCAGTGTACTTTCACTTTGGCTCAGCGGACAGAGTCACAGGCTATGGAGGGCAGCAGTGTCTGCGACCATCCCAGGTTCAGGTCTCACCTCACTGAAGTTCCGTTTGTTTGTTTTTTTCCCCCCTCACTTGCCAAGCATCCACCCTCCCCTTGCCTTCTTTCACACAACTCCCCCCATTCCCAAGCTGTTGCACCAACTTACCCCATCCTCATCCCCCTCCGTTGCATCTGCTGTGGAGTTCTTTGTGTTCAGCTGCCCACCCACCCGAATTTCACCCCTCCCCCTACATGCATCTCCTGTGGAGTTTGTTATATATTCGTACGAGGGGTGCTTTTCAATATGTCAAGTACCTGGTGCTATTTTGCTGTTATGGTTTTGTCCCACATAATTGTATCCATGATATATTAACCTAGAGCCTCACACCACTATATTTAGGGTTGAGTAGGCACTTTCATGTTAAACCCCAAATTTTGCACTTTAATAACTTAGCAACTATTCGACAGATTTGCACATAATTTTTTACGTGCAGTCTGGTGGGGTAGATCTCTTGACGTGCCAGCTTTTGTTCTGGTCGGATGTGCGGATTACAAGATCCGTATTGTGAAAAAAGTGATTTTTTTCTGGGTTTCTTTTTTGCTGTTTTTTTGTCGGCCTGTAGCACCAGACGTTTTGGAATTTTGGTCTGAAATATTCAGGGTAGAAAGGGCTTGCCCTATAGTAGAGCCTTTTGCTGGTTTGGTGAAAAAAATATTATTCTGTTCCAGAGTTATTAATTTTTAAAATGTCAGTTCTGAGCATGCTCAGTAATTTGGAAGGAAAAAATAATTTGGTCCCTTTCTCATATGGGACAATCCTTTTTAATGAGGGAAAACATAATTTTTTGTTTGCCGCCATCTTGTTTCCATTTTTTTCAAAAACAAATTACAAAGCCCACTAAAATGACATCCTGCAGGGAGACCAGGAGCCAAATATTCAAAATTTTTGTGCTGGGTGCAAACCAATTGCACCGCAATTGCACCACATTTGCGCCAGATTGCTACATTCAGAAGATCAGATAGTGTGGGTGCAATGTGTTAGCGCCAGCACTAAAAGATAATGTATGTGTGGTGCAAAGCGAGGGCGGGACATGCATACAGGCACAATGATGTATTCAAAATAATAGTACGCACATGTAACGACGTTATATATCGATATGATGTAGCATGGCCTAAAATTGTCGCCTATGAAAAGGTAGTCTTAACTCTGTGCAATTCAAGGATGGGGGGCGTGGACACAGCAGCAGCAACAATGAACAAGGCTGTATGCAGCCAATGAGGAAGCAGCAAGGGCGGATGGCCACCCTGGCCACTCCATATGCACAGGCATCCACACTGTGGAATACAATGCCTCAACATTGTTTGGAAGCTAACAATCGTGCACAGTATACGACAGAGCTAAAACTCCACTTGCAGCAGCAAACTAACTGCATTGCTATATGTGACTTGTGTGTTGTTGTAAGCTGTATTTATTTATTGTACACTGCATCATCACATGTAGTGGCTCCGGGTCATTCCTGAATATGGGCCATGGCCCACTGTGGCTACCCAGTCAACACAGCAATAAATACATATGAAAGTATTACATAACTGGCAGTGGGGCCATACAGCACACACCTCGAGACCTCCCATTGGGGTACACCAGCACACTCCAGCACATACATATAGCATTGGGGAACTGGATGGTGTAGACGGGAGGTTGCACAGGTGGCCAGGCTGCATCATATAGTGGATTCGCCACAGGGCTGGGGCCATACCCACAGGGCACATGTTCCAGTGTTGGGAATACCCTGACACTGCTGTGCATGTTTGAGGTATATGTCACTCCCCCAGACACATACCTCACATCTGTACAGACACCACAGCACACATAGCCAAACATGTGTATGTTGCTGTGAGTATCCTATGCCAGTGGTGCAGCATAAGTGGGACACTGGACAGCATGACAGTGGTGTCCACTATTAGAACACACCTGCCATCTGGTCCTGTCACTGTGTGAAGAGCTGCAGTCATTGACACTTGGCACACCAAAGGCATTGCTTTGTCTTTCACTAAACTGGCCACTATGGTACTGTAGCGTCTACTATGCACTTTAGCAGGGACTACAATATGTCCATGGCATGCAGCACCAACACCCGTGGTTGTGATTCCAGTCCCATGAGGCACACTAGACTCTGCTGCTGTGTCTATATGGAGTCTGTAGCTATCGACATGTTTCTCCAGTCTGACATACAGGTGGTGCTGTGGGGAGACCCAGCCTGCAGCTATCGAACTGTAGTTCCAGTCCGACCTACAGGTTGAGCTGTGTGCATACTGCAATTGCACCTGGCAATCCACATGGAACTACATGCAAATCAGGCAATAATGACATGCTAATGTGGTTGTTTGCCCACGGATTGCATAAGTAGACTCATTTGCATAGCACTTTTGAATATAACAAAATTTTGCACTGGGAAAACATGTGAACATTGAGCACATGAGTTTGCTCCCGCACAAAACTGTCAGAACCTTTATTTACATAGCTCTGCAGTAGTTGGTCTGCACTGTTGTTTGCAGTTTTTGTGAATCCACTCTGTTGTTAGCACACACATTGGCCACATAGTGCATCTTTGCCTTACTACACATGTGCACTGGGCTGCTGTTGTAGTTTGCACTGCCTGGTTGCTATATTCAGAGCTGTCTTATTTGCCAGGCTATGTTCACACTGTACTCAAGACACTGTTTGCACACAATTGTTTGCATGCTATATTCAACTGATTTAGCCAGGGACTATTCCTTTGAATATAGCAAGCAAATGGTTCCGAGCTATTTTTGTATGCTGTGCAGTGCTAATTTTGTCCCGGGGCTAGGTTTTGAATATCTGGCCCCAAGACATCTATCATGCTCATCAGGGCTCTGTTAGGTGGATTCTACACTTAACTGTTAGAAAAATGACCTCCAAAATGTGCTTTTTTTTTCACAGTTTAAATCCTTTTTCATGAATCACTTCTGTTTTTTTCATATTGCCTTTTTTGATCATCCAAACAAGGATCCCTTCATTCAAACGAAAAAGGACCCCTCCTTACAGAAAAAAAATTTGGACTTAGTTTTTTTCAATTTTTTTTTTGTTTGCAGGGATCCTTTTTCATTTCCATTTTTCATTTAATATGGAAAAAAGATTCCTGCAAACGAGAAAGAATTTTGCACTGTTTTCCAATTTCAAGTTACAGAGAGCAGATTTATATATAAATGTACAGGTTTTTATCAGTAATTATAGAATAATACATAAAATCCTCTTATAATATCTGGAGACTATATAAAAATATATTAAAATTAAAATTTTCAGATTCTCATAGGATAACATGGGACATTGACAAGCCTTAAATAGCTCTTTTTCCAAGGTCTCTAGTGGTAACCCTCACTGTCCCACCACCATCACCATATTTTTAATGCTTCCCTGGTGTCTAGTGGGAACCCCTTACCCTTTGATTGCCCTCTCAATAAATTTTATTATTTCCCTTCTGTCTAGTGGCACCCCCCACCCTCCAATTGCTGTCCCTGTAGTTTTTTCATCTTTCTCTGGTGTCTAGTGGCAGCCTCCCACCCTCCGATTGTCCTCCCTGTATTTGTTATGTTTCCCTAGTGTCTAGTGCAACCCCCGCTCTCCAATTGCCATACCCCTTTTTATTGTTTCCCTGATGTCTAGTGGCACCCTCCCACACTTCTATTGCCATCCCCATATTTTGCCAATGTTTCTCTGGTGTCTAGTGGCACCTCCCCAATCCTCATCCTCATCTGAAATAAAGGAAACCGTCCCTCAATGCCTTTTATTCAAACCTGTAAAAAAGAAAATGTTCCCCCGCCAATTTGACCCCCCACTCCGACCTCCCACTTTAGCTGAACCCTAAATGTTGCATTAATGAAGTTTTTTTTGCAATGAATTTATATACTGTAGCTATATCAGTCAATTTAAATAGCTAAAAATTAAACCAGTGGGTGCTAACTCAGCTCAAAAGCTTGTCTGAACAGGTAGGTCTTTAGGCCCCTCATAAAGGCTTTCACTGAGGGAGACTCCCTCAGAGATCTGAGAAGTGAGTTCCACTGGGCCAGACCAGCTACATCAAAAGTGTTATCCCATGATGTCTTAAACATGGCCCTTAGAACAACTAGGAGACTCACTTCAGAGGAGTTGAAAAGGAAAGCTGGGCAGTAAAGGGATAGGAGAGCACTCAGGAAACCTGGGCTCAATCCATATGGCTTTGTAGGTCAAGGGAATGTCCTTGAAGGAGAGCTGCCACTTTGCCAGCAGCCAGAGCAAGTCACACAGGAGTGGGGTCACATGACATGACCTTCAGAAGCCTGTCAACAACCTGGCCGCTGCATTTTGCACTAGCAGCAGGTATGGTAGGACTCCTCTTCTAACTCTGAGATATAAAGCATTACAGTAGTTAAGTATGGAAGTAACAAAGGCATAAATCAATGAGGGCATGTCATCCAGTGGGACCAAGGTTTTAATCCAAGAGATGTTTCTAAGATGGCAAAAGCCACTTTAGACTACAGACAACACCTGAGCCTCAGGTGCTGGTTATTCCTCCAGAATGATGCCCAGATTCTGCACTTTAGTGGAGACCACCAGACTAGAGGAGCCAAGCACCAGACCATAACTCTACACTTTGGTGCCCACAACCTGCTGTTGACCAGGCTTAATCACAAATACCTCCACCCAGCATAAATTTAGTACATTTACTGTGCCAGGTGTCCTGGGTGCAAGTGACATATACAGCTGGGGGTTTTATGTGATAATGGTGAGTACTTTATCTTGCCAACCACAATGACCAAGGTAAAAACCACTTGATGTCAAAAGGGCGGCTAAAATAACACTGACCATCGCAAATAGCTATAGTTGCATCTTCTGTAAGCAAAAACCGCCAAAATAAGTATTTTTATGTGGGGGGCTTTGCCCCCCAGGCCCCCCAAACTAAATATTATCAACTCCACAGGGGGCACAGACTTAGGAGAAAAGAACAAAAAAGAAATGACAAAAAATCTTTTCTCCTAATGCCAGATCCGAACCCATGTCTGCTGTTTTCAAGGGCTGTGGCTTATGCCACTGTGCTAAATGGCCAGCTCAGCAAGACTTGTCCAAACAACATCCTATATCCTGCTGTAGTAAATGTAGCTCCCTGCTACACTCGCTGTACAGCATATAGTGACCTTTTTTACCACTCGCTGTAATTGTGAGTGGTATTATTGAGTCATTCATATTGAGTGGCTCAATAATCCTCACTCACGTCCCTGTACACCAAGCTGTGTACTATCTGTGTAGCAGTGAAAACTCAAGCTGTAGCAAATGATGACATCACCCGGAGCAGCATAAACACTGTAAGCAATAATACCCAACAAGGTGTGTGGTATTGGGGAATACCGGACCGCCCAGGGGTGCAATGAGGCCCAATGCTGCAGGTGGAGGGCCTTATAGCCCCTGGAAGGTCCAGTATTCCCCAATACTGCCCACTTTGGAGGGTGTTATTGCACTTACAAAATGGGTACTGTAAAAAGAAATAAGTTTAAGAAAAAATTATTAATAAAAGAATTGCTTAAAATTAGTTTTGTAATTAAAGAGTTTCTCCACCTGTATTAGAGGGATGCTTTGTTTTTTTTTTTAGCTTAGAGTTTTGACCCCATGGTGACTGTAGTTAAAACCGGTTGTATGCACTTACACTCCCTCCCCCCACCACACACACACACACACACACACACACACACACACACACACACACAGACAAATTGCCCCCTTCATCATGTAGTACTTTTGTTTCCCCCTCCACTTTATTTTTGTTTAATTTTCTTTTTATCACATCTACCATACCAGAATAGAAGTTTGCTATTTTTTATAACTGGCAGATACCTGGTGAGAGTTCCTTAGCGGGAAGGCCACCGCAGTATGGAGCAGTAAACTGTGGAGAAGCATTGGCAGGTACTTCACTGATTTCCCTGGAGTTTTTGATATGAGGAATTCAGGGCTATTTTATATTTCTTGACTACCCTGCATGACTGTTTATCATTTGAAAGTTGCGAGCGGGTTAGGGACTGAAGTTCAGTTTTGGTGGGAATCACAGGGGTGCCGTGGCAGTATTTTACAGAGTTCATCAACCCAGAGATGCAGACATGCTGTTGGCTTACCCCCACAAAAAACATCAGCCAGCATTTGGGGGGGTGGGAGCACGAGTAACTTTCTAGTGTTGCAAGTGAAAGGTTGACATGCTTAGTTTTTGCTAGTTTGATTAATTTTTCTTTTTGTACATGGGGCTACTGTTTACTGTGACTGCAAAACATTCAGGGGTTGGCATCTGAGAGAACAGATCACGACCCAGGAAGGCAACCATTATATGGGGCACAAATGTAAGACAACAGCATGCTGGTACAAACATAAAATGCTAGCTCACGGTACAGCGAAAGAGAAAAATATTTACTGGTAAGATATATTCCTCACTATTAAGAAAGATGGCAGGCACTTTCCTGATGAAGCATATACATATACATATGCAAAACATTGAGACTGTGACCTTTTCAAATAAAGTGAAAAGATAAAAATGAAATGAGAGACTGGTGTTGTCCATTTGAATTATAGCGCCCCCTGAAGAACAGTATAGGATGTTTGAGTGTACACCCAAAGGGTGGCTGCTGAACAAAGAATAGCCCAAAGTCCTTTCCCGTGAGAGCCTGGTGTGCGTATGCACACTGAACCCGGCTGGACTGTGGACATGTGGTCAGGTTTGTGCATCAATGTTCGTGTTCTGCCTCCAGAGCTCCCTCTCTCTCTCTCTCTCTTGCTGCTGGCCTGCTGCTGAACCCGAGGGATTTTACAGCCCATATTTATTTTAGCTGCACGTGCATGACTATGTTTTCACTGTTTGGATAAAAACTGAAGCTCTTGCAAGGGATTCCATAGGAGATTGGTGGACAGTTCAGGGCTCCATTAGAGAGGCATCTAATATGGTGGCAAATGCCTTTTTCAGTGTTCTACGGACCCATTGTATCAGAACAAAAAAAGGCAACACAGACAGGGACTAGTTATTTCCTGGTCTATTTTGTCTCATACCTACCCGGCTGATTGGCACTTTTGGCCAATAAGGATACAGAATACACTTTGCCCATTTTCTAAGTGAACAATATATGTGTGAGGATCAAGCCCTTGGGTAAACCACAGTACAGGGACTTCAGGAGTGAGGAAAAATTCTCCATAACCACCCTCTGCTTCCTGCCACTGAGGAAGGACTCAAACTAGCTGATGACCACAACAGCGAGTCCACAGTACTCCCTTAGGTGATCCAACAACAACCCATGGTCCACTGTGGCAAATAGTATTAGACTGCAGCCCCCTCTTGACACAGTTCCCATTGTTTGTCTCTTGCCTCCCGACTGCTGCTTTTTACTGCTGGAGCTTTTGTAAATTAGAAAAACGCACACAAAAACACCTTCCCCGACCACACAGCCTACAAGCTCCCAGACAGCTGAGTTGGCAACAAATTGTCTCTCCCAGATGTAGTTCTGTTCTTTTGCAGTTGACACAGCAAGAATGGAGCATTGATCTTCCAGATGGTCCTACCTATTGGGCAATGTCCCCTCCTCCAAAGCATATCCCTGGAGATAAGTGCCCCACAACCCCATAGCTGACTACCTCCCCACATACCCTGTGCTCCTTTCTAGCCTTCTGGGTGTTTTTAAAACTGCCTGAATTACTAATTGATGTGTAGATATCAACTGCCTGTCTTATAACCTTATTCTATATACGGTAGGTAGACGCTAAGATTAACAATATTAGCAGTAATGAGGTGCACACCACCTGAGACACAGCCTGTCGAACTGCCTGTTTCATAACATTATCCTATATACAGTAGGTAGAAGCTTGGATTTAACAGTTTTAGCAATAGTCCACTGCTTACTTTCTAAAGTACTTGAATGGATAGTTGCTGACCAGTTGACAGAATACATCGTGAAACACCAAATCCAGTGCCCACAACAACATGGGTTTAGGAAAAACATAGCACCACTACTGCCTTACTACACTTTTCTAACTTCATCCATGCCACCTTCGACAATGGACATTTAGTGGGGGCAATTTACATTGGCCTCACTAAAGCTTTTGGTACTGTGAACCACACCCTTATACTTTTTTTTTCAAACTCTCTTTCTGCACCGGCCCTCTGAGGCATCTCTCGGAGGTGCTCACTGGACTCTCAGCCCCTTCTACTTCCCACCGTGACACACCAACACCAACTTCCCCCCCATTGAGAGACTTTCCAGTGCCCTGGATCACCCCCCAGGGCAGGGCCCTCCACTCTTACCTTGGTGGCGTCTTTCTGGAATTAGAGGGTCCATCTTTCTCTGGAGGTTGGCCATGGGTCGTCGGTGTGGGTGTCCGGTGTTGGGGGATGTGAGGGAGGTCCCTGAGGTCCTCATCTCCTCCTCAGAGTGCTGGGGTGTTTCTGCTTGAGTTTCCTTCCCTTATTGGCTCAGATGTGCAATGCATCTCAACACTGGTACGCACACTTCACTGCGTGCCTACAGGGTAACTGCCACAGCCAATCCCCTATGACACCAGGTCTCAGGCTTGCTGTGCCCTAGCCTCCGCTAGGAGTTCCCAGAGCCCGGGGCTGCATCCCCCCTCCCTCCTGAGGCAGGAGAGCCATCCTATGGATGCTCAGTCCTGTTTCTCCCCTGCCAACCCCTGGTGGGCCGAGCTCGCTCCCAAACACGGGTCACTGGCATGGCACGAGGTGTGGCATCCAGCACCTCAACCCTCAGCACCACTGGGCCAGCATAAACACCCTCTACTTGACTCACTCACATCCCTAGGTCTCTCTAATGATATAAGTAGGTGGTTCCACATTTATCTAACTGACCAGACAGAAAAAGTAACAAGCATTTGTCAATGCCGAATGTTTGCTTGCTGGTACTAACATTGGAAATGCAGGAGTTAGAGAGTTGCAGAATAGGAATGGTAGTGAAGTATTGAACTTCACCCCACCTTCACCCTACAGAGATGGACAGGCATTGGGGTATGTGTTTGGGTCATCACCCATAACGTTCATGACATTTCACTTCACTCTATCCTGCAGACACCGACACATGTTGTGATGTGCCTTGGGGTGTTTGGCTATACAGTCACCCCATTCCATAAGGACATACGCTGAAATGTGTGCAGTATAGGAGAATGGGGTGAACTGCGGGGCCGAAGAGTTCAACACACACCTCGATGCCTGTCACTGGTTGCAGGATGGTGGGGAGGGGGTAGAATGGCATGAGCATTACAGTCGGCAATCCAAAGGCACACACCTGATGCCGATCAGTCTGTACAGGGTGGGATGTTATGGTTAGACACCATAACGCCCCGTGCGTTTATTGGTATTTACACTACAAATTTTCAACATGGCCTTTTTGTGACCCCCACCTCATGAAAGCATTTGGAACCTCTTCTCATGAACAGTGGCACTGTGATTTTGTTAATGTATCTGGAACTTTGAGTTCCCACAGTGACCGTGCCATTCTGCGCCAGATGTACGAAAACACAGATCGGGCAGGATGTTAAGAATGACAGCTGTACCATTCATAGGGAGCTGTGAAGAGATAGCAATGTTGAAAATCTGTAGTGAAAATATTAAAAATACTCAAACTTCTGGGCTTATGTGGAAACTGCCCAACGCATGTGTGTAACACAGTCATTTAGTGGAATTTTTTCATCAAATTTTCAACATAGGCATTTTGTGACCTCTGCTCATGAACAGTGTCTCTATGATATTCCTAATCTGTCCCGAACATTGATTTCCCACAGCTACCATGCTATTCTGTGCCAGATGTGTAAATGCATATTTCGTGCAAAATGACAGCTGTACTGTTCATAAGGAGGTGTGGAAAAATGGCAAATATTACAAATGGTCATAATTACGAGGGTGTGTGGAAACGTACACTCATTACACAGTTATTTCATGGACTTTTGTCACTAAATTTTCAATATAGACATTTTAGCTCCTCTGCTCATGAACAGTGTCACAGTGATTTGCTTTTAATCTGTCCTGAACACTGACTTCCCACAGTGACCACGCTATTCTGTGCCGGAATTGCGAAAACACATTTTGACCAGGTTGTGAAAAATGACAGCTGTACTGTTCATAAGGAGGTGTGAAAAAATGTCAATGTGGTAAATCTGGAGTGAAGATATTACAAATTCTCGAGGTTACGAGTGTGCGTGGAAACTGCACAATGCATGCTCGTAACACAATCATTTTATGGACTTTCATCACCAAATTTTCAACAAAGGCATTTTAGGACCTCATGAACAGTGTCACTGTGATTTTCTTAATGTGTCCTGAACACTGATTTATCATAGCAACTGTGCTATTCTCTGCCGGTAGTGTGAAAACATGTTTTGGTCAGGATGTGAGAAATGACAGCTGTACTGTTCATAAGGAGGTGTGGAAAAATGGCAATGTTGAAAATCTGGGGTGAAAATATTACAAATTCTCGAAGTTACGAGTGTGAGTGGAAACTGCACAATACATGTTCGAAAAACAGACATTTTTGGGACTTTTTTCACCAAATTTGCAACATAGGTTTTTTGGTTTTTTGAGAGCCCACCTCATGAACACTGGCACCGTCATTTTGTTAATCAGTCCCAGAAGGTGATTCCATGCAGTGACCACAAAATCACCTTTCAAGACCAAATAATGCCATGACTGTGCCTGAATTCATGAGGAGGGGGTCCCAATAATCCCATGTTGAAAATTTGGTACCAAAATTCCCCCAAGTGCCTGAGATATTCACCAAAGTTGAAAAAAAACCCAATTTATGTCATTGTACAGCTTACCAGCATTTCTTCAGTTCATGGTCGACTTTGAAGAGTACAGACGTGTTCCCAGCCCGCCGAAGATTGTCGCGCCAGGCACCGGAGGTAAGTATGAGATAAGGGGGTGTGTTGGGAGGTTGGATGTGCAGTGGGTGGGTGCAGGTTGGGGGAAGAGGATGGCAACTGGCGTGGGACCACTTCCTTTGTTTCAGGGAGATAAAAAAAAAGAAAAAGACATTGTGGGAAGGTTTTTTTTTCCAGCTTGTTTCCAGCACACTGGGGTGGGCTCCCAGTGTGCCAGCTGCCTTTTTTGGGGTGGGAGCACTTAAGCCAATGGGGATTGGGCCCTCCGTCTGCAAAGAATCACTGTTTGGGGGGCCATGATGCCTAGGGGGATTGGGCACCCCCTCGGCACACAACAAATGGGGGAGGGTGTTACATCATGCCGACAAGGAGTTGGCTCCCCCGTTGGCAGATTAACTGGGTCGGGGGCTGCTGATAGGGGGATTGGCCACCCCCATTTGGCTTTCAAGGGGCTGAGAGGTGCGGCAAGTTTACTTTACTTGTTACACTTGGTAAGGTTCTGCCCTGCAATGACGGGTCACTTCCTCATTGCAGTGGAATGGCTGATGCTGCAATGATGAGGTGGCCCCTCATTGCAGCAGTGTAAACATTTAAACTTGGTGGCACTTTTGGAGACCGGTGTCATCAGCATACTGTGCCTCCGTTGATCCACCAGTGCCAAGCCCCCAAATTCAGTGCCTTCATTGGCTGCTGGAGTGCTGCACAAGGCCAACCATCGGCTGCACAGTTACACCCATGCTGGCATGGCTATCTACCCCCTTGCACCCATGATGCAGACTTCAACCTGCCCCACCCCTATGCCCCCCTCTGCAGGCTCCTCCACGGGCAGGATGTAACCCCCCCTTCGACAAATCTGACTCCATGTCACTGGTTACCGTCAGTAGGATCACTTGCCCACCACTGAGATCCTCCAACTGGGCAGCCTTCAGGGCTGCACCATAGTCCAGGTCTCCCCCACCATTGGAACCCCCCCCGGCAGGTGTATCCCATGTCCAAGTGAGTGCCACACATGGTGCATGGCCGAGGGTCCACACCCGGAACCTAGTCCAGAGGTCAATGGCAGGTTCTCATCCTCCTCTACCTCCAGTTCCATGGTAGTCATCCCAGCCTGGTCCTGGCATGCTGCAGGCCCTGCACACACCGCTGTGGATAAAGACAGGACAGAGTCACTGACCAGTACGTGCACAGTGTGCTTCAACCACCACCACTACATGCACACCCTAGGATATGTGCCACTCACCACGGACACGCACCCCACACACAGCAGCCCCACAGACATAGACCGTGGCCACATGCACACACCCACACCACAGTGCACATACTCCAGTCTGTCAGCTGTAGTGGCAGCCTTGCCAGGCAGTGTTCGCATGCAAACCCACCCCATCTGTACAGTGTGCACAGCTGAGCACCCCCACAGTGCATCCCAGGCACGATGGCAACACCAACACCCAGCACCTGTGCAGAAACCCCATGCAGGGTGCAAACACATGCATACTGACCTGTTCTAGGTGGTATGAGTGGCATCTCACACCCTCCACCAAGCACACTGGCAACAGCCACCGGGCAAAGGGTGGATGCCACCACAGCCATGAGTGGGTCCTCCTGTCACTGTTGTGTGGATTGCAGGCCACCTCCGGTCCGCAGTCTATCACAGAGCCACTGTGCCTCCTCCTCCTTGGCCCGGCACAGCAGGTCACTCCAGCACTTGTGCCCTGCACCAGTTGTTCTGCCACGACCACCAACGGCATTCACCCCTGCCGTCACCTCATCCTACATCTGGCTCACCACCGTGTCTGTCACCTTGTGCTGCCGCAGCACCTGCTCCCTCTCTTTGACACCATGCACCATCGTCTTCAACTCATCCTGGGAGAAGTGATGTGCCCATATGCATTCGGGTCATGCTGCGGTACCTATGGGAGAGATGTAGAGGGATATGTGTCACCAGCTGTGGTGGACCTGTGCTGCATGGCGCACGTGGAACAGTATGTGCATGCCACCCCCAACACCTGCACTGCCCAACCAATAGTGGCATAGTGATAGCACAGGCCAACATGTGCATGTACAGTGCACACAACCTCTGTGTACTGTAGCCACCCCTGTGTGCACTGTGCCACTGCACAACTGACAGCATACACTGTGGACAGACTGCACACACTGGACCCCACATGGGCACCACCAGCACCCATGCCATTCATGTGTTCTCCAGTACAAGGGGCATCCCAACGGTCGCCACCTGGCATTGCACTGTACCCCATCGACCCCCTAGGGGACATGTGCACTGCACACAGGGTGTGGAAATTACGGATGATATGCATACAATAGCAAGCTAACAGGCACAGACCACATGGTGCTGTCAATGTCACAATGGGATCTGCACAGTCCTGACCCTGTGACCCTGGGCTGTGGCTGTGTACTACCATCAGAGGGTCTGTGACCATCCATGTCCCTCGTCTTGGGTGTCGAATGAGGGTCCATGAACCCCATGTCAGTCTGACACTGTTGTGAGGCATACCTGCAGGCCATGGTGGTGTCCCCCCGGCCCAGTGACTGGCAACCACAGTGTGCAGGCGGTGCACGCACATCGCTGACTGACGCTGGTGCATGGGCCTGGCACATGGACCAGTCAGCTGGACAACTGGCCCAATGGCCTTGTGTACCATTATGCAGCACTGTGATAGCCTGTGGGCCTGCATTTTGCAGCCCTGTCCCCAGCCTTTACCACTGCAGACTGCTGGTGCGCAGTGTGTATGCCCCGGCCTGGTGATGCCACCACCATGCCACCAGGACTCTGGCTGCTATACAGACCTGCCTCTTGCTGCTCTGCCTCCTGTGACATGACTCTGTCCGATGTGCCTGTTCGTCTGTAGCATCTGATGAGTGCTGCAATCCTACAACACAACACCAGCGGAGCACTGCTTGCCCTTATATAACCCAGCCAGGCAATCCAGCCTGTTACACATGCTAATGATTGGATAATGATATGCTAATCACAGTGTTTGCACCCTGCATACACAAGTGCCCTCATTTGCATGTGCTGGTTGAATATGGGCCTGAATAGTGCCAGGCAATCCGCTTAGGGTCTTGCAAAGGTTAGCCTGGGGCTATGTGGTGTCCAGCACTGTGCTGTATCATTAGGGCAGTGCTATGCGGCATAGCGCAACCTCCACTCATGCATGTGTATCCCCTGTGCTGTGCTAGCACCTCAGTGTAGCGTGGCATAGCACCGCACTAGTCCACACAGCATGGCACTATGCGCATGCATGGCAATGTGGCTCCAGGGTTGTGATGGAGTCATGCATGTGCAGCACACCCACTTCTGGGTAGCGCCACACTACATCATGTGATAGCGCTGTGCTACTGCACTGCTTGGTGGAGGGACCAGGGTGTGGCATAGGCTGTGCAGTACAACAGGTGGCAGGGTACCAGTGGTGCATGTGCAATGTCAGGGAGGCAGAAGCAACTTGCTGTGGTGCACAGGGACAGGTACTGGGGGTAGGTGGAGTCGGCCAACCTGGTGCAGTTTGTGCAGCAGAGGCACAGATGGCTCTTTGGGGAGGTCAGGGAAGGTGACCTCCCATGACAGCAGGTGTGGGCATCCATTGCCAGGTGGCTGTTGGAGCAGACAGGCATCCAGAGGGATGCAGAGAAGTGCCATCACAGGTACATGGACCTGCACCGCCACTAGAGGAGCCAGCTGGAGGTGTAAAGATGCATGGTGAGTGAGGGCACTGTGCCAGTGCCAAGTAAGTGCCTGTGCATGATGCTCACATCCGCTACGTGCGTCATGGTCTGCCTGAGTGTGCATGCATGTGCCTGTGTGTGTGTGTGTGTGTGTGTGTGTGCGCCTGTGTGTGTGTGTGTGTGTGTGTGTGTGTGTGTGTGAGCATGTGTGTGAACAGGCATGCTGGTGTGCAAGGTGGTGGGTCGCATGTGGCGCTGGTTGTGGGGCACTCATTATGTGCACCTTGAGGGGCACTGTGGTCCGGGGGGAGGCACGGCTGCCACTATTGCCATGTGGCCAACACGGTGGTGGTGGTGCGTGTGTGGTGTATGCTGTGTCTGGGGGGGGGCACTGCAGTCGTGCCATGCACGGCCCTGACATACATGTCCATGGTGTGTATGTGGTGGGTGTGGTCATTGTGGGTGGTGGGACATGCTACAGGACCGTCCTGCAGCCAACACCAGTATGGTGCGGGGGTGCTGTCACCTGGGCACCGGTCAGTCCACACAGCTGTATGTGCCTCCAGTCGCTGTGCACATTCGTCCGGCATGGTTGCACCACTGTGCCTACATGCCTACATGCCTACATGCCTGTGTGCCTGGCGCATGCTTTGTGGGTCATAGGGTCCACTGTGTGGGTGTCTTCTGCATGCTATCACTATCCTTGGGCTGCCCTGCATGTACGGTGTCATGGTGGTGGGCGTGTATCTTGCTGTGGCACTCGCGGTACATGCTGTGCATTGCGCTAATGCTGTTGTTTCCTCTGTCCATGGTAGAGCAGAATTTGCAGCCAAGCACAGGGAGAGGGGGCCAAGAGCTGTCCCAGACCACATCCAGAGGCAGCCTGAGGGTGCCAGCCATGCAGCAGTGGGTGTAAGAGAGTAGCCCAGAGAACAGTGGCCTGTTGCATGAGTACATCTCTTTCTTCATTTATGCTGTGCTTCTGTATTGTGTTGTACCTTCACTGGACTGCCATTGACTGTGCTGGGCATTTGGCCACCATGGGCTTCATGCCATTGCTGCTGTGGCTCTGTGCTGTGTTGCGCAACACTGTCCCATGGTGCTGCCATTGTGTGGCTGTCTGGATGCCGTGCCCTGTGGTAGGGGGGTGGTATGTGGCAGTGTTGGCATGCATGGTTGGCACTGCCATGCTGTCCACATTCAGTGCTGCCCATGTTCGGCTGGTCACCAGCCATGTGGGTGTTCTGGTTGCAGGCCACCACACACATTGCTATCCATGGGCCATGTGTGGCAGCATCTGTCAGTGCACCCCTGCAGGTGTGTACGCCCTGTGGACATGCATCTCCTGCAGGTCAGTTTCACCCTGGCTTGGGTTGGCCATTGGCTGCCCACCATGCCTGCAGTGTGCTGCTCCTGTGACCCTGTTGTTTGCTGTCGTGCTCTGCTTTCTGGTACATTGCTAGCTGTCTGTGGGCAGCCTGTCCCGACGTGTGGTCACCTATGTGTGTGTGTCGTTGCATGGCCCTCACCCACTGCCATCCTGGGGACCACCTGTGTGCCTGCACTGTCTCACTGTGTGCAGTCCTGGGATGGGTGGTATCAACTGTGCAATGGTGCTATCGGGGCCTGACGTATCCATGTCTATTGGGTATTGGGATGGGGCCTGTGTCTACCAGGCCTGCCCTGTGGGCACCTACCGGGTGTGCCTACCATTGCGTTCCTCACCACCACTTGGGCATGGCTGTCGGGACATGCTGTCCATCCCTGTATAGCCACCTGTGGCTTCAGTATGCCTTCTAGCTGGTCTCCCATCCTCACCAGCTCCTCCTTCCTCTTGCAGGTCTACTCCAATCATCTCTGTGGGCGACCAGACCAGAGGAGTCAGAGGGCTCAGAGGATCTCCTGTGGTGCATTGTCCGGTAGCACTGGACACTTATTGAACAGCAAGCAGTCCTAATTTCGGAGACCAGGAGGGTGGCAGCTGTCCTGGAGGTGCGTATGCCAGATTCATCCCTCAGTCAGCCATGAACTTTGCCCCATTTCTGATGTCTATCCCCCCCCTTTGTGGACTGGTGTTTATCCCTGGCCTCTGTTACGTCCCCTCTGTTTGTGTCCACCTCTCCTTTAACCCCATTACCATTCTGTAAATATTGTAGATATGTATATATGTCATTCATGCCACTGTATTGTTAGACTTTCTTATCACAGTTGTAGTCCTTTCCATGCTAGCCATCTTAGTAGTAGTGTTCTGTGTTGGGGGTGGGTTTTGCTTTTACTTTTGCTGGGTTTGTACAGTACAGTTGGCCTTATTAGTTTTAGCGTTGATCCATCCAGTTGTTCACGGATTGGTTATGTTTGTTGTTTATTGTTTTCATTTAGCTTTCACTTTGCTGTGTGTACTGTTACGTTGCCATACTTATATTGCATATTACATTCATGTTCCTACAGTTTACTGTGTCCTGTGTCATTCTTGGGTGCTGGGGCTTTCGCTTCATGTGTACTGCCCCTTGGTTCTCACACACAGGTCCTGGTAGTTGCTTGTCATTTGCATGCCTGTGTGTCATTTACTGGGTTCTGCACTGTGGTCTGCACCTGGGACCTTGTTCCGGGCTGCATTTCTTTGCATGTGTCTCAGGATCAGGATGTCTCACTTCTGCACTGTGTTCCACTGGGTGTTTGCACTGCCTGCCTGGGTGCTATATTCAGTGCTGTCTTGTTTGCTATAGTCAGTGCTGTCCTATTCGCAGGCAATGTTTGCCCTGCACTCCTGGCCCTGCTTGCCTGGCTTCCTTTGCTTGCTATATTCAGCTGGTTTTGCACTGGGCTATTCCTTTTGTATATTGCTTGCTTTCTGCTCTGGGCTAAGTTTACCCACCTGGCAGTGCTAACTTTGCCCCAGGGCAGGGTTTTGAATATCTGGCCCTAGGTTCTTAAAGATAAGGGCAGATTTACTAGCGTCAGTTATAACCTATCTCTTCAACTGGAGATTGAGCAGTTCTGTAGTCCCAGAGACTTGGAAGATGGGAAAAATAATCCCCATCAATAAGGGAGGTGATAGTTCCACCCCCACATATTATAGGCCGATAGCTCTACTCCCAGGTTTGTCAAAAGTTTTGGAAAGAACAGTACACTATCAGCTTGCCCAACATTTGGAACAACATGGGATGTTGACAGAATTTCAACATGGATTTAGAGCAGGGAGGTCCATGAACACTGCCTTGGTGGACTTTAACAACTTAGTAACTACCTACCTAAATTCAGGGAGGAGCACTGGGCAGTGTTCGTAGACCTTAGTAAGGCATTCGATCTGGTGCAACATGGAAGTTATTAGAGAAGTTAGAAGAGATGGAGGTACAAGAGGATCCTTTCAGATGGTTTAAATCCTATCTATCTAACTTTAAACAATGTGTCTCCTGTGGGGCTGCTGTTTTGGGCCTGGTTGAGGTAAATAGAGGAGTTCCTTAGGGCTCAATACTCAGCCCACTGTTGTTTAATGTACTATATGTAGATAACTTGCCTAAGATAATAAAACACAGTGGGATAAGGTTGTACGCGGATGACACCATTTTGGTGGCCTCTGCTGACAACCTGGAGGACCTGGAACGGCAGCTCCAGACAGACTTGTTGTTGATGGAAAAATGGATGAGTGAATCTGGCCTGCTCTTGAATGCCAAGAAAACCCAAAGTATGGTGTTTTCACTAGGGTATTCTTGTAGAAACAAATCTAAGATACAGCTTAAACTAAAGACTGGGTCTAATATTCACAATGGCTCACATTACAACTATCTGGGAGTAAAGGAGGATACAAGACTAGTATATGTTGACCACATCCAATGGCAAATCAGGAAGGTAAATCAGAAGTTGGGAGCCTTGAGAAGGGTATCAGATTTACTTACTGTGGAAGTAAGAAACAAGTTAGTGAAACAACTACTAATCCCTGTTCTTGAATATGGTTCCATGTTATACAGTATATGCACTCTACTCAATGTTAAATTAAATCAGACTTATAACATGGCTATCTAAAATACAATAATTTCATTGGTCAGAACACATAAGCTGTCCATTGATTAATCCCAGATATATCCACAGTTGTCTTGCCACTCCACAATATCTGCCGGTCCACAAAATCCTGATTGACAGCAATGTAAACCGACTTAGAGAAATCACTCCACCATAGACACATTGAAATAGAGAAGGCAGATTCTGCCCTGCAAAGTCAGATTCCACCTTGCAAGGGGATTCCACCTTCAAAGGTAGATTCTGCATCCTCATAACAACAAATCCACCTAGTGGACAACTACAAAGACAGCATCCTCTGTACACATTATTCATTAGGCGGAAGGACTCTTTTAGTAGAAATCCATGTTCAAACACATATATTTTAATATTCCTTTACTTAAACCTCTAATATAATGCGGCTCATGTTATAAGAGGATTAACCCACTCCAGGGTATGGGTTTACTGAGCATTAATCCACGCCTGGGTGGTTGAAATCACTTGGCCTGCGGCCTCATAATTCCCCCCCCCAGGCATGGATTCATGTTCAGTAAACCTATTTATAATTTATAAGTAAAAGTGTCTATGGCACTCACCACTGTGATTTTTATGTTGGCTCGTGTTTGCACTCCAGCCAACATCTTGCAGTAGTAGCAGATTTGGAGGTGCGGTCACTGTTGGGTGAATGCAGGGCATGCATCAGAAGGTGCGTCCCTCATTCCCCAATCAGCCATCAGCAGGTGCTGACCTCACACATCCATAATGTGGCCACCAGAACAAAGAAAAGGTCCACTGCAATGAGAACGAAGATCTCATGCAGCGTGACCACAACACATCTTCCAATGTGAAGGCAACATGATGGCAGTGACTGCCGCCACCCCCTGTCACAATGCTGATGGGGGAGCCCACTCCCTGTCAGCATACTGAACCCCTTCCCATTTAAGATGTATGCCGAGGGGGCGCACAATCCCCCTCAGCATCGTGTGCCCCCCAACAGTTTTTCTTTGCCAACATGGGGGCCCAATCTCCATTGGTGTTTATCCCCTGTCCCCGTTGATTGTGCCAACAGGGGAGCCCACTCCCTGTCAGCATAATGTCTCCCGACCTACTTTTGTTGTGTGCTGAGGGGGTGCCCAATCACCCTCGGCTCATGTCTCCCCCTCCCAGTATGTGCCAGCGGGGTGCTCAATTCCCCGTCGGCTACAGAATCCCCCCCAAAGCACTTAGGTGGCATGCTGGGAGCCTACCTCAGCGTGTCAAATCCCCTGCAAAACAAAAAAAAGGCCCACAATGTTTTTTTCTTGTTTTTAAACCTGTAAAAAAGAAAACAGTCCCTCACAATCTCCCTGCCCCCTCTCACAACCCGAGCCTGCCCTCTGTGCACCCTGCCTCCCCACATCCCCCTCACCCCATACTTATCTCTGGAGTCCAGCACAACAATCTTCGGTGGACCGGGAACACGTCTGCACTCTTTAAAGCTAACCGCGCACTGAAGAAATGCCAGTAAGCTGGATAATGGCATAAACAGGGTTTTTCCAACTTTGTTGCATATCTCAGCCATTTTGGGGAATTTTGGCACCAAATTTTCAGCATGGGGTTATTGGGACCCCTCCTCATGAATTCAGGCACTGTCATGGTGTTATTCCATCCTGAAAGGTGATTTCAGGGTCACTGCGTGGAATCACCTTTTGGGACTGATTAACGAGACTTGGTGAGAAAAATAAAAAAAATGGCTGTTTTACGAGCGTGCATTGCGCAGTTTCCACACACGCATGTAACTCATGAATTTGTTACATCCTCACTTCGGATTTTCAAAATTGGCATTTTTCCACATCTCCTTATGAACAGTACAGCTGTCATTTTACATATCCTGACCAAAATGTGTTTTCACACATCCTGCGGAGAATTGCGTTGTCACTGTGTGAAATCAGTTTTCAGGACAGTTTGAGGAAATGACAGTGACACTGTTCATGAGCAGAGCTCCTAAAACGCATATGTTGAAAATTTGGTGCTGAAAGTTCATAAAATGACTGTGTTACAAGCATGTGTTGCACAGTTTCCGCGCACGCTTGTAACTTCACAAATTTGCAATATTTTCATGACAGATTTTCAACACTGGCATTTTTTTACACCTCCTTATGAACAGTACAGCTGTCATTTTTCACATCCTGACCAAAATGTGTTTCTGCACATGTGGCGCACAATGTCGTGGCCACTGTGGGAAATCAACTTTTGGGACAGATTAACAAAATCACAGCGCCACTGTTCATGAGGGGATGTCCCAAAATGCCTATGTTGACAATGTGGCTAACAAACTCCCAAAAATAATTGGGTTATGGACGTGTGTTGCGCAGTTTATATGCATGCTCATGACTTCACCAACTTTTCATATTTTCACTCCAGATTTTCAGCGTTGCCATTTTTTTACGCCTCCTCATGAACAACACAGTTGTCATTTTCCACATCCTGCTCAAAATGTGTTTTCGTCCCTGTGTCACCAAATGGTATTGCTGCTCTGCAAAACCACCTTTCAGCTAACAAACTGATTGTGCCACTTTTCATGAGGTGGGGTCACAAACAGCCCATGTTGAAAATTTGGAGTGAAAATACCAACACACGCCTACAGTGTTAGGGTTTCCAACTGTAGCACCCCACCCTGTACAGATTGACAGGCGTCAGAGGTGTGACTTGGAATCATCGGCTGTAATGCTCACACCACTCTACCCCCACCCCCACCCTGCAGCCAGTGACAGGCATTGTGGTGTGCCTCACACTGTTTGGCCACAAAGTTCACCCCATTCTCCTATACTACACCCACCTCAGCAAATTTCCCTATGGAATGGGGTACATATAATGCCCAAAGACCCCAAAGCACACCACGACACTTATCAGTGTCTACAGGGTAGGGTGAGATACAATGGCATGAGTGTTACAGCTGATGATCAACACACACTACCCAATGCCTGTCGCTCTCTACAGGGTGGGGGTGGAGTTCGCGTCACTTCAATACTTCACTGCCGTTCCTATAATGCATCTCTACCTCCAACACTACCAATGCCAATGCCAGTAAGACAACATTCGGCATTGATAAATGCTTGTTAGTAGGTTAGGGTGGCTACAACTGGGAAAGCAAAGAGAATATTTGGGGCTAATATTTTGCCATAAGTTAATATTTTGCAATAAAGGACATCCTCTAGCTTATTTAGCAAAAACTCAGTCATTAGGTATGTAGTCAGTAAACTTGAGATTGACATCTCAAATTATACCCCTGATAAGAATATACAAGAGAAACAGAAGGGTCACCCTGCCTCTCCCCAGCACAGATTACCGAGGAGTTCACCACATTTTACCTGAAACTATACAGCCCCATGCCCCATCAACCACCTCCCGAGGTAGTTCACAACTATCTGGCCTCTATTCCCCTCTGCACCTTACTGCCAGAGCATCAAAACACCCTGGTAGTGCCTATCTCTGAGGAAGGAATAACAACAGCTATATCCACTCTAACCCTTGATAAGGATCCAGGCCCAGATGGGTTCTCACCAAATTTCTATAAAAAATTTGCCTCCCCCCATCCCCCTGGCTAAAATGCCTCTTTGATTGGATACTAGATGCTGAGGAGATAGATGAAACCCTTTTTAAGGCCATCATTATTGTATTGCATAAGCCAGACAAGGATCCAGAACAAGTGACCAGTTATAGGCCTATCTCACTTTTAAATTGTGACTTGAAAATCCTGGCAAAGGTACTGGCCAATTGACTCAAAATGGTCTTACCCCATATAATCCACTACAACTAGGTGGGGTTCATGCCGGGGTGGAACTCTTCCAACCATTTCAGGAAACTGGCACATGTCTTCTCCACCTCCAGGGACTAAGATGCTCCAGCTGGCCTGGTGTCCCTGGATGCGGAGAAGGCATTCGACAAGGTTAACTGGTGGTTCCTGTTTTGCACCATGTCTAGGTTTGGTTTCCCTTCTAAATTTATAGAATGGGTCTCCTCTCTGTGTCAGAATCCAAAGGCTCGGATCTATTGCAAAGGAGTCTTCTCAGCACGTTTCAGTCTTTATTCTGGTACTCACCAAGGATGTCCACTATCTCCCCTCCTGTTTAATGTATACCTTAAACCCTTATTAACACTGTTAAGGTCACATGCAGAGGTTCAAGGGGTGAAGATCGGGTCCCAGGTTTTCAAATTATCTGCGTATGTTGATGATGTCCTATTACACTTACAGCACCCCACACAATCTTTCCCAGTGGCACTCTCCATAATTGAAGGCTTTAGTGCTGTATTAAACTACAAGATTAATCAGGGCAAAACCACGGTCTTCCCCCAGAACTGTAGGCTCCCAAATGCAGATATGCTCTCTTTGGGACTACAGTGGTGCCCTCAGCAGATTAAATATTTAGAATTGCTTTTAGCCAGGGAAGACACCCAAACTAGGAAACTTAACCTAAACCCTTTGCTTACCACTATCCAACTGGACCTGGAAAGATGGCAGTCACTTCCCATCTCACTTTGGGGTCATATCAACCTAGTTAAAATGAACATTCTTCCTAGACTATTTTACCCATTGAGTATGCTGAATTCCTGGGTGCCTGTGCCTGGTTTAAAAAGGGAAGGGAGGGAGGAGGGGAACAAAAAAGGGGAGGGAGGAAGGGAGGGGGCAAGACATTTTTCTGTATCTGTTTATACTGTATCATGCAAGTGTTTGTACAAAATGTAATGCTGTACTCTAAAACTTTAATAAACTTTGAATAAAAAAAAAAAGAATACACAAGAGATTTGGTGATCTTATTCTGCAAAATAGTTTGGCCAGTTACTGGAACAAACTCCCACATGAATTAAAATCAATTTGTGGTACGCCTACTTTTAAACAACATTTGAGTAAATATCTGAGGTCATCTTGTCAATGTTTTCGTTAATTTCTTAACTCATTGTATGTATGTATGTATTGTGCATTGTGTTTTGTAAACTTATTTATACCACAGGACATTGTTGTAAATGGGGATGAAACCCCAACAATTTGTATCCTATATAAAAATAAATGTTATCAAATCAAAATTAAAATTCCTCTCGCAATACACCCCAGCATCTTGTTGGCCTTAGTTGCCGTCTTCCTGCATTGAGCTGAATTGTTCATGTTTCCCGCTATTATCCAATGAATTAGCATGTGCTTGTACTGGCACACCCTCATTCATTGCAAGCTCAGTCAGGCTGCTGGCCATGGAGCTGAGTGGAGGGCTGTGCCAATGGCCTGCACTGGGTAGTGGGGGAGGGACTGTCTGACATGGTGGGGGGGCACTGTCTGACATGGTGGGAGATGGAGGGTCCACTAGACACCTGGGACATTTTTTAATTTTATACATTGGAGATGGGGGAAATGGGTGCAAATTTCTGTGGTGGGGGGCATTCTTCATTTTGGGCCAGTGATCATCTGGGGTGGGACCACTGGACACCAGGGACTGATATATTTGTTTTAAATGTTGGCCAAGCAGCCAAACTGAGTAGGAAACATGGAGCACTTCTACAATTTTTGGGTTTTCTGTCCTACCATCTGAATTACACTCTATCATAAATTTACTGTTGTCCAAGTCCTATGTGCAGGACTCATATGCATTTGTAATCATAGCTCAAACTCTCATTACATTTGCCTATCTATTCAATCCAAAGTATGTCAGCCAGTCACAGCCACTGACATTTAAACAGTATATTTCTAATTTCTATTTATATCAAAACCTTCTTTCATTAAAGTAGCCACTTGGTATTGTGATGCTCAGCTTGTGCCTTCCCTGCTATTCCCATGGTGGGGGACTGTGATGTCACAGTGGGGCATCATGGCTCCAAGTAGGAGGAGCATGCTTTATGTAAATTAAATGACTTTAGCCATGGTCCTTTGTCATATTCCTGTATACTCCTCATCAGTTTAATTACCAGCTCTCCTACTACTGCACCTGTGCAGCCTAAATGGCATTTAAGGTAATCATGTATAAACCATATTAATTCAATAACCTAAACCTCATCAATTCAATTTCTGGCATTCACAGCTAACCAACGGCTGCTAGCTTCACCCAGCCTCCTACCACCTACCCACAAAGTATTACCTACTGCCATTGAGTATTTTCAGTGCTTTAATATTAGGCTTCCATAATGAAATTGGTTGGCTTGCTTTCTGCTGGGTTTGCTCACATCAGTCAGTCTCATCAGTCAATCTCATTAGTCAGTCTCATCAATCATCTCAGTCAATCATATCGCCCGGAATACTAACACTGACTGCATGTTCTCTGTCATAAATCAGAGGCATGCCAACCATGACCATTACTTTCTATGGCTCAGGGCCTGCCCTGAAGTTGTTGATCTTGCTGTGCACCCATGAAGTCTGCATCTTGAGCATGCAAAACTTGAGGTGGGGTCCTTCTCATCTGGTCCATAGAGAGAATGTCCTCACTCCAGGCAGAGCTTTAGCTGTGCTGCCATATCTATGGCACCTCTAGATACAGAATTTAAGACTTTGGCTATGAAGGATGGGGCCCTCACACCCAAGAGAGCAATTTCCTTTAGCTAGCCAAATCAGGTTCAGCGGCACCTTCTATGCTATTCTCCCCATGATCACCTCTGGTTCACTTGATCTGTTTTTAGTCAGTAGGCGAGCTGATTGCCTCAGCAGTTGTTACTCTCCCCATCCTGCCTTGAGGGTCCCACTGTCATTACAGAATATCCAATGTTGCAGAGTGTGCTCAAAACCCTGTATGGCATTCCCGTTAGATAGATCATGAGAGCTTTCTACCAAATTGGAATTTTTTCCTCCCCTTGAATTGGGTCTCTAAATTGCAGCAGCAGAGCCATAACTAAATCAAACATCCCTAGCCTGGAAGGAAGGTGGCCTAGGCCTTGGATCCCCAGAGGTTTCTTCCTTACAGGGTGTTTTTCCTCTCCTCATTGTCAAAGATCATAATATCTAGTTACTTTACTTGTAATTCCTTAGGTTACTTAGGTTTCCACAGTTATTAGGATTATTATTAGGTAAGTTTCCACTGTTGGCTAGAGATGGATGGTGGCCTTCCTTTGCCATTCCCTCTCTCCTTGGGAAATCATGCCCTCTCATTATAATTCATTATACCTACATTAAAGGTGTTACTCATTTCGGTTTCTGCTGATCATTACCATTATCTCTGCTAACCTATGTGAAGGTCCAAGTCTCAATACCAACTTATTACCTCTGCAATGCTTTCTGATCTACTCTCTTCTTGGGTTTTTCCTAAGCTAACTTTAGCCTAAGGGAATCCTTCCCATGGCACCTCTAGAGGTGGAACCCTTTTCTAGGGTTCCTTTCCTTCGGCATCACTACAGGGAGGGACAGAGAGGTGAGCAGCCACAACAAAGTTTATTCAGCAAGTTGCATAAGCACAACACCACACCAAGTTGTGTAAGCACATTGAATTGAAAGGCTTAAGCCTGTGGTTCAATGGCTGATGCAACAGCCATGCCCTTGCCTGACCTATTTAAACTCTTCCTTCCTGCTTCATTCTGAAGCATTTTTTCTTTGTCCCATCATCCTCCCCTCTTCCTCCAGTGGCTAGCCTGTGTCCTTGGGGGCTTTTCTTATGCTACATTTAGCCAAAGGGAATCTTTTCTGTGGCACCTTTAGAAGTGGAACCCTCCTCCAGGGTTCCTTGGTTTCAGCATCCCTACAGGGTGGTCATCCCAAGGCACAGGAAGGTGAAAGGCCACAACAAAGTTTATTCAGCAAGTTGCATAAACACATCACATTAAGTTGTATAAGCACATTGAAATTACACTTAACTTTCATTGTTCACTTGGGAGCTTAAACAGCAGGCTGGTAGGAAAGAGGTCTGTAGTTATAGTCTGTTTTAACTGAAATATTTGAATAGTTTGTAAGTGAAATTAGTTCTATGTGTTAAAAATTATTACCTTGAATTAGAACTGTTACTTGGGCTGTGATATTGTAACTTTGGGGTCTTGTGGATAGTTGTTTGGCAGGGATAATTAGAGGGAAATTTAAATGTGTTTGCCTGGTGTTTGGTAAGACCCTCCCACCCACCCTGTTTTGTATGCTTTCTTAAATACTGAAAAGCCACTGGGGGTTGGGATTGAAGGGCTGAGTATTTCTGTTTGGGACTAAAATTTGAAGCAACAGGAGCTGGTGGGCCTGTGACATCATACGGCACCTGATGTCTGCTTACACACACTGTTAGTGGGACCGAACACACACTGGACTGTATGTGTTTGTGAGACTTGGGAACTTTATTGGTGGGGTTGAAATTGGGTTTGTAAATAACTACAGTCAGTATAGAGAGAAACTGTACTCCAAGGGAAAGGGACTGAGAAAAGGGGGTGTGCTATTATAAACAGAGGGGGATAATCAGGGTGGCCATATTCCACCATGGCAGGCATCTTCTGAAGGGTTGTAGGCTGCACAGGCTGTGGGATGGCAATAATTCTAAATTGGGCCTGGAGAGAGGGAGGCTGCCCACTCTGTAGACAGCTATCTTGTATCAGGAATGAGGTATATTGGTTAAGGAGTAAGCTGGGGGAGCTGGGGGGGGGGTGTCCAAGGATAAGGGGTGTGGATATGGGCAGCAGAAGGGTGGGGCTGAGGGGAGGCTGGGGCAACGCTCTGAAACTACAGGACATTATGTTACAGCAAGCAGGAGGGGGGATATTAGGGACAGAGGACCCTTAGATAGGGAAGTTGATGCTAAGGGAAATGTACGGGGTGAACATTCTGAATACAAAGAGACTAGAGGGGGAAGAGTCAGGAGGGGCTGTTGTGCGGAAGCCTAAAACAGCAGACTGTGGGAAGGGAGCTCCTAAGGTGAACAGTGCAAGAGAGGAAGAAGAGGGTCAGTTTAGAGATGCAGTCAGGAAACTCGGGTTACTTGATGGAGGCTGACATAGAGTGTCACAATAAATTTGAGCTACTAAGCAACCTAGAGGGGGAGGAAGGGGTTGGTGGAAATGAGGAAACTTATACAGAGGCCGGGGGGAGGGAGTCGGATACCCATAGGGCATCACAGACCAGCTATGGAAAGGATAGACATAGTCCCAGAAGGAGAAGGGGAAACATATATGTTAAGCAAATGGGGGAGATGCAACATATTCCAGACATGAGGGACGAGAGCATGATTGGAGAGATACTGGGAGACAAGGAGGGGGGTCAGTACCAAGGATGAAGCCCAAGCTAAAGGGGACCCACAGAGAGCCTCTGGAGGCAGGGGTACTATTACAAGGGGGGAGGATGGTGGTGTGGGAGAAGGGGAAACCATCAGGGCCAGGATAAATGGTTCAGATAAGAGAGGGTTAAAGGGGACACCTATTCAGAGGGGGTTTGAGTTAAGGGGGCAAAATAGCAAGGGAGGCAGAAAGGGGAGGGTGACAAGGGGGTCTCTAATATGGCAGGAAGACTCCCATGAAATTGAGATCATGAATAAAGGGGAGGGAAGGGGGCTGAGAGGGCATAGTGGAGGTAACCATAAGGATGATGGTGGTGTTAAGGTTCTGTTACTGGGAGACTCGATGATTAGGGGTATCCAATGGGAGGGACAGGGGGGTGGATGCCATAGCCAGGTGAAGGTAGTGAGTATCTCTGGGCAGACAGTGCACAGAGCAAAGTTCATGGTGTATGAAATGGTTAGGGATTGTGGAGGGAAACCGGATTTCCTGGTGCATTTGGGAACTAATGATCTAGAGGGAAATAGCGTTTTGGAAATCCAAGCAAGGTTCCAAGAACTTGCCAGAGTCTGTCGGGATAATGGATGCAACATTTCCTTTTCAGAGATATTGCCAGTACCAAAGGCCTCAGTGGAGAAAAAAATGAAGCTCACAGAGGTTAATGACTGGCTCAGGAAGTGGGGTGAAGAGAATGGGTTGGGGGTGTTAGGGAACTGGAATGGAGTTTGGGAGGATAAGGGACTATATGCCAAGGACAGGTTCCATCTTGCCCCATTAGGGAAGGAAGTCCTTAAACAGGGGATGGCTGACTACATACAAGAAAGGTGGGGTTTAAACTTGTAAGGGGGGGAAGGGATAAGGGAGGGGCTGACCAGAAGCCCTCTCCTCCAGATGAGGGAGTAGCCTTCAAGCCCAAGGGGGAGGGAAACAGACTGGAGGTGGAGGTTTCAGGAGGGCAGGGAGAGGATGGAAGTATAAGGAATCTGGGTGGGATTCGACAAAGAGGATCAGGGATAGGTGTGAAGGTGGTGTTGGTAAATGCCAGGAGCTTGGGAAACAAGTTGCCAGAGTTCCAGAGCCATGCTGTTCGGGGTGGATGTGGCGGCAGTCACGGAGGCGTGAGCCAACAAAACCGTGACTGGGACCTAAATGTGCCGGGGGTACACTATGTTAGGAAGGATAGAAAAGGAGGGCAGAGGGGTGGAGTGGCTATGTTCATTAGAGAAGACATAGAAATTGCTATGGTAGAAGAGGCGGAGGGAAACGTGGAGGCTTTATGGGTCACCTTACGATCCCCAGCAGGAGATAAGGTCAAGCTGGGAATAGCATATAGGCCCCCTGGGATGAGTGATGTTCTTGAGGATGGTTTGCTGGACAACATCATTGCCCAGTGTGGTCCAAAAGGGGAAGGAGTGGTGTTGATGGGGGACCTTAATATGCCAGGTACAAACTGGGGAACCATGTCATCTAAGGTGGCCAAGGAGCAGAGGCTGCTGGATGGCTTCCAGGATGTGTTCTTAACACAGCATGTGATGGAGCCCACAAGGGAGGGATGTCCTGGATGTGGTTCTGGCAGATGGGGATCTGGTAGGGACATGGTTGTACAGGACCCCTGACTGGGAGTGACCACAATACTGTCTGGTTTCAAATAAGCATGGGGGAGTGGGGTGAGATCTAGGACACTGGCAGTGGACTTGGGGGCAGACTTTATGGGCATGGGAAATATTCTCAAGGATCACTTGAAGGGGATTACCTCAATGACAAGTGTGGGAAAGGAGATGGGAGGTCATAACAGGGGACTTCATGAGGCAGTCAGGATCTGCGCTAAGTTGAAGCGTAGAGCAAGGTCACATAAACCATGCTGGTGGTCCAGTGAGGTACAGGTAGCAGTCAGAGAAAAGAAGGCGCCTACAAAAATATAAAACAACAAGAGGGATAGGGATAAGGAAGTGTACCAGCTTGCATCTAGAAAAGTCACCCATATGGTGAGGGAGCAAAGTCCAGTAAAGAGCAGCGGCTGCACAGGGATACATGGAGGGAAAAGGGTTCTTCCGTACATTGGGGAGCGGAGAAAACTAAGGGCAATCTCAGCAGATTGAGATCAGAAGGAGGGTGGGTGGAAGAGGGACCAGGCAGAGGTATTTAATGAGTACTTTGCCTCTGTGTTCACTAGGGAGGGATGGGATATCTACAAAGCAAGGCACAAAGGAGATAGAAGTGGCAGGGAGGGATCAGGGGAGCAACAGAAATGGAGCAAGAGGAGGAAGGTACTCCAGGGTGTCACATCTGGATAAGGATAAAAAGACCAGTAAGGTGGAGGGGACGGATGATGCTATCTCCGCCAAAAGGGTGTGGTTAGCCCTCAAGGCCCTAAAGAAAGACAAATCTCCTGGGCCGGATGGCATTCATCCGAGAGTACTATGGGAATTGGCAGACATACTGGCTACACCCCTGGCGGAGCTTTTCAGCAGGTCACTTGAGACAGAGAGGGTACCTAGGGATTGGCAGAGGCACATGTGGTACCAATCCAAAAGGGGGTCGAGGGAAGTACCAGGGAACTATAGACCCATCAGTTTGACCTCGGTGGTGGGAAAATTAATGGAGAGTATACTAAAGGAACGATTGGAGGTGTACTTGGAGGAGGCGGAGGTCGGATGAGTGGCAACATGGGTTTGTGCCAGGTAGATCATGTCAAACCAACCTTGTGGAGTTCTATGAATGGGTAACATCAGAACTGGACAGGGGTAAGCCTGTGGATGTATTATTCTTGGACTTCAGCAAGGCGTTTGACTCTGTCCCCCACAATGGTCTGGTGGAGAAACTGATGGGGTTAGGAGTAGGCCCTTTGATGGCCAGATGAATTGAAAACTGGCTAGCTGGATGCACTCAGAGAGTAGTGGTCTGTGGGGAGCTCTCGAACCCTAGAGAGGTTGGTAGTGGGGTACCACAGGGCTCGGTCCTGGGTCCGATCCTGTTTAATGCATACATATCGGACATCAGGAAGGGTATAGGGTGTGAAATGAGTCTCTTCGTGGATGACTCCAAGATGGGAGCAGTAGTTGAGGGAGAAGAGGGAAGGTTGACCCTGCAAGGGGACCTGGACACCCTGGAAAGCTGGGCTCACACATGGAAATTAAATTTCAATATCACCAAGTGCAAGGTGTTGCATCTTGGTCGGGGAAACCCTAAACACAGGTACACCCTGGGAGGGGAGGTGCTGGAGGCCTCAATAGGGGAAAAAGACCTAGGGGTCATGGTGGATATATGTATGTATGAATAACTCTGAGCAGTGCAGGACAGCAGCTAGCAAGGCAAACAGGATGTTGGAATGCATCGTAAGGGGGATCACCTCTAGGAGCAAGGAAGTGATTCTGGTTAGACCACACCTTGAGTACTGTGTACAGTACTGGAGACCACACTTGAAGAGGGACATACAGCTCCTGGAGAGGGTACAGAGGAGGGCAACAAAGATGATACGAGGGCTAGGGATTTGACTATGAGGACAGACTTGAGGGCTCTGCCTGTTTTCATTGGAGAGAGGAGAGACAGGGGACATGATTGAGGTCTTCAAGTACCTCAAGGAATAAATAGGGTAAACATGGAGGGATCTTTAGACTAAAGCAGGGAGGTATCACCAGAGGCATGGTTTGAAGTTGGAAGGTGGAAGGGTGAGGGGGAAAGAGGAGGAGGTTTTTCACTGAGAGGGTGGTGGACCCTTGGAATGCACTGCCTGGTGAGCTGGTTCAGAGATCCACAGTGGAGGGCTTCAAGAGAGGGTGGGACAGACACAGAAAGTGGATGTATCAGATGATGGCCTGTCCCGGGGTGGTGGGGATGGATGATAGGGGTTTCTGGAGCACAAGAGATGGGAGGGTCTCGGCACCCAACTAAGGATCTAGGTTCGAGCAGACTTGATAGACCATAAGGCCTAATCTGCTGGCAAATAGTATGTTAGTATGTAACTGAAACTTTCTGAATGCACCTCTCATCTGGTGACATGTCATTGGTTTTTGAATGTCCATGTGATCCTCACAGGGCAATTTGAATCATGTTTCTTCTGCTGTGAGATACTGTACACTTTGAAAAAACATTGTTAGAAGTAAAAGCACATGGGACTTATGTGACTCTGTACTTTCTTGTGTTCTGCTATGTGAATATGTCTCATTTTATTGAAACAGAAACATAGGACATGACTGCAGAAAAATGCCTATAGGCTCATTCAATCTGTCAAACCTTTCCAAATACTCTTGCAATAACCTTAATGACTGTCTTCCTCCATCCCTGCTCCTTCCACCTCTTTCTGGCCTTATCAGGCCGCATTGCTTGTCCAACTCGTGCTTGAAACCATTTACTCTGTTGTTGCAGACCACTTCCTCTGGCAGTCTATTCCATTTCTCCGTCACTCTTTCGGTAAAAAGTATAAGCAGACATCCCTACTGGCCTACCTAGACAGCTTTAGTGGGTTACCCCTTGTGTACGTATTTGTAGTAAGGATGAACAGTTAATTACATTTCACTTTGTTAAACTCTTAGAGATACATGTATATTTCAATCAAGTCCTCCTTCTCTCTCCTTGTCTCCGGCCTCTACATGTTGCAGTCCTTCAATCTTTCTTCGAATGCTTTCTCACCCTGCCCTAGATTACCTTGGCTGCCCTACTCTGTACAGCATCAGACTCCACTGAAAAATGGTCAAAAGAATATTCTTAGTTTTTAGTGTAATTACAAATGCGGTTGTGATTTGGTAGTATTTTGAAGTATCTCTTGGTTGAGAGAATCTTACATTGCTCTCCATTCCAGTTTTGGAATCTCTAGTCAAAATCAAGCCAAGAAGTCATGCACACTTCCGCTGTATGTGCTGCCAATCACTCAGTGAACTGAATGAAACCAATCTCATTACCCAAAAAATGGCATACACACCAGATGGTTGCAGGAAACAAACGTTTATTGTTCTTTACTTTAATTTGCAAAAACAAGCTAGTACCAATATACAGGACAACTGATCACTGAGCAAATTAAGGACTAGTCATTAAGTAAACCCCCATTGAGGTGCTAAACATGAAAACACAGAAAAACTTTTAAATTCATACTCCAAGGTGATGAAAATTGACTCAGACTAGGTAACAACCCCCAAACCACTTTGAAAATTATGCAAAAAATTTAGCTTAACAGGTCAAAAAATCATAAATCCTCAAAACACCTAACTTGCTCCATTATCCTTTTAGATAAGTTCAAATAATTATCATTTATTAGAGATGTATTCCTTGTTAGTCCTAGCAGCCAAACTGTAGAAGGGCCAAGTGACCCAAAGGAATTTAAGGAATTTTATATACAGTATATTTGGTTTAGTAATTATAAAAAAATACTGTTTATACTGTCCAAACTGATTGTAATGATGCCCAGAGCCTCTGGGATCAGGTGCCAAAATAGAAATAAAGTTTTACTTACTTACTTACTATTATTATACATGGTTAAAATCCACATCCAATTGGCCAACCTGGTAGCACAGAGGGTTGAGGTGCTTAGCACCATACCTCTTCCATGCCAGCATCCTGAGTTTGGGAATGAGCTTGGGCTGCCCTGGGTCAGCCGGGGGGGAGGGCAGGGAGTAGGACTGAGTGGCTGTCCTCTCATGGATTGGAGAGGTTGGTATTCCTGGTGCTTGGCTGCCAGTGAGTAAAAGCTTGGTGGTAGTGCCACACAGAAGGGGGGGACAGGTGCTAGTTCAGAGAGGGGGAAGCAGGGTACCTGGTTCTCGCATGCATCTCCTCATGTGTGTGCATGACCGAGTATGGTGAGGCCCAGGCAGTAGTCAGGAGAGAAAAAGTGGAGGAAAAAAAGGACAGGTACAGTGAGGGTGTATGATGCCTGCTGACCACACCTCCTCCTGCCACAGTGCTGGATTATGTGCTTTAGGGAGGAAGAGGACAGACCTCCCTCTCCTGACCCTACCCTGGAGGGTAATCTGTTGGGGTACCATCATTGCTAGGGTCCTGGAGAAATAGTGGGTGGTAGAGAAAGTGACAGCAAGCACAAGGGAACCTCCCTTTCCATGGCCATGGGGGCAAAAAGAGAGTTTGGAAAAAAATCCACATCCAAGAGAAATACAAGGTATTATATTTATTTTGATTTACTAATTAACATACAAATAAATATACATGACAAAGAACCTCAGCACAAAAGCATTGAAGCAAGGGTTACTAGGGAAGGGTAATGGCAATGAATCCAGGGTTCAAAGAAATGCAAAATTGCACATACCCCATTAATGCAATGCATCATGGGACATTTATGTAAATCACATAAAAGAATTTAGACTGGTTTTGCGTAATCCAAATAATGTATACATTATTCTCAATTCCCTATGTGTATAGAAAAAAAAACAATTACCAACAGTACACCAGCAGGTGTTGCTTATCAACAACTAACAAGAATCCATAATAGTGTTATAAATCTAAGAAAATACAACAAAGAAAATTGGAAAGAGACATTAGAAAAAAATGCTTTCAGCAGAACTTGGTGCATAATAATCTTTAAAAAATATGTCACCCTAAGATGAATCCTAATCTTATAACGACGAGAAATATGAAGTAATGTTACTGGAGAAATAGACCGAGACACTGCATTATCTCTGGCAGAATACTACATCTAAACAGAGCTGGCGGCGGAAGAGGGAAGACAAAGCTAACGGTGCAAAGGACCAGCAGTGTAATCATCAAGGTTTGCCTAATAAGGTTAACTGTAAGTGGGGGTGAGGGTCAAAGGGGGGGCTGGAAGCAGGAGGGGAGTGGGGTCTGTGGGGAGTTAGTGAAAGCTGTAAGTAAAAATATACACAAGGTAGACTGCCCATATCGAGTAATGTTGTAATATAAGCTGCAAGATGGTCCCAGACATGGGACCAAGCAGTTTACTTCATTCTCTGGACCCAAATAATGAGCAGTCACTGGGTCTGAGCTTGTCATGATGGGAAAAGGGAAAATGGTGGGCAGCAATGCTGCCTCTCAAAATTAATGACTGATTTGGCTGTGGCATGCTCGATCTGATCCCCCACTCCCCATGCTCCAATCACTCCATACCCCTGACTGAGCAGCTGCAAATGACTTACCTGCAGCTTGAGTGTTGTCCTACCACACCCCTGCACAAAACTGAATAGCAAAACCAGCTTCCATAATGTCTCTCCTAGTGCACTTCCAAGTTACAAGATGTCATTTCCAGCAAACAGCCTTAAGTATGCTTTGACGTTATGCAGATACTTGGGCATTATAAATGCTATCAATCTGGACTCAGACATTCCCTGGAACTTTTACCCAATACCACTTTTTAATACAGCCCAAGAATGATTTTCATACAAGACTCTGGGTGTGTTGAACATAGGTATATTGGGGAGGGGAGCTACACTGTATTATTAAGCTCAGCTGCTCTGTGTCACAGGTTTGCATGCTAGGGATGGTGCATGAGAATGATTGCCTTGGTTTTCTTCATTTAGCCAATGTATTTTTATTTTTAGCAATATATGGGGAGGAAGCCATCTCCTAGCTGGCTCCCACAATGAACACAAAAGTGTTACCAGTTCTCAATCTCAGGAGGCCAAAATTCAAAGGGGATGAGTTGCCACGTCTCAGAGTTGCACGGGGACGAGGAATGTGGAAAGGTTATTGCAGTGGGAAATCAGTTATGCAAAAGCTGAAATAGTTGAGGAACATTGCCAGCTTATGAGGGGGGAGGGATAACTAACCTGAGTTGGGGGGAGGACTTTGGGGTTGGTGGGATTTTGCCTGTTTGTATTTGGGAGTTTGGAAAAGCAGGAAATATTCCAGTCAGTTCATTGTTACTTCCACTTCTTTTTCAGGTGTTTGGCTACCTGGATGGCAGAGAAAGGCAATGAGACATTGACTAAACAAATTTACAGTGGGTGAAGGAATTAGGATATGGTTCTGGAATGTAAATGGCTTAAAGACTGTGATAAAGAGAAAGAAAATGTTGTCCCAGGAAACAGAAATAAAAAGGCAAAACGAACATACTTCTCCTACAGGAGACCCATATGTCTGAAGTTTGAAGTTTATTTATATTTAGCTGGTATAAGACACTAGGCAAATCATGTTTTCAGGGTTGTCCTGTATATACACATAATAGACATAAGGTTACATAAATAACAAGAATACAATGCATAGAAAATTAAAATTATTAAAAATGACACAAAATAGGATTCCATTCAAAAAGGGCTGTCTTAAAGCTATGATATGTAGCCATGTTTTGCAATTTAATTATTTAGTTTTATTTATTTATTTATTTAGTTTTTGTTGACCAGGTAAGTGCACTAGACAAATCCTGCCTATTTTCAGGCACAACCCGGGGGAGGGGGATACAGATGAATGCCAACTGACCTTGAATCAGATTAAGCAGTTGGTGGTATTTTTAGTGAATGAGGGAAATTTGGCCAGGACACCGGGGAAATTCCCCTACTCTGTCGGTAGGGGGACTTGATGTCTGACATGGTGTCAGTCTCCTTTGGGTTTGCAATGGAGAAGGACGTGGAGGAGTGCAGTGTGCTCGATGCATCATTATTGCCTGAAGTTGGTGAGGTGGAGACCTTTATTGATGCTACCATTCACTTAGAGGAGGGAGATGAGAATCCTGAGAGAGCTATGGATTGAGTTGCCATTTCAGCGAAAGTGGCTATGGAGTCAGGACCGATTTCTCACCCTGTGCTAGAAACTGCAAGTATTTCTTTACCTTCCTCTATGGCTCCTGTTTCTGTACCTAATGTGAAGATTTCAGAGTTGGAACTTGCTACTACTGTGCTCCCGATTCCCCCGAGTAATTCTCCTGTATCTGGCAGGAGTTGTCTGGTAACAATGATAGCCCAGAATACTCACTTCACGGGTGTGTCAGAAGAACTGCCGTGTGCTGTGTTCCTGCGATCGCTTGTGGTTTTTCAAACTGAACGCCTTAAGCAAGAAGGTGTCTCAACATTTTTCTTTTCTGCTATTTCCTCAGAACCCTGTACTTTTAAACCGGCAGTCCCACGGAAGGGGTGGGCAAACTTGGTGCCTGAAGAGCTTGGACCGTGGTCGGTGGATCAGTCACTAAAGGCAGTGGGATGGGTGCGCTCGCCTGTCTCCCAACAGTGGACTTTGGGATTTGCCCCTATACATATTCCGAGTGTCCATATCTCTGTGAAACCCTCAGTACCTGCTAATGTGGCTTCTCAGACTACCTGTGCACCTCCAGGTGATGTTTCGGATTTACACTTGGATACGGACTTGGAATTGACTCCTGATCCTAAGCTTCACTTTCCACTGATGGCTGCATTGAGTTTCTGGGATAAACAGTGCGGGATTCTAAGTCTGCCGATGTCCCTCTAGGTTGCCCTGTAGAGTCTCCCTCTCTGACTACTACTAATTCCTTTGCTCAATCTTCGGGGGAAATCATACCAATTAATCTAAGACTTATGCTTCTTTTTTTAAGAAGAAAGAGCTCCCTGCAAAATGTCACAATGCTGTTCGAATCATCTATAAGGGTGGTCCTGATGTTTTTCCTGATAGGGAATATGTAGGAAAAACTTTACTTAAACATAGTCTACAGTTTTTAGCTACTGAGTTATATGCTCTTATTCATATATCTGGGGAGCGTTCGTTTGATATCAGCTTTAAACTACAGACTGGGTTGGAGGCCTTTTGGGTTCAGTATACTAAAGTAAAGAACACACCTTTGTGGGCCCCTTTTGAGGTCATTCCTCTTACTAGACCTTCTCAAAAAAATGTTACAGTTTTGTTTCTCAATGAGGGTGTGAGTGTGACTGATTTACTTTTTTGGTTTAAGCAGCGTTGTACTGTGTTGGGGGCTCCTGATGCCATTTTCGATAATGAAAATATTTGGACAGGGGGTTGGAAGAGTTGGGTCATTTTGAATGAAGTGAATGGTTCTTTGTGACATTTACCAAATTCTTTCTATTTGGGGGGTGACCATGGTGTTTTGTTCTATCCAGGCCAACCCAAAACTTGTTATAAATGTGGTGCCCCGGGACACCATAGTAGTCCCTGTGATAAGATACATTGCTCCCTTCGTGATAACCTAGGTCACATGTCTGTGCATTGTTCAGAGACAGTGAGTTGTAATCTGTGTGACCTTTCTGGTCATTCCTATGGGGAGTGTGAACAAGCTGCTTCTGCTAAATCTGGATCTGGGGATTTGGAAGAGCAAAGATTGCTTGTGGCAATTGCCCAGAGGGCACATGTGCAGTCTGGGGGAAGCCCCCCTACAACCCAGTCCTAGACCTTCTTCTGATTTCTCCACATTACCCCCTTCTCCAGAATTCTGCTCTGCCCCCCCCCCCGCTGTTAAGGTGGGTCAGGTAGTGACTGTGTCCGCTGAGACAGATATGTCCCCTCCTGATGATATGGCCCTTCCTTCACAAGATCCAGGAATTTTGCCAGTACTACCTATACCTCCTTCTCTTGACATGCCGCCCCCACCTCCCATGAAAGATCCTGTTGTTGACCCTGAACAAAGGGAGACTCGCCGTCGGAGTTGGCGGCAACCCGCTTCAAAAGTTCATAAGATTTTGGAAACTAAGACTTCTAATAGATATCAATCACTCCTTTTAGAACCTGATTTAATGGACAAAAGCTCTGAATTTTCTTCAGAGGGTTCCCACTGTGCTATCATATGTTCAGATTCAGAATCCAGTGAACTGGGTGATGTGAATGAGAAGGCAGTGGGTCCTCTGAAAGGGAAGCCTGCTCCTAAAGGGAAGAAGAAACAGGCCTCAGGTGCTGACAAAAATAGGATGCACAAACCACCTTGAGTTTTTAAATGGGTCAACTCAGCCAGTTGACAATTTTGACAATTAATGTCAATAGTATTAAAAACCCAAAAACACGTGGTGGAGTTTTTTCCTATTTGATGTCCTCTAATGCTGATGTTATCTTTTTGCAGGATACTAGACTGCACACAGCCATTGAGGTTGGCGCTGCCAAACGTGACTGGTACGGGGTTCCTCATACTGGTCCATTGGACTGGGTGCATGCACTGGGGTGGGGATTTTGTTTAATTTACATTTTCAGCTCCTAAAGTTGTTAGACTTGATTCCTGGAAGGGTTCTCCTTTTAGATATTAAGGTGCATGACACTTACTTTAAATTGATTAATATTTATGCACCGCAATCAAAGGCTGAGAGAGTGGATGTTTTTCTTCAACTTTGCCCCTTTCTTTTTTCTGTACAAGCTGTGCTTTGGGGTGGTGACTTTAATTGTGGCCTCACAATTCAGGATAGTGGGAGTGGCACTTCTACCAAGAAGATTTTTTGTGATATGTCAGTTTTGAATTCTACCATACAATTGGCCCAGTTGAAGGATGTATACAAATCATTTCATAATCGGGGAATATCTACGTTTCAGTGGGGTATGCATGCCACCAGCATAGATTTCTTTTTTCTCAGTAAAGGGATTCCTCTACAAGTTGCCCAAGTAGATTCTGTAGCTTATTCTGATCACAAGGCACTATCCATTGTAGTGGGTTAATGTGACCCCCCTCATGGCCCTGGTCTTTGGAATCTTAATACTTTACTGCTTTCTGAGGGGTCAATTCACCATCAGTTATTATATTTGTTGTGTGGGAAGAAAACATTATTTGAGATGTTTGATAATCCTTTTCTATGGTGGGATAATCTCAAATCTGATTTATGGGCCTTCTTACTGCTTACCAGCAAACATGTTTCCTATTCTGAGAAATTGAGATATCAGAAGCTCAGGCAACAGCTGCAGCATTTGATGAGTTTGGCATATACAACTAAACATGATTATGGAGGACAGATTCAGACTATTCAGCGTCAGATGCAGGATTTTCATGAAAGACAAATGGCATCTCTAACCATGCAGCAGTGTTTTGGTACACAGGGGTCTTTGGCCAGAGATTGCCTTTTCATTAGCTGCTCCACTCAGATTAAGCGAAAGACAATGTCAGCTGTGTGGGATTCTGATATGTCAATTGTTACTAAGCAGTCAGATATCATGACAGTTGTGTCTAGGTATTTAGGGAAGCAGTTTGATAAACAGCCCACTGATGCTGCTGCCTTTTCATGATGGTTTAATTTATTAGATATTCCTACTTTATCTAGTTCTGCGGATGCTGTCTTGACCTCAGCAATCTCTCCAGCAGAGATCCTAGAGGCAGTTGCCGCACTACCCAAAAGGAAGTTACCTGGCCAGGATGGTCTCCCATCAGAACTATATAATCTTATTTTCCCTTATATTTCCCAAGAATTGGCTCATGTTTATAATTTTATGTTAAATGAGGAATATTTTCCATTTAACACAACTATGGGAGTTGTAACCCTATTGTATAAAAAAAGTGTTAGGGAAAATTTGGATAATTGGAGGCCGATTTGCCTTTTGAATGTAGATTTTAAAATTCTTCTGAAAATATTGGCACGTCAGTTGTCTGTGGCTGTGTCGTGCACTATATCCTGTGTTCAATCCTGTGCTGTCCCGGGAAACGTGATAGCAAACCAGCTTTTGTTACTGAGAGAAGGTTTTGAATCTGGCTCATTAGACTCTACTAGTGGTTTGGTGGTTTCTTTGGATCAAAGGAAGGCTTTTGACTCTGTGGATTATGACTTTTTATGGGCGACATTGCACTGTTATCATATCCCTGATTCTTTTATTGTCTGGTTAAAAGCTATTTATCATTTTGTGTTTATTAGGCTGCTGGTGAATGGGTTTTTGGGGCCCCTGGTTCCTGCAAAAAGAGGAGTACGTCAGGGCTGCCCCCTAAGTCCTTTGTTGTTTGTTTTTTGTATTGACCCCCTACTTCGGTTGTTGAATGCTATTCGTTTTTTTACTACTGCCATGATTTCCAGCTGTCATGCACCTTGGACCACAGCAGCTTATGCTGATGACATTTGTCTGCTTCTAAAGTCTTCTGTCGATCTTGACAGAGCACTTGAGTTTTGTGCTTATTATGGTACTTCTTCTGGTGTACATTTAAATAAAGATAAATTTGTAATTAGATGTCTTGGGATGGAATCATCCATCACGGATTTGGCCATCATCCTAGTGATGAATGGACCTATTACAATTTTGAGAATTGCTTTTGATACTGGTAGACAAGATCTTTTTAATTGGGATTTGAAAATCACACAAGGGAAAGCTTTGTTTGCTTGTTGGAATAGGTGTAGTATGGGGAAACTTAAGATGATATACTTGATTAACACTTATTTGTTACCTCTGTTTTTATATGTCAGCATGAGCTTTTCTCTTCCTAAAGCACGGGAGGCTACCCTTTACGGTTTGTTTTTCCATGCGATTTGGTATAGCAGATTAAACCCCATAAAACAAAATGTTTCATACTTAAAGATGTCAGATGGAGGTCTTAATATGGTTAATCCAGTACTGTTTTTCTTTATTCAATTTCTGTTTTCTAATCTTCGTCCAATTTGTGGTCAACTGTCCACTTGGTGGTCACCTTTGTTTGAAATTAAAATTATGGCCTGGTATGGTGGTTGGATTTTGAATTCATTTAAAGTTTTTAAATCTGTTCTATTCTCTCCCTCTTATTATAGAGTAATTTTTGTGCATCTTAAATGATGGGGTATCACATCTCAACATATATTGCATTACTCGAACAAGTTGTTATACTCTGTTGTACAGGACAGTTATTTTAGTGACGCCATTACCTTCCCTTTGTGTCCCCCTTCCTCAACACCTGATCTTGTGTGATTGCTTTGCAATAAAAGAGTGCCTTGCAAATTTTGGGATGTTTTGTGGCTTTGCTGCCACGAAAAATTGAATGTAAAGGCTAATCAGAAACATTAAGCCTTGGATGAGAGGCTTTGTATCAGACCACAATGCATGACACAATCTGAAACTATGCATCATTTATTCTTTACGTGCTCATTTATTCAGTCCTTTTGGTCCTATTTAGCTGTTTGTTGGGATATGTTGCCTTTTAGTACTGTCTCTTATGAGGCATTGATTTATGTTGTGTATGGCAGGGAATGGTCTCATTTGGACTCCTGTACATTGACTGTATTATTTTCTATTATTAAATGGTATGTTTGGAATGCCTGCTGTTTATTTACATTACAACAAAAATTACTGACATATGAAGATCTTGTTGGGAGTATTTCTAAAGAAATGCGATGTCTGTATTATAAAGAAAAATCTTATCAAACTGATGTGTATATTAGGAATGTATGGAAGAATCTTCCCTGGATTACCGATTCGGATGTTCCTATCACTTGAAGCCATGAATTTTGTTTCAATTTATTTTGACTGTTTTCTATTTTTGGGATGGTTTGAAATACTTAATGAAAACAAAATTCTCCTACTCTTTTTGACAAGTGCCATGGGATCTTTAACATCCACCTGAACTACCACCAATCCAGGCAGATGGGACCTCGGTTTAACGTCTCATCCGAAAGGTTGCACTTCAGAAGTGCAGCACCCCTCTCATGCTGCACTACAGTGTCAGTACTGGGATATTAACCCAAGTGCCAGATATGGGAACTGAACCCACAGCCCTCTGATCTCCCAGCCTCAGAGATGAGTGTGCTATCTACTGTGCCACTGACACTGCCAAATTTTGTGAGGATTGTTCATATCTTGATCTTATGTCAGAGGACAAAGCCCTCAAATTAGGCAGTGGTTGGGGAGGAACACCAGTGATGGCTAATTTCCCCACAATGGTGAGAGGGGTGGCAATGTGGTTGCCCCCAGAGATGGAAGCCACAATCACAAAAACTACTAAAGACATTCATGGGAGGTTTGTAGTCACAGAGGTACAAATAGGCCCTGATAAATACGTAATTGCCTTAATTTATGGTTCAAACTTTGACTGCCCAGATTGTTTTCAAAAACTAGCTTTGGTCCTAACAGAATACTCTTCACTTCTGGTGGTGGTGGGGATCTTAACACACCTTGGGACCCAGTCTTAAATAGATCAGCTCCCTGACAAGGTCCCTGTCCAGGAACTCAGGAGCCCTCAGACATATGACAGCAGATGGTGCCATGGTGGTGATATGGAGACAGCCCTCAGATCATGAGTATTCTTTCTACTCACATGCCCATAAGGTCTCTACCAGAACTGATTACATCCTTGTCAACCACCCTGGTCCACAGGGTCTCAGTGGCAGAGTATCCTTCCAAGTTGTTCACTAACCATGACCCACTATCTGTCAGACTGGAAGAAGGAAGGGGAAATACAACAAAAAATAGACAATGGAAGCTCTGTCCAAATCTACTCACCAATCAGCTCTTCATCCAGCAAACGGGTGATGTTATAGACACATTTCTGGTGCACAAAGTAGGGAACACTTTAGAGGCCCCCATTGGGATGCTTTCAAGGCATATATTGAGGGTATCCATATCACATGCAGTGGGAAAAAACAAACAGGAGGCTCAGCCAGAGAACACGGGAATGACAACTCTGAGTGAGACAGATGTCCTGAATGTCATGTTATAGAGGACACCTTCCAGTATTTGGGGTGGGAATACCCTGGGTTAGCAAGTTACTGTGGAGAGGTGGTGGATGTTACATAAAGGCACCTTGACTTTAACTACAAAACCTCCATAAGAACAGTGACATTGGCCTGTCAGTCACAGGAAAAGTAGCATGTAAACTATTGTCATCGCCTTTGCAACTAGTCATAGCAGTGGGAAGTCATGTTGGTCCCTCACTGGATGACAGAACCCCCCCCACACACACACACACACACACACACACAAAATAGCACAGTGGGGAAACTCAATTTTGGAATGTCTCACTATTGGAAAAACAGTATAAGATACAGTCTAGAAAATGCAATAAAATATGGTACCCTTTGGACCAAGCACTGGAACATGGGAGGTTCCCTGGATAAACTCCTCACTGCTCCCCACTGAGGGAGAACAGGGTCCCTTGCTTTAGCTCACAGCCTAGGCAGCCAGTAATGTACCTTGGATAATGTGATGTGCTGTATGAAATTCAGATGAAATGGAAATAGTTTTGAAGCAGGATGCATTTCTCTTCTTTTATATTTTTACCTAACATTAATGTACTGATATTACCTGCTTTTAACACATATTGTATTGACTGGAAATGTTCAGTAAAAACAGTTTTTGAAAACAAGTCATGGATATGTACTATTCATGCCTATCCTAGGTTTTTTGTGGGTCTGGCCCTTAGTGCTCTAATCCGCCCAGCTGTAAAAATGGGTAAAAGCAGAAACCCACTGAAGACTAAATACTGCACCTCAGCGGGGACACCCTGGGTAAATAAACTGTTAACATAAGTCTAAGTATGACTAAACATCTAAGTTTATTCTATTTCTGATGCTTACCTGATTTGCAGTATGTTTTAGATTTAATGAAATGCCTATGCGTATGCAGATGTAAGCATGCCAAACATGTGGGCAAGGATGTTGTTAGTAGAAATTATATACAGTACTCTGTATACTTTTCCCAGGAACAGTAGCTCTGTATCTGCACTTAAGATGAATGCTTACCATGTACATCACCTGAGGGAAACCTCATCTGAAACATCCTCATGTTGTCTGGCAAGCATTTTCAAGTGAGAACAGCTGAAGTCAGGGAATACAGCTGGGAACCATCAAATTGACATGTCTAGCCATTAATAGGATGTAGTTTAAACTTGGCAGCTCATCTTACACGTCCCTGCAGCAAAAAGGCCAGGAGAAACTTTTAGAGAGCTAAAACACAGTCTTGAATTAAACAAGCATGTGTCAATCCCGAATGTTTGCTTGCTGGTATTAGCACTGGAAGTGCAAGGGTTAGACAGATGCAGAATAGGAATGGCAATAAAGTACTGAACTTCACGACAACCCCACCTCCACACTGCAGAGACGGCCAGGCATTGGGGTATGCCTTTGGGTCATCACCCATAACGCTCACGCCATTTCACCTCACCCTATCCTGCAGACACTGACAAGTGTTGAGGTGTGCCTTGGGGTGTCAGACTTTACAGACACCCCATTTCATAAGTACGTATGCTGAAATGGGTGCAGAATAGAAGAATGGGGTGAACTCTGGGGCTGAAGAGTCCAAGGCACACCTTGATGCCTGACACTGGCTGCAGGGTGGGGGTGAAATGGCATGAGCATTACAGCCAGCTATCCAAATGCACACCCCTGACACCTGTCAGTCTGTACAGAGTGGGACATTATGGTTAGAAACCCCTAATGCCCCAGGCATTTGGTATTTGCACTACAAATTTTCAACATGGCCTTTTTGTGACCCCCACCTGATGAAAACATTTGGGACCTCTGCTTATGAATAGTGGCACTCTGATTTTGTTAATCTGTCCTGAACATTGATTTCCCACAGTGACCACGCCATTGTGAGATGGATGTGTGAAGTCACATTTTGGGCAGGATGTAAAAAAATGACAGCTGCACTGTTCATAAGCAGGTGTGCAAAAATGGCAATGTTGTAAATCTGGAGTGAAAATATTAAAAATTCTTGAAGTTACGAGTGTGCATGGAAACTGTGCAATGCACACTTGTAACGTATTTATTTTGTGGAATTTTGTCACCAAATTTTCAACATAAGCATTTTGGGACATCCGTTAATGAACAGTGTTACTGCAATTTTCTTAGTCTGCCCCAAACATTGATTTCCCACAGCGACTGCCCCATTGTGTGGCAGAGGTATGAAAACACATTTTGGGCAGGATGTGAACAATGACAGCTGTACGTTTCATAAGGAGGTATGTAAAAATAGCAGTGTGGAAAATCTGGAGTAAAAATCTCAAAAATTCTCAAAGCTACAAGTGTGCATGTAAACTGTGCAATGCATGCTTGTAACACAGTCATTTTTTGGAATTTTTTCACCAGATTTGCAACATACACTTTTTGGGAGCCCACCTCACAAACAGTGGCACTGTTATTTTGTTAATTGGTCCTGAAAGGTGATTCCACACAGTGACTGCAAAATCACTTTTCAGGACTGAATAACACCATGACAGTGACTGAATTCATGAGGAGGGGTCCCAAGAACACCATGTTGAAAATTTGGTGCCAAAAGTTGAGAAAATGGCCGAGATACCTACATAAGTTGAAAAAAAAACATTTATGCAATTATACAGCTTACCGGCATTTCTTCAGTTCACAGTTGGCTTTAAAGAGTGCAGACATGTTCCTGGTCCACGAAAATTGTACCTGGCTCTGGAGGTAAGTATGGGGTGTGGGGGGTGTGGGGAGGTGAGGTGTGCAGAGGGTGGGTGCAGGTTGTGGGAGGGGATCCAACAGTGAGGGACCGCTTTCTTTGTTTCAGGAAAAAAAACAAACCAAAAAAAAAAGACTTCGCAGAAAGGTTTGTTTTTTTTTGCAGATTTGGTTTTTGCACACTGGGTGGGCTCCCAGTGTGCCACCTGTGTTTTTGGGGAGGAGGGACTTAAGCCAAGGTGGATTGGGCCTCCTGTCAGCAAAGAAAGCCTGTTTAGGGGGCATGATGCCAAGGGGGATTGGGCACCTCCCTCAGCACACAACAAATAGAGGGGACATTATGCCGAAAGGGATTGGGCCCCCCCGTTGGCAAATGAACTGGGGTGGGGGCATGCCAACAGGGGGATTGGGCACCCACATCAGCTTCTATGGGGACTGTGAGCGGATGGCGACAGCCGCTGCCATGTTGCTTTGAAATGTTACACCAGACAAGGCATGCCCTGCAATGACATGTCGCTCCCTCATTGCAGCGGTTAATTCATTTCAAGTTGGTGGCATGCTGGCTGAACTAGTGTCAGCAGCAGCATGCCACCACATTGGCAAACAAGGGCTAAGCCCAAGAATGCAATGGTGGCATTGGCTGCCACAGTGCCACACCTCCAAAACCCGCTTCTCTCCTAAGCTGCCACATGTTTCTTGTGCATGCACATAAGCAAACATAAAAACTGTACATATAAGTGGAAACCGAATCCCTTATTATGCATCTTAGTTCATTTATTTATTTACATTGACAATTTGGCACACTGGTGGCATAGCCTCACTTAGGTGCAAGCCTAGTTTCAAAGAAGGTCGCATGGGCACAATCACAGCAGCAGTTATTCACATCTTAGTGAAACATTTTCATTTCAGTCTAAGATAAAAGGAATGTGCCCTATGAATTAAGGATATCCCAGCCCTATGCACCTTTTATACTGGGCACCCACAGATGCACTAACAGTAGCACCCACTCCACATCCCTCCCCAGGACCACACACAGGGGATTGCATGCAATTATGTAACCCAGTTCAGACAGGTGGGAGGGAGTTGGCATGCCCATGGAGGCTGGCAGAGTGCAGCATGCACAATGCCATTTGCACCCTGCCAGGTTGGTGTGAGGGTGTATCATTATGCCAGTCTGAGGGAGGCTGTAATGGCTGTGTGATCCCCTGACCAGAGCTTCTGCAGCATCATGGTGCCCTGCAGCTACAAACCTCTACCCATGCCCCCCTCAATGTCACCAAGAGCAAGCAGTGAAGGCAGGCTGTGGGATGCTGACTTTGAAATTTAGCATAATAATACAGTGTAATTGAAGTACTAAGGAGTAACCCTATTTTTTATGTTGTCTGTAATACAATTCTAGGTGCTGGGAGCTGTGATGGCAAACACTAAGTTACCCATTGCTCTTTATTACCTTGGGGATATAAAGGATGTTTCTGACTCTTGACCTTAGCTCGTATACTTGGAATAGTTAGGTTACACGTGTAGTTTGGTTAGAGTTCTTATACTCACAGAGATCAAGGTGGTCCACTTGAGATTTTGCCCTTTGTCAAGTGGGAGAAGACTCAGCAGCTTGTGAAGATCACAGTGCTGCATCAATCTATTACAGTCCATAAACAATCTGCACCTGTTATTGATAGTTATGGTAGTCCTACTTAAAGCTGTTGGACCAGCTACCCTGTACATCTAATTGCCATATTCCAGAGCTAGCAGAAGTGAGAACATGTGGGTCCTTTGTTCAAGGCAGCTGTGTTTATGGCAGAGAAGGCCACATTTCTGTTGTGCAGCCTTTACTTCATTGGAAATGTATAATTCACAGGGCAAATGTGGCTCCAACTCTAACTCAAGGTACTTGAAGTTTGGTATTTAGGGTGCTAGTCTTCTGAGCTTTTTTCACAAATACCATAGCCTTTGTTTTAGAACAGTTCAAGATGAGACCATTTTTGTTCATTTGTTGTTGCACCAGGTGTGCTGTCAAGCCAAAACTTTGATGATGCAGTAGACAAACAATTATAAATAAGACAGGTGTCCTCGATCTGCTAGCACCCCAGAATCTGTAAGGTAATTTGGGGCATTTTTAAATACAGTTTTGTGATAGATACAATTCTCTAGTCACCAAAAAATCAAACATCTAAAATATCAATGTTTTGTATAAATATGTCAATGTCTTCATTAGCGACATTGCAGAATGTCTGGAGGGAAAGGTGTGCTTCTTTGTAGATGACACCAATATTTGCAACAGAGTGGACACACCAGAGGGGGTAGAAAAAATGAGAAAGGACCTAAGCCTATTAGAGGAGTACTCAGGTGTCTGGCAGGTTCAGATTTAGAAGTGGGTAGCCATCTGGGAACAAACGACCACCAAACAGTGGGCTTCACGATAAACACAGCCATACAATCAAGCCATACAAAAGCAAGAGTATTGGACTTTAGGAGGGCTTACTTTGGGAAAATGAGAGAGTGCCTCAGAAAAGCACTAGCAAACAGGCAAGAAGGAGGGGTGGAGGAACAATGGGGAGTAATCAAAACAGCCATCACAGAGGCAACAAGCCTTTGTGTAAAGCAAATCAACAAAACACAATGAAGGAAAAAAACGCTATGGTTCTCAAAAGATGTGGCAGGAAGGTTAAGAAGAAAAGGATAGCATTCAGGAAATATAAGGAAACACAGAAGAAGAAGGACAGAGAACTTTATCAGTTAAAGCAGAAAGAGGTTGGGAAGGCAGTCAGAATAGCAAAGGCCCAAACCAAGGAAAGGATAGCCAATTTTGTTAAGAAGGGGATAAGACCTTATAGGTACATTAGGGAGGAAGAAGGACCAAAGAGGGATACTGAGGCTTAATAAAGGGAGGGAATGTGGGTAGATGGTGACAGTGAAAAGCAGGGATACTGAACAAATATTTCTGCTCAGTATTCACAAAGGAAGAGGAGGGAGGTACCTAAACCAAACAGAGAAACACTCTGAAGGCGGGGTTGATACCAGTCCATTTACAGAAGAAAGGGTTCTGAAAGAACTAATAAAATTGAAGATGGACAAAGCAATGGGGCCTGATGGGATTCACCCAAGAATTCTAAAGGAACTAAGGGTAGAACTAGTGACACCACTGACTACTCTCTTTAACAAATCATGGGAGGATGGGGTGCTACCTGAGGACTGGAGGAGGGTAGATGTGATTCCTCTTCACAAAAGTGGGAGCAGGACAGAGGCAGGAAACTACAGACCAGTTAGTTTGACCTCAGTGGTAGGGAAAATGATGGAATCACTTGGAAGGAAAGAATTGTTGAGTACCTAGAGGCCAGTGGGGCTGGGACCCAAGGCAGCATGGATTCTCGATGGAAGGTCATGTCAGATGAATCTAATAGATTTCTTTGACTGGGTGACCAAAGTAGTAGACCAGGAGGGCTGTGGACATGGCCTACCTAGATTTAGCAAGGCATTTGATACAGTCCACACAAAGATTAATACACAAGTTAGCCAGCCTTGGAGTGGGTCCCAAGGTGGTAGCCTGGATAAAAAAATTGGCTGGACAACAGGGCGCAAGGGTAGTAGTAAATGGAGTACACAATGAAGAAAGGAGGTTACTACCGCGGGTTCAGTACTGGGACGGTCCTTTTTAATGTCTTTATAAGTGGCATTGCAGAGGAACTGGAAGGAAAAGTATGTCTCTTTGCAGAGGACACAAAGATCTGCAACAGGGTTGATACACAAGATGGAGTGGAAAGGATGAGAAGGAGCTTGGCAGGGTTGGAGGAATGGTCAAATGTATGGCAGCTCAGATTCAATGCAAAGAAGTGCAAGGTAATGCAAATGGGAAACAAAAACCCTGGGGAAGAGTACACAATGGGGGGTGAGATACTGGCAACAGTAAAAATGAAAAGGGACCTGGGGGTAATTATATCAGATGACCTAAAGGTGGGCAAGCAATGTGAGAAGGCAGTAAGGAAGGCTGGGGGGATACTGGGATGCATAGGAAGAGGCATCAATACTAGAAAATAGGAAGTTGTTATCCCTCTGTACAGACAGCTGGTGGGACCCCATCTGGAGTACTGTGTGCTGTTCTGGAGACCCCATCTCCGCAAAGACATAGACAGAGTGGAGGCTGTCCAGAGGAGGGCAACCAAAATGGTGCAGGGTCTGCACCAGAAGACATACGAAGAAAGACTAAAGGAGCTCAATATGTATACCCTTCAGGAAAGAAGGGAGAGAGGGGACATGATAGAAACTTTCAAGTACCTCAAGGGAATCAACAAAGTCCAAGAGGGTAGCATCTTTCAGAAAAAGAGATGTGCAAGAACAAGGGGGCACAATTTGAAGATAGAGCGGGGGACGGCTCAGAGGTAATGTGAGGAAGTATTTTTTCACAGAGAGGGTTGTGGATGCATGGAACAGCCTCCCTGAGGAGGTCGTGGAGTCAAGAACAGTGGGGGAATTCAAGAATGCATGTGACAGACATAAGGCAGTCCTAGTAGGGGGTAGGAGGAAGTAAGCTGTTGGTTAACTAGAATCTGCAACTAATCTGTTAGGTAGGAAAATAGGCAGACTAGGTGGGCCAAGCGGTCCTTATCTGCCTTCAAATTCTATGTTTCTATGTTTCTATGGCAGTTGAGTTTCAATGCTAGAAAGTGCAAGATCATGCACCTGGGTCACAGGAATCCAAGGGAGGAGTACAGGATGAGTGGGGAAATTCTGGCCACCACAAGTCAGGAGAGAGACCTGAGGCTATCATATCTGATGACCTGAAGGTGACCAAACAGTGTGAAAAGGAGGTGAGGAGAGCAAACAGAATGCTGGGGTGCATTGGCAGGGGCATAACAAGCAGGAGGAAAAAGGTGGTGATGACACTTTACAGATCACTGGTGAGGCCTCAGCTGGAGTACTGTGTCCAGTTCTGGACACCACATCTCCGGAAGGACATTGACAAAATAGAGGCAGTCCAAATAAGGGCAACAAAAATGGTACATGGACTGCAACAGAAGCACTACAAGGAAAAACTTAAGGACCTTAATATCTATTCACTGGAGGAAAGAAGGGAGAAGGAAGATATGATAAAGACTTTCAAGTACCTTAGGGGAATAAACAGGGTACAGGTGGAAAGCATATTTCAGAACAAACTCTGCACAAGAACAAGGGTGCATGATATGAGGCTGAAAGGCAGAAGGCTCAGGGGTAATGTTAAAAAGTACTCTTTCATGAAAAGGGTGGTGGAACCATGAAACAGAGTACCAGCAGAAGTGGTGGGGGCAAAAACAATACAGGGGCTTAAGAGTGCATGGGTTAGACATAAGGGTACCCTGGAGATGTGCGGAGCAGGAGAGCTGCAGATCAAATAGGATCTGTGGCTGCAGCAGTGAATAGGGAAATGGGAAGACTAGGTGGGCCGTATGGTCCTTATCTGCCAACAGATTCTATGTTTCTGTTTCTATCATTTACTTTAGCTCAAGCAACCCTTGCACATTGACTTCTGGAAGTACCTGCTGCAGCTAAGAGCTGCCATGTCTACATGTAACAACAGAGCACCCTCCCACTCACCATGGCAGTGCCTACAATGACTAGACCTTAACACAGCCACTAAAGGCTAGCAGAGAAAACAGATAATATGGTTAGGGATGCCCAGAATCATATTATGGACTCTACCAAGATAAAGTAGGAATAAGAGCTGGGCCACCCCTTATTGCCAGGTCCCTAGGAGTCTAGTATCTGCATGGCCCAGCAAATGTATAGAGATACTAAAAGCAGACTAATACAACTGAAGATTCTTCATAGATGGCACTGCACCCCATAAGACCTACACTTTATAGATCTTCTACCACATTCTGATTGCTGGAGATGCTCTAGTCCCAATGCAGGGCTACTGAACATCCTGTGGGACTGTCCACTACTCTTCCAATTATGGCAAGGGATCCTGGTTGATTGCTTCAGGATACTCCAGGCACCTGTGCCACATTCCTCAGACCTGATAGCCCACATAATCACCTCCCAGAAAACTGAGCCCCAGAAACCCTAGCAAAGTTGGCTGTTAGCTGCTGTAATGGAAGCCAAGTGCCTGATCCTGATGAACTGATGACAGGTGACTATACCATCGCTGCTCACATGGCAATGGGTGCTTTCAGAAGTGGCAGCCTTTGAAAGGATGTCCTTCAAAGTTCTAGGACAGCTGCAGCTTTTTCACAATAAGTAGGATCCCTTCTTGGCATTGCTTCTCTGTTCAGCTCCCTTACCTCAACCTTGTAACTCTCCTGGGCCCACACAACCAGCAGGATAGCTTTCATTCTGTCTAAGTCATTCCCGCTGTACTCCCCCCTAGTAGGGGCCTCACATTACCATAGTACTCAATGTACATTCTGTCACCGTAGTTACACTCTGCATTGGTAGTGTTTCTTAAACAATGTCTATTTCTGTGCAGTTATACTTTGGATATGTTAACATACTTCTGAATTGTAAGGTATAGTTGTAACCCCTAAGAATTGTGTCAGATAACTTTATGACCCTTGTCTGAGTGAAGTTGTATTCTCCACATTAGTCTGATGTATCTATAAACCAAAACAAAAATACTACTGTATCTGCAGAGAATGGCTAACAGTGTTTGTTTCCTGTTTGTTGTTTGCCTGTTTTGGAACTCTGCAACATGGGCACTTGATCATGAAATAGACTTTAATCATGAAAAGTGTGCAGTAATGCACCTGGGAAATAAAATCAAGAAAGCCAACTCTACATTATTGGGATATGAGGTAAAAGAGGCAGCTATGGGGAAAGATCTGGGGACAGTGGTAACAGAGGAGCTAAAATGTGAAAGATATTGCAAGGTAACAACAAAGAAAAATATTAGAGAATATTAAAATGTAGTAGCAAGAATACAGCAAGCAGAGACAGCAGGGTGATCATGCCACTTTACGGAGCGCTTGTGAGGCCTCCCCTTGAGTACTGCAGTCAGTTTTGGGCACCTCAAACAAAAGGTGGAGTTGAACAGCTAGAGTGTGTGCAGAGAAGGGCAATAAAGATGGTAACCACTGTAGTATTAAGGAATTTCCATATGACCAAAGACTGAAAAGCTTGAAAATGTATACCCTTAAATACAGATGACTGAGGGGAAGGTACCTATGCATGATACAAAGAGCTTTTCAAGAACTTGATTCATAGAACTGATTATGCCAAGTCCAAGTGTTTCAAACACACACTAACCCTAAAGAAGGATGCAAATATTTAACAAAGTCAATTCACTCTCATAACATTATATAGTATATGGTTAGGGCTTACTGTGTATGGAAAACAAAGGTTTTCCAAATCTTGTTGTAGGACAGTTCAAAGGTCAAAAAAGTTGTTGTACAATCGCTCTGATGTCACATCGATAGTACAACAACTTCTCCCCCTTGAGCTCCTACCTGATTGGTGGAAACAGGCAGAGATTCAAAAAATACTTACAAAATGGCAGACTCATTTAGCGAGTGGTCTGGGGAGTAGACAGTGTGGACACAGACTACCATAATCGGGTAGGTCTGTCAAAAATATCAATTTGCTGTTTGTTTTTGTTTTATTTAACAAAATGGCACAGTTTCAGTAAAAGCAGAGTGGGACTATGGCAAGGAGTGTGGACGTGACCCGAACATGAGCGCGTAACTGCAGTGAGGAGGAGGACTGTTATCTTAGGGAAAGGGACCCGAGTGAGGAGGAGGAGGAGGAGGCGTGCAGAAGTGTGAACAAGATATGAACCTTGTATCTATTTTGGGGAACCATATACTATACAAAATAGTGGATGGATGACCATCCACAACAAGGCTGTGTTTCCATCTCTGGAGTTGATGATGCCAGAGACCTCTCGAGCTTCGCTCTCGAGGTCTCTATGACATCTTCAACTCCCTCGATGGAAACACAGCCTTGTTGTGTATTCTATATATAATGTATAGTGGAGTGTTGTTCTGTATAGAATTCCATCCCTTTCAAAATGCTGTTCTACCACAGTTCCAATGTCATGGAATGCTGTTTTACCCTACTGTGGTATAACAGCATTCTAGAACCTCTACAGACTGCATGAATTTCATTTTGAAAGCAAAAGATCTCACAAAACACATTTTTCACACAGTACTATACACTATAAAAAACACAGGATGAGCAACTCTATGCACAACCAGTGTGTTTTTCCACCTCGGGATTCTGATTCCCATGGACCTCTCGAGCTTCACTCTCGAGGTCAGAGGGAATCAGAATCCATCTGTGGCAGAACAGACTGGTTATGCATAGCTTCCCATCCAGTATTCTCTATTTATTGTATCTAGAACACAAATGTCCAGCCTGACAGGTTTTGGACACTGCAGTCCCTCTTAAGGGTTAGTGTGTGCTCGAAACCCTTGGACTTGGCATTTCTGGTGAATTTCTTGAGCTCCACGCTCCCAGTGCACACTTTTTTGCTTGCTAATAGAACTGATTATAGCTCAAGAGAGAAACGAAATCAGCACCATATGACACTGGAAAGCATAGGTTATAGCTAAAGGCAGAATTATACAGAACAGAAAAGAGGACACAGTGGATAGCATGAAGAGTTGTAGTTCTATGGAATAAACTTCCAGGTGCAGTTGTATGTAGTGAGAATATGGAGAAACTTAAAAATAATCTGGACAAATGTTACCGAAGCAGCAACAGACACATTTTACCATTGAGAAATGGCAAGCCACTTAGGACAAATTGCCATACTGCATTGAAACACACATATGAAAGAGCTGATGCCCCTATTTGACCATGCAGATGTAGCCTATGATCATTCTTTTCTCAAAAGACTGCATAGAGTGGATTTGCTATACAACCTTTTGGCAAGGTTTACCTTGGATTTTTCTAAAAACACTCATCAATGTGAGCTGTATAAAATGTTGGGGTGGGTGTCTCTTCAAAATTGCAGGAAACTGTATAAAACTATTTTTGCTGTTCAATGTGTCTATGGGCTAGTCCTAGATGGTTCTATGTGATAACTGTGACTGCCAAATGGCAAGCTACGTTATCGTGATATCAGGGTGGCAAAAACATTTTCACCACCCTGACATCCTCTGCACAAGGAAGAATAGCACCAGGGACTTATTTAATTTGCTTTCTGTGTGGGGGCTGCACCCCCCCACATCCCCCATGCAGGGGGCTTTACCCCCTGTAGCCCCCTACTAAAGGATTCTCAACTCTGGGGGGTGGGCAAAAGCAAAAAAAACAAGTTTCAGTCTGGGCGCAACAAAAATGCAGTGGCACCAGGACTCAGACCCGAACCCAGTATCCCCCACACCGCAACTGGATGCCAACCCATGATGTCATGGTGCGGCTCGGCAGCCGACCACAGCACCACCCCTACATCCCCTCTGCCCCCTTCCAGCCCACGCTCACCGTGCTCACTTCCCCCCCCACGCACATGTACATATAGCGACATCCTGTAGCTGCAGTCGCCCACCCACCACATCCGGTCACCCTACCTCCCCGATCGCCATTCAGGCTTTCGCCCACAATGCGTCGGCATTTCAGACAGCACTGTCTTTCAGGTGCCAACATCATAGGCTACCGTCCTGGACTACTTAAAAGTATGCTTAAGCATGCAAATGAGCTTGTCTCAATGTTTCAATTCTCTAATAAAATTGAACTGAATTGATGAGTCCTCCTATTGTGCCTTCTATTGAGATACCTGTCCACTTCTGCTCTTCACTGCTGGTGTCTGTTTCTGTAATTTCTTCCTACCTACTATCAGTGGCAGCAGTTTTCACATCCAACCTGTATCTGTCACCTGCATGTGGCCCTGCATTTTTAGTAAGTACTACTGGGGGTGGGTGAGGGCAGCATGGAAATAATACAACAGCTGTTTTTGTTATAGTTTAGAAACTGAAGGGTCCTATTATTCATACCCTTTGAGACCCCATTGTAACATGTAACCATGTTGGGATGGGCTGTGGGTTGCTTGAGATTAAGTAAATAATATCTTAGATATTTGATTTTTTGGTAACTAGAGAATTATATCTATCACAAAATCATATTTAAAAATGTCCTAAATTACCCTACAAATTCTGGGGGCCTAGTAGACCAAGGACACCTGTCTTACTTATATTTGTTTACTGCACCATCAAAGTTTGGGCTTGTCAGCACACCTGGTGCAACAATGAACAAACATGGTCTCATCTTGACTGTTCTAGAACAAAGGTTATGGTATTTGTGAAAAAAACTCAGAAGACTAGCACCCTAAATACCAAACTTCAAGTACCTAGAGTTACAGTTGGAGCCACACTTGTCCAATGAAAAACACATTTCCAATGAAGTAAAAGCTGCACACCAGAAACTTGGCCTTTTCTGGCATAACCACAGCTGCCTTGATGGAAGGACCCACGTGTTGTCACTGCTGCTAACTCTGGAATATGCCAGTTTGATATACAGGGTAGCTAGTCCAACAACTTTAAGTAGGACTACCATAACTATCAATAACATGGGCAGATTATTCATTGGCTGCAATAGAATGATATACAGTAGCACTGTGAACTTCACAAGCAGCTGAGTCTTCTCCCACCTGACAAGAGATAAGATCTCAAGTGAACCACCTTGATCTTTGTGTGTAAGGACTCTACCCAAACTAGCTATGTAACCTGTGAACTATTCCAAGTATACAAGCTAAGATCAAGAGTCAGAAACATCCCCTAGGCAATAAAGACTAATGTTTGCCATCTCAGCTCCCAGCACCTAGAACTGTGTTACAGACAATATAAAAAATGTGGTTACTCTTTAGTACTTTAAGCAAGCAATTGCTACTCACTTTCTCAGTAATTGTAGTTGCCTTAAATAGATAATTACTATACATCATCTATTGGCCCTGACCCTAGATATTCTCCCAATCCACTACCCTAACCTTAAGTCCTTGATAGTGTATATCAATTGTCTAAATTTTGATTTTTATTTGGCTTCTGCTTTGTATGTGAATTGGGTTAGTGTGCATATCAAGCCCTATGCACTAATAGGCATGGTATGTAACAGTAAGGGCAGTACCAGGCCACGCAATTGCATGCCATATAACTGGCCCCCATGAGATGCACAGTGTCAGATACACATCTCCCTGAATGGGTCTGGGAACCCCGAGTGAGGCCACATATGTCTGCACTAGGGGTGGGGCCACTCTGGGGAGCTATACGTGAGTCAGACCAAAGGCTTCCAGTTGGGCCCCACAGTGGGTCCCCCACTCTATGGGAGCAGGGTATCATGGGACGCAGTAAACTACTAAGGGTCGTCATGTCCCCAGCAGTAAAAAGTTACACACATTTCTAATACTCTTAACAAGGTTTAAAAAACAGGAACATACGAACATACGAAATTTGCCAGCAGATAAAGGCCTAGAGGTCTATCAAGTCTGCTCAAATGTGCAGCTAGCACCCCTTATTCTGCAGCTGCCCCTCCCTTCCACCCTTCCCCTTCAATAACCCTCCCCCTTGTCCTGTCCCATCCCCTTTTGAAGAAGTCCACTGTTCTACTGGATACCATTTCTACAGGTAAAGCATTCCACCCAGCCACCACCCTCTCTGTATAAAAGTGTCTCCTCATATCCCCCTGAACCTTCCTCCCTCCAGTCTCATATCATGGTCTCTGGTGGCCCTCCCCTTCCTTACTTTGAACAGCCCCTCTGTACCTGTCTTGTTTATTCCTTTCATGTATTTAATGGTTTCAATCATGTCACCCCTGTCCCTCCTCTCCTCCAGTGAGTACATGTCCAACTCCTTCAACCTCCTCTCATATGATAAGTCCCCCAGCCCCTTGATCATCTTTGTGTCTATGCTGCACCCCCTCCAGTAACTTAATGTCCCTCTTCAGATACGGGCGCCAGTACTGCACGTAGTACTCCAGGTGTGGTCTAACTAATGACCTATACAGTGGCAGAATCACCTCCTCCCTCCTCGAGGATATACCCCTTGCAATACAACCCAGCATTTTGCTGGCCTTTGCAGCTGCCTTCCTACATTGTGCCAAGTTGTTCATTGACCCTGTAATGAGCACACCCAGATCCTTCTCCTCCTCTGTCTTAGCTAGCTGCACTCCCCCAGCTGGTAACTCCTCCTTGGGTTCTTCATCCCAAAATGCAGCACCTTGCACTTTTTGGAATTAAACCCCAGTTGCCAGGTGTCTGACCAGTTTCAAGCTTTGCTAGATCATCCTGCAACCCCTGCCATCCCCCTAGGTCATCCACCACCGCGCCTACCTTGGTATCATCAGCAAACAGGCTGATCTTGCTCTTGATGTCCCATGATATGTCTGCAATGAATATCCCAAACAACACTGGTCCCAACTCCGAGCCCTGTGGAACACCGCTTGTCACTGCCCTTGGGTGTGAGCTCCCCACCCACCATCACCCTCTGTTGCCTTCCCTGAAGCCAGTTTCTACCCATCTCACCAGCTTTGCACCCACCCCTGTGCCTACTAACTTCCTTCCCAGCCTTCCATGCAGCACCGAGTCGAATGCCTTACTGAAGTCCAGATACAGGACATCCACTGCATGGCCTCTGTCCAGTTGCCTAGTTACCTAGTCGTAGAACTCCACCAGGTTGGTTTGGCAGGATCTGCCATGTAGGAAGCCATGCTGTCTGCTGTCCTGTAGTCCTTTGGACTCTAGGAGGGCCACCAGCCTCTCCTTCAGGATAGTCTCCATTAGCTTACCCACAATGGACGTGAGGCTCACTGGTCTGTAGTTTCCCCGTTCATCCTTGGGGCCACTCTTGTGAAGGGGCACCACATGAGCCATCCTCCAGTCCTGAGGTACACACCCCAAATGTAGTGAGGCATTAAATAGGTCTGCCAAAGGTCCTGCAAGGACCTTTGCCAGCTCCTTCAGTACCCTGAGGTGGATGCCATCTGGGCCCGGCGCCTTGTCCACCCTCAGTGCCTTCAAACCCTCTAGAACTCTGCCCTCCATGATTTCCCCATCTGTCACCCCTTCCCCCCCTGTTTCTGCCATTTCTCCCACCTTGGGTGTCACCCCCTCTTCTCTTTAGTAAATACTGAGCAGAAGTACTCATTTAGTGCTTCTGCCTTATTGCACCCTGCTTCCACCCAACCCCCCTCCTTCCTAATCCTTACTATGTGGTCCTTACAGCTCCTTTTCTCCCTGATGTACTTAAAGAAGTCCTTCTCCCTCTTCTTAATGCCTTGTGCCAGCCTGAGTTCCATAGATGCTTTGGCTCCCCTTACTGCCCTTGTCACCTCCTTTGATTCTGTCAAGTACTCCTCCCTGTCCTCCCCCCTCCCTGTTTTCTTGTACTTCCTAAAGGCAGCTCTTTTCCTCCTTACCTTTTCCATGACCTCCTTGCTCAACCAGCTTGGTTTCTTAGCCCTAGCCTTCTTGCTCAGGGCTTTGCAGCAGGTTTTGGTTGCCTCCACTATCCCCAGCTTTATGAGCTCCCACTTCTGGTTAGTGTCCATACTAGATTGAATTCTGGTCAGGTACCCTTTTACCACTTCCCTCATCCTCCCAAAGTCAGCCCACCTGAAGTCCAGCACTCTTGTGCCAGATTCCACTCCTTCCTTGCCCATATCCAATGTGAGCCATACTGAGTGGTGGTCACTCCCTGACAGTGGTTCCTCCACTATAAGTTCTCTCACAAAGTCCCCATTTGCCAGCACAAGGTCAAGGGTATTCCCTAACCTGGTTGGTTCACTGACCATTTGCAGCAGGAAGCTGTCCTGGAAGGCATCCAGCAGTACCTGCTCCCTTCTGTTCCTGGTTGTTGGGGTACTCCAGTCCACTCCTGGCATGTTGAAGTCCCTCACAATCACCACACTACCCTTCTCGCAGGTCTTCCTGATCTGTCCCGCTAGTTCCCTGTCTAACTCCTCCATCTGAGGTGGTGGCCTGTACACCACTCCCATTCTAAGAATCCTGTTCTTGGAATCCTGGATTTGCATCCAAAGTGACTCCATACTACCCTCCTCCCCTTCCTCCCTTACACACTTCAGTCCTTCCTTCACATATAGTGCCACCCCCCTTTCCCAATAACCCTGTCCCTACAAAATAACCTGTATCCTGGTACAGATAGGTCCCAGTCATTGTATTGGGTGGCCCATGTTTCTGTGATGGCTGCAATGTCCACCTCTCCCTCTGCCATGAGCACCTGTAACTCTGCAGTTTTCCTCCTAAGGCTCCTAGCATTAAGGGTAACCACCTTCCACCCCCCCATTCTGCCCCTTTCCTAGCATCACCAATAGTACTTGCCATTTGTTCTTTGTCACTGTTATGGGGGGTAAGCTCATATGGTTTCCCAACCTGTGGTCTCTGCATATCTCTTCCCCAATTGCCACCCCCCCACTCCTAGTTTAAATTCCCCACTTCCTCTATGCACTCCTCCATCCTCTGTTTCAACACTTTGTTTCCCTCCTCACTAAAGTGTAGTCTGTCCTTGGCATAGAGACTACTGTCCTCCCAGGTCCCTCCCCATGCCCCCAACAACCCATACCCTTTAGCACAACACCAGGTTCTTAGCCATCCGTTAAATTCCTCTATTCTCAGCTTTCTTGTTGTGCTTGCCTTTGGCACCGGAAGTATCTCTGAAAAAGTTACTGATTTTTCTGCCCCCTCACATAATTGTGCTAGTTCCTCAAACCTCATCTGGAATATATCTACTGTCTTGTCAGCCAGGTCGTTTGTCCCAAGATGTATAATTAAATGAGGCTTGTCCCTACCCCTTCTAGCATATTTCAGAACAGATTGTCCCACCCTTTCCGTTGTCATTCCTGGCATGGCCTCCACCCAAATGCAACTATGCCTCTCCCCCTTTCTACCCCACCTGACTCCTCTTAGTATTGAGTTCCCCAGCATTAAGATTCCACCCTTCTTACTCCCTGCTTGCTTCCATTCATCTCCCGCTCTCATTTCCAGCTCTTCTTCCTCCTGCACATTATTTCGCCCTTTTACCCCTGTTGCAATTCTCCCAGCAGAATTTCTCCCCGCTCCAGTTTGGTCCAGGCATTTATCAATTACTCCTCTAATGTCATCATTTCCCTCCTCCACCTTCTTCCTCTCTAGCAGAGCAAAACTATTTTCTGAAGACCCTTCACAAATGCCAGCTCCCTCTCTCTTCATAGTAACCTGTTCTCTTCTTTCCACTCCATGACTTTTCCCACTTCTTTGCCTCCCCTCACAAGTCCCTATCTCCTCCTTCCATTTGTCTTTTGTCTCCTGACCTGGTTTCCCCGGCAATCGTTCTTCCTGGCCTGGGCCCCTTTGTCTCTGCTTCCCTTCTTCTGACCCTCTCCTCACCACTGTTGGCTTAAATCGCCCTCCCTCATCACCCTATCTTCCTCCCTCCCGTATTGGGCTAAACCCAACCCCAATCTGCCTTGCCTGCCTTAGATCCTCCTGCAGACCCTCAATCTCCTTTCTAAGTTTGTCTATGTGTTTGCACACTAAACATCCTCCCACACTCCAGGCAATTTTTAGAAAGATTGGTGCACCGCAGTTGTTGCAGCCTACCACTCTACCCATTACTGTCGTTGCCTACCAGCACCCCCACCCCTTCCAGATGCAGGATACAAACACTCCCCAAGTCTCCCCTCCCCCCATCAGTGCAAAACATTCTTTCCTTTATTTCCCTTACCCCCTTTGTTGTACATGTTTAGATATATTGAGCAACTGCTTTTTATATTCCTATCCTTCCTATCCACACCCAAAAAGAGACTTTAAGTAGCCATTGCACAACCTTCTTCAAACTCCTACTCCTCCTTTCCCCAATGCAATATCAATGTGAAGAAGTAATAATGAAAGCTCCTAGATTTGCATTTACTTCCCTTCCACTGAGATAGCAGTCACCTCTTCACTTGCTGGTGTTCCTTTCCTGGATGTCTACTTCTGAAATCTCATCATATAACCTAGTGAAAACAGGCAGGCAATTAATATGGGTCAAGGCCTACTGTTGCCTATAAATTACCGTTTTATTTTGTGCAGATATCAAATGAACCAGTTAATAGTAATACTTCCCAGTTCAGTCTCTTTCATTTGGTTAATCAGTATTTCATGATCTACCATGTTGAAAGCCTTGGAGAGGTCAACAAAGATGGCCTTGCTATTGTGTCCAGAGTCCATTGCTTTGTTTATATCATCTAAGATCTTCGACAAGGACACCGGAACTATATTTCTACTGGGGTACAAATAGGCGACACCTTCCCTTCTTAAACACCAATACAGCTTAATAGTGCTTGCCAGTATAGAAGCAAAATGATTAATACTGCTTAGATGGCATACTACTGACATTCGGTCTGACTGGAAAGTTAATAGAATCACTGCTGAAAGAGAGGATTGTGGATTCATTTCATCATGGAGAGGGTGGTGGCCAGTTGGAATGTGCTAACAGTAGAGGTAGTCTCAAGGAAGATGGTGGGAAGCCTCAAGAAAGGCTGAAATAGACTTAAAGGGAAAGTAAGGTTCAGGGGAAGGGCATATGGAAAGGATGGGAGGATTGGGTAAGGGGGCAGGGTCAACAGCTTAAGATCTGAGCTCACTGTCAGTCAATGAGTGTGTACCATATACAGTCCACACTCTTTGGCAGCTTAGTGGGTGGCCAGCCATGGTGGTGAGCAGAGAGCTGTGCCGGTCACTGACTCGGGGTCAGGATGGGGGGGAAGGAATGGGGTGGTGAGGCATTACCAGCCAGGGTGGTGGTCCACTAGACACCGGGGACTAATATCTGTGTTATGTTACAGGAAGCTTGGGGAGAGGGAGGGGGAATTGCTAGACCATCAGGGAATGGTGTGTCTGTTATTGATGGGGGATCGGGATCGGGAACCACACTAGGGAACATTACAGTGATACATTGGGTGGGTGTCAGGTGCGGAGAGGGACCACTAGTCAACAGGGAATTTACACGCTATTCATGAGGACAGTAATTGGTGGGGGTAGGAGCCACTAGCCACCAGGGAATTTACATGCTGTACAGGGGAATGGTGATCGTGGGGGGAGGGAGGGACCACAAGTCACCAGGTAAGTTACATACTGCACATGGGGATGGCGATTGGTGGGGTAGGGACCACTAGCCACCAGGGAAGTTACATGCTGTACAGGGGGATGGCAATTGGTGAGGGGGGGGGACCACTAGCCACCAGGGAAGTTACATACTGTATGTGGTGATGACGATCGGCAGGGGAAGGGATCATTAGCCAACAAGGAAGTTATATACTGTACATGGGAATGGCGATCCGCAGGGGGAGGGACCACTAGCGACCAGGGAAGTTACATACTGTACATGGGGACAGCGATCAGTGGTGAGGGGGGATCACTAGTACCAGGGCAACATTACATTTCACATTGGGATGGCAATCGGGAGGCACCACTAGCACCAGGGCTAGCTCTCGGGAAATGGGCAATCAGGGTGTGGTGCTGCACCGTACTGGGCTCATTTGCATAGGTCCATTTGAATATGGGGAATTTTGCATGAGTGCAAGACATTGTGCCACCCTATTCTGCCACTGGCAGTGATTCTCTCCTTAGTGTCAATGCCCACAAAAGATAGTAGTACTCTTCTTATTTAACAACAGGTACAGGTATGTCACATGCTGTTTTTTATGTTGTCTGCAGTATGTTTTGTTCTGCCTCTTGTGTTTACCCAGATATCTTGTTTCCCTGTTGGGCTGGCTGCAAATGCTGATTTTAGAACACTTGATATTTGTGTACGTTCATCTCACATGATATTGAATACTGCAGCTGCCTGGATGGCAGGAGATGAACACAATGTACCAATTGTCATTTTTGTTTAATATACCCTATGTAATGTTTCTGAATATATTATGTAGTTGCCTAAGACACATTTCTAGTAGAACTGACATGTAGTGTTCCTTAAGTTAGACAAAAGTACTGATATCTTACTGAAGGCATGCTAAATATAGAGACAGTTTTAAACTAGATTCATGCAGTTTCACTTGGCAATTCCGTGATGATGATTAAGTTTTACAGAACCCCATGCTACTGTATCTGCAAAACACACCATTATTTGCTGCCTAGAAGAAAACCCAAAAGACTCCCTTTTAAAGGTGAAATTGAAGACTCTGGAGTCAAGTCAAATGAGCAGGCTATTCATTTCAGTTACTGTTCACTGTCTTTCACATTATGCTAACACTTCACTTTTTTGTGAATTAAACTTTGAATATTATTGTGAGTAGCAGTATAACTAATGACCTTATCCAGTTATTAGGCTCATCAATGTACATTATCTCTCCAGTGCTATTGTGACAGGGCATGTAAATATGTTTGCTAAGTTAATAGTTTCTTATAATATGTACACAATATGACATTGCCATGATTCTTAACAATCACACATGCAAGGCTATTGTTAGACATGAGGCACCACCACTTACTTGTGAAATATGGAAAGCTTTAAAGGCACAAAGCCTGCCTGAGTAAAGAGAATGGGAGTGCATCACCAGATAGCAGTTGTGCACGACTGTTGAAGGCAGTTACTGTCCCTTGCTCATGGCTAATACTGGGCAGTCCTTTGTCTACTCTCTGAATAATTAGACTATCAACCCTGATATGAGTAAATAATTTATACACTATTCGCTGGCTGTGGATAATATTTTAGTTATTGATTTAAAAGGTTTTACTAGGAAAGACCTACTTTGTTACATATGAACATACGAATCTGCCAGCAGAAACAGACCACCTGGTTTATCAATGTCTGCTCGAGTATGCAGCTAGCCCCTAGATTGCAGCTGCCCCGACTCCCTTCCCATCTGTCATTCCCATGATGGCCTCAAGCTCATTTCCAGATGTGTCCTAGGGGAAAGGGGAGCAGGGCGTATCATATCAAATAAATGCTAGAAACGTATAGTGTACATAAGGGATATATGGGGAGGGGGCGCCTGTGGGATAACAAAGTTATTTGTACAGTTGCCTGTGACCTCGAATAACCTCATGAGTGGTGAAGCCATGAGTGAGGATTATGAGTGGTCACTGGCATTTGTACAAATAACTTTGTTATCCCACAGGCGCCCACCAAATGTTTAATTTATGCAACAGGAGTTTTATCTTTGCTGTAGTTTTATAATACTTTTGTTTTTTAAACAGTTTTTATCCACGTTTCTTTCTCTGTGGTGGCTGTGTTTGGTTACTAGGTGACATCAGGTGATGTCATGGCATAGTCGGTGATTGGTGGAGCGAGTGGATTTTGAAACATGGAAAGGAGATATGGCAGTCCCATTTAGCAAGTGCGGCTGGTTAGACATTCAGCTCCAGAGTGGGAAAAAGCTTATCTGCAGTGGTTTACAAGTTGAGTTACTTGAAAAGGGTACCTCTTATTGTTATGTAGGCTGGAATGGAAAGTAAAAACAGAGGAGCGAAGTGGGAGAATGAGACCGCAGGGAGTGGGGGGGGGGTTCGGGAGGTGGACAAGCTGCTAGTAGCTGACAGAGAGGAACAAAGTGCCTTAAAAAAAACTTTAATTTATGTCTGGCTCCCAGCTGTGTATTGGCGGGGGGGGGTGCTGCAGTTCGGGTGTAGATTTTTTCAGTGTGTAGAACCATCTCAGCTTGAGTTGGAAGTGTGCTGTAAGAAGCTAAAAGACAAATTAGGGTACTGCCGAGTGGTCAGCATGGGGAGTTGGCAGTGACATAGTCACTGTGTGGATAAATGGGGGATGATGTAATCATTATGGGAATAACCTGAAGTTATTCCCATAGTGATTACATCATCATCCATTTATCCACACAGTGACTCAGATAAACAGAGTTATGCTCCACTTTTTATCCTGACACCTGTTGCATAAAAGTAAACAATGCAGTTGAGACAGTATGATGTGGTTATAAATCATGTGCCTCGTTAGACCACTACAATGGCATTATTTCATGAGTATACAGCTCTTATTTAGTGTTTATTCAATGTAATACCTTTGGTGAGTTACACAATGGCTGTATTTTAATATTTTGTAGAGTTTTAGAAATTTTCCAGCTCTGCAGTAGTTATTTCCTTAACAAGTAATGGAAGATCAGCAGCACCAGTTTAATGGTTGCAGCTCACTGCAATTCTTGGAGAAGCAGGCACCTAGTCATATATAGTAAGGAAGTGGAAGATAACTAACATTAGCTTATGTGGTTGTTAGTGTTTCATTCCTCAGCTTCCGTGCTGGGAGAGACAGTACATTTTTAATTTAAGGTGCACTCAGTGTTTTAGCCTTCAGTTGTTCAAAGATAAGCACATTGGGCCTATGCACAAACAGATGCATTGCCTGCACACCACAGATCCGAGGTGCATAGGCAACCGCACGGGTGAATGCTGCACAGCGGGGGTCCCATGGACTCTGGTGGCATTCACCAAGGGAGCATAAGTGCTGTACAAAGCATTTACACTCCCACCATTAAAGCCAGTCAGGGACATCTGCACAGGGGGAGTGTCTGCACTACGCGGAAGTCACAAAGCCATGTAGTGCCAGGCAGAGGGGGTGCCGGGTATGCCTGCTGGGACCAGGCATAACCCGCTATGAGCCCCCATGTACACCGGCCACCGGATGTGGCAACAGTACATATTGGACCTCCTTGCTGCCCCACGCTACAGAGGAGGGCTGGGGTAGTGGTGCTGGTGCCTGCCCATTGCTGTACTGCACTGCCGCTATACATGGCTCATCTCTGCCCCCCTGCATCCTCCACCGGGTGCAAGGGATCCCCTCAGGGACCAGATATGGGCATCCGATTGGATGCCCGCCCAGGTCCGCAGCGCTGCCCATAACTGTCAGTGCGACCATACACAATGTGGGGGCATGGTCATGGACAGGCACCCCACAGGTGTTAGCAGTAGTGCATAACACTTATCCTGCACCTGTCCGGGACTGCATAGGTACACGGGTGGGGTATGCATCTCAGGTGCGTATTACCTGCCCCTTAGTGCAACGGGGCCATTAGTTTTATTAAGTTTGACTATATGCTGCCAGTCTTAAAAGGCTTTTAAAAGGACTGTGTGATAGATTTTTTTTTCTGTTTCGCTCTAGCACATGGCTGAAGTCAAAATTTACTTTACCCCTGTTTGCAAAACATTTCTACAGGTAAGTGACATGTTTATCAAACAGGGCTCTGTGGTTATTGAAAGATAAGTGTGTTCATGTTATTGAGACTGAGCATATTTGCTACTGGCTTTTATACATTTTTTGTGCAATGAAACTGTTTTGCAGTCTGCTGCTGACAGCATGGAGAAAATGGGATGAAAACCCCAGCAGCTGTAAGTTAATTCTGTTTTCTGGCCAGTACTGAAAAATGCAGAATAATTTATGGGTCACCATATGCAACAAGCCTTTCTCTGCATTGAGAGGTTTGTATGACAACCAGCAGCCTCAAGAGTGAAGCTCGAAAGGTTCCCTGCTTGCTATAGAAATCTCGAGATTAAGCCACAGGCTTGCTTATGTATGGATGCCCATACATTATCTTTTATAGTGTACGGACATCCATACCCATTTCAGACACTCCACTTCCTTTTAGTGAATTGGAAGTTGGGGGAAGGGTTGAGGATTGGTGGGAGGCTCAAATTATTCAATATGTAGTTACAGTAGCTACTGTAGCTGTGACTGTTTCTGCAAGTTCAAGGGAAAAAAAAACATTTTCCCGCTTGATTGGCTAGAGGAAAGTGGATGTGTGGTGACATTCTAAGTTGTTTTATTGCAGTAGTGACATCACTACTGCAGTGCAACAGCATATTGATGTCACTACTGCAGCATAACAACCCTGTTCCAAGCATGGATTTCCATTCAGAATAACATTTCACCATATACTACTGTATGCAGAGGATAATGTATGGTAATCTATCTTTAACAAGCTTATGTAGCCATCAAGAGGTTGCCATGGTGACCATTTAAACCTCGAGAGAAAAGCTGGAGAGGTTTTTGTCACCATGGCTACCTCAAGATAGATACTCAGGCTTGTTGTCGATAGTGGACCATACATTGATTTTAATATATATAGAGGATAATGTATGGTCCACTATTTGTAGTCTATTGCACTCACATTTATGTAGTGCCCCTCAACTCCCTAGTGTTCATCTCAGACCACTGAGGCCATTTCAGAGTGCATTTCGCAGAAGGCACGCATATGTGAACATGCTTTATGTTGCTATACCATCAATGTGACGTACTCATGATGGCAATACAACATTGTGATGTCACATAGTACAACAACCTGGTGAATCGGTCGAATTCAGGTAATAATAATGTTCAACCATACATTTTAATGTTTTGACAGCTGCATTTCAATGATTTCTTTCAGAATGTGTGTGTTATGTGTGGAGGTCTGGTATCTGAAATGCTTCTTAAATATGGGGCATGCTTTTCAAGGGGTCAAACCAAGCTGTTTAGAAAGCCTTTTCTTTATGAATGTCTGACTTTGGGATGTGAAATATTTCTTAAAAGTGATATTTGGGTTTTCAGTTTTGCTGGGGGTGGGGTGGGGGTAACTAAAATGTTAACAAAATGTTTTCTATTTTTTTTTTGCCTGGAAACCTGGTTTTGAGGTTGAGGTATAAAACAAGTTGTCAGTTGATAATGTCATAATTAATTGATTGGGGGTATTGGTGATGTCATTGACAGGGTGTATTATAGACTTAATAGTTTACATTGTGGGCTAGTGACCCTACAGTTTTCATATAGAGGAAAAGTCCTAACCCTTTATTATATATGAAACACTGTAAAGTATTTCCAACTGTAAAAAGGAAGGGGCCAATAGTATCTCAGGGTTCTGATGACATTTATAAATCACAAGACGAAAGGCTGGGTAGTTTATAGCTGTCTCCAGAACCATAAGATAGCATTACAACTTTATGTTTGTAGGTCTTTAGTTTATTTTATTAGTTAAAATATGTTGTCCATGGGAGTGATATAATCACTGAAATGTATTTGTTTTATTTATTTATTGAAAAGTTTCACCAGGAAAGGCACACTGAACAATTGAAAAGTGCTTGTCTCACGGAACGTCCTGGGGGAAGAGGAACATGGGAGTACAGTAATCAACAACACTTTTCCAAAGGTAATATAGAACAGAGAAGCAACAGAGTAAAAAAACAATACATCACTTAGTAGCATTAGGTAAACAATGGGATTTGATGCGAGAGGAGAAAATTAACAGCACTGCAGACTTAATACATACAATGCAGACAAGGAAGTGCAATAAAGTACATTGGTTTCTTCTTACATTAATTGCTATGCTGGGAAAGGGGATGGGGAAGCCAGAGGGGAAATTAGGAAGAGTAAGAAGCCAGAGGGGAATTAGGAGCAGCTGCAGGATAGAGAGAGGAAGTTGAAGAGGGAGGAGGTCAAGATGGACCATGGAGAGGAGGAGTGCTTGATTTGATGAGGCATTGAGTTCCAGAGCTTAGGGAACCTATAGGAAATTGACAATTGGCCTATAGAGGTTGTGTGCCATGATATAGCTAGGGTACGGGAGTCATTGGATCTGAAGGAGAGAAGAGCAGGGAGGTGGGAGGACAGTGAGAAGGCAAGGTAAGGAGGAAGCATAAAAATCAAAATCTATAAGCAAATTTTTTGCAGTGGGCTAGACGGCAGTTTTCCAAGGAAGGAAAAGCTAGAGAGTGATATAGATCACAGTGGTGGGTAAAGGAAGGGGCATCCAGAGTGAAACAACACAAAGCATTGAAAAGGGTCTCCAATCTGGTTAAGGATAACTTCTGTGTGCCACTGTAGACTACGTCACAGTAGTCAAAGATGGGTAATATAATTTTCTGGACAATCTCCTGCCTGGCCTGTAGAGGTAGGCAGCTTTGATTCCTGTAAAGGGCACCTAATTTGGGGGTGCAAATTTTTCAAGATGGAGTCTATGTGTCCAGTTTTCTTTCCCAAATGAGTGCACACTGGGACGTGGTGCTCTAAGAACCAACTTGTAAGACTATGCAGACCAAGATTCTGGTACACATAAACTCAAAAAGAGAAACGCATAATAAAAAGCTTTTATTTACAACCATGAAACAAAACAACAGCCTGACATGTTTTTTGGACTGACCAACAATCCTTTCTCAAAGGCTAAAGGACATCTAGTGAACATCAAACTTAAATACTTCTACTAATCAATTAACACACAATTAAATAATTAAAAAAAAAAAAAACAAGCAATAAAACGATTTTTTTAAAAAAAACCAATGCAGTTTGAATCAAACTGATTTTCAATTGATCTTTATCTCATTAAGATGCATCATATTAACTCCACTCTTGATTTTGTTAATAGGACAAAAAAACAGCAAAAAAAGAGGAATGGGGGGAAGAAAGGAACAAATTCTGAATATAAATAAATATCTTTAACAGCTTAAAGCATCAGAAACCCAAGAAATAAAACACTTGTTAACATTTTTTTTTAAAATATGGATATAGTTCTAAAGAACCATTTAATCCAGAACTTGTATATGTCTTTAAATTCAAGATACACAAGTTTTCTCTCCGTAAAACAAGGTTATTGTAATCCCCACTGCTTGGACTATGGCATACTCTATCTATAGCCATACATTTAAAAGAGTGTGAATCAGGTTCATTTGCTGCAATTACATGTGCTGCTGTGGCATAGGTATTGTCTTTCTTTTTTATTGCACGAATATGTTCTCCTATTCTAATTTTAAAACTTCTGATCTTTTTTCCCACATAGAAAGCTGTGCAGTTGCAGGTTGCTAAATATGTAACTCCTTGTGTATCATATGTAATTCATTGCCTTACCTTACCTCAAATTTCTTTTCAATATTCACACTAGAAAAACATTTTTCTTGAATAACAAAATCACAATAGGTACATTTTTTACATCTACAATTTCTCTTGGGTTTACTAAGCCATGTCTCTCTGTTTATTCTTAAAATTACTTTGTGTTAGCAGGTCTCCTAATGTGGGTACTTTCTTGAAACAAAATTTGGCTGATGCATGTGTAATGTCTTGAAGTCATGGTTCTACTCTCAGCACATGCCAATGTTTCCTAACTGTATTTTCAAGTTCCTTGGCATGTGCTGAAAAATTTGTGACATAATTAAAATGATACTCTGTTTCTGTATCTACATTTTTTAATCATAGTAAATTACTTCTATTTGTATCTCTAGCTCTTGTATGTGCTCTATGAATATTGCTTAATCCATATCCCCTCTGCACTAGCCTCTCTGTTAAGATCTCTGCTTCTTTCTCAAAATTGTGTATTTCAGTGCAATTTATTTTTGTTCTGAGAAACTGACCAATAGGTATATTGTTCTTAACATGAGTGAGATTGCCAAAAGAATAGTGTTACCATCCACTTCTTTCCTAAATAGAGTAGTTTTCAAAGTTCTCCTTTCTGTTATCTTTATTATCAAATCTAAAAAAATTACTGATTCGTTTGAACTCATTGACGTAAATCTAGGGTGGGGATTTGACTTGTGCAAATATTCAATAAAAACATCAAGGCTATTATTGTCACCTTGCCATAAAACAAAAATATCATCAATAAAACGTTTCCAACAAAGGAGCTGATTGATAAAAATATTATTGTCTTTGTTAAAAATACAATCTTCCTCCCATTTACCAACAAATAAATTAGCAATGGGTTGTGCAAAAGTGGCTCCCATTGCCGTTCCCCATACTTGTAAAAATAATTCCTCATTAAAAGTAAACAAATGACACTTTAATACACATTCTAATAATTTAATTAAAAAGTCAGTAATGTCAACATTTGTTCGGTTGAGAAAAAAAGCTGCTGCATCCAATGCTTCTTCATCCAGAATGTTCGTATATAAAGATTCAATATCCAAAGTCACTAAAATAGTATTATCTGAAATCTAAAAAATTCAAAACTACCTTAGTATCTTTAATATATGATGGTAAGCTAAAAACAAGCGGTTTCAAAGAGGAATCACAAAATCTAGATAAAGGTTCTGTGAGTGAACCAATTCCACTCACTACAGGGCATCCTGGTGGATTTTTCAGAGTCTTGTGTACTTTTGGAAGAATATAGAATGTGGCTCTGATGGGATTTGAAACAGTGAGGTAGTCTTTAACATTTTTGTCAATATTTCCTTTAAGGAAAGCATCCCCAATGATTTCATCTATTCTAAACTTAAAGTCATAAGTCGGGTCATCCTTAATTTTAATATAATAATAAGTGTCATTAATTTGTCTGTAGACTTCTCTGTCATAGGAATCTTTGTTCATCAATAGTACTGCACCTCCTTTGTCCGCTTGCTTAATAATAATATCTGTATCAAGTTGTAAGGTATGAATGGCTTCCTTTTCAATGGGTTTTAAGTTGTTAAAAAAACATAACTTGAAGATGAACAGAAATTTTCTATGTCCTTCTCAACAAGTTCATTAAAAATTGTTACTGCTGCACATGGAGGGGGGCACCAAACAGATGGATTTCTAAAAATATTAAGATTGTTATCATGACCTCCAACCTCATTCACATTTTCATGTCCAATGTCTCTTTTGGAATAAAAGGCTTTAATGTTCAATTTCTGACAGTTCAAATTTAAGTCAATCAAAGATTGTACTTGGTTTAAAGGAGCTATTGGTGCAAATCCTAAACCCTTTTTAAGAAAATCTGTCTCTCCCAAAGACAATTTATGTAAGGAAAGATTAATAATTTGACTGACAGAAGATTCAGAATTGGGGTTTCCTACATCCTCTGTTGATTACGACCTCTGGTTCCAAAGGGTTTTCTCCACTGATTTCTCCCCCTGTAGTGGCCTCAATATGCTCTGTTTCCATAATGCCATCCTGTTTCTCCTTCCTCGTCATATTCTTCTTCCCTTTGGGAATCTCACGGTCTCTTCTGAAACCTTGGACTTCTTAGTAGAGGAGGTGGAACATAAAGCGCCGAATGCATTTGATGCTCTTTTGGGGGTTGTGGATCTAAAATAACTTGTTCCCTCTGAAAAGAATGCTGATGTGCATTTTCTCCCTCTGTGTCGCTGTGATCCATGCTTATGTCAGTAGAGTATTCAAAAGAAACATTTTTATTTTTATTTTTCAAAATTCCTTTTCGTTGACTATTCTGCCATCTTAAAACAGTTCCTCTTTCAAAGTCTCCTTTATCTCATTGGAATTTTGTCATTTGGATTTTCTGAATTTCTGCATCCAAATTAGAAATGGATTCCTTTAATCTTAAATTAAATCTATCAAAGTCAATATGTGTACAAAATTTTAAAACCTCTACTGCTTGTTTTTTAATTTCTTCTTTCATGGCTTGTTCTTTTTCTTTACTATATTTGATGATAGGCTGCATTAGTTTAAAACTTGCTTCTAAAAGAATATTTTCCCATTCTTGAATTGACATCGGGCTCTCAGTTCCACAAGCTGGCTCCTTTAAAAGTCTTAAGCCTCTTGGAACTCTTTTAACTTCAACGTATGCTTCCAAATTGATACTATTCCAAAAGAGCCTTCTAAAGTGATGTGTTAATTTTTCCAGATTTCTAAACGCTTCTGTTAATGACTGCATAACTAGTGAGGTAGTGCTCTGTTCATGATCTGGATTCAAAAATGGGTTACAATTAATGGCAGCCTGTAATAGTTGGTCCACATAAGCTAATGGATTAGATTGTGAACCATTCTCTGTCATTAGAAATACCAAATTTGGAATATTTTCATATGACATCCTTATAGGTCAATCACGGTGATATATTGTATAAAATCTATAAGCGCATATATTTTTGAGTTTTATGGGGTAAAGATACAGAAAAAATTTAAGCTGTAAGCCAGTAAAAATCAGCTTTACCTGTAAATTGTTTCCTTTCCCCCAACACATGCATATCACTAAAATGCAGATTTATTTCCCAAATGAGTATGCACTGGGACGTGGTGCTCTAAGAACCAACTTGTAAGACTATGCAGATCAAGGTTCTGGCACACACAAACTCAAAAAGAGAAATGCATAATAAAAAACCTTTTTTGCAACCGTGAAATAAAACAACAGCCTGACATGTTTCAGACTGACCAACAATACTTTCTCAAAGGCTAAAGGACATCTAGTGAGCATCAGACTTAAATACTTCCACTAATCAATTCACACACAATTAAATAATTTAAAAATAATTAAAAAAAGAAGCAATAGAACAATTCATTTCAAAAACCAATGCAGTTTGAATCAAATTCATTTTCAATTGATCTTTATCTCATCTTTAGAACTATATCCATATTTAAAAAAAGTTATCAAGTGTTTTATTTCTTGAGTTTCTGATGCTTTAAGCTGTTAAATATATTTATTTATATTCAGAATTTTTTCCTTTCCTTCCTCCCCATTCCTTGTTTTTTGCTGTTTTTTGTGCTATTAACAAAATCAAGAGTGGAGTTAATATGATGAATCTTAATGAGATAAAGATTGATTGAAAATGAGCTTGATGTGTGAAAGTGACATTAGTTGGTGACTGGCCAGAGTAGAAAAGGACAGAATCGTCAGCATACATTTGGATAGAGGAGGAGATGCACACTGAAGGGAGGTTATTAAAGAAATATTGCAAGTGCATAATCATTCAGTCCCCACATCACATGTTATAATTGTTCACTGCTGATGTAAGTACATCATAATTACACAAAGAAACCCCTGTACTTCAGACAGGAGCTAAAGAAACTCACTTTTCTCTCCTCATCTCCCAAATCAGGTCCCAGTCTATTTATTTATTTATTTTATTTATTGAATTTTGTTGACCGGGTAGGCCCACTGGGCCCTGGAGGTCCCTTTTTCAGGGGCGACCCGGGGGTAAACACTACAGTACAGGTACATAGAAACAGTAAAAGCAGGTAAGAGCTGTAAAATTAACATACAGGTTAACAGACAGTACAAGTAGGTAAGCAGGGCTGCAAGCTTGCATAAATTACAAATGGTTTAAACAGTGATAACACACATAAGGCAAATTCCGTACTGTATAACTGTGAAAGACTAAATAGCCTTTACCATACAGAAGGTGGAGAGGGAGGAGGGGCCGAGACATAAGGTCAGTTCCTAGTGCATTGGCAAGTGCTCCTTGCGAACAGGTGAGCTTTGAGCTTAGACCGGAAGCAGGTGATAGACCCTGCCTCCCGTACCTCCAGTGGGAGTTTATTCCAGTGGCAGGTGCAGTAAAAGCAAAGGACCTGGACCCAGCTTTTGTCTTTGTTTTGGGGACCACTAAGAGGTTTGTCCTGAGGGCAGGCTCCTCAGGTTGGTTTTGACACTAACTAGTCCTTTGAGACTAGAGAGGTAAGGGGCCCAGAAGCTTAAAAAGCGAGACATAGAGTGGGGTAGATGAGTGGGCTTCAATGATGGCCAGCTGAGCTTGGCTTGAGCCTCGCAGTGGTGTGTCCTGGGGTGAGATATTTATGTCACCTGTGACCAAAAACTCTTGGACTGATTTGGGGATTTTCTTTGCTGGGTAAATTTAATACAGTATTCTTGTTTGTGTTTGTAAAATAACCAAAAGGTAACATATAGGTATGGGTTAAATTAACATTTATTGAATGTCTAAAAGGCACATTACTTTGGCCCCTTTGAAGTCTAGCAACTTCAGTCCTCACTAATGGATTTTCTACAAACTTTCTTACTCTAGCCCTATGAAGCAAGAATTATTTCAAATTACACACATATTACATGTATGCTTCTGTCACTTATAATAAATGTTATCTTTCTTTCATATAATCTTAGATCTTGAAAGTCTACTGCTTCATAGATCTTGAAATTATATTACTTCATATTGTGTCTTGATGAATTCTGATTCACAGTTGGCACTGGATGAAAAAGTAAGGTAAGTCTTCAAAGTACAAAAAAAGAGGCCCTAGTAGAGAACACAGCTACCGTATGTAGAAACAAGACTACTGCTTCTGTAAATCATAGATACAGTGAAAATTGCACTTCTGTCTTTTTTAACTCATCTGTGGGCCCATAACCTTCACTGTTTTACAATTGGAAGGCTATGCCTGTAGTTCAATGGAGTGAGCAACCAGCCTCGTCCTCTTCCTGAGCTGTATAAGTAGTTCCTCCCAGCCTCCCTCTGAGGCACTTTTTCCTTGTGGCCAGAGGCTCTGTCCATCCTCACTCTGGGTCCAATCTTTCCCTGGGTTCTTCCCATCCTTCCTTTTCTGCTGTGTCTGTCTCCTGTCTTCCCTTGTGTTTGGAATCTGCTGGCTGTGCTGGACTCTCTGCCTGGTTTGTGCTTCTCCTGCTTGTAGGTCAGTGTTTTGCTTCTGGCTGAAGTCTGTCTGTGCTTCTATCTCAGTTGCTTGTGTCTTCCACCAGCTCCCGTACTTGTGTTTGCTTTGTTTGCTTCTTATTTGGGGGGACTGCTCTAGCTTTCTAGTGCCCCTTTGTTTGCATTGTTATATTCAGATGCATTGCTAATCAGGATCTCTTTTCATTTATCATACATTTAGCAAGCCATGTTTTATTTGTTCTTGTTACCTGTGTGCTCTCGATTCCAATTGCTGTTTCCATACTGTAGCAGTCTCTGTGCTCATCACCTTAATTGTTTGCACCTGCCTCACTCAGTACTGGCTCCCCTTACCAGCTATAACTCTGTCTTTCATTCCCCTGACTGCTCTAGCAGTGTCATGCCTTACTACATTTACTCCTCACTCTACATTTTTGTTATTCAAACTCATTTGCTGCTATTTCATACTTTTACAGAACCATACTTTTACCAAAACCAGAGCATGCTTTACCAAAACCACAGCAGTCCATTTCTGACTTTTATCCATACTGTAACTTCAGTCATTAAATTAGCTCTATTTTGGGGGTTTCTACCCTAGCAACATTATAGTTGCTGTTTGGTCTCATGGTGCTGACCTTGTGGCTTCCCTGTTATTCCCACAGCAGGGGACTATGATGTTAAGGTAGGACATTGTGGCTCCAAGTAGCAGGAGCATACTTTTATGTAAGCTATATGATTTTGCCCTCCTCCTTTGCCTACATAGCTGTTCAGTTATCCATGCATTATATTAACCTTGCAGCCTACATGGCTTCAAAAATATTCATTGCGTTTCATTACTGTGTTGCAAATGCTGATTACTAGAATAACCTAACTCCACCTTAATGGGATTTAGGGTATTCATGCTAATCATATCAATTCTCTATTCATACTGAAATTATAGCAATCAACTGCTAAACTTCATCAATTCAATTACATTAAACCTCATTGATTTTATTACTGGCATCACTGCATGTCACTACCTAAACATCGACCTTCTATGTCACCATTAATTTGGCTTTTTTATTGGAACTGGTTGGCTTGCTTTCCGCTGGCTGCTGCTACTATCAAATGACTTGCATTGCAGCCTTCTACCTCACCCAGGCTGCTGTCTTTGCCTGGTCTCCTCATCAATAACCTGCTGCCTAATCTATCCCATCTAGCATATCAAAGTTGATTCATGCTCTCAATCATAAATTGGGGCATGCCAAACATTACCATTAACTTTTCTGGCTCAGGCTTGCCTTACAGCCAATGGTCTCAATCTGCACCCATGAAGTCCACATCTTGAGCATGTGAAACTCAGGGTGGGGTCCTTCTCATCTGGCCCATAGTGGGAATGTTCTCCCTCTGGGAAGAGCTTCAGTCATCTAACTCATGGTGCCACCTTTTGATGAAGAATTTAAGACTTCAGCTGTGAGGAAGGGGCCTCATCAGTCTAGGCCGCTTTAGCTAGCCAAGTTGGTTCAGATGCACCTTCTAAGCTATTCTCTCTATGACTGCCTCTGGTTCACCCGGATTCTTCTTAGATCAGTAGGCTGGCTGAGTGTTTCAGCAGTTACACTGTCCTCCTCCTCCTGCCTTGAAGGTGGTACAGTGTCAGTGTATCCCATGTTGCAGAGTTAGCTTGCAACCCTTCAAGGTGTTCCCATTAGAGGGATAGCATGAGAGTTGTCCACCCAAATTGGAATATTTTCCACCCCATGGATTAACCTTCTAAACTGCAGCAGCAGACCTGTCATCAAACAAAATACCTTAAAGCCTAGAGGCAAGACAACCTAGGCCTTGGATTCCCAGAGATTTCCTCCTTTAAAGGGTTTTTTTTAGCTCTCCTCTGTCTCAAAGGTCATAATATAAAGTTAGTTGTTAATATTATATCCCATAGTTTCCTAAGCTAGGTTTCTGCTGTTGGATGGAGATGGATGGTGACCCTACTCACCATTCCCTCTCTCCTTAAGAAGCTCTTATGTCATCAGTGCAATCCATTTTATTGGTGCAATCCTGACAACCTACACATTCTTATTTGTGTTTCTTCAAGATGGCTCATTGCTGTTAATCTGCTTTTCAACCTTGTAGTCAATGTTTATGGCTCAATACTCTTTTTGGAGCATCTTCCTAAGGTACCTTTAGCTAAGAGAATCCTTCCTGAGGCAGCTGTAGGGCTGGAACCCTCTTTGAAGGTTTCTTGCCTTCTGTACCCCTACAGGGTGATATTTCTCCATGGAATAGAGAGTGCGAATGGCCAAACAGTTATCACAGTTGCACAAGCATAACATTACTTTGGTTGCATAGGCCCACTGAATCTGTTGAAACTCTCTATGGGGTATGGTGTAAGGCTTAGATGTCATCAATTGATCTAGAACCTACTGGAAACCACTCATATCCATTTACACTGAATCAAGACAAAGGCAGAATGGGACCCACTGATATCTAGCTACAGGAGAGCTCAAATTTCTGCATTTTATACTTTGTTTTACCACAGCCATGAGGAGCTTCACGCAGGAAACAGAGCAGCTCAGAGCTCAATTATACATGGTTTGTCCTTTTGCCAGTTATTGAACAATTCCAAAACCAAGAACAGGTCGAACCACACAACAGTCTAGTTAGAAATCATTATGTAACGTGAAGATCATTATCAGCAGTTATTTTGCACCCTAGTTTGCAAGTCAACAGAATGAATTACAATAAAATAATCAAAGCAAACAGATGACAAAACTATAACAATTACTCAAACTGTCACAATGACAACATTCAACACAGTTGAATCGCTTCAGCAAATAAATATATTTTAACAACCCAACCATTCAAAAATACAGAGAGTCTTTGTACTTTGATATGAGCTGGGAGAGCATGCCATAACTGAGGGTCTGGAACTATAAATGTGCAATCCCCTAACCATGTGAAAGTGGGAAGATGGTCAAGTCAATACAGAAATATAGGCATTGATGGTTAAAATGGAACCAAGGTCCATATTGTCTGCCAGTTTTCCTGTCTTATCCCTTTTGACCTACTGTTTTCTAGGGTAGTTACCGTGAGCTCTAGCATCCTTTACACTAGAGGATCCTCCTTCACTTTCTGCCTCATCCTCCCTCCTCCCTCCCTCTTCATTTGGTGCTACCAGCTACTGTATCTATCCCATCCAATTTTCAACCCATTAATAGACCCCAACCCTCAACTTCCCTGAGCAATGTGTTCATTGGTTATACCACCCACTATTCTTTACATCCCTTTGTAAAAAGAGATTCCAGATCCCTTTGAAATCTCTCACTGAAAAGTCTCCACTCATGCATTCTTGTCACTGTAGATCCATTCCTGGTAAACAGGACCTCATGACTCACTTTATTTATCCCCATCAGAAATTATTGCATTTCCATCATGTTGCCACCACATCTCCTATCCAGCAGACGTTCCTCATACAATCTGCCTTTTTTGGCCCTGTATCATCTTGGTGATTCAGCACTGCACAATCACCAGTTTATCCCTGTTATTCTTCAGGTGGGGGCTCCAGAACTATACACAGTACTTCAGAAACATAGAAACGTAGAAAAATAGACTCTGACAGTAGATAAGGGCTCCTTGGCCAACCCAGTCTATCCACTGTTTTTCAACCTTCATTCTTGCTGCTGACCCTGTTTGATCTACAGCTCTTTCTCAATCCCACCATCTTCCTTATTTCTACTACTCCCTTGTGCCTATCCCAGGTATATTTGAACCCCACCCCCGCTGTTTTCACCTCCACTTCAATTGGATGGCTGTTCCAGGAATCCACCACTCTTTCTGCAAAGAATTGCTTCCTCACATCTCTCCTGAATTTACCTCCCTCCAGCTTCACTGCATGTCCCCTTGTTCTGAAGTACCTTTTTTCTGAAAAATACTTTGCTTCTGTACCTTACTTACCCATGTGAGGAATTAAAAGGTCTCTATCATATCCCCCCTCCTTCCTCTCTTCCAGGGTGTACATACCAAGGTTCTAAAGCCTCTCTTCATATGGATTCCATTGATCTGTTAAACAGGTATGGCTTCACCAGGGATCTGCACAGTGGTACTGCTACCTCCCTTTTCCACAATCATATCCTCTCTAATGCATCCTAGCATTCTTGTTGCCTTGCTGTTTGCTTTGCTGCACTGGCTTGAAGATTCAGGGGTGTCACTGATGATAACCTCCAGGTCCCTTTCTTTTGTCATTGTGGCTCACTGATTCCACCTCCCAGCCAGAACTCTACACATGTGTTGTTTTTTCCAGTATGCATCAATTTTCACTTTTCTGGCATTGAATCTCAACTGCCAAACTTTGGACCACCTCTCCAGTTTCACCAAATCCCATTCCAATTTATTTATTTATTTATTTATTTATTTATTTTATTTAGTTTTTGTTGACTGGGTAAGTGCACTAGACAAATGTTAACTATTTTCAGGCACGGCCTGGGAGGAGGGGGATACAGATGAATGCCAACTGATTCTTGAACCAGATTAAGCTGTCAGTGGTATTTTAGTGAATGGGGGGAAATTTGGCCAGGGTACCAGGGAAATCTCCTATTCTTTTCAAGAAGTACCTTGGGGTCTTTAAAGGTGATCTACAAACTCACCATTTGGCTAATTTGTACAATTAGTGTGTGTCCACTTCCTTTCTGACTCCCATTGCAGTGTTTTTAGTCATTTTTGCTGTGGTAGTAACTTAAACTTTATAAATATATTCCAGCTCTGTGGCGCCTTACTAGCCCGCGCATTGCTGCTGCTGAGATTGGGTGTTTCTGTGACATGCTGAGAGCTTCTACATCACTACCACTATTTTGGAAACACCTGACAGCTGTCTTCAGCTTTGTCAATGAGCATGGATAGCGCTGTTAATGGGGCTGTCACTTTTATGTCCAGTATTGGTGCGTTCAGTGACAAAAATGTTTTCTTTGGTGGATAAATCTTTGTGGTGTGGCAAATGATCCAATCGAGGTGAATGTTGTACATAAATGTAACAAATAAAGGTCCCATACACTATATAAGCAGTGGTGTGCTGTCTTATTTTCTCTGTTACTCTACATTCAGTGTTATGAGAACAGTTTGTTGACTCATATTGCCAGCATTTACATATTTTTTAGTTTTAGGGAGATCCTTATTGTGATTCATTTAATTTCCTGCTGTTTACATGATTTCCATCACAGTAACTGTTGTAGTCTGAGACTTAAAATATAATCAAGTTACTGCTGCCTGTGACAAGTTTTAAAGTATTTTCTGGCACACCACTGTTGGTGTGTTTACTGTGTGTATAAAAATATAGGTGTACATATTTTTACATACATATAAAAAGACGCAATGATTTACTGTGTTGCACCTAACTGCAAAAATGGTGAAAAAGGGACAAGTCTTTCTTTAGTTTTCCCAAGTGTAAGAAGATGAGATGAGCTTGGGTTGCAGCATGTCGGAGGGAGCTCAGTTGGAAGCCAGGTGACCGAAGTGTTCTGTGTGAAGACCACTTCAATCCTGGAGACTTCACCATGTTGCCTGAGCTTGCCAAGCGGTGTGGGTACAAATGCCTTGATCTGAAGAAATGTGTCATCTCATGAAGAATTGAAGATCCTGCAAAGTACTCTCCCTAACATAACTGGAGAGATAGTGCCTATTGTGTACTCTGTTGAATTGATGAGATATGTACTAACATAACTACATAACATTTTCTGTGTACAGCACTCCATGAACCACAACCATATATCACAGCAGCAACACCCCAACCCCTGCCAGTATCAGGACACCTGTTACTGACTGTTATGTATGTTTCTGAGCACTGCATGCCTTGCCTCCTTAGGTGCCTTGCATGGCAATGTATGCCATGCTTGAAATCATATGTTGCATGTGGAAAGCATGCTAACTACAGGAAAACACGGTTCATGCCACCTAAATATTGTGTGGTGTGTGGGTGGAGGGTCGTGGTGAGAGTGACATGCTGAGGAATGGCCGTAGACATGTCTGTTGTGCTGGAACACCAACAAGAGCAAGGTGCTGCACTTTATACCATGGAACCATCGGATGAAATATCATTTGAGCTTGGTTCACTTGGAAAGCACAGTTGAGTAAAAGCAAATAGGTGTGGTAATAACGATGATTAGGAACCACTCAGCTCAGTGCAGGAAGGTGGCTGTCAAGGCAAAGAAGTTTCTGTGGTGCATAATGAGGTTAATGTTATCTACACACAGTGAAATGATATCACTCCTGTCCAGGTCAATGGTCAGTCAACACATGCAATATTAAGTTCAGAACTGCCATCCATTCATGAACATGTACATCCGATTGCTGGTGTGGTTGCAGTGTAGGCCATCAAAGATGAAACATGTACCTAAGTGAAAATCCAACAACTCAGTTCTAGGAGAGCAGAAAGTGTGTCCCTGGAAATCAGAGTATGGAGAGTGGATACTTGATCAAAACCTTTAATTACCTCTAGGTTATTAACAGGATGACTAAAGAAGGGATTCTTTACATCACAAGGCGGAGGTACACCAGACAGCATTGGCTGATATTGGAGTGGGGGGAGATTCAGTAGAGAAATCATGGGATGCTGTTTTACAGAAAGGGTGGTAGATAAGTGGAACGGTGGCAGAGAAGGTGATATGTAGAATGGTGTTGGGATTTAATTGAGGGTGGGACAGAGTGAAGGTGTGTGGTAATGAGTAGTGGAAGTGTGTGTGGAACAGCTGCAAGTTGAGGTGTTAGTTACACAATCGAGCAGACTTTGTAGACCGTGAAGCCTGTTTCTGCTGCCACTTTGTATGTTTGTATGATCTGAATATAGCTGCATGATAATATTCACATTTTATGTTTTGTTGAATACCATTGTGCTTTGCGAGTGTGCACTGTGCAAGAACCTTTGATGTAAATATGGACTTGTTCCCAGAGATCACAGTTGAATAGCAGCAGGCCATCCTGGTCAATGTAGGCTGCTCGAGATTACAGCCAGTTCCCCATTCAGGTGCTGACCTACCACCACTCCCCTTCCCTACCTTTACGTTCCCCTTTGCCGTGTTCCACCCCTTCTTGAAGCATTCCACTGTGTTACATGCCACCACCTCTGCCAGTACTGCGTTTCACTTTTCCACCACCATCTCTAGTAAGAAATGCCTTCTCATCTCCTTCCTCAATCTACCACTCTCTAATGTCAAGTCCTGTACCCTACTGTGTCTGCCCACCCTCCTCCTGAATAGACCCTCTGTGTCTGTCTTGACTATCCACTTCAAGTAACATTATGTCTCAGTCATGTCCCGACTGTCCCTCCTCTGCTGCAGTGTGTACTTGTTTAACTCTGTTAGTCTGAAGTCACATGGAAATTCCCCCAGTCCCTGTTTGTTGGCCTCTGATGCACCCTCTACAGCAGATTAACTCCGTTTTGTAGAAACGAGCACCAGTACTGTACGCAGTATTACAGGTATGGTCGAAGCAACAATATGTGTAATGGTACAGTAACCTCCCTTATTTTTGACCTAATACCCCCTGAAATGCACCCCCACATTTTCATTTGGTGTAATACTATGTAGGAACATATGGATCTGCAAAGTAGGCAGGGGTGGGGGACTATCTCTCTTTTCTAGGGACCAGCTACTGCTGTTTGTCTGACCTGGCTATGTGGGGTTAGCACAGGCTAAGTGTATTGGCAGTGAGCTATTAGACTCTATGTACGTGAGTTAATTGAATGCCCACTTCATTAGGGGGGTTGGACATGCTTTAGTTGGCCTATTAGAGGCAAGGTTACTTTAATGTAGCTGTGTATGTATAAAGTTTCCGCAGCGAGTTTTGGGCTGGGGGACCAGGAATAATTCTTGGTTTATTTGTGTGTCATTGTATGTCTTAAATGTGTGTAAGTAAAACCAATAAAGATGGTTCAAAAAAAAAAAGAATGCCGCCTCACACTTAGGGGTCCAATGGGCTCCAAATGGTTCACCTATTTGGAAATACACCTTTTTGACTTCCTTCAAATCAAATCAAATCAAACTTTATTTTTAACAAGGCGCTTTTCTTAAAACCAAAGCGCCCGTACAATTTCATAGAACAATAAATAACAAAATCTAAAACTATTATAAATCAGTAAAAGCTATGTTAAAAATGTGGGTCTTCAAGGCTACTTTAAAACTCAGGACAGTCGGACTATTTCGCACCTGAGGGATTCCTTCTTGTATCTGCGGTTGGTAGGAGGATAACCTTGAGTGAGGTTGAGAAGTGACTGGATTACCTTCAAATAGTCTTTAATAAACTGCCAGTAATAGCCACAGAACCCCAGGAAACACTGCAGTTCTTTTAAGTTAGTTGGCTGAGGCTAGGTGGTCAGGGACTCTACTTTACTGAGGTCTGTCTGTATGCCCGCAGCTGACACTATATGTCCCACATATGATACAGATGTTTGGAAAAACTGACACTTGTCTATAGATAGTTTGAGGCCAAAATTTTCCATGTGGTCAAGAACTTTGAATAATCTGGTCTCATGTTCTTCTAGGGTGCATCCGAAGATGATGACATCATCCAAATATACAAGACATTCTAACAGATTCATGTCTCCTACTGCATGTTCCATCAACCTCTGGAAAGTAGTGGGGGCACCCGAAATCCCCTGAGGCATCCTCAGAAATTCATAGAATCCCAAAGGACAGATGAAGGTTGTTTTCCTCAAGGTTCTGAGGGGCCATCGGGATTTAATAATACCTGCTTCGTAGATCAAGTACTGAGAACCACTGACTCCCATTCAGGCAGTCCAGGGAATCCTGTATGCAGGGCATGGTATATTGACCTGGGACAGTCTGTCGGCTTAGGGTCATAATCTACACACATCCTCACAGACCCATTCTTCTTGCACACAACTACAATGGGAGATGCATAGGGGCTTCTTGACTCTTGAATAATACCGTCAGCTAGCATCTCCTGTAGGTTCCTCTTAACATCATCTATATCAGCTGGGGCAAGGTGGCGGGACTGCTCTCAGAAAGATCTGTCATCATGCAATGGAATATTATGCTCAGCACCATGGATGCACCCCACATCCCATTCCTTTAGTGAAAACACTTGGTCCTTCTGGGCAAGTTTCCTACTGGCTCGAGTCTTCCATTCAGTAGACAAGGGGGAATCACCAAAGTCAAATAGGTCTGGAGTCACCTCCTCCTTTTTGCCAAAATGTTTGTTGCTGGGTAATACTGCAGTGTCCTTGCAGTGTACCATACAGTAGCTAATGTACACCTCCTGTTCACTCGGACTTCTCGATCTCACACATTTCGAATCTGAACCATCACTCATCATGCATAGGCATGGGCACAGGCAGGTAGGATACTGGGTTTAACCAATAACCCCTCTGGCAACTTCCCTTCACCATGGGCATCTAGCATCAGTATTTTATTTTTTACATCCTTCCTAAGACAAACTTCTCCATGGATGGTATACTGAGCGTTGGGGGCTAGCACTAGAGAGTTGGGGTCTTTCTTCCACACTATCCCCACTGGGTCATCTCTGTCCAACCTGGTTGTCTGCTTCTGCAGGTCATAGGCTGTCTTGATCAAGACTGGAATTCTCAGGACCCGCCCAGTCCGTTGCCCTAGGTTTCTCTTGGCATAACTGCACTAGTTATCCAAACGTGTGCATTGGTTCCGATGAGCAGCGGAACCCCATCATACAATCCAGTAGGAGGACACACCAGTGCCAGTGTCTCAGTCTGTTCATCCACTCCAGCCACTGCAGTAGGGAATGACAACCAGATCTGAATGTATCCTAAGTATGGGTAGGACCTCTCGCTTAACCCTCACACGTGCAGACCCTCCAGCAGCTGTAGAGGCAAATCAGACAGGTGTTTTCGGTACCAGTCTTGAAACATTATGGTCATTTGGGATCCACTGTCGAGCATGGCCCATGCAGGTACACCATTTACTGTTATGGTGGTCTCCATTGATGGGCCCACCATCTCGGACCAGTAAGAGGATGAGGACTTAGACATCTACCTTATAGCTGTCTTAGAAGAATAACTCATTCTTGTAGGCCCAGTCTGAGGCCTTATATTGCTTCATCGAATTAATTAATTAATTACTTCACTCATTCATTTATTAGAAAAGTCGGATTTACAACCTTTGAGTCATGGACTCATTTACAAAGGCACCTCGTTGCAGGGGTAGACAGAGTTACATAGTGTGATTACAACAGTGAGAACAGTACAGGTGCCGAACATTAAACATAGAGTACACCTAGGTTACATAATAATGTTACTTATAATAGGTTACAGTGCTATACAAGATACCCAAGGGTTACATTGGGGGTACAGCCCTGGACATACCTAGATAATGCCTGGAGAGAGTGGAGATAGGGATGGGGAGTGGAGTGGGAGGGAGGGGGAGAGGATAGGCTATCCGGAGGATGTTGTCAAATCAGAGAGGCCTGACAGGAGGATCCTACAGTGGGATTAATTAGGTGCATCTACAGCAATGAGCGTCGAAGAGATGGTTTCAGAGGGTGATTTTGAAGGGGCCAATTTTGGCAATGTCTGTGATGCAGGGTGGGAGGGAGTTGAACCAAGCAGGGGCTCGGTAATGGAAGGACCTCTGGGCTAGTGAGGTCTTGGTTCTGGGCACCAGAAAGGTGGCCTTGACAGAGCTATGGGTGGCAACAGACGAGGACGCACACCATAAGGAAGTAAAGACACTGGGGGGGGAGAGCCCTAGAAGAGATTTTTTGGTGAGTAGACAGGTCTGGTAGTGCAGATGCTCCTCAAAAGTAAGCAGTTTGGGGATGGAGTAGAGCAGGCAAATGTGAGTGTGGCTAGGGGCTCCGATCAGGAGCCTGCAGGTCTTATTGATTGAGAGCTGGATTGTCCACTGCAGCATAAATGGGCAAGCCATAGTCCTCTAGTGACAGAACGGAAGAGGTGATGGCCAGCCAAAGGCCAACTTGGGGGAGGCAACCTCTATGAAGGTATAGTAGGCCTATCCGAGAATTTATGGTGGAGGATAGGGCATTGATGTGGGTGTAGAAGGTGAGAGCCAAGTTGAAAGTGATGCCTAGATATTTGTAAGAGGTCACTTGCTCCAGCAGGTGCAGAGTTCTGGGAAGAATGAAGAGGGGGGCATTCTTGGCCTTATTTTGGTGATCGAAGAAGAGCACTGACTTAGTCTTCTTTAGGTTAATGATAAGTCGGTGGTCAAGTAACCACTTTTCAGCTTGGTTGTAGGTGTGCTGGAAAGATACCTGGAGAGAAGAGGGATCAGGGTGGGAGACAAAGAGAACTGCATCATCGGCATAGAGGAGCATTTTTCCGGTGCGGGAGCTGGGGAGAGTGTTGAGGTACAGGCTGAAAAGTACAGAGCCCAGAATGGAGCCCTGGGGTACCCCGGAATGAACGGGCCAGGTATTGGACAGGGAGCCATTTATCTTCACATGCTGGGATCTAGCAGAGAGGTAGCCAGAGAACCTGGCAAGGGGACCAGCAGAAAAGCTGAGTTGGTGGAGGGAGTTGAGCAGGAGGAGGGGTGACAAACAGTGTCAAAAGCCTTGGAGAGGTCTATGAACACTGTGCTGGCAAGGTTGCCGGAGTCAAGAGCAGAGTGCAGGTATTGAGAGAACTCCAGGAGAGCAGTAGTGGCACTGTGTCCTGGGTGGAAAGCAGGTGGATCTGGGCACATTATGTCATATTTGGCCAGGTAATCAGACAGTTGAATAAACGCTATTTTTTCTAGGGCTTTAGAGAGCGGGCGGAGGATAGAGATCGGCCGGTAGTTGTTAGGTATGGACCGTTCTCCACTCATATGTATAGGAGTGATTCCAGCTGATTTCCAAGCACTGGGAAACTGACCGAGGCACAAAGACCGGTTTAGTAGGTCTGTAAGGGGGACTAGGATGACATCCAAGACCAAGCGGAGGATCCTGGCGTCTAGGGGGTCACAGTTGGGGTTGTTGCTACCAAGTGGTTTTAGCAGGTGCGGCCTGGCTACCTGGGGGGATATAGTGTGCAGGTAGAAAGGAGGGCAATCCAAGGCAGGGGGGGGATAGAGGTGGGGATTGGGTCAAAAAAGTTCTTTGGGAGGACAGAGCTTAAGGTAGTATTGAGGCAATCAGCTATGCAATTTGGGTCTGTAGCGATGGTGTCATCGATGGAGAGCTGGGATATGAGGGGGAGCTGGGCTTCCCATTAAGCTCTTTCATGCTGTCCCAGAAAGTCCGGGTGGAACCCCAGGTGGATACAAGAGTGGTCTGATAGTGCTCTGCCTTGGCCCATCTAACGGCCCAGGTACACTGATTATGCATCGCATTGTAGGCTTGTCTATCAGCCAACTTGCCTGATTTGATAGCAATGTGCCAGAGATTATCCCTATTCTTACGTTTTTGGATAAGAAATGGGGAGACCCATGCAGCATTTTTTTTTTTAGTATGGATTCTGGTGTTGGGGGGTGAAATGGTCACAGGCCTTGCTGAAGACATTGATGAAGAGGTCTAAGGCAGAGTCATTATCAGGGGCGTCATGGATGGGGGACCAGTCCAACTGTGCTAGATGCAATTTTATCTTTCTGAGACCCCTGAAGCATAGGCACCAGCACAAGGTGACCTGGGACACAGGTTTCAGTATGGAGGATGACCAGAGACAGAGGACAGGTGAGTGATCACTAAGTGAGTTGGGAAGGACGTTGATATCCCAGATTTTATGAGAGCGGTTCGATAGTATTACGTCTAGGAGGGTGCTGAGCCACTTGTCCGGTTGAATCTAGCATGCTGTGTGACTAACTGGGACATGTCCAGGCCAGTGAAGGAGTCCCTGGTATGGGAGGCAGTGGTACCAAGCCAATTGATGTTAAGATCACCTAGGATGAGATGCTCAGCTTTGTGTGGTAGGGAGGTGAGGTAGTCAATGAGAGACTGGACCGCTGGGTTCTGGTTCCTCGGGGGTATGTAGGAGACCGTGAGGAAGAGAGGGCCCCTCGCTGGGTCGAGGTAATTTTTAGAGTGAGGGCTTGGGCACCATAGTCAAATTTGGGGGCAGGGAGCGCATGGCTTATAAGGGTGTCCTGCATGTAGATTGCACACCCACCACCACGTTTACCAACTCGGTCTTTCCCGAAGAGATTGGCCAGGGAGGCAAATAACAGAGTCAGGGGTTGTTTTGGAGAGCCAGGTCTCTACATAAGTAATAATACCTGACAGGGTGGGCGTTACTGGGATATAATGGACTGCCCAGGGGCCTAATGAGGCCCAACGCCACAGGCGGAGGGCCTTATAGCCCCTGAAAGGTCTGTTATATCCCATAACGCCCACACTGGAGGGTATTATTACACTTAGATAATGGGCTATAGCTGTAATATTTTGAAAAACTATATAACAATAAATATTTCTTTATGAAAACTATATAAAAAACAAAAAAAGTAACTTTTCTAGTAAAGTGATCCCTGCAGTACTGGAATGACCACAGGAGGACGCTGCCATGTTTGTATGTGTGCCATGAGCTTGTGCTCTTGCTTTCAGTTTGCACACAGTAAGAAAGGAGAGCTGTTTCTTTAGCTTGTTGCCTTGATTTGTGTCTCCCCTGTTCCTCAGACAGACACAGAAACTGAGATGAGAGGTATTTATTTTACTTTGTACTGCACGTTTATAGGTATTTGAAGATAGGTACCTGTTTATTTTTCGTTTTCTTGAGGTCTGAAATGTGGCGCTGCATGACTCTGGAACTCTGTGTAGAAGTATGTTGAGAGGGAGCACAACCGCACCAAGTAAGGAGATTTAACTTATTAAGAAGGAAAAAAAAACGTTTCGTATTGTCGTACATTTATTTTGGAGTGTGGTGCAACAGTGTGTAGAGAACTCAGTCTGGCTAAGCGAGCGAGAGAAAAATGGCAGGTGGCAAGTTTCGATTTTGGGGTGCCCAAGGATAGTGTTAGTTATAGAGCAGTGCCAAGAGGAACTTATTTTTCAGTGGGCCGTTGTTGAGAAATAACGGCCCAGGTGGCAAGCTGTTTTAGCCAATTAGGATGCTAGTTTTGTTTTAGCCATTATCTAATAACACAATAATATCGGGTTGGTGTTGTACAACCCAGCACAGGAGTGCAGTGGATTTCTTTAGAAGGCTGCATATGTTCAGTGATGCAATGCGGAGACTGGCTCCAGAGTGGGGTATGGGAGGGCTAGTTGGCATAGGTCCAGGGTTTGGGTGTATATTCCCGGAGATCAGTAAGAGCAGAGTGATTAATCTAATTAGGGGATGGTGGTGACAAGGACCCTTAGTGTGGTGCCGATGTGACGTCCTGATAGTAGGGGTGCATGGGATGGGTAAGGCATGAAGGGTAGGTATGGCGAGAAAGAGGTGGGTCCAGGATGGGCCCAGGAGGGCAGAGAGAGTTGGGGTGTTGGTAGGTGGTGGATGCAGAGGAGTTGGGGGGTATCCAAGGTGGGAGGAGGTTGAGCTGTTTGGGGTGGCTTAGGGAGAAATGCTCGGGGTGGAGGACGGGGGCACAGGACGGGGGGGGTGGTCTGAGCCAGAAGGGTAAATATGAGCAGGCCTAGTTGAAGAGTGATGGTGCCCATTGTTATGTAGTAGGTAGCTGGAGGTAAAACTGAGCCAGCAGTGGTGTGCCAGCTGTGATATTAGCCAAAGCACAGGGCAATTTTGGTAAAATGCCTGGAAAGAGTTAATGCCAGCAGCTGTGTAGTAACCTTTCTCAGATTCTCAGGTGAGCTGCAGTTAAACCGGGTATGCCTGTCTTCTCCACAGTGGTAACAAATGATGGGATCCTTGGAGTCTCTAGGGGAAGAAGAGCCGTTCCCCTGCCTGGGCATGGTAGGCAAGTCCCAGGGTCCCTCTCTGATCTGCGGTTTGCTTTCCTTGCTTTCTGAGTTTCCCCAGGTGTCAGCTGCTTGCATGGCCAGGAGCAGGTCCCCCACCAGGACTCTTAGTTCTCATACTTCTTCCAACAAATTACCCTCTGTCCTAGTTTCAGAGGAGATGACGTGCACCCCCACCCCTCCAGGCGGGACCTCACCCTTTGACTAGAGAGGCGCTTGACAAGAGTTAGTATCCTTTGTCACCTCGGCAGCTTGTTGACTGACTCTCAGCTCTGTCAATTCTTTAATCAGTTCCCTCATCTGTTGCAATTCAGTCTTGCCACTTCTATCAGTGGTCTGACAGGTATGGGCAACCCCAGCATAGGGCTCCCATCCCTCTTCATCATTTTCTGTTTCTCAAATCTCTTTCATGAGGTAACAATATTCAGGAGGATTTGTCTTCCTGTCTTGCAGTTTTAGTTTCAGCTTTATCACACTAGAGTACCTGGCTGATTTCAGGATATGTTATAACGTGACTTGATTCAGTTCACTAGCAGGCACCCCTCCCTTCCTATGGGCCGTATGCAGAGCCCTCTCGATTCTGGTAACAAACATGGACAATTTCTCATGCTTCCATTGTTTCACAGATTTAAATGTCCACATCAAATCATCCCCCGATTCGGTGCTACCAAAGACCCCCTCCAGGGCAGAGAGGTATTCAGCAGCAGTGGCCTCTGGGCTGGTGGATCAGAGAAAACGAATGGCCTCCATTGCAGGACCCCTCAAGCTTTCCATGAGCCTCTTTCTTTTCTCCCCCTCAGAGCACTGCCACTCCTGGACCGGGGGAGTGGCATAATCCATCCACATTTCCAAGTCGTCCTCCCCCACGGGCACTGGGACCATGCCCGAGAAGAGTCTAAGTCTACGGTAAGAGTCCAGGGGTACAGATGGTATCACTATGGGGAAGGTGACTATAGGAGAGGCTCTAGGTGTGGCAGGAGATGCTATGGGTGACTGCAAAGGAGTGGTATCTTCAGGAAGATCAAACATCTTTACTAATGCTTTGGCAGATCACCCCTCAGCGGTTAACAGCTTGAGCAATTTATCTCTGAACTCCTCTATGCTTGGGGATCCCTGACATGCTTGGCATTACAGAGACCTGGCTAAAACCCTCAATCCCTGACTCGGCCTGCATGCTTCCTGGCTTTGAGTTCATTAGACAGGATCGGCCAAGTAACAAGCGGGGTGGAGGTATTCAAATATACTTTAAGAGTCATCTTAAAGTGTCTCTGGTGGTGCATCAGCAGACCTCTCTGTCCTCATGTGAGTTGCTGCATGTTATGCTGCTACTTGGGAATACAAAGAAACTGCACATTGTATGTACATACAATCCCCCCAGGGGTGGTCTACCTGGCCTTGCCCACCTTCTGGACACCATTGGCCCTAATGTTGGAGACAACAAACTACTAATCCTAGGAGATGTGAACCTGAACTGGGCTAGAGGCAATTCTAAGCAGTTTGAGCCTCTACTTGCAAGTCAAGCCCTAACACAGCTTATCCAGGAGCCCACTAGATGGTCAGCTAATGGTATCACTAACTCTGTACTGGACTGGATTCTGTCTAATTATCCTGAGTAGATCAGCTCTGCCAGAACCTTGTCCAACTCCATCTCAGAATACACCCCGGTATTCTGTGTATGGATAATCCCCTCCACAAAAATCCTCCACAAAATCATTCATGTTAGAGATTTCTCTAGGTTTGATCTGGGGGCATTTCAGGAGGATCTGAGGCTTACTGACTGGTCTGGGGTGTTTAGTGCCCTGGACCCTTCTACTGCTGCCACCCAGTTTCTCAATATCTTTGGTGCCCTGCAGGACAAGCATGCCCCCCTTATTAGGTGGAGGGTTAGAGGGTCTGCCACAAAATGGTTGCACGGGAGTCTCTTCGTCCTTATGTGGGCTAGAGACAAATGCTGGACTTGCTTCAAAGCACACTATATCAGTCCATCTTTCAACAATATAGGAAGCTCAGAAATGAGTGCAAAAAAGCCATCAGGGTGGCAAACAGTGAATTCTGTAAATCTGCCCTGCATAGCTCTGCTAGAGACCCACGAAGGTTCTGGAGGAATATAAAAAACCCTGTCAGAGGCTCCTCAAATTCTGGGGTATCTGACATGATCATTGGTGGTGCCACTTGCAATAATCCACTCACGATTGCAAATGCTTTTAATTCCCACTTTTCGGACTTGTCAACATTCACCTCCCTTTTCCCTGCTAGTGAGAGTACCAGTGGCCCCTCGGCCTCCACCCCACAGCAGGTTCACCCCTCCTGCCCATTATCTCATCTCAGGGCTGTGCCTGTCATGGAGATGCAAAGACTTCTCTCTGGTCTCTCCCTGCACTCCAGTGCTTGCCTTGATAATCTGTAGCCCAAGCTTCTGAAGTTAGGTGCCCCCCACATTGTCTCCCCAGTGGAGCATATCCTAAACTTGTCCCTTGCCACTGGAGTTATTCCTGACATTTGGAAGGTGGTGAAGATTGTCCCTGTACTGAAGCAGAGTAATCCCAAAGTCCTGGATAACTATCGGCCAGTCTCCATCCTATCGGCTATTAGCAAACTCCTTGAGAAAGTTGTGGCTGAACAACTCACAGAGTACATTCAGGCCCATGAGTTGTTGTCCCCTGCACAGCATGGCTTTTGAAAAGGGTATAGCATGTCAATGGCCCTAGTCTCTGTCTCATCTAGCATCAGGGCTGCCATGGACCAGGGAAAACTCTCTGGAGCTATATTCATTGACCTATCAAAGGCCTTTGACCTTGTGGACCATGCTTTACTCTACACTCAGATGCGGTCCCTTGGCCTGTCCCCTCCTGCCCTGAAATGGCTTACAAACTACCTTCAGGGTAGAGCACAGCTGACCAAATTCAACAAGGTCCTCTCCGATCCTACTCCAGTGACCTCTGGTGTCCCTCAGGGCTCTGTCATGGGGCCCCTTCTGTTCTCTGTATTTGTTAACAATCTCGCAGCCACTGTAACAACCTGTAGTGCCACCCTTTATGTGGATGATCTGGTCATCCTGGCACACTCCTGGGACATTGAGACACTCAACCCTCAGCTGACTGAGGACTTTAAGAATATTCAGTCCTGGGTAACCTCACACAAGCTGGTCCTCAACCTGAAAAAACTCAGGCCATGCTGTTTGGGTCATCGGCCAAGATCAAAGCCTCCCCTACCCCTCTGTGTGCCAGTGGTGCAGATGGTGCTCCCCTCCTAACCACAACTTCCATCAAATACCTTGGGGTGACACTGGACCCCCAACTGGACCTAGAGAGTCACATCCTAAATGTCTGCAGAACTGTAAACTGTAAACTGGGTCTTGCCTACACGGCAAAGAAAAATCTGACATCGGCTGCTTGTCTGGCACTTGCCAGAGGTGTTCTGCTCCCTTCGCTTAGCTATGACCTTCTCCAATTTGCCCGCACCTCCAAGGTTCTCCTTACTCAGTGGCACACGACCTACAATAATATTTGTCGCTTTGCCCTGTCTGCCCCTCGCCTCACCCACCACTGTGAGTTATAAGAAAAACTTGGCTGGCTTTCCCCAGTAAATCACTTGAGCTTTGGGCTGGGCTGCTTCATGGGTAAAGTGATCAGAACTGGCACCCCTCCAGGGTTGGCACAGCTTCTCTTACCTGCTGACCCCTCCTCCTACTCCCTCAGGTCTCAGGGTCTTGGGGTGCTCAAAGTCTCCTTTACCTGAACCCTCATGAGGGATAGGGGCTTCACTACAAGTGCTCCTTGGCTCTGTAACTCCCTTCCTGGCCATGTTCACTCTGACCCCTCCCACCAGTACCTCCGGAATTCCCTGTGGGAGCGTCTGAAGTTGACCTGTGTGTATCAGTGTCCCAAGCCTCCTTAACTCAGTGGTCTCTACATTGGACTCACACTTGGTTACACATGATTTGCTTGATTTCATACTCAGCAACTAATCTGTTTCTGTGGATCTGCTAACGTTCTCATGTACACTATGATTACAGTCCTTGCCATTGAATGACCTAGACTATTTATTTTTTGTATATATGTGTATTACCTATTACTGCTTACAGTAGACTATCTATGTTAGCCTGTTTCTCTTGATTCATTGTACTCAGCTCTACTCATTGTTATGTACTGTACTCTGCTTGTATCTGTAACCTTGTTGTACTCTCCCAGGTTTTCCTGAAAATAGGCATATAACTTGTCTAGTGTACGTACCTGGTCAACAAAAGCTAAATAAAAATAAATAAATAAATAAATAAATCCCCCAGGAGTAGCTGGATCACTGTGCAAATGAATGACACGCCACCCTTTCTGGTACCCTTCAGGCAAAATAACTGGGGGCACCCTGTTTGGGTCTATAGGGAGGCTGCAGGAGAGGAGGGCCACCATGATTGGATCAAATAGATCTGAATCCCTCCCTTTCACCTCAACCTTCCCCAAACACTTAACTTGTTCAACAGTCTCTATAATAGTTGCATTAGTGGTCCCTAATGGGATGTCAATTAACAAGATGGCCTGTTGGGGGTCTACCCCCTCAGCTTCACTCCACCCCATCATACAGTGCACTAACAGCTTATGGGCGGCAATCCTAAACTCAGGCATAACAAGCACCTCCATTTTATTACAATTTTTAAGTGTGGGATTGCAGTAACCACCTCTGACCACTAGAAAGTGCAAATCCCAGCTGTGCCTCCAAGATGTAACCCCTAGGTGGCGCTATCCCAAGGGCTACTACCCCTGACTGTCTGACTAGGTGCAGGTTAAGGGGCTCGGGTACTGAAAAAAGGGTGCCTCCAACTGGAGGACAGGGTTAATAGTAGAATAGCTGACCTGGGTACAGCCCTCTGGGACACTGTGACCCCCCTTTTTTTCCTCTAGTGGCCTAAACAATGTACAGAGCACACAGATACAATAACCCCCAAACAGCAGATATACAGCCACACTTTTTGCACTTACCACCAGGGCTGGTTCCACCAGTATGACCCTGGAGACCCCCTGTAAAATAAGATTAGACACAGTAAACAATAGTAATATAGTGCTACGTGTACAGAGATGCACCACAAACAGTTTAAGTGCAAAAAGATTCAGATCTAATTTATTTAGGAGGAATGAACAAGGAAGGGGCATAATCTGGCTGATTGGCTTAGTGGCTGATTTAATCAGGCTACAATGCAAGCACTTCAGAGGCCCACAACACAGTCACACACACTCTGAGTACCCAGTTGTTGGTAAAGGCTAGGCTGAAGCATTGCCCAGGGTAGGCCGGCGTTGCAGTTGGTTGGGGCCCTAATGGTAGAAAGAAAAAGTCATGCACAGTAACCCACAATTTGTAATCAGGAGCCAGGTGGCTCAGTTCATGATAATCAAGCAAAACAATTAAATCAGATGACACACTTTGAGCTGTTCTTGCAGGGAGCTACCCTGGTGTTCACTCACACTACCCAGTACAGGGCACGGGATGGATGAAATGGAGACTGCAGGATGACTTGCTGGTTTGCCAGGAGAAGCAGGGCCCATGCTATTCACTGTGGTGTTGTTCCTGTTCGTGATGTTGAGCAGGGGGCTGATCCCCAGGCAGGTCTCTAGTCGATGTTCTTCTCTGTGGTGTGAGCAGCTGGCTGGGCCAGGTTGGTCGGATGGCATTCTGGTGGTGCTGGATACAGCTCTCAGCAAGCGTGCACAATTAAGCAGTGGGAACTAAATTGCGACCCACTAACAGCATTCAGCACACTTATAGTAATGGAAAAGCAGTACCACAGTTCAGATGACAATCACAATCACAGTGTCACTGCGCAAACCGTATGCTCTACGGTGGTTTCAGACTTCCTGACAGGCTGAATTGCATGGAACAAATCTTTGGTCCTCTTCAGGTAAACCGCAGTCACAATTCGGTAATTCTGGACACAACACTTGTGGATTCAATCCCATTACAATTAACTGAAGGATTCTCTCACAAGGGAAGATGAGGCAGGCAGGCCTGGCACAGCCTTCCCACCAGTTTCCCATGTGACTACGCAGGAGCAGCTGCTCCAGTATCTCAAGCTGTTCACTCTCTCAACTCCAATCTCAGACTGACAATCTGCTGCAGGTAGCTTAGGACTTTTCCTCTGACCCAAAAGGTTTGATTCGTTGATTCATCTGTCTGCCACAGCAAGGGCTCCCCTCCAGGTCCATTTAGATGCCAAAGTGGAAAAACTACAATTCCTACAGAAATTCTCTCCCACAAGACCCCTGTGGGCAGGCTCCATTTTAGGGTCCCCAAAGGCACTGATTGGTCCACAATGGCAGTCCAGAACTAAGATGGTGGTGACTAACAGAAATGTCCATGCTACAAAGAAGGCAGGTTAGACAAACTACAATATTATTATGATTATAGCAGATAATCAGCAAACAAGTACAGTTTCCAACAGAGCGCCCTCTGCGCAATTAGCGATGGCAGAATGGAGCGATTATCTGGCAGCCCAGGTAGAACTCGAGCATGGAAACACTCAGTCCCCACCCAGATTAATTATACTCTGCACAATAGGCATCTCTTAAAGAGACAGGACACAGAGGCAGTTATTATTTTTTTATTTAGTTGTTTAACCAGGAGTAGCACACTAAGCTGAAAGCTTTTTTACAGGAGTGACCTGGGAGCACAAGTACCTGAAGGATTCCCTCACAAGGCACTCTCATGCAATAGCTTTTAAACGGTTAAGACACAGGACACCAGCCTGGCAGTGGGCATTTAGGGACACCCAAGGAACATTTTTGGGAAACGATTTTTGACTCAGAACTACACCTAGGCCTACCTCCGATGCATCTGTTTATAACAGAAATTGTTTCTCTAAGTCTGGGCTTCTTAAAACAGGGGCTGAACATGATGCAGCCTTGATGTCCCGAAAAGCTTCATTACACTCTGGGGTCCACTTCACATTATTCAGGAACCATTTTTTCAAGAGTTCAGTGAGGGAAGTAGCTAGCTGGGCAAAGTTGGGAACCAATCTCTGATAGTAACCAGCCATCCCTAAAAATGACCTGATGTGTTTCTTTGTTGTAGGGATGGGACTGTTAGCTACAGCTTCTGTCTTAGAAATCTTTGGTTTTACTTCTCCACTTCCAAAAACATAGCCCAAATATCTGGTTTCCTGCATGCCCAATGCACATTTGGTAGAATTTATTGTCAGACCTACCTTTTTGATAGATTGGATTACTGCTCGTAGGTGTTTCAGGTGGCTTTTCCAGTCTGGGCTGTACGCCACAACATCGTCAAGGTATGCAATACAATAACCAGTGTGAGGGGATAGAATTACATCCATGTAATGCTGGAATGCAGTAGGTGCACCATGTAAACCAAATGTCATGGTGTTGAACTGATAGAATCCAACAGGAGTGGCAAATGCAGTTTTGTCTCTGAATTCTTTAGCTAGGGGGATTCACCAGTTACCCTTGGTGAGATTGAAGGTACTGATGTACTTGGCCTTCCCCAATCTGTCCACCAAATCATCTATCCTGGGCAAAGGATAACTGTCAAATTCTGAAACTTGATTAAGTTTCCTAAAATCAAGGCAGAGTCTTACACCTTTTTTTATTTACAGTCACCATTGGTGATGACCAAGCACTTCTCGACTCTTCTATGATATCCAGTTCTTTCATTTTTTGTATTTCCTTAACCACATCTGCTCTTAACCACTCTGATAATCTGTATGACTTTTGTCTGATAGGACAAGCATTCCCTGTCACTATTATGTGTTTGACACCTTTAGCCTGGCCCGGCACTGTGGTAAAAGTATTGTTAAATGGCTTTAGCAAATTACGGATTTCTGTGGTTTACTCGGAGGTTAAGGAAACATTCATCTTTGCTGCAGCAGCAGCAGTTACAGTTAGCGCCAGTCTCTCATAAGCTATATCAAAATCGTCTTTATCATTTTCTGGTAAAACTAGAAAAGCAGCCTGTGGTGATTTTTCAATCCATTTCTTCAGGTGGTTAGCATGATACATCTTAGGATTTTTCTATCAGGGGTGTCAATCTCATAGTTAACCATGACAGTCCATCTAAGAACCTTATAAAGCCCTTGCCACTTCATTAACAGTTTATTTTCTGTAGTGGGTAACAATATCAAGACTTTTTCACCTGTCTCAAAGACTTTTGCTTTTACCCCATGGACCTAATATGCCTCCTGCTGGTTTTGAGCCTCTTCCTGATCACTATGGGCAATTTCAACATATTTTGCTAGCTTCTGTCTCAGGGCACACACATAAGATGTAACAGATTTTTCTTGAGTGGGGTTATCTTCCCACATTTCTTTTATTACATCTAGGTGCCTTCTAGGTTGTCTACCATACATCATTTCAAATGGTGAAAAACCGGTTGATGCTTGTGACACTTCTCTGTAACCAAATAGCAGGTATAATAAGGTAAGTATTGTTCCCGGTCTTTCCCTTCTCCTTTTACAAACCTTTTTAACATGTGTTTTTAGGGTTTGATTAAAATGCTCAACAAGGTCATCTGTCTGAGGGTGATTGGGGGAAGTTCTTATGGCAGTGATACCTAGTAGTCAGTACAGCTCCTTCAGTAATACAGCACCAAAATTAGTACCCTGAACAGTAATAATTTCTTTAGGTATGCCCACCCTGCTGAAAATCTTTGCAAGCTCTGTTGCGACTTTTGAGGCTGTGACAGTACGCACTGGAACTGCCTCTGAGTATCGAGTAGCATAGTTACATACTACCAGAATGATTCGATTTCCCTTTTTACTTTTGTCTAAAGGACCAACCACATCCATGGCAATTCTCTGAAAAGGCACATCTATCAAGGGTAGCGGCACCAGGAGCACCTTGTCTTTTTATGCTGGCTTGCGCATGCACAAGCAACATCTTGCAGTAGTAGCACATTTCAGAGATGTGTCAGTGTTGTGGCCAATGCAGGGGATGCTTTAGTGGGTGTGTCCCTCAGCCACCAATCAGTGAGCATGCTAGTTATGACAGCAGTTTCAAAGACAGCAAAAATCTTGAAAGAAATCTGCCACTCCCATGAGGTGCAGTTTCCTTCATTGCAGTGGCAGATGACAAGACTCTGGCCATTCATATTACAGTGCACAGCAGTGTGCATGGCCAGAGTTACCAGCAAAGTTTCAGTGTGCCTTCCTTGGTGAAACATTTCAGCATGGCTGGAGTTACCAGTGGAGTTTCAGTGTACCTTTCCTGGTGAAACATTTCAATAATTAAAATAGCCGTGGTGCAGCCTTCCACAATGACGACTCCTGCCACCCAACACACACTCCCTGGAAAGCCAACATCGGAGTGCCCAATCCCCATGTTGGCATGTATCACCCCCATTAATGTGGCACACTGGGAGCCCACCTCAGTGTTCCAAAATAATTGCTTCCAACACCGGAGTGCCCAATCCCCATGTTGGATATGCTGCCCCTCAAACCCATCTATGTTCTTTGCCAACAAAAGGGTGCCCAATCCTTGTGTCGTCAATGGCATGCACCCCCCATTGTGGCACACTGGGAGCCCACCTCAGTGTGCCTAAATTTTTCTTAATTGTTTTTCCCCTGTGAAATAGAAAAACCATCCCCCATAATTTTTTATTTTATTTAACCTGTAAAACAGAAAATGGTCCCTTGTGGTCTCCCCCCATCCCCGTTCCCCTACCCCAAGCCACACGTCTCTCTGTGGACACACCTCCCCGCACACACCATCACTGATACTAACCCTCCGGAGGTCAGGAGCCATGATCTTCTCTGAACCGGGACACATCTGCACTCTTCAAAGCTGAACTTGCGAACTGAAGAAATGACAGTAAGCTTTATAATGGGAGGCAATGGGTGTTTCAACTTAAGTGGATACCTCAGTCATTTTTTGGAATTTTGGCCCCAAATTTTCAACTAGGGGTTCTTAGGATCTCACCTCATGAACTTGCCACTGTCAGTTCGTTACTCAGTCCAGAAAGGTGATTTCGTGGTCGCTGCGCGGAATAACCTTTCGGGACCAATTGATGAAACGACAGTGACACTGTTCATGAGGGAAGGTCCTAAAAATCCCGTGTTGCAAATTTGTTGAAAAAATTCCAAACGACTGCATTACCAGCATGCATTGTGCAGTTTCTATGCACGCTAGTAACTTCGCCAATTATTTTTATATTTTCACTCCAGATTTTCAACACTGCCATTTTTTCACACCTCCTTATGAACAGTATAGCTGTCATTTTTCTCATCCTGCCCAAAAGGTGTTTTTACACCTGTGGTGCAGAACGGCGCAGTCGCTATGGGAAATCAACTTTTGGGACAGATTAACAAATTCACAGTGCCACTGTTCAAGAGGAGAGGTCCAAAAATGCTCATGTTGAAAATTTGGTGAACAAATGTAAAAAAATGATTGTGTTACAGGCGTGCGTTGGACAGTTTCTACACATACTCATAACTTTGCCAATTTTCCAGATTTTCACTCCAGATTTTCAACTTTGCCATATTTTCAGACCACCTCATCAACAGTACAGCTGTTATTTTTCACATCCTGCCCAAAATGGGTTTTCACACCTGTGGCACCAAATGGCACTGTCACTGTGCAAAATCACCTTTCAGGTAACAAACTGATAGTGCCACTGTTCTTGAGGTGGGGTCACAAAAAAAACATGTTGAAAATTTGTAGTGAAAATACCAACAAATGCCCAGGGCGTTAGGGTTTCCAACCATAATGCCCCACCCTGTAGAGACTGACAGGCATCGGGGAAGTGATTTGGGATCATCCGCTGTAATGCTCATGCCATTCCACCCCCGTCCCCACCTTGCAGCCAGTGACAGGCATCAAGGTGTGTCTTGGAGTCTTCAGCACCAAAGTTCTCCCTGTTCTTTTATACTGTGCCCAACTCAGCATATTTCCTTATGGAATGGGGTGAGCGTAAGGCCCGAAGACCCCAAGGCACATCGTGACACCTGTCGGTGACTGCAGGGTAGAGTAAAGTGAAATGGCATGAGTGTTATGGCCAATGACCCCAAAGGCACACCCCCAATGCCTGTCAGTATTTGCAGGGTGAGGGTGGGATTGGCGTCAGTTCAGTACTTCACTGTCATTCCTATTATGCATCTCTCTAACTCCTGCACTACCAATGCCAATGCCAGCAAGACAACATTTGGCATTTACAAATGCTTGTTAGTTACTGGGGCTACTTTCTGACATTTAGCACAAGAACTGCAATAGGTAGCAACAACTTCATGAATTCTAGGCCAGTAGACTCTGTACAGTAGTCTGGCAAGAGTGCGATCCCTCCCTGAGTGACCAGCCATAGGACTATCATGTGGTATGTGTAACAGCTCAGTTCAATACTTTTGTGGTATAACCAATGGTGCTATCTGTTCTTGTGTCTGAGGTTTAATCCAAACTCTGTACAGTAACCCATTCCATTTTTTAAACATTGATTCACCCTGTTTTGGTTTCACCCCCAGCTGCTTAAAACAACCTTGGAGTAAACATTGTTAGCTTGCTCAGATACAAAATCACAATTAGTTATCAGTTTAGCTTCAGCATTTTCATATTTTAACCCCATATGTCCATCAGTCTTTTGTCGCCACTGTTGTTTCAGGTGTCTTCTTTCTTTCTGGACTTCGGGATCTTGGAACTGGGCTGATACAAGTCTATATCAAAGTCACAGAAAGGAAAGTGTCTCCACCATCTGTGATTTTCTTTCCTGTGCTCTTGTTACCACGTCTGCTGAACCTGCGGGGTTCAGTTCCTCTGAGATTAACTAAGTAAATCCTGGAAAGTCATTTCCAATAATCACAGGGACAGGTAACTTAGGTACTATTCCCACTTTCATTTGGTATGGCACCCCATTAATAGTCAAAGCCACTAGGGTGGTGGGATAGTATCAAGTGTCCCCGTGGATACAGATGACACCAGTACCTGGTCCTTATGGACATGGTTTTCCCCAGCTCTTCAACATGCACAAGAGTCTGTCTGCTTCCTGAATCAATAAGTCCTATTACAGTCTTATCTCCCACCTTGACATCTGTTAAGTACTTGCTCCAATTTGCTAAGGACACATCTGCTCCAGTGTCACTCTTCTTGCTATGGTGATTTCTTGCAATATGACCTGACTTATTACAGTTATAGCAAATAAAGTCTTTAGGTGCAGATTTGTTACCCCCACCAGAGTTCTTATCAGACTTGGCATTTAAATGGGAAAAAGAGTGTATTACCAGTGCTTGGCTGTTACCTCGCTGCTGTGGTGTCTGTCTGGTCATTTGGTAGTCTTCACCCAAAGAAACTGCCTTTTCCTGACTTTCTGGTTGGTGTTCTTTTACCTAAAGCTGCATGTCTGTAGGCAGGATGTTGATGAATTGCTCCATTGTAAATGAGTCAGTGATTTGTGGGACTGTTTTGCCCTCTGGTTGGAGCCATTTAATAAGGAGTTCTTTGAGTCGAGTGAAGGTTTCTCGACGATTGTCGACTGAGTTGTACTTCAGAGACCGGAATCTATGCCTGTAGGTCTCTCCTGAGATGTCATACCTTTTCAGGATTTCGCTTTTCACCAGGTCATAGTTTTCTGGCTGTGCAGTGTCCATGTTGCTGTAAGCATGGTGGGATTTACCTGTCAGGTAAGGTATGAGCCTGATGGCCCATTGCTGCTTTGGCCACTGGCAGGCTGCACCAACCCTTTCAAAAATTGTCAGGTATGCTTCGATATCATCCGAGGGACACAATTTTGTAAATTTAATGTATTTTACGTTGTTTGTGTCTTGTTGCTCTGCTGGACCAGTGCTAGATCCTCCAAGCTTGATAACTTGCAAGGCAACCATCCATCACTGCATCTCTTCTTTTCTCTGCTTCTCGAGTTGCTGCATTTCTTCTCTTCCCTGTTTCTCCATCTCCTTTTGTTGTATAGCCCACCATTTGAAAAAGGCAGTCAGACTTTCAGGTTCTGTCACTGCCTGCTCTTTTTTTTTCCATGAATGGTGCTGGCTGTACAGTCTCAGCTTGGACTTCTGTCTCTGTTAGTTTGGCTGCCATTCTTCTGGCAATCATTCCTGGACTTGCTGAATCCATACCTCTCTTCTACACTTCACTGGTACCAAGTCTAGTACCCACACACAAAACTCCTGGCTTTGAGTATGCACGACGTAAATCCCACTGACCATCTGTCGTTGAGGCACAGGTCAGGAAACATAGTATGACAAAGAGCAGTTGTACAATGCACCATGAGTGTTTTATTATTATTAACAGCAAAATAAAAAAAAATGTGTTCAGTATAACTATTTACAAACACAGTACAAACAGAGAAAACAAAGTCCTCCATCTGAGTGTATGTCTAATTCCAAGTTTCAGTCTCTTAGTCTCCCCCTCTCTCTCTCTCTCTCTCTAGAAAAAGTATTGTTGCTCTTTTTATAATTCTTTGCCTGAGAACTCATTAAGAAGAACATCCTGTTTTTAAGAAAATGTTCTTATCAGTTTCTTTGCATGTGCAGCAAAAAGAACATAGTGACCCAAAACTGACCTTTTGTTACCAGTTCTGCAAAAAGCTTGCAAACGAGCATCTCAGGTTAACCTCTTGCATTCCACATAGCTTTTTACAATCATTTCAACAGTATAACTACAGTATATACAATTTCAAAGGAATCCCAGCATCACATATAGATTTACACAAAGATTCACATGTACTATATTTTTATAACTGCAAATATGAAAGGGGGGGAGAAAAGACAGCAACAGCAAGGGAAGGCAGAGAGATAGTGAGAGACTGAGAGTTGCAAGACCATTAGAGGTATCAGTTGTTAGGTCTCACAAGAAAATTTGGTTGTGCAACCAGACAGACAAGAGATAGAAAAGGAGTGGATAGAACAGATCCTTGCATTTAACTCTTTCTGCATAACAAATGGGACAGGCCCTTATTCAGTCCTGTTGCACCTTAAACAGGACATCACAGGAACGCAGTGGATGCGGGTCTTTCTAGACCCTTCACCCTTGAAGCTTAGAGACCAAAACCCAATTATACTGGCCACCAGACAGGCATGGCAACAATGTTTTTCACAAACACATGGCCCCAAAGACACAAGACACCCACTCTGGTGTTATGTACCAATATAGGGCTCCTCAGAAGTACTGATAGACAAGGCCTTGGTTAACTGGCCATCTTGTTCTAAGGCCGGCATACACACAATTGGATATTTGTTAACTTCAAACACAAACTTACTGTACTCATTCCAACAGCTGCAAGATAAATTTGATATCCCCAGAACCGACTTTTAGAGATACCTACAGCTCTGGAGTGCTACAGTATACAGGCGATACAGCACAAACATCCATCCCAACTAGAATGGGCCTGGCTCCACTCACTACACAGGGACAAAGTGCACGGGGGGGGGCAGGGTGGATTTATAAGACTGTCAGGGATGCACAGCCCAACCCCTAGGGTAAAGTGCAAGCAACAGTGGGAATCCAAACTTCAAATGAATATATCTGAGAAAACCTGTGTAGCATGTCTCAAATCAGCCTATGCAACCTACAGGGACTCCAGAGGTCAGTTGATACAAGCAAAACTGTTCCATAGGTGGTACCGTACACCGGCTGCTTTCAATCAATGGGACTGTTACCTCACTCCAACTGCTGGAGATATAATGCTCCGGGAGCCGATCTAACTCACATTATCTGGTCATGTCTCCACCTGCTAACCTTTTCAGCAGCAGTACTACTAGATTGCTCAGAGGTCTTTCAGACAACAATCCCCCCTTCCCATACTCATCGTTCTGGGGAACACATCCCAGTTGATGGGTCACAACTCTTCAGACACTTGATGGCTGCTTGAGGAATCATGGAAGCCAAAAGGGCTATTCTGATGAGGTGGAGAAAGCCTCATCCCCCCTCAGTTCTTACATGACACTCTGCTCTAGGTCACCTGGCCACTTTTGAGAGATTAACATATGCCACAAACAATGCTTTCCCTACCAACATCTAGAAATGGGGCAAATATCTTGGGTCCCATCAATGCTCAGTTCCTCTCCCTGCCCCAGGCAACCCTCTACTTCAGAACTGATAGCTCATTCATCCCACCTCACTTGCTTGGACCCCTCCCTGACAGGAATAGGAACTTTCTCTTGCATATTTCATTTGTACCCCCCTAGGATGTCTAAACCTCTACCTCACTTTCTGAGCAAGTACCCTAGTTATAAAGAGTAACTCAAACATACGTAAAGTTTCTGGGACTCTCAGAGTCACACATGGTTCATCGTTGGTATGTTTGTTTCTGTTTTGAAGTTTTTCTCATCAGGCTTGTTGTAACAGTTACATGACTGAACAAGGAGTGGGCGAAAGTTGCAAATTCTGCTTTCGCGGAACATCCATGAAAATTTCAGAAATTTTGCGGAAATTACAGAACTTTCATCATTGGCGAAAGTAGGATTTTCCGAGGATTTTTGCCAAGTTCTGCAGATTTTTTTTGTGAACTGTGGAAAAATGCATATAAACTGCAGAATTTATTCTTTCCACAGTTTAATGAACTGTCAGTGAATGAGCGTCTGCTTGTACAACCCATGTGATTATTCACTGACAATTCACTGGGCCACTGGTAATGGAGGAGAAAGGAGTGCTGCGCTGGTGGCCTTCTCAGGGACAGGGTGGGGAGAGGAGTTGAGTGGTGGCAGATGAACTATCAGGGTTGTGTTTGTGGGGGTCTAATAGACACCAGGGAATTGAGATTATTTTTTTTACAAGGGATCTGGGATGGGGAGGTCCACTAGACACCAGGGAATACTGGGAATAGAGGGGAATGAGTTGGTGGACTGCTGGCTGTTTATTTGTGAACTAAGGAATCCAGAATAGGGAGGGGGTCTGCTAGACATCAGGTAAATAAAATGTTTTGGGAGTCATGATAGGTGCGGGGGCACTAGAAACCATGAGGGTCAAAGGAAGGGATTGGAGCTATTACTGGGACCCCCGATCAGTGGGGGGTGGATTAATGAATTAAACTGCAGTTAAAAAAGCCTCAGAAATGACCACTGGCAGTGATACTTTTGTGGATTTTTTTTCCACAGTTTAATAAGTTATCCTGCAGTTTTTATATTTTTTCCACAGTTTTAAGGCAGAATTTCCACGAAAGTTCCAAAAATGATTTGCAAACTTTCGTGGAAGCGGAATTCGCACTTTTGTCAAAATTCTGCTGGCGGAAATTAATTTTCCTACATCCCTAGACTGAACCCTTTGGTTGCTATGTATGTAAAAATCAAAATCGTTAATAAAAGGCACTAGGTCAGATCAGCACTTGCATGGACAGTGCTGTCAAGAACAGCACCATCCATACAGCGCTGATAAGAACAGCAGCAGTATACAATGATGCAAGTAAACACAGCACCAGTGGTAGCGATCTGAAGTGTGGTATGTGATCACTACCACTGTTACAATGTATTTTTGTGGGGGGTTCACTCCCCACACCCCTCGTTATTAAAATAATCAACTCTGAGTCACAGTTGCATTGTGGGGGGTGATAAAATTTGGGAGACCTGGATTAGAACTCTGTGCTCCACCACCATCCTGGCTGAGCTGCTCATGTACTAGCACTCCATGCCAATGGGAGCAGCCAGGCTCCTTACTTCCTTTCCCCTTCTCCTGCTTTTAGTCCCATGGACAGCAATCTGGGGAGCGATCAGTGCATAGTGCACTTTTCCCCTATCGCTGTCCATGGTGGCATGGTATAGACCACGTGTTTCTTACTGATGTTATTCTTGTAGTGCTCTTATGACTGGGTAGGTAACAAAATCTTACATGATAAAAAAAACATTGAACAAGGTACCAGGGAGGCAGTCCTAAGAGCGAATGAAGAGCCACCCTTACATCATTTGCAGGATCCAATCGAAGTTGATAAAATTTGCAGGAAATGACGTCAGAACAATGCTCTGACCAGAGGTAATAAAGCCAACCACTGCGAGGGTCAGCCCAGTTCTTTCCTGAACAGCATGCTGAGAGGATCTGTGCCTGTGGGTGTGACAATGTTGTTGTTTGTCTTACTGTTTGAAATCCTTTCCAAAACCTAAGCCAAGAGCCAAGCCTACCTGGTGATGTTGGGACCACCAAGGGACCAAGCCTTCATTGCTGTGTTTACACCAGAGGTGCTGAGGTCAAGAGCCTGAGGTTCGAGCATGAAAAGAGACTGGAACTTCAACAGAGCCAGCCACAAGGAAAAACGACATTTCACAGCAGAAGTAAAGGAGAATTCTCACCAACATCCTGAAATTAAAAAAATATTAGTAATTAGTTGTATTGTACGCGTTGACTGACCCGCCCACTCTCTACCCCCACACTGGTCCGGCTCTTCATTTATAGGTTACAGATACCATGTGACCTATCACATGACCATGCTAGTCTGATTTTATCTGTCTCCCCACTTTCCTTGCAGCATTTTATCCCTGTGACCACTAGGAGCCACTAGTGAGTACTCCACATCTCTCCCACACCAGCTCAGTCCAGCACTACTCCTGCAAGGGTTCACGCTATCTCCCAACCCTCCTCCACCAAGATTCCTGCTCTTCTTTTGGTGAAACTCCCCCTTCTCCCCCTGGTTATCGAACCCCACCCTCTTATTCTTGAGGCTGTAGCCGTACTACTGCCCCATCACAGCAATTACACTCTAGTGTGAACTTTAACTCACTTAACCTTCCAGCCACTCCACTACCTAGCCTTCAAGTATATCCCTTATAACCCCCTTTCTACCCTCTACTTTCAGGTAACCCTTCTACCCCATTCCTTCAGTCCATCAGGTCACCTGTACCATTGCTTATGACTCTTTTTGTGTTGATGTTAGCATGGGGCCCCTACGCCTTATGGCCACACTTGACTTCTCCTTCTCCTTTATATCCCCCACCTGCCATAGTGTCCCCAACCCTAATACCTACATCCTAACCATGCAACTAAAAGATGCTACGCAGGGTACAGAATCCAAACACACCTCACATAACAACTCAACTAAGTCCACTCCACTGCCAGCATATGCTATATGCTACCCCTCTACACTGTCTTACACATTCCTTCAGTGCTTTGCCTCCCCGCTTTTTAACATAATGATGAAAAAAACTCTGGTTGGAGACCGCATACACAGCTTAGGAACCTCACGCTTTTTATACACAGCATTGTTCTGCTCCTCCTTCTTCTATCAGGAAATGTTCACCCCAACCCTGGCCCACCCCAACCTGCTCCTAGTAATACTAGGTACAACAGTTTCATAAAATTTGCCTCCATGAACATCAGAAGCCTCCTACCCAAATTTGATGACCTGCAAGTTTGGGTTATGCAGCACAATTCAGATGTGCTCACCATTAATGAAACTTGGCTGTCCCCTGAGGTACCAGATGTCTATGTCTCACTTTCTGGATATACCTTATTTAGGCAAGACAGGTTTGATGAAAGAGGAGGGGGATGTGCTCTCTACATAAAAGACATGCTAAATGGGCAAGCCCTTCCACAACTGGCCCCTGTGAACAACTCTCAAGTTCTAGCCATCAAGGTCATTCTCAGCCAGCATGGCAAGTTAATTACCATATTGTCTGTGTACATCCCACCTCATGAACAAACCACAGGTTCTAAATTGGTCCTTGACTACCTAGCTGACCTGCCTCCTAGCACTGAAGTTGTGGTGTTAGGGGGTTTCAGCATTAATTGGCTGGACCCTGAAGTTGACCCACTCAAAGATGCAATCGTGGCCATCAATATTTCCCAAGTTGTTACTACTCTCATTAGAATCAACTACAGAACAGGTAGCAGCTCACTCCTAGACCCTTACCATCCACCCTGAAAGAATAACCCATACAGAAGTCATACCTGACTCACTGTGTAACCACTCACCAGTCATCTGCAGCTGGTCTAACAAAGCCCCTAAGGCACCAGCGAAAGTTATACCTCAGCGTGTACTAAAAAGAGGGCAACTCAAGTACCTCCAGCACTACCTAGTGCAATGCGACTGGTCCCCAATGAACACAGCATGTAGTGTTGATACTGCCTTCGACTATTTCATCAACTCATTTAACAAGGCATGTGATATATTTTCCCCTTTTCATAAACGTAAGTCTAAGGGTGTAACGAATCCCTGGATCACCCCGGCCTTATTAAACATGATGCATGACAGGGACAATCTCTGGCACCATGTGCATGTTTCTGGGAAGCAAGTAGACATGCAACATTACAAGACAGCAAGAAACTTGTACCCTCGCAATCCATCATGCTAAAAGGGAACATTTCAAGTGAGAGCTCTTGAACTCCTGGGGTGACGGGAGATGCCTCTGGGAAAACATCAAGAACATTATCAGGATGCCTTCTAAAACACCCCCCAATAAGTTAAAGGTGAATGGGGTTCTCTTACAGGACCCCATGCAAATAGTGGACACCCTCAATAATGACTTTACCTGGAAGCCCTCTAAAACACCCCCCAGTATGTTAAAGGTGAATAGGGTTCTCTAACAGGACCACATGCAAATAGTGGACACCCTCAATAATGCCTTCATGGATCTCAGTGGTATACTTCCCCTCGACTTTCATAATGCACCTGATAGTCTGCTCGATATCAGTGATTCACCTCCCCCATAGCCCCCCCTTTTACTTCAAGAGAGGCACCACGAAGGATGCCAGGAAATACCTCCTAAGGGTACTTGGCAAATCCAGATTCAGTAGCAACACCATTGACCTTACGCTCCTTAATCTCACCCTTGAATTGGAAGGCTTAGCCTGGAGTTCAATGGATAAGCAGCCAGCCACTCCCACTTCCTGAGCTATATAAGCAGTTCCTCTCAGCCTCCTTCTGAAGCACTTTTTTCTTTGCCCACCATCCTCACCTCCTCCTCCAGTGGCAGCACTTCTTTCCTTAGGATCCTTCCTAAGGTACCTTTAGCCACAGGAATCATCCCATACCACCTCTAGGGGTGGAACCCTCTTCGAGGGTTCCTTGCCTTGATACCCCTACAAGGTGGTAATTCCTCTGGAATAGAGAGTGTGAATGGCCAAAACCAAACTAACACAGTTGCACAAGCATAACACTGTACTGGCTGCATAGGCCATTGAATATGCTGTTGCTGTACTGCTTAAGTCATGCTAGGAATCCCATACTTGGAATGTGTAGAAGCACAAAAGGCCAAAACCCATCAGAATCTTCCATAAGACCCAATTGTCCCTTAATTCTGATTCATTATATATTTGCCTAGATTTTTTTTTATTCCAATTTGTTTTACTAAAAACTATATATTCAGGTAGCTTGTTCCAGGACTCCACTACCCTCCTCGTCACCCTCTTGGACTGAGTTCCTTCAAAGTCACTATTGCCAAGCACTTTAATACACATAAATGTACAAACACAATATATAAATTCCTAGCTTCCCAAATTGTATTTCTAGAGGGAGACATTATTAATGGTGGTAATACGCTGCTGCTACTGCTATTCTGTTTAAGTCACCCTCTTGGACTGAGTACATCTACAAAAAGTCCTGTTAAGCATATTAATGCACATGCACAATATATACATTTTTCACTTCCCAAATTTTTCTCCAGAACCAGGCATTACTGATGGAGGCAATATGCTGCTGCACTCATTAAGTGACCTTTTCAGGCTGAGTCCATCCACAGCCTCTCCTGCAGTCACTTCCCATAAGAGGAAAATCCATGTTGTGCTTAACATGTGAAAGAAAATAAAAATAAAAAAGAAAAAGAAAAAAATCAGGAAAGGATGTTTACCATCACTGTGAAATGGCATGATGTGGCCCCAGACAGAGGAGGTGGAGGAGAAGAAGTGTTGCTTGCTAGAGGAGGTAGTAGGACAGGAGACCTGTGAAGGCAAGACTACATTATTTAGATGTAATTTAGTCAAATTGTTACTGTTATGGGTACATGATATATTCAATATCCACACCCAGCTGTCACCTATTAAGACATAAGATAATTTTTTTCCACAGATGGCCACTATGGTGGCCACACAATATTTTTATTGACCACTACCAGCTGTTTTCTGTCAAGAAAGACATGAGAGAAATTATTTTTCCCATGATGACCACTATGGTGGCTGCACAGTAAATCTGTTGTCCATGCCCATCCCAGCTGTCACATGCGAAGACATAAGAGAAATTATTTTTGCCATAATGGTCACTATGGTGGTTGCATAGTAAATCTGTTGTCCCTTCCCAGCTGTCACCTGTCAAGAAAGACATGAGGAGTAGCTGGACCAGTAGTGTAGAGGGCTGAGGCACTGGACACCTTACCTCTCATCACACCAGTGACCTGTGTTTGGGAAAGAGCACGGATTGCCAGAGGTTAGCCGGGGTGGTGGTCTGGGAGTGGATGGAGTGGCCACCAGGCAACTCTTCTTTCCTGGATTGGGGAGGTAGGCCTTCCCGGCTTTTGACTGCCACCAAAGGAGGCTTGATGGTAGCATCAGGCAAATGAGGGGCTGGCACTGGGCCAGGTGAGTGGAGTGGGGCCATTGTCAGTTCCAGTGCACATGTGTGTGTCCACATGCATGTGTGACCATGCATTGCTGAGGCCTCTGGGAGTAACAGGGAGACAATTGGAGGAAAAAAAAACAGACAACATGATGACCGACCCCTTGCAGGCCCTTCACTAGTGGTTGGGCACATGCCACGGTCCAGTGGCAGAGGACACTGGTGCAAGGTAAGACCAATGAGAGCTGGCTGACGGAGCTGGGGAGGATTGATCAGAAGGGGGTAGCTGAGCAGAAGGATGATAAAAACCTGTATGAAAAAAAGAAACAAAAAGAAAGACATGAGAGAATTTATTTTCCCATGATGGTTATGATGCTGTCTGCATAGTAAATCTGTTATACACACCTGTCCCAAGTCACAGCTGTCAATCACCTGTGAAGACAAAAAATAGAAACAAAATATGATACTTACTATCACATTAGTGATGGCCATGCCATGTGGTGGTACAATGCTGCCACATACAGCGGTGGTAGAAGAAGAGGCAGTTTTCTTGTTGTTGAGGAGGATTCAGCAGGAGATGTGCATTGAGGGCTGTCTGACTTTGCAACTGGCTTGCTAGTCATCCCTGTGAATGGTCACACTTGCAGCGAGAGAAAAGAAAGAAACACATTTTAATGTGTTGTCAGCAATAAGGTGGAAGCTTCTACTGCTCTCCTGCGTAAAGAGTCAACAGTGAGGAGTGTGAGCAACGGGGAAAGCCACTTACTATCACAGCAGACAAAAGGTGACTTTGCTGGAGTACTTTCTTGATACATGTAGTGGAGGCAGTAACCCATGTTGTTTGCAGATGTGGAGGGCACAAGCAGGCCAGAGGAGAAGGAAGAGGCAGTGTCTTGCTTGCTGGAGGACCATAGAATACATGGTCTGTCTGGCAAGGGTGCTTATGCTGGTTTAAGAGTCCAGGTTTCTCTCAGGATGCATGAGGTGGAGGTAATAATTTTTGGACTTGTCTCTATGCATCACATGGAGAGGAGAGAGGCAGGTTATTGGATGGATACAGGGAACATTAGCACAATCTGGGAAAAAAATTAAAATGACATAGAAAAGAAATTATATGTCAATGATGAAAAGGGTTCAACTGATGAGGAGGACAAGAAGGACTGAATACAAAACTTTATGCTTCATCCTCATCAAGGAAGCAACTCTCACAGTTTTCCAGACTGGAGTTGTCCACATTGGAATTCTTCATCCATCCATGTTTCATACACCTTGACAGAAGGCAATTTGCCAGTGTCTCCAACCTCATGGTCATCAGGTTCAACTTCCCCACCACCATCACCACCTGGATGGTTGTTAAATCTCTTCTTCCAAGAATTGATCAACTCCATTCCTTTTTTCTGGCAGAAAGCTTCAGGTTTTTTCATAGAGACCTGAACCACAGTTCAAAAAACTAGTTATATAATTACTGCATATGTTATCATAACTTACACATAACAAGACATTTTTATCACTTCTTTGGCAATCACTTTAAATGTCAAAATTTCATTATGGTACATGTCACAGTATTTAGAAAATCTATTTCATGATCATACCTTGGGCAATGTGCCACACACCGTAATATTGTGTTCCACATTCCATAAGTGGACTACTGACAAGCCATGTGTTAATTTGCTTGTGTCAATCAGTCATTAGTGCATCAATTTTGAGGTTGTTCTCTTCAATGAGTATGATCAGAGCCTTCTTTAGACCCCAATCCTAATCTAGGTGGAGTTTTTCACCTCATTGCTCTAAGCAGAAAAAGAACAGTTTAAGACATTCATGAACTCAAAAATGCTAAGTGTCTTGGACATGGGACAGTCAGACACAAAAAATTGCAATAGCAAGTGGAACATTTCCATGTATCAAATGCACATCATGTGGTTAATCACACCAAGATTTTTTAAATCCACTGTTGAGGCAATTTATATCAACAACAAGTACTGTTCCATGCCTTCTGGCAACTTCACCAATAGAAAACTTTAAATGTGGGAAAGCCACATGGAAAGCAGTGCAATGTTCAGGGAATAGCAATGGGGTATATAGTGCTAGTGTAACTTATAGTACTTTTTGTTGCTTAACTCTATTCCTACTCTTGGGTAGTAGTAGGTATGTAGGCAGTGATTTGTAGGGAATAGAAGGCCCAGGAACAAGAGTAAAAAGAGCACCAGAAAAGGAGGAGGAGGGGACGGTGGTCGATGAAAAACACTCCCTAAGCAATGGAGGTGCGATTATCATAGGGCTTAAGTAGCATTTGTGAGAGGAGCTATTCCCCACATTGAACCATGAGCACAGCCCTCCCATTCAATGTTTGGGGAATAGTAATAGAGTAAATAGTGCTTGTGTAACTTGTAGTACTTTTTGTGGCTTAACTCTATTTCCACCCTTGGGTAGTAGTAATAGGTATGTAGGTAGTGATTTGTAGGGAATAGAAAGCCCATAAAGATATCCTCTGCAACTCACGGAGAGTATGACCCCCTGGCACTCAGGAGAGGAAATCCCCCCAGGTGGAAGAAACCTCTGAGGACCCATGGCCAGAGGTCTACCAGTCCTCTGGGTGTACTGAAAGGAGAAGTACCTAGGTTCTAGTAACCATAGCTAGTTTGAGGTTGGTGAGCTGCTTGGAGAGATGATAATCCATCCTCAATCCATGGATGATGCCGATTACAAGATGATCCTGAGGTTGAAGAGTAGGTCTGTTCTGAATGAGCAATAGAATCTGAAGTATGAAGTAAATCTGGGTGAAGGAGGGTAAAGGAAGTCCAAGTTTCCTAGATGATGAATGATGCTTGTCCCACAGAATTGCAAATGTGTAGTAAGCAGAGGGAGCATGACTGGATCGATAAGGTACTAAACTGGGATTGGTGGAAATGCAATGGTACAAGAAGTCACTGGTGAATGATCCAACTTGTGAAAGGTTTGAATGTAAAGGTATGGTCTGGAGGCAAGGAACTTAGTAATGAACGAAGAGTAACTAAGAAAGCATCCATGAAGTAGAATTGAGTAGAAGAGAGTCTCTGAGTGCCCCGGAGATGATGGTATGTTCTCGATCCAAGGATGATCCATACTGAATGATGATCCTGAGGATGAAGGGTACTTCTTTCCATAGGGATGGTAGAATCCTATGTGTGTAGCAATCCAGTTAAAAAAGGGTTAATGTAGTCCATATTTCCAAAGTGACGAAGGATGCATGCCCAAAGGGATTGAAGGGGAGTAATGAGTTGGGAGAGTATAATTTGATCGACATAAGACCAGACAGTACACTATGGGATTTGTGATGATTTGTAAAGTTATGGGTGACTGATCCAATTTGTGTAAGGTTTGATGTTTAAGGTAGTCTGGAGGTAAAGAATAGATTAGTGAGCAATAAGTAAGTAAGCATCCCAAAGTAAAATGAGTATGGGATGCCTTCTTTGGTCATGATATTCATGACTTTATATGTAAATACTCTGCAGGTACGCTGTCTGAAGTAAGTGTGGGTATTTCTGTGGTGTGATTATCTAGGAGATGCACTGTGATGGCATAGGTTGGCTACGTGTACAGGTAATCCTGATGCCGAAGTACTTGAGAGAAGCTTGGAGGCAGATGTAAGAAAGTTTGTAGGCTGGATTGGTAGCTAGATCAATTAGTGCAGAATGTTATGGGATCTTAGTGCCACGGCTGATTAATACCGAGTGGGAGGCAAGGCTGAGCTGGTGAATTTGTCTTGACTATTACAGATTGCTAGTTAGAATGCAGGAGCGCCAGTTCTCAGAGATAGTCTTTACTGCAGAGGTTAATGAAGGTAATTCAAGAGGAAGAGGCTGAAGAGATCACTGGAAGAGCAGTTAACCCATCTTAAGGTATTAGGTAAAAAGGTGCAGATGATTGTAGTACAGAATGGCGATGTCCAGGAGTGAAAACAATGGTTTGGATGGCATGGAGTTAGTAATCTGCTATGCGGTGGCAATCCCCTGATGTATATTCTGGGAGATATCTGTGAAATTTGTAAAACGAGCAATGTCTGTTGAGAAGTAGGAGTTGAGTAACTTGGTGAACAGAGATGGTGTTGGAAGATGAGACTGAGAAGGTAAAATGGATGATGTCCTTATTTGAATGGGTTATTTTGTAATTCCTGGTAACCGTCAATGCGATCCTGAGTACAAAGTCAGAGCATAGCGGAAGGATTTCAGTCCTTTCCATGAATAGGGATAGCCAGTGAGACGAGGCAGACCAGGAAGTCACTGTAATTGAATGGACAGGATTTACAAGGTAAATACAATAGAGATGGAGAAGATCTTCCTATTGTCTAGGCAAATGGGATTCAATGAATGATCATGTGGAGCTGATTGGGCAGTGTAAAAACTCTATGATGGCATAAGAGTCTATGAGGCATGTTAGCCAAGGGATGTTTGCTGACAGGAGTAATTCCCCGGAGTAATGAACGAGTGATCCAATGAGTAGAAGAAGGGTACTGATGGAATTGCCAGAATAGGAGTACAAGATGGATCATATGGAAGAGCAGATGACCGGGTAGGAGTACTGGTCGAAGATAGGGTACAAGATCCAAAAGAGCCACAGCAAAAGGCATGAAGCCCTGAGTCTGCAAGGCAAAGATGAAAAGGCAGCCATCCAAAATGGGAAGGAAGTCTGAAGTGGATCCTGAAGAACTGAAGAAATAATCAGGGGAGCTATGGGCTTGGCGAAGCCGGATGACATCCACAGCAGGAAGGTACAGAACCGGGTCAACTCCATGGTGAACAGCAGCGAAATGCAGGAAAGCTGAAGCGAGGCATCAGATGATGATCCACGGAAGGCCATGGAGGCAAGCTAAGCACCATGAGCAACAGGAGTCCCACATCTGACAAAGGCTGGAAATGACTAGAGAAAATGAAGGAAGGCACTGGAGCTATGAAGGACGAGGTCCCAAATCTGCAAAAGAAAACAAGTTCATACAGCAGCCAAACTGGGGCCTGCAGCAAAGAAGTCCATGAGGCAGCTGACCTGGAGTGAGAGAGGGACAGAACAAGCAAGCAGGATCCATATGATGAGGGAAAGGAGGCCAAAGGGGCTAGAGAATGAAGGTCCATGAAAGAGCAGGATGGCAAGTGGAGTCATTCAAAGCAGAAGGGTCCTGCGATTGAAGGGAAGTGGCAAACTGGCAGGATGGAGGCAAACAAGTCTATGAGGTACTGGGTGCACAGTCAAAGTCACAGGTAGAGCTGAGAGGTGGAAGGTTGGAGGAGTGAAAAGGCCTGGTTTCCGAAGGGAAGTGCTGACCTGCATCAGGTAGAGGAAGCAGACATTGGATACAGTGATGCAAGCTCAGGCTAAAGACCAGGCGAGGTAGTGTGGTGATGCTAAAAGAACAGCTGTGGGCAAGGAGAAATGGGGCCGATTAGCAGTAGGAGGTCCTGTTCCAGAAGGGACATGGGACTGAATAGCAGATGGAGAAGGAACATGTGAGAAGCAGTGGAATGGAAGGACAGGCATCCAGGCGGGACATTCGAAGTGAGATAATTCTGACTGGATGTGGCTCTTGAAGGAGGATAATGAGAGTCCGTGGTGAAGAAGGTCCATACCTGAATGGAAGTGGCAATCCGCATCTGGATTAGGATGCAAACAGCGGAACAGTCAATGTCAGAGTCAGGCTCCCAGTCATAGAAGTCAGCGAATAGGATGATGAATTTAGGCTGCAGATGAGGTATGATGGAGAAGGTAAGTCGGGCAAGGTCATGATCCTGGAGGGAAGTAGGATCTGGGCAATAGGCTGAGAACGCAGGCATTGAAGCAGTAGACTGTAGACCCAGGTACCTGTCAGGGATGGCAGAGATGGAGGATGATGACTAGAGGCAGCAGGCATAGTTGAAATGATGAGGGTATGTGTAGTGTAAGAGTTCCATGCCCAAAAGGGAAGCGGCAACTGATATGAGGTAGACAGTCATGGTATAACTCGGTAGATTGTAGACATGGCTCCTATCCCTGGTAGGCAGGGTGAGCTAACCTTCACTTGATGCTGCCCAACAGAGTTAGGAATGGAGGAAGTCCAGTTGGTAAGTGGCATAAGGTAGACAATGTAACAGAATCGGATCCCTGGTAGACAAGGGAAGCCTACCTTCGCTCAGCACCTCAGAAAGTTTGAGTTAGGGATGGAGTCTGGAAAAATGCTGGTATGGGCCAGCTAATGCATGACACTGCTTCAGAGAGAAAGGAGATAAGCCGGTATATGAAGCATGTAGAGAGTAGTAATGTAGACAGAAGTTGAGATCATAGGTACAGCAAAGGTAGTTGTACTGAGATACATAAATCGTAGGATGAATGGTAAACACATATAACAATGGTGAATAGGATAAGTGCTCTGGAGTGTAGAGTGAGGATACTACTGAGTAAGACATTGGGCTGACATAAGTAGGTGTAGGGAGGTTTATTCCATAACTTAGTGGTGAGTGGTCTGCGGAGGTCAGCAGGTGAAGGCAGCCTTGGCAGGTATCCAAGGTAGGGTAAGTCTGGAGAAGGGACTGAATGATTGAATCTTAGTTTCACAATGGCAAAGCTATATATCTGTCTTAGGCATTCCCACTATTCTAAGAGGGCTAAGAAGCTGCTTTAAAGAACAATGAATGATACTGATGAAGTACTGCTTTTCCATGCTGATGGGGTGCACTGGTTACATCAGCTGATTTGTTGTCTTACATTGGGACGTCCCTGGGGTTGGAAGTGGTCCTGTACTATTGCAGGATGAAGCCTGACTAACCTCCCCCCACCCATTTATATTTTACCCAGCATGAAAGAAGAGGTCCTGCAGGAGTGAGGGATGGCCAAATGATATGGCATGTGAGACAAGCAGCTCAGCGGGCAAAGTATATGAAGGACAGTACTGGATAAGTGTGCCTGTCCAAATGCAGTAACAATGGTTATAGATATAAAACAAATACATAGCTAAGGCTGGAATATTGCCTTATGGGTGCAGAAACAATGGCTGGAAAAGGTATTGTTGTGAATGTGGTTTTAAGGGATTCGAAAGAGACTGTGCAAATGCGGTAACTACAGATTTAAATGGTACCTGAAACTGTCAGAATGATAATGGAGCATTCCCTGGGTTTGTGCTGTACAGCCGACACAGACTGCTTGTTAGTGCGATATGAGTGGAAGGAATCACTGTGTCTGGAATCGGAACTGTGAATACGTACTGAGGGATGGAGATGGAAGCGGCTGTAGAGTCCCATGGTATCCTTGGAGCAGACAGGGAATGGAGGAAGGGTAGACCAAGCAACCAGAAGTAAACACCAGGAGGAATGGTGACCACTTATGAAGGGGAGTGTAAGGAAAGATTCTAAAAGGAAAGCTATGGTGCCAGTGAATACATGTTAAAGTCGAGGAGTCCAGGAATGATTGTACAGCACTGTAGGGGAGTAAGGGTAGGCGGCCAACTATGGTCAGGATACCTGCGGCATTTGAGTTAGGCGACTGGGAGCTGAAATAAAATGGGCAGAGAGGAGGAGCGTATGGAATGGGGTAAGAGTGAGAGACTAGCGGCTAACTGGAGCAACCAAGAATGCCCAAAAAGAACGAAGGAAGGAGGAATGGGAAACCCCAATACAAGCTAAGCAGCAGGAGGGAGCAGGGCAGTGACACCGTGGCAGGGGAGACAAAGCAGAACACGGGACAAAATAAGGCACATGTGACAGGGAGGGGAAAGGGGAGCAGAGACAAAATGACCAGGCAGCAGTGAGCACAGAGAAGCACAGCCACACCAGCCACACAGGAGCACAAGGGAGAAAAATACTCCCTAGGCAATGGAGGCGCAGTTAGTTTAGCACTTAAGTAGCAGTTGTGGGAGGAGCTATTCCCCACGTTGAATCACCGGCACAACCCTCCAAAACTGGAACAGTGCATCAAGGCTTGATCAACAATTGATTTACAACAGCTCTTCATGAACAAAATACCTGGCTGGGTTACCACAGTTGCAATGATATAAAATTACTGTTTAGATGAATTTTAACGGACAGTGAGCCATATACACGTTTGTAAGATTATTTTATAACTGCTGTTGATGTGTTCACTTGCCCTATGTTTTCATTCAACTCCCAGTATGCCTCCACAATGGATTACTCACTAGGAATGTGTTCAGATTCTGATTTTTTATTCTCATCAACAATTGATGACTCTTTGGAGGAACAAGGAGATTGAATTGGTGTGGATGAATAAACAGCTTGAAAAAGTCCAAGAAACTCACCACAATCTGTGATGAGACTGAACTGAACAGCCATGCCCACCGTCATAACTTTGTACATCTCTGTACCTATTAGATCACATAAGAATTGGTAAGAATTACCAAAACACTTCTACATAATAAGAACAAATGTAAACTTCTATGTGACATTGCAGTGCAATATTTATACAGTGGGCCTGATATTCAGAAGTGCACCCAGAGGAAGCGCAATGGAATGTGTAGCGCAATGGAAAACACTCACCATATTCAGAACATTGACCATAGACATGCGCAGGTGCAAGTGACACTGACAAAAGCACAGATGTGCCACTGTGCAACCAGACATGCACCGCAGCAACAAGGACTGTGCAGGAGCATGACAGGAGGCGGCAACAGGCATGCTGGGCAAGCACAACAGGCAAGAGGGCACACAGGCAGGGCAGCACAATAGCAGAGCGGCAGGCCAGCCCCACAGTCCCAGGCCACACAGGGAGCAGGACCACAGTGCACAGCACAAGCACACAGTTAATGGGTCACAAAGACTGTAGTCAGCACAACAGAGGCACACAAGCCAACAAACACACCCAGCTGCCCACCCAGAGGAATGAGGAAGTAGAGGAGCAGGAACTTTACCAAAGACGAGCAGCAAGCCCTGTTCAAGGCCTACATCGACAGGGAGGAGCTGCTCAGTGGGGCCATGGGCACCCCAAAAAAGCATGCCACAGGGTGGGAAGAGGTGGTGATGTACGTGAATGCCCACAGATGATATCAGCGTAGTGCACAGGACTGAAAAAAAAGGAGGGGACCAACAGGCGGCACATCAAAGAGAAGATGGCCACCATCAGGATGTCCCGCAGTAGGACCGGCGGGGGCCCTGGAGCCACCCCTGTCCTCATGGTGGGGGAGGAGATGGTGGCAGTGACCATCAGCCATGCAGCCATTCAGGGCATCCCAAGTGGCAGGTTCCAGATGGGTGGAAGCCCCTCTCAGCACTGTGAGTCACGGTGCCAAGAGGGGGTTCTGGTGGTGTGTGCTGCATGGTGGCATGCTGGCATGTGTACAGCTGTGCCGTGGGCCTCATACATGTTCTGCAGGCCATAGCACATGCTGCACAGGGTGCCACCGTGCATGCCTGGGACTGCCTGTGTGCGGTACTGTGGCTGTGTGGGCATTGGACACTAACCATGACCCTGGCCCCAGGGTGTGCAACATGACTGGCCAGCACCACGGGGGCACATTCCTGGTGGCCATGGGGCATGGCATGGCCCACAGGGGCATGGGCGGATGCACGGCACGCAATGGGCGGAGTGTACAATGGCAGTGTGCAGCCATGGCATGCCACCCAGCATGTGGTGCTGTGCCATGTACTCTGGCCTTTGAGCATGGCTGGCCCTGCATGTGCCCCATGCAAGGTGTGCCTAGCCCATTGTGTTGTGCAGCATGCGCGCCCTGTCCCATGGTGGCCACACATGTGCACGCATGCCCCCCCACTGGTTGTGGCACAGAGTGCACACTGCCATCCTACTAATGTGTTCTACCATTGTGTGTTTCAGTACCATCATGCCTCAGGGGTGGGATGCAGGATGCACCTGCCAACACTGGACCCACTGAGGATGAGCCATCATCATCTAGCATCAGGGCCACGGACCAACAGTGACGGGTAGTGTGGGGCTGCTAACCTTCCTAGGCCTGGGCAATGATGACCCCATCAGACCTACTGCTCATGGAGGAGCTGCCCATCCTTGTACTGGACATGCAGGTAAATGGTGGGTCCGACACAGATGATGACCTGGTGCTGAGTATTGGTGGCATAGGACTGGGGATGTCACCCAGGGTACAGTCCTGCACACTGGCAGCTGTTGCTGGCAGTGGCAGTACAGCACCCATGCAGGCACCCCCTGTTCATGGCCCCGGGTGGTGGTGGGTGGCAACGCCACCGATGCAGGCCATGGTGGGGCAGGGGCTGTGGACACTGAGGCCACAGGGACTGTGCAGCAGGTGGCAGGACAGTGGCCCTGGCCAGCAGTGGCTACCATGCAGCACACCACATGGACAGTCGGGGCTCACCCCCAACTACCTCCCCCTGTGCAGACCCCCATGCAGCAGCCACCAGCAGAGGATGCCACCGGGCATGCCACCACTCCCCCAGCTGGTCAGCGCCAGCCGCAGAACTCGCAAGTCACTAACAGGCTGGCTGAGTACACCGGGCTGTTGTGGGCCTCCATGGACAACCAGGCAATGCTCGGGGCACAGTTGCACACACTGTGGGTGGAGCTAGGCCACCAGTCCAAGCATGCAGACATTGAACACATACAGCTGATGGGTGAGGTTTGGCAGCTGTGGGAGGCCATGACCACCTCGCTGGACCGCATCGCAGGTGCCATCACCACCAGACTTGTATAACTGGTGTCCAGTGGGAGTGGCAGGGTGCATAGGACTCTCCATAGTGCGGCGTCCACTCCGCGGAACTGGCATCTGGTGACCCCAGCACAGCTGATGCTGGGCTCTGACATGCCCATCCCTGACACCCCCGGCAGGTTTCTGTTTACCAGCTTGTTCATGCCAGCAGGGACCCAGGCACATTCCCATGCCTCCACCCCTGCAAGTATGTTGAGTACACTTCCAGTGGCTGTTGAGCAGCCTGTGGCTGCCGCACAGCCAGGGCATGGCCACTCACATGGCCATGGCGGCCATGCTTCCACCCAATAGGCCTGCTGGTTGTGCCATGCCATCCCATCCCATCTCGCTGCCCACCACTGTGGCCTTGTGCACATTCCTCTGTGCACGCCTGTGTGCTTGTGGTGGCACATATCTGTGGCATGTGGCATGACCTCCCTGTGTGTGGGTTATGCTGCAGGGCCATGTGGCATGGGCATGATGAGGCAGCACTGTGCCAGCCTTGCCAGTATGCTGGTGCCATCTGTCTGATCCATGCCACTGCCTGCAGCCCACATGTGTGTGTGGCCTGCCACCACTGCCACTGCTTCCAGATGCATCATCTGCATGGCTCACCATGCCCCGCTGTGCACCTGGTGTGCTGCTGTTGCTGCCTGTGCCCATCGTGTTATGGCTGCCCATTGTCCAGCACTGTGCCCATGTGTGTGAGCACATGTGCCCATGCCTGTGTGCCATGCAATGTGTGTGTGGCTATGTTTCAGTGCTGTCCCTGTGCCAGTTGTGTGTGTGCTGGTCGATCTGCATGCCTCCCTGTGTGGTCATGCACCTCTGTGTGTGTGTGTGTGTGTGTGTGTGTGTGTCTGTGTGTCTGTTCCATGCCTGTATGACTGTCATGGCTCCTACTCACCTGCGGATACAGAAGTGCTCCTGTATGATGGTCGCCTGTGCATCCTGGCCCTTGTGGTGATCCTCGGGTCCCTCTGTGGCATGGGTAGCTGCTCCCCACCTCCGGGTCATTGTCCCCATCGTCATCACTGCTGTCGCCCTCATCCACCTGGATGGCTATCCCATGGTCAATGGCCATGTTGTGCTGCATGCAGCAGGCTAGGAACAGTCCACAGGTTTTCACAGGGCTATATTGTAGGGCACCTCTGGACCTGTCTAGGCAACGGAACCACATCTAGAGCATGCCAAAGACTCACTCTATGATGTTGCTTGTCACAATGTGGGTCTCATTGTATCATTCTTCGGCGGGGTTTGATGGGCACCAGATGGGGGTGGGCAGCCAGGGTCGCAGGAGGTATGCACTGTCTCATGTGCGGGTAGGGTAGGGTGTACAGGTTAGCACATTGCAATGATTGTCACCAGGGCCTCTACTTTTCTGCAGCACAGTGGGACCAATTCTGCGGCAAGACTACCATTTGCCACAGAACTTCTGCGGCGGTGGTTTGTAATTTCTGCGGAGGTTCCGTGGCACTAACAAACTACTACATCACAGTGACAGCTTGTCATCCTGACTTCACTTTCATGGCAGTGGTTATAGCAATCAGGATGGTGGAAAGCACAGTAACACTAGTTCAAAAAATAACAGAATTATAAAAATTATTTTATGCCTAAAGAAGAAAAACAAATGTCTCTCCCTTAAGGTCATAGCTTGTTAAATAAATGACATATGCAGAGGGGATCTTCTGTGATAAATAAGGTATTTCTATATACATGCAATCTATCCCACTAATGAGGTTTCCACTGTCTATCACTTATATATTTGTATGTGCTTTCTATACCACTCATGAGGTTCCCACTCTGTATCACATATATTTATATGCAATCTTTAACATACATACAAATGTGTGTGTGTGTGTGTGTGTGTGTGTGTGTGTGTGTGTGTGTGTGTGGTGAGAGAGACAGACATACTGTGTGTGTGTGTGTGTGTGTGTGTGTGTGTGTGTGTATAAATATATATATATTTTTTTTAATTTCCATGAACTTGCATCCTCATTCATACAGGTCCCATTAGAAATGTAATAGAGGAGTTCTTGCAAAACTCATTTTTGATATCAACCTGCTTTCCCTGACACACTGCATAACACCATCAGACCATGAGATACATGTGAACCGATCGTGAGATAGAGCTCTGCAGCCCAGCACAATGTGTCCACCATGTGACAGAAAGCTGCACCATACCTTCCCAGGCTCCAAGCAATGGTGTGATCCACCGATCCTTGTGCTGCCCAGCCAGCTTCCAGAGCTAATCTCTGAACCTGAGCTGCCAGCACGGAAATGCAGCATTCTACCCTCTGGCCCAACAGCTGTCCCTGACACAACATTTCTCCATAACTTTAGGTGATTCTATCAACCAATGACAATATGATAATCAATAGCCCTGGCAAAATGCGTATAGTGCAATTATTTATTTAACGGGTCTATTCTTTCAACAGGTCTACACATTATTATATTCCACTTTTCTGGGCATAATTACTTTATTTTTCTTAAAAATGACAGTTAAATTCATTTTACCAGTTATTCATTTCAGATGGCATCTCTATACCTTAAAGGCACAAATAAGTCTGTACAAAGTGAGGTATGGACTTAACAGGTCTGTGCTATTGACAAGGTTTTGTTTAAGTTGGCCCAGCGCAATAATGTAAGACTGAAAGTTGTATCAGGCTGTAGTGCAGGTTGAGCAAATATCACCATGCCTGATGTGCTGTGCCGCCGTCTCTGGCAGTGGGAGCTGTGGTAAATAAGTGACTGTTCATTTCTGTTGCAGATTGCAGCCATTTCATTAGCTAATGTATGATGTTATAGCAATAATAACATCACATTTTGAGCATATAGGGGGTTTAGGATATAAAAAGAGGGGAAAGGAACCAGATTCTATGGAAAAACAGAAATATTAATAAAAAATCAAAAGAAAAGTGAATTCTGTGGCACCACAGAAGTTCTGCTGTAGATTACAAGTTCTGCACAAAATTCTGTGGCCGCCCCCTCTCATGCCCAATTCAGCCATGCTATCGGCGCATGACGTGTGTGGCCTTGGCCTCCATCCCATGCGCAGCCTCCCCAACTCCCCATCCCAGCCCATACTCACCTACCGGGTGGCCTGTGGGGATCTCCCTATGCTCAAATCACTGGCACAGCATGGAGCTGTGCCAGATGAATGCATCATGTGCACTTCCCAGGGTCTGGTGCAGACATTGGTGATACTTCCCATGGCATTGCACACCACCTGGCAATTGAATGATGGGTAGCCCTTCCAGTTGGTGTAGGCTGTGCCCTCTGGGCCAGGTGGTGCGTGTATGGCCATGTGGGTGCAGTCTATCGCCCCAATTATACCTGACATGCATGCCACCCTGTGGAAGCCCTGCATGTTTGCTGTATGCTCTGCCTGTGTGTTTGGGAATCAGATGAACTCCGAAGTGTGTGGCAGCAGAGCATTGCAGAACTGTGTGAGGAGGCTGGACATGGCCCACTGGGTGATGCCTGTGGTTGCCCCTGTTGGTTTCTGGAAGGTGCCCGTGGTGAGCAGGCACATTGCTGCTGTCACCTTGGTCTCTGCTGTCATTGCGTGGCTCCTCCTGGTGGGTGCCTGCAATGTGCTAAAACAAAACTACAATGATAATATAGCAAAAGTCCTTCATTACATGCATTGCTGTTTATTGAAAAATAAATTGAAACACACACCTTTTTTACAGCAAATTTGTGAATGATAAATCTGTGTTTTCTTTAACTGTCAGCTACAAATATCAGTGGCAGCAAACTTAGTGACATCACTGGGCAAGTGCAGAACTGATGTGTTGCATGGTGTTTCATCATGGGCAGTGGTGCTTTCAATGGTAGCCATGTCACAGTCTGCACATGGACTCTTCGTAATGGGATCACTACAGTTGTTGGAAGACTGTTCCAGCAAGAGCTGTAAAATATTATAAACAGTCAAATTATGAATGATGTACGCAATGCACCAACAAATGTAAAATTTGCAATATTAATTCACCTAAAATACCAAAACAGTGCACCCACCACCTGTCAAAAAAAAAGTACCCAAACCTAAATATCACCGATCCAGTTACCATGTTCAATGGAGTGTGCTATTAAAATTTCACAGAGAACCATCACTGCATGAGACATAATGCCAGTGGTATTTGGTTCCAGTAACTTGCTTTGTGTTTAGTGGGCACAGTGCCATCATAGGCATTAGTGCTCTGTGTTGGTTGGGTAACACAGTGCATTCAACATCGTAGCCATGTAGGAGGTGTTATGTTTGGGGACCTGTGTTTGTGGAGGGACCGCCAAGCACCATCGCTTTCCGTGCCAGTGTGCCCCCCAAAAACCAGGAACATGAACAGAACATCACCAACATAACAACTATGTTGAGGGGGACTTGAAGGGGGGAATGGGGGCCAGGTTCCTCTGTAGATTTGGGGGGACCTGCACACTCAAGCAGACTAGGCAGACTGTAAGGTCTTTATCTGCTGGCATACTTGTATGTTCATACCATGTCACAGGGATCGTGTTATCCAATCTGCACTGAGCACTGTCACTGTTTGTGCAGTGTGACCCCCAAAACCAGGTACATGAACAGAACACTACCAACAAGACAACCATGTTGTAGGGATCATGTTACCCCACCTGCACCAAGCAGTGTCACAGTCTGTGCCAGTGTACCGCCACCAAATCAGACAACCCAACCTAGCATCACTGACATGGCTGCCGTGTCAGAGAGATCATGTTACCAAATCTGCACTGATCACTGTCACTGTCAGTATCAGTGTGTCCCCCCAAAACCAGGTACATGAACAGAACCCAACAGGTATGACTATCATGTTGCCTGGATCATGTTACCTAACCTTCATGGAGCACTGTCACTGTCTGTGCCAGTGTGCCCCCCAAACCAAAGTAACCAAAACTAACATCACCGACATGGCTAACATCTCACAGGGATCATGTTACCCAACCTGTACCTAGCACTGTCACTGTCTGCGCCAGTGTGCTCCACAATAACTAGGTACATGAACAGAACACCACTGACATGTCAACCATGTCAGGAGGAATCATGTTACCCAATCTACACCAAGCACCAGCATGGTCTGTGCCAGTGTACCCCTCAAAAACAAGATAATCCCACCTAACATCATCAACATGGCTACTATGTCACAGGGATTATGTTACCCAACTTGCAATGGGTGCTGTCACTGTCTGTGCCAATGTGCCCCTGCCCCAAAACCAGGTACATCAACAGAGCACCACCAACATAGCTGCCATGTTGCAGAGAACACATTACCCAACCTGCACTTAGCACTGTTACTGTCTGTTGCTGTGTGCTTCCAAATCAAGGTACATGAGCAGTACACCACCAACATGGCAACCATGGTGCAGTTATCATGATACCCAACCTGCACTGAGCACTGTCACAATCTATCAGTGTGCCCCCCTAAAAAACAGGTACATGCACAGAACCCAGCAGACATGACTACCATATCACATGGATCATGTTGCCCAACTTGCAATGAACACTGTCACTGTCTGTGCCAGTGTGCCCCCATTCCAAAAATCAGGTACTTGAACAGAACCCAGCAGACATGGCTACCATATCAGATGGATCATGTTACCCAGCTTTCACTGAGCACTGTCACTGTCTGTGCCAGTGTGCCCCCCAAAACAAAGTACATGAACAGAACACCACAGACTCATGTTGCAGGGATCATGTTACCCAACCTGCATTCAGCACTGTCATGGTCTGTACAAGTGTGTCCCCCCCAAACCTTATAACCCAACCTAACATCAACAACATGGCTACCACATCGCAGGGATCATGTCACCCAACTTGCACCACTCACTGTCTCTGCCTTTGCTAGTGTGTCCCCACAAAACCTCTGCATCAATGTCCCCTCAAAGCAGGTAACCCAACCTGACATCACAGAAATGTAAACCATGTCAAAGGGATCTTGTTATCCAACCAGCACCAAGCAATATGTGCTGTCAAAACTAAGTGACTCAACTTAACATCACAGAAATGTAAACCATGTCAAAGGGATCTTGTCACCCAACCTGGACTGAGAACAGTCACTGTCTGTTCCATTGTGCCCCCATGCAAAACCAGGTACAGGAACAGAACATCACAGACATGGCTATCATGTTTAAGGGAGCATGTTACCCAACTGGTACAGAGCACCTTCTGTGTGTATGACACTTTGCCAGCAACACCATACATACAGTGGTTCATACAATGGTTTGAGGAGAGAGAGAAAAAAAAGGCGGTGGGCCCATAACATAGGTACTGTACTGTGGTCAACACCCACATGGCTACCATAATGAGGCAAACCTGTTAGCAACCATCAATAACAAATGACAGTGTTACTGCCATTGTTTTACCCACCACCCAAGCAACAAAGACATGGCTACCTTGTTGCAGCCATCATCCAGAAAAAAAAATAAACAAGAAAGGTAGCATACACACCCCGGATATCAGCAACTTGTCACTAGCACGACTACATTTTGAAGTCTTCATATTTTCACCATCATGGGATGAACATTTTTCGTACAATGATGCTGCAGCTTCAGGTTTTTGGGGCTGAATGTTTGGAACTACAGTCTTTATTAATTTCAAAAATTTAGGAAATTTCATTCTCTCAAAATTGTCTCTGAAAAGTTCATGGAGCAAATACCTGGAGAGACATTGATTGCCAGTCCCAATGATGATCAAGCTGTACAAAATTAACCAACATTTTAAATCACTGTGGTGACTTGTCCATTTCTGGGAACTCAAATACTGCTATATTTTCACCTGGTGTATTTTTCCACTCACCCACAACACAATAATTTTGCATTTTGGTAAAATAAAATGAAAGGTTAGCAGACATCACAGTAAAAGTCAAAAGTTATTATCTATTACAACAAAAGAACATTTAATGCAGGTAACAAATTATTATAACCAATGCAGCATCTGAAACAATAGGCAGGCAGTTACTGCACACATACAGAATAACACATGCAGACATAAGGAAAAAGCAGTGGTGCTAGCCATATCAAATAATGTACAACTGCACACACCATGTTTCTGTGGTTTGTAGAACTTACTTATATAACTGCACACATATGAAATTATATTAGCCCAAAGCATAGTATTAGCAGTCATGATAAGTAATAGAAAAGGAATCATGTGCCAACAGTAGAGATGCAGCAAATTTAAAATCCACCTGCGCAGTGAACGCGAAGTGGCCACTTCGTGTTGGCACTTCACTATGTGGAGTGCCCCATAGAAAAGGCTCACTTCGCCTTGTTATTATTACTTTGAGTTGTCTTTCCACTTTAAACATGAAGTAAGGCAGAGTTACAACAAAATTGGCAGCACCCCACCCACACAGTCACCAGAATTAATGTGCATCCCCAAAGTGCTAATGTCTTGTGTCCAGAAAACTCCCCAGTGCTGACGAAGTGAAATGAGAGCATAACAAGAAATGCAGTCTCCCAGAATTAATGGTGCACTGCAAATGCACAGACAGATTAAAATTGCGCTGCGCACTCAAGGGATGCATATGAAAAGGCACAACACCTAACTAGTGCACGTAAGTCACAAATCCAAATCTGGAAAGGAATACATTTTGCCAGTTGGGGGCACAGTTGGCGGCAGTAACAATCCACTACCAGTAAAGATACCACAATGCAGTATAAAGAAATTCATGCAGGTGCGGTGGATAGCAGGTTCACACTGCTGCAATTACTCTATGGCACAATTAAAGGTGTCTGATTTAATGACATGCATCACACACACACTCACACTCACACACACTATAAGTAATGCATAGCAAATTGAAAACCTTTAGTAATATAACCAAATGTTTTAAACAGATAATTATACATTGCTGCACCACAACAATCAGCAAAAAAGGTCAAGAATTACTGAAAATATTACTGTGTGTACATTAACACAGTTATACAAGAAAAATATAACCAAAACAGAAAGACTGCCTTTTTCTCCCAGTTAATGTACCTACACCACAAATATGCCTCTCCCCCAAAGCACACTTCACAGTACACAGACTGACTGTTCTAAATTAACATTCAAAATCCACACACAACAATAATCACTCGATGATATGAGCACAATAGGGTTTCCTACAATCGATGTAGTAAATTGTGAGCAAAAAAAATGACTCAAAAAGGCATTTTAAACAGCTTTTAGAGGTTTTGAATCGCAGAGCTCCGAGAGCAAACTGTCTCCAGCTACCACTACACACACACTACCCAGGTCAGAACTGAGGCTGTGCAGAACAATCTAGAGCCCATGTGACCTGCAATCCCATGAGTCATTGCATAATTTCATTTGGGGTTCAATTACAAGATGAAGTGAGGCAAATTACATTGGTTTCAATGTACTTCACCTTACAATTGGTGGAGAAGTGGTTTGAGGAAGGCTGAATAATGCAAAGTCATTGCTTTCAATGGACTTCGAGTTTCTCATTATGAAGCAAAGTACTCCGCTTCACATTGTGGAGTACCCCGCGGGTTGCACGTTACTCCGTGAATCACTTTGTGGTGCGAATTGGGGCCACTTTGCCCACCACTACTTACAGTACTGTAACTCACATGCTGTACAGGAAGGAACATGAATGCCTATGGCTATACTTCCCCAATGAGCTGCAGCACAAAACTCCCCTACTTAAAAACACGTATTAATGAGTACAATGGTGGGGTGGTGAAGCCTGGAGACATACTACAAAACAGGCTTACAATACCTCCAAGTAACTAGAAAAAAAATTTATATTGTGGTTTGTGACATGATTGTGAATCGTGATTTGTGACTGCTTTTGTGACTGTGATAATGAAGAACGTGATTCTGTGTTGATGGTGTGAGATAACCAGTATGAAACTGTATTGGGAATGCGAATGCCTACGGCTGTACTTCCCTGATGAGTTGTAGCTTAAAACTCCTAGACTTAAAAACACATATCAATGAGTACAATGATGGGGTGGTGAAGCCTGTAGAGATACTACAAAACAGGCTTACAATACATCCAAGTAACTAGGAAAAAAAATTAATGTTGTGATTCGTGACGTGATCGTGAATCATGATTTGTGACTCATTTGTGACTGTGATGATGAAGAACGTGACTTGTATCACGAGTGACTCATGATGATGGTCCTGACTTAAAAATGCATATTAATGAGTACAATGTTCATGCAGAATTATGAACCACACCTGTCCAGTACTCTGAAGGGAAGCCAAAGAAACAACTGTGACTTAAGTTACAGATGGAGATTGGGCACTAAACAGATGCAAATGCACAGACAGATTAAGAATGTGCTGTGCACTGAACAGTTGCAGTCAAAAACGCTCAACACCTAACCAGTTCTCACTATCAGAAATTCAAATCTGGAAAAGAATACCTTTGCTGGTTGGGGCAGGCCGCAGGGGAGGGGCAGTGTACTGTACTGCTGCAGTAACAGTCACTAGTACTAGTACCAGTAAAGATACCACAACGAAGTACTAAAAATCACATAGATGCAGTGGATAGCAGGTTCACATTGCTGAAATTATTATGTGGCACAATCAAATGTGTCTGATTTGATGACATGCGTTACACACATACTCACACACACACACACTAAGTAATGCATAGCAAATTGAAAACTTCAGTAATATAACCACATATTTTAAACAAACTGAAGTTATGCACTGCTGCACCACAACAATCAGCAAAAAAATGGCAAGAATTATTGAAAATATTACTGTGTGTACATTAACACAGTAATACAAGAAAAATAACACCAATACAGAAAGCAATGTCTTTTTCTCCAAGTTAATCTACCTACACCAGAGATATGCCCCTTCCCCAAAGCACACTTCCACTGTCTCTCAGTACACAGACTGAATGTTGTATATTAACATTCAAAATCCATACACAAACAATAAACTCTTGATTATATGAGCACAGGAGGGTTTCCTATAATCGATGAACTAAAGTTTCAGCAAAAAAAAAAGACTCAAAAAGGCTTTTTAACAGCTTTTAGAAGGTTTGAATCACAGAGAGCTCTCAGAGCAGATTGCCTCCTACAGCTTCCTACACACACTACCCCAAACTGAGGCTGTGCAGAACAATCTAGAGCCCATGTGACCTGAAATCTCATGAATCACTGCAAAATTCGCCTTTGGAGCTTAAAAACAAGGTGAAGTAAGGCAAAGTACATTGTTTTCAATGTACCTCACCTTAAGAATTGGTGGAGTAGTGGTCTGGGAAGGTGGAGTAATGCAAAGTCATTGTTTTCAATGGACTTTGAGTTACCCATTATAATGCAAAGTACTCCACTTCGCATTGCGGAGCACTCCACGAATACTCCTTCACTCCGTGAATCACTTCACGGACCGAATTGGGGCCACTTCACCCATCTCTAGCCAACAGCCACAAATAATACTGTACACTCCACTGTACAGACACTAACTTGTTTTTTTTCTCTTTTAGATATTTCCTGAAGAAGACCTAAGGTCGAAACGTAGATTTTTAACTCTATTTTCTATTTTCAGTGTGCATTTAATATAACCATTTTGTTTTGACTGTACAGAGTTGCTGCTTCAAACAATAACCCCAAATTAGTACAAAATCAAGTTAGTAGGTATTGGGGCTTTACACATAAAATTTGCACTGCTAAACCTTCCAAGCCTCCCAAATAATGTCAGCCAAAGATCATTGCGATGCAGAGGTAGCAGTATATTGGACCTAGTGCTACATAATGACATCCCTGAGGTTCAAGATTTACAGATAGAAGCACCACTTGGTAATAACGACCACAATGCCATTACATTTAAATTACAGTGTATGTGTTCAGTTGACACTGAATCTGCCACGATTTACATGTACGATAGAGCTAATATAATGGAGATGGAAGAAGCCTTATGTCATATTGACTGGTATAAAGAACATGCAGATCTCTCAATACAACAATACTGGGACCTACGCACTTTCAACCTCCCTCACCCCCACACTGCCTCTGGGCAAACCACCTTTTCATACCGTCTCCCCTTCCTATGGAACAACCTCCCACCCACCCTTCACCAGGCATCCTCCCTCCCAGCAGTTAAGCAGCTCCTCAGGCTCCTCCCATCCCTTCCTTGCCAAAGATGCGCCTTGGGACCCACCCCTACACAGGACTAGTCCCACACTAGGAGGCCTCAGCTGGTCAAATATTGCTTACGCTTACCTCAAACTATAACTAACTCCTGCATCTCTATTGTACAGTTCCTGCACTTGTATATACCATACTGCAAGATAATTGTTTTTATTGTAGCTCTAGATGTTGTACCTACTGTCTGTAACCAAGAATTGTTGTACATACTGTTTGTAATAATGAATTGTTGTTCTTATTTTCTGGATAACTTCTGTGTACACCTCTGTACCTGGGTTGCACCTGGTAACAAGCACTGGCTCAGTGTGCCTTTCCCGGTCAACAAATTTTAAATAAATAAATAAATACTGTATAGCACTTTACTGCATATTACAGATAGGTTCATATCTAGCAGTGAAAAATATATTAAAGGGAAATTAAATCCAAAATGGCTTAAGAAGTCCATTAGAGGACTTATTAAGTTAAGAAAACAATAAATATACTAAGGGCTGGATATTCAAACTGCACCATTCTGTGGTGCAAGCCCTTGCACTGCTCAGAAAAGTTGTGCAGGGGTGTGGCCGGAGTGATATTCAACAGAGTTGCTCTATTGAGCAACTCCTTTGAATATCGCCCCCTGACCAGAGCCACTGTGCATGGCGCAGTGGAACCTGTGCCACCGCAAGTGGTCAGAGTGGAGCATACAAGATGTGGTGGTGCAAGTTCCATTGCACCATGTGCAAATTTCCGATATTCAAGAGGTGACATGCAAATGGGGCCATAAGTTATGCAAGGCGTATGGGGGGCCATCTGCATCTACTTACGGCCCCATTTGCATGCCATTAGCATGCAGGTGCGCTAAACCCCAACAACTAGCGCCTGGCACCTGCCAGGCAGCAGCCGCCAGGGACCGACACCCCTGCAGCCCGATCATGGGCATGAAGTAAATCTCCCCGATGAAGTAAATCCCCCGACTGGCCCGATCATGGGCAAAATGGAACTGAACCCCGACTGGCCTGATCGCGGGCATAGCAGTAATAGACCCCCGACTGGCCGATCCCGGGCATAAGCAATGCCCCCCAGCCCGATCGGCGGGCAGAGCGGTGTTCAACCCCCAAAGACCATATCCCTGGTGGTCCAGTGGACCATGAAGCGATCGCAGGCATTAGAGTCAAACCCCCAAGGTCCAATTTCCTGGTGATCTAGTGGCCCCACCCACCCACCCATGGAGCCCACCACCTCGCTCCCCCCTGTCAGCGGCGGGCGGCAGCACCCACCACCTGCCGCCCGTCAACTGACTGCTGGTGCTGCAGCCCATTGATTCAGAGCAAGAGCCAACGGGCGTGCAGTGCATACGCATATAGCAGTCCAGATATGTGAATGAATGAATGAATTCCATATCTGACTGCCTTTAGAGCTGTATAAGCTGCACGCCCATTGGCTCTTGCTCTGAACCAATGGGCGGCAGCCCTACTGAGCAGTCAGTCGGGTAGCTGGTGGGTGGCTGGGTGGTGTGGTGCTGCCGCCTGCTGGCTGACGGGGAGCAGGGTGGTGGGGCTCCGTGGGTGGTGGGCCACTGATCACCAGAGAAATTGGACCTGGGGTTTGACTCTAATGCCCCTCGATCAGGCTTCGTGGTCCACTGGACCACCAGGATATTGGTCTTTGGGGGTTGAACACTCTGCCCGCGATCGGGCTGGGGGTCATTTTTGTTATGCCCGCGTCGGGCCAATCGGGGGTTTATTACTGTTATGCCCGCTATCGGGCCAGTCGGGGAGTGAGATTCGTCCAGGATCGGCTGTGGGGGCACAGCAGACAAGTGGAGGGCCACTCACAGGTGGCAGCTGCTGTGTTGAGCCCTGCAATGCGCGGCTCACCTGTGGGTGGCCCTTGACTTACTCCTTTTTTTTCTGGCTCAAAGTTGTGCAGGCGCAGGTTAGGGGTTGCGCCTGCACAACTCTGCACAGCCCGGCTGAATATCGGGCTGTGCAGTTTATACATGGTTCCTCCCCCTCCTGTTGAGCATGCCTTCATTAGCATCACACTGTTGCTCAGCATGACTTGGGGGGTGCAACTGCCTCCTGCTGAATATCGCAGAATGGCGCAATTTCGGACTTGTGCAGGTGCAACCCTATTGTGCATGGCGCAACCCTTTTGAATATCCAGCCCTAAATATCTAAAATAAAAACACCCCAAAACTGTACAACTTATCTCATGGCGCAAAAAAACTGTAAAACTGCCATTAAAAAGGCAAAGAGAAAATGGGAACTTAATCTGGCAATAACTGCAAATAACTCCAATAGTAAATATTTTTCCTCTTATATCAATTTTTTACAAAAACCTAAAAGCAAGGTTGGACCAATCTAAGTAAACAATATAGTTATTCAGTATCCTAAAGATATGGCCAATATTTTTTAATGAAGAATTATGTACAATTTACACAGGTACCACTCCCCCCATGCCTTGTGTACCACATATCAGTGCAGACCCTATTACTTTTGAGATCAAAGAGATTGCTGACAAATTACTATTACAGAAAGGCAAAACATCAATGAGACCAGATAATATTACTGGACACTTTCTATACTTACTGACTGACTGCTTAGTGATTCCCTTAAAACTCCTATTCGAGTCATGTCTCTTAAAGGGTTTTGTTCCAAAAGAGTGGAAAACAGCGAATATAATCCCCATACATAAAAAGGGTGTAAAATCAGACTGGGCTAACTATCGACCTATTAACCTCACATCACCTTTGTGTAAAATATTTGAAAGTTTGGTTAGAGACATCTTTGCTCCAATTCTAAATAAATCAGATGTAGAACAACGCGGTTTTATGAAAGGTAGAAGCTGCTTGACGAACTTAATGAGTTTTTATGAAAAAATCAGTCAGTTTACATTAAGACACAATGTAATATTATCTTTATAGATTTCAGCAAGGTTTTTGATGTAATGCCACATTGGACCTTAAAAAGTAAGTTACAGAATTTAAAAATAAACAAATATATCAAAACGTGGATCTGCAATTGGCTTACTAATCTCACACAGCGTGTCATTATTAACGGTCAATTATCCAATGTGGGCCATGTCACTAGTGAGGTACGTCAGAGGTCAGTGCTGGGACCATGCTTGTTTCAGGCCTTCATTTCCAATCTCACAACTAACTGTCTATCCATATCCATTAAGTACATGAATGATGTTAAAATTGGAGGTCCTTGTGCAATCAACGACGATTTTGACACTATTCAACGAGATCTGGATAAAATTTCTGCCTGGGTTATTGAATGGGGCATGAAGCTAAATAATAATAAATGCAAGGTCATGCACCTTGGCCCTAGAATCCTATGAGAACATATGTCCTTGGAAACTGCCCCTTGTGACCACTACAGAAGAAAGTGACTTGGGGGTAACAATTTCAAAGAAAAAAGAAGAAAAGCAAAGAGCACCAGGAGTAGTACGGTGCTGCATATGAACCAAACAATAAAAAACTAAATGTGAGCACCCACACAGCACAATAAAGATGACTTATAAGCAGAAGTAAAAATCCAAATTTTAATGCAGACCAGCACCGTACATGACAATACAAAGGACTAACGTTTCACCTGGCGGGCTGCCAGGCTTCCTCAGAGTAAACAACATCATCACAATGCTTTGCTTAAATACACTGTTAACTATATCATGTGATTTAAATCCACCAATGTGAGTAAAAAAGAGACCATTGGTTAATATGCCATTTAAAGCTAAAGACACACATGATTAATCCACTACTCCCATACTATTACTATGAATCACCCTAAATTTGTGTTACTATATACATGGTGACCTCAGATAAAATGTTACATGAATATCTACATTTTAATGTGTATCAATTATTCATGTAGCTGAAAACAAAAAGAGGTAAACAGGCACAACCTTTTTTAATAATATCTAAGGGAGAAAACGCATAATGACTATAATTTGTATGTCATATTTGGGAACTAGATTCATGATTCATTTCAACATATTATCAATAAAGCCAAAATAAAGTATTTTATTATTTTCCTTTAAATGTGCAGCTATATTTCATTTTACAGGGCCCCTAATAATAACTCTCACAAATCATTTTTAATTTTTTTAAAATGCTGCAAGTTCAATATGCTCATTAAGACCCTTATTAGAGCAAGCTCCTAAGGTATAAATCCAAAAACTTTCCCTCTGCCCTATTTTTTTTATTAAGATCACCCCCTCTAGGGCCCAGAGAGACCAATTTCTAACAATTTCTAATAATATGGAATATGCCTGTCATATTAACAAATCAGTTAACAAAACTAATAAAGTCAGTTGGTCCATTAGACGCAACATCTCTACTAGAGATCCTAAGGTAATGATGCCCCTGTTCAGGACTTATGCCAGACCTCATCTTGAGTATGTGTCTCAGCTCTGTTGCCCTTATAAGAAATCTCAAATCAACCAGTTAGAGAAAGTTCAGCGAAGATTTACCAAACATATCACAGGAATGTACAATATGCCTTATGAAAATAGATTAAATAGTCTTAATCTGTTATCTTTAGATACTCACTGGTTACATGGGGACTTATTGTTTCTTTATGATATTATACAGGACCCAGTCTTAATGTCAGATCTCGGATTACAATTTAAGGATAATATACATGATACCAGAGGTCACGCACTACAATTAATTGGTAAGACCTTTAATTACTTGAGGAGAAACATTTTCTTCACCTTAAGGGTAATCAACCCCTGGAAAAAATTGCCTCTCAATAGTATCATTAAAAACAAAACAGAATTTAAAGCAAGATTGGATGTGTATTTACTATCAGATACTTCACTGACATATTATGATTTTTGATTAGTATGAGGGCACCCATGGGCCTTTGGCTTTCTTGCTCTCTTTGAACCTTAGTATGAACCTTAGTATGTGCTATATGGAGTCTCAGTCGCTTTCCCACTTCAAAACAATGTGGCACAACTGAAAGTGATAGAGCACTGCCTTACATGACATAGTTCAAGGGGTATAACCACTGACTATCACTCAGGATAAAAAAGTCATCCAGCACTCATGGAGCTGAGTAGAACTGACAGGCAAGCCCATTATATACATTTTTCTAAAGAAAGAATTGCATTGTCAACAAGGTGGAGATATGGGGGACTGAAACAAAACTTTGGGAAGACAAGAATTTAAGTTAAAAAAACACTTTAACATTTTGAAACATGGGTTATAATTTTAACCCCTTAAGAGTACAAAAGCTTTTGGAGCAAACTTTAATGATTTCATTTAACCTGTAACCTACCTATGATAAATGGGTTACAGCACATGTAGCACCGCAGCATTAAACCACACCCACAGCGCAAACAGCACATTAGAGGACAAAAGCAAGTGCAAGAGCCAAAATGGGATCCACCAAGAGAAGAAAGAGAGACAGCAGCACAGGGATAGTAGGCAGCTACAGTAGGTATAACATTTCTTTTTAAACAGGAAAAGCACATATTCAGGCTGAAGCCTATTTTCAGATGCACTCCTGTAACATTCACACAGTTCCTATATACACTCTGACATTCCATTTCCGTATAAATTAAACATTTCATACATACTAACATTCTGACACCATCAGTAATACACACACGAACTTCACCTTATTGATTTTGCTCAAATTTACACAGACACTTTAAAAACAGTCATTTGGAATAACTCTTTAGATGTTACACTTTCTTGTGGCACTACTCAATCTATTTCACTGTGCTACCACATAAAAAACAATGTATATTTCTCCATATTTGGAAAATAAGTTTGGAATGCTCAGACATTTAGGTCCAGATATTCAGACTATGCCAGGCAGTGGTGCAAGCCTGGGTGCAGCGCAACTGGGATGCGCCAGGGCCAGGACCAGGTGATATTCAACGGTGATGTGCCATGGTGCAGCACCATTGAATATGGCATGCACTGTGCATGGTGCAGTGGCACTGCACCGATGCAAGCCACTGATAAGGAGCACAGGGATGAGCCAGTGCAAGTGCAGTTGTGCTAGGTGCATAACCCGCGATATTCAGTGAAGGGCACGCAAATGAGGTAATAATATATGCAAAGCCACAAATGGAGCCATTTGCAGTCATTATGGCCCCATTTGCATGCCTTGCACAGGGCAGCCTGGTGATTTGCACCTGGTGCCCTGCACAGAATGATGTGTACAGAGGGGATCTCGGGGCATCCCCCGCCTCATAGCCACGATCCCAGTATATGTAAGAACAGTAATCCCTGGTAGTCTAGTGGCCCCCAGTCCCCAATGAATATAAGAAATGATCATCCCTGGTGGTCCAGTGGATCCACTCCACCTAGCGTCCTCGATTCCCAGATAAATGTATCAACGGACCATCTGTGGTGGTCTAGTGAATTCCCACCCATTGCCATGGTCACGGTAAGCATCCAAAGATAATGCCCTGGTGACCTAGTGGACTTCCTCTTCTCTCCACCCACACAGAACCTCATACCCACTCCAGCCCTGTCATCGGCGGGAGCGGCTGCAACCACCCACATACTGCCCAGTTAAACACCAAATGACAGGTGCAGCAGGCTGAAGCCCATTGAGTCTCCAGTGTGACCATCGGGCTTGTAGGCACATTGTATTAGATAATCCCAAATATGTAAATGACTTCATTCACATATTTGAACTGTCTAGTACAGTATGTTCTGCATGCCCATTGGTCCACAATGGGGACCAATGGGCTTACAGGCCATATTGTACCTGCATTCGTGGGTGGGTGGTATACAGGTGGGTTTTAGCTGCCAGCCAGATGATGGGGGATGAGTGTGGGCAAGGGTTCTGGTGGGTGGGAGGGGTGGGGTGCCACTGGATCACCAGGGTATTTAATTTGAGGTTTACTGCACTATGGCAATGGCTTAGGATTCCACTAGACCATTAGAGATGATCTGTTATACATTTATCAGGGAATCGGGGACTCGGGTTGGAGGGGGGACCACTAGATCACCAGGATGGTCATTTATTATAGTTATCGGGGAATTGGGGACTCGCGGGGGAGGTACTTGACTACCAGAGACTGGCCATTACCTCATCTACTGCAATTGTGGCAATGGGTGGGGGGATTCACTTGACCACCAGGGTTGTGTGTGCTTGTAGATGGTGTTCTGAGTGGGCGGATGGCTACCCATGGTTGGGCTGCTGTGTTGCACCCTGCATTACAGCAGCCCACCTGTGGATGGCTGGAGTTGTTCCTACTCTGCACGGGCTCAACTTTGAGCCCCCCTATGCGGCGCAATGCAGGGTTGTGCCAGCATATGTGCTGCACATCCCAGACTGAATATCGGGATGTGCCGGATATGCATGGGCACTTCCCCTGCATCTGAGCCGCATATGATTACATTGCACCCCAGTGCATTGGGATTTGTGCTGCGCTTGGCAGCCTTTTCAATATCCCGTTATACAGAATGGGTTATGGTGCAACTCTGTTGCGACAGGTAACCCTTTGAATATCCGGGCCTTAGTATTTGAATTCTTGTTACATATTTCACACTATCATTTTGGTCAAATGTCATATAATGAGATAATGGATGAGTACCATTGGCTTGCAGTACCCTGAAGATTATGTTTAACCACTTTAGGTCCCATCTAATTTCTAAGAAATTCCAGTTTAAGCGACTGTATAGATCACAGTAACGTGTGGTGAAGCCCACATTCAGTGTAATGTGATCCAATGCAAGGTGCATAAACAAGTGATCATGGTAGGGGATTCCAACATTCAAGGTATTGACAGAAGGCTTTGTGTGCAGGTGATGGACAGAGACAATGCAAAAGTAAAGTGCCTCTCGAGAGCCAGTATAAATGACATCAAGACCAACATGGACAGAATTCTGAGAGGAGCTGGGGACCAACCAGTTTTGGCTATCCATATGGGGACAAATGATGTTGGCATGATTAGTCCATGTTGTGTAACAAACTACTTTGAGGCCATTTTGGAAAAAGTGAAGCACTGTCATGGGATACTGATTGTAAGTGAGATCCTTCTAGTGCCAGGGGCAAGTGAAGAAAGGCAACAAAAGACCAGGGCACTGAATGCTTGGCTCTGGACCCGATGCAAACATGTATGATTGACAGTACTTCCCACGAACAGTGGGAGCTCTGTGGAAGTGGTGGACTACATCTAAGTAGTCATGGAACAATGACACTGGCAAGATGACTGGATGGAGACATCAGTGATGCAACCAAGGAACCTTTAAATTGAAGTCATATGGAGAAAGTGTGAGGCATGTGACTATGGCAGCCAAAAAAGTACTTAAAAAACTGAACTGTAGGTTGTAGCTGGTGAAAATTCAGTGGATATAGCTGTCAAAGCAAGAGAAAAGGTAATGGTGTGGACAGATAAAGAGAAGGAAAGGAGGAGTGCTGTGCCATTTGAGGGTAGTTTAAAGTGTATACTATTTAATGAAGCAGCCTATCCAACAAAACAGAGGTGATAGAAGCATATATGTGAGCCAGGCCCCCTCCCAGTAGGAACTGAGACAGAAGGGAGGGGCAGCAGGAATGGAAAGGGAGTAAGGACAAGGTGAGGGGGAGGAGGAGTGAAGGCAGGGAATAACAAGGCACAGGGATCACGATGGAAGATGCTGTCCTTGAATGCAAGGAGTCTGGTCAACAAGATGGTTGATCTCCAGGCACTGATGGCAGTGGAAGATGTAGACATAGTGGCCATCACAGAAACATGGGCAAACCAGTGCCATAACTGGGACCTCGTGATCCCTGGGTACAGGTTGTACCAGAAGGACAGGAAAAAGGGAAGCGGGGTGGTGTTGACTTATTTGTAAGAGAAGGAATAATATGCAACAGGGAGGATGAGGAGGAAGGAAGGACAGAAGCCATATGGCTGCTTCTCCAGAACTCAAATGGGAAAAGGGTTTGATTTCGGATGGTGTATAGGCCACCTTCACAAGATGAGGAGATAGACAGGGAACTGGGGAACTAGATCAGAAAACTAGAAAGTAGTGGTAACATCATCATAACACGTGACTTCAACCTGCCTGGAGTGGACTGGAGCACCCTGGCTACCACCTGTGCCAGGGAATAGGTCCTTCTGGAAGCTTTCCAGGACTGCTTTCTGGTGCAGTGGGTCACACAGCCAATGAGGGAGGCCACCATACTAAACCTGGTGCTGTCTAATGGACAGCAAGTCCAGGAGGTAGCAGTGGAGGATCCCTTTGTGGGCAGCGACCACCATACAGTGTAGTTTTACCTCAGTTTGGATAAAGAGTCAACCAAGACCAAGACAAGGGTGGTATATTTCAAGAGAGTGGACTTTAGAGGAATGGGGGGATATTCTGGTAGGCACCTGGTGAAAATCAAGCCAGAAATGGATGTGGGGCAGAAGTGGTCCATCATTAAATTAGGTCTGAATAAAGCCACAAGTGTCTGCACAAAGACCCAGACTAAAAGGTCCAGAACCAAGAAACCAAGCTGGCTCAACAGAGAAGTGGCAGCAAAGGTGTGGGAGATGAGGACAGCCTATCAGAGGTACATGCATACGAGAAGGGAGGAGGGCAGGGAAATTTACCTGAAAAATCCAGGGAAGCAGGGAGAGGGGTCAGAGAAGCTTATTATTATTATTGAATTTTGTTGACCGGGTAAGCTCACTGAGACTAGAAGTCCCTTTTTCAGGTGTGACCTGGGTGTGGGGATACAAATGGTAACCAACTGAAATGGAACCAGATTAAACTGTTGGTGGTGCTTCTAGTGAATGAAGGAAATTTGGCCAGGACACCTGAGAAATTTCCCCTACTCTATGGGTAGGGGACGCTGTTGCCCAGTCGGAGTGCAGGAGGACATCAGTATGGAGACGACTGAGCAGGGAGATGGTTGTGCTGAGCAGAATGCTGTCAAGGAAGGAGTTTCCTCTCACGGTATTTCACAGAGGGCTGCTATTTCGACAGAAATGGAGGAGGTAAATGTGGACTTCATGGAGAAGGAGGCTCAGAATCTGGATCATTTGTTGGAGTCATCAGATTCCAATGAGAATTTACAAATAATGGGTGATGAGGAGAAAAAAAGGAAGCGCTCTTTGCAGAGTTCGACAATGCCAGCTATGGTGAAGAGTTGGTGCGTTGGAGTTGATAGGGGCCTGGGAGGTGGAGAAGACCCCACTCCGGAGGATTTACCTAAAGATTCATTCCCCTTCATGGCTAGTGAGGCGGAGTGGGCACCTGAGTCAGCTCTGCGTAGAGCAGGTTGGCTTTTGTTGGATGGGATCTGGGTTCCAGACCCAAGTATCCCATTGCCAGGATCGCCTGGTAGTTCTTCAAACATTTTAACGAAGGCCGCAAGAGTTTTGTCAGGCTCTTCATCAAACCAGCAAACCTCTCATCTACTGGGCACTTATGTTGAACCTGTAGAGGGACAAGTTCCCTTATCTATGGGAGAAGAGAGGCAGGCATCGGGCCTACAGATGGTGGCAGGACACACAGGGGATGCTATGGAGGTGAGGAGTGATTCACACTCTCCGAATGGGTAAGCAAACTGGGGATACTGAGGTCTTGGATATGATGCCCGAAGTAGTAGCTTTTCAGAAAACTCAGACACAACAGGCTAGCTATGCTAGCTTATTTCAGAAACCTGTTCAATCAGCAAAATGCAGATTTGTAGTATGTCTGCAATGTAGAGGGGGTATGGATTTCCCACCAGATCTTAACTGGGAAGGGAAGCAAGTACTGATTGACTCACTCCATTTTACACCCGTAGAGGTGTATGCTTTTATTCATGCCTCTGGGGATCTAAACTATGATATTAGTTTTAGATCTGTGGGTTTGTTGGATAAATTTTGGGTTTCTTACTATACAGTTTAAGATACACCTTCTTGGCAGTCTTTTTTGGCCATCCCCATAACTAAGCCTACTGTACGAACAATAACTATTCTTTTCCACAATGAAGGGGTAAACATCCAAAATATTTTAGTGTGGTTGGAAAAAAGTGTATGGGTAATAACATGCCTGAAACAGTAATTGATGACAATGGGTTCTGGATTGGGTGTTGGTGAATTTCAGTGCAGATTGCTTTAACTGAGCTGGGAATACAGCATTTACATAATTGCTTTTATCTAGACAGAGACCGGAGTATTATATTTTACCCTGGCCAACCAAGATCTTGTTACAGATGCGGTTCAACTTCCCATTTGAACTCAGCTTGCCGGGAACTGAAATGTTTGAAATGTGGGTCATTGAGTCACTTAGCTCCAGATTGTGCAGCTTTGCCAATTTGCAACTGACATGGGATGGATGATCATATCTTCTCTGCATGTCCATTGGCCACTCATAATACTTCCAATTATACTGAACAGGACTTTTATATCAACAGGGTAACTAGGAAACACTTGCCTGGGGAGGTTCGGCAAAGGGCTCCAAACCCATGGAAGGCTCATTCACAGGTTGTAGAACAGGTACCCTCTGCTGGGATGGGTGCTGTGTTGAGATCGCAGAATACTGCCCCCAGTTTACACATGCCTCCATGCCCAGAGGAGGAGACTGTGAAGATAATGCCGCCTCATCTGTGCCAAATGTAATAACACGTCCTCTGGAAGTGGACAGGTCAGAGACCTCTGAGTTTCGACCTGTTCCAAAACAATGCAGTATCCATTTGAAACATGACTCTGTGGCTGTTCTACCTGACCTGGTTACGACAGCCAATAGATTTGACCCAATACAAAGTTGGGGGGAACTGATGGATGAAGAAGATTCTGATGTTTCATTTCAATCCATGCAGAGTGAACCCCCTACCGATGTGGTGCCCCAAGATTGGGTGCCAGCAAAAGTGAAAAACAGAGTGACTAGATCAAGTTCTCAGAAATCAAAAAAAAAAATGTGGATTTACAGATATTTCAGGTGGCAAGCTTGTATGTTAACAGTGTGAGATCTGACTTTAAGTGAAAGGCTACTTTTTCTCTGTTACAAGCTCTAGCATATAATATTATTTTTTTACAGGATACTCACCTTTACACTATACACGAGATGCAAAAATCAGCTATGGACTGGTTTCAGGGGCTTTCAGTTTGGTCTGTTGGTACTGAGCTTTGCTCGGGTCTAGGTATTTGTTTTCAGGGGGTAGATATTGTAATTCAAAAGCTAGTGGAGATTGAGCTGGGTAGGGCTATGGTGTTAGACATCTCCTATCAAGGGGTGTAATGGCACCTAATTAATATATATGGGCCCCAAATTAAGGCACATAGGATTGATTTGTTGCAAAGAATTCCACCCTATTTATACTCTAGTCATCAGTGTCTTTGGGGGGTAGATTTTAACATTAATTTAGCACAGCGCTCAAATGCTAAATCATTTTGTGATGTGTTGGCTCTAAAAAGACTGTTACGGCAAGTTCACTTGAAAGATGCTTTGTTGTTAGAAGGTCAGACACCTAAATTTACTTTTTATGGGGCTAAGTTTTCCTCTAGGATAGATTTTCTGCTCGTAACACAGGAGTTTCCAGTGTATGATGCACAAACCAGGATTGTGGAAACTTCGGACCATGCCCTTATAGGGGTACAGATAGCTTCTCACCCCCCGAGAGTTTCAGGTCATGGATATTGGCGTCTAAATGTCAGTTTCCTAGGACAGCCAGGCATTGGGAAGGAGATCGCTATGATCCTGCAGGATAAGCGGACTGTGGTTTCTCTTTATGACTCCTTGACTGATTGGTGGGAGGATACTAAATTATGTTTAGTGTGATTTGTTCAAATTCGGTCCAGACAACAGGGGCGAGAACAGTATTGAGAGTATTTACTCCTATTGGATCAACTCAGAGAATTGATGTCCTTACAGGCTGTAGATCAAGGGGATCATTCGGAACAGATTCAGCTGGTAAAAAATAAAATGACATCTGTACAATATAACAGACGGATATCTCTGGAGAAGGAGCAAAAATTTGGTACCCAAGGAAAATAAATTCAAATAAATCCATTTTTGAGGACTGTAAGGCACACATTGAGCATTGAAAATTTATGGCTTTAGAAACAGGAATGGGGAATTTGGTTACAGATAATAGGGGCATAATGAATACATTGGAGTCCTTCATTAAACGACAGTTTGGGTCTTCCCATGGGGACATAGGTCATATGGAACAGTTGGTGAAAGCCACAGCCCTGCCTACTCTTGATGGTGAATCAGCAGGCCTGATGCAATTAGATGTTACAACAGCTGAGGTGGATAGTGTTATTAAATCTCTGCATAATGCTACAGCACCAGGTTCAGATGGTTAATCAGCAGAATTTTATAAAGTGTTGCGAGTCTTGATTCCGTTGCTTTTTTTGAAAGTGTTAAATTCCTTCTTACAGGAAGATCATTTGCTTGATAGTATGTATGAAGGTTATATGATTTTTCTCTACAAAAAGGGAGATAGAACCAAATTACAAAATTGGCGCCTAATCACATTACTAAATGTGGTTTACAAAATTTTCTCAAAGTTACTGGCAAATCGATTGGCAAAAATGGACGTCTCTTTGATCCATTTTTCTCAATTTGGTTCTATTCCTGGTAGGAGTATAGTGGATGCATTAATTATGATTTGAGAATTAGCGGACAAAGGATCGGCTAATGGGGTATCACGATTTATTTTAAGTCTTGATCAGTCTCAAGCATTCAATAGTGTTTCACATGATTTTTTTATGGCTAGTATTACAGGCATTTAGGATTCCTGATGTATTTCGTAATTGGATATTTATGTGCTAGCATTAGCATATGTGAGACCATATGAAAACGGATGGTTGGGCAATAAATGTGGTTTGTTTTGGGGGGTATGACAGGGCTGTCCACTCAGCCTGTTGCTTCATGTGTTTACACTTGATCCCATAATTAAAATTTTAAATTTGTCCCCTCGTTTAACTGGTGTGCAGTTGAGTGATAGTCAGGAATTGAGAACCGTTGCTTTTGCCGATGATTTATGTCTCTTGGTACAAGGTATGGAAACAGGGGGACTGGCAAATAAGGTACTTCAGCAATTATTAGTGGTAATTGGTTCTAAATTAAATGTGGAAAAAAGTATTTGTCTTAGGTTACAGGACCAGACTGTGGAGGGTCCTAAGATTTTATTTATTTATTTAAGATATTTACCTGATAAGCATACTGAGCGGGGACCGCTCGTTTCCAGATGCGACCTGGGGGGGTTACATAGATCCAACAGGTTGAGAATATAAAACATGCAATGGTTTAACAACAGGTTCAGAATACAACACAATACAGTGGTATGGCAACAGAATGAGAATGGATACATACAGGGAGAGATTACAACAGGTTCAGGATAGGTACAGGCTGGGTTGCCCATTTTGACATTGCAGAGTTTGTTTGCTGATATGGTTTGGCCTAGACTGCCAGGTGAAACAACAGAACAGTAGAAATGCAGTAGGAATTCTAGGCTTGTAAATTTAAATTTAATTTAAGACCCATTTGAATGCCTCTAGGGGCAGGTCTTGGCTGTAGGTTGCAATTGCATGCATCTGAGAAGTGGGCTTGAAGGAGCGGTTTTAGGAGTCTTGGGGAAGGGGAGAACCTAATGTCTGCCGGTAGGTCATTCCAGAGTTTGGGCAGCTGATGTTTAAAGGCAGATTTGCCCTTTGATGTGCGCATGAAAGGGACTTGGAGTTGTTTTGAATCAGAGCCTCTGAGGGAGTATGCTGGAAGGGTTGAGTTGATAGTACGGAGCTGAGATGGGGGGAGGGCATTGGTCTAGTATTTGGCTATGAGATTAGCGCAATGTAGTTGACGCCGAGACTCCAGCGATGGGAGGGCAAGGGTGCAGTACAGGTCACAATGATGGATGGAGGGGGGGAATTCCAGGATGAATCGACAGAAAAAATGAAAGAGGGGGTCCAAGCTGGCCAAGGTGGATGAGGGGGCTGCACTGTAGACCACGTCGCCGTAGCAAAAAATGGGGAGGATCATTTTGAGCACTAATTCTCTCTTGACCGTGGTTGGTAGGTTGTCTTTATTGCGGTATAGTGCGCTTAGTTTAGGGTGTAGTTTTTTCTGTAACGAGTCAATGTGGGCAGAGAAGTCTAGGTGTTGATCGAGCCAAACCCCCAGGTACCTAAAGGAGGTGCAGGATTCCAGGGTGGATCCATCTAGAGTGTGGAAGATGGGGAGAGCATCTAGATGGGAGAGTCTCGGCTGAGTGCCGAAGGTTAGGGAGGTGGTTTTCTTTGCATTTAGGACAAGTTGGTTGGACCTGAGCCAAGCTTGGATGGAATCAAAGTCATGCTGAAGTGTCAAGTTTATGTCCCTGATGGAGGGGCCGGAGGCATACAGTACGGTATCATCAGCGTACATTTGTATGGTTGAGTTGGAGCAGACCAGAGGTAGATCATTTAAAAATATGGAGAATAGTAGGGGGCCCAGGACCAAGCCCTGTGGGACCCCCATGTTGACTGGGAGTGAGGTGGATACGCGAGGGCCAATTTTTACTGCCTGTTTCCTGCCTGTCAGGTATTCGTGGAACCAGCTGGTGGCTAGATATGAGAGACCTGCTTCTTGCAGTTTAGTGATTAGCTTTGGGTGGGATACGGTATCAAAAGCTTTGGCCAAATCAATGAATATGGCTGAGGTGACAAGGCCCTTGTCCATAGCCGAGGAAATGTCGTTTGTGAGCCCTAGTAGTGCTGTGATGGTGGAGTGTGATTTGTGAAAACCCGACTGATACGAGGTAAAGAAGGAGGTGGAATCAAGGAAATGTGTGAGTTGGGAGAGGGTTAGGTGTTCTTGTAGCTTGGCCAGAACCAGTAGGAGGGAGATTGGGCGGTAGTTACTGGGTGCAGATGGGTCACCTCGCTTAGGTAGGAGGATGATTACTGCTTCCCTCCAAGCTTCAGGAATTTTTGCTGTGGAGAAAGAGAGGTTCAAGAGGTCGGCTGGGTGGTGGCTATTGCAGGGGCTGATATAAATAGGAGTTTGGCATCCAGTCCTGAAGGGCACTTGCTTTTGTTGGGGTCAAGGGAGCATACGGGGTGGCTAGAACTTCAGCTGAGGTGACTGGATGAAAGGAGAATGTGGTTGCATGGGTGGTAGGCTGAGGTATTGCGAAGGGGCTGTTTGAGGGTGTGGGGAATTGTTGGCTATCTATGAGAGATTTAGCACAATTGGTAAAGAAGGAGTTGAATGCTGAGGCAACTTCACTTGGGTTAGAAATATAGTTGCCCTGTATGTTTCAGGTAGGGGTGGGTGGCTGGACAGGGGGAGAGAGCAGGGTTTTAACGATTTTCCAGAATTTGGAAGGGTGGCTTAGATTTATGGAGAGCGCCACCCGGAAGTAGTTTTTTTTTCGCCTGTCTTATGGCTTTAGTGCAGTTGCTTTGGAGGGTACGGTAATGCTGCAGAGTTTCAGGGGAGTCTGTTAGCCTGTGTTTTTTCCAGGCCTGGTCCCTAGCTTGACATCTGCAGATGATGTCGGCAGAGACCCAAGGGAGATGGGATTCCCTGACCCTTTTGTTTCTTAAAGGGGCATGATAGTCACATACGACAAGAAGTTGGTTTTTGAACATTTCGAAAGCATGGTCAATAGTGGGTGACACTTTAATAAATGACCAATCAACGAGGGTAAGGTCATTTAGTAGGGAGTGGAGGCAAAGGGATTTGTATGCTCGCGTGAGGATTGTCCTTTGTGGGTGGTGGTTTGTGGGTCTGTGCACCTTCCTGATCATGTAGACCATATGGTGATCGCTCAAGGAATCAGGAAGGAGGCCAGCTTTAATTATCCTGTGCGGGTGTGTAGTGAGAGCCCAGTCCAGGAGGGAGTGGTTTTGTGTTTTCGGGTTTAAACGTGTGGGTTGATCTATTTGTTGGGAGAGGTTTAGGGATTGAACCCTGCTGCGTAATTTGGAGCAGTCTGTTGCTAGCCAGTTATAGTTTAAGTCACTGAGGATATATAGCTCTCCGGCTGCAGCCATAGCTTTAAGAGAGGCTAGATGGTCAATGATGGAATTTCCAGGTGTAGTAGGGGCAAAGTATATCCCGGCCACATATATCAGGGAGGTGTGTGGCAGAACTAGTTTAATCATCTTAGTTTCCATTTGGGGAGTCTGGCTGGGAATTTGCACAGGGGTGAAATGGAGACTATTTGATATATACATGACCATGCCGCCACCTTTCTTAGTACCTTGGCGGTCCTGTCTGGTTACAGTGTACCCTGAGATGGCTATTTCTGATTCATCATGTTGGGGTTCCAGCCAGGTTTCGGATATGATACAAATGTCAGGTTGGAGGGTTCCAACAGTAACTTGCAGCTCCGGGACTTTATTTAGTAAGCTGCGGATGTTAAGGTGGAGTAGACATAGTCCCATTGGAAGGGTTTGGGGGGTGGGGTTAGGCGATGGGCCAGGGTTTGTTTTGATATCACCCACCAGGAGAAGCAACAGGATGAGATAACGTATGGCAGTGTGCCATGTATTTCTAGACTTAGGTCTGGTACTGGAGATTTGTGAGGTGTGGAGAGAGACAGAAAAAAGCTCCTAGGTTGCATAGGGCAGATAGGCACACAGGGAAAGAGGGGAGATGACTGAGGAGGTTATGAGCCAAGTTCGGGTGAACGTGTGAAAACTGCGCACTGAGGGAGTAGGTAGGGGTAAAGGGGGAGGTGAGATCGAGCTAAAGTGGAGGAGGTCTGGGTTATTTTGGGGCGTATTTGATGGAGGTAGTGATATGAGGGGCATAGCAATGGTTAGCATTGCAATTTGGTAAAGGATCATGTTTGTGTATGTAATGAATGCAGTAACAAACTGGAATTTGGTGTAGCAGCCTCTACTGGGGGGATCTGATAACCTGCAGATCTGAAAGTGGACTAATAGGTTTTGGAAGAGTCACCTGACCTCACAGCTGCCTATAAATTAGAGTGCCGAACAAGGGTGGTGGTGGTGGTGGTGGGGGCGGCGGGGCCAGAATCACAGCAGAGCAGTATCAGTGTGATGTACTGAGCTTCAGCTCAGCCAAGGATTAATTGGTAGAAGTAGGGCCAAAATCAAACAAAGGAGCCCTGTCCTGGCTCTTCCGAATCACTGCCTCATACCCTGTATGTCTTCGGGGGGTTCAAATTCTGCGTCCCGGGAGAGCTCCAGTAAAGCCCTCGTGACCGTGGGGATTTCAGGGGGAGGGCAGCAGTCCCCTACCCTCGAGACCCACTGTGAAGGAGAAGAGGAGAGAATTAATTCATAACAGCAGCACGAGGGGCGGAGATTGAGACCAGGTTTGTAATTTTTAAACTGCTGTTTGGAGCTATGGTTTTTTTTTTTTTTTTTTTTTTACTTGAGTTCCCGGTTCATTACACAGAGCAGTTACTATGCTTGCAAAAAGGCAGGCAGTGTGCTAAGAAACAGCCCCGTTGGTAATTACAGCGTAGCGTCTCAAGCAGTGCTCTGCAACCAGCCCCCAAATCATTTCCACAGCCCTTTTATGTATGGTTTTAGCAACAAGCAGTTTACAGTTCCTATACAGGGAGCCTATTGTAGTACAAAAGTGCAGGGAGCAGGTACAATTTGCTTTAGTACTCAGGCTGTAGTCCCTAACAAATGCAAGGAAGTAAAAGTTTTAGTTGTTGCAAAACGAAGTCAGAGCCTATGAAATTCGCTTCCACGCAGGGCAGTGAGCACCGTGCACAGTTTAAACTCCTTAAACAGTACAGGGGAGGTAATTTTTTTGGATTTTGTTTTTTTGAATTCAACAGTCTGAAGCTTAGGAAATTAGATGCTATGCATGGAAATGAAACTCAGAGCTCAGTTTAACACTCCTTAAGATCAAAATACAGAAAGCACACAGGCTGTAGCCCCTAGCAAATACAAGGAAGTAAAAGTTTAGTTGTTGAAAACGAAGTCTAGAGCCTATGAGATTCGCTCCTGAGCAGGGCAGTGAGCACCGTGCACAGCTCAAACTACTTATCAAATACAGGGGAGGAATTTTTTGATTTTCCTTTTTTGAATCCGCAGTCTGAAGCCTATGAAATTAAATGCTATGCAGGGAAACGATCTCAGTGCTCACTTAAAAGACCTTAAAATCAAATACAGGGAAAGTAAAAGTTTTACTTTTTTCTTATTTTACACAGTAAAAAGTGAATGAAAATCAAGAGCTATACAGGGAATTGAGTACACGGTCACTCTTAAAGTACTGTGCCAGTTGTGTCTTTTTTTAGATATTTCAGAGGAAAGAAACAATTTTAAGGTAATTAAAAAGAGTCTGTAGATCTACGCCGACTGCAGTGCCTTTACGAATCATGGCAGAGCAGTATCAGCGCGATGTACTGAGCTTCAGCTCAGCCGAGGATTAATTGGTAGAAATGGCACCAAAATCAAACAAAGGAGCCCTGTCCTGGCTCTTCCGAATCGTTGCCTTGTACCTTGTATGTCTTCAGGAGGAGTTCCAATTCTGCGTCCCAGGAGAGCTCTAGTAAAGCCCTCACGACCATGGGGGTTTCAGGGGGAGGGCAGCAGTCCCCCACCCTCGTGACCCACTTGTATGTCTTTGGGGGGGTTCCAATTCTGCATCCTGGGAGAGCTCCAGTAAAGCCCTTTCGACCGTGGGGGTTTCAGGGGGAAGGCAGCAGTCCCCTACCCTCACAACCCACTTGTATGTCTTTGGGGGGGTTCCAATTCTGTATCCTGGGAGAGCTCCAGTAAAGCCCTCGTGACCGTGGGGGTTTCAGGGGGAGGGCAGCAGTCCCCTACCCTCACGAGGACATCTTGATTACTGGTGGTCCCTGTAAACTTTTAGGAATTTATTTTGGGGTTGGTGTTATGGCTATGTATAATTGGGAGTACTGTTTAAACAAAGGGAGAGAGTGGGTAAGTCACTGGAATGTGTGGAAGATGAGTAAATGGAAGAGGGTGTTCTTGATAAATTCCTTTCTTGTGCCAATGTTTTTATTTCTTAGTCATGTTTATTTAATCCCCAGAAGCTTAGAAACTAAATGGATGGAATGTTTCTTTTCCAGTCTCGGGGGGAGTAGGCTAAATCCAATTAAAAGGAATGTTTTATACTTGCCCATTAAGGATGGAGGGGTGGGTATGCTTAATCCTTTGGTGTGTTCTTTTACAGTGTTTCTTTATTCAAATTTGGCAATATTGATCAAGCAGATGAGGAAGCCATGGGATATTTGGGTTAGTGGGGAGTTAAAGGACATTTTACAAGAATGGGAAGAAGGGGTATTTATCCATAAAAATAAAAGGAGATACCACTTAATGGTGAATTGGGGGGTGTTTTTTGATTATATAAAGAAATAGAATATTGGTAAGGGGCACGTAGCACAGCTATCTCGAAAAAGTATGCATAATGTTATTATGGAGCAATTTTTCACTGAGGTACCGTTTTCACATTTGTCAGTCGTAGAGAAGAAATAGGTTCTCTGGAGACTTGGAGACAAATGTCTTCCACAGAAAATGTAGGATATAGCTTGATTGGGTGCACATTATAGAATAAATGCTAGAGAGAATCATAAACATAAGGCGGTAGTTGATCGTTTTTGCTTACGTCCCTGCTGCATAACACAAGTGGAGACAATGGATCATTTGTATTTCGACTGTTCCTTTATTCAAGATTTTTGGGATGAGATGAAAGAAAGATGGAAGGGGTTTCCTGTACATTGTCTTACATCCCAGCAATTATATTATGGTATTTATGTTGGGCTGTGGATACAGTTTCATGGGGGCACTCTGCAGATCCTGATGGTTGTGTGTTTGTATTGGATATGGCAGACAAGATGTGCTTTTATTTTTCAGCAAAAACAAACTTCTGCTTGGGACCTGCTTCTGATAATACAACAGGAATCATGGGTCTTGAAAAACAAGGAGTTACTGACATTGGATTCTGACACTTTTCAACTATATTGGACAAAGCTGGACTTCATTTGATATTTGTTTTAATTTCTGATCTCCTTTCCTTTGTTTTGAAGTTTTTATTAGTATCTATGGGGTATTTTGATTGGGTATACGTTTTTTTTTGTTTCAAGTTGGGGGTGGTGAGGGGTTTTATTTGGTCTATGAGTCCAGTATGAAATATTATTTGGTTTAAGTTTTGGTATTTTTTTGAAATGCTCTGTTGTATTATTCTTGTATGCGGCTTGTCCTTTGAGTTTCTAAATAAATGATTCCCCTACTCTTTTGGGGGGGGGGGCAGTCTATGTTAGTTTTGGGCACCAAATTATTATTTGATAGCAAGGAATGACTGGAATACTTATTTCATTTAGTTTTAACTTTCTTTGTTTATGATTTGTACATTGTTTAGTGTGTATTAACACTGTTTGTAACTATTTGTTTTGTTGAAGTTATAATAAAAATTCCCCTACTCTTTTCAAGAGGTGCCATGGGATCTTTAACGTCCACTTGAACAACCACCAGAACAGGCAGACAGGACCTCGGTTTAACATCTCATCTGAAAAACGGCACCTCTAGAGTGCAGCACCCCCCCTCATGCTGCATTCCAGTGTCAATACTGGGATAGTAACCCAAGTGCCTGGTGTGTGAATAGAACCCACAGTCTTCTAATCTCCCGGCCTCAGAAGCGAGTCTGCTACCTGCTAAGCAACTGACACTGATAGCTTAAGCTACAAAGGAACTAAGATTAGCACAGGGGATAAGGGAAGGTGAAAAGGAGAAAAGAAGCAGTAAAGAGGGGTATGTTAGAACCAAGAAGGAGGGGGATGGGTGGAAAACAGTGAAGAGCAGGCAGAAGCACTGAATGACTACTTCAGTGCTGTCTTCAAAAGGGAAAAGGACGGACCAATGCTGCAGGGGAAGACTGGGGTAAGCATGGGTGGAGATGAGACAGATAAGGTAATCGATGAGGACAGGGTCTTAAAAGGACTCAGGACCCTTAGCATGGACAAGGCACCTGGCCCAGATGGCTTGTACCCGAGGGTCCTAAGGTAACTGGCAGAGGTACTGACAGCCCCCCTAGTGGACCTGTTTAACACCTCACAGGTGACGGAGTGCATGCGATGGGACTGAAGACGAGCACATGTGGTGCCACTCCACAAGAGTGAGCTCAGACACAAGCCTGATGAACTACAGGCCAGTCAGCCTAACCTTCATTGTAGGCAAGTTAATGGAGACCATTCTTAAAGAAAGGCTAGTGAATGTTCTGGAGGTTAACTGGTTCCAAGACACTAGGCAGCAAGGGTTTTCTTGGGCAGATCCTGTCAGATGAACACGCTAGACTTTTTTGACTGGGTCACTATGTCAGTGGACAAGGGTCAGGCGGTGGATATCCTATACCTGGACTTCAGTAAATCCTTCGGCTCCATGCCACATGGAAGGTTACTCGGCTAGCTGGTCAACCTGGGAGTCGGGGACAAGCTGCAGGGGTGGGGAAGAAGTTGGTTGCAAATAAAAACTAGATGATGATAGGGGGTAATTATCCAAGCCTAGGTTTGTGACCAGTGGGGTCCCACAGGGCTCAGTACTTTATAATAGCTTTATTGGAGACAAAGCAGAGGGGGTCTGTGGCAAATTCTGCCTGTTTGCAAATGATACTAGGCTCTGTGGGACAGTGGACATGGAGGAGGGGAGACAGGAGCTCAGGGAGGACCTGGTCAGGCTAGAAAGGTGGTCTGGCATATGGCAGCTGGGATTTGGTGCCAAAAAATGCAGGGTCATGCACCTGGGGGCAAGGAACCTGAGGGCCAGCTACTATCTGAAGGGGGAGCAGGTGTCCAGCAAGGAGGAGGAAAAAGATCTGGGGGTGATAGTCAGGAGGTACATGAAAGACTCTGCACAGTGCCAGAAAGCAGAAGCCAAAGTGAATAAAATACTGGGATGCATCACGAGAGGAATCACTTCCACGAAAGGAAGAGGTCATTCTGCCCTTGTACAGGTAGTTGGTGAGGCCACATCTGAAGTACTGTTCATAATACTAGTGCCCTTATTTGAAGAGGGACATCCAACTGCTGGAGGGGTCCAGTGAAGGGCACCCAAAATTATCCAGGGCATAGGGAGCAACCCATATGAGGAGAGGTTGAAGGAGCTCAATATCTACTCCCTAGAGGACAGAAGGGAGAGGAGGAGGAATATGATAGAAACCTTAAAGTACCTTTAAGATATGAACAAGGTTGAAGAAGAGTACATCTTTAATTTGAAAAGGGAGGAGAAATAAAGGGGGCACAGTCTGAAACTTGTTGGGGTAGATTTAAAAGGGAAATAAGAAGGCACTTTTTCACAGAGAGGGTGGTGTCAAAATGGAATGAGCAACCAGAGGAGGTGATATCCTTAAACACAGTAGGGAGTTTTAAAAAGGGGTGGGACAGGGTAAAAAAGAGAGTTGCAACAGGAGGGAGGGTGGGTAGAGGGGGAATATGAGGGTAGGCGGGCGGCAGCCCCAGTAAAATGGATTGGGCTGTACGATCGAGCAGACTAGATAGACCATTGTGGACTACTGCTGGCAAATTTTCTTATGTTTCGAATATGTGTGACATCATAGAGACATGGTGGGGACTAAAAGTGGAAAGTTGGCATACGTGGATGCAAGTTATTGTATATAGGAAGGATAGGGAAGGTAGAAGGGAGTGTGGAGCGGCATCATTTGGCTATGAGGAAATAGATTCTGGGATAGTGTGAGAAGAAGACACAGGAGTGGAAGGTGTATGGGTTTATTTATTTATTGAAGTGTTTCACCAGGAAACGACATACTTTGCTGAAATAGTTCATTTCCAGAAGTGTCCTGGGGGGAAGGGGGTTGGGAACAAATTCAATATAAAGTCATACAAAAAAGTGTAAAAATACAGATTGAACAATTGAGACAAAATACAGATATAAGGCTTTGAAAGGGATCAGTAGTACTGTTATTCAGGATAATTTATACACCGCAGGCCCAATAGAAAAAGGCAGATTTCTGCATGAATGGATAAACAGCAGATGCTACAGAGGTGATGTGATACAGATGGGGGACTTTAACCATCTTGGGATATGCTGAGCAAACAACATATACAGTAAAAGCACAACATTGGTCGGCAGATGAGGACCACTTGGCCCATGCAGTCTGTCCGTTTTGTCCCAGCCTGTACTGGCACTGCAGACCTTAACAGATTTCTGGCTATCCCTCCCCCCGGCATTTCTACCAAGATTCATTTATACCTATCCAATGCATGACTGAAGTCCATCATGGTTTGTGTCCCACCACTTCCACAGGAAGGCCTTCTGTCATCCATCACCCTTTCAGTGAAGAAGTACTTCCTCACATTCCTCCTAAATTTCCTCCCTTCCAGCTTCATAGCATTCCCCCTTCTTCTTGTGCCCCCTTTCTTCTGAAAAATACTTCCCTCCTGTACCTTATTATCACCTGTGAGGTACTTTTAGGTCTCTAGCATGTCCCCCCTCTCCCTTCTCTCTTTCAGAGTGTACATATTTAGATCCCTCAGTCTCTCTTCATAGGGCTTATAATGCAGCCCCTGCACCATTTTAATTTTCCTCCTCTGGACAGCCTCCTCCCTGCATATGTCTTTCTTGAGATGTTGTCTACAAAACTTGAAACAGTACTCCAGGTGGGGGTCTCACCAGTGATTGATGCAGTGGTATCACCACCTCTCTCCTTCTGCTGATCAGTCCACCCCCATGCACCCCATCATTCCACTGGCCCTGCCCACTGTCTTGCCGCACTGTCTTGCCACCTTAAGGTCATCAGATATGATAATATCAATATTCAGTACCTATCCTGTTTGGTGACCATCAATACTTCTTCCCCCATTTTATGCACCATCTCTGGGTGTCTGTGCCCTACTGTAGGTACATGATTTTGTACTTTTTGCATTGAAACCCAGCTGCCATACCCTTGACCACTCTTCAAGTTTCCTCAGGCCCCTACTTATTCTCTCCACTTCTTCTACCCTATCCCCTATTCCAAATTTTGGTGACATCTGCAAAGAGGCATACCTTTCCTTCCAGTTCCTCTGCAATGTTACTTATAAAGACATTGAGGACTGGTCCCAGTACCAAGCCCTGAGGTACCCTGCTGGTAATTTTTTCCTCATTAAAAGGAGTACCATTTATCACCATCCTCTGTCGTCTATCCATCAACCAGTTCCATACCCAGTCTACCACCTTGGGTCCCACCCCTAAACCACACAGTTTGTTTATCAGCCTCCTATGAGGTACAGTGTCGAAGGCCTTGCTGAAGTGTAAGTGGGCCTCCTCCACCCTCATCTATTGCCCTGGTCACAAGGTCGAAGAAATCAATCAGGTTCATCTGACATGACTCCCCCCCCAATCCTTGTTGCCTCAGGTCTTGTAACCCACTAAATTCAAGATACCCCACTCGTCTTTCTTTTAAAAGTGTCTCCATTGACAGCCCGGTGGCACCGAGGGTTGAGACACTGGACTCCACACCTCATGTCACGCTGGTGACCAGGGTTCAGATGCAAGCCTGGGTCACCAGGGGTTGGCAGGGGAGGGATAGGATCGAGTGTCCACAGGACTGCTCTCCTATCCCAGGGAGCGATCCAGGGTACCACTGGTCTGTAGTGGCCCCTGGTGATGACCGGGGGGGCACTGTTAGAGCGATGGCAGCAAGGGGGGCGAGTGCAGCAGACGTCGGCACGTCTTGCCTTGGATGTCATTGCACATCTGCACTCGGCAAGGGGTGTAAATCAAAGGTGGAATCATGGTGGAGTGATAATCTCGGTGGCTGATGGCCGTGCCCGGCACCCCCCCGGTTCCCGAGAGGATCCTGCCACAGAATGCGAGAGCCCTAATTGGCCAACTCTGTGGGGTGCCAGACCAGGCCGTGGTGGAGGGTTGGCAGCCGGAGATAGTGGAGATCCGTGCCATCAAAGGAAGGAGGTACAAAATAGAAATGAGATTAAAAAAAAAAGTGTCTCCATTAACTTTCCCATCACTGATGTTAGTCTGACCGGACTATAGTTGCCAGCTTCCTCCCTGCTGTTGCTCTTGTGAAGTGGGACTACATCTTACATCCTCCAGTCCTTTGAAACCACTCCTGTTTCCAGTGAGTTGTTGAATATGGCTGTCAGACATGCAGTCAGTACCTTCTGGATCTCCTTCAGCACCCTTGCATGTATCCCATCTGGCCTCATAGCATTATCCACTATCAGATTCACAAGTCCTTTCAGGACTCTTTCCTCCTTGAATGGACTTGTATCTATTTTCTCCCCACCCTCAGTGTTCCTGCTGCTTCTATGCAGCTTGTCCACCTCTCTCTTCACTGTGATGGCTTTCTTCTGATCCTTCTTTGCAGAGTCTTCCCTTGCCCATCTTACCCTCACAATACCTCCTCTTGTCTTCCACTTTTTTGCTTATGTATCTAAAAAAGGTCTTATCCCCTTTTGTTGTCACTTTGGCTATCCTTTCCTCTGTTTATGCCTTTGTGACACTCACTGCCTCCCCTGCTTTCCTTTGTCTTTCCTGGCACATTTCCCCATGCTCTTCCTTCTGTGTCTCCTTGTACCACTTAATGCCCCCCTTTTAGACTTTACCTTCACAGCCACTTCCCTCAAGAACCATAGTGGTCTCTTCTTCCTCCTGTTTTCATTCACTTCTTTAGTGCAGAGGTTTGTTGCCTTCACTATGCAATCCCTTAATCTGGCACACTGTTCCTGCATCCCATCCAGGTAATCCCCCCCACTTGGTCGTCTTTCAGGCATTCATGAATTTTTTTTTTTTAAATACATCCTCTTGAAGTCCAGTACCCTCATCCTTGTGTGGTTTGTCTCTGCCACCATCCCTTATGTTAACCCACACTGTATGGTGATCACTGGTCCCCAGGTGGCATCCCACCTTGAAGTCTGCAACACTGTCTGTGTTTGTGAGCACCAGGTCCAGAACTGGCCCATCATGGCTACTGGGAATTAAGGAAGGAGTTCATAAGGGCAGTTAATAATTGCTTCCTGGTGCAATCAGTGGAGGCACAAATTAAAATAGAGCCACTGACCTGGACTTAGTATTGACAAACAGGGAAGATTAGATACAGGAGATGAAAACCCACAGTGGATTAGAAGATAATGATCATGCTACAGTGGACTCCATCGTGATGCATTGTTGAACAGGAGGTAGGAGGACAAGAATGTGGTGCTTGATAAGATCAGATTTTAAGATGTTAATGGGGATACTACAGAATGTGGACTGGAACAAAGAACTGAGGAATAAGGGATGCACTGAGCTAGTGGGAGAGGTTCAAGGAAATATTACACTTGGTGCTGGAAGGGTATGTAACAGGAGAAAAAAAGGGCAAATACAACACTGATATGGCCAACAAAGGATATTATAAGAATGATCAAATATAAGAGGGTAGCATACAGGGTCAGGAATCAGAACAAGTAGGGTCTGTGCATGTCTAAGGTCATGAAAGACAAATGTAAGTGGTTGGTAAGGAGGGCTCATTCAAGGATGGAATAGAACTTGCAGTATCAAGGGATAAAGGGGCTAAGAAGCAGAAATTCTTCAGTTTTGTAAGGGACAAAAAAAGAGATCACAGAGAGTAGGTCCAACTAAAGCACAGGATAGGTCTGGGATAATATAGGACCGAGTTGAGATAGCAAGTGAACTAAACAAAAACTTTTTATTAGTTTTTAACGCCGAGAAAGAGGAAGAGGTGGGAAGCAGGGAGGAGGAGGTAGAAGGGGGATCACAAGAAAAAAGGGTACAGTCTCATGGATCTGAAAGTGATAGTGAATAGTGAATAGGGAATTAAGAGGGTTAGATGTTAACAAATCCACAAGGGTTGGATGGTTTCTATCCAAGAAGTCTGAAATGGTAGCAAATGAGGTAACAACACGACTAACCACCTTTTGTAATTCAGCCCTTAGGTACACAATGGTTTTTGAGAATTGGAGACAGGCTGACATGGTGGTGTTGCACAAGTGGCAGGAGAGATGACACAAGGATCTAAAGACTGATAAGCTTAACATTAGTACTGTAGGTAAAGTGCTGGAGAGTGCCCTGAAGGAAACATTTCATGAGTTCATGCAAGGAAGCAGGATATACAAGGAAAACCCTCCTGGTTGGGCCCAGGGTATAGGAATTGTAATAGAAACATGGAAACATAGAATTTGATGGCAGATAAGGACCGCTTGGTCCACCCAGTCTGCCCATTTCCCTACCTACTGGATAAGCTGCAGATCCTAGTTAACCAGCAGCCTACTTCTTCTTACCCCCAACCCCCAGAATTGCCTTATGACTGTCCTATGCATGCTTGAATTCCACCACTGATTTTGACTCCACAACCTCCTCCGGAAGGCCGTTCCATGCATCCACAACCCTCTCTGTGAAAAAATACTTCCTTAAATTACCTCTGAGATGCCCCTCTATCTTCAAATTCTGCCCTCTTGTTCTTGCACACCTCTTTTTGAAAGATGCTACCCTCTTGGACTTTGTTGATTCCCTTGAGGTACTTGAAAGTTTCTATCATGTCCCCCCTCTCCCTCCTTTCCTTGAGGCTATACATATTAAGCTACTTAAGTCTCTCTTCATATGTCTTCTGGTGCAGACCCTGCACCATTTTAGTTGCCCTCCTCTGGACAGCTTCCATCCTGTCTATGTCTTTGTGGAGATTGGGTCTCCAGAACTGCACACAGTACTCCAGATGGGGTCTCACCAGCTGTCTGTACAGAGGGATAATAACTTCCTGTTTTCTACTGGTGATGCCTCTCCTATGCATCCCAGGAACCCCAGCCCTCCTTGCTGCCTCTCATTGCTTGCCCACCTTTAGGTCATCTGATATGACTACCCCAGGTCCCTTTCCATTTTTGTTGTTGTTAGTATCTCACCCCATTGTGTACTCTTCCCTGGGTTTTGTATCCCAGGTGCATTACCTTGCACTTCTTAGCATTGAATCTAAGCTGCCATACATTTGACCATTCCTCTAACCTTGCCAAGTCCCTCTCATCCTTTCCACCCCACCCTGTGCATCAACTCTATTGCAGATCTTAGTGTCATCTGCAAAGAGACATACTTTCCTTCCAGTCCTTCTGCAATGTCGCTATAAAGGCATTGAAGAGGACCGGTCTCATACTGAACCCTGCGGCCCCACTAGTAACCTCCTTTCTTCTGAGTGGACTCCATTTACTATTACTCTCTGTGTCCTATTCTCCAGCCAATTCTTTACCCAGGCTGTCATCTTGGGACCCACTCCCAGGCTGGCTAACTTGTATATTAATCTTTGTGTGGGACTGTGTCAAATGCCTTGCTAAAGTCTAGGTAGGCCATGTCCACAGCCCCTTCCTGATCTACTACTTTGGTCACCCAGTCAAAGAAATCTATCAGATTTGTCTGGCATGACCTTCCCGATGCGAATGAATGCTGCCTAGGGTCCTGTGCCCCTCTGGCCTCTAGATACTCGACAATTCTTTCCTTCAGAAGTGATTCCATCATTTTCCCTATCACTGAGGTTAAACTAACAGGTCTGTAGTTTCCTGCTTCTGCCTTGCTCCCACTTTTGTAAAGGGAATCACATCTGCCCTCCTCCAGTCCTCGGGTACCACCCCATCCTCCCATGATTTGTTAAAAGGGTAGTCAGTGGTGTCACTAGTTCTACCCTTAGCTCTTTTAGAGTTCTGGGATGAATCCCATCAGGCCCCATTGCTTTGTCCACCTTCAGTTTTAAGAGTTCTTTCAGAACCCTTTCTTCTGTAAATGGGCTGGTATCAACTTCTGTATCCAGAGTGTTACTACTGTTTGTTTTATGTACCTCCCCCTCATCATTTGTAAATACTGAGCAAAAATATTTGTTTAGTATCTCTGCCTTTTCACAGTCTCCCTCTGCCCACCTCCCTCCCCTTTATTAAGCCTCACTATCCCTCCCTTGGTCTTCCTTTGCTCCCTGATGTACCTATAAAAGGTTTTATCCCCCTTCTTAACTGAGTTGGCTATCTTTTCCTCGGTTTGGGCCTTTGCTGTTCTGACTGCCTTCCCAGCCTCCTTTTGCTTTAACTGATACAGTTCTCTGTCCTGCTCCTTCTGCGATTCCTTGTACTTCCTGAATGCTTTCTTTTTCTCTTGAACCTTCACTGCCACTTCCTTTGAGAACCATAGTGGTTTCTTACATCATCTTGTTTTGTTTATTTGCTTCACACAAAGGCTCGTTACCTCTGTGATGGCAGTTTTTATTATTCCCCATTGTTCTTCCACCCCTCCTTCCTGCCCATTTGCTAGTGCATTCCTTAGGCACTCACCCATTTTGGCAAAGTCAGCCCTCCTAAAGTCCAGTACTTTTGTCTTTGTATGGCTTGACTCTATTGCTGTGTTTATTGTGAACCATACTGTTCTATGGTCGCTAGTTCCCAGATGGCTACCCACTTCTACATCTGTGATCCTCTCTCCATCTCCATTTGAGAGAATCAAGTCTAATATTGCTCCCTCTCGAGTGGGCTCCAGTACTAGTTGTCTAAGGCATGCCACCTGTAGGGCATCTAGAATAACTGCACTCTTGAAGTGGCAGCTGCAACTGCACTGCAGTTAACATCTGGCATATTCAGATCACCCATCAGCAATATCTCCCTTTTCTGCCATTCAGTATACTTTCTATCATTTCCCTGTCCATTTCCTCCCCTGAGAAGGATCTGTATCTAACCCTGTGCGATTGTGGTGCCATTGCCTGTCTCAAATTTACCACAGTGCTTCTTCTCCTCCCTGTTTACTGTTTTGTTCTGTTGCTTTTATTCCTTCCCTTATGTAAAGAACTACTCCTCCTCCTCTTTTACCCTCCCTGTCCCTCCTGTAGACAGTGTATCCTGGTATGTTTATGTCCCAGTCGTGTGGTTTGTGTGTACCATGTTTCTGTGACTGCCACGATATCCAGATGTTCCTCCTCCATCAAGGCCACTAATTCAGGAAGCTTGTTACTCAGACTATGGGCATTAGTACTCATTGCTCTCCATTTTTGATGGCTTTACCTTCTGTTGCAGCATCCCCCACTGACCATTCTACCTCAGTCTTTTTCTCATTTAGTACCCTGTTTTGTAGGGAGAGGCTGGGATTTTCCTGTTGCTTGTCAGTGCCTCCCGCTTTGGCTAGTTTAAAAGCTTGCCAATGAAGCATTTAAACCGATTGCTCAAAAGACTTGCTCCCTTCCTGGACAGATGCAGACAATCCTGCCAGTATAGGCTGGTGTCCCTCCAGGTGGAACCCCAGTCCCCAATGAAGCCAAACACCTGTACTCCACACCATTTTTTCAACCATTCATTAAACTGCATGGTGCCAATTACCCTCGCCTCCCCCATGCTTTTGACAGGCAGCACCTCTGAGAAGGATACTGTGTGTGCTACTTGTCTTAGGTCCCTCCCAAACTCTGCAATGTCCTCCTGCACTGCTCTAATCTCATGATGAGTCAAGTCATTTGTCCCTAGATGGACAATTATGTCCAGCTCAGAATCCCTTGCAGCTGTTCTCGTGATCCTGAGGATGCGCTTCCTGTCACTCCAAGCCATGGCACCAGGCAGGCACCTCACTTCATTTTTCCCAGCTCCCCCCAGTTCTAAACCCCTAATAATTGAGTCTCCCACCAGGAGCTGCTTCTTTTCCCTGTGGTGTCCTCTGCCTCCTTCCTGTGGGCCTCCCTTGTGACAGTTATCAGTCTTCTCTGCGGGTGCATCCATAGGGGAGCTATGCTCCCCCAGAATGGTGTATGGATAGAGGAGTGGAACAATTGACTGGGTGTGCCTCTGTTCCACCCTCCTCACCCTCCATGAGCCCACTGTGGTCCAACTGCTGTGCTCTTCACAACCTCTGAGGTAGTGGTGGTGGCGCTAGTGCTCCCTGGATGGGGAGGTTCCCTTCCTACTGTCCAGTGTGGCCTGGGGGAAGGTTTCCTTACTACTGTCCAGTGCAGCCTGAAGACGGGCAACTTTCTCCCTCAGGGCAGATAGTTGTCTGCAAATAGGGCAGCATCTCCCGGAAGACTGCTGCCCCATAGCCATTACATTGCACTACTCCCCACATGTTTATCTAGTTTTTTTATTGTATTTGTGTGTGTGTGTGTGCACGCACGCAGTGTGTGTGATTTGTTATATAGAAATATATATATTATACAATGTATGTTTATATTGTCAGTGCAGTGTGCTAGAAAGGATATGACAGTGAAATGCACCTTGCACTTGAGGAAATGATGTCAGAACCTCAGGTATAAAGGAACTATTTCAGGGGTGGGTGGGTGAGGGGTGGGAAGGGTTGGGCCTAAACTGTGTCCTCACAAAACAATCAACTAAAAGCTCTCACCCACTCTGATGATGAGTACCTTCCTGTCAGCAAGATACCCTACACAACAATTTGACAGAGAAAGTACCCTGCTAATCAAACAGAGAAAATCCAGACATCCAAGTCAGACACAGGTAAACCTCTCAGCCCCAAACAGCCTGGTGGTTTGTTAGCCACAAAGGAAAATCAAATATGCAGTTATTTCAGCCCTTCTGAGGATGCTGACAAGATAAGCAGTTTAAAACCCCCTTCCTGAATTAAAAACTAAAACAAACACAAAGCAATACCACTTTAAAAGTGAGGAAAACTTCTCTCAGATGTAAACCCACCAAAAGTTGCAAAATATATTGATGCAGATTCTCACAGAATTCTATTAATCAGTCCAGTTAGCCACAAAGGAAAATCATATATGCAGAAGATAAGCAGTTTTAAAAAACCCCTTCCTGAATTAAAAACTAAAACAAACACAAAGCAATAGCACTTTAAAAGTGAGAAAAACTTCTCTCAGATGTAAACCCACCAAAAGTTGCAAAATATATTGATGCAGATTCTCACAGAATTCTAGTAATCAGTCCAGTTAGCCACAAAGGAAAATCAAATATGCAGAAGATAAGAAGTTTTAAAAAACCCCTTCCTGAATTAAAAACTAAAACAAACACAAAGCAATAGCACTTTAAAAGTGAGAAAAACTTCTCTCAGATGTAAACCCACCAAAAGTTGCAAAATATATTGATGCAGATTCTCACAGAATTCTAGTAATCAATCCAGTTAGCCACAAAGGAAAATCAAATATGCAGAAGATAAGCAGTTTTAAAAAAAACCTTCCTGAATTAAAAACTAAAACAAACACAAAGCAATACCACTTTAAAAGTGAGGAAAACTTCTCTCAGATGTAAACCCACCAAAAGTTGCAAAATATATTGATGCAGATTCTCACAGAATTCTAGTAATCAGTCCAGTTAGCCACAAAGGAAAATCAAATATGCAGAAGATAAGCAGTTTAAAAAAAACCCTTCCTGACCTAAAAACTAAAACAAACACAAAGCAATACCACTTTAAAAGTGAGGAAAACTTCTCTCAGATGTAAACAAGTGAGAGAGAGATTAGTTACAGATATTTCGTCCCAAATAGTATATCCCACGCAGCTTCTCAGTTGTTTCCAAGCACTTCTGTACACAACTTGGAAGAAGATGGACTTCTGCCTCAAACAGGATCACACCACTAGTTTATAGTAATTGAATAATGCTGAAATGCTCTAGCTAGACAAATGGCTGTGATGCTGAGCTCTGACTTGTGAAGACAATCACCCCCACCTCAGGCTATGTTTGGCATCCAATTACAAACTGCAGCTTTTGCTATTTTGAATCACACAACCCCACCAAAAGTTGCAAAATATATTGATGCAGATTCTCACAGAATTCTAGTAATCAGTCCAGTTAGCCACAAAGGAAAATCAAATATGCAGAAGATAAGCAGTTTTAAAAAAAACCTTCCTGAATTAAAAACTAAAACAAACACAAAGCAATACCACTTTAAAAGTGAGGAAAACTTCTCTCAGATGTAAGTAAGAGAGAGAGAGAGAGAGAGAGAGAGAGAGATTAGTTACAGATATTTCATCCAAAATAGTAAGACTACTCACTTTCCTAGAGAACGTGGCCTGGGAGATGGGCAAACGTAGACAGGTTGATGGGAGGGAGTATGGTGTAGTTTAGTGGCTAAAAGCACTAAGCTGCAAACCTGGAGAACTGGGTTTGAATCCCTCAGCTACCACTTGCATACTGTGTGACCAGGATCAAGTCACTTAACTTCTCTGTGCTCCCAGGATACACATGGAAACAAGTCTCAGCTTAGTGCATTTTTCTTGTCCACAAATTGTAAAATAAAAAAATAAAAAATGTGGGAAATTCTGAATTTAAGTAGAGAATTTGCAAGTACCACACTGAAAACTGATTGGGAAATTTTACAGATTGGGGATGCCATGTGATCGAGTTAAGTGGCATGAGAGCTGGTTCAAGGATAGGATGCATAGGGTATCTGTGGGTGGTTAGGCGCCTGAGTGGGTAGGGGCTGGCAGTGGGGTACCACAGTTTTGTTTTCTTGCCTCATTCATTTTCTATTTTGTGTGTGTGTGTTATCTTGTTATCTCCCCACCACTCATCCATCCACTCCTTGGGGCTGCCTAGGGGCCCAGACCAGCCTAGTAGTCCTCTCCTGACAGCCTGCTGCTTAATCTGATTCTCGTGCACTGGGTACACCCGATGTATCCTTTCATCGGGGGGCCTCCCCTCCCCTGGGCCCTTAGAAGAGGAGAGAGACTGGGATTCGATCTTGATTCGAACACGGGGATGGCAGGGCAGCCGGAGAGGGCATTCTGCTGGGGCTTCATGGCAGAGAGGACCCAGAGACCATCATCCAGTTGACTGAGTGGTCAGTTTTCCTGGTTTTTCCATCCTCCCTCCCACAAGGCAGCTAGACACATGTGGCATCCTGACTTGAAATACCACAGGGCATGGTTACCCATGCTGCAAAGTTCGCCACCACTATGGTGCACCAGGAACCACTCGAGAGCAATGCAGGCTCATTCCCCCCCAAGGGAGGAGAGCATTCAACAGATACTCTGAACCCTCCCAGGTGGACTTCACTTCTGCCATCCTGGGCTCAAATGCAAACCCAGGTCACCAGCATGCCGAGCGATCACCCATCACTCGGTGCCATGGAGCCGGCTTATTCATTTTCAATATATATATCTGTTCAGAGTTGAGTGCGTATGTTTAAAACATAGCAAGATGCACTAAGATAAGGATAATTGTAGTAACATGGGAGGATGTCACTGGACTACAGGAGTACCAGACCATAATGATAGGGAGTGTTATAAGGGGGTTCTATAGTAGGAGGAAAGAGGTAACACTACCTCTCTGTAGAACACTGATAATGACATATATAGAATACTGTGCACAGTTCTGGAGTCAAAGGAAAGACAAAGACAGGCTGGAGGTGATTCAGCATAGAGTAACTAATATGATTCGGGGCCAACTGGGCATCCTACAAGAAAAGACTTCTTACACTGAACTCACTGGAGGTCAGAAGGAAGAAGGGAGGCATGATACTGTAGAGATCCTCAAGTTCCTGACATGAATGAATAAGGTAAACTGTGAGGAACTATTCAGCAGGGGTGGTGAGTCAAAAATACTGAGACATGAAAGGAAGCTGATGAGGGGGAGATTCAGGAGGGATGTGCCAATGTTTTACTTTATAAAGAGGGTGGTTCAACAATGGAACAGCCTACTAGCTGATTTGGTGGGTGCAAAAACCATCAGTGGTTTCAAGTGTGAATAAGAGATTAACAGTTACTCAGAGTGGTAGCAGTAAGGCAGAGGGTAAAAGGAGGAAGTTGGGGTATAAATCCCACTTAGACATTACATCCTAGGGTACTGTAGCAGAGGGTATAACAGGGAAAACTGCATGATGTTTTTCTCTTGACATTGACTATGTTTCTATGATCTAGATAAATTCCAACAATGGGAAGACAAATGCAGAGTATGACTTTTCATGTGAGGAAGTGTAAGGTAATGCCCTTTGGGCAAAATAATAGTGAATGCTAGTATCCGCTCATTGGGAAGATATTGGAAGTAGTGGAAGAAACAAGGGATCTATTAGAAAGCACATCAAGGGACTGAAAGTTTAAAGCAGTGTACCAAGCTATGCAGGACAGCAAACATGGTCTTGGACAATATATGGTGGAGCATCAATAGCAGATCCAGGGAAGTAATAATGTTACTGTTCTGGACATACGTAAAGACCCATTAGGAGTATTGTGTGCAAGTGTGGTCTCCATACCTATGAAAAGACATGCAGAAGCTGGAGAGGATCCAGTGAAGAGCAACTAGGTTGGTCAGTAGTGTGACAGTTATGCATTATTAGGAGTGATTATCATAATTATAATTTCTGGAACACAGAAGACTGAGCAGGGATAGATTCTAGCATACACACTTATGCAAGGGCAGGGTGAGACTAATAGCATGGAGTTCTGGAAACAATATGGGGAAGGATGGACAAAGAGACATGCCTATGAATTACAAACAAGGGACTTCTTCACAGGCCTGGTAGAAGGGTGTTGGAATGGGCTACCAGCAGAGGTAATGGAAGCAGATATATTATTGGATTCCAACAGAGTTGAATGCATTCATGGGGATAAATAGAATAATGGGATATAGCCACTTTTGTGGTGGGGAGTTGGACTCAATGGACATCGCCTCCTTTTGCTCTAACTAATATAAAATAGTAGTACTGAGAAATGTGTATAAAATCATTATTCAGGAAGTAATGTTCACACTAACAATGTGGATGCATGGTTCAAGTTATATTCTATATGCACTGCTATATGTAGGAATAAATTGTGTGTTGTGAAAATTATACTTTAGGGGACTACAATGGACTACATTGTATATAAATTGCATATGGAGATCTTATACCAGTGTTATATTTTGAAAAGCAGCATGTTTTAATTCCTTAACATTCTGTCTGATTTTATTATATAAATTTAGTAAATGTAAATAAAAATGGTGCAGTTCAGATCTTTACATAACATGGGGGCTATAGCTTGAGGTTCAAGGGTTGGGGAATAGCTCCTCCCCATCCTCTACTTAATCCTCAGCGCCTCTGTTGCTCAGCTTCGAGTGTTTTGGAAAACGCCAGTGACTGCTGAGCTGCATGGCTGTTGCGGCTTCTTTTCCTCCCATTTTACCTCTGTTCTTTCTCCCATGCTCTCATTTGTCACCCCTTCCTTGTTGTTCGTTCTCCCCCCTCCTGTGCCTCTGTGTCCTTGTTTTTGTTTCTTCCCCTAATCCCTTCCTCATTTACTCTATTGTTTGTTCCTCTCTGTCATGCCCCCGGCTTTCTTCTCGCCTCCTCCTTCCCCTCCTATTGTCTGTCCCTGGTGCTCCCTCGTACCTTTGGCTATCATTTTTTCCCCCTCTTTTCTTTGGGTTCCGGTGCCTTTGCCTCAACAGCCACCACTCTGTTTTCTGCTGGTACATCCATCTGTGCTCCACCCATCTCATTTTGCTTCTGGGTCTGCTGTCTCCTGCTGCTCCCAGCCTCCACCTATGGACTTCTGCAGTGCCTTCTTGTGCCGCTTTCTCACAGCTGATGGGCCACGTACCTGTTTGCTCCCCAAGCCCACTCCTGGACTGCTACCTGGGCCGGGGAGTGCTTCAGACTGTCAGCACCCCTTTGGTTTGCGGCTTGTCAATGGCCACCTTACTGTGCTTCCCCAACCCCTTTATCTGCTGCTCAGTGGGTTGGGGTACCCTGGTTTGTCCTCAACTGTTTCTCGGTGCCCAAAATACCTTCCGGCAGCATGGCTGGAGCGTCGCTTACTACCTCATCTTCCCAGCCCCATCGGACTCCACTGGGGCTGTGGATTCCTGATCTTGCACTCTGCTGCCTTTCTGTTGGCTCTTCGCACCAATCCCTCCTTTCTGCCTCTCGATTTTCTGTGCCTGTTGTATGGGACATAGACATTTTCAGCCCTCAAACTCAGCAGTACCAGGTGACACATCCTACTTAATGCCACTCCCGGCGCAGAACATTGTGGTCCTCATCATGTTTTCTTGTACTGTGCTTTTTCCTGCAGCAGCAGGAGTAGATCCAGTAGCTTGAAATTTTATGTATCTGCCTTTATCCTGCATTTCTTGAACATTCCCTGTCCAGTCAGCATGTTTTGGATGCCTGCCATTTTGGACATGAACTTGGACCAATCACTAATCATTTCTTCTTTTTTGTGAACTTCAAGTGTTTTCTACATCCTGCTACTACATCTTAGACAAGTAGGCAGTGAGTACAGGTTAAATGACTACTGGGCATTCAGGCAGTCTGTCCATCTTGTACATTCTGTTTTTGTGGTGAGTGAAGAGTTTCAACAGCACCTGTGTTATGTGTCCTTAACTGGAGTGAAAGCTCCTGCCCATCTGGCTAGCCCACTTGGGGGGGGGGGCTAGCTCGACATGCACAATTCTACTCCTTCCTCCAGTGACCAGTACAATAATATGGCTGGCAGTCCCACAGGGGGTCATGCCATCCCAAGTGACCAAGCCCCATGAGGGCAATTGCTCATTGCACAAATGTATTTCCTTCTTCCAAATGGCAGACTCATGTGGGAATCTCACCATCCTTCACTCAAACATTGTAAAATCATGGCGATGGTGGACACCCAGGGAGATCCCGCTATCCCATTCAAATATGCCTGCAAGAGGGCATTGCTCATTGCTCAAAGTGTATTTTCACCTCCCTATGGCAGATCCATTGGGGGAAGGTCTCACCATCCTTACTCAGTCAGTGCAGGACCCGCTGGGGGGTCCCTCAATCCATTTAAACATGCCTGTGAGGGGGCATTGCTTATCCATCCAATAATGTGGTGATGGCGGGTCACGTGGTGTCCCGCCATTCCAAACTAACAGTCTTTCCCTTCTTATCTCAGACCATGTCATACTACAGCAATGGTGGACTCGTGGTGGGGGGGGTCCCGCTATCTCAAGTGAACATGCCCCATGAGGAGGCCTTACTCTTTACTCATACATATTTCCATATCACTAAAGGCAGGCTCACATCAGGGTCTCACTCTCTTTACTGTACCTTGGACTTTTCAATAATATGGCGATGGCGGACCTACGTGGGGGTCCTGCCATCCCTAACAAACATGCTCTATGTTGAGGCATTACTCACTGCTTAAGTATATTTCCATACCATCTACAAGCAGACTCACGTGGGTGTCTCACCCTTCTTACCTCAGATCATACAATATTGCAGCCATGACAGGCCCATGTGTGGGTCCCACCATCACAAAATAAACATGCCCCATGAGGGAGCATTTTTCTTTACTCAACTGCATTTCCATCCTCACCGTGGCAGACCCACATGGTAGTCTCGCCTTCCTTAGTCTGATCACCCGAGACCTACAATATAGTTCAATAATCCAAACTCAACATACAAAGAACCTACGTGGGAGTCCCATGCTCCAGCTAGCCCACTTACAGGTCTAGCTTATTACTTCATTAATTTATTCACTTCCGGTACTGCTATTTAGCTTCTTTCCCATTCCAGTTCCAGCTCTGGTTGTGTATGCCGGACATCTCCGTAGAGTGCACCTGAATTCCTTGACCATCTTGGGGTGCTATCTACCTTCCTATTGAAGTACTTGATTGTACCCTAATGTTTTAAAGGACCCATGACAGCCTCACGCATACCTCTCAACTCATATATACTCCTACCATATGTACATGATACCGCTACCACTTTCTCTGAAAATACCTCCTCATCGTTTCTCATCCAGCCATCTCACCATCTATGATATTTTTGTCCCATGAAATCTGCAGTTTTGGTGGGCATTCCACTAGCTGGGCAAACAATACATGTACATTCTGCACCTTCCTCTTTACCACTCGCGATGCTTTCATCATCCAGCCTGACAACCTCGATGGCCTCACTGGCAATTCCATTCAACTCATCCAGTCATTCCTCATGGGATTCTCCTGGTTCAGTTTGGCCTCCATTGGGACCTCCAATGCCACATGTTTTTCCCTGTATTCAGCCACTTCTTCATATGCTCCTGTACCTGCTGTTTCAGCCTTTGACAAAATCATCTCCAGAGTTCTGACTAGCATCCCAACCTTACCTCCAGTTGGCGCCATTTCAGAGCTCTGTTCAGACCCTCCCCTCAAACTTTTATGGAGGCCTTCTCACCAATTCTCAGACAGGGAGATAATACCTAATGCTACTACCATCCCTAGACTTTGCTCCCTGGATGTGTCTTTGTGTTCAGTTTCATAAGCTCTTCATTCCTGTACAGCTATCTTGGACATAGATTACCCATCTTCTCTCATCTGGACATCCATCCAATTGGACCATACTTCTTCTGCCAGTACGTTCATCCTCCAGTGTTAAATTTCCTGCTCATCATCGGATTTGGAGATACGACTCATCAACCAGCAAATTTGGTCTTACTTCTTGGACATAACAAGAACCAACAGCCCGCATTTAGGATTATTCTTCTCTTAGCATGCCCAGAGGATGGGCAGGTCAGTATTCATAGATACATAGATACATAGACAGTGTCAGCAGATAAGGGCCTATGGCCCACCCAGTCTGCCCATTTGAGCTTGTAAGCTCAGTTTGTTTTCCTAGAAGTCTGCTGCACCTTACCCCTGACTTCCAGAATTCCTTTATGTCTATCCCATGCATTCTTAAATCCCGTGATTGTTTCAGCCCCCACCACTTCCTCTGGCAGGGTGTTCCACTTGTCCACCACCCGTTCTGTGAAGAAATTCTTTCTCATGTTTCCTCTGAATCGTCCTCCCTCCAACTTCACCCATGCCCTCTAGTCCTGGAACATCTTTTTCGCTTAAAAATAGTGTTTTCCTGCACCCTGTTCCTCCCTGTAAGATACTTGTATGTCTCTATCATATCCCCTCTCTCCCTCATCTCCTCCAGGGAGTACATGTTCAGTACCTTCAACCTGTCTTCATAGGACTTGTGATGCAATCCATGTGCCATCTTTGTTGCCCTCCTCTGAACCTTCTCTACCCTGTCTATGTCCTTACGTAGGTATGGTCTCCAGAACTGTACACTGTACTCCAGGTGGGGCCTCACTAGTGTCTTGTATAGCGGAATTATGACCTCCCTTTTCCTGCTGGTAATGCCCCTGCCTATACATCCCAGCATCCTATTTGCTTTACCTGCTGCCTTGTCACACTGTTTCCCTACCTTGAGGTCATCAGAGATGATAACCAAGATCCCTTTCCTGCTTGGTGGCGCTATATCCTCACCCCCCAACTGATATATTGTGCCAAGGTTTTTGTGCCCCATATGCATTATCTTGCACTTCTTTGCATTGAATTTCAACTGCCAAACCCCTGACCATTCTTCAAGTTTCTGCAGGTCACGTCTCATTCTGTCTACACCCTCTGGTGTGTCTACTCTGTTACAGAGCTTTGTGTCATCAGCGAACAGTGAAATTCTGCCTTCTAGGTCCTGCGCCATGTCACTGATGAAGATGTTGAATAGGACCGGTCCCAGCACTGATCCCTGTGGTACCCCACTGGTCACTCTTCCCTCTGTGGAGTGACAGCCATTTACCACCACCCTCTGTGTCCTGCCACCCAGCCAGTTACCTACCCACCACACTACTGTCCTGCCCACACCCATATTCCCAGTTTGTGTAATAGTCTTCTATGTGGCACAGTGTCAAAGGCCTTACTGAAGTCCAGATAGGCCATGTCCACTGCCCTCCCTGATCCATCTCCTAGTCACCCAGTCAAAAATTCAATGAGGTTGGTCTGACATGACCGCCCCTGGTGAAACCATGCTGCCTTGGGTCCTGTAGTCCACTGACAACCAGATGTTCCACCAATCTCTCCTTCAGTAGTGCTTCCATGATCTTCCCCACTACCGAGGTGAGGCTGACTGGTCTGTGGTTCCCTTCTTCCTCTTTGTTCCCACTTTTGTATAAGGGGACTACATCTGCTGTCCTCCAGTCTTTGGGTACCTCCCCTGTTTCCAGTGATCGGCTAAACAGGATAGCCAGAGGTTCAGCCACCACCTCTCTTAGTTCTTTAAGGACCTAGGGTGCACCCATCTGGCCCCATTGCTTTATCTACTCTTATTACTTCCAGTTCCTTCAGGATCCTTTCTCGTGTAAAGGGACTTGTGTCCATTTCTGCACCATTCTCACCTTGTACTCCCTTCAGACCCATTACCCTCCTCTCTCCTCAGTAAAGACTGAGCAGAAATACCTGTTCAATATGTCAGTTTTACTGTTGTCATCCTCCACGCGCCCCCATCCTCCCCTTCAGTCTCACTCATCCTCCCTTTGTCTTTTCTTTTTCACTAATGTACCTGTAAAGGTTTTGTCACCTCTACCCACTGATTTTGCAATGTGTTCTCCTGTCTGAGCTTTGGCTTCCCTTACTGACCTCCCTGCCTCCCTTTGCTTCTCCTGGTACTTCTCCTATCCTCTTCTGCCTGTGTCTTTTGTATTGCCTGAATGCAATCTTTTGGCTTTCACTTTCTTTGCTACCTCTTTGGAAAACCATAACGGTCTCCTCTTCCTTTTCCTCTTGCTAACCTGCTTAATACATAATTCTGTTGTTCTTGTAATCCCCATTTTAAATACTGCCCACTGTTCCTCAACCCTGATTCCTGTCCCATTCCCCTTAATGCCTCTTTCAAGTATCTCCCCATTTTCCCAAAGTCTGCCCCCCTAAAATCCAGGATACGTGTTTTTGTGTGGTTTGGTTCTGCTCTTTCTGTGATTTCAAACCGCAATGACTGGTGGTCACTGTTTCCCAGGTGCTCCCCCACTGTTACCCCCATCACACTGTCCCTGTTTGTGAGCACAAGGTCCAGTATTGCCTTCTGCTGAGTTGGTTCCATGACAAGCTGCTTGAGGAAGGCACCCTGAAGGGAGTCCAGGATAAATCTGCTCCTAGTTGATTCTGCTGCTGGAATGCTCCAGTCCACATCTGGAATATTGAAGTCTCCAACCAGTACTACCTCACCCTTGTCTGCCATCTTTTGGATGGCTAGCATCAGCTCCCTATCTGTTTCTTCCTCCTGGGCTGGTGGTCTATAGACCACACCTGTGCAGATGGCTGTCCCCATTTTCCTTTCCAGCTTAACCCACAGTATCTCTCCCCCATTTTGTTCCTCCTGTATCTCTGTGGCCCTTATGTCATTTTTCACATAGAGTGCCACTCCTCCTCCTCCTCCCTTCCTGCCTGCTCTGTCTCTTCTGAATATGTTGTAGCCAGGTATGGCCATCTCCCAGTTGTGGTTATCATTACACCAGGTTTCAGTGATGGCCACAATGTCCAGGTCTGACTGCACCATGACAGCCTCCAGATCTTCCATCTTGTTGCTAAGGCTCCTGGCATTTGCACACATGGCTTTCCATGATTTGACCTCCCAGACTGTCTCACTGTTCTACTCCAGCCCCTTCCTTGGTTGTCATTTATCCCTGGTTCTCCTTGCTGTCTGCCCGTCTGCTGAATTTTGCCCCTTTTCTGCTTATCCACCTCTTGGGCACTAATCTCCATCTTTGCACACTGCTTTGCAGAGATAGCCACTCCTCTGGTTCACTGGTTCCACTGCTAGCTGTGGGGGGTGAGCAAGTAGGTACCCTCCTTACTGGCCTGCCACCCCCCTTTGCTATTTTAAATGCTTGTCAATGTAGCATTTAAACTTATCATTGAGTGCTTGGATTCCCCTCCAGGATGGATGCAGGCCGTCAGGCTTGAACAAACCTCCATCCCTCCAGGTGGGTCCCCAGTCACCAATGAATACAAACCCTTCCTCACAGCACCAGTTCTTCAACCATGAGTTAAAGTTCCTGGTGCATGCACTCTATGCTCTCCCTTGCCTCTCACAGGTAGTACTTGAGAAAGTGACAGAAGTAGCCACTTGCTTGAGACCCTCCCAGTTTCCTAAACTCTTCCTGAACTTCCTTTGGCTCCCCATTTGCCAGGTCATTAGTACCTAGGTGGATAATGACATCCAGCTCACCCTCCGTCTTGCCTTCCCAGTGATCCCAGGATCTTCCTTCCATCCCTCCATGCCGTGGCACCTGGTAGGCACCTCACCTCCCTGTTCTCCCCCTCCTGTGTTCCTAGCTGGATTCCTCTTATGATGGAGTCCCCCACCAGGATTCGCTTTCTCCTCCTCTGGAGTCCACTGCTCTCCCTGCTGAGGTCACCTCCTTGGCTAACCTCCACATCCTTTCCTTCCACTTCTCTGGGTACCTGTATTTGGTTTTCCTCGTTTGCCAGTATGGCATATGAGTTCTTGAGTGGAATAGGATCTGGGATGTGCCTCTGCCTGACTGCTCTAACCCTCCCTGAGCCCACTGTCATCCAAGTGCTCCTCGTTCTCGGCATCCTTTGAGGCAGTTGCATTGGACTGGGTGGTCCCTGGATAGGGTTGATGGTACTCCTGATCCAGTTTACTTCCGCTCCGAGTCTGGCTACCTCATCCCACGGTCCAGATAGATGCATGCAGATGGGCAGCACCTCAGTGTCCGAAGGTCTGCCTGAATATGGCTGCCCACAGCCACTGCATTGCACCACTCCCACATTATACTGCAATTCCACTACTTGTCTGCTACTGAAGCTCTCTAGTTCCCTTTTATTAATTTACTGTCCTAAAATCCCATACCGATCCCCTAGTAATATTTGAAAATACATACACTTCTATCTAAGCTCTTTATATCCTTACAATCAAAAGGTAATTCACAATCACAATAATCTACCTTCTACTAATACAGATTATATCACAGAATCAGAGCACAATGCGAAAAATATTCGCTAATGAAGCAACAACAAACAGGTGACAACATACCAAGTTGATGTAGCTTTTTTAAAATAGAAAAGAAAATGTAATTGTTTAAACCAATAGAAATCAGCAGTTCCAAAAGCACCTTGAACTACAAGAAAGAACACAGTACCACACCTCTGCCACAATAACTAAACAGTTCTAAAACATTGGAGAAAGAAGAAGAAAAATTAGAGACTGAGCAAAAGATACAATGTACTATAAAGTATTAGGCAATAGGTATACTCAGTTGTTTAACAGAGAATAAAGTACCTACCAAAACAGACAGGATACCCACAAATGACACTTAGGTTCTCAATATCAGACACCACCAAAGGCACATTCAGAAAGGGTTTAAACTATAGTATTAAAATTAATCACATCAGAGTAGAAAGATCACACTAAATAAATGTGCTGATCCTTCTGACTTCCAACGAATATCTACCGCACAAATTTTATATCTTCCTGGAGCCTACAGGGTTGTCTTTCACAATCACCTAAATTTACATAAAACAAAACAATTTTTAAACTGAAAATTATATCAAAAAGCACTTAGCTTTGGGAGCTCTTCTCAAACATAGCCACTCAGCTCAGAGTTCTAGAATCAGAATTCATAGGTCCTTGGAGGTTTCCTCCAAGGGGGATTTTCCCTCTCCTGCATGCTACTGGTCACACTCTCTGGAGTTGGAGGAGGTTACCAAAACTGTAACAAATTTTTGGGCCTTAATTCCTGCACCTTCCCAGCATTCCACAGAGGGTGGGAAACAGAGAAAAACCAAAGTATAAGTCATAAACATCAAGCACATAACATTCAAGCTCATAAGTATACACAAGCACTAAGCTATGTACCACACATTGAACAAGAAGGCTATAGCCTGAGGTTCAAGGGGTAGGGAATAGCTCCTCCCCCATCCCCTATTTAATCCTCAACACTTCTGCTGCTCAGTTTAGAATGTTTTGGAAACACCCCCATCCTCCCCTGCCTCCTCCTCCTCTTGCAATGTTATCTCACCCTCAACACTGGGACTTAATTCCTATGCCTTCCCAGCATTCCACCGAGGGTGGGAAACAGCGAAAAGCCAAAGTATACAGTAAGTCTTAAACATCAAGCACGTAACATTCAAGCTCATGAGTATACAGAAGCACTGAGCTATGTACCATACATTGAACCTATATTATACTCCATTACGTTTGCATAAAATGAGCCTTTGAAATACATCAAACTTCAACAACTATGGAGATGAAAATGACAGTCTTATACACATGTCCTGTAATTGTAATGGGGTTCAGAGCCTTTAGAATGATATTAACAACTTTCTAAATGACATAGTTTGGCTGAGAGAGAATATAAACCTGGAAACCTGCCTTATTGGTCACTTTGATGAACAAAAACATTGGACCAAAGAACAAAGACACACAATTTCTTTCATTTCAGCCTCAGTCAAGAATGTGGCTCTTCATAATTAGATAGACAATAAGTCCCCATCTTTATATGAATGGACAAATGAATGCTCAGAAATGTTAAGACTTGAAAGACTTGCCCTTTTCATGTTAGATCAGGGACATAACTTTAGGCCTAAATAGAACACCATTGATAAGCTTTTTATATCTGGGTCTGTGAAGTGATATAGAAGCCCCCCCAACCCAATAATTTATTTATAATGGTTACACCACTCGAATTAGATACTTAATAGTTACATAATAATTGCTAATGACTTTCTTCTACTCTTCTACTCTTTAGCTATCTTTTTTCCTATCTTTTATCTCCTCCATCTTTTGTGCTATGACATAGTGTACATTTGTTCTCTTTAGTGTCAAGGGAATAAGGGGAAAATAACAGCATAATAGTTATATGTAATTATAATTAAATAATTCTTCAAAAGGGATACTAAACTTAGGTAACAATGATATGTATTTTCATCCATTGTTTGGTTTATGTTAAGATTTATGTTTAGAATTTTAAGCCAATTGATTCATAAATTGATTATTGATATTGATTGTTTTCCTTTTAAAGTGTTAAACATTATGTATTTCTATTATTTGAATTACTGTAATAAAGATTTATTGAAAAAAAATGTAAATAAAAAAAATAAAAGGGCAGAAACTGGCCTGAACGGGGTTGGCATCCCTATAAAATAAGCTGCAGTAGTGAGTTGTGATCTGAAAAACTTCACCTTAAGAAAGATTAATTGCCCCCTTTCCCTTTACATTGGCAGCTTTTATAGAAAGCAAACAAAGTGCTGATGAGTTGTCAAAATTTACATTCACCTTAGAAAAACCAAGACTTGTAATTTTAACGGCAAGTTTTCTATAGTTCACGTGTGACGATTGGTGAAGCAAGAAAATTCACAACAGTTCTGCTTTAACTCAAACCCTTTGCAACAACTCAGCTGTCATTCCAAGGATGCACAAACAAATCAGAAGGCAGATGAGACCATACCGCTATAAGAGCAGTCTGTGTTAAATGAGCATGTCTGGATAATTTTAGTCGTGCTACTAAAAATATATACTTTTTGTCAATTCAGTTAAATATGTTTAACTCCCTTTTGGGTCATTCAGAGGACTCAGAGGCTGTTTCACCTGCCTGGTAGCTTGCCAAAGAATCCCCTTAGTATTTTGCTAGATTTTGATAAATATGGTTTTAAGAATAATAGTGTCTGACAAGATCTAATTATCGTGGTTTGATAGCTGGAGTACTGGTATACATATTCCACTTCTGTGACACGTATTTTCAACTTTTATAGAGAGCTGAATTCAGCAATTGTACTTGCAGATTGCTGGGCTTATTAGTCACTGATTGATTTCTGAACATAACGTGAAACACATCCACTTACACAGGAAATGAACTGGGCAATAAATCCACAGACTGCCAGCACTGCCTGGAGCTGGTGCTGCACATTAGTTGTTATTGGCATTCATTTATGAAATATGGTAGCTGCCTGAATTATCTTCTCATTACTATTATATATTTAAAAAAATAGTTTAAAGAAGTAACATTCACAAAAAAGGTCACAGTCAAAAAGTAAAACCATTGAAATAGAATGTTCAGAAAAGCATTGAGGAGGGAACTGCTGTCCTTGTGCGTGCCTTTCTGTATCCCCCAGTGTGTGTAGACCCATGTACCATCTATTTTGTAAAGTCTGTATCCTGATGGTCTGTCAGCTACACCCCAAAGCATTCTTGCATCCATCACTAGAAATGTTTACACAGTATCACAGGCCTTTATGCTTTAATATAGGGTGGTACTGTACAAACCTTCTGAAGTTCAAATTTGCAGACTTTGTGACTCACACCATGAAAAGCTGATGGGATTCAGCATGTGTATCTTTTTCAGAAATGCATTAAGTTAAATGTATATTTTACATTTTTGGAGGCAAGCAGCTATAAAACATCACACAAGTCTCAGGGTGAGGGCAGGAGCCAACACAAAATAGGCTACCAATTGTTCAAAACAGGTCACTCATAATATACAGGATGAGGTTTTAGGCATATGACCATTACAACATAGTGCAACAGTACACTAGCCTCACAGGGTGGCCTATTCACAGTTCCAAGCACTTGGTCTATAAAATACTGTAGGAGGCCTCAGGCATTTGACTATGGCAATATAGAGGAGCAGTTCAGTATCCCACAGTGTAGGCTGTCAAAAGTTTAAAACATTATGACCATAAAGATTTGAATGAAGCACCAGGCATCTGGCTGTGACAGTGTAGAGCAGTAGTACTGCACCTCACAGGGTAGACTGCCAATGGTTTCATACATTCTTCTGTCCATCAAGTATTCGATGAGACCATGGGCATGTGGCCATGACCGTATAGTGCAAGAATGATGCCCTCACAGATTGGGCTGTCTGCTGTTCCATGCATCATGATCAAAAATACTAAAGAATGTCTAAAACATTTAGGCAGCTCATGATAGTACTGGTGTGTCAATCTACCCCACATAGGCCAGAATGCTGAGAAAACATGTACCCACATTTGAGCTGGACACTATAGCCCATATAAAGCAAACAGTACTGTAAACAAGCATTCGTCAATGTTGAACTTTGGCTGCTTGTTAAACAATTTGTTTTTTGCAATTCTGACCCCAGATTCTGAAGATACTTGTTTTAGGATTCTCCTTATAGACATGACATGTGCCATTTATTAAGCACTAATGAACAATGAGGGTTACGTTAATGTTCTAGTTAACCACCCCCTGGGTGCCAAGTGCCATATTGCCCCCAGGAAGTGATTAACTTGAACATTAGCATAACCCCCAAAGTTCATTATTGCTATTATTATAATTTGGTTGTAAGTAGTTATAGTTTTAATTGTTATATTAATATGTTTTTACAATTTTTGTGGGAAAGTCACATAAAACAGTCCCTACCCCTTTCTAATTTGCATATAAATTCTGCATTTGCTATAGTCAGATGTAAAGCTGTCAAATGTTATTTGGATATGACAGCCTGTAGCCAGATACAGACTAATTTTTAACAGATTTATTTTACAACGTTGAAAAAAATACCACAAAAATAAAATAAGAATAAACCATAAATAGTAGCCTATTCACACTTTTTTTTATAACAAGGGCTGAAACTGATACCTCTCCCTTGTCAAGCTCTTCCTCTCTGAACTGTGGAAGAATGGGAAAGCTGTTTGAACTGCTGTCTACAAGGCTGTTCTGCAGCACCTGTCAGAAGGGGAGCATACTCAAACCTAGTGAGTCTGCTATGTCCCTGTGAATTAAAAAAGTTGAGGTCATTAATGGTTTGTACAATCACTTGATAAATACATAAAATAAATATGGAAATTTTTGAATCAACTTACTCATTGATTGTTTATCTCAAGCAGAGCCATTTACTGTCAATGACGAGACATTTCACATCACGGCTTCCCTGTGAACATCATTAGTGTGCTGTGCTTGCTCCAATCCTGCATCTTTTTTATTGAATTAATCACTGTTTAGTGCTTCATAACAATAATATTTCTGACTCCATGTCACCTATCTGGAAAATATCTAAAGCTCAGTCAGACACTAGTTAGCAACCATTCAGACATGTAAATGAGGTCAAAAGTTTGCATAGTGGGTCAGAAATAAGAAAACACACAATCTCTACCACAAACAATACATATTTGCCCTGTCAAGTACGTCAACTTCACAACCTGTGGAACATCACCTACACTGTACTTTGCTGCTTAAGTGATTGGAGCTCCGAGAAGATGTCAGCAATGACAGGAGATGTTAAGTGTCAGGAGCTCTGATCAAATGCATATAGTCACAACGGTTGAAACACTTAGCTACAGAGTCATTTCATACTTGATCAATACTACTCACTGCTTGTTGATCACTAAAATTCCTATTCATAGTGTGCTAGGCTGTTAGGTAGCAACCAAATAGGTAGAATATCATGAACAATTTCAGAAACTTTGTTTAGAAAGTGGACACATGGAATCCTATAATTAATTTCTTCAAAAAAAAAATATCCCAATACTCGGCGGATCGCAGAACTCAAACCTGGTGACTCTAAAGTTTACGGCAGCAATGAGAATCATGAGGTAACATTAAAACACCTCACTACCACTGTGGTACCTGGATTGTGTGCCTGTACAGGACCGAAACTGTCCCACTAATATAATTAAGACAGCGAGGTGTTGATGGTAATGAAAAGCTGTTACTGGTCTGTCCATCTCTGGAGCCTATGACTGTTGGCCGAGTCAATATTGATTCAAGCATATGAGAAATACAAAATTACACAATACTGGACTGCTTTTGGCAGTAGTCATCAGCTGCACGTTTCTTCAATGGTGAGCCGGGTTTGAGTGCTCAGAGGGAGGTGAATCATTGTCCTGTAAGGGGTTCAAGCTGATAGACCTGTACTTGAACATTAAAATAGGTGTTGCTGCTGCACTGGGGTTGGAAGCGCGATATTTACCGGAGACTGTCTCCGACACCAGGCAACAAAAACATTTATTTCATTATGTTGTGATTTGGTTGAAAGCAGTGTTGGAGCACGGAATATCTATGCAGTGTTTCTATTTCATTTGACCCTTGAACTATACTTCAGTGCTACAAAAAATGAATTCCACGAATGTATTTCTAGTACAACATGTTAAAAAAGAGTTAGGAGATAGAGATAAGATTTACAAATTATTTCAAAATGTTCACACTGTTCTTTTTTTTTCATTCTAACATGTACTCAGGCCAGCTCACCTATCAGGGGAAATAAAGGTGGCTGTACATTCTAAAAATGAAACTTACAAAACAACTAGACCCAGCAAGATTAATGCTCTGGTTATTAGGCTGAACAAGTACATTAATAAGGAGATTAACATAAGACTATCAGAATGCTGACAATCAATCAGATTGTAACATTCATGATACCCTTATAATAATAGTATATTGGCCAAAATGTCATTTTGCACCAGAGGTGCAAAAACACATCTTGTCCAGGATTTTAAAAATAACACGTCACATTTATGAGGTGGTGTGGAAAATGGCTATGTTGAAAGGCTAGAGTCAAAATATTGAAAATAAGTGAAGTTATGAGTGAACATTGAACTGGTGTAATGTTCTATCATAACCTTGGCATTGTATTGTATTTAGAAACATAGAAACATAGACTTTGATGGTAGATAAGGACCGCTTGGCCAATCTAGTCTGCCCATTTCCCTACCTACAGGATAGGCCGCAGACCCTATTTAACCAACAGCCTATTTCTTCCTATCCCCCCACAAGAATTGCCTTATGTCTGTCCCATGCATTCTTGAATTCTTCCACAGTTTTAGACCCCACAACCTCCTCAGGAAGACTGTTCCATGCATCCACTACCCTCTCTGTGAAATAATACTTCTCACATTGCCCTGAACCGCCCCTCTATCTTTAAATTGTGTCCCTTGTTCTTGCACGTCTCTTTTCTGAAAGATGCTACCCTCTTGGACTTTGTTGATTCCACTGAGGTACTTAAAAGTTTCTATCATGTCCCCTCTCCTTCTTTCCTCAAGGGTATACATATTAAGCTCCTTTAGTCTCTCCTCATACAGCTTCTCTTGCAGACCCTGCACCACTTTAGTGCCCTCCTCTGACTGCCTCTATCCTGTCTATGTCCTTGCGGAGATGGGGTCTCCAGAACTGGACACAGTACTCCAGATGGGGTCTCACCAACTGTCTGTACAGAGGATAACAACTTCCTGTTTTCTGCAGATGATGCCTCTCCCTAGTCCAGTACCCCCAGCCCTCCTACTGCCTTCTCCACATTGCTTGCTAACCTTAGGTCATCTGATATGATTACCCCAGGTCCCGTTCCTTTTTGTTGTTGTTACTACCTCCCCACACTGTATATTCTTCCCTGGGTTCTTGTTTCCCAGGTGCATTCTTTTGCACTTCTTTGCATTGAATCCTAGCTGCCATACTTCGACCATTCCTCCAACCTTGCCAAGTCCCTTCTCATCCTTTCCACGCCTTCTTGTGTATCAACCCTGTTGCAGATCTTTGTGTCATCTGCAAAGAGGCATACTTTTCCTTCCAGTCCCTCTGCAATGTCACTATGAAGACATTAAAAAGGTCTGGACCCAATACTGAACTATGCGGTACCCCACTAGTAACCCCTCTTTCTTCAGAGTGGACTCCATTTACAATTGCCTTCTGTGTTCTGTTGTCCAGCCAATGTTTTACCCAGGCTACCATCCTGGGATCCACTCCCAGGCTGGTTAATTTAACTATTAATCTTTTGTGTGGGACTGTGTCAAATTCCTTTCTAAAGTCTAGGTAGGCCATGTCCACAGCCCCTCCCTGGTCTACTATTTTGGTCACCCAGTCAAAGAAATCTATTAGATTCGTCTGACATGACCTTCCCGCTCTGAACCCATGCTGTCTTGGGTCCTGTGCTCCACTGGCCTCTAGGTACTCAACTATTCTTTCCTTCAGAAGTGACTCCATCACTTTCCCTACCACCAAATATGTAGCATAGCCTTCCTATTAGCCTAATGAACGCAGTAGGTGGAAATGTTCTAATCCTCAACAAACATAATTTTGTGCCACAGGTACAAAAATACGTTTTGGCAAGGATTTGAATAATGACAGCTGTCACACTTATGAGGTTCTGTGAATAAATGGCTATGTTGAAAATTTGGGGTCAAAATATTGAAAATTACCAAAGTTACAAGGCTGCGTTCACAAACTTTAATGTAGGCTCATTTTTTTTTTTTAATATATATTTTTATGCCAGATTTTCAACATAGCCTTCTTATGATTCCACCTCATGAACAACGGTGGAGAAATTTTTCACTCCTGCCTGAGTTTGTGGTCCGGCGTTGAAGAGTGAAGACATTTCTGTGGTCTGGCGAAGATCATGGTGTTGGACCGCTGCTGGGTAAGTAAGGGCTTGGCAGGGGTGGGGTGGTGGGTGCTGAGTGGGATGGTCAGTTGGGGGAGCTAACGGCACAACAGACAATGATGGATGGTTTTCTATTTTACAGGGTTAAAAAAAAATAACGAAAGATGGATTTCTGTATTTCAGGTGATGACACTGGGGGAGTGGGATCCCCCAGTGTCAGTGTTACTTTTATGGGGGAGTGCTGAGAGGGTGGGTCAGGTGGGGGAGAATGTTATGAAACACCTGCAACAGACATCAAGGGATGGTTTTCCTTGTTAAAGGCAATGAATATGAATCAAATTAAAAAAGAAAAACTATGTGGGATGACACTGGCAGATTGGGCACCCCAGCGTCAGTTTAATGCTTGTTGGGGGGAGGGAGTGCTCAGAGGGAGGGTCAAGTTGGGGGGATCAGATCACCAGCTACAGACATCAAGGGACAGTTTTCTTTGTTGTAGGCAATATATACATAAAATAAAAAATTAAAACTATGAGGTGGCAACACTGATGGAATAGGGCACCCCCAGTGTCAGTGTAGGAATAAGGCCAAAAAGGTGAGGTATCTGGAACAGTGAGCTAAGGTATTAAAAGGACTTTACCAATTATACAATGGTTTAATATTTCTGTTTAGCCTCTGCCCTCAGGAAAAATGAAGCCTAGCGTATTAAAAGACATGAACAAGTTACTATGTTACTGAATACTAAACAACCTTAATAAGAAGCCTTTATCAGCACTTGGAAATTTAGTCCTTGGCAGGTTTTAAACTTATCAACTTCCTCACTAAACCATTATATTTAACATCAGTTCCCTCAGCCAGCCTCAGAAATGCACACCTTTTTTAATCTAATGTGTATGATCTGACATCTTGTTCTTTGGCTCCTGCTCTGAATTCAGTACTAATGGACAATAACTGTCTTGTTAACCTATCACCCTTCCTACTTATTTGCTTATCTACCTCCTTTCTGAAACTGATATTCTCACTCTCCTTCACAATTTTTTTTATTTTTATTTTAACTTTTGTTTATTGGGTAAACATATGGGCCAGAGGTCCTTTTTCATATTCGACCCGAGACCATTTCTTTTACAGTCAAGATAGTAAGTGTGCACATTAAATTTAAGCATGTTACAAAATGTTATAAAAAGTTTAGGATAAATTGACAGACATGTTACAATACAAATTAAACGTAACATAGCAATGTATAAACATTTATCAGTTAAGATGACTAGAACATTCTAATTGATTAAAAAGATAACATTTCAGATTAGTTTTGAACAGATCATGACTTATACTTGTTTTTAAGTCAGAAGGAAGGGCATTCCAGTGTTTGGGGTCCTGGATGGAAAATACTCGGTCACCCATCTTAGTCTTTGTTTTGTTTATTAATGAGCAATCAGTTGATCTTCAGTCTCAGTTTATTGTTCTAATTATTTGCAGTGGAAAAAGTGGTGATTTTTCATTTTGCCATACAATATTATCAGTTGAATTACATAAAAAGTAAATACTACTCAAATTTGGTAGTTTCTCTAAGCATCTATTTGGGCTCAGTCAACTTGTAACTGCTCAAGAATATTTTTTTATTATCTTATCCCACTTGTAAGTATTATTATGAGTACTTATCTTTCTTCTGGGGTTTCTCCTTCTTCTTTTAAGGTTTTTGTCACACCCATGCTCAAAATTCCACACTGAACATCAATGCTCCTGCCAGCTAAAGGCTCCTCGCTGGGAGCAGGAATGCAGCTGGTGGCTGTGTAACGGATCAGGGCTCAGGGATCCTCTGAGTAAGAAACTGTGAGAGAGGCTGCAGGCCGCGACACACTGTGGTTGCCTTTCCATGAGTCTTGTGTGTGTTTAATTCTCCTTACATCAGTTCGTTCTTGTAACCCCCTGCAGAGGGGCATACTGACCAAATGTTGGACTGTATGATGGACTCCATGAAGCAGGTCCCAAACCCACTGCCCAAGGTGCTGAGTCAGTGCAGCGGGGACAACCTCCTAGAGGTGGAGAGGAAGAGCTTCGAGTGGACCCAGGTAGGGCAGCCAAGCAGCAGAGAGGGAGATCTTTGAGTGGACCCAGGTAGGGCAGCAAAGCAGGGTGTGGGCATCACAGGCCATGGCTTCCAGGGGTAGTGGGATTTGCAGCTGTTGCTGCCCAGTTGTGGTGGCCCAGTGGCAGGGGAAGGGGCAGCATACCTCACAACCTTTTGTTACTGAGATGCGGGACAGTGACCTTCATAATGTGGGAGACATCACCAGACAAGGAGATGCATGCTCACCACACTGGGAAACATTTCCTGAAAGCCGTTCAGCTATTTGCTGATGACTTAATGCAAATCAAAGGACTGAAGCTGTCTCTGATTGGAGTGTCTTTGGTTCTTTGAAATACACAAAGTTTCAGCCCACCAAGCAGAGAGTGATGTCAGGACCACAGCCAGTGGTCATTGGTGTAAACTGTAGAGCCTTTGCTTTTGTGAACTGCAATGGGCTCGGCAGTGACACACCCATGAAATCTCCTATACATGCCACAAAACATAGGGTGCGTAAGTGCAGTCAACGTAAAAAGATTTCTCCTATTTGGGCCCAGGAAACCAGCAAATATACAGTACATTATGGGGCTTGATAGAACTACAGTGAAAAGAAGACTACTGGCACCAGAATAAGCTAATTTGATCTATCTAGACTGCTCATACTGCAGAGTCCACAGCGTGAACTACTGGCCCTGTCCCCCCCTCCACACTCCTCCCATTCTTTCCATCTGTGCCACCCATGACCCTCAGCTTTCCTCTATGTCAGTTCCAGTCTGTCTTGAAGCTGCCCACTGTCTTCAACAAGACCACCTCTTCTGGCAGTGTATGCCAACTGGCTACCACCCTCTCTGTGAAGAAGTGCCTCCTAACCTCCCTCCTAAACCTCCATTCCTTCGCTTAAGATTGTGTACCCTTGTGTTATGACTGCCACTTAGCCTAAAGAGACCCTCTGTATCTACCCTATTTATCCCTTTCAAGTACCCGAAGGTCTCAATCATGTCCCCTCTCTCTCTTCCTACTCTTCTCCAGGGAGTACATGTTCAGTGACCTCAATCTCTACTCATATGCTTTATTCTGCTGACCCATGATCATCTTTGTTGCCATCCTCTGGACCTTCTCTAGCAGTCTAATGGCATTTTTAAGTTGGGCAACTAGTATCGTACTCCATACTCCAGATGCAGCCTCACCAGTGACCTGCACAAGGGCAGTATAACCTCCTCTTACCTACTGCTGATCCCCCTAGCTATACCCTGTTCCTCAGCCAGTTTCCTACCCATCTGGTTATCTTCTCCCCAGTCCCAAGATCTGCTAACTTTCTGAAGCATTGCTTAGAAGTTTTTGGCTGGGCATCTACTTTTTTACATCAATCCCCTCAACAGTGTTGGACCATTTTCAAGTCTTTAATTATTAGTTTAAGGGACACCTATATCCCATCAAAAATAAAAAAACAGATGGAAAACAGATTCCGAAATGGATGAACCATAACATTAAAAAATTGATTAGATTTAAAAATAAAAATATAGGAACTTTCTTAAAAATAAGACTGCATCTAATTGGGAGCTATACTAAAACAAGCATTTGTCAATGCTGAATGTTGATTGCGTTGGTCTGTTGAGCTCGCCCAGTGGCCCTGTCACTGGCTCAGTCTGTTTGTGCCAGTGCTGCAGGCTGCTCTTTTGTACTTAGCTGCTGCCTGCATTGGCACCTTGTTCTGCTGAGGAAGAAATCCGCAGCTGTCCCGACAGAGCTCCACTGAGGTGGCTCACTCCCCCCCTCTCTCACTCACTCATTATGTTTCTCCTGGCACTGCAGGCTGCCCTTTTGTACTGGGCTCCTGCCTGTGTTGGTGGCTTTTTCTACCCACAAAGAAATCCACAGCTGTCTCGACAGAGCTCCGTTGAGGTCGCTCACTCTCCCTGTCTCACTCAGTCAGTCTAGTTCTCCTGGCACTGCAGGCTGCCCTTTTGTACTGGGCACCTGCCTCTGTTGGTGCCTTTTTCTGCCCACAGAGAAATCTGCAGCAATCCCAACAAAGCTGCGTTGAGCTCACTCACTCCCCTTGTCTCACTCTCTCATTCTGTTCTGCTGGTGCTGCAGGCTGCCCTTTTGTACTGGAGAACCTGCCTCTGTTGGTGCCTTTTTCTGCCCCCAGAGAAATCTGCAGCAATCCCGACAAAGCTGCATTGAGCTCAATCACTCCCCTTGTCTCACTTGCTCATTCTGTTCTGCCGGCGCTGCAGGCTGCCCTTTTCTACTGAGCTCCTGCCTGCATTGCTGCCTTATTATGCCCATAAAGAAATTTGCAGCAGTTACAATACAGCTCTGTTGAGCTCACTCACTCGCTTATTCTGGTTATCCTGCCACTGCAGGCTGCCCTTTTGTACTGGGCCCCGCATGCATTGCTTCCTTTTTCTGCCCACAAACAAATCTACAGCAGTCCCAACAGAGTCCCATCGAGCTCACTGAATCCCCCCTCCCTCACTCACTCGATCTGTGTCTCCTGGCGTTGCAGGCTGCCCTTATGTACTGGGCTCCTGCCTGCATTTGCTGCTTTTTCTGGCCAGAAATAAATCTGAAGCAGTCCTGACACAGCCCCACTGAGCTCGCTCACTCCCCCTCTGTCACTCTCACATTCCGTTTCTGCTGGCGCTGCAAACTGGCCTTTTGTACTGGGCTCCTGCCTGTGTTGTCGTATTTTCTGCCCACAAAGAAATCCCAGCAGTCCTGATAGAGCTCCGTTGAGATCATTAAGTCCTCTTGTCTCACTCGCTCGTACCACTCTGTCACCCGCTCGTTCTGTTTCTCTTGGTGCCGCAGACTGCACTTTTGTATGGGGCTTCTGGCTGCCTTGGCACCTTTGTCTGTCCACAAAGAAATCTGCAGCTGTCCTGACAGAGCTCCATTGAGGTCACTCAGTCTCCCTCTCTCATCGCTCGTTCTGTTTGTCCAGGCGCTGCAAGCTGCCCTTTTGTACGGGGCTCCTGCCTGCATTGGTGCCTTTTTCTGCCCACAAAGAAATCCCAGCAGTCCTGATAGAGCTCTGTTGAGCTCACTAAATCCCCTTGTCTCACTTGCTCGTACTGTTTCTCCCACCGCTGCAGGCTGGCTTTTTGCACTGGGCCCCTGCCTGTAGTGATGCCTTTTTCTGCCCACAAAGAAATCCACAGCAGTTCTGACAGCACTTCGGTGACTTCGCTCACTCCCCCTCCCTCACTCGCTCTCTTGTTCTGTTTCTCCCAGTGTTGCAGGCTGCCCTTTTGTAGTGGGCTCTTGTGTGGGGGCCTTTGTCTGCCCACAAACAAATCCCCAGCAGTCCCGACAGAGCTCAGTTGAGCTTGGTCACTCCCACCCTCACTCGGTCGATCTTAATCTGTCCCAAACACTGATTTCCCAGAGTGACCATGCTATTGTCCGGCAGGAGCGCAAAAACATATTTTAGCCAGTATGTGAAAAATTACAGCTGTAGTGTTCATAAGGAGTTGTGAAAAAATGCCACTGTTGAAAATGTGGCGTGACAGTATTACAAATTTGCAGTTACAAGGGTGCGTGGAAACAGTTCAACGCATGCTTATAACAGTCATGTTATGGAGTTTCGTCACCAAATGTTTAACATAGGGATTTAGGCCCTCTGCTCATGAACAGTGCCACTGTCATTTTTTTAATCTGTCCCGAACACTGACTTCCCACGGTGATCACGTTATTCTGCGCCGGAACTGTGAAAACACATTTTGGTCAGGCTGTGAAAAATCACAGCTGTACTACTTATAAGGAGGTGTGAAAAAATGGCACTATTGAAAATCTGGTGTGACAATATTACAAATCTGCGAAGTTACAAGGGTGCGTGGAAACTGCACAATGCACACTTGTAACACAGTCAATTGATGGGCTATCATCACCAAATTTTCAACATAGGCATTTTAGGACCTCTGCTCATTAACAGTATCATTGTCATTTTCTTAATCTGTCTTGGACAGTGATTTCCCACAGTGACCGTTCTATTCTGAGCCAGAAGTGCAAAAACACATTTCGGCCAGGATGGGAAAAATGACAGCTGCACTGTTCCTAAGTAGGTCTGGGAAAATAGCAATGTTGAAAATCTGGAGTGAAAACATTATAAATTCACGAATTTATGAGCGTGCGTGCCAACTGTGCAACGCACGCTCGCAACACAGTCAATTTATGGAGTATCATTACCAAATTTTCAACATAGGCATTTTAGGACCTCTACTCATGAACAGCGTCACTGTCATTTTCTTAATCTGTTCTGAACACTGATTTCCCACAGTGACTTCGCTATTCTGTGCCAGAACTGCGAAAACACATTTTGGCCAGGATGTGAACAATGACAGCTATACTGCTCACAAGGAGGTGTGGGAAAATGCCAATGTTGAAAATATGGCATGAAAATATTGTAAATTCATAAAGTTATGAGAGTACCTAGCAACTGTGCAATGCACGCTCGTAAAACAGTCATTTTTTAAATTTTTCCCACCAAATTTGCAACATAGGCTTTTTGAGAGCCCACCTCATGAACAATAGGACTGTCATTTCATTAATTGGCCCCGAAGGGTGATTCCGTACAGTGACCACGAAACCACCTTTCAGGGCTGATTAATGCCATGACAGTTCAAGAATTCATGAGGAGGGGTCCCAAAAGCCCCATGTTGGAAATTTGCTGAAAAAAGTCCCCAAAATGCCCGAGATATGCACTAAAGTTGAAAAAAACATATTTATTACATTATACAGCTTACTGGCATTTCCTCAGTTCGTGGTCGGCTTTGAAGAGTGCAGACGTGTTCCCGGTCCACCGAAGATCGTCGTGCCAGACTCTGGAGGTAAGTATGTGATGAGGGGCATGTGGGGAGGCAGGGTGCATAATGGGTGGGTGCGTGTTGTGGGAGGGGGTCCTGGGAGAGCTCCGAGGGACTGTTTTTTTCTTCAAAGGGTGAAAAAAAAATCAGGGCATCGGGGGACCATTTTCCTCTTTAACAGGTGCTTTGGCATGCTGGGGTGGGCTCCCAGTGTGCCACCTGTGTGGGTGGGTGGGTACATTAGCTGACGGTGGATTGGGCACCCCATCGGCAAACAAGGAAAGGGGTAGGGGGGCTGCAGGAGCTGAGGGGGATTGGGCACCCCCTTGGCTATAGAAACGGAAGGGTAATGTCATTATGCCGACGGGATTGGGCACCCCTGTCGGCAGGAACAAAATGGGTATCATTATGCTGATGGGGATTGGGCACCCGTCAGCAGAAACAACATGGGATATCATTATGCTGATGGGGATTGGGCACCCCATCAGCAGGAACAACACGGGGGGGTTACAGAATGCCGACGGGGAGTGGGCTCCCCCGTCGGCAAGTAAACACGGTAGGGGGAGAGGGTTATATTGTTTGTGAACACAGTGGCAACCCACTGCCATGTTCACAAACAATATCAGGGGTTTCACATCCCACCCTGCAATGACGGGTCGCTCCTTCATTGCAGCTGATGGCTGACACTGCAATGACGAGGCGGCCCCTGATTGCAGCGGCTGATTTTTTAGAAAGTTGTGGCACACTGGCTGAACTAGTGTCAGCAGCAGTGTGCCACAGCATTGGGGGATGGGGGACAAGCCTTTGCAGGCTGTGGGGGCATTGGGCACAACAGTGCCACGCCTCCACAACCTGCTTGTGGAGAAAACTGATGCAACATGTTTCATGCGCATGCGTGCAATCAACATAAAAACAACAATAAATGTAAATCCAGTATTCGAAAAGCAAAATCCAGATGGGAACTAAAATTGGTGCATTCAGCCAATAAGTCCAACACAAAACCATTATACTCTTATATAAATTCCTTAAGGAAAACATCATGTAAAGTTGGGCCCCTGATAACTAATAACGATAATCTTATCCATGATTCAAAAACCATAGCTAATGTATTTAATAATGAATTTTGTAAGATCTTCACACTGTCTGATACTCTTACTTTCAGGCCTATTCCAAATCATTCTGATCCACCTATCACTTTTACTGAGGAACTTATTAAAGTCAGATTGATTGCACTGAAAGGTACATTTTGTTCCGGTCCAGACAGTGTTGCTGGCCATCTATTATATTTACTGGCTGACCTTCTTGCATTTCCACTCAAGCTTCTGTTTGAACTCTTTTTGATAAATAATTTTATTAACAATGAATGGAAAGAAGCTACTGTTGTTCCCGTAAATTAAAAGACTCTAAACATCATTGGGAAAATTATAGGCCCATTATTCTTAGTTCCACCATTTGCAAAGTTATGGAGAGTCTCCTCAAGGATATCATTACACCTGTCATAGATGCTAATGATTTAGAGCAACTCAGTTTCAGAAGAGGCAGAAGCTGTACAACAAATTTGCTTTGCTTCTACGAACACTTTAGTTCAAATACCATGCAATGTTGTTTTTATTGATTTCAGCAAGGCTTTTGATACTATGCCTCATTGGGCTCTAAGCCTCAAACTTAGGATATTAAATATAAATGTTCATATTATAGCCTGGATTGAGAATTGGCTTTGTAATAGAATGCAGAGAGTAATAACTAATGGCAACCTATCAAACATCGGTAGGGTCATTAACGGTGTGCCGCAAGGCTCCGTTCTTGGTCCTTGTTTATTCCAAGCTTTTATTTCTGATTTCACCCATCATTGCATTTCTATCACAACTAAATATGCAGATGATTTGAAAAGTGGAGGATCTTGTTCTAATCAAGACCAGATAGCTCTTATCCAACAAGATCTCGATACTACTTCAATTTGGATAAAAAAACATGGGGTATGCAACTAAACACCACCAAATGCAAAGTGATGCATCTTGGATCAAATAAACCCACCTTCTCATACAACATAAATGGCTATTGCTTAGTGCCACCACTGATGAAAAGGATTTAGGTATTACTATCTCAAATGATCTTACATACTCTAAACACTTGCATTATGTTATTAGTACGTCAAACAAGGTGGTTTGGTCAATCCTTCGAAATATCTGTTCCAGAGATTGTGAAGTGCTTATGCCCTTATTTAGGTCATATGTCAGATCACACCTTGAGTATGCCTCACAAATATGGTGTCTGTTTAAAAAATCTTATGGTAGGTCTCTTGAAAAGGTACAAAGAAAATTCACAAAAAAGATATCCAGTCTTAAATCTCTATCTTATGAACACAGGTTAGATGCTCTGAACCTCATGTCACTTTCCACTAGACGTCTGAGAGGTGATCTACTATTTTTATATGATGTAGTATGTGATCCTTATATCATGACTGAGTTAGGCCTTGAATTCAAGTTCTCTACACACTATACCAGAGGTCACCCTTTTTAACTAATTGGGAAACCCTTTAAGCATAACAATCGGAAATATTTTTTCACTCTTCGTACTATAGGGCCTTGGAATAAGCTCCCATCCTCTGTTGTTATAAGCGACTCTAAATGCATTTTTAAACAATGTTTGGATAAGTTAATTAACTCTGGATATAACTTAACATACTATCCTTTGGTCTAGCATAAGAGCATTATGAGTCTTGGCCTACTAGCGCTTTTTCCTCACCTTAATATGAACCTCTTGTGGGGTACAGAGTCAAAAGCCTTGCTGAAGTCCAGATAAAGAATGTCTACTGCTTTGCCCCTGTCTACTGCCTTAGTTAACCAGTTGAAGAAGTCAATCAGATTTGTCTGACACACTCTTACTTCCACAAACCTGTGCTGCCTCTCATCCTGGAGACCATACTCCTCTAGATTATCTATCAACCTTTCCTTAAGTATGGTCACCATGAGCTTGCACACAATTGAGGTCAGACTGACCAGTCTGTAATTCTCTGGGTTATCAATGGGACTGCTTTTGTGGAAGGGCACCACATGTGCTGTTCTCCAGTCCTGCGGTACCAGGCGCGACTCCAGTGAACTATTGAACAGACCTGCTGGTGGTCCTGCAAGCTCCTGCCAGGTCTCTCAGTACCCTTGGGTTTATGCCATCTGATTCTGGTTATTTGTCCACCTTCAATGCTAGCAGCCCCTCCCTCACTCTAACATCCACTATCACTACATCTGTGCTCCCCTTCCCTCCACTCCTCCCCCCCGGTAGGCACCAGCCCATCTTTCTCCTTGGTGACAACAGAGCAAAAGTATTCATTCAGTACCACTGCTTTCCCCTATCATCTCCACCCACTCTTTCCCTTTCTAAAGCCTAACAATCCTGTCCTTCTTGTCTCTTTTCTCACTTTTATAGTGAAAACATCCTTCTCCCCATTCTTAATTGCCTCTGCTATCTGCAGTTCCTTCTGTGCCTCAGCTTTCAGACTACCCTACTTGCCACACTAGCCAACCTTAGATAATTCCTCCTATCCACCTCCCTTTTGGTCTTTCTGAATTTCCTTTATGCTAACCACTTTTCCCTTCCTGCCTGGGTGACCTCAGAACTGAGCCAGCTAGGTGGTTTGGTCCTTGGGTTTTTTTCCTTAAGCCTAACAAACTCCTCTGTGGCAACCTTTAATCTCTCCTTACTGATAGACCACTGACCACCTTTGGTCCACCTCATATCTGCTCTGATGCCTTCTTAGCATCTCATCCATCTTTCTGAAGTCTTCCCTCCTAAAATCTAGGATTTTGGTCTTAGTGGGGGTGTTATCCCTGCATATATGCAACTGAGCCAAACACTGTGCTATGGTCACTTCCACTCATGGGGTCCTTGACCATTATTTCCTTTATGTGCTCCCCATTTGTGACCACTAGATCAAGGATATTCCCTTCCCTGGTGGGTTTTGTGACTACCCGAGTCAGGAACCCACTCTGAAACAACTCTAGGATCATCTGACTCTTGTTGCATGTTGTGGCTAGTATGCAGCAGATGGTGTACCATCAAAAGAGTGATAGCAAAACAGCATGGTCAAAAACAGCACCATCATAACAGCTTGCATGGCCTTGGAGTTAGTTTATCCAATCTAGCATGATTTTGGACTACACCATTTTCTAGTGACTATGCAGTGCCCTTTTTTGTCTGTGCCATTTTTCTTTCACTCATTTGACAGGGAACCGCTCCAGTCTACCTTTGGCAGGTTGAAGTTCTCCACTATTACCACCTCTCCCATCCCTGCAGCTTCCAACATTTGCAGGATCATTTCTCTATCCCTTTCCTCTTCCTACTTGGGTGGTCTGTAAGCCACCCCCAGCCTCACCTTTCTCCCTTTATTGGACCATAACTGAATCCCCAGTACTTCCACCTTCCCTTCCTCTGACTCCTCCCTTGTGCATGTTATACCCTCTATGATGTAAACAGCCACCCTCCTTTCCCTAGCATCTAATAATTTCTGTCCCTCCTGTATAGTTTATATCCAGGGATTGAGAAGTCCCAGTCATTGTGTGGCATGGCCCAAGTCTTGGTTACTGCTGCAGTGTCCACCTTCCCTTCCACTAAAAGCACCTGTAGGTTGCTCATCTTGCTTCCAAGACTGCACACTTTTAGAGACACCACCATCCACCTAGAATCTGAGCCTCTTTCTCCTTCTCTGTTGACTTGGGAGGGACGGAGTGGCAAAATGGCTACAGTGCTACTCCGCTCCATGCTGCATGCCCTCTGCTTATCGGTTGCCGCTTACCAAAAGGCTTTTTTAGGAGTTTTATGAATGAACCGCAACCTTTTTTTAACTAGCAGTCCTTAGAAAAATGCTTCTCTCAGTAGACAGGAAGCCACAGAAGGCTAGAGTGAAAGCATTTTTGTACGTCTGTGGTCATCCGGCTGATGGTTTCCAGCATTCTGTTGGGCAATGTTGAAACAGAGCGAGAGAGATAGGAAAGGCAGAGCAGTCTTTCTTTGAAACTAAGTTGCTGCTGAACTCAGGCACTGAATTAAAGAAAATGTCCTTGGCTCCTGCATGGTATATTGTGCTGATAGCCCTATGTCGTGGTTCTGTGGGACCGCATCTGAATGTATGAGTACTGCATGCCTGTATTAAAGAAATTGGGAAGAGTCCCAAATGAAGCATTGTTAAATGCTTATGTCAACCTACTGAAAGTTGCTGTAATGACTCTAAGAGAACTAAAAGTAAAAATTCCATTGATAAAAGGTATGCTTAATTTGCCTAATGGCATCAAAGTTTGCTACTTTATATAAACTAAATCTAATACCTGCCTCTGGATTTTGGCATCCTGTCTGGATATTTTTTAACTTGACTGGAAAGAAAGCAAGGAAACCAAGAAAGAAAGCCAGAACAATGCACGCTGAGAACACAGGAGCACTGTGGGTGCTGAAAAGCTGATTTTAAATTATTTAAGGTATGATATCCTTGCCTAGGATGGAGAGAGATAATTTGTTTAACTCATGCTACCGAAGTTACTGCACTCAGAGGAGCGTTTTTCCTTTTCTCATTTTCTCCAGGTCCTGATGTAACTGAACTACTCAGTCTGCTGTTTTATTTATGGAGAGATTCTTCAGAGACTACACAGAATTAAACAGAGAATGTTTTTATTCCTGATCTTAAAACTGAGTGGATTATATTATCTCGAGTCTGCTGCACGATCAGTTGAGATGGATTTTCTTACACCAACAACCGCTGTTCAAACCTTATTCATCCATTTAATATAACTTAAGTATTTTATATAAACCAGAGCTCTTGAGACCCCGAGTAAGACTCTTCATTTTATTGATCTGAGTCGCTGGCAGCTTGATACTCTTACACAGTGTTCTTTTGATATTATGAGGTTAAATATGTATGTATATCTCGAATACAACAGTGAGAGTTCTGTGCAGAAGGGAGATTAGATTCTTGCACTCTCAACTATTTGACTAAAAGAAAAGGAGTATAACTTTGCTGTATGATCTTTGGAACTGATGGTCTTTCCTGTGGGCCCATGTAGGACACTGTTTTAGTGACCGTTGGTGATAAATTAGGAATATTTCCCCCATGAGGTATTGCCTTCCACCTTTTTACATAGGGGCAAAACTGTTTGCCCTTAAGAGTTTGGAATTTAAATATTTCACTGTCACCTGAAAGACTTGGTTTCGGGCTCTGAATCTGCTTCATAAGACATATGTTTAAAATGAGCAGTTGGTCTCCACCTCTGCTATTTACACAGAGACATTATTTTACTGACTCAAGGAGATGGATTATGGGGTATTTTTACCCCAACCCCTCCCCAAAAAAACAAAGTGGTGATGTGTTGTAGGGTGAAGCTAGATCCACCTCTTTTCATTTCTATTATTAAAGTGAGACTCTCTTGCATTGATTGGAGTCATTGTTTTGTTGATTGATTTGAACATTTCTACTTTTAGTGCAGTCCCCAGCTCCGTGGTATACATTCCTAGCATCCTGTAAAACCTCATAAAAAGTCATCAATATGTGCTATGTCGATGGTGAATTTTCTTGCTCCAATACTCTGGAGCCAATTAGAAACTGGCTCGTGAAACAGAGACATGAACTTTACACATTAATGTTTGGACTACAGAGCTGTGGAGCCTTGAATGCTGAAATAAAAATTAATGGACTCCTGTGCATAATGGAGACATGACCCTGCTTAGTCTATACGGCATTTATTGTTGATAGTCTTATGGTTGGATGCTACATGTATGTTCTACAGCACTTCGGATCATATGCTTTTTAATAATCTCCAAATATTTGGGGCATTTTGTGTACTGATTAATCATCGTGTATTCACCTGTTTAAATCTATAGGGCAAGGGAAAAAGGATGGCAGTACCTACATGGTTCAAAGCTTCTGAGGTCTGAAAATCATTTATCAAGGACTGCTTATTTTTATTGAATGCAATTCATTGGTTTGGATGTTTATTGGCACAAGCTAAAGATTATAATGTTAACTAGAGTTGTTTATGCAAATTGCTTGAATTTGTATTATTTTAATTGATAGGCACAGGTAAGAGAGTCAGATTATAAATTGGTCTGTGCCTGTTGGAAACTGCATATATCGTGTGTGTAATTTTGATTTTTAACTCTTTTACACTGTGCAGCTGTATGTTAGGTTTGTATTTGTTTTTTTTAGTTAATAATATATTGTAATGGCTCATTAGCCAAACAATAAAAAACTTTGAACCTTGATCCTCCTCTGTTTTTTTCCCCATTTTCTCCCCTCTGTGTGCTCTAACACACCCCTCCTTGCTGACTGTTCTGCTAGACCCCTACCTTCACCCTCCAGTCCTCTTCTACCGGAATGAGGAGGAGGTCTGATGTCCTCCTCCTCCTGGAGTCTTTGGACCTCGGCCCATTGCCCCCATAGTTTAAATTAGTGAATTGGTTATGTATCCATCCAGTTTGTCCCTGAGTACCATCAAGCCTTCCCTACTGAGGTTAAGCCTGTCCACTGAAAATAGTGTTTTGTTTGATCAGGTCTCCACCGCAGTCCCCAATACTGTTGAACCCTTTCTCCCTGTACCATCTCCTCAGCCAATCATTGAATTCCTCTATCCTTTTTTTCCTGGCTGTGCTGGCCCTTGCTACTGGTATCATCTACAAAAAGGCCAGTAATCTTGCTTCCTCTCTGCAGATCTTCGCTAATGCCTCGAATCTACCTTGCACCACCTACACCTCCTCCCCATCTAGGTTGTTAGTACCCTTGGTTATAACTAAATTTGGTTTCCCTCTAGCCTCCCTTACTATTTCCCTGATTCTTGGGCCCCCTTTCTCTGCTGTCACTGCTGGCATGGAAACCACCCTCTTTCTTGCATTTGGGCCCCCTTTCCTTCCCCAATGAATGCCTTTAATTATGGAGTCCCCCAGGAGTACCACTCTTCTGCCCCCTGTATCCGTGCTTCCCAACCTTCCATCCTTATCTGTGGTACCAGCTGCTCCCTCACCTAACTTCTCCCCCTCCACCCTGGTAAACTTTCTGCTGGATCCACTACTTGTCCCCCCAACTGTTTCTCCATTCCCCTCTCTGTCCCTCCCTTTCTGGCTAACCATGTTTGCTTGCACTTTTCCCTCCTCTCTTCCTACCCTTATCTCTCCCTCCCCATCCTCTGCTGTGCTTTGTCTGTTTCTTTTTCCCTGCCCACCTTGACTGATCACCCTCCCCTCCCTTGTCCTTCTACCCTTGACCCTGGCTTAACCTGACCCCCTACCTCACTCACTTACTGATGCCCCTCCCCACATACCAGACTGTGGTGCAAATCTATTCACTAAAGGCACCCATTCAAGACCATTCACCATTTATCATCGTCCTCTTTGAGAAGTGACATTCAAGTACACTCATCTTGATTAAATTTCAGAGGGTTGTGCATTCTAGATTTTGACACTAGATTTATTTTCAGAAAGTGTGAGTCTCAACACTTTGTGAAGCTAGAGTCACATTCATTAATAACAATCCCACCTGCAGCACTGAACATTAAGAGTCAGTGTCATTGGCTTAGTAGGTATCATGCTCATCCTTTGGTGCCAGAAGATCAGAAGGTCCTGGCTTATAGCCCCATACCGGGTAGTTGGGGTAATATCCATAGCTGACACTGCAATGTAGCACAAGGGTAGTGCTGCACAGGTGAGTTGCCCTGTATGAGATGGCATTAAAGTGAGTCCCCTCCTGCCCATCTCTGGTTACCTTTCCAGGTGAAAGTTAAAGGTCCTATGGCACTTATGGAAGAAGAGTAGGGGCATTTTCATTAAAAGAAATATAAAACAAAAAATGATCACACAGTCATCTCATCAGACATACATACAGAAAGCAGATAAGGAAAAAAAAGAACATGAGGCAGAACAAGGTTAGTTTTCCAGAAATCCAGTCATGTGTAACACTGTAGTTCACTAAGTAATCTACATAAAAAATTGCCACACCTATGCCTTTGCAGACAGCATTGCTCAGCTTGTTAAATGCACCTCAGACAAGCTGTTAAAATCCTAACCAAGTCAGTCTTTAAAGTATATTTTTGTTGTAATACAAGCTGACACATAATTTGTCAATTATAACATTTGAGTATGCATATATTACCATGAGGGTGCTAGATTACATCTCTTTCAGCCCTGGAGGCATATCTCCAACACCATGGTCTCATACGAGATGGAAGCAAACAAAGGCTCCATCCATTTTTTTGCTATAACATCCCAAAACCCAGTAACATAAGGGCAATACAACAATAAACTTACCAGCATTTCTGGCTTCTATAGACATTTGTATCCCAGGCAAAATCATTGATCTGGGCTCTTGTGTTTGTGAGAATTTCTTACAATTGCCTCTTGTGGCAATTCAACCATACCATGTCACACATATGGACTGGAACTCTGGTGTCTGCCAGATTTAGAGCTATTGTCTGTTTCTGTCCAGGGGGTGGCAATCTTTACAGTCCATCTTCTCTGAGAAAGCTTTCTCAATTATTGAATAACTGGCTGGTGCTATAGCCTAGAGCTTAGAGTAACTAGCTATGACTGTGCTTGGTACCTCCAGCAGACCTGGGTTTCATTCTTACAACCTCCAGCTGCACACTGTGTGACCCTGACCTAAGTTACTTATCCTCCCCAGTGCTCATGGGTCACCCTTGAAAACATGCCTTTTGCCTAGTGGGCCCTACCCAGTTACCAAAGAATATATATATATATATATATATATATATATAATTTAAATCCATGGCAGATCTGGTTCTTAGATTTGTTACACAACTGAGCGAGCGTAAATTTCCTAATTTTCTTCAGGGTCTGTCAACATACCCTGGGAAAATTGGTGTCTTCCTGATGCTGGGCAACATTAAACTCCCCTGCCTCCAAGTCTCCAAATATGGGAAAAACTAATTACTGTATGTATCCAGGAAGCCCACAACTTTGAAGAGTCCTGAAAAGCTGGTCCCAAATTACAACAAAAAATTGCCATTAGCCATTAGAAAAAAAAATGCATTTTTCATATGTATCCCCTTTGAGCTAATGGGAGATATGTTTTTTTATTGTTATTATGGGGTTCAGTCTGCTACCACAGATTGGCAGCTCCATAAAAAAGCTTTATCTAATTCATAAATGTGTCCAGCATCCAAATTTCCTGTACTATAGAAAAAAGGGTTTCATGTGACACCCAAACAAATGCATTCTTTAGACCAAAGGACAACATATACCCATCCAAGCTACCCTGCTGACCCCTTCCATTGATTTCCAGATAATTATTAAATTATCATTGATTCTTCACCTTAGGATCCAGCAAGACTGGGCTTGGGATATTAGATACCCTGCTACTGTTCCCGCTTAAGCCTATTACAAAGACTCATAGAAAAAAATCAATTGGTCCACATTCAATAAAACTTATTGTACTTCAGATTCACACAGTAAGCAAGTGGAGGCTGTGAGAACCAAACCCAGGTCTGGTCTGCTGGATGCACCAAGCTCATTCACAGCTCATTACCCTAACCTCTAGGCTATACTGCCAGCCCATATCTGATCTGATATCATGGAGGCAGACAACATATGATGTTATACCTCTACCAAATACAGGCTTAAGTTCTTTAATTTGTTTTATGAAATTCAGCTGGTAGACAATCCCTCCCAGGGGTTGTATCATTCTTCAAATTGCTGACTGCACACTCCACTTCTTTGAGAGTAATTGGGGAGACCAGTGACTGTCCTGTTGGAGGCTGAGAAACTTGTTATACTGCAGAGAACAAACTAGAACACATTTGAGGAACTGGGAACCTGGTAAGACATAATATTGTTGGGGACTTGTTAGGAAAGTAAGCTACGCTTTCTATAGAAAGTTTCATTCTTTCTTATTGGTGTTAAGAAGACAATTACAGGATTCCGTTAAAGTGTAGTAATTTTATAACCAGAGGGGGTGAAATACAACTGAAGTTGCTCGATTCCTGTACTTGAGACCCAGGATTTGGAAGGATATTTGTGCAACATTTTAGAGGTGTCCTGCTGAGTGAGCAGTGAGTTTATCCCTGGTTTCAGAAAAGGGTTTGTGTATTAGAATCAGACATAGCAAAGTGTCTACATTGAAAGGCCTGCATACATCACAGGTGTCACTAGTCAATCAATTGATTCTGGGTGGGGCGTTTATCACTGAGCTGTCTTAGGCAAACTATACAGTGAGAAGCCAGTCAGAAAATACTTGCCTGCTTCTGTTGGAGGCTGAGAAACTTGCTATACTGCAGAGAACAAACTAGAATGCATTTGAGGAACTGGGAACCTGGTAAGACATAACATTGTTGGGGACTTGTTAGGAAGGTAAGCTACGCTTTCTACAGAAAGTTTCATTTTTTCTTTTTGGCATTAAGAAGAGAATTACAGGATTCCATTAAAGTGTAGTAATTTTATAACCAGAGGGGGTGAAATACAACTGAAGTTGCTTGATTTCTGTGCTTGAGACCTAGGATTTGGAAGGATATTTGTGCAACATTTTAGAAGTGTCATGCTGGCTGAGCAGTGAGTTCATTTTTATCCCTGGGCTCAGTAGAGTGGTTTTTGTAGGAGCAGTGGTCCAGTAAGTTGTGGTGTTGGTTGACTTACTATAAAGGGCAGTACTCACCAGGGTGGTGGAGCAGTGGTTCTATTTGATTGTTTCTAACAGTCACCAGTGGCTGTGGCCTACTGACCCACCCTTCCCCTCACCCCACACACCCCAGGCATGGCATTTCCTTTATAGCCAAGATTCTGACATCACTTCCTCAACAGGTCTTGGGGCAGAACTGTCATATTCTTAATAACCCAGCACAGTGCATAAAGGATAAGTACACACCAAAAAAACAAACAACAAAACAAATATATTTTATATATTACTCATTGTATATTATAAGGAAGAGGGACATGTGGGGAGTGGTGCAATGCACTGACTGTGGGACAGCAGTTTTCTGGGAGACATTCTGGAACCTGCGTTGCTGCCCTATTTTCAGGCAACTGTCAGCTCCGAGGGAGGAGGTTGCTTACCTCCAGGCTGAACTGGCAAGGACTAATGAGGCCTCCTCCACCCAAAGAGCACCTGTTCCACAACCACTGCCTCAGAGGTTGCCATGTGTGAAGAGCAGATGGACCACAGTGGGTTCTGGGAGGGTGAGGGTGGTGGAACAGAGGTGTAGCCCTCTAGCTGTACCTCTACACAAATCATATGTCAGTCTGGCAAATCAAGGTTCCTCCATGATGACACCCTCAGTGGAGACCAAGAAGAATGCTGGGGACATCCACAAGAGAGACCCAGAAAAGAGTGGCAAGGGACACCACAAGGGAAAGAAACAGCTTCTGATAGGGGGCTCAATTGTTAGGGGTGTAGACCTGGGGAAGGGAGAGGAGAGGGAAGTAAGGTGCCTGCCTGGTGCCATGGGCTTGGAGGTACAGGAAGCAAATCCTCAGGATTGCAGAAGTAGCATCACAGGAGAGGGAACTAGATATCATTGTCCACCTCAGGACAAATGACCTAGCTAGGCATGAGATCAGTGCAGTGCAGGATGAATTTGTGGAGTTGGGGAGGGGCCTCAGACAGGTAGCAAGCATGGTAACCTTCTCAGAGTTGCTGCCAGTCTATGGTAGTGGTGAGGCTAGGTTAATGCACATCATGCAGTTTTATGAATGGTTGCAAAACTGGTGCAGAGCACAGGGCTTTGGCTGCATTGGAGACTGGGGGTCCACCTGGAGAGATGAAGGTCTATACTGACATGATGGTCTGCATCTGTCCAGGAAAGGAAACAAGCTCCTAGGTGACAGGTTTAAAGGCTTCCTTGGCAAGCTTTTAAACTAGCCAAGGGGGGAGGTGCTGATAGAAAACAGGAAAGTTCAAGCCTTCCTCCACAAAACATGGCAGGTAGTAGGGTAAACACTGAGGTACAGAGATTGACAGAGGGCAGGACAGGCGTAAATGGAAAAATAGACAAGGGTAATAAGAGCAGGGATGGGGTAAAAGAGGATAAAGCCATCATTAAATGGAGGGCAATGAGTACCAATGCCCGTAGTCTTGGAAACAAGCTTCCAGAGCTAGTAGCCCTGATGGAAGAGGAACACTTGGATATTGTGGCAGTCACAGAAACATGGTACATGGAGAACCATGACTGGGATGTCAACATACCAGGGTACACAATCTACAGAAGGGACAGGGAGGGTAAAAGAGGAGGTGGAGTAGCTCTCTACATAAGGGAAGGGAGCAAAGCTACAGAACTAAAAAGTAAAGGGGAGGACAAGAGGCATTCTGGGTCACCTTGGACACAGGGAATGGCATCACAATCCACACAGGGGTTGTATACAGACCCCTGTCTCAAGGGAAGGAAATGGACAAGAAAATTATAGAGGGCATTCTCAAAATGGCTGAAAAAGGGGAGATACTATTGATGGGGGACCTGAATATGCCAGATGTTAACTGGACACCATGGACTGCAGCCACATCCAAGAGCAGGGTCATTCTCGATGCCCTACAGGGGGCATGCCTTAGACAGCTAGTGGTGGAACCCACTCAGGAGGGAGCAATATTAGACCTGGTACTCTCAAATGGAGAGAGGATCACAAATTTAGAAGTCAGTAGGCATCTGGGAACAAGCGACCACTGCACAGTGTGCTTCACAATAAACACAACCATGGAGACAAGCCATACAAAGACAAGGATACTGGACTTTAGAAGGGCTGACTTTGGCATAATGGGTGAATACCTGAGGAATGCATTAACAAATGGCCAGAAAGAGGGGTGGAAGAACAATCGAGAAAAATCAAAACTGCCATCATGGAGGCAACAAGCCTTTGTGTGAAACAAATAAAGAAAGAAAGTGGAATAAAAAACCACTATGGTTCACAAAAGAGGTGTCAGGGAAGGTTAAGGAGAAAAAGACTGCATTCAAAAAGTATAAGGAATCACAGAAAAAGCACGACAGGGAACTGCATCAATTAAAGCAGAAAGAAGTGGGGAAGGCAGTCAGAAAAGCAAAGGCCCAAACTGAAAAAAAGATAGTCAACTCAGTTAAGAAGTGGGATAAAACCTTTTCTAGGTACATTAGGGAGCATTGAAAGGTTAGGGAGGGATAGTGAAGATTAATAAAGGAGAGGGGAGGTGGGCAGAGGGAGACAGTGAAAAGGCAGAGATACTGAATGAATACTTTTGCTCAGTATTCACAAAAGAAGAGGAGGAGTTACCTAAACCAAACAATAGAAGCACTCTAGGTAGCGGGGTTGACGCCAGTCCATTTACAGAAGAAAGAGTCCTGAAAGATCTCCTAAAACTCAAGGTGGACAAAGCAATTGGCCTGACAGGATTCACCTAGAATCCTAAAAGAACTAAGGAGGACCTAGTGACACCACTGACCACACTTTTAACAAATCATGGGAGGATGGGGTGGTACCTGAGGACTGGAGGAGGCAGATGTGATTCCCCTTCACAAAAGTGGGAGCAAGGCAGAAGCAGGAAACTACAGACCTGTTAGTTTGACCTCAGTGGTGGGGAAAATGATGGAATCACTTCTGAAAGAAAGAATTGTTCAGTACCTAGAGGCCAGCGGGGCACAGGACCCAAAGCAGCACGGATTCACAGCAGGAAGGTCATGTCAGATGAATCTAATAAATTTCTTTGACTGGGTGACCAAAGTAATAGACCAGGGAGGGGCTGTGGATATAGCCTACCAAGACTTTAGCAAGGCATTTGACACAGTCCCGCACAAAAGATTAATAATCAAGTTAGCCAGCCTGGGAATGGGTCCCAGAGTGGTAGCCTGGGTAGCCAACTGGCTGCACAACAGGACACAGAAGGCAATAGTGAATGGAACACATTCTGAAGAAAGGGGGGTTACAAGTGGAGTACCTCAGGGCTCAGTACTGGGTCCAGTCCTCTTTAACGTCTTTATAGGTGACATTGCAGAAGGTCTGGAAGGAAAGGTATGCTTCTTTGCAGATGACACAAAGATCTGTAACAGAGTTGATACACGCGGGGGTAGAAAGGATGAGAAGGGACTTGGTAAGGTTGGAGGAATGGTCAGACATATGACAACTTAGATTCAATGCAAAGAAGTGCAAAGTAATGCACCTGGGAAATAAAAATCCAGAAGAAGAGTACACAATAGCAGGGGAGGTACTAACAACAACAATAATGGAAAGGGATCTGGGTGTAGTCATATCAGATGACCTAAAGGTGGGTAAGCAATGTAAGAAGTCAGTAAGGAGAGCCGGGGATACTGGGATGCATAGGGAGGGGTATCACAAGGAGAAAAAGGGAAGTGGTTATCCCTCTGTACAGACAGTTGGTGAGACCCCATCTGGAGTACTGCATGCAGTTTTGGAGATCTCATCTACGCAAGGACATAGACAGGATGGAAGCAGTCCAGAGGAGGGCAACTAAAATGGTGCAGGGTCTACATCAGAAACCATATGAAAAGAGACTGAAAGAGCTTAATATGTATACCCTTGATGAAAGGAGGGATGGGAGGACATGATAGAAACTTTTAAGTACCTCAAGGGAATCAACAAAGTCCAGGAGGGTAGCATCTTTCCGAAAAAGAGGTGTGTAAGAACAAGGAGGCACAATTTAAAGTTAAAGGGGGGACGGCTCAGGGGTAATGTGAGGAAATTCTTTTTCATGGAGAGAGTGGTGGATGCATGGAACCGCCTTCCTGGAGAGGTTGTGGGGTCTAAAACAGTGGGGGAATTTAAACATGCATGGGACAGACATAAGGCAATTATAGTGAGGAGGGGTTGCAGGAAGTAGGCTGTTGGTTAGCTAGAATCTGCAGCTTATCCAATAGGTAGGGAAATGGGCAGACTGGGTGGGCCAAGTGGTCCTTATCTGCCGTCAAAGTCTATGTTTCTATGTTTCTATGCTAGGAAAGGAGATTCCAAACTATTACAAAATTATTCCAAAGATAAGAAGGAGGGGAGCTCCATATCAAAGGTGGAACAGAGGCAAACCTTTACACATTCCAACATTGTCTCTTTTATATCTGATTTAAGTCACATAAAATACTCTATGTTTTACATGGTGTCAGCAGCCTAGGATTACATCAAATGTCTGCTGTTTTCCCAGTGTAACAAATCTCAATTAGTCTTGTAAGAATGATGTCGGATTGTACTGAAATGTTTTCATTTCAGCCTGTACTGCTTTAATTTGGGGTCCAAATGTTGCCTCCCCTTTATTGTACCTGGTAATTAATTTGAAGAGCTGGGCATGCAAATACAGGTATCTATGATAATGTGTTCTTTGGAAAATATTTGCGAGGTACTGAAAAAAAATTCTCGAAATTCTTTCTTCAAGCCCTTCTATCATTGCAAGGCTGTATGATTTTGGCACAGCACTGATCTTCTGGTGATATTTAAGATTTGTCCAAGCTTACTAGAGAGAAAGATGTGTCAACCGGAAACTATTTAGTCTTCACAGGCCTTTACCTATCATCCATGTGCCATCAAGGCCTCATTCTGACAACTCAAAAGGAAATTATCTGACATGGTTGTTCTAGAAGACAGTGACCAAGAGGGTACTGCACTTAACTTTGAAGCATCTTCTCACCACTTTATGTGTTTATACAAGTTTTTTTTTTTTTATAGAAGGTATGCATTCAATGTAAAACCACATACTCTCATATTCTATTAGAGATTTCATAATCCTGGCCTGGCTGGCCTGGTGACTCAGAGGGCTGAGGCGCTATGCATTTTACTTTTCACCATGCTGGAAACTTGATATTGGGAACAATGGATTTTGAACTTTGGCCTTTCTCTATTCCCACCCTTGGTAGGTAGAATGGGTAATGAGTAGGAAATAGAGGGCCTAGCACCAAGGGTGAGTAGAGTGCCAGAGGAGGAGGAGGAGGCAGGGGAGGATGATGGGTGTTTCACAATGCTTTAAGTGGAAGCTGCTGGGAGAGGCTGATATTTATTTGGAATGTGAGAGGAGCTATTCCTTCACACTGAACCTTGGGCTTTTGGCCTCCTATTCAATGTTTGGTGCATACCATAGTGCTTGTGTACACTTATGGATTTTGAACTTGGCCTTCCTCTATTTCCATCCTTGGTAGGTAAGCAGGGCAGCAAATAGGGAATAGAGGGCCCAAAAAAGAATGATTTAATGGTTCAAGATTATCTCCTCCAACTCACAAAGAGTGTGACCAGTAGCACACAGGAAAGGAAAAAAACTCCAGTAGAGGAAACCTCTGAGGACCCAATGAACTGATCTGCCCATCCTCAGGGCAACCTACAAGGAGATGATCCTAGATGCTTGAACTGAGTTCTGATTCTGGTTTTAGAATATAGAGTTCATAGCATGATGAAGTCCATCTTCTGAGTCTTTGATGACTTGTGCAGTGTAACAGGGAGCCCCCTGTTATGTGTTTAAACCATTGTCATAAATATGAATATATGCAATCCCCTCTTTTTCCTTTCACTCTTTCCTTTCCTCTTATTTTTCTGCCTTTCCTTTAAACTCTTGTCAGGGTGGCCAACATGGCAATCTCCAAAAACTCTTTGATGTCCCTTATTCTCTTTACCCCCTCTTTATGCACACAGTGTTATGCTTCCGATTGCAGAGATAGGAAATAGCTCAAGTCGCACTTTATTGTTAAACGTCTGGTGCACCTTGGCTTAAGAAGAAGTGTAGTGCCCATTTCTGGGGCGTCGAGCTCTGGAACCACTGCTGCTGAGTGCAGTTCCTTTGACTTATGTTGCTCCGGTGTGAAGGATAGCGTTGGTCACCATGAAAACACTGCCAACTCTTTTTGGAGCAGGTTGCTCCAGAAGGGTGTAAGCTGCATATAGCAGCTGAATGCATGGTCCTTGTTTGAAGAAAGTAAAAGAATGATTGCTAGGGAGCAAAGCCATGCTCCGAAGAAAAAGCCGACTGCCGCGCTAGCAGCAAGATCAAAGTCACTTGAATACTTGACTGCTCAATTATATGATGTAATCACAAGGAGCTATAAAAAGGTCTCACCACTAGGGGAATGTTAGATAGTCGAGTCAGTCTAGTGCTGACAGTGAGTAGGGTAAGACCTGCAGTTGGTGTGCATGTGTGGATTTCACACAGGTTACTTGAGAAAAGTATTCTTTGGACTATCTGGGCTGAAGCAAAGCCACAGACTCTGCTAAAGGAAGCAGAGGTCTGAATTGCTTTGTGCAGGACTAATTATTTGATGTTTTTTTCATTTCTGTAAATAAGTGTATTTTTTTCTAAAAATAAATTGATGAACACATTCACACATTTTTTAGGCACCTGATCCCTACTTTGTTGTATCAGTTAAAATCCCACATGTTAACATGCATGAAGGCCAGTTTCTTGCAGTTGAAGAAGTGGATGTTATCCGAATGGATGTCTGGATGATGAATATAGATTTAGTGGGGCTGTTGAAGGAAGATTTGAATGAGATCCATGATTTAGTTTGATGTTGGTGATAATTATTGGAGGAACAGAAGGACGTAGAGATCTGAGCATGAGGAAATGATGAGATTGTCTAGATTGGGTGTTGATCTCCAGTACAGTGATTACATGATGGGAAATAGGTTATGAGAATTCCTTACTGTAATCTGTTGGACTTTGAAGGAAGAGAAGGGAGGGTAGAATGATCAGCTGTTTTGTAGACTGGCAATTTTATAGACATTGGTGATGATCTCAGAAGTGCTTAAGGATGGTGAGATAGTAATTCCTTGGGAGGCAGGAATCCAATGAAGGCTAAATAAATGGAATGAACCATTATGTTCAAACCAGGTTGAATAGATTTGAGTACTGTACTTACACTATGTTTTACTATGGAGCCATATATTGAAGAGATGACAAGGAGTCCAAATAAATAAAACTCTTGGATACATAGTTGAAAAACAGAACAAGAGGATTGGACAAGCAGCAATGGTGAGGATGGAATAGGTTGGAAGACAGTAATTGGATACAAATATCGGTAATGTCCTATATACAATTTTAAGTCTTAATCATGAATTAGAAACATAGGTATAGAGTTTGTGAGGGCTTCCAGGCTCAAGGCCCCCTGTCAGGAAAGCTGAGCCCCCTTGGAATTTGAATATAGCCCTTTCTCTACACTGTCTGACTTGTTTTAATATTTATTTTTTTTAAATAGCTGTCTGTGCGTTCACCAGTTCACATGGGGGAAGACCGTTGCATGCGTGACAGCTGATTTTGTTTTTCATGTGTGAACGTCAATGATGAAGTGGGGAGGCCCTTGGCAGGCAAAGGAGCATCAGCAGGGGGAGATCAGGTGTGTCTGCTACAACATTAGAAGAACAGCATGGAGGATCATGTGGTGCTGCATTAGAAGGTCAGCTGACCCAGACAAGAGTCGAGATAAGAAGTGGGGATCATCCATTGTGACCTCAGTCCCATTACATCCAACTCCAGTGACTGACGTAAGTGACAGCCTAAGAGACAGAAGGGGGGGCAGGCATCAGATTGTAAATGAATACCAACAGTAATTGTCCTTTATTTACTGAACCACCCCCTCCTTGTCTCCATCGAACATTGAAGTTGCACTGTCTGAGCTGAGCTCACCACACAAAATTTATTGCCTGCCTGATCTGGTGCGCATGTGTATGGATAGTCAGAGGCTGAGTCTGAGAGAGAGTAGTTGAAGAACTTGAGTCAAGTTTAACAAAAAAGCTGTTTTAAGGGCTGATTTGTCTGTAATTTAAATATGCCTGTCTGCTAACTGATAAATTAGTGTAGGCTCAAAAAAATCAAGCAGGAGAGAGAGAGGACAAATAATGAGGGGAAGGAGACATGTGAGTCAGATGGCAGGATCAAGCAGGATTGGGATTGTTCAGCAATAAAATAATTATAAAAACATATATATATTGGTCTGAAATACGAGTGGTGAGGGGAGAGAGAGCGCTGCCAGCCCAGATGACAGGATCAAGCAGGAATGGACTGAGGTCATGATAAGGAGGGAGCCAGGGAGGAAGCTTAAAATAAAAAGCTATGGACTGATGCCATTCTGATAAGGAGGGAGGAAACTTTAGAAAATCAAAAGCTGAGAAGTTCTGTCACACACAGTAATATTAGAAAAAAATTAATAATACTGGTCTGAGAGTGAGAGAAAAAATGAGTGGGGTAGAAGAGATGCGACAGCAGGAGCAGCAGGACTGAGGTTCTTTTGATAAGGAGAGGAGGGAGGAAAAAATCTTAAGAGCTACCTACTTCTGCTCACATCAATATAAAAAAGATACAGTTGAGAGAAAGGACGACTGGTGAGAGGAGCAGCAGACACCAGATGGCAGGAGCAGCAGGACTGAGGAGGCTCTGATAAAGAGAGGGGAGAAAAAAAATCAACTGCTCACAACATCAATAATAACAAATTACTGAGTGAGAGAGAGTGAGGAGGCATAAGCTGTGGACGGTGAGGAGAGAGTAGAGCAAGCCACGGCAGTCAGCATTAACAAGCTTGTGTGTGTGAGAGACTGGGGAAATAAACAGAGGTACAATTTCTTGTTGTACTCATAAAAATAATAAAAAATTAAAGTTTAAACACTCACCCCCCTACACCACCACCTTGATGTCCGTAGGCTCTCTGCCTTTGCCCTTTGTTAACAAGCTTGTGTGTGTGGGGGACTGGTGAAATAAACACAGAGGTACAATAACTTTTGTTGTACTACTACTGATAATAAAAATAATAAAAAAGTTTTAAACACTCAGCAACCCCGAGGTGTTCCTAGGGTCTGCCCTCTAGAACAGTTCCATGTCATAATGGCGATCATGGAATAGCAATCATTGCCAAAAATGAATTTCGGCAATGCACACTCACGGTGCAGAGCAAAAGGGTGCCCGAGATCTAGGAAATTCCCCCCTCACTAATGGAATCTCAACTCCAGGGGGGTGCATGTCAGGGGGGAGGGTGAAATACTTTGAAAATAAAAAGCTGCCTACTGGCACAAAAAAAACGCAATGCACTGGAACCAAACCCTGTACTTCCCAACCGACCACCCTCCACACCATGCTACCGGACCTGCTCGGCAGCTTCCCACCACACCCCCCTCCCACATACCTTCCCTCCCCTTCCTCTCCCCATGCATGTGTGCATGTGTGCATACACATGTGCTTCCCATCACCCTACCTCACCCACCCTGGTATCTGGTCACCCCCCCGCCAGGTAGCCCTGAAAACAGGCACTGTGATTGAGCTGCCATTTTTTGTAGGTGCTCAATTGCGGTTGCCCTGTTCATGGGTTACCCTCTAGAACTGTGTACATACATACATACAGTACTGTATTTCTAAAATCTGAATAAGTATACTACTTGAAGAAAATAAAACAAGCACAGACACATTAAAGGTTGAATCTTAAAAGTAAATTAAATGCCTGCGGCCTGAGGAGTATTGTTTCAACTACTGCATGGCCAGTCAGCTTTGTGACTGTCAAGTGTCTTTTATTCTTTAGTTATTGTGAAGTGACTTTTTAAAAGCTCCCGCCATTTGACAGATCAAGTTTAGTTGTCAAACATGAAATAAGCATCTTTATATCAGATTGTTTACATAAGTTTAGCAACATCTTTATTTTCTCGTACCAAGCCTGTGAAGAACTTGGTGTACGTGTACTGTCGATCGTTGACTCATGCAAATAGCAAACCTATAGTTAGTTGTTAAAAATGGACAGATTTGTCACTCGTTTGCCAAAAGAAGCTGTGCGTTTTCCTGGCTCCAAAGCAAGGGACATGTCTTGCGATTCTGAACAAGTTCAGCTCCATACAGATTTGGATACCATGACTACAGTAAGTAAACTGAATGCATCAACTTCATCTTCTACTGAGGATAATAATAGAAAACCAAATGACAGCAGAGGATCACCTGCCTCATCAAAATCTGGCTGAAAATTTTTCCATGAATGGGTAAGCAAACATTCTTGGGTTAAGTATGATGCAGCAAAGGACAAAGTTTTTGTTCTGAATGTACCAAAACAGTAGAATTAAAAATGCCCCTTCCAACAGAGTCCAAGGAAAAGGACTCGTACTTGACATTTGTTGTCAATGGATTTTCCAAGTGGAAGAATGCTCTTGAAAGGTTCTTCAAACATGAAAGGTTTGAATTTCATAAGACTGCCATCATAACAAACCTTTCTGCAATGAAGGGAGAATCTGTTGCCATTCAGCTTTCTGCACAGAAAAATCAGGAAATGAGAGAAGCTCAGTTTGCCTTTCTCACTATATTTTCTATCATTCATTTTTTAGCTACACAGGGACTGGCAATTAGAGGGAAAACCAATGAGGCTTCAAACTTAATGCAACTGTTGAGGGAAAGATCAATAGATGTGTCTGTTGTAAAAAAAATGGCTTGAATGACCAGAACAAATTTTAATGGCTTTCACTGGAAATTTCAAATAAGATTCCTCAAGATTTTTCACATGCAGTCCTTCATGAACTGTGTAAAGCAGTGCAGGGTTCTTTGGCATCATGCTAGATGAAACTGCAGACATATCAGCCAAGGAGCAAATTTATGTCTGTTTTCGTGTTGTCACTGATGACTTCACTGTCCATAAACATTTCTTTGGCTCCCATGAAAGTGAAAGTACCACTAGTGACATTCTGTTCAAAGTTACTATGGATGTGCTAACATGATTCAATCTGTCAATTAACAACTGCAGGGGACAGCGTTATGATGGGGCAGCCAATATGTCAGGGCATGTTACTGGGCTACAGACCAGGATTAGGGAAATAGAGGGACATGCAATTTTTGTGCACTGCCGTGCACATAATTCCAACTTAGTAGTTCAAGGTGCAATTCAGAATAACAGAGAAATGCATAATATAATGAACTTCGTCCAGAAATGTATTGCTTTGCTCGTGGGTCTCCAAAGAGGTGAGCTTGGTTCAAGCACTTCCAGACACCCGAAGGAATAAACCAAAGGCCATTCTGCCCCACTCAGTGGATTTTGAGGAAACCCTACTTAATGGCCATGACAAGCAATTATGCTTTGTTGCTTGAATGGCTGGAAGATTTGGATAACAATCCTGAGTACAAGGCATGTGAGCTCAGGAAACTCACTGCTACTCATGAAATGGTGGCTGCCAGCAATAGAAAGTGGAAGTTGAAGGCTACTGTTTAAATCACTAAAAAAGCAATTAGAGGGAATTAAAAAAAAAAGTTACTGTCACAAAGCACTAATCAAACATTTTTGTAGTGCCTGAGTAAAGCTGTACCTTTTCCAGTGTCTCCCTTGAAAAAAAATTGACACCTTCTTCAGATTGGAGTTGCTTTGAATTATTTCTTCCATTGTTGAAGATGCCAGCTCTGCCCTTCAATGAGCCTAGTTGAATTTTCAGTTCAGTGAAAATGTAATTAGGAATGTGAGGGAAATATTGCTTGCTGGGTGGAGTGAATCATGCTTTCATGCCATTTAGCAATCAGCTGTGCATGCAGCCCAGGATCTAAGGCTTAAAGAGCCTAATCTACCCAGAAAATGGAAACTTCCCACCAGGTTTCAAGAAAGAGAGGCTGAATATCATTTCCCTGCCACACCAGATGATCATTATCGGCAGCAGTACTTTGAAGCCATTGACGGAGTATTGGTTGGTCTCACAGATTGCTTTGAATCAAAGGAGACCACCTCTCATATAACCAAATTGGAAGATTTTCTGGTTGGAAAGGAAGATGTGATGCATGTGAAGGATTTCTACCAGGATAATTTTAAAGATTATTCAAGGCTCCAGCTGCATGGAGATATGCTATTAGATGTGTTCAACATCGTACCACTTTGAGTGACTTTCAAGGCATAGTGGAGTTCTTAAAGGCAGAGAAATATGAGGGACTGTGACTGTTAATTCCATAAGTCATGAGATTAGTGAAGCTTGTTCTGACTGTGCCTATGTCTACTTGTTCTGCAACTGTGGAGTGGTCTTTTTTGAGCCTTTATAGGCTGAAGTTCTTCTTAATTTCTGCTATGACACAAGAAAGGTTGAACGCTGTTGCCATTCTTTCAAGCCACACTGATATTGCCAGAAATCTCGACATGGAAAGTCTGATTGATAATTTTATTAAAAAAGCTTCATCAAGTATGTATACATTTGATGTAGTGAATGAGTAATAATAAATCTTTTCAGTAATTTTTTTTCGTTCCATCAGTAATAAATTATTTATTTGTGTTTGAGTTATATTGTTGTATACTCATACTCTTGGTAAAAAAAAATACAATTGGTTCTGTGTCTGAAACCTAACTAGCTAATTCTAGTTGAATTCTTTTGGTAGATGTATTATGCATTGTGAAACCGTGTGAAGAATAGGGTAGTCTAAAAATAGGTTAACTGGTTAGGCCAATAATTTTGAGCCTGATCCCCCCTCCCCCCCCCAGGAAAACTTAAACTCTACACACATGGGTGAATGGGTATATGAGGATGCAGGAGCTCAGACTGGTGGCTCAGGCCCACCCCTTGTGGGGCATTGAAAGTTAATAGTACCATCTTAAAGGAGATACACGACTTCACCAGCAGCCAATGCAGATCTAGTAGCACTGGAGAAAATGGCACAACCTTGTAATGCCTGTTAGTAACTGAGCTGCAGCATTCTGTAGGAGCTGCAGGCACAGCAGTATACCTCCACTGACCCCAAGGAAGAGAGCATTGCAGTAGTCAAGCCTTGATGTCATAAATGCATGAACCAGTGTGGTCAGGTCACCAGGAGGGATAAGGGACTTAATCTGGCTTATATTCTGCAGATGGAGAAAGCCATTGCAGAATATTGCCAACACTTGAGCCTCCATTGTCAGCTGCTCATTCAGAATGACACTCAGATATTTCACCTTAGTGGTGGCTAACAGCTCAGATGGCCCAAAACGAAGCCCAGTCTCCATCTTGGCAGTTGTCACTCACCCCCCCATGGGTCAGCTCAATCACTAGGTCTTCAATACTGTCTGGGTTTAGCCTCAGCCAGCTCGATAACATCCAGTCCTGGATCTTGGCCAAACACTTATTAAGCACATCAACCGCACCTGATGTCCTGTGTGTAAAAGACATCTACAGCTGGGTATCAGCAGCACAGTAATGAAGCCCAAGCCCATATTGTCTAACAACCTTATGCAGGGGCATCATATGAACTATGAACAGCATGGGCAGCAGAACCGAGACCTTGGGTGCATCACAGGACAGAAACACTGGGCACGAGGAAAATCTTTCCAACACTATCCTCTGGGTTCTGTGATTGAGATAGGACTTAAACCAGCAGATGACCTTTCCGGTGATCCCTGCATACTTACTGAGCCGATCCAAGAGCAGCCCACACTCCGCAGTGTCAAACACTGATGAGAGATCAAGGAGGATGAGAACTGACTGTTCTCCTCCATGCCTCACCCTTAGCGTGTCATTATGTAACTGACTAGAGCAGTTTGTGTGCTATACCTGGACCTAATTCCAGACTGGAGAGGCTCAAAGATGTCAAAGGCTACAAAATGTGCATCAAGCTGGAGCACAAAACCTTCTCAATACCCTTTACCAAGATAGGGAAGTTAGAGACGGGATGGTAATTTGCCAATATGTCCAAGTCCAAAGATGATTTCTTCAGAAGAGGTTTCACCAGTGCACATTTAAACATCACTGGTACCACCACCCCCTTTTACGAGGAGCACCAGACAATCTTGGAAAACACCAAGCCCAGATGCTCAACACAATTCACTAGTAATTGTGTCAGGCCAGGGTCCAGGTTGCAAAATTTTGGCCACAGCTCTGAGATCACCACACACACACACCTCTTCCATCATCACAGGTCAAAACTCCTCCCAAGACCATTGACTGTATTCCTGACCCACAGGCTCCCTACTGTTGGACTGTCTTGTCCCAATAGGAGTTATAAATATATGAAGATATGAAGAATGCCAGCAAATACAGGCCTGATGGTCTATCTAGTTTGTTTGAACGTGCAGCTAGCAGTCTGTTACACTGCAGCTGCTCCCTCTCTTCTACCTGCATATCCAATTTCATGTAGGTACTAGCTGTTACCCCTTCCCCCGGTACCTCACTGGCAACTTCCCCCCTCACTTTGTCCCATCCCCTCTTAAAACTGCCCACCGTCTTCAAGGATGTCACCTCTTCAGGCAGTGCATTCCACCCTGTCACCACTCTCTCCATGAAATAGTGCCTTTTCATTTCCCTTCTGAATCTACCACCCTCCAACTTTTTAGATTGTATGACTAGTGTCCTTCCCTCTCCTTAATCTTAAAATTCCCTCTGTACTATCTTTATGCCTTTCATATATTTTAAGGTTTCTATCATGTCCCTCTATCCCTTCGTTCCTCCAGGGAGTACATGTTGAGCTCCTTCAGTCTCTCCTCATAGGGTTTGTCCGCCATAACAAGGATCATCTTGATTACTCTGCATTGGACTCCCTCCAGCAATTTAACATCTTTCTTTAAGTAGGGGCACCAGAACTTCATGAAGTACACCAGGTATGGCCTCACCAATAACATGTACAGTGACTGAATGACCTCTCTCTTGGACGTCATCCATCTGGCAATACACCCCAGCATCTTATTAGACTTAGCTGTGGCTTTTCTGCACTGTACCAAATGGTTCATTGCCATGTTGTTGTCACCCCAAGATCTTTTTCCTCCTCTGTAGGGGATAACTGTACCCCCCCACTCAGTAATGATTGCTAGGGTTTCTTGCTCCCAAGTGCATGACTTTGCACTTCTTTGTGTTGAGCTCCAGCTGCCATGTTTCTGACCAGTGCTCAAGTCTAGCCAGATCATTTTGTAGCCTCTACCATCCCTCTGTATTGTCCACCACTGCACCTATCTTTGTGTCATCCTCAAAAAGGCTGATCTTATTCTTAATCCCATGCGAAATGTCAGCAATGAAAATGCCAAACAACACTGGACCCAGTACCGAGCTCTGTGGTACCCTACTGATTATGGCTGTTGGAGTTGAGAGTCCCCCTCCCTTATGACTACCCTCTGCTTTCTGTCATTCATCCAGTTCCGGATCCACACCAGTCCACCATTTTCTCCCCTGCTCCCTGGTATCTGAACTTGCTAATCAGTCTCCCATGCGGCACTGAATCAAAGACCTTGCTGATGTCTAGATTCAAGACATCCACCACATGGCCCCTGCCAAGCGCCCAAGTCACCCACTCATAAAAGTCCACCACACTGGTCTGACAAGATCTTCCTGAGACAAACCCATGCAGTCTGTTGTCCTGGAGACCATTCACCTCCAGAAAGGTTGCTAGCCTTTCCTTAAGGATAGTCTCCATTAGCTAATCCACAATGGATGTAAAGCTGACTGGTCTGTAGTTGCTTGGTTCATCCTTGGGACCACTCTTGTGGAGGGGCACCACATGCGCCATCCTCCAGTCCTGGGGGATGCACCCAATTCCCAGTGAGGTATTGAATAAGTCTGCTAGTGGTTCTGCCAGGACCTCTGCCAACTCTTTCAGAACCCTGGGGTTTATGTTGTCTGGGGCAGGTTCCTTATCTAGGCCTTTCATCACCCTGTTCACTGGGATTTCCCCATCTGTGTGCCCTGCCCCCTCCCATGCCCACCACCACATCCCTTGAGGCACTGGCCGAAGCTTCTCCCTGGTAAACACAGAACAGGAGTAGTCACTGAGCACTTCTGCCTGGTCTGTCCCCTTTTCCACCCACCTGTCATCTTTCTTGAGTCTAACAATTTGATCTTTGCTGCTCCTCCTCTCCCTAATGTACTTGAAGAAATAATTTTCTCCTTCTCTGATACCTTGTGCCAGGCTTTACTCCCTTGATGCCTTGACTGCCCTGACCACTTTGCTCACTTCCTTTGATTTCTTTGTGAACTTTTCCCTGTCCTCCCCCCATTTGGATCTCATAAATCTTCTGAAAGCTGCTGTCTTATCCCTCGCCTTTTCTAACACTTCCCCATGTAACCAGCTCGACTTCCTGGACCTGGCCTTTTTACTTTGAATCTTTGTAAATGAGCTAGTGGCCTCTGCAAGGCTGAGCTTGATAATTTTCCACTTCTGTTTAGCATCCATGTGTGGGCAGATGCTGGCTAGGTGCTCTGCCACTATGTCCCTCATCCTGCCAAAGTCTACCTGCTTGAAGCCCAACACCTTTGTCCTGGAACTGGCAGCCTCCTTATCCATACTGAGTGAGAATCACACTGTGTGATGGTCACCCCTTGCCAGCAGATCCTTCATCTCCAGTTCTCTGATTAGCTCCACATTTGTCAGCATGAGGTCCAAAATGTTACCTTCCCTGGTAGGCTTCCTTATCCTCTGTACCAGGATGCTGTCCTAGAACACCCCCAAGATGACCTATTTCCAGGTGCTTGAAAGGGCTGGGGTGCTCTAATCTACCCCAGGTAGATTGAAGTCCCCTACAATCATGGTGTTACCCTTCCCACTGACCTTTCTTATCTGCTCCACTAGCTCTCTGTCAATGTCTTCATTTTGAGATGGTGATCTATGCATGACTCCAACTTAATCCTCCTGCCCTTCGAGTCTTGGATTTGCACCCATAATGCCTCTGCCTTGCCCTCCTCCCCTTTCTCCCTGCTACACAGTATGCCCTCCCTTACATAGACAGCCACCCCCTTCCCTTTTTCCCTTTGTCTCTCTGGTACAGCCTATACCCCAGGATTACCAGGTCCAAGTCCTGGTATTGGGTAGCCCATGTTTCAGTGATGGCAGCTATGTCTACCTCTCCCTCTCCCTCTGCCATCAGAGCCTGCAACTCAGCCGCCTTGTTACCAAGGCTCCTTGCATTCAAAGAGACCATCCTCCAGTATGTGCCCCAACTACCATTCCCAATCTGATCACACTTACTGCCAGCCGTAGTTGTATACTCACCTGATCCTTCTTTACTGGGTAACCAGCAGACCATCACAACGAACTGCCAAAAATATCACTGTAATGGTCTTTGCTGTATTCCCATTACTGTTGTGACATGATACCCTACATTTGGCTCCTCTGAACCCTCCGTGAGACCAAGTACCAGTAATTTATTTCTTTGGCTGCATTCCTCTAAATCTTCTATTTTTTCCTTTAATTTGACCAGCTTCTTATGGAGGGATGCAGTATCTGGCTCAGTGTGGGAGTGCCAGTCCTCCAGTGAGCTAACCCATATCTCTGTGTCTCCTATCTGGCAAGATAAGCTGTCAGAAATCTGCTGCAGGGACGAGAGCTGCTCTGTGATATTAGTGAGGGCATCCCAGAGTGGAGAAAGTTCCTGAAGAAAATGCTCCTCTGACAAATGATCCAATGCCGAGCTGGGTTTAGTAGAGGTGGCAGTCTTGGTCTACTCTTTTTGGTGGGTTTGGCCTTGTCTGGGGAGGCGGGGGAGTATGCGCTGGCCCGCAGTGCACATTTCAGCATCAATTGTGGGGAAAGGCACAAGATACATTTTTAATGATACCCAAGGATCCTTGATATCCGTGAGGAAACTGTGAGCACCTAATGAACCAGAGAAACCATTGATTTAAAAGATAAGTCAGGTTAGGGAGTGGAGCTGAGGTTGAGCGTGTCTTACCCGGGTAAATGCATCACGTGACTATCTATTATGTTTGTTACCCAGTCAAACAAAACTATCAGATTGATCTGACAACACCTCCCTGCCACAAATCCATACTGTTTACTGCCTTATGTATCATTGCTGTCTAGGTAGTCCACAAGGTCCTCTTTGATCAGTGACTACATCTGTTTACCCACTACAGAGGTAAGGCTGACAGACCTGTAATTCCCCTGTTGCTCATCATCCCCTTCCCCTTGTGTAACAGGGCTAAATCCACTGCCCTCCGGTTCTTCAGGACTATCCCTAACTGAACTGAGCTATTGAATAGCCCTATTAGAGGTTTGGCCAATTACACAGCGAAATCCTGGAGCACCCCTTCGTGAATTGCATCCAGCCCAGGGGCTTTATCTACCTTTTGTGCTTCAAGACCCTTCTGGATCCTTTCTTTGGTAAGTACTGGCCTCCTTATTTCAGGAATGTTCCTGACAGCCACCTTGATGGCACTTTCAGTTAGGGGCCCACTGTCTTCTCTTGTGAAGACAGAAGTAACCATTAAGGATAGCTGTATTTTGTTCATTTTTCTTTAGCAGTGTCTGTGGCTCAGCAGGTAGTACATGCGCCTCTGAGGCCAGGAGATCAGAAAGCTATGAGTTCTATCCCCACACCAGGCAATATCCCAGTACTGACACTGCAGCATGAAGAGAGTGCTGTCTTTCAGATGGAATGTTAAATTGAGGTCTCATCTGCCTTTTCAGGTGGATGTTAAAAGGTCCCATGGCACTTCTCAAAAAGAGTAGGGGAATTTGTTTTATTAAGAAAACAACAAAACCAAAAAGAAAACACAAAAAGGAAATATATATATACAAGAACATTCCATGCATCTTTAAGTCAGATGAAAACACTACATTGAAAAACATATACAACAAAAATAAATTAAGTACATTCAAGTAATAGGCACATCATTATCAGTTATCCAAGGTACATTTCTCCACAACTGTAGCAAAGTTTGGTTAGTAAGACGTTGTGCCACTGCATAATGAATGTCCTGTAATTCCCCCATAATTTTTTCTATCAATTCTACAACTGATTTGTTTTTGCTGTAAAGTATAAAAACATCTAACATTCCAGATGAACCATTGTATAGTAGAAAAAATAATATTGAGTGCTTTCATCCCACTTTCCCCATCCCTGAGTAGTGCCCATAAATCAACACATAGAGGTCACTTTCTCAAAGCAATTCTCCTTCCAATATTGGGCTAGATAACTTGAAAAATTTGCAATATAATCAGTTCACATGAAAAAAATAAGTGTGCCATGGTTTCAATTTTTTGTATAAATTTCTGTCTAGAACACAAGTTGTTTGTGATTCTGGTTTCCCTTAGTATTAAGTCGGTCATGGCCACATAGCCAAACAATGTCTTTCATTCTGGGAGGTATACATAGGTCTATTATAATGGTACTTTTTCATTGTAAAATCTCACCCTATGTTGCCTGATGGCTTTATTTATTGCATTGCTTGCTTATATTTTTATGTTATACATTATTGCTGAATCAATTGTACTTATTGTTTTCTCCTGCTTGCACTGTATTAGCATTGTCTAAGCATTTACTGTTTTATGATTGTACTGTTTTTGTTCAACAATGTTTTGTTTCTGTAAACTCCCGGGTCATGCCAAAAAATAGTCATTGTTATGGCTAGAGCACCTTACCCGGTCAAAAAAAAAAATAATAATTTAATTAAAATAATGAGGGCCTGTACTGAGGTTAAGCATTGTTCTGGACATTTTGGGAAATAACAGGCTCTGAAAAGTGTGAATTTACTATCTGTTTATAAAGCTGTATTTTTTTAACAATTGACAACTGCTGTGGGGTGATTTTCCACATTTTTAATTCAATGAAGAGATCTCTAAGGTAGCCAGGGGCCTTATCAGAGGCCCAAACAATTCTCAATCTATTATCCTTCCAGATTGTGTACCATGCTGAGAATAGTGAAAGTAAGCAATCAGCCCATTGTTTCCTAGAGCCCTGTAGGATAAGCCTAATGTTGCTGCTTAAAAAATTGACAGTAAAAAAAAAAAACAATGGGATTCACCCTGTTTAGGTCACTTTCTTTTACTGGCAGATACAGGATGTTGCATTTTATTGGGTTGTGGCGGCTATCCCATACAGCCTGAACAAAATATACTTAATATAGTAGTCTCTCTACAGTTGGGTGGGGGGATATTACTTATAAACAAAAATATAGGCAGAAGATATGTTTTTATTAAGTGGACATGTCTAGCTTTAGTCATTTTCCATTAGTTCCAGTGATGAACCATATTCTTTCCTTGCTCAATTTTCTTATCCCAGTTTAAGGTATCCAGAGTTCCTGTGGTGTCAAAATGAATCCCAAGAATGTTTATGGGGTCAGTCGTGAGCTGGATGCCAGCTACCTGTGTTTGGAGCATTTGTTGCTGCTGCCCCAGTTGTTTCCCTGAACATTTTGCCATGTTTAATTTTGCCCCAGATGTATACCCGTACTGATCACAAGTTTTAAGAGTCTCTATAACAGAGTTTGTATCTTGAATTAGTACACAAACATCATCTGCATAGGCCATGTTGGAGAATACCAAGGGGCTATTGGGAAGGGAAAGGGGGATATAGCTGTTCTAGACTTTAGAAATCTAATTAAAGGGTCTATGCAAAAGACATGTAAGAGTGGGCTTATTGGGTAATCCTGCCGTACCCCATTCTGTATGGATATTAGAGGGCCCACACCTTCTGTTCACTAAAGGAGTAACTGTTGCATTTTTATATATAATGTCTGTAGCCATTGTATAAAGATAATTGGTATGTGGTATCGTTGGAGCGTATACCATAAAAAATTATGGCATACCGTATCGAATGCCTGATGCTGGTCAAGGGACAATACGTAACCTTTCAGATTGGTAGTGCTGTTAAATTCGAAAATAGTCCTCAGTACAATGAGTTGGTCAGTAATTGTTCTATCAGGAACTGCGCATGACTGTCTTAGTGATATTAAGTGTTGTGCCACTCAAAGTAATCTATTATTTAAAATTTTGGCTAAAATCTTAAAATCTGTGTTCAGGAGGCTAAGTGGCCTCCAGTTACTCAGATTTTGCTTATCTCCTTTTTTGTGTAAGAAGATCAAAATACACTCAACCATAGATAAGGGCATGTTCACAGTGTGTAAAATGGAATTAAAGATGATAGCCAGTTCTGGTGCCAGATCTGATTTGAAAGCTTTAAATATTTCTGATGTAATCTTTTCCTGGTGCTTTCCCTGCACCCAGGGTCGAGATGGCCTGTTCCACTTCTAAACTGTCTATATCTGTAACAAGCTCTATAGTCAGTTCTACTGGGTAATCTGACACCTTAAAATCTGCAAAGAAATGAGGAAAAGCTGCAACATCTGCTTTTACCTGTAACCCCTTGTTCCCAGGGGTTACAAGAATCCCATTAGAATTAGTGGTAGGCAGGGAAGGCAGTTAGTGATTTTCCAGTAAAGGGATTTCATTCTGTCTCTCCCTCTGTTGTCAGTCTCAGCTGAGGGGTGATGTCATTTAGAACCTTAGCAGCAGCATACGCCACTGCCAGCTGTTGTGAGAGAGGGAGATAGAATTCTGTAGTCAGTTGGTGGCTGGAGTCTTCAGAGTGTAGTTGCAGATCCAGCTGCAGCTCTGATATAGAGCTGCAAGTTTGTTTTCTTTCTCACCCTAGTGGAGTTCAGAAATCTTCCAGCTTGTGTGAAGTGGTGGAGACCGACTCCAAGGGTTTTTCTGTGTTTCATCCCAGGAGGGATGGAGCAGGCTGGCACGATGTTAGGGGCAATCCCCTTGATCCTACCAGGACATTTGGTGAAGCTGCCTTGTGTATATCTTCTGTGAGTACTTTTGCTGTGTGTGAAACTGCCCAGTTGGTACCTGCATTTTAAGGGTGGATTCACTGACAAATGGACCCTGTCACCCTAAACAGTTTAAAAGTTGGCTGTCATCTGTGGAGTCCAGTATGTGACCATCCAAGTGAAGAGAACTTTTACCTTTGACACCTCTGTGGTGTCCTGTGAGGATGTTAATTGTGAAATACATTTCTAGAGAGCATCTTCAATTTTGATACAGTGTGAGATGTATTTACCAGAGGGATGGCCAAGTGTGAACTTGAAAACAAAAGGTGGGAGACCCCCCCCCATCTGGAGTGACCAGTTTAGCACTCTGGGTTCTGAAGAGTACCTTTATTCGTTTTTGTCAGTGCATGTGGCCAATGCCTGAAGAAAGTTCTGCCCCAGTGAGTGGGTTTTCTCCAGTTCTACCCCATTTAGTGGGTTTTTCTCCAGTTTACCCCTTGTGTATGGGTTCTGCAAGTGAGGGGCCTGTAGTGCTCTTTTGTGGTCTGTGTGCCACTCCTTATCCTATGCCATATGGGAAGTGACCAAGTACTGGCCGTGTGTGCCATTTCCAGGAAGAAAGTGTGTGTTCTTCAGGTGGCTAGTCCACAAGTCCTACAGGCATCCTATGCAATATGGGAATTTGGTGCTCTCTACCTCAGATCTCTGCATTTACAGTGTGTGTAACCCTTGGGGGTCCATCTTTGCTTTGTGTTGTTCCTACTGTGTTATGGAATAAAGCCACACTCTAGAATCCCAGCTTGGTTTGGACATTTATGTTATTACTTCCTGTGTGTGGAGTTACTTGAGTAACCCTGTCCAGAAGTGCAAACCTAGCATTGCCCTAAACAATGTTTTCTCCCAGAGACCTGGGTTGTGGCCATGGTGTTGGTCCCAACCAGGAGTGTGCCAAGCAGTAGCCACACTTGGTTTGCATTTATTATAATGTCTACTCCATCTGCATATCCCACCTTGTATAATGGTGGCTATCAATGTAACCCGCACCCCTCTCTTTTCTCCTAGACTATGGGTGGTGTGCCTACTGGTTAAATAAGGGGCCGGTTGGGGCTTACATACCTCCTTAAATAATTTGCTACAGTATTTAGATACTACAGTTAGAATAGAGTCAGTGTCGTTATAGGCCTGGTGACTCCCATCCACAACAGAAGATGTTGTTCATTTTTGAACTCTCTCTCTACAGCTAGAAAAGGGACAACTGGTTGCAGTCTTACCTTGCATCCCAAATTCTTGCTGCATCTTTAGCACTTCCCCTTGTTTTTTTTATGAAAGGTTAACATGGATTGTTTAATAATTTTAATTTGATATGAAAAGTTATGTTTTGTACTCTGTGCTAGGGACATTAGATGTTGCAATTGCTGCCTTAAGTTCAAGTAAAAAAAATATTCCTTATCCCTGTTTCTTACTTATCGTGGTAAGCAAAGTTTTCAGGTCAGATTTGTATCCATCCACCATTGTACGGGGTCTTCGTACATTACAAAGACAGATTTTCTTATAATAATAAAATATTGTATTTGTTGTAGAAGTTAAGTTTTGTGCAGCAGTGAGGAGTTAAGCCTCTAAATGCCTGCCCCATGCGCCAAGGGGGGGGGGGGTTGGTACCAGTTGTGATCTGAAGTTCCGAATGGTCAGAATATTCAACAGTATTTGTAACAGCTTGATGAATGGGGAAGGTTTTATTAATGAAAAATAAATAAATCTGTGTGGTGAAGTTCCCTTTCTAAAAGTTAGGGTTGGGGGTGGTATTTTTACCAGGAAAAAACATCTATCAGACCAGCAGTATGACCTGTATTTGTAAGGCAGGTCATAGTGCAGAAAACTTTTCTTGTGGTTGTCCCTTTCCCTCTATCTTTGGGTGACATATCACAGTTGAAATCACCACCCCACACTACATTTTGGGACATGTGTAGATATGGCAAGACTTCTTGAAATAAAGTTATTCTGTCCATTTTTTTTTGTGGGGCATATACATTAATTATTATAAAATATGCATTCTGGTATTTTATATCAAGAAGCAGTGCTGTACCTGGCACCAAGTCTATTAATTTCAAAACAGTTACTTCAATATTGTGAAATAAAATTGCTATACCAGTACAGGCCTCAAGCCCAGTAGATCAATAGGAGGGACCAGTAAACCAGTCCTTAGTTGTTAATTGTTAACGCAGTTTCGTAAGTAGTGTGTAATCTAGTATCTTGCAATATAATCACACCAGCTTTGAGTGACTATGTGAAAATACAGCCCCTCTCTTAACTTTGTTCTTAATGCTATTCGCATTAATTGAACACAATGTAAGGGGCTGTGTCATGGTAATCAGAGTAAGGTTACAGGCCTAACCTCATGGTGTTTTTCCTTTCCTTGGCTGTTTGTCTTGCTTCCTCCTTCCCTCATATTTTTTTTTTTTTACAGCAGTTTGTTTAAACTTTGATTTTTCCTCTAACTCACTAGACTCACTATCTGATGTGGGCTCATTTTATTCAACGCTCGCTAGGGAATCCTGAGAGTCAATGTCAGATGCCTCAGGATGTCTAAGTAAGGCAGCATATCTGTTAGAGGTGGTGACTTTGGAGATCTTAGGCACTTTGGAGGCTGGTTGCTGCCATGCTTGACGTCATCATATAACCATTTTCTTCTCAGTTCTAGGGGGTGGGGGTGGCATGGAAGAGTTTTCTAGCTCAGGGAGAGGAGTCTCAGTTTCCATGACCTCAGTTGTGTCAGTATGGGAACCAGTGTCCCTACCAGCTAAGCTGTCTACTGACTGATCTGTGACTTGGACTTCTGTGGTGTCTACCCCTTCAATGTCAGTTTGTACAGTTTCTGTCTCTTGTCTAGCCTCCTGTCTGTCAGGTTCATGTGGGGGGGGGGTCGACTGAGGCTGCACTGGGGTTGTTTTGGAGTGGTCTCTCTGTGCTATTGTAACCAGCAGGTGTTGTTCTTCTGAATCAGTAGCATTAGGCTGTGTATGTGCTGCCCAGGGGCAAGAAGTGTATGACTGCCCTCTTGATTCACATAAGTTACAAACTGGCTCGCTCCTACACTGGCTATTCATGTGCCCAAATAAGTTGCATAGGGTACAGCGCAACTTGTCACAGATGTTACTGATGTGTCCAGGCCTCCCACATTTATAACAGGTTTTAGGCTGACTAGCATAAAATAAAACACCTCTGTCCCTGCTTTTAAAAATAACAGTTGGGGAGATGTTCTAACCCAGCATCAGTGGACCTCAGTATTACTCTGATTTTCCAGCCCCCAGTCCAAATGTTTTCTGCATCAAAAATGGCTTCTTGATTACCAGTTACTGTGCACCTCTGCTTTAACCAGTAGGTGAGGTCAGTGACGCTCATCCCCTCATTTCTAAATAAGACAGTGATGGTCTTATGTGCAGGTTTTGTGAGAGGAATGCCCTTGAAAGGTGACCATAAGGGGGTGGACTTAAGCATGTGATATTGGGACCAAACTTTCTCTAGGCCACTCTGCATTTTAAAACTAATATCAAAGGAGGCCTCTCCTGACACATGGATCAAGGCATATATTTCAGCAGCGTGAAATGCATATTGTTTTTAAGTGGAGTTCTGGCCACAAGCAGTCTGTCCAGAAAAACTTCTAACCCTCCTTTATGCAGTAGTCGAACAGCGTTGTGGCATCTGGCAGGCTATACAGGTTCATGAAAAAGGGAAGCATAAGGACGTGGCTGAGTCCTGGCATTCCCTGTTCCCGCATTGTTACCACCGGCATTTCAATCAGATTCATTCCCTCTGTTAGAGTTATTCTGTATCAGACTAGGTATGTTCGCAGTTTCCATTATAGTTGCATTAGACTCCTGTAGGACATTATCATGCAAATCTTCACCCAGTTGCAGCATGGGGTTTTGAGTCAAGGCCAAGTCTTGCGTCAATTTTAGGAGAGAGTCTGCAACTTCTTCCTGGGCATTCATACTAACTTCTAATGCTAAGCCAATAACATTATACTGCACAGGGTTTTCTGCCAGATTCTCATGGATTGTCTTATTAAAGGTCACAATATCACTAGCAGTAAAACAAGCAGGTGTTCTTATCCCAGGAATTTGCATTGGAGAAAATCCTGATAGCCAGTCTCCTGATGGTGCAGTTTTAGCCCAGCCAGCTGCACGAAGATGTTGTTCTACTGACCAATGGGCATTGTCTGTAGCTTCAGTGTCCACCCACATCTGATATTTCTCCTCCTCTTTGACAGAAGGTTTTACAGGTGCCTTCCTCTGTGAGTTGAGACTTCCACTTCGGGCTGCAAAAGAAAAAAAATTTAGCATTCTGCTAGTCCTGCTGCCTCTGGAAAATCATCTCCGATGTATTTGCAATAGGCTCCACATTTTCTCCTGCTGATGTGGTGTAGTTAGCGTTACTTAGGCCACTGGTTTCAGTATTAGGGAAGGCCTCTCCCTCTAGAGAAGAAGAGTTCAAGTTTTTGAAAAGGAGTCTGTAATTTAAAGTTTTTTTGAGCTCCTGAAAGTGATCCACCACTCATCGCAGTAACTCCTGCAGCTGCTCGGTAACTTTTGCTGGCGATTTAGACTGCAGACTCTGTTGAGACCCATTTCCAATTGTTTGTACTTCACTCTCTTCCATATTCACATTTGTTTCCATCGAAATGCCACAATTTTGCCCACCTTCTGGGAGTCCAGCTGCATCAAAAAACAACTTCAGCCTCTGCCAGATTAGAGACAGAGGAGGAGACCTGCTCCTCAGCCTCCTGTTCATCCGTCACCTCTGGCTTCCTCAGTCGAACTGACTGATAGCCAATGTTTCCCCTACTGGCGAGTGGGGGAATTTCCCTGGTGCCCTGGCCAAATTTTCCCCCGTTCACTAAAAATACCACCAACAGCTTAATCTGATTCAGGGTCAGTTGGCTTTCATCTGTATCCCCCTCCCCCCAGGTCGGGCCTAAAAATAAGCAAAAATTTGTCTAGTGCACTTATCCGGTCAACAAAAACAAAATAAAAAAAATATAAATAAATAGTACACCCCTTCCTGTAGCCTAACTTCCTCTTCTTTTTCTTGTTAACAGCTCTAGGTTTGTTAGCTTTAGGCAGCTAAAGTAAGAAGATGAGAGGAGTCTCCATTTGCAGCTGTCAAAGTGTCGGTGCAGAACGGAACTTCGCGATGCCAACAAGAGGAAAAAACACAAAAATAATAAGGTATTTCTGCTTCAGAGTGGAATGATAGTCCTGCTGTTCTTTAAAGCCATTAAAAAAAGAAATATTGAATAAAATAAGAAGTTTTGATGGGGGCATACCACCGAGCTCATGAAGATACATTCGATCTGAGCGGCTGCATTTAATCTAAATCCTTTCATAACTATGCTGCTGTGTCATGTGTCTTTCATTGTTACCTTTCACTCACACCCACAACCACCCCAGTGTTCAGCTCTGTACTTGGTGCTACGTTCAGAGGTGCCCAAATGCATGGCCTGCTGTGTTTAGCGATATTCTCAGTGTGCTATATTCAGAGCTGCCCTAATACATTGGGCTGTACCTGCACATGTCATTTGCATGGCTTGCAGTCTGTCCTATATTCATAGGAATTAGCACTGGTTCAGTTACTCTGAATATATCATGGTGGGGGACCAGCGCAAGCATTAGCACGGGCACAATGCAAATACAGCGCTAGCACACTTATCTGAATATTGGGCCCCACATCTGCCACAGTGGTTTGGGAGGAAGCCGATTTAGATGTCTTATCATTTCCAGATCAAAGTGGCTGCAGACCACTAGATATTTTGCTACAAAAATCCAGATCACTCAATAGTATGAAGTCATTTTTGTAGATAACAATTTGCCCTGCCAGTTGTACGGTGCGTTAAATGTGACCACTCTTTCAACACTACATTTTTTCTTTTTAGGTGTTAGTAAAGAGTGTCTGTCCATTTGTCTTTTTCACAAGCTTCGTCATAAGGTCCCCTCTCATACATCCTAGTGTCAAATCTTTTCATTAGTTTATTTGCTTGTGATTCAAAGTCAAAAATAACCAGTTTCCGTCAGTTTGAAGAAACTGACTGTACGGGATTGAGTTCTTTAACTTCACTAGGTGTAAGCTATCAGCCCTTGAAAGGTCATTAGTAGCTGTTTTCTTTCTGAATCCCTTAGTTTTCTTAGATTTATAGTTTTCATTAGAAAATGTTACATCTAGGAAGTTCATAGTGCCTCTAACCAGAGATTGACACAATTTTCGGTTGAAATCATTTGCGTTCAGCCATTTCATAAAGTTTTCAGCTTGTTCCTAGGTGCCCTCCACACAAACACAGATAACATCATCAATATAATGGTGACACGTGATAAGCAGCTGTCTGAGGATTGGCACTTCGAACTATAACCAAAACTTCCCACATACCCAAGAAAGATTACCAAATGATGGGGCTAAGTTAGCATGCATAGCAGTTCCGCATAATTGCAGAAAGAATTCCCTGTCATAGGTCTCGTAGGTTTCATAGAGTGTTATTAGGTATTTTGCCCTTTTGTTGCAAACGTACCAAATTGCCAGCAGATATAGGCCCTGAGGTCTATCTAGTCTCTTGAGTGTGCAGCACTTCAGCCTTTTAGACTGCAGTTTCCCCCCTTCCCTTGCCTCCCCCTACTGTTTCTGCCTGTGTTTCCTTCACACCCACCACCTGTCTTCTCACGGTTTGAATCCTCCCTTTGATACTATCCCACCCTTTCTTGAAGGTGCCCACTGTTTGCAGTGATACCACCTTCTCCTGCAGCACATTCCACCCTGTAACCATCCTTTTGGTGAAATAGTGCCTCCTCATTTCCCTCCTGAATCTGCCACCTTCCAACTTCAGACTGTGTCCCCTGGTTTCCCTTCTACCTCTTAATTTGGAAACACTCCCAGTGCTTACTCTGTTCATACCCTTCAGATACTTGAAGGTCTCAATCATGTCCCCTCTGTCCCTTCTGTCCTCTAGGGAATACATATTGAGCTCTCTCAGTCTCTCCTCACAGGGTTTATCACCCAATCCCAGGATCAGTTTCATTGTCCTGCACTGTACCCCCTTCAGTAGTTTGATGTGCTTTTTCAAGTAGAGGCACCAGTACTGCATGCAGTACTCCAAGTGTGGCCTCACCAGGAACCTGTACAGGGGCAGGATAACTTCCCCTCTCCTAGAAGTAATTCCTCTTGCAATGCACCCCTGCATTCTGTTGGTCTTTGCCACTGTCTTCCTGCACTGGGCTGAGTGATTCATTTCCCCTGTTACCAGTACACCCAGATCCTGTTCCTCCATTGACATGGATAACTGCACTTCCCCAACCAGTAACTATTTCTGGGGTTCCTGGCTCCCAAATGCACTACTTTGAACTTCTTGGTGTTGAACCCAAGTTGCCATGTGTTAGACCATTCTTCCAGTTTTGTCGCATCCTCCTGGAGTACTTTACCTCCTTCTCCCCCATTCACCTCTGCACAGATCTTGGTGTCATCAGTGAAGAGACTGATCTTACTCTTTATTCCGTCTGCAGTGTCGGCAATGAAAACGTTAAACAGCACTGGTCCCAGCACCAAGCCCTGTGGGACCCCACTTGTTACTGCTCTGGGCTCCTATGCTTCACCCCCCACTACTACCTTCTATCTATCTTTCTACCTATGTCCGGTAACCAGCTCCTGACTCATCTAACCAGTTTCCTCCCCACTCCCAGGTTGCTCAATTTGCTGGTCAGCCAACTGTGAGGCACTGAATCAAAGGCCTTGCTGAAGTCCAGGTAGAGGACATCCACCACATGACCCTTGTCCAGTGCCTGCATCACCCAATCGAAAAAGTCAACTAGATTCATCTGGCAGGATCTTCCCATGACAAACCTGTGCTGTCTGCCATCCTGGAGATCATCATCCTCCAAAAATGTTACCAGCCTTTCCTTAAGGATAGTCTCCATTAGTTTTCCTACAATTGCGGTTAGACTCACTGGTCAATAGTTCCCTGGTTCATCCTTGGGCCCACTCTTATGGAGGGGCACCACATGCAAGCACCTTCCAATCCCTGGGCATATACCCCATTTCCAGAGAGGTGTAGAACAGGTCTGCAAACAGCCCCACCAGGACTTCCCCGGTGCCTTATCTACCCTCATGGTCTTAAGGCCCTCCAACATTCTTCCTTCTGTGATTTCCCCATCTGTGATCTGCTCCCCCCTTACTCCCCTCCGCCCTTCCCCTTAGGTATGGGTTCATCCCTCTGCCTCGTGAAAACTGAACAGAAGTGCTCATCAAGTACTTCTGCCTGCTCTGCCCCCTTTCCCACCCAACCACTGCCATTCCTGTTCCTGACAATCTGATCCTTACTCTTTCTCTTCTCTCTTATATACCTGAAGAAATCCCTTTCACCTTCTCTGACCCCCTGTGCTAGCTTCAGTTCTGTCGATGCTTTGGCTGCCCTTACTGTTCTACTCACTTCCCTTGATTTCCTCACATATTCCTCCCTGTCCTCTTCTCTGTTGGATATTTTATAGTTTCTAAAGGCAGCCCTCTTTTCCTTCACCCTCTCCCCTACCTCTATTTTCATCCAGCTTGGCATCTTGGTCCTGGATTTCTTGGTCTGGCTCTTGACCCATGCTTGCTTTGGGCCAGATTCTGAAAGGGCGTGTGGCCGCCACAGGGGACTTGCGGCAGGGTGGTTAATGCAACTTGTGACTTGCGTCAAACATTGTGGCAAGTGTGATTCTGAAAGATGCTTGCTGCAAAAGCTCTGCTAAAAGTCCAGAACGAGCTAGACCATATTCTCCATAGTCTGCATTTGAGTCTGTGGGGGACTCTCTTTAATGAGACTTATGCCAAGCCTTTGGCACAAACTGCCATAAAGTGGGAAGAATTTCACAAATGTGCTACCCCTTTGAGAATCGGACCACTCTGTGTCCGAGGGGCTTTAGTGCATCTGAGACCCCCTTTGCATCAAACGCAGGGCTAGACACAAGCCTTGCATTCCCTTCTGGAATCAGGCTGTCTCAAAGGTAGTATCTTCCTGTATTAGACATCCCATAGAAACTGTCCAGGATTTTTTTAAACTGTGTCATGTTTTCACTGCCAACCACATGAAGACTATTTCATTGGGACACCACATTTATCTTTTTTATTTAAAGTGGTTTACCTCTCTCTTTCACTGCAAGGCATGTGCTCTTGTGTACCTCAGTATATTCTTAGTCTCTAGTCCTGTATTATCCCATAAATCATTATTCGTAAAGGCACCATAAACCAAACACAGATCAATTCCGAGTTTTCTTTATTCTAATATGTGCATCCCCAATATTCTCAGTCTTAGCTGGGGACCAAGTCGGAGGTTGAGAGGGTGTGTTTGTGCAGCCCTCCCCCCAAAACCAAGCACGAGAAGGTCGTGAGGGTCCATGTATTCAGCCCTCCCACCCCAGAAGCCGTTTCAGGTATGACTGGAGCCCATAAGATCAAGTGCTGCTCTCACTCTGTAAAGCAGCTGAATTTGATCTAAGGACTTTAATTGCTGACTCTGTAATACTGGCCAAATTTATTTTATGTCCCTGCACCTGTGGATATAGTCTTATTTTACCCTAAAAGTGCTTATTTTACCCTAAAAGTGTTTAGCTGGTTTTGGTGCCAAAGCTCAGTTTGAATAAGGAAAAAAAAAGAAAAAAAATTTGAATTAAGTAACCAAACCAACCTGTCGGTTAGCGAAGGGACTGTAGGTGTAACTGCATGGAACTTATGTACATCTTTAAGGCAATTGATTGCAGTTGCCTAATTTTAATTAACTTACAAAAAACTGCTACATTTTAGAGAGTAAAACTGCATCTACTAACAAAGGAATCCTTTACATAGCATGATCCAGGCACTAATCTGAATTTACAGCACCTGTCCTGTTTTCACTGCTGCAAAGTACCCTAATCCTGGGTGATGTCCCTGTAGCCTGCAAGTATAAATAACTTCTCCTTCTCCCTGTTCCTTGTCCATAGCTTGGGACCAAGTCAGAGGTTGTGAGGGTGTGATTGTGCAGCCCTCCTCCCAAAACCAAGCATGGGCAGGTCGTGAAGGTCCGTGTATTCAGCCCTCCCACCCCAGAAGCCATTTCAGGTATGACCAGAGTCTGCAAGATCCAGTGCAGCTCTCACTCTGTAAAGCAGCTAAATTTGATCTAAGGACTTTAATTGCTGACTCTAATACTGGATAAATTTATTTTATGTCCCCACATCTGTGGAGATAGTCTTATTTCACCCTAAAAGTGCTTATTTTACTCTAAAAGAGTTTCGCTGGTTTTGGCGCCAAAGCTCAGTTTGAATAAGGAAAAAAATAAAGGAAAAAAAAACTGAATTAAGTAACCAACCCAACCAGCCATTTCAGGTACGACTGGAGCCCAGAAGATCTAGTGCTGCTCTCGCTCTGTAAAGCAGCTGAATTTGATCCCCGCAGGCTTTCCGTGCTAGCTCCCCACCGCCCCCACCACCACCCTTGGTCGACATCTACATTTATAAGGATGATCACATGATCATCTAAAACCTATCAGCTCACTTTGCCATCTGCAGATTATGCACACTAAACACTAGAGGGCTCCCTCTCTCGTACTTCACTGTTGTAATTCAAAAGCTGGCAGCATGACAAGCAACCTTTGCACACTAACCCACTCCATCTTACTTATAACACTCTTTTCTCACTCCCACCCCTTTCTCCCTGTCAAAATATACCACTACAGTGACTCATACAGCTGCCTCACTACTCACTAGCCCAGAAATACAACCCTGTCACATCACCTAACTCATCCCTCATTTCTATAAGCGAGCGGACTGGCTGACCTTTGTAGGGAGGCAAAAGTACCACACTTCCTCCAAGCCAAAATGATCCTCATGAAGCTTGCACCCACTGGCCTTCTCTCTCTCATCCTACCAAACCCACACAGGAGCAGCCCTAGGCACCAGGCAAGCACCCCCCTCTTAGTCCCCCACTGTAGGACTGCGCTAGGACAAAGGTCTTTCAGTTATTGGGCTCCCCTCTGGCTTAATAACCTCCTCTATTCCATCTCCCTGGCCTCTAGTCTCGGCCTATTTAAAAATGGCATCAAGAGACATCTCATTGACTCAGAGACATGTGGCTGCTGCAAACAGTCCTCCCTAGTTTGGTACGCAAAAAAAAATGTAAAAAGAAATGTGGCTCCCATGACCCATAACTAGGCCTACAATCCCAATGGGACTCTAACCACAAGCTAGGCATGAAGCCCACACAATCGGAATCCAGCTTCACTCTACCTCGATGACCCAGGGTCTTTCATCAACCCTAGAGATACTAACCAAGCATTGTAAATGTATGATGAAATCATGTAAAATTCTGTCTTAATGTATTGTTCTGCTTAGTGACGTATGTTCAAAATTGTCTTAAGTAATGTGTCCTTTTTGTATTGACATGGGGCCTTTGCAAAAGAGTCTTCGACTCAAAGGATTGTAATTCCGAAACTTTAATAAATAAATAAATAAATAAAAGTAAAAGTAATCCAGAGCAGGTCATTTATTTATAATTTTTATTGCCCTATGCTGGTCCCTTTCCACTGCTTTGATCTCTGTTTTACAATAAAGGGACCAAAACTGAGCATAGTAATTCTGTTGTGGCCTCACCAACGATGTATACAGTGGCCACAAAACCCTTTCATCTCTGCTAGTTATGTGTCTGTGGATACATGACAAAATCCCATTAGCATTTTTGACAATTTGTTGGCAATGTTTTTAAAACTGAAATCACTTGTTATGGTGATACCTAGGTCCCTGTCCTCCTCAGACTCCCTTAAAATCTCTCCCATAAGGATATATGACACCCTGTGGTTGTTTTTTCTTAGGTGCATTACCGAACACTTAGATAGCTTACGGTCTAGCTTATGTATTTGTGCCCACTGTTCACAATTATTAAGTTCTCTTTGTAATTGGTCGACGACAGCAATGCTTTGAACTTCTGTACCAGTCTTTATGTTGTCAACAAACTTTGCTGACCATATACCCTCTTTACAGGTCAATGAAGAGACATAAATATTAAACAAGGTTGGCCCTAGGACCAGTCCCTGAGGTACTCCTCTACTGACTGGTATCCAGCTAGACTTCTTTTCCCTCAGGATAATCTGTTGTTCACAGTTTTCTAGCCATGACCAAATATATGCTACTAGCCTTTTATTTATCCCTGCCTCCTGTAATCTATACAATAACTCAGCATGTGGCACAGAATCAAAAGCCTTGCTGTAGTCGAGGAATAGTACATCTACAGGATTTATATCCTCCAAGGCTTTGCTAATCTTCTCAAAGAAACTCATTAAATTGGTCTGACATGACCTTCCTCTGGTAAAACCATGTTGCATATTATCTTTTAGGTAATTTTTTTCAATGTGGTTTGCAATTTCTTTTTTAATAATTGTTTCTAACATATTCCTCAACACAAAGGTTATGCTCACTGGTCTGTCAGATCTATCCCATTTTTTGAATATCGGTATCACTGTGTTTTTCCTTTGCATACTCATATCACTGCACCACTGTCCAGGAAGGGTTGGAACATCATTGTTACTGGACCTGCTATTACATCAGCCAATTCTTTTGAGAGTTCTGGGATGTAATCCATCTGCCACTGTGCCTTATTTGCACTCAACCCTCTTAGCCTGTTATAGATATCCTTTTACTCTATTATTATTTTTAACCAGACACTATCTTTTTTTAGACTTTGTATTTTTATCCTTTGTCCTAAACACTGTACCAAAGTAATTATTTAGTGTTTCTGCCATTTGTTTACCATTAGTAATCAAGTTACCCCCTGTATCCACTAGTAGTCCTACTTGCAGAGTCCCACTTCTTTTGTAGTTCGTATCATTATAGTAACATTTGTAATTGTTCCTGGCTTTAGTGGCTAATTTAAGTTCCTGTTTTCTTGTTCCCCTTCTTATAACCCTTTTACATTGGTATGCCATTGTGAAGGTGCCACAAGTAAGGAGTCACAATCAGGGTGTCGTCATAATGGCACGTGCTATTGTGGCATCTCAGATTCCAGACCATCCAGGACTGTGAGTGCTTGGGCTGTAACTGTTTGCCTCTGCCCAAATTTGTGCAACTGGAGAGGGTGTTTATATGTATTTAAAGGGTGGTGCAGGGGGCATAGCCCCCTGTAAGCATGGCATGGGGGGACACAGCTCCCCGCAGAAAATAAAGTAACTACTATGTGTAGTCTGGCTGGGGGATAGTGACACATTGCAAGCTGCTCACCTTTGGTGTCATCCCTTTGCCTGCACTCTCATTTACCGAGCACTCTGTTTGCACATCAGCATGAGTGAACATTTTACATCCCCTGTCAGCTGATTGTAACTCAGCCATGCTTCATTAGGGTTTCATTTGTTTTGCTCTGCTATATGCCTTTCTTTTCTTTCCTATCTTGGCATTTAGTCTTGTTTAACTAGCCAAGTATCTTACACTAGTATTATATTTCACTTTCACAGGGACAGATTTGTCAATAAGTTCAGTTATCTTATTCCTAAATATTTCTCATTTTTCTTCAGTTTTTTTATTTACAAAATCCCCTTCCAGTCCCATCTCATTAGAACATGTTTCATGCTCTGAAATTTAGTTTTGTTAAAACACTGTATTTTAGTGCTCCCAGTTACCCTGTTGTTTTGGTTCTTCACTTCAAACATTACAATGTCATGGTCACTACCTACTAAATGTTCTTGGACTTTACAATTAATCATCTGGTCATCAAGGCTGCTCAATGCCAAGTCTAGCATATTACTGTGTTTGTACCCAGAGTTACATGTTGTTCCATATTGAGCTTATCAATTAAGTCCACGAACTCTCTTTCAGTGGATGTTTTACCGTCCATACTATACCAATCTATATTAATTATATTAAAATCCCCTAGTAGTATTTATTTTATCCTCTAGGTTAAGTTCTTTTTTTGATATTCTAACATTTTTTTATTTTTATCCATGTTCTATGTCGGGGGTCTATCCGCTAAACCCCAAATGATTTCTTTTCCTATGGAAGGAATTAGTTTAAGCCATATGTGCTCTACATCACAGTCATCATTGCTGTTCAGGTGTATTCTTTCTTCTGTTATCACATTTGAAACTTATATTGCCACTCCCCTTCCCCCCATTTCCTAACCTTTCTGTCTTTGGAAAACAGTGTATACCCCTGAATGTCTCTGTCCCAAGTATCATCTTCTTTCCACTAAGTTTCAGTAATAGCACATAAGTCCACTTTTCCTTGTTCATTTTATATTCTAAGTCACCCTTTTTTCCAACTAGATTTTTGGCATTTGTTCGTAATACGTTCCAATTGTTTTGGTTTATTACTATTTAGACCTTGTATGGCCCTTGTATTCCTTATGTTAGTAATAACTTTCCCTCCCCCTTGCCACTTCATATTCAGTTTTCACAACTTTGAATGCTTCAATTAACTCTGCTACCAAGTACCCATAGTCCTTTTCTACTGAGGTGCAGTCTGTCCCTTCTCTACCTTCTAGGATCTCTCATCTCCCTCAAATCTGTCCCAGTTAATCTGAAAGAAAAAGCCTTCTCTAGCACACCACCTGCTCATCCAACCATTTAGGTTTCTAATCTCCTGATTATGCTTCCTGCTTGATCTCAGTACACAGTTAATTTACTGCCTTTTGTGGAGGTTTGAAAGAGGAGGAGGTCAGAGAGAGAGGGAGGCCAATTCAGGTGGTGGGGACCAGGAGACACTCTGGGATGAGAAGACAGATGGAATGGGGTCTACCATGCTTTGCCTTCTGACCAGGGAGCCCTCTGGACTGAGGAGGTAGGTAGCTGAGGGACCAGCCTCTGCCTTTCATCCTCATTCGGGCAGTGTTATGCAATGCAAGATCAATGGTTAACAAGACTGACATAATGGCAGGGTTTGTGGTGTCAGTCAACCTGGTGTGCATTACGGAGACCTGGCTGGGGGATGCATCTGGCATTGTGCTGGAGGCATCTGTCCCTGCCAGTTTCTCTGTGGTTTACTGCCCAAGGAAGGAATCCAGGTGGGTGACCATTTGTTTTAGGTCGGAGCTAGGCCTGATGGTGCACCCAGTGGGGGACATCAGTTATTTTGAGTTTGTGGTGGTGAGTGGGAGTCCTGGAGTGGATTTTTGGATTCTCCTTGTCAACCATTCACCTGGTTGGGACAGGAGTTTCCTGCAAGAGGTGATGGCCTTTGTTGCTGAGAGGATGTTGGAGTCAACAAGATGGCTAATTCTTGGTAACTTCAAGACCTAGGTGGATGACAAGGCTTTATCTGGTGCCAGGGACTTCCTGTCTAATATGGAAGCCCTTGACCTTACCCTTGAAACCATGTGATGAGCAGTTTGAGGTTTGAATAAAATGAGTTTTAATGAGTGTTATTTATTGTTACTTCATTTATTGTGCCATATGTTCTTGTGTATTTACCTACAGTATGCTGTTTGTCTGTTTTATACTCTGTAAGGGCACCCTGAGCCTATGAGGAAGTGCACCTGAAACAAAATCTACTACTACTTTGTTTTTAATGGCCTTACCAACTACCTCAAAATCCCTCTAGACATTTAGTTATTTCCTTCTTCCAACTTCATTAGTCCCCACATGTATTGTTATTATGTCATTTGGAGTAATTTTTACAGTTTCATCCTTTAGTGTTAAAATGTCTCCTATTTTTGCCTCAGAGAGAGAGAACGATAGAGATAGAACTGTCCATTGTTGATTCTTTTCTGCCCATACAGATCACCTTATCTGTGAATTTCAGTATTGAGTCCCCTACAACCTATATATTTGATTTGCTTTGTTCAGTTAAGTGTGATTGCTTATTGCCTGTTTCTATTGCTTTTATGACCTCTGGTAATTTTAAATTACACCCCTGGAGACTGTTTATCCCTTCCAACTTTGATGTTTCACCAGGCTCTAGTGCAGAAAATCCATTACTTAGCTCAATAGTACCTGATTTAATTCCCTGCCTCCTTTTTATGGCTGTGGATGGAGCCTACAGCCATTTTGCTATCTGTAGCTTGAAAATAGTGTTTCGTGGAACACATGTTTTGGACATTTCAATGTATCCTTCCATGACAACTGAAATAAAATATTTCCTTCTTTCTGCTAAGAATGTTGGAGACATAACTCTAAGCTGCTTATCAGATGCTATTAGGAAACTGAAACAGCTTGTTAAATATTGGTTGCCTATGAAACTGGAGATTTGCACATTTAAATATGAAACATTTAAACAGCTTCTTGATACTAGTTTAACTTGGGAATGTATTGTCTTTCAGGAAAGAGTCATACCTCATAAATGTCACCCTTTCCCCAGCAAATCTATGATTTACACTGTTTTTTAACCTCTGGAGCCTACAGCCCTCTTGCTATATGTAGCTGGAAAATTGAGTATCGTGCAACACATGTTTTACATTTTTCAGTGTATCCTTCCATGCCAACTGAAATAAAATATTCTCTTCTTTCTGTAAAGAATGTTGGAGACATAACTCCAGGTTGCTTCTCAGATGCCTTTAGAAAACTGAAACAGCTTGTTAAATATTTGTTAAACATTTATTGCCTATGAAATTGGAGATTTGCACATTAAAATACCAAGCATTTAAACAACTTATTGATACTAGTTTAACTTGGAAATGTATTGTCTTACAAAAAAGATTCATACCTCTTAAATGTCACCCTTTCCTCAGCAAATATATGATTTACACTGTTTTTTTTAACCTCTACAGACACTATCTGATGAGCAGTCTCAGACATATGCCAGGTCTGCAGTGAACTGCTTAGTCTAAATATGTATCAATAAAAAAACATTTTTTACTGTCTTTTTGGGAAAAAAATATATTGAGCTACAGCAACACACACACACACACACACACACACACACACACACACTCTCTAGACACACCATCTTCATGGCCACAGCATTCAAAATAAATATTGCATTCTAATATGTTATAAAAAAATTGTTTATGCCAGTGAACACAGTGAAGTTCAGTTTAGAGTAGATTTCTTTTAAATATTTCTTATCTTATATTTTGTACACAAACACACACCATTCTCATGGCCACAATACTGCCAGGTGGCCAAGGTTCAAGTCCCAGCTGAGGCACTTATTCTTTCTCACCTCTGTTTGTATGTGTTCCATAAAATATGCACACCACACTCCTGTGTGATTGTTACAAGTAAATATTTGGGTTGCCATTGGGTTGTGCATTTGAGAAAGAGTAATGTGCTTGAGGACAGCCCAGGTTCCAGTTGTCTCAGTGGTGCAGCTGGTTAGAGCAATCAGAACAGTATTCTGGGCAGCCTGGGTTCAAGTCCCAGCTGAGGCATTTATTCTTTCTCACCTTTGTTTGTATGTGTTCCATAACATATGCACACCACACTCCTGTGTGATTGTTTCAAATAAATAGTTGCATTGTCATTGGGTTGTGCATGTGAGAAAGAGTAATGTGCTTGGGGATGACCCAGGTTCCAGTTGTCTCAGTGGCACAGCTGGTTAGCACAATCAGAATGGTATTCCAGGCAGCCTGGGTTCAAGTCCCAGCTGAGACATGTATTCTTTCTTGCCTCTGTTTGTATGTGTTCCATAAAATATGCACACCAGACTTCTCTGTGACTGTTACAATAAAGAAACTGTTTGTTTATGTCAGTGACCACAGTGAAGTTCTGTTTGGAGTAACTTTCCTTTAAACATTTCTTAGCCTATATTTTGTATCCTGGATGGTGCAGGGGTGATGCTACATCTCATTGTCATAGGGATCTTCAGTTATACATTTCTGTGCTGTATTTACCCAGGCTGTCCCAGTTTAGATGCAATATTTTGTTTTTAGTGGGGTCATGATTTTTCCATTTTGATAATGTATTTCTTCAGGGTAGCCTAGACCAGGGCCCCCATATTCAAAGGACATGTGCAGTGCATCTAGGTGGAAATGTGAGATGTGCCACACAACTCCAAAAATGTACCACAACATGATATTCAAGCATGTGGGATGCACCTGCCACAAGGGAATGGGTCAGTGTGCACACACATAGTATGCCGTGCAAGTCGAGGGTGTGTTCCCTCTTTAAAGTGGATTTACTCACTTTTAAGGCCCTACATGGCCTGGGCCCTGGCTATCTGAAGGACCTTCTCATTCCTGCTGTCTCAACCCACCCCCTCCACTTCTCCTCAAGGGGCCTTCTCATGATTCCCAGGATGAGCTTTAAAAACATCTAGTGACAGAGCATTTAGCATTGCCACTCCCATCCTGTGGAATTCACTGACAGCAGCTGTTAGGGAGGCCCCTTCTGTGAAGGTTTTTAAGGCCCTCCTCAAGGCTTTCTTGTATAACCAGGCCTTCCCAGATTTTGCATTATAGTCCTTGCTGTCTTAGAAATTTTGATAGGCAAGTATTGCATTTTAAGCACTAGCATTTCACTTCCTAAATTAATGTTTATATTTATTGGTTTTGCTTCATTTTAAATGTTTAGTATTTATTTTTGTTTGAATGTTCGGCACCCAGTGCCTCTGGGATGGGCATCTCTTAAATAAAATTTTCCTTGCCTTGCCTGCCTTTCCATGCATATACCGCTCTGCAGCATACTTAGTGGGAAATTCACCCCTCACAGCCCAGAGCAGTGCAGCATACAGCTAGGCCATGAATAGCTGGCCTAAGCCAGCCAGTCACCCACAGGTGAGCTGTGGAAGTGCACCCAGGTGTACAGTGGCCTGGTAGCCCTGGTGGACTAAAGGTACCCACTCCAGTCCCTGATCAATCCAACTACATCCCTGAAGCACACCATAGTGTAGGGTCCCCTGACCCAATTGCACCAGAGGAAACCACCATCCATATCCATAGCATAGAGAACTCCCACCCACTGCCTTGGTATATAGACAACCCTGTTCCTCCCATACTCAAGCTGTTGCTGAGACTGGCACTGCCCTCCATGCCCTGCCACAGCCAGTCACTGACTGCAGGGGGCCCAGGCTGGGGACCTTCACTCCAGAATGACCCAAGTGGCTATGACAGACACTGGAGCACTACACAAGCTGTAGACCCATAAGTGTATGTAGCTGTGTGTATGTCCCTGGCAAACTGTAAGAGGGAATTGACATACCTCCAATGCATGCCTTGTTGATGCTGTATCTTTCTGCTGTCATACACTCTTCCCCATTCCCCTGTGTAACATGCCACCCTCCAGACTGCTGAAGTAACCTGGGTGCCATGGGGTGCAGTATGGTGCAATGGCATTTGTAATGTACGCTCCAGGCTATGGATAGTGCATTCACAGTTCCCCGATTGTATGAACAAATGGGAGGTTGGCTGTAACATGCCTGGTCTGGGACCTGTATGAGTGAGTACAGCATCAGCTTTCACCCACACTGAGTAGTGCAACATCACCAGAACAATGGATCCACATGGGAGTGCCTGAGGTGTACGGCCACTAGGCGTTATTGCCCACACACATCTTGTACCTACATATGACATATTCCAACATCCTACTGCTAGTGCTTCACCACCTGAAAATAAAATGCCATTTCTTCTGTGAACTATCCAGGCTAAATATATAGCAATCAGGAGGCATATTCAGGAAAATACATTGTAAAAATGTGCAGAAGGAAGACCACATTGAAACTGCCTCTTAGCAGATCTGCATTGTGCAAATTCATCAGAAATAATGGGTAAAAGCATCCCAAAAGCTCTCCACAGCCATATCGGCTCTGACCAGAGTTTGTTATTTTTTGTTACCTTGCACCAAGCACCATTCCTCTCTTTGAAGTTCATCCTCTTTTTCCAATCTTCCTGTCTAATTTATTTTCCTTTTATTCCTCTGACTATTCCGGTTCTGTATTCTTCTCATTTGTGATAATTCCCCTCATCCTCATTTCCATTGTCTCCTGTGACTTTTCTAATACATCCAATCTTAGGCTCAGCTGCTGTAACTCAGATAAAAGTTTCTTATTTCTGAATTATTTAGTTATGTTTTTGGTAATCAGGTGAGCAAACTGATCCAAAGGACCATTTTCAGTTGTGACCTGGGACATCCAGTGGCACAGAAAATAGGTACAAGTTATAATACAGTAGGTAAACATAATACAGTGAATACAGTGGTATCAGAAACAGTGATACATAAACATCATGTCTTAAAAATAGGGGTCAAGGACATAAAAAAACAAGTTAATGACAAATAAAGTGATACTTCTCTGCTTGCAGAGAACTAGGACATACACTTACAGCAAATCAAGACATTACTCAGCCAGTACAAGGTTTACAATACAGTGCATAAGGGATTACACTATAACAATCAACATTTTCACAATGGAGTAAAAAATGTGTCAATTTTTTATGTAGTAGCCAGTACTTGGGAAGTAAGGGAAATGGTACACTGGACCCCTAAGGCAGATTTCTGGTGAGGGTGTTTTGAAGGGAGCAGGCACAGGTGGCCTGAGACATGAGCCAATCTCTTAGCTTTAATTTGAAGGACTGATGAGAGGGTAACATATGGATAGCAGGTGGTATTCTGTTCCAGAGGTAGGGAGCAGAGACAGAGAAAGCCTTGCTCCCCATAATAGTAGATACACAGCGGACTACCAGGAGGGAATGGAAGAGACCCTGAGACACCGAGTTACTGCCCTCTTGGTGAGAAGCGAGGAGTATGGGGACTTATGTGAGTTCCTGAGAGAGGTGTCAACTAGACAGCCCATAGCACATTCAAAATGGCCCTGCAGAGAGCGTCAGCCTAGGGTCTGTTATAGAGAGCAGTGATGAGTGGAGGAAGGAACCTGAAGGGCAAAGCAACAGACAGAGCTGCATGTGATATTTAGATGAGAAAGAAGTGAAGAGGACATGGAGGAGAACACTGGGGAGCAATAGTCAAGCAGGGGCAATAGATTTCCCTGAGCAATTGCAAGACGAGCCTCTGGGGTTAGGAGGTGGTTAACATGGTACACTGCCCCAAGCTTCTGGTGGACTCTAAAATGTGGTCATTGTAGGTAAGGGAAGGGTCAAGAGTCAATCCTAGATATTTGAAAAAGGATACAGTGTCAAGGGGAGGACTTGCAGGGGTGACTATATGTAATGAGGTTTTTGATCTGGTGGTCTTTGCAAGGCATGGTTTGGAGCCAAAGAGCTTGGCCTTTGTTTTTTTCTCATTTACAAGAAGTTTTTTGGAGAGGAAACAATGTTGAGCTGATCCATAGTTTGCAGCGAGTGTAGAAGATATAGATTTGAGGGACTTGGAGTTATGGTAGATGGCGAGGTCATCAGCATAGAGGAGCACATTACAGTTTATGCTTTCTGTGGGAAGATCATTTATGAACAGCGAGAATAATACAGGCCCCAGTATGGAGCCATGGGGGACACCAGTATGGATGGGTAATGCAGCAGAGGTATCTTTGCCTATCAGAACAGACTGGGATCTGTTAGTGAGGTAGCAGTTAACCAAGTGGTGGCATCCAGGGAGCAGCCTAGATTTAGCAGGGTGGATGGGAGAAGGTGGTGGACAACAAGGTCAAAGGCATTTGATAGGTCCACAAACTCTGCACCAGTGGCTATACCCATGTCCATGTTTCTAAGGACATAGTTGGAGGAAAGAACCAAGGCTGAAGAGGTGCTGTGGTATTTGTGGAAGCCATGTTGGAGGGAGCTCAGGAGGTTGTAATTATCTAGATGCTTAGATAGCTAGTGGTGAAAGATTTTTCTAATAGTTTGCTTAGATGTGGGATGAGGGAGATAAGACAGTAGTTTTCCAGGGCAGCGGGATCTCCGGATTTAAAAATAGGCACCACGTGCACATGCTTCCATGAGTCAGGCATAGTAGATGATGAGAGGGCAATGTTAAATATGTGGATCAGTGGCTTTACAAGAGCAGAGGAGAGGATTTTCAGAAAGGTGGGATATAGACCATCACTGGCTGGGCTGCCCTGGTGGGTAGCATCTTTAGAACTTTGCCAGTGACACTGTGGTCAATGGTTCTGAGATAAAAGACTGGGCTTGATGTCTGTGGGCAGTATGGCTAGTTTTTCTGGGTAGGGGGAGGCTGTGGAGGGAGTTTGCTTGTGTAAGGTCGGTGAACATTCTATTGAAGATATCAGCGATCTTTCCTGGGTCAGTAATGGGACCAGAGGGGGAGGTAAGTTCTGTTATTTGTTTATTTGATTTTGGGTTGAGGAAGGTGTTAACTGAGGTCTAGAAACTGCAGGGGTTGCCAAGAGACTAATTTTGTAGGTTGGTGTAGTATTTATGCTTCAGTGACTTCACTGCCTGCTTGCAGGAGTTACAAAGTTGCCTGTATGCATTCTATAACTGGGGAGAGGGGATGCCTTGAAGGCTTGCCAGGTTTTGTCCCTTACTTTCAGTTAGGCCAGAAGTTCATTTGATATCCAATGAGTGTTACCACCTTTAACCCTCTGGTGGTGATAGGGAAGTATTTGTCCTGAAGGTTGCGAAGAGCTCCTGTAAAAAGCGTCACCGCCATGGAAACATCTTTGAGTGGGTAGAATGAGGACCAGTTTATGGCTCAGGCATCCCTTATCACTAAGTCCAAATCCTGGGATTTGAATTTCCTAAAAGATAGCAATTTATGGGGAGAACAAATTGATTTGGTGGTTAGAGCAACATACGTAGGGGTGTGGTCACTGATAGAGTCAGCCGTAGTGCCTGCTTGGAGGACTAGATTCTCACTGTTTGTGGCAATCCAGTCAAGGGTGGAGTGGTTGGGGGAGAGGGGGTTGTATCTGGTAGGGGAGGAGATCTTTCACATACATAGTCACATTTGATTACCTCATTTTTGATTAACACACATTGTGCATTCTATGCATCTAAATTTAACTTCCCCATCAAGGGTAATGATTGTGCCATCCATATTGTGTATTAGTAGGATTTGTATGTCCTTTAGATCAGTGAATGCTGGGAATATACCAGAGAATACTTAGTAAATATACCCCTTTCTGCCTTACTTTTCAGCATGTGTTTTGTAGTAACCCATTTTAAGATTCTCACAGTAGGATAGTAACACCCAAATATAATAATCTTACAAAAATAAAGAACACTTTAATTTTTTTCTCTTTTATCTTTACTCAAAAAAACCTCACCGGGGAAGCACTCCTGCAAGGTATTACAAAACAGTATCAGTGTTGTCACCCTAGATAAGTACTTCCAAATGTTTGATGATATCCTTATATAGTAAGCAGAGCAAAGGTAAAGCTGATTACCTGACTACTTTTTACACTTTCTTTCATTCCAAACAAATGTATAGTGTATGCTAGAGCACTGTTCTATACAGAATTCCATCTCTTTCAAAATGACATTGTAACACAGTGCAAAGGTCATGGAATGTGACTGTACCCTTCTGTGGTACAACAGCATTCTGAAACCTCTAGAGACCACACAAGTCAGTTTAATTCTGAAAGTGAAAGAATTGATGCACACACATTTCACATAATACTATACACCATAAAAGATACAGGATGAGCAACTTTATGGACAACCAGTGTGTGTTCTGCCACCTCAGGGTTCTGATTCCCACAGACCTCTTGTGCTTCATTCTTAAGGTCAGAGAGAAATCAGAACCCCTCTGTGACAGAACACACCAGTTTTGCATAGTTACCCATTCAGTATTCTCTATATAGTGGCTGGCCTCCTTCTCCTTTCCCCAACTGACACCAACAAATGACACTTACCTCTGCCACTTGCTAGAAGCAGTGCTTTAGTAGTGGGGAACCAGAAGTGCCACAGCATACTACTTCTGGTTCAGCAATCCCCAAACACTAAACCAATACATAGGACAGTAAAATAACCCCCAGAAGGTGGAGTTGAGCCTCTGTGTCTGCTTTTTAGTGATTGTACCCCAATGCATAACACTACAGGGCTGAGAATAAAATATTTGGGTTGTGGTGTCTGAGCTACACCTGCACAATCCCAGACAGCACCTCTGTGCTGCAGAGTATCCAGGGAAAATCAGCCTGGGCTACCCCCCACAGTCCACAAGCACAAACCAATCAACAAGTGCTAAAATCAAATACAACCAATGTATAAACAAATAAAATATGCCTCTGTCTGCTCACCTGCAGTCCCACTCTTCAAAAGTGAAGAAGTTCTGTTTCCAAATAAATTCTAGTCCCTCCATGATGACGTGCATTGAGAAAACTTACATTTCATCACTTTTTTCTAGATTATATCCACATGCCCTTATGCCATCTTCATGATTGTTTGATGTATACAATGATTCAGATCTATGACAGTCAGTTGACAATTTCATTATTGACCGAAGTTACAGTGACTCCTTTATGTTGACCACATTTGTGGTCAGCATAAAAGGATTCATTTTGGACTGTGTTTTCTTTGGGGAGCTTCACCCCCGAACCCCCATGAGGGGGGCTATGCCACCCACACAACCTGCTACTTAATTAATTAACTTGGTGTCAGAGAAAAAGACCTTTACAATGTGGGTAGTCATTAACCTGAACTCTATAGTTTTTAAAATATAGCCATCTATTTAACCAAATTTCCATGTTTCTTTTTACCAAAATTCCCAATTCGGATGGCAAATATTTTAAAAACTGTAAGGAGTTCAGCTTAGTGACTATCCTCATTGTAACAATCCTTTTGTCCTGAAAAACTTTACTTGTTGTTTTTTTATAGCTTTTATAGTTTTCAAGCTATTTAAATTTGTTTGGCATGTATGCAAATGCACTTACAAACCACAGATTCTTTGTTTCTCTCTCTGAGTGAACACTTTAGTAGACATGCCAAAAAAATGTAAATATATTAAAAAACATACAAGTTACACGTACACAACCAGTGTCACAGTCGTTCACAAACAAACCTTTACAATGAGGGTAGCCACCAAGCTGAACTCTGTATAGTTTTTAAAATATAACCATCTCTGCTGTTGTGAAGTAATTCTAAAGTAATGCTTGCTACTGAGTCTATGGTCTTCGCTACATAATTGTCACAACAGACAGGTTGCATTTTAGGTACAAGAAAAGTAATAAACCTTGTTGAAATGGAGATCCCTAGCAGTCGTAAAACTGCCATAAACTAGCAGGCTAATTTAGGAAAAAACCCTAACAGCAGACACAGGGAAGGACACACTAGGACTTCACACACAAATCAAAACACTCTGCAGGACATATGTTTTTTCACATTCTCAGTGTATTACTCCTTTAGAATTACAGTAGAGAAAAAGTGGCAGAATAAATAAAAGACAGCTTTTTCCATCAACACAATTTGCAGACATACAGTACATAAATCTCTTACAGGCTTAGTTATACAATTGGGGTCACTAGGCCAAAATAAAGTGCTAAAAGCCAGTCTGTGCTTACTGTAGGACTGTACAAATGAACACACATCCTGGGGTTAACAAGGTCCTCATACAGGAACCTAAGGCTACTGCACAATACATTTCTGTGCAACTAAATGTATATACCTACATGTCTGTTGCTGTTAGTACTGCAGATAGTACTGAGCTCTTGTAACTGTACAAACTCTGTATGTTATGACTTCCTATGTTGAATGTGCCAGCTATATGGCCCCGGTCATGCCTGTAAATGGTGCCTGGAAGCAGCGTACTTACCCAGATACCAAATACATAAATAAAAATCTGAAACAATCCTCACTGACTCTAACATCTCCTTATTTTCACATGGTCTAAATTTTGTGCTATCAGGAAGCCCTTATTGATTTGGTGTTGAAATAGACTTTTACACATTTATTAGAAAACTATAACTAAAATACTTCTTCCCAAAAGAGACTGATAATCATTCAACCACCAATATGGGTGGAGATAACTTCTCAATAAACAGCCCAGCAATAGAACTAAATAGTAACTAGAGTCTGCTTATGCACATTATGGGAGAACATGCAGACTAAGGGAGCAGAACAACACCATAAGTGATGAATTGGGTGACATAATGGAATATGACACTGTTATGAGGAATTACAAGATGCTGCACAGTATGAGGTTAAAAGTACTCGTGATGAGGTGGAGGGAACACCATGGTAAATATGGTTGATGAAATGAGCAAAATAAAGGAGACTCTTGATAATGTACCTGATGAATCACCTGATATTTGGTCATTAAGGAAGCTTTTGTTTAAACCAATTTCACAATTTCTACCCGAAATTCTGGACACTGGTGGCTATGGAGACAGATAATTATAAAATGGCTATGGATTAGTACATCTCAGAATCTACATGGCTAAACTTTTTCACACATTTTTTTTTATGATTCTACAGTAACAGAAGCTCAGCTAGAGATCAATATAAATAAGAATTGTCAACCTATAGTTTCTGAAGAAGTCTTTCTAGCTATAAATTTATTAAAGGAAAATAAAGCTGTAGGGCCAGATGGTGTTCCTCCAGAGGTATATCTTTGTCAGTCTGGGTTATGTGGTGTAAAACTGTGACTTTTTTGTTTTGTTATTACTCACCCAGTCCTACAATACCCCCCGGCTAGCAGAAAGTTTAAGAAGAATAAACAGGGTACAGAAGGAGAGTATTTTCCAGAGAAAAAGATGTTCTATGACTAGGGGTCACATTATGAAGTTGGAGGGGGTAGGCTCAGGGGAAAGGTGAGGAAGTTCTTCTTTGCGGAAAGAGTGATGAATGACTGAAACAGCCTCTCAGCAAAGTTGGTGGGGGCAAATACAGTCACATGTTTTAAGTGTGCCTGGCATAAACACATGGGTATCTTGCATAACAGACAGGGTGGAAGATGCCCCCCCTGTAGTGGCTTGGGTAGCACTATTAGGGGGGATTATATGATCAGACTGGGTAGGCTAGGGGGTCCTTACCTGCTAACAAAATCTATGAATCTATGAAAAAAAGTATTATCTATTTTTCATCGCAGCCTGTTGTCCCATTCTTTAGGTTGTTCTGTGTACCCCCTCCAGAATTACATCCTCCTCTCCAACCTCCCCATATCTTCCTTAATTTCCTTTTCTCGTATTTATTTTGTAGACCTTCTTTTTTGACAGTATTTTGGCTGTGTCTAAAGAAAACAACTGATTTCTCTGCTGTTGGATCTCCCTAGAAACATAAAAACATAGACTTTGACAGCAGATGAGGACCACTTGGCCCACCCAGTCTGCCCATTTCCCTTCCTATTGGATAAGCTGAAAAGTCTAGTTAACCAACAGCCTAATTCTTGCAATCCCTCACTACAATTGCCTTATGTCTGTCCCATGCATGTTTGAATTCCCCCACTGTATTAGACCCAACACCCTTCTCAGGAAGGTGATTCCATGCATCCACCACTCTCACCGTGAAAAACAATTTCCTCACATTACCCCTGAGCCGTCCCCCCTCTATCTTTAAATTGTGCCCCCTTGTTCTTACAGATCTCTTTTTCTGAACCCTCCTGGATTTTGTTGATTCCCTTGAGGTACTTAAAAGTTTCTATCATGTCCCCCCGTCCCTTCTTTCATCAAGGGTATACATATTAAGCTCTCTCTCAGTCTCTCTTCATATGGTTTCTGATGCAGACCCTGCACCATTTTAGTTGCCCTCCTCTGGACTGCTTCCATCCTGTCTATGTTCTTGCGTAGTTGGGGTCTCCAAAACTGCACACAATATTTCAGATGGGGTCTCACCAACTGTCTGTACAGAGGGATAACCACTTCCCTTTTTCTACTTGTGATGCCCTGTCCTATGCATCCCAGAATCCCCCTGGCTTTCCTTACTGACTTTTTAACATTGCTTACCCACCTTTAGGTCATCTGATATGACTACCCCCAAGTCCTTTTCCATTTTTGTTGTTGTTAGTACCCCCCCTGCTATTGTGCATTCTTCTCTTGGGTTTTTGTTTCCCAGGTGCATTACTTTGCACTTCTACATTGAATCTAAGTTGCCATATATCTGACCATTCCTCCAACCTTACCAAGTCTCTTCTCATCCTTTCTACCCCCCCTTGTGTATCAACTCTGTTACAGATTGTTGTGTTATCTACAAAGCGGTATACAGTACCCCCCCCCCGACCCTCTGCAATGTCACCTATAAAGATGTTAAAGAGGACTGGACCCAGTACTGAGCCCTGAGGTACTCCACTAGTAACACCCCTTTCTTCAGAATGTGTTCCATTCGCTGTTACCTTCTGTGTCCTGTTGTGCAGCCAGTTTGTTACCCAGACTACCACCTTGGAACCTACTCCCAGGCTGGCTAACTTGATTATTAATCCTTTGTGCGGGACTGTGTCAAATGCCTTGCTAAAGTCTAGGTAGGCCATATCCACAGCCCCTTCCTGGTCTATTACTTTGGTCACCCAGTCAAAGAAATCTATTAGATTCGACTGACATGACCTTCCTGCTGTAAATCCATGCTGCTTTGGGTCCTGTGCCCCGCTGGCCTCTAGGTACTCAACAATTCTTTCTTTCAAAAGTGATTCCATCATTTTCCCTACCACTGAGGTCAAACTTACAGGTCTGTAGTTTCCTGCTTCTGCCTTGCTCCCACTTTTGTGAAGGGGAATCACACCTGCCCTTCTCCAGTCCTCAGGTACCACCCCATCCTCTCATGATTTGTTAAAAAGTGTGGTCAGTGGTGTCACTAGGTCCTCCCTTAGTTCTTTTAGGATTCTGGGGTGAATTCTGCCAGGCCCCATTGCTTTGTCCACCTTCAGTTTTTGGAGTTCTTTCAGGACTCTTTCTTCTGTAAATGGACTGGTGTCAACCCCCCCTACCCAGAGTGCTTCTATTGTCTGGTTTAGGTAACTCCTCCTCATCTTCTTTTGTAAATACTGAGCAAAAGTATTCATTCAGTATCTCTGCCTTTTCACTGTTTCCCTCTGCCCACCTCCCCTCTCCTTTATTAATCTTCACTATTCCTTCCTTAACCTTTCTATGCTCCCTGATGTACCTATAAAAGGTTTTATCCCCCTTCTTAACTGAGTTGGCTATTTTTTCCTCAGTTTGGGCCTTTGCTATTCTGACTGTCTTCCCCACTTCTTTCTGCTTTAATTGATACAGTCCCCTGTCATGCTTCTTCTGTGATTCCTTATACATTTTGAATGCTGCTTTTTTCTCCTTAACCTTCCCTGCCACCTATTTTGAGAACCATAGTGGTTTCTTACTCTGCTTTGTTTTCTTTATTTGTTTCACACAAAGGCTTGTGGTTGTTGTCATCTTCTTCAGATGTCATCACTTGTAGTTGCTCACTCCTCTATGTGTGTACTGTCCTGACCTTTCTCACTGTTTTGATCTCCCCTGCTTCTGGAGCCTGCAAACCTTGACCAACTACATCTGTGGCCCTCTTTATAGTCAGCTTTGTCATGGTCAGGTTCCTTTTGTTTATGGATAGTTTTGTCCTTTTCATATTTTTCAATGTTTTCTTTTAGTTAGGAATAAAGTATATGTAGTTCTTTTTTATTTTTGAATTTAGCTGTGATCTGATATCTGGTGTTTCCAGGGAGACTGCAACTTGTTTGTCAGTGTCCTCTTTGATAAGTGTCGTACTCAGTTTCTCATAGCATTTTTGTCAGTGTCCTCTTTGATAAGTGTCTTAATCAATTTCTCAGAGAATGTTTGTCATTGTCCTCTTTGATAATTGTCTTAATCAATTTCTCAGATCATGTTTGTCAATGTCCTCTTTGATAAGTGTCTTAATCAAATTCTCAGAGCATGTTTGTCAGTATCCTCTTTGAAAAATGTCTGAATCAGTTTCTCAGAACACTCTGCCAATGCCTATTCCTGATATGCATAGTACTTTAGTTGCTTCAAGTCACTACAGGGAACCTTTGTGAATGACAGATCATGTTGTGCTTAATGAGGTACTGTTCCTCTAACACAAGAGCCTTTTGGGGAGTGGGTAGCTGAGATGGAGACACTCACTCTTTCCTCCTATGAAGCCTGTCTTGTGTCAGCCCTGCCCAGTCCTAGTGCTCATCCATATGTTCACAAAAAATAAATAAATAATCCTTTATCCTTAAGTGGCTAACTTCAGCTGGCCCACTCTACTCTAAAAGAAGTCACTAGGAAATTTTTTTGTATACCCACGCAAATGGGATGTATGCCTAGATATAGCACTGATCTGATGTGCTGCCAGGACAATGTGATGTAAACCATTCTGCCTTTGGATGACACAGGTAGTTACATCTGTAGCAACTGCAGGGTGATTGATGCTCTCACGATGTGCACTGCTAGACTGGAGTGACAGGATGCAAACAGAGCACTAGGCCAGGGTGGGAACACTTGGCAGAGACAGACAGAGTAGAAAGGAGAATAGTAGCAACTGTGATCCCTATTGGGGGGATGGTGATGGATCAGAGGGGAGAAATGGGGTAGCAGACATAGAAGTACTATTACTAGTGGACACCAGCAACAGGTATTATCATCTAGGTGGCCAAGTTGAGGGAAGTTAACAATTGATTGGGTCTGGAAGGGGTAAACCCTGCATCAAGACACCTAACTTGCCAAGAAAGAGGAAAGAAACGGTAGGGAAGAAGGGAAGGAAGTAGCGCTGTGTGGAATGTTGAATTCTGCCAGCAGAATGGAAATTTCGCTTCCACAAAGCTTAGAAGAATTCTGTGGGGAATTCCATGGATTTCTGCTAAGTGAACTGTGATTTATTAGAAGAAAACCATAAGGTTTTAATGTGTACCAACATTTAGTTTTTCTTAAATTGTGGAAACAAGTTCTGTGAAAAAACTGCAGAAACTATATCATTTTTCAATTTCCATGAAATTCATTATGAACTGGCAAAGTTCCTCAGTTTCTGTGATTTTTCACAGTGGAAAATGCCTATTCTGCCATTGCAGAATTTCAAAACATTTTGTGCAGTTCTGGCAGTAGTGGGATTTTGCAGTTCAGCCTGACACTAGCAGAAAGGTAGTAGTCACTTGTGGACTCTATTCTTAGGGCAGTGGCTGAGGTGACGAGATAATTTCTGTACTTGGATAGTATCTCTGCTAAGATGGTGTTCCTGTCTGAAGGATGGGTTAAGTAAGTCCTAGCAAGGACCAAGCAATGCAGCTGAGGGGAGGAGCAGACCGTCAGCATCCATATTGGCATGAATAACATAGGAAGCACAAGTTCTGAGGACATCAGGATGTTATTCATAAAATTATGGATGTCCCTGAAGGGAAAGATATCTGAAGGTGATATTTTATGAGATCAGCTATCATTGTTCTGAGACACACTAACTTTTACCTCCCAATATGTTCTGAGAATGGACCATGCCTTTTTTTATCAATCCCAGTCCACATCAACCTGTAACTTACACCCCTTGTTAGCTACTAACCTCCAGATTTCACTGAGGTAGGGTTGTGTCACTATTGTTTCCTTAGCTGCCTCATTTATCTTTCCTATCGGACCTTCCCTTGTATCTCCTAGGCTTTCCTTCTCTAGTGGGGCCTTCAGCACATTTTGATTGCACAAATTATTATGGATCAATTGATATAGCTGATTTGCACTTAACTCTGACGTATATATGACTTGTGCCTCATATGTAATTATTTACAATTTCCAAGATGTAGTCATTGTTATAGTATGATGTCCAAGACGTACTCATTGTTGTACTGTATGTTCTAAATGTATTTATTTATTTAGTTTTTGTTGACCGGGTCAGCGCACTAGCCAAATTCTGCCTATTTTCAGGCACTTCTCGGGGAGGGGGATACAGATGAATGCCAATTGATCTTGAATCAGAATAAGTTGTTGGTGGTATTTTTTAGTGAATGGGGGAAATTTGGCCAAGGCACTGGGGAAATTCCCCTATTGGTCAGTAGGGGGCACCGCTGGCTGTGAACATGGCCAATCCTGTGAGAACTCCGGTGAGGATGGATGCAGCAGAGGTGGAGAAGGTCTCCTCTCCTCTCCTACCTTGAATTTGCAAGATGCTCCTTTGGATAATGAGATTTAATGTCTGTGAGTGATACAGATCCTGAAGTTCAGGAAATTTTTGTGTCGACAGAGGATCTCAGTCAGCAGAATTCTGGAGCTGAACTTATTGCAGAAAATGTATTTATTAGCCCAGCAGTGGATAAAGAAAGAAGTCTGCAAACAGAAATCCTAGAAGAAAATGAGAGGCATTTACTAGTGCAATCCTGCTTGAATGAACAACTTGCTCTTTTGAAAACTCTAACTGAGCTTGTCAAACAATCGGGCCCTTCTGTCAGTGATTCAGATGATGTGGCAGCATCAAAGGTCTGCATCCAGGTGGGTGAGTCAGAGACACTTAACATTATCTCTGTTACAGTACCTGATTCTGCTGCTAAATTACTAAATAGAGACTGTACAAATCTAGCTCCTGCAGTGCTTAAAATACCTGTTTTTTTTGCTGAAAATAACCACAGATAACATAGTTGGGGAAAGCGAGTATATTGGGGTAAAACATATGGGACAGGCTCCTCCACCCTCCCAGGAAGACAAGTGCATGACTCCCATGGACAGTTCTAAAACTTTTAAACCCCTCACTTTGTCTCGGCAAATGGGATTTGTGTTTCATGCCAAAAATGTGACTCCTCTGGTTACTCCATCTAAACTAACTAGTTTACCAGTGTTTTTTCAATCTAACAATGGCCTTCAAGAGAACCTGACTGGGTTTTCTTTCAACTCCAAAGGTCAGCTGGCAAAATTGGGGTTCAGAAGTGAAGTGAAAGAGAAAAGAGCAGTTCTAACTTTAGTGAATAGGAATATCTCCTAGGGGATGGGGGCACCACCGAAGAAGGCCGAATTACAGAGTAACAAGGCTGAATTGATGTCAGATCTAATAGACCTTTCTAAATCTTTACCTCAATGCTCCCCTTGTGATCCCTGGCAACCCCATAAAACTTTACAAGAAGCTGGCTAGAAATTTAACCGCAAATGGGTCTTGGAACCCCAATCCAGAGTGGGATCAGTCATTAAATTTTTTTCAAGCAACTCCAGAATGGCACCATGCAACCCCTGCTCAGGGGAAAAAAATTACTTAGCAAGTCTACCTGTTCCAAAGACATTAGGTCCAGAGTCCTTAGATCTAATCAAAGACTCTCCCTCTAACTCACCTGGTCCCATGGATCTCATTGTCTTGGACCATATGGATAAAAATGACAAAAATAATGCTGTAACCCCAGATTCAGATAAAGCTGTTCCACATGTTCAGATGCCAATACTTTCTCAGAAACCCCTGTTATCTGAGCTCTTTTTGAAAACAAAAAAAGAAGCAGCACCATGCAGAAATGCTGTGCAAATTCATTATAAAGGTGGACTTGAGGAAAGGCTGGACAAGCTCTATGTGGATAAATGTCTCCTTAAAGACTCTCTGAATTTTCCCCCAAGACAGGTGTATACCTTCATTAAAATTCCGGGTGAGGACAACTAAGATGTGAGCTTTCAATCTTCATATGCTCTCGACCTTTTTTGAGAGAGATACAATCAAGTAAAATTTTCACCAGCATGGACCCCCTTCCTTGCTATTCCATTAACAAAATCATGAATTAAATATGTCACAATTATGTTTCAGAATGAGGGGGTCCACGTGGATGATATTACCTATTGGTTATCCCAACACTGTGAAGTACTAAGTGACCCAGAAGCAATACCTGACACAGAGATGTGTTGAACGGGGGGTTGGAAGTATAAAGTGAAGTTAAAACAGAATGATTCAGGAATTTTTCATGTGCAAAATTCTTTTATGCTAGGTAGAAACAGGATGTGTGTGTTTTTATTCTGGGCAGCCACAAGCTTGTTATCAATGTGGGGCTAGAACTCATCTCTTCAGTACATGTGACAAACCCCATTGTGACAATTGTGGGGAGATAGGGCACATCACGTTCCAATGTGCCAACCACACCAGGTGTGACCTGTGTGAAGATTATGGCCATGTTTTTTCTGAATGCTCCTTGGCGGCAAAAAAAAAAAGCAAACTGTAGTATCCCAGAATTGCTTATTCTGCAGGCCCAAGATTTAGTCACAACGCCTGCTCAGGCTCCCACCCTGTCCACTGTTCCAGAACCTCCCAACCCTCCCATTATCATTTCAGATCTTCCATCTGACACCCAGGCCCCCTTTGAAAGGGTTAGAACTAAGGAAAGCACCTCTCCTGACCTCAGATCCCTAGTTCCTGTTTGTTACAGTGAGCCTGATTGGCAGAAGGCTGAATCCCCTCCATCAAGAAGATGGTCTGCTAGGAATGTTACCCCCCCCCCCCAAAAAATACAGTTTGAATCAGAAAATTCATATGCAGCCTTTTTCCCAATGAAGGGATTCTGACATGGAACAAGATGATCCAGCTTCACAGCCACTTCCCTCTGATCATGTATCTCAAGACCATGAACTTGTTGGCTATAAAGGGAAGAAAAAAAGAGAAAAAAATATTTCTGAGTGAACTAAAATCCCACTTCTGGCTTCTTTAACAATCTGTTCCCTTAACGTCAACAGCTTATTGAATGCTGAGAGATGCAGGATGATTTTTAACTATCTACATACAGAGGGTTTTGATATTTGTTTTGTTCAAGAATCATGGATGTACACTATTGATCAAATCTGTACCTTTAAATCTGAATGTTGGTGGGGTCCCTCCTATTGGTCATTTGGCACGGAATGTGCTGATGGCTTAGGGATCCTGTTCAATTCCTTTAAGTTTTCCCTGCTTAAATTAATAGTTTTAATTCCAGGAAGGGTTTTAATTCTAGACTGGGCATGGAAAAATTCCATATTCAGACTCATCAATGTGTATAGCTCCCAATCTAAGGCTGAAAGAGTTAAACTGGTGACCTCGGTACAACCCTTCCTTGTGTCCTCTCATGAAATAATTTTTGGAAGGGATTTTAACTGTAATATATTAAGGGGGTAAAGATCCATTGACACAAAAGAAAATATATTGTGATTCATCTGCCTTGGTTAAGGTAGTGGACACAGCTGACCTCATTAACTGTATAGATAAACTGACTAAAAGGCTCAAATTTTCTTATAAAAGAGGGAAATATACCTCTTTAATAAACCACTTTTTTATTTCAAAAAAACATTACAAATTCACAATTTTTTATTAACCCAGTGGAATTTTCTGATCATGCTGTCCTCATTTTAAAATTTACAGATCCTATAAAGTCCCCTAAGAGTATGAATAGGTGGAGATTGAACATTTAAACCCTATCTGACTCTCTGGTTAAGAAACATTTGCTGTCCCTGATTAAAGCATGGGAATCTGTAATGTTTATTTACGCAAATTTAGGTGAATGGTGGGAGGGTTCGAGGAAAGATTTTAAAAATGGGTTGATAAAACATGGTAAACAGAGGGAAAATTACATTTTTTTAAATATATTTATCTCTTTGCCATCAACTACAGAAACTATACTCTCTAGTATCCACTTCTAGAGATGATTATTCTTCCCAAATAAAGGTCATTAAAGAAGAAGTGCAACAGTTTCAATATAATAGGGCCAGTACTATTAATGTAACACTACAGTCAGAAACACAAAGGACCCCTGTGGGTGACCCTCACACAGCATGTAAGGAATTACACTGTTCAATGAATATAGAGGCCCTGATCGATCCCTCAGGTCAGGTAACTGATACAACTGAGGGATTCCATCAAGTCATTGAATCTTTTATGAAATCCCATAATCCTTCTAAAAACCTTTCAGATATTGAAATGTCATGTTATTTACAGTCCATAGTTATTCCAATGGTACCAGAAGATTCTGCTGTAATGGAAAAAGCAATTGGTAAAGATGAGATTGAATTGGTTATAAAATCCTTAAAGCCCAGTACATCCCAAGGGCTAGATGGACTTCCCGGAGAATTTTATAAATCCTTTATAGAAATACTGTCTGATTGTCTCCTACAGGTCTATCAATATTTCTTAACACAAAATTCAATCAGACCTTCCTTTTTAGAAGGCCTCCTCGTATTTTTATATCAAACAGGCGAGAAATCATGCATTAGTAATTGGAGACCAATAATGATCTTAAATATTGATTACAAATTATTAGCTTGTATCCTAAACAATAGAATTAAAAATTATGCTAGGTTAGTTATTTCTCTGCACCAATATTGTGGGCTCCCAGGAAAAAATATTCAGCAAGCCCTAATGATTGTTAGAGACCTTATTGAACACCTTTCCATAAATGGCATTTCAGGATGTCTTATCTCAGTGGTCCAAGCAAAGGTCTTTGATAGGGTCTCTCATACTTATCTATTTGCCATTTTAGAATTTTATAGGATCCTCAAAATGATCAGAACTTATATTAAATTATTATATAACAAGGCTGTCGTATACCCTGTGATAAACAGGGTAGAAACAGATGGGTTTCAGGTTTCTACAGGGGTTCAACAAGGGTGCCCCTTGTGCCCCCTACGCTATCTATTTACGTTGGACCCCTTAATTCGAACAGTCACTCAAAACTCATTATGGGAAGGTTTAAACAGTGCTGATCACGAGGATTGTCCTCTGATACAAGCATATACAGATGAAGTGTCTTTTTTTTTTTCAAATCATAAGCAATTACCATCTATTTTAAGAGTAATGGAGAAGTATGCTTACATCTCCAATGCAAAGCTCAACCTTGATAAATGCCAAGGCCTTTATATTGGATCAGGATACCCACCTCCTACTCTAATTGAAGGAATTAGGATATCCTCTAACCCCCTTAAAATTTGGGGGATAGTATTTGGGCCTCATAATTTACCAATGGCTAATTGGAAATAGGGATGTCAAATATAGAAAAAAGATTCAAAGATGGAGGCATTGGAAAGTGACAAAAGTAAAAAGGATTCAAATTTAAAAAAAAATCATTGTTCTAAAATTACAATTTGTGGCAATGATTTACCCTTCCCCTAGTATTTTTGAAACTAAAATATATGGCCTGTTTTTTTTTTAATTAGTGTGGGGTAACAAATTGAATCAAACACTACTTTACATATTTACCAAGAGGTTGGGGAGGTTTGGGAATAGTTGATCCAATCACCTTCTTTCACACCATTGTTTTAAATTCAAGCTGTAAAATGTGTTTTAACTCCTACTGATGGAATTCACTATAAATGAGTTTCGAAGGTATTACATAACTATTTCATGGTATGGACTGTGGTTCCCCCGAAACTGAGTAACAGTCTTTTGGTACCAGATTATTTAAACCCACAGTACAAATACTATATAAATGGGGTTTGTCCAAACAACAAATTCAGCAAGGGAAGGTGGCTGACCTTTATAATTCCATTTTGGGCATAATATATCTTAAGGAGCCGTGCATTAAGAATTGTTTGGAGAGTAGCAATGCAAGGGTTCTTCTACAATTAACAAATAAAAGAACCCCCCCCCCAAAATGTGGGAGACCCTGTGACTGGCAGTATATGGTAAACCAAACGTTAGAGGAAATGCAAAGCATAAGGCAGTTGAAGAAAGAAACTGACCCAATTTAGAATGCATTAACACACCTGAAACGATGGATAATTTTTTGTTGGACTGCACTTATTCTAAGCCTTTATGGGATTTTCTAGCACTCAAATGGAGATTGAAATGGTTATCTCAATTGTCCTATGAGATTCTGGTTTGGAGGATGAGGCCTTTAGGGGAATCTTTGTATGATATATGTGTCCTCAACTTTTTTAAATGTTGTCTTATATATTATCTATGGCAAGCACGATGTCAGTGGGTACTGCAGCAAAAGAGAATGCCTCCTATGGTACTGAGTGCTTTGGTTGAATAAGCAATGGGTCAAGCTTATTTACAAGATATGGCTGCACATTCCTCCTTGAAAGTATATAGGTGGTGGAAAGAATTGAATAGTTTCATTAAATTTAAATAAAGGTGTAATAACACAGTAGGAACTTTGTGTTAACAAATGTTTGGGTGAAGTAACCCTTTTATGATTTTTTTTCTTTCTTTTTTTCTGTCAATAAGATTCCTATGTGTTATGGCTGATGGTGTAAATATGTGTGGGTGATTGCAACCCTCTTGATAATTTTTTTCCCCTTGTAAGTGTATTAGACTCATATGTTCTATGTTTTATCCCTCCCCTCCCCCTTTCCCCTTTCTTTTATCCTCCTTATCTCTTTCCTTTTTTTGTTGTTGTTTGGAAAGATTGTTGTATATTATCAGTTCCACTTTTACTTTATTAATGTTCTTGCTATGTTATCCTGATTTCGAACTGTGTATTCTGTACTATGTGATTTACAATAAAAAATCTCCATCTCTTTTTGAGAAGTGCCATGGGATCTTTAACATCCCTCTACACTAACACAAGAACAGGCAGATGGGATCTCGGTTTAACGTCTCATCCAAAAGATGGCACCTCAGGAGTGCAGCACCCCCCTCATGCTGCACCACAGTGTCAGTACTGGGATTTAACTCGTGCCTGGTGTGGGGATATAACCTACAGCCTTCTGATCTCCCAGCCTCAGAGGCAAGTGTGCTACCTGCTGAGCCACTGACACTGTAATTTTTGTCCGGGTTCTGGTCCAGGTTGAGCTCCACCTAGTAAATGAGGTCTACTCAATGGTGTTTCAGCTGGTAAAATAAAGATTGATTGATTGATTGATTGATCCTATTGCTTGGGGCTAGTTAAGAGAGGAGTTGGACCATTAGGGAGGCTAATGCTTGGTTAAGCATTTTATATAAGAGAGAGGGTTTTGTTTTTCTGGCCAACTGAAAATCATTCTGTGGCAATTAATGGCATTATACCTAGGATAGGCTATACCTGCACCCAGAGGGGCTGGGGCAATTGGTCAGGAGTATGAACAGGATAGGTAGGGGGATTGTTAATTGTAGGATGGAGGGAATGATAAAGTGATCATTATGGGCAGATGGCAGATATAGAGGATAATTGAGGAAAGGAATGCAGAAAAGTTGATCACAAGGAAACTAAGCCCCCAAAGGGTCAAGGAATCTTGCATGGGTGTATATCCTCATATGCATGCAGGTCAATAGTTGGTGCATACACAGCAAAATGGGTGAGCTTCACTGCCTAACACATTTTGAAAGTGAGGACTTGTTGACCTTCAGGGACACCTGTTGGGAGGAAGAAAGTAACTGTGGAGCAAAAGAACCATCCTTGGGGCATCCTACATGTTCCCAAACAGCTCAGTGGAGCGTGATACTCAGCTGGCTAGGGAAATTGCAAAAAGTACTCAGATTATATGCTGTGGTGATCCTAGAGGACTCCATTCCCCTGAGCATAGATTTGCAATTTAACAGGGATTACAGCAGGGCTGATACCTAATTCTTGTCCACATTTCTAGAGCAGCATAGCCAACAGAGAATTAGGTTTGAAGTCACCCTTGACTTAGTCTCAGTAGTGAGTATGGGTCCTCTCCAGTGAAAAAGTCATGCAACAGGTGGAGGTAATGACCACAATAGAGTAAACTTCTTCCTGATGATAGGAAAACTAGCCAAACCTCAGCCACCAGGACCAGAAACATTTGAAAGACAGACTTTGCCAAGTTGCATGAGCTGGTGTCCAAGGGTCTGAAGTGTCTGAACAAGGCTGGTCCTGCAGAATACACGTGTTTATTAAAGAAGATGCTTGAAGTAGCTGTGAAGATTTGCCTTCTTGTAAGCAGTAAATGAAAAATTACCAAGATGAGGTCCCAGTGACTCAAAAAGGGCCTGAGGAAATTAAAGTCTATGATTACTGGAAAGAGACAGGATGCTTCCAGTCTGGAGAAAAATGCAGAGCAGCACTGAGTGACTGTAAAACTAAAATTAAGATGGACCTAGTGTCCAAGGGTCTAGATAAGGTGCATGAGGCTAGTACTGCACTGCTCATGTGGTGTTCACTGAGGAAGATTATTGTGGCAGCGCAGAGTTCTGCATTTCTGTAAGCAACAGGAGAAAAAGCGCCATGAAGTGTCCCTCTGCCTCAACAGTAACCTAAGGTAACTGAATCTGAATAAAAAATATGTTCTTTAACTGCTGGAAACGGACAGGTTGCTTCAAGTCAATAGAAGAATAGACAGCAGCACAGAGGGACAGCAAAACTAGGATTAGGAAAGCCAAGGAAAGGCTAGAAGGTGGGATAGAAGAAGAGGCTGCAGGCAACAAAGCCTTCTTCCAGTACATACTGTAAATGGGAGGAGGTAGGTGAGGATGGGAATTTAACCCTTGAAACAGGGGTTGGGAGTAACCTGTGAGAAAGCTAGTGGTGGTGCCTGAGAACTAGGTAGGAGGGAAGGCAGTGAAATAGGTGGAACATGGGAACACACAAGAACACACTATTAGGGAGGCAGCACACAAAAACACACAAAGGGAGCCAAGTTAGCACTCCCCCAGTACACACAGAATATAAGAACATAGTGGAGGCAGTTAAGAAACATTGTGGCAATAAATGGATAACAAAAATTAAACAGGGTTAAAAGGACAAGAGTCAGAACAAGGGCAAATAGAGAGCTATGTACGCGAATGCAATAAGCTTAGGTAATAAAATGGATGACCTGTAAGCGAAAATGGCTGCAGAGGATATGAATATAGTAGCAATAATGGAAACATCAGTAAATCAAAACAATAGCTGTGACAATACACACAGAAACATACATAGAAATATAAAATTAGTTGGCAGACTAGGACCGCTTGGCCACGCAGTCTGCCCATTTTTCCCTCTTTACATTATCACCACAGACCCTACTTGATCTACAGCTATTTCTCCCTTCCCCCTTCCTTTCTACTTCGGTTCCCTTGTGCCTGTCCCATGCATTGTTGAACACCACCACTGTTTTTGCCCAAACCACCTCCACTGGAAGGCTATTCCAGGAATCCCCCACTGTTTCTATAAAGAAGTACTTCCTTACACCTCTATTGCATCTACCCCACTCCAGCTTCATAGCATGTCCTCTTTTTTCTTGAGCACCTTTTTTCCTGAAAAATACTTTTCTCCTGTACCTCATTTACCCTCATGAGGCATTGAAAGGTCTCTTTCATATCTTGCTCTCCCTCCTCTCTTCCAGGGTGTATATATTGAGGTTCTTTAGGCTATTCTTATAGAGCTTTTGAAGCATACGCTGCACCATTTTAGTTGCTCTGCTCCAGACAGCTTCCATTCTATGTCCTTCCAGAGATGTAGGGCTCGGTTTTCAAAGATCAGGACCGGCGCAAGGGGGCTTGTTGCAAGGAAATATGGCACAAGAGGATCTTTGCACCACACTTAGTGCCAGTTCTGATTTTCTAATAGACTATGCACCACTGGGGAGACTGCCTGCACCAACCAGGCTTGTGCCATCCTTGCGATGGCTGCACCAGTGCACCATGGTGGAAGGGGGGCTTGTAACAGGGCAGGGCTGCAATGTCTCCTACACTGGGATTTTGCACCCCCCCTGGGTGTGCAGGGACCCCACAGTTAGGCCATAGAAACATAGAAGTTGCTGGCAGATAAGGACCACATGACCCGCCTATCCTGCCCTATATTTCCTACCTATTGTGTCACCCTAGACCCTACTTGATCTCCAGCTTATATCCCCTCTTGCTTCTAAGATTCCCTTATCCCTGTCCCATGCATTCTTAAATCCTGTGACTGTTCTGACTCCCAGTACTTCCTCTGGGAGGCTGTTCCAAGCATCCACCACCTTCTCCTTGAAGAAATATTTCCTCATATATCCTTTGAACCTGCCCCTTCTCCAGCTTCATTTTGGTGTCCTCTTGTCCTCAAGCATCATGCACATGATTTTGTGCTTTTTTGCCTGGAAGGCCTGGAGCTGGTCTAATTAGTCATGCACCACTGTAGCAGCCCTCACTGGATGGGTGGGAGGGTGATCCTGTGCGCCCCTGGGGAAGGAACCCAGACAGCTCCCTACACCTGACAGACAGCTGCTGGTGTGGCTGATGGTTTGTGGTAGGTGAGAACCCCACTGTGGTAGTACTAGTGTGTTCACCCCCCCACAGACCTGAACTTGCCCATCTGTCCCCCACTGGGGATAGGTGTCAACCCTCCCCCAGTCAGATCTATCACACTCCCCCGTAAGCATGGGCATCCTTCAGATGACTTATCAGCCACCAGGGTGAGTGGTCAGGTGGTCACCATCTCTGGCCACAGGCATGGAAGCCTGTGCAACAGTGTGTGGCAGTCCCCTACCATGCACCATTTGGTCAGCGCATGGGTCGCCTTGTGCAAAATCAGGGACTTTGGCGCTGGGACCCCTGCTCTTAGAAAATATGGTGCAGGAACCCTGGAAAACTTGAGTTTGCCACAGGTGGCAGTGTGCCACACACTGTGCCATCCTCTGAAAATTGAGCTTGTGGTCTCCAGAACTGGACACGGTACTCTAGGTGGGGTCTTACCAATGATCAGTACAAAGGCAACACCACTTCCCTCTTTCTGCTGGTAACACCCTTCCCTATGTGCCTCAGTATCCCACTACCTCTCCCAATTGCCTTGTTGCACTGCATGGCCATCTTTAGGTCATCAGATATGATTACCTGCTTGATAGTCGTCAATACCACTACACGCATTTTATACTCCGCCCCGGGTTTCTGTGCCCTAAGTGCATTATTTTGCATTTTTTGCATTGAAACCCAGCTGCCATGCCCTTGACAACTCCTCTAGTTTTTTCTGGTCTTTGCTCGTCTGTTCTGCCCACTCCCAGAGTGTCCATCCTATTGCAGCTCCTCTACAATGTCACTTATAAAGATATTAAAAATGACCAATCCTAGCACTGATCCCTGCTGGTCATTCTCCCTTCTGGAATGAACTCCATTTACCATTGCCCTCTGTCACCAGTCCCCTAACCAATTTCTTATCTAGTGGACCACTTTTGGATCTACTCCTAAGCTTCCCAGCTTGCTTACTAGTCTCCTATGTGGCACAGTGTCAAAAGCCTTACTGAAATTTAGGTATGCTACATGCACTGCTGCTTCCTTAATCTAATTCCTGTCACCCAGTCAGAGAAATCTATCAGATTCATTTGACATGACCTCCAACCATGAACCTATCTGCCTTGGGTCTTGTAAACCATTGGGCTATTCCACAATTCCACAAGGTATTCCACAATTCTTTTCTTTAGCAGTGATCCCATTAACTTTCCCACTGCCAGTGTCAGGCTGACTGGCCTATGATTGCCAGCCTGCTCCCTGCTACCACTTTCATAAAGTGGGACTACAACTGCCCTCCTCCAAACCTTCACAACCACAACCATTTCTAGTAAGCTGTTAAATAGAACTTTCAAAGGTGCTGCCAGTAATTCCAAGAGCTCTCTCAATATCCTTGGATACACACTGTCTGGTCCCATTGCTTTGTCCACCTTCAGATTAGCGAGTCCCTTCAGGACTCTCTCCTCTGAAAAAGGATGAATGTCCACCTCCCTCACTCCAAAGCTTCTGTTACATTTTTGTGTCACCTCCCCTTCTCCTTCCTCTGTGAACACTAAACAAAAGTATTTGTTCAGGATGTCTGCCTTTTCCTGGTCCCCCTCTGCATAGTTCCCCCCTTCCCTTTTTAACTTTACAATCCCACCCTGGTCTTCCTGTTTTCACTTACGTACCTAAAAAAAATGTCTTGTCCCCTTTTGTTACTTCCTGGGGTATCGTCTCTTCAGTTTACACCTTTGCACTTCTTACTGCTTTCCCTGTTTCCCTAAAAAAATGCATCTTCCCCTTTCATTGCCTCCTGTATTATTCTTTCTCTAGTTTACACCTTTGCACTTCTTATTGCTTTCTCTGTTTCCCTCTGTTTCCCCGACACACCTCCCTATCTTTCTTCCTCCCTCTGCAGCTCCTCATACTTTCTGACTGCTACCCTTTTAGCCTTTACCTTTTCAGCCACTTCTTCTGAGAACCATAGTGGTCTCTTTTTCCTCTTGCTTTTGCTCACTTGTCTGATACAGAGGTTTGTTGCCTTTACTGTGCTCCATTTTATCTTCACCCACTGTTCCTCAACCCCACCCAGGCCATCGCTCCCCACGTGAGGTCTTCCCTGAGGCATTCACTCATCTTTATAAAATCTGCCCTCCTGAAGTTCAGGACTCTTGCCCTTGTGTGGTTCAATTTTGCAGCCATCCTTATATTGATCCACACTGTATGGTGATCACTGGTCCCCAAATGGCCTCCCACCTTGATGTCTGCAGCACTGTTCCTGTTAGTGATTACCAGGTCCAGTATTGCTCCATCACGAGTGGGTTCACTGACTAGTTGCCTGAGGATTGCCACCCCCCGGTAGAGAGTTCAGGATGTCCCTACTTTTAGCTGAAGCTACTTCTGGGAGGCTCCAATCAACATATGACAGGTTGAAGTCCCCCAGAAGTACCTCCCCCTTTTCTGCCATCTTGCCAGTGGCTTCCACCAGTACTATATCTAATTTCTCCACCTGTGCTGGAGGTCTGTAGATCACTCCAGTGTGAACAGTGGCTTCATTCCCTGTCTCCAGGTTGACCCAGAGTACCCAGTATCTCTGCCTTCCCCTGTATTTCCAGTATCTCCATCACTTTTATGCTTTCTCTCACATAAAGCACCATACCCCCTCCTTTTCTTCCCACCTGGTCCTTCCTGAACAAAGTATAACCTGGTATGGCCTTGTCCCTGTCATGGTTTTCAGTGCACCATGGCTCAGTAATGGCCACAATATCCAGGTCAGCCTCTGCCATGATGGCCTCTAGGCCTGTAATCTTATTTCCTAGACTTGTAGCATTCACATACATTCACATACATGACCTTCCAGATTTTGTTTCCACTGTGCTTTTTGCCACCTTTATTTTTCCTTTTGCCCTCCCTCTTTCCCTCTTTCTCACCTCTCTTTTTAATGCTCTTGTTTCTTTCCTCCTATATCTCTACTACTCAGTGTCCTTTATTAACTTGCACCCTTGGGGATTCTCCTTACTCTCTACTTCAGTCTTTGGAAGAGGCAGTTTCTGACTCCCTGGTTTCTTCTGCCACCCCCTTTGGCTAGTTTAAATGTTCATTAAAGTAACAATTCAATGGTCCACTGAGGACTGTAGTTCCCCTCCTAGATGGAAGCAGACCATCACCCCTGCATAAGCCCTTACCCTCCCAGATGGGTCCCCAGTCCCAAAAGTGGCCTAACCATTCCTCTCTGCCCCATTCCTTCAGCCATGAGTTGAAGCTCCTGGTGCAGAGATCCCTCTCCTATCTCCTGTCATAGACAGGCAGCACCTCAGTGAAAGCAACTGAGCAAGATACTTGTCTAAGCCCCCCCCAACTCTTTGAACTCCCTCGGCACTAACCCAGCCCCGTCCCTCACCAGGAAATGAGTCCCCATGTGGACAATGACATCCAGCTCTCCCTCCCATCCTGCTGCCCTAGCGATCCTCAGGAACTGCTTCCCATCCCTCTGGGTTATGGCGCTGGCTAGGTACCTAACTTACCTGTCACCCCCTTTCCTATTCCCAGATCTATCCCCCTCACAATCGAGTCCCCCAACAGAAGTCCCTTTCTTCTCCTCTGGAGTTCTTTATCACCCTAGTTGGGGTCTCCACTATGGAGGGCCCCCACATCCTCCCTGGTGGTCACTACTGTGGGTCCCTTCTCTTGGCAGTCCTGCCCTGCCAAGGTGGTGTAGGAATTATGTAGTGGTACCGGTTGAGGAATATGCCTTTGTTCCACCACCCCCACTCTTCCAGAGCAGACCATAGTCCAGTCATTCCTCCTTACCGGCATCCTCTGAGGCAACAGTGTCAGACTTGGTGGCCCCCGGTTGGGGGAAAAGGCCCCCAAATCATAGCCAACTTGTCCTGGAATCTAACAACCTCTTCCCTCTACCCAGAGAGTTATGCACAGATGGGGCAGCACCACAGTGTCCAGAAGATCTCTCAGAAAACTGCCACCCCACAGCCATTGCACTACACTACTCTCAGCATTCTCGACTTCTATTCTCCCTGTGTTACCTGGAAATATTTTTATTGAAACATAGAGACATAGAAGTTGACGGTAGATAAGGACTGCAAGGCCCATTCAATCGACTCATTTTTTTCTTTGTTATGAATATGCCATAGGCCTTTACTCTGTCAACTAGGTTTGCTAGCCAATGCACCTAGCTTCACCTGAGCTCTTTTCTTCTATGTTGCTTGAAAGAACAGAGCAAAGAACCTTACCAGATCAAGGAAAATGATTAAGGCTTCTTTTGGCTAGGCAGATTTACTGTGTGTTGTTATTTTTATTTTGTACTCACAGGGATTGTTACTGTTTGTTGCTAACATTTTATTGCTTTATTTTTCTCTGATTCAAATTGTTGTTACAGGGTATACCTTCTGCTGCATTATTACAGGGTGTGCCTACAGGTGCGTGCTTACAGATTACTGCTGTAATCTTCTGATTCAAATTGTCTTTTGTAAGGTATATCTTCTGTTACTGCTTTATTTTTCTCTGTAGCAAAGTGTTTCTTAATGGGTATATCTTCTGTGAAATTATTACAGGTGGTGCTTTACAGGTTCTACAGTTTTATCTATCATTAGGATAAGCTTTCAGGGCTACTGTATTTGTTTCTGCTTTTACCTCCTTGTTTCTTTCATCTGTGGTTCTTCATTTTCAGCAGGGGAAGGGCCCAGCCACCCACCCCCACCATCTCCAACCACCCCACACTACACTCCTTTTATAAGGTAGCACAGTCATGACATTTCCTGTAGCAAAACAGGAAAGGGTTGATCAGAGGGGTATCCACACAGTGACCTCATTTACAGGGGCACTAGTAATTTAACTTGTTATAACAAGTTATACAAAAACAAAAAAAACACAAAATCAGACTTTTGCGTTTATTTTCTTCCTTCTAATTACTCTGACCAGCTTATAAACCCAGCTGTCTGGAATGGATATCATTAACTGCAGGTACTGTGGAACACTTTTCAGAAGGGCAGTTTTACAAGATTTGAGACACTGTCCTACATGCTGGGCCATTGGAGATCTAAGGGCTCACCTCCAGGCAGCATGGGCAAAGATTGCACACCTCAAATTGCATATTCAAGAGGAAATATATTATAAGAAACACCCGCCATTTCCCCAACATCCAACAGAAGCACCTCGACCACAGAGAGAAGTTGGTCCAGGAGGTTGGCAGGTGGTTAGGAGGGGCAAATCGGGTGCCCCATCACTCAGAGCTCTCCAACATATCACCTCCACAAACCATATGAAAACTACAAACAGGTATCTGCCTCTATCTCTGAAATCAAAGAGGCAGAGGAGACTGCATAGCAGGACACTGCAGCAAAGGAGCTAGCACAACAAAACTCACCCAAAACAGGAACCAAAACAAAAAAAGCAAAAAGGAAATTCAAAACACTTCTGATCATAGGAGACTCAATGATACGGGGACTTGATACCTATCTCCAGCCAGGGGTAATGGTCAGATGTCTCCCAGGTACATCAGCATGGAGAAGCACTGACCACATTGCTATAATTGTCCAGGAAGTAGGAGGAAACATTGACATCCTGATACACATAGGGACTAACGATCTCATCAGTCGGTCAGTTGTGGAGACCAAGGAACATCTGACTAGGCTGAGTGACAAAACTATTATCCATTTCATTCAGCACCTCCTTCTCTGAGATCTTGCCAATCTGGGAGATGGGGGCAAATAGACGGTAGGTCAGAGAAGGGGAAATAGGGGAGCTAAACATGTGGCTCAAGGGCTGGTGCCAGGAAAAAGGACACAAATTTGTAGGGAACTGGCAACAGTTTGGGGAGTGAAAGTTCTTTAAAGTTGATGGACTGCATCTGACTAAGGAGGGAGTCAGTGCATTGGGGCAGAAGTTTGATGTCCTTGCAGAATATTTAAACTAGCAAATGGGGAGAGGAGTACAGCACCCCATATGTCGAATGGAAAGAACACCCCTCCCCCCCTCAGCTAGTGGTCAAACAGGAGTTCAGCATGTTTACAGTTAATTCGCATCACCAGGTAAGGAAAAAGATCCGGCTCCTCATACAATGCACAGGGGAAATGCCAGACCTTGCCCAACAACTAACATACCGAAATCTGGCCAGTGGAAAGTCATGTACACTAATGCTCATAGTCTGGGAAACAAGATCCCAGACCTGCAGGCAATAATGACAGAGGCTAAACTGGACTTAGTAACCATTAGTAAGACATGGTTTAAAAGTAACCACACGTGGGAGACTTCAGTACCTGGCTATTTACTGTTCAGAAAAGACCAAGGTACAAAAAGGGGGGGGTGGAGTGGCCCTTTATGTCAATGAAAATATCAAAGCCACAGAAATTTCGAATACACATAAGGAGCCAAAAGAACTGTGGGTCACCCTGGAAACAGGAAATGGGACAGCCATACAAACTGGGTTGTGTACAGGCCTCCAGATCAGGGGAAGGACATAGACACATTACTGTTAGAAGATATACAAAACATGACAGCTAAAGGGGAGGTTGTGATAATGGGAGACTTCAACATGCCAGATACAGACTGGTCAATACCAGCAGGAACATCTGCCAGAACTAGACACATGGTGGATTCCCTGCAGGGGAAGTGTCTCAAACAACTGGTATAACAACCCACAAGAGACAGGTCTATCCTAGATCTAGTACTTACTAACAGGGAAAGGATCACAGATCTCCAGGTAGAAGGTCAACTGGGGGCCAGTGACTATCACATGTTATGGTACAATTTGGCCAATAGAACTAAATCATCTCATTCCAAGGCAAAAATATGGGACTTCAGAGGAGCTGACTTTCATAAGATGGCCAACAGAGTTAAGCTAGCCCTGGCAAAAAGAAATACAGATGAGGGGGTACAGGCAAAGTGGGCAAGCATTAAGGATGCAATACTTGAAGCAACATCCCCTTGTGTTAGAAAAGGAAGTGCAAAAGAAGAAGGAAACCACTTTGGTTCTCAAAAACAGTACCAGAAAAGGTCAGAGTCAAAAGGCTGGCTTTCAGGAAATATAAAGAAATGCAGCAGGATGAAGATAGGGAGGCATACCAAACTTCCCTATGGGAATCAGGGAAGGCAGTAAGGCAGGCAAAGGCCCAAACCAAGGAAACACTAGCACAAATAGTAAAACAAGGTGACATGACATTCTACAGATACATTAGTGAAAGGAGAAAGTCCAGAGGGGTATTGCTAAGATCAAAGGGGATAAGGGGCATGTGAGGAGGAGGACCATGTAAAAGCATCTATCCTAAATAGATACTTCTGCTCAGTATTTACTGAAGAGAAGGTAGGGCAGGGCACACATCTCAGTACCATGGACATGGGGGGTGCACTAATCCCTTCACAAAAGAAAGGATCCTACAAGAGCTCGATAAGCTCAGGGTGGGCAAGGCAATGGGACCTGATGGCTTACATCCCAGGGTACTAAAAGAGCTAAGGGTGGAACTAGCAAAGCCATTATCAGAACTGTTTAGTGAGTCTCTAGGACAGGAGAAGTCCTAGAAGACTGGAGAAGGACTCATGTGATCCTGCTCCACAACAGTGATAGCAAAGAGGAGGCAGGGAACTATGGACCAGTCAGTCTTACCTCAGTAGTGGGCAGGATTATGGAAGCACTCCTTAAGGAAAGGATAGTGCAACACCTGGAATCCATAGGAGCACAGGATCAAAGACAGCATAGGTTTACAAAAGGAAGGTCCTGTCAGACTAATCTCACAGATTTCTTTGTCTGGGTAACCAGAGTGGTGGGCCAAGGGGGAGCAGTTGATGTCGCTAACAACTTCCTGTTTTCTGCTGGTGATGCCTATCCCTATGCATCCCAGTATTCCCCCCAGCCCTCCTTACTGCCTTCACACATTGCTTGATAACCTTAAGGCTGGTCATCTGATATGATTACCCCCCGGTTCCTTTCCTTTTTTGGTTTTGTTTCTACCTCTCCCACATTGTGTACTCTTCCCCTGTGTTTTTGTTTTCCAGGTGCATTATTTTGCACTTCTTTGCATTGAATCCAAGCTGCCACACTTCTGACCTTTCCTCCAACCTTGCCAAGTCCCTTCTCATCCTTTCCATCCTCCTTGTGTATCAAGCCTGTTGCAGATCTTTGTGTCATCTGCAAAGAGGCATACTTTTACTTCCAGTGCTTCTGCAATGTCACTTATAATGACATTAAAAAGGACTGGACCCATTACTGAACCCTGCGGTGCCCCACTAGTAACCCCCCTTTCTTCATAGGTGATTTCTTGAAAGGGGACCCAAAGCTCAGAATATTTCAAATTGCTGCATTTTATCCAGAATATTTCCGATGTTGATGGTAATTTGAAACCAACATCATACATACTATCTCCAGACACAGAAATTAAAATATAAAGATCTGTAGCAGAAAAAAACATAGAATGTCTTAAAAGGTTACATGCTACAAAAGCATGGCCGGGGGAAATTCAGAGCTACCTCTATAACATAACTGAACAGTGTTTCTTCTTTGGGGAGGTGCAGGCTGTGCTACAGAAAGATCAGAGAGAGGAAACCCATTCCTGTATGCTGCTCAGTATTTTGTACAGGGATAGTGTGATCCTGAGATGGATTATGAGGTGCAACAGTATGTCTTTCATCAGTGGGAATATCAGTTTTAGAAGGAGGTACAGTTTCAACAGGATTGGCAGGCACCACAGCAGAAGTTGTGGATGGATCAGGTACAGCAGTAGCACTATCTGTGACAGTAGGATTTATTGTGGCAGAATCCACTATTGGCACAGCAGAATGTACATTGGTACCCCATTCTGTTGAACAGCTGTGATAGTAGCAAGTAGTACACCCATATCCTCTTTTTAACTGGGAATAGTGGCAGGATCAGAGACTTGGCTCTTTCCATCAGATCCAATAATCCATCCTTCCTCCTGAAGTGTTTGCTCTTTGGTCCACACGCTGACTGACATTGCATCCTTTATTGTGTTAGGCTTATGTCTGGGCTCCATGCAGGTCTGATCAGCCTCAGCTCCAATTGAATTTGGGACAACATATGACTTGGACTCCCCAGTGGTGTTGGGCTCCATTGCTAGGACAGGGTCATGGGACCTCCCAGCAGCTTTGCTAGGCAGCAATTTTGGTGGTTTTCCTCCAGCAGTAGAGGTTTTCTCCAAAATAGTCACACTATTAGCATAAATACTTTGTGCACCTTCTGAATTTACAACCTTCAGTCCTGTAGAAACATACTTATATGGTGAAGGCTTAACCTTGTTGGAGTGGTAGATAACCCTGTCGCTGCTTCAGGAGAGGGTAGTGGAGTGAAAACAATGGCTGCAGAAGACTCTACATGATAGGGAGGTTATAGAAAAATAGAGATGCCAGTAATTTGCATAGAAAAGGTATACTTGGGAGGTGCAATCGGCATAGTTTCTAGTTTAACTTGGGAGTGCAATTCCTGTTTTCCTTTGTGTTATTTTTCTTCTTCAGGTTCCAGCAAGATGAGTAATTGTTTTTTCTTTTCTGTCAGTTGTTTCTGAAAACAATGTTCTGCTTGTAGCAGATGAATATCAGCCATTGAACTAGAATTGTCCATTTGTGATACAGCCAAAGAAGCATTCGGTACCGTGGTATCCTCAGTAGTAGATGTACTAACAACTGCAGTGTCCATTGTACTAACATCCATATCCATTTCTGATAACATGTTAGTAGGTGTTTCAGGCACAGTAGTCTCAGTATCCATAGCCAAAACAGAAGCCAAAACATCCCCTCCTTCTCTTCTACCACCCAAGAAAGCCATCTTGATGGACACCCAGCAGTTTCCCCTACTGGCAAGAATATGGGAGTTTCTATGGTGTTATGACCAACATTCTGCCTGTCAGTAAAACAGGTCCATATAACACAGCCCCCAGGATGTTCCTGGTGGTGAGCTATCACAGCTCAGTGTGTCTGTCTTTTCTGGTTATTCAAATAAATAGATTTGATTTAAGTAACCCTTATGGGCCTACTGAATGAAAAGGACAGCATTAATATTGGCATCTTTGTCCTTAATAAGAGTCTGAAAATACAGTATAACCTCAATTATCTGACCCCCCCATTATACAAACCTCTGGATTATCCAAACTCATACCATGTCCCAAAGCTAATAGTAACATGGTGTGAGGGACCCTCGATTTTATGAACCCCTTGATTATCCAAACTAATCTTATGTCCCCCAGTGAGTTCGGATAATCGAGGTTGTACTGTCATCTCTAGCCCTTCATGTACTCTGGGGAGGTTGTTATTACTGTAGCTACCTTTATAATATCCAGAAATATGGAACTGAATGCAGGTCATGTGGCCAATGTAGATGTCATACCTAATGTCAGTGTAGTGTATGGTAGAGCTAATTATGCAACAAGGATTGACTATGATTTGGTTTCTTGTCTTGTTAACATTAACAATGCTAAACGTATTCCAATAGCAATGACTAATGATATGTTGTTAGGCTGCACAATAGCTATAGAGCCACACCACAAACCAGGGAGAAGTAGCTGGTGGTTAAATAACAGGTTTTTATTGGATACTTCATTTCAAGATGAAATCCAAGCACTGGTAGAGGCTCATCTCTCTGTGTTTTATATGTATTCTACACCGGCTACTTGGTGGGAGGATACTGAGAAAGATATTTGCAATTTGACATGAAAAATATCTTATAGAAATTCTGAGAATACATATCTTAAATATTTAGAGTTACAATTAGGATGGATGAATTGGCTTTGGTGCAGTTGTGACCCCCCCCCCCGGACCAGGCCAAGTTGGCTCTGATCTGGAAAACTGAGCCTTTCATGGCTCAACCTGAATTGCGAGTTGGCCCAGTTTGGAAGTGCAGTCTGGTCCAGAATAACATTCTCACAACCAGTACTGCATGGAAAAGGCAGGGCATAGTGTAGAAAGGTGCAGAAAATAAAAAAGGGGGGTCCCATCTCTGATGAAGACTCCCGAGTCCCTGGACCACCACGTGACCAATAAAGGCAAACACTTGTAATCCTGGGGCACTGAAGGGAGCCAACCAATTATGGGTCTCTGTTCTGTAATTGAATCATGTTCTAGCCAATCCACTTTGTCAGCCACCACAGGACATCCCTAGGAAACCAAGTATCGAGTGCATTTGGGGCTTTGCATTCAACAGAGGCAGATGTGTGTGTGTGTGTGTAGAGAGAGATTTCCCAAAAAACCTGGTGAAAACATTTTTACTTTTGTTAGAGAGGGAAAGGGAGCGAGTAGAGGCTGACAGACCAACAAATTCAATAGCAGAGTGCAGACATTGCAGCAGACTGCAGAGTACTCTCTAAAATTAAAAATAATATTTTGGGGGTTAGAAAGAGAGAGCGAAAGAGAGAGAGAGAGTAGAGAAAGAGCAACAAATTCAACAACAGAGTTCAGAATAAACAGCAGCAGAGCACAGACGTTGCAGACTCCACAGTAAAAAAATTCAAAAAAAAACATTTTCATTAGTCAGAGGGAGAGAGAGAGAGTAGAGTAGAGGGAGCGTGACTAATGAATTCAACAGCAGAGTGCAGAAAAAAAATCAAAAGAAATATGAATGGGAGTTTGAAGGCCATATTGCCTCAGTAATTTTGAGGGGGGCTTATACTGCCATACAGATTTTAAATGGAGGTGTCACCCATGTGTCAGATTCTGTGTTGCCCATCTCTGTGCTGCCCTGAAAGGTCATACTGCCATAGACTCTGTGTTGCCCATTTCTGTGCCTGAACTACTATTTGGTCATAGTACCATAGCAGTGATTGTGAAGGGGGGGTCATGTCTCAGACTCTGTGTTCACTTATCTGTGCCTGAACTACTACTAGGTCATACTGTCATAGCATAGATTTTGTGTTGCCCATCTCTGTGCCTGAAATACTACTAGGTCTTATAGTGCCACACATATTTTGAGAGGGGGTGTCATATCTCAGACTCTGTGTTGCCCATTCCTATGCCTGAACTACTGCTAGGTCATATAGTACCTAACATATTTTTTTTGGGGGGGTCATGTCTCAGATTCTGTGTTGCCCATCTCTTTGCCTGCACTACTATGATATCATATAGTGCCTCACGTATTTTGAGAGGGGGGTGTTGCATCTCAAACTCTGTGTTGCCCATCTCTGCATCCGAACTAATACTGCTAAGTAAGCAATTAAGTTAGTTGAAATGGATTCAGAATCAGAGTCTGTTATGGAAATGTAATGTGTGGCCAACACCAGCAGTATGACTGAAATTGGTACATGTAACAATAAAAATATTTCCCAAAAAAAATTCAGAAAAGAAAAGAAAAGGGAAATTCACTGCTGAAGATATCATTAGTACAACTGATGAAAATGAAGTAACACAATCAGAAAAAAATGAAGCAACACAACCAGCAAAAGGAAAGAACGTTGGTGAATCCCCTGATCAAATTAGTGCAGCACTGTCGGCATTGCCAGAAAAATCAGATAAAAGTAAAACACAAAAACAGGAATCCAAAACACGTAGATGTAGAAAATCAATGATTAAGGAAAAGGCTCTATCTAGACATGGCACTCCACAATATGCCACTTGTGTATATCGGGCTCCTTCATCAGAAAGTAGTGCCTCTGATGAAGAGCAGGTTGTAAATGTACAAGAACAAGATCATTATCACAATGTATCACAGTCACGCTCTTCCAAAGGTGATGAATCAGAATGTGATACTGATGAGGTAGAGGATGCCACCTGGGTTCCCCCACCCCAAAAGGAAAAAGCACATGTGGCACACCACCAGTAGTGGAAAAACAGACAATAATCATGACAGCTCTTTTGGGAACAACCACAGTATGCATGAATCAGGGTCAGAAACAAATACCACCAAAATTGTTGCAGTTCCTGGCATGATGACAAAACATTCCACCTCAGCTGTGTGGAGCTATTTTCATATGAGACCCAAAAATGAACGTGTTGCTGTCTGCATCTTTTGTCATCAGGAAGTTAGCAGGGGGAAAGTGAGGGGCCAGTTTTGGACAACATCGCTAAAAAGGCATTTGCAAAGAACACATCCAACAATTTGACTGGGCAGCAGTCCTAAGCAAGGGACAAATATCTGCGATGAAAATAATCCTACAAACAATAGTTATGATGAGGAGACTGAGACACAGGGCAGAAAAGTACATGTTCAACTTCACTGACAAAAGTATTTAGACAAGCTACAGCTTCGCCACTTCACACCCATGTTTTTTGGCCCCTGCACGAAAAAAAACAGCAGACCATTTCTGAGATGCTTGAACAAAAAAATGCCTACAGAAGATCACATCAAGTCATGTTAAAACTTAATCAGTTAATAGCTGAATTCATTGCCAAGGACCTGAAACCAGTTTCAGTGGTGGAGAATGACGATTTTAGAGCCCTTTTAAAATATTTTGCTCCACATTACAACATACCAAACTGTAAATATTTTGCAGCTGTGGCTGTTCCCAAAATGTACAAATAAATGCAAAATAAAATAAAATTGGCTGTTCAAGGGAGTGAATGTGGTTTTGTGCACCTGAATACAGACATATAGACAAGTTCTCAAACCATTGATTATATGTGCATCACAGCACATTGGGTGTCATGATCATCTTCAAACACTACCACATGCAGCAGCGTACAGGAAGGAAGACAAAGAATGGTAGCTCTTTGCATTAACATGTTTGGTAAGCATCACATCACTGACAATATTTTGGAAGAATTGGTGGCAAAATTTCTGAATGGTTAGAGCCCATGGGACTCACTCTGAACTTGTAGTTTCAGACAGTGGTGCTAATATTGTTAGTGCATTGAAACTTGGTGGATTTACTCACATTCTGTGCTTTGCACACTCATTAAAGCTGTTAGTATGAGCTTTCCATTCCAGTGACAACAGTATAGTAACAGTAGTGGGAGCTGCAAAAATAATCTGTGGCCATTTTAGTCACTCTGTAAAATCATGTGGTTTCTTGGCTGACCTCCAGAAAACAAAATGGCTTGCCAATACAGCAACTAAAACAAGATCTTTTGACAAGATGGAATTCAATGTTTTACATGTGTGAGAGACTTCTCACACAAAAGAAGGCAGCCATGAACAGACCATGGAGCACAATGTAGCAGATGATGATGTACTGAATTCATTCCAGTGGGGCCTCATAGAGCATCTTATATTGATCTCAACTCCCTTTGTGGAAGCCACTCAACAGATTAGCAAAGAGAATGCTACACTAAGCCAGGTTATTCCCATCATAAATTTACTGAGCAAGGAACTCAGGAGGTTGCATAGAGGTTTTTAGCAAAAAGGAGACAAATCTGGTGTATGCCTCACAGAACGACTGATACAGTGATTCCAAAATTGCAGAAGATGTTACAAAATCTCGATAGACAAAAATTTCCTTCTTTCCACTCTTCTTGACCCTCAAGTTGCAACAGCTGCCTTCCTCAGATCTTGGTGACTCATCTCAAATACAAAAACATGCTTATTTCAGTAATTGCACAAGAAATGAACTGTATTTGACAATATAAGAGAAGCACATGATATGGATGCTGCATCTGATGATGCAACATCTATTGGTGTGACAGCAACAATTTCCACTTAGTGCAACCATGTACTCCTTCATCATCATTGGGTAGTCCTGCACAAAGTCCTCTTTCACGGCTTTTAAAAAAGGCATGCCATTCTGAAACGCGCACAGATGACTCACACTTTTTGGTCAAACCTCATGGAAACTGGTAATTCATGTGTCTGTCATGGAGCCACCTTCTTTGTCTTTGTCTGATACTGTGGATGCCTATTTATGAGAAACACTCATTAATATTACTGATGACTCTTCTGAGTACTGGCTGGAAAAGAAAAACATCTGGCCTGTACTACTTGCTTTTTCTATTAAGCTTCTTAGTTGCCTTCCCACTAGTGTTTAATGTGAGTTTATATTTGGCACAGCTGGAAATGTTGTCTTTGCTGGCTGCACAAGGCCTGAAAATGTGCAATGCCTTATCTTCCTAAAAGTCAATCTTAACAAATTCTCCTACCAGTTAAGTGAACCGTGGCAGGAACACAAAAATGATGATGATGAACAGCTGCAATATGTGTCTCCTAATAAGTTTGCTTCCTTGGTGGTGTTTGAAGATAATGATGATACTATTTAATGATTTATTTCTTTGAATTCAGAGGGCAAAAGTCAACAGTCATAACAGAAAGATTCATTGATATACCACTCTTTCTCTTGTTCTCTCTCTCTCTTTCTGACTAACGTTTGACACATGTCCTTCTTTCACTGCAAAGCCCCAAATGATCTGCATACACTGGGCTGGATTCATAAAAATGTTTGGGACTAAGTCTCACACCGCAACTCCAGTTGCCGACTGAAATCTCTGCAGCTGTGGAGATTGCTATTCACATCTGCAGCAGCTGCAGAAGATGTTACAGCTGGTCCCACCGGCTGTAACATTTTTCTGCAGCTGCCGTGATTTTGATGGCAACACCACCTGCAAGTTACCATAAATCGTGAAGCCAGTTTTAAATTGGCTCCACTAGTGAGAATACCATTGCTGCAAGAGAAATTGCAGTTCTGCAAGTGATAACACACTTATTCTGAGTTTTTCCCACAGCTGTGGGATTTTAAAGAGTTTTGTAAATCCAGCCCACTGTTTTCTACAAATGTCATGAGGTGGCTGACACACAGGACTGGCGAGAACAACAGTCAGTTTATTTATTTTATTGCTGTTGGCTGCTTACTGACCTTTAAAAATGACACGAAAATACAGACACAGTTTTTCCCCCAAAGGTTAAATTTTATTTATTTATTTATTTTAGTTAATTTCTTTCTCTTGGGTCCCCATCGGTGGCTCCTTCTCTCAGCAACCCACCCACCCAACCCTGCACCAGACATCAGGCAGCTGTCCCCTTCTTCCCCATGGTTTTCCCTCTGTGGCAGGGGTGATGAGGATCCCCTGGCTCGACTCACCCCGAATATGATCCAGATTCTGGGGAAGTGCAATTCAGAGTCAAGACCTGTGGAGGGTGGCTGCTTTCATCCTGCTCGACCTGGGACCTCCATTTTCCTTGTTCAGTTTCCTCCTGGGTACAGCATGCAATGTCGGCAATGGCCATGCTGTGCACACTTCTGCCCACAGCACACCAACCGACTGCTCCTCACTGCTTGCTTGTCACAAGCTCATGATGTGCCAGCACCCAGCCTCCGCAAGGTGTCAGGGGAATGCTTAGCCTGTACTCCCCCTCTCCCCAGGAGAGAACAGCTGTCCTATGGATGCTCAATCCTCTCCCTCCCTGACCAACCCTTGGAGGCCCACTTGCACTGTGAACACGGGTCTCCGGGGTGGCAGTGGGTAAGGCACAGATGCTTCAGCCCTCCACACCACTGAGTCAGCCTAAATTTTATTTTTTTAAGAGGAATCTAAAACAATAATGTCAATGTATTTCTCATACTCAAATAGACTAAAATAGGTCTGTAATTCATTTGAGTAAATCAGAACCTTTTGGAAACAAATCGGAGTTTAAATCAGAACCGGGTCACAGATGACCGGCCCATCCCTAGTTACGATATCAGCTCTACAAATATATTTCTGTACAAACCACAATGGGAGTTAATTTGCAAACTCAGATACAAAGAAATTGAAGAAGACATGAAGAATATACGGTACAATAGAACAGTTTGGGGATGGCAGCAGTGTAATTGTCTAACTGCAGTACCAGGACCGCACAGCTGGACCCAACCAGCAGAACAAGAACTCCCTATCCATGAAAATTTAATGGCACTGGCTTCTGGTTATAGAATCTAGCATTTTGATATGTTTCTGGCCATTATCTGGGGTCCAGTGCTCCGAGGACACTAATTTGAAATTGCTGATCTGGGACATTCATCTTGGGGCCATTGGACAAGGGCACACCACCAGGGATGAGTCTGGCGCTCAGCCTAATTAGCACCCAATGGCACAGATCCCATGGAAATGGAGTGGAGATGGCCCAACAAGAAAATATAGGCATGGAGCTTCAACTGGCAAATATCACTGCCATGCTAAATAAAATATTGATGGACACTGCAGAACTGAAGGAGACTACTGTTAGCACAAAAACAGATGTATCACTGCTTACAGCAAGGGTGGCCAACATGGAAAGTGTTGTTAAATGACAGGACGGCATCCTGCATGACCATAATGGTGTACCAACACAAGGTTTACACCCACAAAGTCAAAGTCCAGCACAGCGACAGATTTCACCTGGATGCGGCAAGTTGCTGTGCTGGAACACTGCAGACACTGGCAGCGCAGTTTCCAGTGTTACACCCCCCCAGTCCAACTCTGACTCAGAGTTAGGTATTTAGAGACCAGGGTGTGTGGAGGGGGAGCCCCCCACATGGGGGGTTTGGGGGGGCCAACCCCCCGATGGAAAAGCGCCAACATCCCCAACGGTACAATGCTGACACTCGGCATAGTGTCTGTCACTGTTGGGGATGTCAGCATGAGTGTTGTCAAAGCACTGTAGTAAAACTGACTATCATTGCCAGCTGAGCCAACACCACAGCCAGCTGCAATTTCTCCTGGCAAAAGTAGACGACCTTGAGAACCACCGGGGGGGAGGCGCAAGAACATAAGAATTGTTGGTGTGCCTGAGGGTGCAGAAGGCAATGACATGAATGCCTTCTTAAGGAAAACCCTCCCAGAAATCTTAAAACAGAATAATTGCACCACCCCCCTGGAGCTGGAACAGGCCCACTGCTCCCTCATCCCATGGTCATGGCAAGAGGAATGCCCGAGACCAATTTCTGCAGTTTCCGATAAAACAAATGTTTTTGTGAACAGCAAGGGAGCAGAAGCAACTGGTCTTGGAAGGTTCCCACATTCAGGTATATCAGGACTAATCTTATGACCTGTCCTAGAGGAGAAAAGCATACAGCCCGGTAAAGCAGACCCTATACAAACTTAACATCCCATCCTCATTAAGACATCCCATGTTGTTAAGAGTCCACTACAGGGTCGAATTCATCACTTTCAACAGCCCCAATGAAGTTGAACAATTTATTGCTGACATCTCTGGTGAAAGGAATGCACCGCAGCAGCCACCATTTCAATCTCGTGGTGAGGCCCACCTAGAGATGGAAGTCATGAAAGACCACAGTGTCCTGGAAATGCAGATCCAAAGAATAGGACAGAACCCAAGGGACATTGCTGAATGGCAGCAGGTGCAATGGGGGAGGCCAAAGAAATCGTCTAAACAGCAGCCTGGCAAGCAGCCCTTCCCTTGACATGTCAAGTCCCACAGAGCAAGATCCAGGAGTAGGCAGTGCAAGGCCCATCTCTCTGAAGGGAGCAGCTCATCACCCTTCAACACCCCCGTGAAGACCTCCAACCACTTTGAAGTGCTGAGGGACCTCCATCTGGCGGCGCTGGATTTGTCCGACTCATTCGGTAAAGGTGCAACACCGGGGGAAGACCCAACACTAGAAGACATCACTGGAAAATGGGCTCCAATATACCAGAACTGGGTGGACTGGATCATGGAGCCCCAAGCTGCATCAACCACCACAGAGTCCCTGGAGACTGAGAATTTTACCATACCTGGAACCACTGAATGGAAACCAGTTACAGTGAATCAGCTAATCCCCCAGGGTCACCATTCCTCTCAATGTTTTGGTTAGTTTGCCGCTATAAGGAATGGGGGTCTTTTATAGACTGGGAGGGAACAAAAGGTTTAGGCTGCCTATGGTGTAGCTGCCTTGCGGCCCTTACAGGGTTTCCTCTACTGTACATCGGCAGACTCTGAGGGATGCTGCTCACTCTGAGACATTTTTGCTGTTATTTTCAATGTTGGGCTACAAAGCCCCCTTTAGCTGGCTAACTTCGGCCGAATAAACAAGTTGTTAATTGCAATCAGGTAGACCCTGTTGTGACTGGGAGTATGTGATGCTTCATTGTACCTGGCACTGCTGGATGCAAAGCAAGTACAGTGTCTCCGCTAAACCCCCGGGGTCACCATGCCTTATAAGCCTAGCTCTAACTGGTTCAAATACTTTGACACTATGAGCGCTGGGGGTCTTGTATAGACCTGGGCAAAGAGGGGGTTTAGGCTGCATGTGGAATGCTGCCGCGCAGCCCATACAGGGGCTCCTCCATCTTGGCGGACTCCCAGGAAAGCAACTCATTTCGAGACAGTGTTGGTACACATCCAGTTATGTTCAGCATTGTACTGCAAAGTCCCTTTATGTGGCTAACTTTGAACGAATGTACATGTGGTTAAATGTACTCAGTTGGCCACTGGTGTGGCTGGGTGCATGTCATGGCAGGTGGGAAGCATGTCGTCCAACACAGGTTGGGGGTAGGTCTGCTCCGTGGATCTCAAGCTCCCCCTAATCAGGGGATCTAGGCTTTAGTGATGGCCCCTACGGATCCCACTCTGGTGACAGAGTATACCAGTGGAAACAGAGGGTGGGCGGGGACAATTGGGGGAACATGTGGTAGGGGGGCAATTGGGCTGCTGCCTTGTCTTGGCACTGCACTCCCAAGAACAGGGACAACTCCCACCAAAACACAATAGCTTTCACTATCGCGATAGAAATAAGGGCAGGGGATAGATGCCACAAAGGGGACCTAGGGGAAAGAATTAAAATTAATGGGATTGTAAGCAGAGACTTAGGCCTCAAAAGGATGCTACAGCAACCTCCAAGCATGACATACAAAGTGCAGCATGAGCCATGCTATGTTGCGATTTCCCTCTGGGACCAACATGACTAAAGGGGTTAAACTGTACCTTCTGTGATGTTTGTGTCTCAAGACAGAGGTACCTCAGCGCGCTTACTCCCCACCCCCCCCATACTAGCAATTTCAGCTCCCATAAGTTTCAGTTAGTCTGTGACGTAAATGTAAGAAACTAATGCTCATATAAATACACTAAAGGGATAGGGGAGTATTTTTACTCCCAGTAAATGGCCCTAGGTCCTGCTTTTTCCCCTCAGTAATTCTAATATGCCACTGGTTTTTAAAGGTGCCCTGCAAGACACTGATGATATGCATGTATCGCTCCCCCCGGAGGAGTGTTACCTGGCCATTGGGTAGTGCTTGGACATGTCAGCCTCTGGGCCAAGGCAGGTAACCTATCCTCACAGGTGCATGGTGTTGTTAGTGTTAAGCCAAAAGTTTCTCCAGCTGATACAAACACTGTTAAACACTATTACAGGTTTTGATGTGTGTCCTGTACGTTCAGTGCTGTTACCCTCTGTCTGGTTGAGTTCACCGTATGTGTTTTTAGTATGGTTAAGGCAGGGGCAACCCATCAAGTTCAAGTGGTGGGTGATGTTAAAAAGAAAAAAAAGAAAAAAAGAGAGTAGAGTTGTTAAGCCTGAAGCAGGTACGGTATCAAGAAAGGCTCATTAGAGCAATAACAAAGGTGTTCACATAGCCGGGAGGTGACTTAGTAGTGAAAATCAGCAGACTTATTGGGAAGTTTATGGTACCCAAATACTTAATGCCCTTTTATCAGTATACAATATGGAGACAACCCAATATGGGTAGCCTTCCGGATGTGATAGCCACATCTTGGAATGTGAAGGGCCTTAATTCACCTGTGAAAAGGAAAGAGATTATGTCAAGGCTTAAAAAGATGGGGACTCAAATTGCCTTCTTGCAAGAAACAAAACTTAGCTCTAAAGAGACAAAGAAAATGGTGAGGGAATGGGTGGGAAGGGAGGCACATAGTGTCTCAGGATCAGCCAAAAGGGATGTCTTGATATTGCTACACTGCAAGCTTTAGTGGCATCCTATAGAGTTGAATACAGACAAGGAGGGTAGGTGGATAATCATGAAGGTATCTACACCCACAGGGCCAGTACTGTTGGTTAATGTTTATGCTCCAAATAAGGATGCCCCGGAGTTCTTTGACACGCTATCATAAAAAATGATGGATGCCTCCTACGACAACCCAGATATTCCCCTGGAGGGGGACTTTAACGTAATGATGGACCATCTACTGGACAGAAATAACACTAGGCCTGAGCCTCACACATGGACACACTAAGCTCTGAAGAAGCTGTTAACACTACATTAATTAACTGGTATCTGTTGACTCTCACACCCCACAGACCGGTATTACCCCTGCTTTTCTGCTCCCAAGGCCATGGTCAGTAGACTAGACCACTGGTTCACTTCACCAAATATGACCTCAGCCACAACTGGTGTGAATATCTCTCTTCTGTACATGTCTTATCATGCCTCAGTGGTCTTGAATGTCCTGACTACCACACAGTCCAGTAGATCCCTTTTATGGTGGCTGGACCTACTACTCCTTCAGGATAAGAACTTTGGATCCTGGCTTAAAAAGGAAACTGAAAAGTATTTTAGGGGCAACCCTGTAGGTTCAGCTTCAGCAGCCAATATATGGGAGGCCAACAAGGCAACAATAAGGGGTAGTATAATGGAAGTTTACTCACCTGGTAAAGGTGATTATAGGAGCACCTTCTTACAGAACTCCCAGTCTCCACACATGGGTAATCTCCGGCACTCCTCTCAGGCTGATGCACAAAAGAATTTCAGGATCTAAATCCGATCCCTCTCCTCCCCTGCTTCCGTCTCCTCCCCTGTAGTTCCCAGACTCCTCAGTACGAGATCTTCCCAAGCTTATAGAACCTTCTGAAAATATGAATTGACAGTAAAGAAGCCCTGTGGTCTCCCTGAGGAGTGCCACCTGTAGAAAAGACATACCACACATTGTGATGTTATGTAAACAGTTTATCATTTACTCTATTTTTTTGGTGGCACACAGTGTACATAAATGAAGCCGTTACTGCCTATGCTTCTCTGCGTAGTGTACTACCTTGTAATCACAACATCGTTAAATATCAGCATTAATGAACGCATCATTGCATTCTGCAGAATCCTCATTCATGGTTTGCTACTGTGTGTTCCTCCTCAATGGGTGGGCTATGGAGTGCTGTAAGAAGGTGCTCCTATAATCACCTTTACCAGGTGAGTAAACTTTCATTCTCTATCACACCTTCTTACAGCACTCCCAGTCTCCACACATGGGTGATTATACAGCAGTATTGGAATTGAGGTGGGAGGGAGGAGGAACCTGACTCAAGGCTGTTTGAATTACATTTCGGCCAAATTCGGAATTGCCCGTCAACCCTGTATCCAATCTGTAGTACCTGGTAAACGTGTGGGGGGATGACCAAGTAGCCACCTGGCAGATCTCCCTTACTGACAATAAGCTTCTTTCCGCCCAGGAGGTGGCTATTGCCCTAGTGGAGTGGGCCTTGATGATGGGCGGTGGTTCAGACTCCCTTGCATTATAAGCCTGGGAGATGGTGTCTCACAACCATCTGGCGACAGTATCCCTAGATGCCAATAGGCCCCTCTTTTGTCCTTGATGGAGGACGAAGAGTCTATCTGACTGTCGGAAAGATTCTGTCTTGTCTAAGTAGGTGTGAAGGGCTCTAGCTAGGTCTAGATAGAGGAGGGTGTCCCTGTTAGGGTCCTGTTCAGTTGGACAAATGGTTGGGACTGTAATTTCCTGACTCGTGTGAAAAGCCGTCGCCACCTTAGGGATGAAGAATGGTATGGGTCTTAGGACCACTCTATCCAGGAAAAATGTGAGAAAAAGTTCTCTGCATGATAGAGCCTGTATCTCGCTGGTTCTCTTAGCTGAAGATATTGCTACCAGAAAGACTGTTTTCATGGTTAAAAAGGGTAGGGGGGCTGAATCCAGAGGTGCAAAGGGTTCCTCAGTTAAGGCGTCCAACACTAAGTTAAGCTGCCAGGGGGGCAGTAACTGGCCTAGGGGAATGAGTGATGTTGGTGGCTGTTTTTAGGAAGGACTACACTAATGCGTGTGCCCCAGGTAGCTGTCCATCTGTTTTCCCCTGTATTGCTCCTATGGAGGCTGTTTGTACCCTTAAGGATGCCACTGTCAACACTTTGTCTAAACCATCCTGCAGAAACTCTAACACATGTACAATACTGCAATCTGAAGCCTTAAGTTGTTTAGAGTTACACCAATAAACAAATGCTCCCCCCCAGTGTCTGTTATATGTCTTGTTAGCGGAGTGTCTTCTGGCCTGTAGCAGAGTATCTGCTACCTTACCCAACACCCCTAGGTTCAGCAGTCTGACCCTCTGAGTGGCCATGCCATCAGCCTCAGTGGTCGTGGGTCCTCGTGCCAGATTGGCCCCTGTCTGTGTAATGTCTGGTATGGGGTGAGTTTCATAGGCCTGTCCATCAACATCTTTTTGATGAGTGCATAACATGTCCATCTTGGCCAGTCCAGGGCAATTAGTATCACTGTGGTGCCCGTGTCCCTGATTTTCTGTAGACTCGCAGGTATCATGGGTATTGGGGGGATGCATAAGCTTTCTGGAATTGCCATGGGCTCGAAAGAATGTCCACTCCCACCACATTCTTGTCCTTGTACCTGGATATATATATTGGTAGGTGAGCGTTCGTTGCCGATGCCATGAGGTCTACTTGAAAAGGACCCTATCTCCTTTGTAGTTTATTGAATATGGCTGGGTTGAGTTGCCACTCTCCCTGTTGTAGGGCTTGCCTGCTCAGCCAGTCCGCCCTGGTGTTTTGCATGCCTGCAAGATGTACCACTGTGAGGCTGAGAAGGTGTCTTTCTGCCCTCAGCATTAGGGATTCTGTCTCCCGAGCCATGGCTCTGCTTTTTGTTCCTCCTTGCTTGTTTATGTAAAACATTGCTACCGTGCTGTCTGTGCGCACCTTTGCGTGGTGTCTTGTTACTTGTGGTTTGAAGTATTGTAGAGCCAGTCGGATTGCCCTGGTCTCCAGGATGTTGATCGGTAAGTTAGTTTCTGGTTCTGTCTACTTTCCTTGGAAGGATCGCCTGTCCGTTACAGCACCCCAGCCTTGCAGGCTTGCATCTGTTTCGAGGATTCTGGTTGCTCCTTTTTCCAGTCTCGCTCCCTGTTTTAGATTGTGTGGGTTTCTCCACCATCTCAGTGACCTTTGTACTTGCGTAGGTATGGTCACCCTTTGGTTGTAATTTTGTAGATTGTAATTCCAGTTGTCGAGGAGCAGACATCGGATTTTCCTCATGTGTGCTCTGGCCCAGTGGTGTAGGTCTATGCAAGCTTCCATTAGGCCTAGCAACTGCATAAGGTGCCACAGTGTCGTCATTTTGCAGTGTAGTATGTCCCTGTTTTGGTTCACTAACATGTTGATGCTTGTTTCCGAAGGTTTGACTGTCCTGGTGGCTGTGTTGAACACCGCCCCAGGTGCTCTATAGTTGTGGTCAGTGTCAGGTGGCTTTTGGAGGTGTTGACAATCCATCCATGTCGGTTGAGTAACTGTAGCACTCTCCAGGTTGCTGCTTGGGAATCCTCCTGTGATCTTGCCCGAATTAGCCAGTCATCCAGGTAAGGGATTACATGGACTCCCTCCATGCGGAGTGTGGCTGCTAGTGGTGCCATGACCTTGGTGAAAACTCGGGGTGCTGATGCCAGACCGAAGGGTAGGTATTGATACTGGAAGTGATACCCCAGGACGCTGGATCTGAGAAATCTCTGGTGGGATGGTCTGATTGGGATGTGGAGGTAGGCATCCCTCAGTTCTATGGACGTCAGTAGGTCTCCTTTGCAGACTGCCGCAATGGTAGACCATAGGGTCTCCATTCTGAACCTTTGGTACTTCACAAATTTGTTCACGAATTTGAGATCCAGTATTGGACATAAATCTCCTGTCTTTTTTGGGACCAGAAAGAACACTGAGTAGATGCCGGAGTATCGCTCCTGGTTTGGAACTGGTTTTATGGCTTTGCTGTTGAGCAGCTGGTGTAGTATTTCCCTGACTTGTGTAGGTGTCATCTTGTCTTTTGTAACGTGAGATTCTGTGTATCTGTATTGTCTTGGCAAGGAGTTAAACTTGATGGCGTATCCATGTTTGACTATTTCTTTGACCCATCGGTCCTTGACTGTTTTGGCCCAGGTTGCGGAGAAGAGCTGTAGTCTTCCCCCCACTGCGCCTGCATTGTCCTGGGCCTGGGGATTCTCATCGCCGAAAGCCTCTGTTTTGCCTGTTGGGCTTGTAGCCTTGTTTGGGGTTGAAGTGGCTATTGCAGTCCCGGTTTGAATGATATTGGGGTTTCTGGCAGAAGAAATTCAGTTTGAACCGGAAGGCGCGCCTGTCTTGGCCTTGGTACCTAGGACCTTTCTTTCCTCTGTTTGAATAGGGATGAAATCTATTGTTCCGAAAGGAAGGTAGAGTGCTCTGACCCCCTTGGTTGTCCTTGTCTTCCCCCTTCTTGACGGTAAATTCCTCTATGCCTGGGCTGAACACCTTGTCCCTCGAGAAGTGAAGCTTCATGACCCTGGACTTCGATTCTTGGCCAGCGTTCCAGAGTTTAAGCCAAATTAGTCTTCTGGCCCTATTTACCAATGCTGCTGACCTGGATGCCATTTTAAATGTGTCAATAATGGCATCTGCCACGTACTTTATTGCTTGATTAGCATAATCCATAGTGGCCCCATGGGTGCTGGTTTTGGGTATATCTAGTCGAGCTGCTTCCAGCCATCTGAGAACAGCTCTGGAGGAGTACGTGGTTGCCATAGAAGCTCTCATGTTCATGGTTAACATGTCGTGAACCTTCTGAACTATATCATCCACTTTACTGTCCATGGGGTCTCTTAATGTGGATGCTGACTCAGAAGGTAAAACCATCTTATTGCTCAGGGCCGAGACCTCAGAATCGACTTTTGGGGCTGTAGACCAAGCCTTCTCTTTCTCCTGTGCTAAGGGGTATCTCTTCTTGAAGTACCCTTCTCCCTGGTCTTTATTGGGACTAGAGCCTCCCACTCCCTTGCCAGGATGTTATCCAAGGCTGGGCAAAAGGGGAAATAGGTGGCGGAACATTTTCTATCATGCACTAAGGAGTCCAGTCTGTTCTCTGGTTCTTGTATGGGCTCATTAATTCTGAATGTTTTGCACACTACCCTGATGATCTCTGAGATGGAGTCAAAGGGGCATAGCCTAGCGGCCATGTCCTTCTCGGCCTCCTCCTCCTCCTCTGGGTCTTTGTCCCCCGAGTATGGAGATTCCGACCCATCATCTGGGATAGGAATTGGGGCACCACTCTGATGTTTTGGGGGAGGGGGTTTCTCTGGGGACCAGGGTCGTTTGTCTGCCCCCAAAGCATTCATTCTGTCCAACAGTTTTTGGAAAAGCTGAACTACCATGCTCTGAGATGAGGTGGAAGCACTATCTTGTAGGATGTCCTCCTCTGGGGACCTCTAATTTGAATTGATAATATTTGGTTTTGCATCAACCATGCATAGGGAGCATAGGTCTCCCAAGTCAGAGGTTAAAAGAATATAGGGACATTTTCTGCAAATCCATCTGGAAGTCATTTTGTCTCCTCTGAAAAATGTAATAGAGTAGGGGAGGAGATGTAACTGTTGTTCAACACCTTAACTTAACTATTAAAAAAATTGTACACATACTAGTCAGAAGCGTGGAGCCTAGACCTGGTTCAGCTTCTGTAGTAAGGGCCCAGCAATATGACTGTACCCAGTAGAACAGCTGTGCATGGCATTAAAAAGCAATGAAGTCTGTTACTAACAAAACAAGGCTTAAATGGTTTCTCTGCTTCCCCTGCTGTTCCTCAGTATGCATCCACGTAGCCCCTTATAACCAGAAAAAAATCACGAAAAGTTAAGCATTTCCCTCTTAATTGGAAAGGACATGGCCCCTTTAAGAACTGCCAGCCTTGCGCCGCTATTTTAGGTAAGGGGAGAGTACCACAGGGCACCACCATCTTAGGTGGGTATATAGCAAAGCCGTGATAGGTCGGCTGAGTTCTCAAGAGAGGAAGGGCTCTCGAGAAAATGGAGAAAGGGAGAAGGCATGGCTTGTCTCAGTGTGGAGAATACAGAGCGAGAGAAGCTGCCTAAAGGTGCTTGGGCTGGAGAGGCAGAGTGAGTGTGGTTGCAACAATGCAGTGAGGCAGGTAGACTGAATAATGGGGAAGCAGACATTCATTGAGTACAACGCCGCCCTCGCAGTTGAACAAGGTGAACCGCGTGGAGTGCATCCAGTGTTCTGTTGATAAGGCACCAAATGAAAAATCATTGGAGTAGCTTCTGCCCACTGGCTGAACAAGGTAAGCCGGTGGGAAGCTGGACACATAGGCGTTATCCTGCTCTCAATGTGCACCTGTATCCTTTCCTCAGCAGAACAAGGTGTACTGAGGAAGGAGTGAGACAGAGAGTCTCATACAATTCTGGCTATGCACATTTTTTTTTTTAAATACACTAGTCCCTGACGGTCCCTGATGCTGGCCGATTTGCTAACTAATTCTGTAACCACAGTGAACATGCTGGCTGAATTCTGGAAGTATAATGTAGGGGTTTGTGAAAAAATCTTACCTTTCTTGGCACAGAGCCAACAATCTGTGGCCAGCCTGGAGAATTGCACAAAAGAAACTGGAGGAGTCTGGGAATTACAAGGGAGGAGACGGAAGCAGGGGAGGAGAGGGATTGGATTTCGATCCTGAAATTCTTTTGTGCATCAGCCTGAGAGGAGTGCCACCAGAGAATATCCATGGAGACTGGGAGTACTGTAAGAAGATGCGATAGATAATCAGTGTCATTACTCACAGATATAAACAAAGAGATAAAGAACACACACTGCTGGAGGACAAACTTAAAGGTCTAGAGAGCCAGTATAAAAATAACTTCACAGCCATAAATAACCCACAGATAATCTGAAGCCTCACAGAGTTAAGGCTTAAAATCAATAGCCTGGCCACCAGAAAGGCTGAACTCTACCTCCAAAGGGTCCAGTACAAGTACTGGGAAGAGAGACATCAGGCTTTTGGCTTACAGGCTAAAACATGGACAAGCCAAAAGGATGATCCAATAACTAAAAGACAGATCCGGTAAACTATCCCTGAACCATAAAGTGACAAATGGGTGGTGGGTCAGAGGTGTAGTTGATTGTTTCTAAATGTCACAGGCTTGGAGCCACCCACCCCCACCCTCACCCTGCCCACCCCAGGCATGTCATTTCCTTAATACCGAGGTTCTGACATCACTGCCCCAAGAAGGCAAGGGCATACATCTGTCATATCCTTAACAACCCAGCACACTGCATGTGTGCACATGTACCAAACAAAAGGCAAAAAAAAAACACAATCTGTATGTGTGTGTGTGTGTGTGTGTGTGTGTGTGTATATATATATATATATATATATATATATATATATATATATATATATATATATAAATATACATATATATTAAGCAGGAAGGGAGAGAGGCATGTGGGGAGTGGTGCAATGCACTGGTTGTGGGGCGGCAGTTTTCTGGGAGACATTCTGGAGGTTGCATTGCTGCCCTATTTGCAGGCAACTGTCTGCTCTGGGGAGGAGGTTGCCTGTTTCCATGCTGAAATGGCAAGGAGTATGGAAGCCTCCCCCACCCAAGGAACACCAGTGCCACCACCGCTGCCTCAGAGGTTGCCAAGAAAGAGGAGCGGTTGGACCAAATTGGGCTCAGAGAGGGTGAGGGTGGTGGAACAGAGGCGCATCCCTCCAGTTGTACCTCTCCACAACTTATATGCCATTCTGGTGGAGCGTGGTTCCTCTATGGAAGCACCCACAGTGGAGGCCAAGGAGGATGCAGGGAACCTCCACAATGGAGACCCACAGGAGAGTGGCAAGAGACACCATGGGGTAAGGAAACAGCTCCTTGTGGGGGACTCAATTGTTAGGGGGTAGAAATGGAGTAGGGAGGGAAGAGGGAGGTAAAGTGCTTGCCTGGTGCCATGGCTTGGAGGGACAGGAAGTGAATCCTCAGGATTGCTGGAGCAACTTCATGGGAGAGGGAGCTAGACATCATTCTCCATCTTAGAACAGATGATCTAGCTGGGCATGGGATCAGGGCAGTGCAGGAGGGGTTTGTGGAGTTGGGGAGAGGCCTTAGACAGGTAGCATGCATGGTAATGTTCTCGGAGGTGCTGCCTGTCGATAGTGGTAGACGAAGTGGGCTCAATCCACTCTGGGAAGCGTTTCGCGGAGCACAGGTGGATTCACGGAGTGCTCCGCAATGTGAAGCAGAGAACTGCCAGCGTTATAATGAAGGCAGCGAAGTGCATTGAAAACAATGACTTCACATTTCCGCCTCCACCGGTCACTACTCTTCAATTTTAAGGCGGCACATTGGTGGCAGCTTATTTCACCTCACTTCGCCTTGTTTTTGAACTCCGAAGGTGGATTTTGCAGTGATTCATGGGAGTTCAGGTCACATGGGCTCTATATTAATCTGCACAGCCTCAGTTCGGGGTAGTATGAATAGGAAGGAGTAGGAGACAGTGTGTTCTGATAGCTGTCTGTAGGAATCTTTTAAAAGCTGTTCAAAAAGCATTTTTGCTTTTTTGGGGGGGATCCAACTGTAGTTCATCGATTATAGGAAACCCTCCTGTGCTCAAATCATTGAGTGTTTTTGTTTGTGTGTGGATTTTGAATGTAAATTTACAACATTGAGTGTGTGTGGTGAAAGACAGTGAAGTGTGCTGTGTGGGGGAAGGGCGTATCTGTGTGTAGGTAGATTTAAGTTGGAGAACTAGTGATTTCTTTGTGTTTTGGTTACATTTTTGTTATATAACTGACTGTTACTGTACACATAGTAAAATTGTCAGTAATAGTACAAATTTTCTTGCTGTTTGTTGTGTGAATGTGGTGCAGCATTTCATAAGGTCAGGTTGTTTAAATTACAAATTTACATTACGTGGCAGTACACTGAACTTTTGCATTTGCATCGCATTCCTCGTTCAGCATGGTACACAAAGTGTTCTGTGTTGTGTGTGCAGTGTTGCATGCATCAGATATAATACACCTTTTAAAATTTGTGACACAGATCAGTGTAAGTGCAACTAAGCGCAGCAGTGTGAACCTGCTATCCACTGCAGCTGCCTGATTTTGTACTGCGATCGTGTTCTCTGTTCTTAGGTTTGCTGCTTGTAGTGCCGTAAAAATCAGCACTGTCTGTATTCAGTGCTTCGCCCCCCACCCCCACATTGAAAAGGTATTTTTTACCAGACTGGATTGTTTTTGTGACCCCATCAGCACCCCTGGTTACTGAAGTTGTTTTAATTCCGTGACAGTGTCACAACACTGTAGTCTCTTATCTGTTGCTGAAGCCACAGTTGTTTATTTTGCTTCACATCCAGCCAGCGTCCCTCCAGTCAGAAAGTGAACGTATCAAAATCTGAATTTGGTAATAATATTTGTGGTTGATCCCCCGAAATGCCTGCAAAGAGACGTGCAAGTAAAGCTGTTTCTGGCCATGGCAATGTTGGCAGTAAGAGGGTCTGTGGGCATGGTAGTAGTACGCGGACGGAGAAGTGCATTGCTGATGTGAGGAAAGGTATTTCTCCTGCAATGTCTTTTACTGCCCAATCAGTAGCTTCACTGATAGTTGGAGGAGATGATGTTTTCCTAGCCGGTGGTGTTAGTGTTACTGGTGTTAGTGGTCGTGGAGGTAGTATTAGCATTGTTGTGTCAAGTTCTAATTCCGACCAGTGTACCATATCCAAACATATTGAGTGTGAAGCAGTGCAAGTGAGTGACAGCGTAGATGATGTCATACTTCCCAGTAACATTCAATTAACTGAACCTGATTCTGATGATCATGTCAACGATAGCATACAATGTGATATTCCATCCACCGTGGCACTTAACGTCACTCATTTTCCATGCAGTGATTCACAGCGTGGTGAAAAAATATTACGTGATGGTGGTGTAGATGCTGATGATGAATGTGATGATGCTGATGATGATGATGTTGCTGTTGTTGCAACATGCAGTCCACAGGTTAGCATCCAAGTAGAAGATGTGTATGTGTGTGTCAGTGACATTGATGAATATGATGATGACGTAATTGACCCCAGTTGGGAACCAGAGAAAAAGAAGTTAAAAGTGGCTGTGTCTGAATCTGTTTGCAGGAATCCTCCCCCCCACCCCGCAAAAACTTGTGATTTACCGGTTTTAGTGGATGATGATAATGATGATGAAGACCCAGTAATCAGTATGATAGGTAGTTGTGGTGGTCAGTTGCAGTCCAGGTGTGCAGTGCCAGAAACATCACGTGCCTCCACCCCACTTCAGTGCTTAAAACAGCAGACTTAAATAAGCCGCATCATCATGGACACGTTAAAAGCAGAGCATCACAGTTCCTTGTTTGGGATTTTTTTGTTCAAGATGCAAATGATGATTCAGTTGCAATCTGCCAGGTTTGCCATGTGCGTGTGAGTCGAGGTAAAAAGGGGAGCCATCTGGGGACAGGAGGACAGCATACGCATCTTAAGAATAGGGACTTGGCTCTGTGGACCCAGCACAAGCTGGCAGCTAATACCACAGTGGGACATTCACCCATGTCACCAGCAACCATAGCCAGCATGTTATCCCCTTCCATGACTGTTAAGCCAAGTAGGAAATTAAACATGTGCAGTAGTGCGGTAATAAGAGCAGAGGATTACTACAGACATGATGAGGTGGAGGACCATAATGACTTTGAAATGTTGCCCAGTGCTAGTGAGAGTAGCAGTTTTTGTGGCGGTGGTGGTGGTGGTGGTGAATGCAGTATGTCTAGTGCAAGTGGTACATCAACCCCAGTTGGCAAATCTGGAAAAATAACATCATTTCTGGGTTTGTCATCATCACCTGTGCAACCATCTTCATCAAATGTCCACACTCCACCCCCTGCCAATGCCATTCATCGCAGAGCACAACCATTTGTGACCAACAACACACCCTGTGTAAAACATTTAAGTCAACCCACGTTACATTGTATTTTTGCACATAAGCTGAAGTACCCCCCCAATCATACAGTGTCACGTGAACTTGCTGCTGTAGCGGAAATGCTGGCAATCGATCTTTTGCCCTTCTCCTTTGTGGACAATTCTGGGTTCCGGCAGTTTGCTGCCTGTGCCTGTCCAAAATAGAAAGTCCCATCCAGGACATACTTTTATAACCGTGCTGTTCCCGAGTTGTTCTGCACTGTCTCAGACTCAGTAAGACATGCCCTTCAGCATTCCTCCTCTCCATTCATCCATTTAAGTATGGATATGTGGACAGGTGGCAAAACTGCAGGGAGTTCATATCTGTGTATAACTACACACTAGGCGCAGGTGCCGGGGGTTGTTTGTGATGCTGGTAGTGTGAATAATTAGTGCAGGAAGGTGGATTGTCGCGGTAGCAATCTTCCTGGAATTTGCCAGCGTGCAACAATTGCTATGCACAGTGTGACCTGTTCACACACTGGTGAGAACATGTTGGATATGGTACTGACTGAAATTGACAGATGGCTAAACACTCTGTCCCTAAGAGCTGGGTTCATAGCAAGTGACGATGGGTCAGATGTGGTGAAATGCATCATGAATGGTGGGTTTTTTTTTTTGTGTTCCATGCATAGCCCACTGTTTAAATCTTGTGGTTCAGGAGTTTCTGCAGCACCCTGACATAAAGGAAATGCTGACCATTGCACGACGTATCTGCTCTCAATTTTCAAGATCTGGAAAGGCCCGTGACCAACTGCGGCAGTTGCAGATACAAAACAGCCTGCCTCAGCACTGCTTGAAGCTGGAAGTTGTCACCCAATGGAACTCCACGTTTTACATGGCAGAGAGGTTGTATGAACAATACAAAGCCATCTCAGAATATCTTGTTATGCACACTAGTCGTGACAGTTCTGGGACCTCCATGTCTATGACGACTGAACAGTGGGGCCTCATGGACTCTGTAATAACAATTTTGCGGCCTTTTGAACATGCCACACAGGCAGTGAGTGGCGAGTCTGCCTCCATTAGGCAATCAATTCCACTGCTGTGGGTGCTGAGGCAGACATTGGTGAATGTACAGCATAGCCTTGATGTTGCCGGAGATGGTGGTAGCAATATGTTGCTGCAACACATGCTGACAGTATTCAACCAGAATCATCACATTGTGAGCATTCAGCGTAGTGACAACTTTGTAATGGTAACAATGCTGGACCCATGATACAAACATGGAATTGTATCAGTACTGGAGGGAGGGCCTGAACAGGTAAAAAATATCAGTGGTCAACTGGTTCGCTTGGTTCATGGAGCACAGAAGTCACGTGCCAATGTTTGCAAACCTCAGCAGCATAATCCAGCTGAAGGTGTAGCTGGAGGACCAGCAAGCATATCATGCAAGGGTAAGGGGACTGTAGTTCCTGGTGGTCTGTCATCCAAAGTGGCTAGCGTCAACCCGCTTAGGGAGGCTTTGTCCCAAGTGGGTATTTGTGACATCAATGATTCCGGGGAACAGGCTGATGCATCAACAATTGGACTTAGTGCGGCACAGAGAATGGTTGAGTCATATTTGTCTGAAAACAGGCATCTGACAATAAGTGAAGATCCTCTTTTGTACTGGAGTGGAAAGGTCAGTAAATGGCCAGAGCTGACTGCAGTGGCACTGAAGTACCTCACATGCCCACCCTCCAGTGTAAGTGTTGAGAGGGTATTCAGCTCAGCAGGTGCAATAGTCAGGGATCGTCGGACAAACCTGTCTCCTGCAAATGTTAGTTTGCTAACATTCATTAAAATGAATGAGAGCCACATACCAGCACAGACTGCAACCTCGGTGTTCATACCCCGGCCTAGTCATGGTGGTCTTGTTGATGTGGAAATGGAGCATCCTGGTGGCACTGGCAGTGGCTGCCTGAAATGGCCCACCACTGACGTAGATGATGACACAATAGAGAAAGAATTTCCCAGTGGTCAGACTTCAGACATTTATGACTGTGACAGCAGTTTTCTTTAAGAGGATAATGATGTTGTTAAGGTTGGCAGGTTTTAACTGCAGTATTTAAAAGGCGGTGTGCCCCCCACCACCACAGACCACCACTACAGGGACTGATGTTATCCAAGTCTGCTGCCACCATGAGTCTGTCTGCCCCCCATGGACCACCACCACCAGGACTGATGTTTTCCAAGTCTGCTGCCACCATGAGTCTGTCTGTCTGCCCCCCATGGACCACCACCACCACTGGGACTGATGTTATCCAAGTCTGCTACCACCATGAGTCTGTCTGCCCCCCACGGACTACCACCACCACTGGGATTGATGTTATCCAAGTCTGCTACCACCACGAGTCTGTCTGCCCCCCATGGACCACCACCACCTCCAGGACTGATGTTATCCAAGTCTGCTACCACCATGAGTCTGTCTGCCCCCCATGGACCACCACCACCACCACCAGGACTGATGTTATCCAAGTCTGCTGCCACCATGAGTCAGTCTGCCCCCCACGGACCACCACCACCACCACTGGGACTGATGTTATGCAAGTCTGCCACCATGAGTCTGTCTGCCCCCCATAGACCACCACCACCACCACCACTGGGACTGATGTTATCCAAGTCTTCTGCCACCATGAGTCTGTCTGCTCCCCACGGACCACCACAACCACTGGAACTGATGTTATCCAAGTCTGCCACCAAGAGTCTGTCTGCCCCCCACGGACCACAACCACTACCACCGGGACTGATGTTATGCAAGTGTGCCACCAAGAGTCTGTCTGCCCCCCATGGACCACCACCACCACCAGGACTGATGTTATCCAAGTCTATCTGCCCCCCATGGACCACCACCACCACCACCGGGACTGATGTTATGCAAGTCTGCCACCATGAGTCTGTCTGCCACCCACGGACCACCAGTGTACCACCACCACCAGCTTCTTAATATTTAAACCATAAAGTGAGTATGTGCACTCATGTTTGTTATGCTGCCTCACTTCCTTAAGTTGTCTGTCTTGTTTTCTGTAGCTTTTCAGAGCCGCAGTGGCAAAACACATACAGTACATGTATTTTGTTTCTTTTACAGGAAAACAAAACCAGGCTCCATCACTATTGCTCATTGGGAAAGATGCTGTAGCTGTACCGTACAGAGAGGAACCGATGTAATGTCCATGTGAAATCCATTCTGGTAAGTATGAAGATTTTATTTCATCCGTTTCATTGCTTTGTAAAGACTGCTGCAAATATTGCACACAACAGGTTGTCTTAGTAGTTGACAAGATGTGTCTCTGAAATGTAACTTGACAATAGGGATTGAGATTTGAGAACCAGGGAGGGACACATAACAATGAAGTTGTAACTTTAAAGAAGTAATTCATTTATTTTTTTAGGAAAATTCACGATACTTTGTTGTTCTGTCAAAGTGGCCTTATCCAAAAAAGTTCTTCAATATCAGGCACATCCCTTCCCTGACCCGAGCTTGGGCACACATGCAACGTGCAGAAGACATTTCATTCGATGACCATGACCATCATTAACAACAAGACTCCAGAAGGATGCTGATGAAATCTGTGAAGAAGTAAAAAAATAAGAAATCATTATAGACAAAACTGAAAATATGATTCCCCCCCACCCAATAAAAAAGAAATACTTACCTTCATGTGCTTGAGAGTTATCCGTTTCCATTTAAGTGCAAAAAATTCTCATTTAGCTCTGGAATGTGCACAACAACAGTTTGGAGTCACCTGTGTGATACAGAACAATAGCATGAGTACATGTCCATGTCAAGTTCAACCCCCCTCATCATCACCTACAAAATACACAAATATATATATATATATATAGAATAATGGATGGGGAAGGGTTTGATATGAGAATTTAATGTACATCAGAGTTGTGGATGCTACATAAACCCAAGGGTGAAGTCCGAGGGGTTTATCAAAGCATCCCACAACGAGGGTGTGCATTAAATTTCATATGAAACACCCTTCCCATCTTTATTTTTTATAATAACAGACCAGCAATTTTTCTCCAGCAGTTTGAGAGACTGTTTGGCCCCGCCCACAAACAGAATGTTGGCCAATGAGGCAGCAGCATAGTTTGACTGGCATGGCTCATGAATGTCATAACAACCAGCCGGTTGTTATGGAAAATATCAACCTGTTCAGTACATTGAGAGAAATTGCTGGCCAGTTATTATATATATATATATATCTACTCACCAAGGCTACTATTAGTGTACATCCAAAGGGCACCTTTCAATCCAGTTGAGATGATCACATTTCATTTGGTGGAATCATCTCGCACAACACATTGGACCAGCAACACGAACCTCACAGTCATCATTTTATACTGGGGATGGGGTATGTGCTGAAACAGTCTCATTTCACTTTGTTACCACTTGTCAATTTTCTGCACACAAGGAGGACGCATTGTGGGCCTGCAGAAAACATATACAGAACTTTAATACTGCCACTGCCGCATGACTGAGTGCGCCATTAATTCTGGAGGACTTTGTATGCGCTGAAACAGTCTCTTTTCACTTCATTACCACTTGTCAATTTTCTGCACACAAGCAGGACATATTGTGAGCCTGCAGAAAAAATAAGGGGACTCTGTGACACCACCGCGCGCATGACTGGGTGCGCCATTAATTCTGGGGGACTTTGTATGTGCTGAAACAGTCTCTTTCACTTCATTACCACTTGTCAATTTTCTGCGTGGAAGGAGGATTCATTGTGGGCCTGCAGAAAAAATCTGGGGACTCTGTGCCACTTTTGTGTGTTCTGTGATTGTTGCTGTGAGCTCATAGTCATGATGTCATAGTGACATTTTTACAATTAAAGCAGCATTGCAAGAATGTCCTCACAGTTCTGAGCTGTAGTTTTTTATGCTACTTTAAATTGCCACAGCAACCACTACTTACGTGCGAGTCATCAGTGATTTGAATTATATGATTCTTCTCACAATTTATGTCTGCTTCTCTTACTCCTACTTTTTTCATGTATGAAAACAAAATGAGCACGTCTTCCAATATTGTTCCAACCAGCTTTGTATTTATTTGCAGCTGCTTTTCAATAATTATTGTTCCATGGTGTCATATAAAACACTGACTGATGCATAACTGTTAGTTAACAACAGAAGTTATATATGACAACTACTTGATGTGATGGAGAAAAGCAGAGGAAAACAATGGCAAAGACCTGGTTACACTCACTGTCAACAGCACCAATTTAAAAGGAATGCTCCTTTCATTATTTCACACATGAAACAAGCATTTGTCAATGCCAAACGTTTGCTTGCAGGTATTTGCAGTGGTGTTTGGCATGTATGGTGCTTTACCCTAATGCCCTGTGCGATTGCTGGTATTTGCACAATAAATTGTCAGCATGACCTTGTTGTTACCCCCATTGTGCACTACATAGGCGGAAACACTTTTTGGGCAGGATGTGAAAAATGACAGCTGTACTGTTCATAAGGAAGTGTGGTAAAATGGCAATGTTGAAAATCTGGAGTGGAAATATTGAAAATTCGCAAACCCACGAGCGCATGGAACTGTGCAAAGCACGTCAGAAACAGTCATTTTAGGAATTTTTCACCAAATTTTCAACATAGCCATTTTAAGATCTCTGCTCATGAACAGTGACACTGTGATTTTCTAATGTGTCCCATACACTGAGTTCGCAGACACCGACTGTGCCATTGTGCGCTACATGAGCGGAAACACATTTTGGGCAAGATGTGAAAAATGACAGCTGCAGTGCTCATAAGGAGGTGTGGTAAAATGGCAATGTTGAAAATCTGGGTGAAAATATTGAAAATTCATGAAACTTCTGACGTGCGTAGGGAACTGCACAACGAGTCATAAAACAGTCATTTTAGGAATTTTTTCCAAATTTTCAGCACAGCCATTTAAGACCTCTGCTCATGATCAGTGTCACTGTTATTTTCTTAATGTGTCTCATACATTGAGTTCGCGACCACCGACCGGCGCCTATTGTGCGCTACATGGGCAGAAACACATTTTGGGCAGGATGTGAAAAATGACAGCTGTACTGCTCATGAGGAGGTGTGGTAAAATGGCAATGTTGAAAATCTGGAGTGCAAATATTGAAAATTACTGAACGTAAGAGCGCAGAACTCAAGCAAGACGCTCAGAAAACAGTCAATTTTAGGAATTTTTCACCAAATTTCAACGTAGCCATTTTAAGACCTCTGCTCATGAACAGTGTCACTGTGATTTTCTTAATGTGTCCCATACATTGAGTTCTAGACACCGACTGTGCCATTGTGCTACATACATGGGCAGAAACACATTTTGAGCAGGATGTGAAAAATGACAGCTGTACTGCTCATGAGGAGGTGTGGTAAAATGGCAATGTTGAAAATCTGGAGTGCAAATATTGAAAATTAAGAATGTAAGAACGCATGAGGAACTGCGCAGAACGACGCCTTCGTAAAACAGTCATTTTAGGGAATTTGTTCGATTACCAACATAGCCATTTTAAGACCTCTGCTCATGAACAGTGTCACTGTGATTTTTAATGTGTTCCATATATTGATTTCGCACAATCGACTCGTGCCATTGTGCGCTACATGGGCGGAAACACGTTTTGGGTGAGATGAAAATGACAGCTATACAACTCATAAGAAGGTGTGATAAAATGGCAATGTTGAAAATCTGGAGTGAAAATATTGAAAATTCACGAACTTATGAGCGTGCGTAGGAACTGCACAATGCACGCTCGTAAAACAGTCATTTTTGATTTTTGCTGGAATTTTCAACATGGGTTTTGGGATCATGGCATTGTTGAGGCCAACAGGTGATTTCACACAGTGCCTGGAAATCACCCTTCGGCCCAATAACGCCATGACAGTGACATCATTCATGAGAAGGGTCCAAAAACTCCATGTTGAAAATTTGGTACAAAAATTCCAAAAATGACTGAGATATGCAATAAGTTGAAACCCCCTATGTAGCCCATTATACAACTTACCGCATTTCTCAGTTCATGGTCGGCTTTGAAGAGTGTGACGTGTTCCCCGTCCACCGTAAGATCGCTGCGCCTGGAGGTAAGTAAGGGGTGAGGGGGTGTGGGGAGGCTGGGTGTGCAGTGGTGGGTGCGGTTGTGGGGGCTGGGACGGGCCAGAGGACCGCTTTTTGTTTTACAGGTAAAAAATAAAAAGACGATGAGGGACGTTGCCATGTTGGGGTGGGCTCCAGCGTGGCAGAAGATGGCTGGGGGGCCGAGAGCTGATGGGGATTGGGCACCCCGCCGGCAAACCACGCGGGGGTGAGGAGCCGACGGGGATTGCAATTTTATAATGAACATTTAAAGCTACACTGGGGTGGGCTCCAGCGGGCAGCAGGATGGCTTGGGGCTATGGAGCTGGACGGGTATTGGGCACCCCGTCGGCAACAACATTTGCCACACTGGGGTGTGCTCCCAGCGTGGCACCAAAGCTTTGGAGGGCGGGCGGATGCGCTGGGAGGCAGCACGGAGCCACGGGCGGCGCTTAGTATGGCAGCGGTAAGCTCTTTTGAAGCGGAGGAACACCGCTGTTACATTGAGCTCCTGCACCTATTGGTAGGATCAGCCACGCCTGCTCAAGGAGCAGTGCATTGATGGGAGAAAACACCCAAGTGCTACTTCCAAAACGCCTCGCGCATACGCTTTAACGAAAAAAGCAGTACAGCACACTCAATTACTGCAAATTATCGTATCATTCCAGTCAGTCAGGATGTAAGTAGCGAAGTTGTAATAGCATTAAAAATATAGGTCAGAGTTATCAACAGATTATTGCACTGCTGCTTTACAGACAGTCACCACACTACGTGGTTATGGTGATGCACATAAACTAATATGTGGGGGCATTACTACCACTGGAATATTTCTTGCTCCGCAGAGTGCAATATATGTCTGTGAAAACCACCCATAATTTCATTACAGTGAGTCACATGATGGAGGAATTACCAATCAGAAAAGCAACCCACATTTGTGCCACACTTCCTCAGCAAGGTTAAGACGTGATGGCAGGGGGAGCGCAGGTGCATGCTCCACTATACTGAATGTCCAGCAGCTATCCCAAGCAATGTTTCCTAATGTTAGAAGGTTCACTTTGTGGTGAACTGTGGGATGTTTCCACTACCAGGGCTCTTCTTACTGGAAACGTGGCCACACATTTCACCACAAACTGACCATTAACATAAAGAAACATTCGCAAACCTGCATATTCTGAGCTCAGCCAGGCCATTTCCAGCATGGCCCCATACAAAGCCCCAGGAGGGGATGGCTTTCCAGTAGATTTTTATAAACTGGCCCAATCTATGATAGCAATCCCACTTCTACTTATGCTACAAGAAGCCCATGCAAAAGGGGAACTCTCCACTGTCTTGAATGAGGCCATTATTACGGTCTTCACCAAAGAAGGGAAGGACCACACCCTCCCAGCTAATTATAGACCTATTTTGCTAATTAACACAGCTGCCAAGATTTTGGCTAAGATTCTGGCATAGCACTTGGAGAAAATTCTACCTGAAATCATACACTGCTCTCAAGTGGGATTTGTCAATGGCAGAATAAGCTCTGACCATATTCAAGCCATACTCCCCCTAATGCAAGCCACAGCTGTACCCCCAACCCCAGCAGCCATGGTAACAGTAGACTTTGAGAAAGCCTTTGATTCTGTGGAGTGGGAGTACTTGCATGTGGTGTTAGACAGCTACAACTTTGGCCCTTACTACTTGGCATGGATCAGGACAATGTACAAATGCCCTACTGCAAGGGTACTTACCAATGGTACCCTATCTGACCCCTTTTCCCTGCACAGGGGCACTAGGCAGTGATGTCCACTATCTCCCCTGCTGTTCATTCTAGCCATGGAACCCCTGGCAGCAACCATCGGAGCCCACCCACAGATAACAGGAATTACAATAGAAGAGAAACAGTATATCACTAAACTCTACGTTGATGACTGTTAAATATTGACCGACAACATCTCCAAGAGCCTCCCACATATCCTAAGTACACTGAACACATTCTGGAAGTTCTCGGGGTTTAGGATCAACATATCAAAATCCAGAATTCTTCCCCTTAATAATTTAAACTCTCCGCGTGTGTGAGGCAATGTGAGACTAACATGAGCACACACAGAAATAAAGTGCTTGGGAATAAGAATCTCTCCCAGCTTGAGAACTTTCAATTTTAAACCATTGGTGGAGAAATTTCAGAACAATGTAGTCAGATGGGAACATCTCAAGCTGTCAATGGTGGGTAAAATAGCTGCAATTAAACTGATGGTAGCCCCAAGAGTTTACTATCTCATATTCCACCTTCTAATCATGCTGCCAGAGAGTTGGATCCAAACGTTGAGCAGGTTCTTATGGGGCTTCTCTCCCCCCCAGATGCAGCAGGGCAAATTTATGGACCCCATGGATAAGTGGGGGCCTGGAACCTCCCTTACTTTGCTGAATAATCCCTGGCATTTATTACGGCAAAAACAATACAATGGTTTCAGAAAAGCAGCATAGTACCCAGGCCTGGTTGGTAATAGAAAGAGATATAAAGAAGGGTACCCCCTGTTGGCATACCTAGACCACCCCTGCCCAGACAATTCAAGCCCTGGATCACAATCCAGAACTCCCACATGGCCTGGCAGAAAGCAGGCCAGAGAGCTAAGCTCTGTTTTAGCCCTGGTCAGTATACACCCATATGGAATAACCCCTACTTATGCATAGCTCAGAAGCCGGTTCAGTGATCAAGATGGGTTAGGACAGGGGTCTGCAACCTTTTCAGGATTGGAAGCCGCATGTCCTCATTGGTATGACCAGTCTGATCACCAAAGAGCCATATGAGCGTATGCATAGCAGAGGTCCTTTGTAGTGCATAGTTTAGCTTAAACTCATCCCGCAATGCTATTTGAATAAAGCATATGTTAGTCAACTGGAACACTGCACAAAGAAGTCACACTGGATAGCTTCCTCTCCAGATCCTCCCTAAGAGAATCAGAGGAGTTTTAGCCATGATTCTGTAGCTGAAAAAGCAAATGGTTAGTAACTGAAAGTTAATTCCTAATACGTGCTTCAGGTAAATCTCTTGGAGCCACTGAAAGAGTCCTGCTCTGTTGGTCTGTGTTCTCTGGTGCAACCTTCCTGTGCCTCGGCATAGATAGGGGTGAGCCTGGCCACCCCTACCACACATATTATTGGCATGTATAGAATGTTTGGTTGAGTCATGCCCTGGAATTAGTATTTTTTGGAAACTTTTGCTGCAAATCACATGAAACATTCATCCGCCCCTGCTGATGAAACCAAAAGCACCCCTGTCTTCTAGAAAGTCTATGTTCTCATCTATGATTTTTTTCTTTGTTGGGTATGCCAGTTTATCATAAAATGTATTGCTGAATCACAGCATCAGTGCCACCTTAATACTGGCAATGCTTTGTTTAACACATTTAAAGGAACACTGTCAACTTACTTAAGCCTCAAAGTGTCCCTAGTTTAAAACACACATTTTATGATTGTTCACATTATATTCAGACTGTTTATGCAGCTGGCAGTTTGATTCACATCCCTTTTTTCTTATAAAAAGTAAAAAAACGAACTGCCCACCATACTGGTGTTACCACACCAAAACATATTTGTTTACATTTCTTGACCACATCACACTGCATCTTTCCTGGACTCTGGAACACCCCCAAGACAATCTAGCCTCTGATTATGGAGTGGGAGTAGAGGAGACTTTTGTATCATGACTGACTGCACTGTTTGAGGGTGTTTCTAATGTTCAGGAAATGTGCACTAAGAGTAGTTCAGTGATATGAAGCAAAACAAAGCTGGGCATAGCTATACATTACCATGCATTTCAGTTCTAACAAGCAATGAGGTAGATAAAACAACCAGCAACATAAATGAATTTTAGAGAAAGTAAGCAATCATAAAATGTGTATTTTTACCTAAAATAATACAAAAAAGGTTGAAAATGTCCCTTTAATATTTCTTGCAGTTGTATGACCTTGCATGACTTGACTCAGTCCTCCTTCCATCTCCACAGTCTTCTATCCTGCCTAAGGAACAACTGCCTTTCTAATTATCTGAATGCTACATTGCATCCTGATGTAACTGTAGTTGTACCTCTCACCCCCACCTAGATCCCAATTGATGTGAGGTTATCACAGTAAAGTACATAAAGTGCTCAGCACCTGTCAAGAGATGGAGAAGGATGACAAAATAACTGGCTGGACCATCCAGTGTATCTTAGGATAGGAGTCCATCTGTCCCTCCCACTTGGGGCACTGATGTCTCAGTCAGGCAAAGGTGGTTGGGCATGGATATCTACCAGGCCCAGCCTGCTATACGTAAAAACACATGGCATGTCTGGTGCCTCTGCATTCAGTGTTAAGTACTGCAAGCCCTGCTAACATCTGGCAACATTTCCTGAACTGCAAATCTCTGCCAACATGATGCCTCCACTTTGGTTACCAGAGAGCATATGTGAAGCTGTGAAGCATCCAGGCTGATTGTCTCTGGGTTTGCCACTTGATGTGCAATACTCTGGGCTTTGGCACCAACCTTGTTCAGCACCTTAGTAAGCAGTAACGCTATGATATCATCAGGCAGCCCTGCCATGAACCTTTGAAAGTTTTCTCTCTCACATCCCACTGGCTGATGCCAGTAATGCAAATGGTAGTATCAATATTGGCCTATAATACAGCAGACACTACGGTGCCAATAGCCTCTCATAAGTAATTATGCTTGACTTCCTCATATTGTCCCAGCATCAAGAAAATTCTACTTCACAAAGAGGGTGGTGGATAACTGGAACAAACTCCTAGAGGAGGTGGTAGGAGCAGGGACTGTGGGGGGGGGGGATTCAAGGGAGCGTGGGATAGACATGAGGGTCTCTTGGATCTGGGGGGAGAGATGGTAGGAAATTGCAAAGTTCCAGCAACTTCTTAGGCATACTGGGCAGACTGGGTGGACCTGGCGGTCCTTTTCTGCCTACACATTTCTGTGTTTCTATCAAGGATATCATTGTGTATGTGATATTACATATTCAGTGCATGACCGCCACAGACCATTCCACAATACTTTATTGTGGAGCAAAGTAACAGAAATACTGAAAAGCATAAAGTTGAACTTTTGAGAGTTAAGGAGACGCAGAGCCGCATGAACACAGGCAAAGAGCCGCATGTGGCTCCCGAGCCTCACGTTGCAGACCTTTGGGTTAGGAGATCAGTTGAATTCCTCTGTGACTCAGAGACCCCTGCTAGCACTGCTCTAGACTCCTTCCAAGGGCTAAAAACAAGATATGGCATACTGCAATTTAACTTTTGGAGATACCTTCAGATTAGAAGCCTATATATAGCCTAGGACAAACAAGGATACTCATGTACAATGTGTAGTAAGAATGAACAACACAAACTGAAACCACCCCCATAAGAATAAGGGTAAGGCAAAAACAAGAGCTTGCAGGTAAAATACAGAGCCTCATGAGGGACAGTGCCCCAGACCCTTCCCTAGTAGCAAAAGGTAAATGGGAAGCAAAACCAGGTGCCCAGATTAAGAAACAGCATTGGCATCAGGGCTGGGTAAGAGCACACCAAGCCTGTAGTGACCAGAGAAGTCTACTCAATCAAAATAAGAGAATGCACCTGTGGTACCGTACACCCTCACAGTTGAAAGCAATGGGTATATCTGCGGACAACTGCTGGAGGTATAATGATCCTTCAGCGGACTTGCCACACATCCTATGGTTGTGTGCCTCTTTGCAATCACTCTGGGAGGCTGTAGCACAACACTGCTCTGAAATTATGGGTGCCCCCATTCCACTGGAAATGGGAATGTGGCTACTAGGCCTTATCCCTCAACAAAGTGGTCTGACCAAATCCTAACAGCTGTGGATTATGCAGGCTTCTGTTGAGGTAAAGCGGCTAATACAGAGGAGGTGGAGATCCACTGAAATCCCAACATTTAGCGAGTGGCTCAGGGGCATGAAAGCTCTAGCCAATCTGACCAGAATAGCCTACTATAAATAATAAAAGGTGTATGCATAAGTAAGAAGCTATCTGGACCCCCTACTTGGATTATATTGCAGAATGTGATAAGAGGCTGTTAAGCAGATACTTAAAGGATAGGTTAAGACCTCCATGAGCTTTTCCAAGGTGCGGCTAGATAATTTGGTTCTGAATTTATGTTGTTTCCAGGTACCATGAAACTTCAGATGTGGACAGCCACATAAGCCCATTTATCTGCATAATAAGAGAAAGAGTCCCTCCCCCATATGTATAGTGAGTTCTCTTTGTACTGTCACACTGGCCACCTTGAAAAGCCTGGCAATGTGGGGTAAGTCTATATAACTCCTCCAAAACACCATTGTTGACTGCTGATGCTCGATTTATCAATGTAAATGTATCTCAGGTATGTAACCCTTTAAAGTGACTACTGTTATGTTTGAACTGTCTCTGTGTTTGTAAAAATGGCAAACTACTCAATGAAAAGATTAACTGTAAAACAATAGAACAGCAACACTGTGCTTTGAACAAAAATATGGCACACAGAGTAAACATCTGACTGGAAATATTTTTCAGAGCTGCACTGACAAGGTCTGTAAAATTGCAAATGAAAGCATTAATAGATCAGAAGGGCATACTACAAACATCTAAGGAAAGAATGATGCAGGTAACTCATGACTATCTATGATGTTCATTTGGTAAGGCTTTTCCTATTGGTAAAGCATTTGAGCATTGTCTTGATTCCCTTAATCTCCCACAATGGTTCTATGTGATAACGGCGCTCAAACAAAGGTGAGCGCTGTTACAGAGAATGTACATCAGCGAAAATCAATTTTGCTAATGTATACCCCGGCGCACGGCCAAAGGGTGCCAGGGACTTACATTTTTTATATTTATGTGTGGGCTGTGCACCCTGCATCCCCACGAGGGGGGCTTCGCCTCCGCACCCCTCTACTAAAGGATTCTCAACTCCGGGGGGGTGCAAATTAAAAGAAAATTCTGGTGGGTGCAACAAAATGTATGCATGCCCAGACCCAAACCTGGTACCCTCCCAGCTGAAGCCTGCAACCCACCCACCACACCATGGGGCAGCTCGGCAGCCCATTGTTGTAACACACCACACAAATCCTCCCTTACCTTCCACAGTGCTCGCTCCCCCCCCCACGCACGTGTATATATAGCGACAGGATATCGCTATTCCTGCAGTCGTCCACACCATCCAGTAGCCGTCTGACAAGGCATCGCTACTGAGTCACCCTTTTTGGTGTGCACTCAATAGCGAGCGCCCTTATCACTGGATACCTCACACACCTATCTACCCCCGATACACAGGCTCTAACACAGCCCATATCTCTAACGAAAGTTACAGCAGCTATCACCTCCTTAAATAAAAAAAAAACTTCCCCTGCAAAGGATGACATTACCTTTGAATTCTACCAAGTTTTCAGTGATATCTTATCCCTTATTTTAGTGTTTAATTATTTTTTAACACAATTTTCTGTACCAGAGTTCTTTAATGAAGTGATACAATTCTTATTTAAGAAAGGAGATCATACAGATCTTAAAAACTGGTGGCCTATCTGTCTTATTAATACAAATGCTAAAATTCTGACTAAAATTATCAGAATATGGTTAGCTTCTGTATTACGTAATGTATTAAATCCCCTACAAACATCTTCTCTTTCTGAACACAAAATACAAGACAATTCATTACTTATTAGGGAAATTATTGAATACTGTAACACAGAAGGTTTCAGTCACTATCTTCTTGCATTAGATCCGGAAAAAGCATTTGCTATTATTTTTTGCAATTAAGTTTATTTTTATGATGATATGATCTTTCTAACATTTCAGAAATATGGATTTCCACCCACATTTTTATACATTTTTTTTAATACTTACCTTTTTATACATCAGTGCGATTTTCCTGATACCACAGCAGTTTGAAACAAGAATACTCAGCATATTTTTTCAGGTGGTTTGGGGAAGCAGATTAAACCCTATACAATGGGAAATATTATACCTTCCCATTACAAAAGGAGGACTTGATATTACGAATCCTGTTATTTTGTTATTTAAGTATATTTTTTGACCCGGCTTTGTACCATGGATTTCAGGTAAACATGTGCAACCCCCCTGCAAATGGGGGTTCCCAAAAGACTTCCAGGAGCTTGCTTGAATGCTCCAAGCCTGAATGGTGTTTGGCATTTAAGCCATTTATCAGTGAGTGTTTTTAGAGCCTCTGGTACTGTCTCTTTAAGAGCTGTCTGCTTGCAGACATAATTAGTTTGTATGGGGGGACTGTGTGCTTCTCTGAGTACCACTCGAGCTGCTGCCAATTCACTTCATTTTTGCAGTCACTAGGAGTGCAAAGGGAACCTATCTGAAAGATGTAACTGTTTGCCAGAAATTATTTAGAGTAATAATGAAATTACAGTTTGTCTAACCTGCTTTCTTTGCAGTCAGAACTGTGTCTGCTAGTTCCCCATTCTAGTTTTGAACTGCTGAACTGGACCAATCAGTGTGGGGTAAGCTAGCTCTAAAATGGTGCCTTGGACGAACTAGAACTTGACTCATAATCTGAGCCAGCCACAAGAGGATTGTATGGGCAGTGACTTGGGAGATGTAGTTTAGACTTCAGTGCCTTTTGGACCAACAGCAGCAGTCTATTGTGAGTGACAGCCAATCCAGTCAAGAACTGGGAGGAACTCAAAGGAAGTGCCGGTTTTGTCGGTTGGAGTTTCAGTTGAGCTTTGGCAGTGAAGAAGGAAGGAGCCCTGTGCTTTTTCAGTGTGCAGTTTTAGTCAAAAACGTGTCAAGGCCCAGAGTTCCGGTCTGCAGCTTGTGTAACAGCTTGTTAGGACTGAATCCGTCCTGTGAAAAGAATCAAAGGATCTCTGAAGAGTAGAAACCAGGCTCACCCTGTAGAAGACTGGAGGAATTGCTGAAAATTGCACTTGGTCTGTCAGGAACTGAATCTGCTGTGTGTTCTCCCGGTATTGTGCAGTAATTGCGATCGGAACAGATGCAGCCTGCCTGGTATAGTGCTTTTTTTATATGGATGTGTGAAGAGGTTTGTGTACCTCAAGTGAGCCCTGCTGACATTGAAGGACCCTATCTTATTTGGAGGTCGTGAGTACTAATTCAGGGTCGCTCCCTGTTGAATTGCCACATTAAATCCAAATGGAATTACTGTACTGCTGACTGTTTAATTCTCCTTTCTCTGTGTGAAAGGGCCCCACCAGCTGCCACGGTTTGGACTAGCCACTAGGCTTGGTAACCAGGACAGTAACTGATAGGATAGGCCTGTGCACAGAGCCATAGGTAGATTATTACAGTGATAAGCTAATTAACCTGATTTCCCTGTCCTTGTTATATCCCCTAAATAAATCAGAGCTGCTTGTTTCAGCAAAGTTATACTGCCTGAGGTATTTGTCTATGTTAAAGTACTGTACTGTGATTGTTGCACTGTAGCACCATTTCACAGGAGGTCCCAGTGCCGGAACCAGACCTGGGGGTAAGTGTATACTGTGAAGGTAATTCTGATATATTGTGTGGGCCACTAGTGGGAAGAAAGGGGGGTTGCAGTGTCCCAGAGGGCTGTGACCAAGTTAGTTTAACTATTGCAAACCCTGACCTCTGGGTGGAGGCACCCGCCATTGGATCCAGGCCCCTCAACCTGTTAGTGGCAAATCAGGCAGGGGTAGTAGCCCCTGGGATAGCGCCATCTAGGGGTTACACATGCAAGTTGGATGGACTGGGCATATACCCACCTATATCCTTTCCAACTGTAATGGCAAAGATCTAAGCTGTTACTCAGGAAAAATGTACTCTTTTCAGGTTTTATAGACTCTTTTACAAAAATGACAAAGAAAAGGGAATTCTTGTGGGACACTATTAAGACATAACATTGCAAGCAATTTAATAATTAGTTATTAACGGCTCAGTTTGACATAATGACTGATGTTTCAGCTTTCCTTAAAGACTCTGGAATGTAAAGACACTGGAATGTAAAGACACGGGAATGGATTTTCAAACTGTGGAGCAGGATTTGCACCACAACACTTTAAATCTGGCAGTGCACCAAAGGCTTTGCCACAGCTGCTCCGATTTTAGTAAGTTGGATGCAGCTGCGGTTGTTTACTCAATTTACAGCAGCTTGCACCACATTTTTTGTCGTAAAAAGGCTCTGGGGATTGCCGCGAGCTAGATCATGAAACAGTTGGTCTAACTTGCCACAACTGCCACACGAGTTGTAAAATCCTGTGAGACTGCTGCAAGCTGGTGCACCATATCATTGATGCACCCGGGGCTTGCAACAATGTGGCCACTTTGCAGATCCAGCCCACTGCCTTGACATATTTAATGAATGATAGAATCCCAGTGCAATGTTAGGATATGATATGGCTTTGCTGTCAGACTCATGGCTGTTTGAATGTGAAACATAATATTAAGCATAAAAGCATTACCGAGTGATTGTGCGCTTGGGATTGTTGCATAGCACAATTTTAAACTATACAACATTTGTATTTTGAGTGTCATTTATAAAAGAAACATTTTGGCCACTACTGCATACTAAATGGCCAGAACCTTTTTCAGTATTTATTGATGGATTGATTGATTTAAAGTCGGTGACTGGGAAAGGCAGACTGAGCCAAGGCTTGTTTCTAGGTGTGACCTGGGGAAAGGGTGCAAGGAGGAATCATCAACATAGGTAGTTACATACATTTAAGCTACTATGTCTTATGACATCCTTATTTATGGTGATTTCATGCTTTATGGTGATTTATGATGTCATGCTATGCCACAAAAATATGACACATTATAGTGATATTATCTTGTCTTGCATAAAAGTTACCATATGTCAGGTATTACAGTGTAAATATGTCTTACAACAATTCTACAGTACCAATCGAAAAAGTCTCGCAACTCACTCCCCCTCATGAAACACCGTTGGGTTTTTTGCTGTTGAACTGCTGGGGTGGTACCTATCTATCACTTTTTGAATATGTGTGGTGTACAGGTATATTTAATAAATGTATTTGATAAATTTATACTGATATCCTATACACTCAGCTTTTTTGTGCCTCTATTTATTGTTATTTTAGGGGGAGTTGCAAGGTTTTTTCGATTGGTACTGTTCAATATAATAGCCTTACGCAGCCTGAGCTGGTGGGTGACCTCACTTTGGGTTGTACTTACAATAATTATACATAGATCAGAAGATACTCTTGTTGAGAGAAACTGCTATTAAGAAGCAATGTTCCTTAGAATACACAGGTTTCCAGGTGTATTTGGTGTAATAGACGGAAACACTTTCCATGGGAGATGTTTTGAAATGGATGCCTGACATTGTTAGTATTCTAAGGATCTTTTACAGTGGGTTTGTTTTACATTCTTGTATGCATGCACTGTTTGATGTGTTATTATTTGATTTCTTTCAATAAACAATTCTCTAACTCTTGCTCTATAAGTGCCATGTGATTTTTAACTTCCTCCTGGAAAGTGACCAGATATGGACAGAAGTGACCTTTTTAACATTTCATTCAAAAGAGAGCACCTATACAATGCAGCACCCTGTCATACTGCACTGCAGTGTCAGTTATTGGTATTACAAACGCCTTGATTTATCTTCAATTCCGCAGCCGCTGAGCTTGCCGATGAACTTAATATAAACCACAGAACAGTTTTTCCCAGTTTACATAGACTGTGGAATGTTATTCCACGGTTTGCATAAACCATGGTATACAGTAGTTTTCTGTAGTTTACACTGGAGTCAATATAAACTGTGAAGAAACAAATAATTTACATCAACTCTTTAATGTACACCAATGAAAATGACTCCCTGGATCACATAAACTGTGGGAAACTATTAGTATTAAATTATGCAGAATGTGTTTTGGAATTCTGCAGAATTTAAAATAAAATCTAAAAAAACATTTTTGAACAGCCCATGCCCATTAGTTGTCCTGATATTGCTTTACCTTAAAAACCAAAACAGGTAAATCTTACCCCTCATTCAGCTCAGCCCTACCCCCTTCCTACCCTGACCCGAGAGTCTCCCAGGGTCACCTTACTTGATGTAGTTATATTTCTGTGAGATCCCATGTTGTATGGTGATCCTCATCCTTCTAATTTCACCACTGGGCCTCAGTTCCAGTTTCTTGTATCAGAAGTGTTTTTCATGCAACTGCACAAAGCACTACTGGAACATAAAACTGGCATTCTGGCCTGGCAGTGACACTAGAAGAATGAGGATTGCTGTGCAGTTCAGGAATGGATAAAAATATTACTGCTGTACTTCAATTATGATGACCCTGTGAGCTCTCAGAATGGAGTGGGGAGGGTGACAGGGCTGAGATGGATGGGGTGAGCTTTTTACTTGTTAATACTGTTTGCATAAGAATTCAGGAGTTAGTTCACAACCTGCTCTGGTTTGTGGGTCACACAGATATTTTTCCCCCTTCCTGGGTGCTAGGATCTCCCTGTCTGCTGCCAAAGCCCCCAACTGCCACCACAGAACTTCTGTAGAAATGGGAAATGAATACAGCAGAAGTTCTATACCATCAGAAGGGCTTGTTGCAGAACTTTGATCCAAATTTCTACAGAACAATCGGGCTCTTGGGTATAATCCTATGTACCTGTACTGTGAGGATTTCGCTCGGTTCTTTTCGGACAGGGTGTCTGCGATCCGGCGGGTGGCTCCTTCAGCCAGTAATGTTATAGCTGGCAGTGATCGTCTGATGTGTTCTGAGTGCACTCTGTCTGGTTGGGGAGAGTTTAGACCAGTGGAGGATAGTGAGGTTATTGAGGTGGCAACCAATGTGAGGCACACCTTTTGTGAACTGGACCCGGTGCCAACGCGTTTCTTAATGAGATGAGTTGGCTCTGTTGGCCCGGTGTTTGCCATGATTGTACGGTGTTCCCTGTCCGAGGGTGTCTTTCCGGATGCCTTGAAGGAGGCTCTGGTAAGACCCCTCTTAAAGAAGCCATCTTTGGACCCGGAGATCAGGGCAATTTACCATCCAATCTCTAACCTTCCATTTTTAGGAAAGGTTATTGAGAAAGTGGTAGTGCTTCAATTGGAAGAACACCTCATTTCCCACGAGTTGTATGAACCTTTCCAGTCGGCTTTTCGTGCCAGACACAGCACTGAAACTGCACTT